>JAXCHB010000127.1:0-2400000 GCA_036926305.1 Uropetala carovei
CCTTAAAAAACCAATGCGGCGTGACCAGAGTTATGCTGGAGGGTCAGTGATACGAGGAAAAGCGCCCTTTGATAACAATGGAATCACTAAGGGCTGCTTTCGTGAGAGGTCTTTTGCGAGGGAATGGAAAGGCGTTAGTTACGATACTGGCCAGGCGCCGAAGCCCTCTAGTGAGAGAAAACTGAATTATCGGGACGCCATACACGCTCATACTTTCCATAAGAGTTAGGTACTTCGACCCGTCTATTATCAATGTGTCGTAGGACAGGGATGGGACGGAAGAGAAAAAGGGGAGACTTGTGTGGGAAGGGGAGGAGAAGGAGAGGCGCGTGTTAGGGGAGAAGACGGCGGACACGGGGAGGATATGCTCCGATGGTGTCCGCAATCCGTGGCGGGACCTAATTCCGCGGTTCTTTATTTAAGTTTTAGCTTTTTTCCTTTGTTTTTGTTCGATACGTTTTTCCGGGACATAAATGCGAAAGGAGACGATTACGTTGTAAGGAGCCTTCGATGCGACCGTGAAACCCAAAGGAGGATGGTTCACGAAACCACAGGAGCAGGTGGTAGAAAAAATGGATTCACTCATTCCAAGCGGTTAATTATTCGTTTATTCTTCAACTCTGCGGCGTTAACTCACCGAATGATTCTCTAAATTCAATGCACAAATAATAATAATATTTGGGACACGATGTCAAAAGGAAAAAATCGATAAAACATACATTGTACAAACTTTCTCATATACTAATGCGTTGTTTAGTTATCTTTAGAAAATGAAAATCGTATGAGCCTGTTTTTAGAAAATCCTATTTTTGTTAAAGTTGCCCAAGAATAAACTAGCCTTATATTCATTCATTGAGAAAAATGAAATATGTAGTATTATTGTAGATGTAAACTCAAGTAACTGTACGAAATTTTATCAAAATCGTTCCAGCCGTAATTGAGAAAATCGAATTATTGTTAAAGTTGCCTAGAATAAACTAGCCTTATATTCATTTTTTGAGAAATATGAACCATACAGTATTATTGAAGACGTAAACTCAAGTAACTGTACGAAATTTGATCAAAATCATTAGAGTCGTTTTCGAGAAAATCGGATTGTTCTTAAAAATAAATAGATAGAAATAAATAGAATAAACTATTAATTATTGAGCAATGTGAACCATTTCTATGTATACTCTGCTCAGTATGATAAAATGCCTAAGAACGAGATTTCATTCATTTTCGCTGTACCGCCTAGGCTCCAGAGCCAGTAACAGACAGACAGACGGACAGACCGACAGACAGATGGCATTGCGAAAACCACTTTTTCGGATTCAGCGACACCTAAAACGTATATTTCCATAAAAATCTCGAGGTCGAATTTTTTCGCGATAACAATACTTTCTCGATTCTTCGTATGAGAAAGTAAAAAGCAATCACCTGTTTATAGCGCATACATACACACACTTGGCATAATTGAGGCATTCATATTGCTATGGATACAACTAAAATAAATTTTTCGATGAAGTTTTACAAATACTTTGTGCCATTAAAAAGCATTAACTTAAAAGGTAAATCAACGTGAAAACGTATATTTGTCCTGCTTAAATTTCATTATAAAAATGTAACTACTTTCATATATGAAATGCTTAAATCGATAGTCAGCATTAGCTAATCGAACTACTATTATAAATATTCGTTGCAGCGTTCCGTAAGATTTTCGAATTATCTTTACGTTGTTTATTAAACTGGCTCCGCACGTACGCCAACGATATCTCAACCGAAAACCTTGGCTCAGAAGTTTAATAACAAGTCCTGAGCCAGAAAGAAGTTTATTAGAGTGTGTTGCGGGAAATATACGGGTCTAAAATAAACTCGTCTCCATTTTGAAATTGGAAAATAAGATTTAGACGCTATAATAATCCCTAGTAATTTTTAGAATATTGCAGAGAAAAGAAAGTTCCGTCGTTTCGATATAATTCCATTTTCTCCCGTTTAAGATGATTCGAGTTTTTAACAGAAATAATTAATCAAGTAAATATAATGGGATTGGCAAATAAAATTATTCCGAGTGATACATCATGTCGTTTTGATTGATAATAATCAATGATTATGACAAATTCGGAATAGCGTAAATTTATTTTGATTATAAGAACAAATAGTACATAAAAAGAGAAAATACCTTAACCCTAAATAGCCATTATTTTTTACAGTTAACTGCGAAACCAATAACTATTTTTAAAATATTGTCATCATCATAGGTAGTCTGTCCGTAGACTGCTCCGTGATTATACCTGGTTCCCCATATACATACTCCTATTTTCCGCAGTCTTCTTCATGTCTTGATAGCTCTCTTTCCCTTTCAAGTCGTCTACCAGCTGAAACCTTTTCTAGCACCTCTTTAATCATACTCTCTCCTCAGGTAATGCCCAATCCAGTTCGCCTTCCTCCATAGAAAATTCAAATCATCGCCTAGCTCTCCGTCGTGATCCTTTAGATTCGATCAGAAACGTTTCGTATATAGTTCATCTCTAGGATGTAAAAAAAACTGAAATTACTTAATCTTCAATACGATATCCGAGGAAACAAAAGAAAGCGGCCAAGTTAAACGCGACTCCCTGGAAGCTGGCTGAGTTTAACGTAAATTGGCTGGAGCTCAAGCCAAAGGAAGTAAGTAAGAAAAGATAGTAAGGATGAGATAAGGAAGAAGAGAGATAATGGAGAAGATGAGGAGAGGGCGAGGTGGAAGGAAGGAAGGAGGATGGATAAAGAGGTAGAATGAGGAAGATAATGAACAGCCACGACTGAAAAAGGTCAACAGAACCAACGGAAATACACACCACATCGGCTTTCTCAGAGAACGCGTTGCAAGCTTAGTTTCCAACAAAAACTTTTTTTTGAGGCTTCGGATGCGTTATCCAGGATTAAGAAAAGCGCAACGGTTCCCCGCGGCGCACATCCGAAAGCGCTTCCTTCCTCACCTCGGTCACGCAAACAAATGAAAAAAAAAAACAAACGAAACGCGACGCACACTCATCTCCCGGTTTAAGTAGTATTCCGACTTTTTAATGACGCACCGCCCTCACAAAACATCCGCGGCTCGCAAAACCTTTAACCGCTTTATGTCCGCGTTTAATCCCCATCAGGATCTCGTAATGAATCAGCGGAATAAAAGCAAAACGTCCTCTCCTTTAAAATGTTCACACTCCCTCCGCGGAAAAGCGTTTTTGAGTGATATCTTGGCTTTGAAACGGCGGTGTGTGTAATGGGGGATGTGCGTGGGGAAGATAAATACAGAAGGGCCGGGAATATTTCAGGAAAGGATGTAGGGCGCGGAAAGGCGGAGCGGAAAAAGAAGAGGGCGTTATAAACGGGACCCGGGTGAGGAAAATATATAATTAAACTCGTCACCGTACTACGCTTTTAATGCCTCCGCGACTACAGCGCCTCCGCCGTACTACGGTGGGCGTGCACACTAGGCTTTTTTAAGTGACGCTCGGGTTATTTCGTTTGGGAGAGGGAAGAAGGCGGGATTTGAGTTTTTTAAAAAATAGGTAAACTGCTGAAGAGTAGCAGGCTGTAGAGGAGAAGGAGAGAGAGAGAGAAAAGGGAGAGCTTAAATACACTGACACGGAGAAAGAGAGAAGGGGGGAGTGGGATACGACGGGAAAGAAGCTACGTGGGAGGAAATAATAGATTAACTTTTTTTCCTTCAGCCGAACGTTATATGAAGTGTTATGCGCTTCAATATTGCGTCACGATCGCTCAAGGCAAGCTATATAATCCCCGCCATGTTGGGATGTACGTGGCGTGAAAGAACAATAAACAAGTCTGGCAGAAAATTCATGGAAATTTCGCGTTACTTGCCATGTGGATTTTTTTCCTGGCAGGGATATGGGCATCGTTATTTTGCCGAAAAGGGGCTTTCCGTATTTATTTCGGTCTTTTTTATAGATCCGAACCAAAACTAAATTTTTAATTTCGCGCCTCTTCTTTTTTTGCGGGTGAAAAAAATTCGCCGATGGAGAGGTCTGTTTTATTCATAGAGAATCGTAAACAGCAGCGGTCGAATAGAGGCTGTAACATCCTGCTTATCTTTTCGGAGAAACTTTATTTAAGTCTGACGATTGTAAAAGGAATAGATTAATAATAAAAATGGCTTTATCGAGAGAAAAAAATTCGAATTGGATAAAAGAGAACAAATCTCAAAAGAGAAAGACGTCGAAAGTCATATCCAAATAGCGCTTTTCTGAATATGATGACCTGAGAGCGGAGGACTCTTTGTCTCTCAGGTCATCATATTCAGAAAAGCGCTATTTGGATATGAAATTGACGTCAAGATAAGAAGTGCTCACGTACGCACATTTCATACTTTTAAAAAATTGAGCTACCGCGTATCGATGGAATCATAAATTCGCCTTTCTCGAGGGAACGCTTCTTAAGTGGGAACACCTAAATTGATCCAAACAAAGTTCATGCTGTGATGAAGCGCCTCCCTGCGTTTTACGGGCGCTCTTAGAAATTCAATCTGATTACTGCCCATAAAGCTACACTCGAGAACTTTGGATTTTTTTTCCAATCTTAAATAACGCAAGCAATATCAGTTGGAGATGATTTCGATTATGCGCCGCGCATAATGTCACACGGGGGATAAAATGTTATTACGACGATGAATTCGAAAAGCCATTGTAATATAATTTCATTTTGAAAATAGAAAGAATAATTAATTTGAAGAATTAATCGGCGACTTTTAAGCGAACTTCCACAAATTAGTAGCTCCCTCTCAGATGATATGTCTTACAATCGGTCGAATAAAAGTAACACACACACATATATATATATACATATACACACACACAAAAGTAGAAAAGCCAGCTGTAGTCGTAATACAACGGGCCTAGCGTTACCTTCGTTTTCGGAAACATTGCTTGCTGCCTTTTTCTTAATTTTTATTTATGTATTTTGATTTTTTTATATAAGACATTTATATCTTATAAATACGTAAATATAAATCCGAAAACTCCCATTAATATGTGCACCATCCACGAAAAATCTAAAAATTAAAATAGATTTATTTGTTTCAAAAATACCTTCTGGTATGGAAATATGCTGAAAGTACCCGGCGAAGCCCGGGTTATGCCAGACGTCTTTGGCGAGTAAAATTATGTATTATATGG
This sequence comes from Uropetala carovei, assembly GCA_036926305.1. Taxonomy (NCBI): domain Eukaryota; kingdom Metazoa; phylum Arthropoda; class Insecta; order Odonata; family Petaluridae; genus Uropetala; species Uropetala carovei. The sequence goes on from JAXCHB010000127.1 coordinate 5,157, forward strand.
TAATACAATCATTTTCTCCTTTGCGCACCTCAAAACGTGTATTTCCGTTGAAATCTCGATTTTGAATGTTTTCATGAAAACAATACTTTCTCTATAGGTAGTCTGTCCGTTGACAGATCCGTGATTACTCATGGTTAAACTTGGTTCTCCATATACCCCTATTTTCTGCAGTTTTCTTCATGTCTAGATATAGCTCTCTTACCCTTTCAAGTCGTCTACTAGCTGAAACCTTTTCCTACCTCTTTCTCTTTTTCCATCCAGTTTTCCTTCTAGCACTTCTTTAATCATGCACTCTCTCCTCAGGTAATGCCCAATCCAGTTCGCCTTCCTCTTTCTGATAGTCTGTATAATCGTTCGCTTCTCTCCTATTCTTCGTACTACTTCCTCATTTTTCACCCTATCTCTCCATTTTATCTTCAGCATTCTTCTCCATGTCCACATTTCGAAGTTTTCCAAGTATTTTATATCATGTTTCCTTAGCGTCCATGTTTCTGCTCCGTACAAAGCTATACTCCATACATAGCATTTTATCAACCTCTTGCGGATTTCCTGCTTTATATTTCCCGTTAGTAGGATATTCTTTCTTCTGAAAGCGGCTTTTGCTTTTGATATTCTAGTCCTGATTTCATCTGTACATTTTGCTTCTCTCGTTATGATGCTTCCAAGGTATTTATAGTCTGAAACTTGTTCTAATGGCTTTCCTCCAATACTTACGTTCAAATTTTCTTCTTCTTTACTTGATATTCGCATAACCTTGGATTTCTTCTGTATTTATTTCGGTACCGTATTTTCTACCTGTTATCACTAGTCTACTTATCATTTTCTGGAGTTCCTTTTCCGTCTCCTAATGTATATATATATATATATATATATATATATATATATATACGGGTGTATCAGAATAACCCCGAAATATTTTGCAGGGTTATAGAGGAGACCTAAAAAACTATTTTGAGATACGGAATGAGTGGTCGGAGAAGCCTCTGTTATGCGCCAGAGAGCATTGAAGTCAACGCGTTGAGGTGATCGTCCACAATGCCAACCCAGATGTTCACAGAAAACTGTTTTTGATGGTGGTGGATGGAAGTCACGTGTGGATTATCATCGGCCCACACATGGCTGTTTCTGCAGTTGTAGACTCCATCCCTGGAAAAACAGGCTTCGCCAGTAAACAAAACATACTACCTGAGAAAACCAGGGACTTCTGCACAATGATGTAATATCCAGCGGGACAATTCCTGTCTGGGTCCAAAATCATGAGGGCACAAACCCTGAACTCGCTGTAGGTGATAAGGATGCAGCTGCTGTTCATGAACGACCCTCCACACAGCATGTGCAATATCACGGGTACTTGTTGATGGCTCTTCTCTTACGCGCTCCAACACCTCTTCCTCAAACAACTGCACCGCAGTCTTGTTTTGATGGCTTCACCGATCCTGTCTCCCGCAACCGTTGGAACACTGCTGTGAATGTGGTATGATGGGGATGTGTTTTGTTTTGGAAATCTTTCCCTGTAAAGCTTCGCAGATCTCCATGCACTCTCTTTAGCTTCGCCATACACAAAAACAACGACAGCAAGTTCCGCAGTTTTGTACTGAGCCATGCTAACCACTTCAGTTGTAAACGTCAAATGTCGAGTAAGCAACATCAGCTGACTCGGACAACGTCATAGTAGCTACGAGGCCTGAAAGGGGAAGAGGGGTGTAATGTTTGAGAGTTTGTTTGCCTCCAGGTATACTTGAGGGTTTGTCTATCTTCCAAGAGCAACCTCGACGTTTGGTGTTCTGTTGCGCATAACGGAGGCATTGCCGACCTCTCATTTCCTATCTCAAAATGTTTTTTTAGGTCTCTTCTATAACCCTACAAAATCCTTCGGGGTTTTTCTGATACACCCTGTGTATATATATATATATATATATATATATATATATATATATATATTAATACTACGGAAGAGGAAAGGTAAGTAAGGATATTTAGGACAACTAGGTGTTGAAGGAAACCCAGTGAACACTTACCGGAAGTAGAGCCGCTGGGGTGTTGTAGAGACACATTTGTAGAGGTTAGAGCTTTCGGGATGATCCCTTCGTCAGCACAAGAGAGACATAACTTATATGACAGTGACACTGGGGTGAAGGTGTGGGGGTGGAAGGGAAGGGAGCGTGGAAAGGTCGGGGATTGGAGGATGTAGAAGGGGGAAGGGGGAGAGGGGAAAGAGAGGGTGGAAAGAAGGAAATATTACGGGATATTGAGGCCGGGAGGAGAGAAAGAGTTTAAGATTAGGATATGGGCCAGTTCCCATTGACGGAGTTGGGGGGCGGAAGCGTCGTCCGGGAGGGCGCGGATGGCCCTCACCGTGAAACAAACATTGAAACTGAGATTGTGGTTATTCACATGCACGGCCACGGGTAGCTGTCATTTAAGACTAACGCTGTTGCGATGGCCGTTCATGCGAATGTTGAGGGAATTGCTGGTGAGTCCGACGTAAAAGGTGGGGCATTGGGTGCAGGTTAGTAGGTAGATGACGTTGCGGGTGGTACAGTTGGTAGGGGATGTTATGGGGTAGGTGATGTTTGTGGTGGGGTTTGTGAATGAGTTGGAGTGTGGGTTTATAGGGCATGTTTGGCATCGTGGTCTGCGGCAGGGGTGGGACCCTGCAGGGTGCAGAGGAGTGGGTGATGGGGGTTCTTTTCTCCACAAGATGTTGGCAATGTTGTAGGTCTGCGGAAGGAGAGGATTGGGGGTGAGGGGAAGGAGACCTGGTTGGGGAGGAAGTGAGGAATGGGTGGGCTGCCTTTATATATATATATATGTATATATACATATATATATATATATAAATATATAAGTACTACGGAAGAGGAAAGGTAAGTAAGGATATTTAGGGGCAACTAGATGTTGAAGGAAACCCAGTGAACACTTACCGGAAGTAGAGCAGCTGGGGTGTTGGAGAGACACATTTGTAGAGGTTATGTAGAGGTTAGAGCTTTCGGGATGATCCCTTCGTCAGCGCAACACCTAGTTGCCCTAAACATATATATATATATATATATATATATATATATACTGCGGGACCCTGTGACTTCAAACGAGGACCAGCGCTAGTAGGCTTCTCAGTTTAAATCACAAGGCAAGGGAGGGGATAAACCCGGTGCCGGCATTAGCCTACTCTTAACGAGAAACGCCAAGGGGACCAACGGATTTACGTCCCTTCCGAAGGACGGAGCGCTGATTCGCGTGCCCTCCTCTAAACGCGCAAATAGGGGGCCGCAAGATCTCTTTTGAAAAATCCTACTTTCACAGGATTCGTACCCGGCTCGCACCGGATATGCTCAGCGTAGCAGCCCAACGCCCTGGCCACTACGTCACGGCAGCCCCTAAAAGTAATAGATATCTGCATATCCGCAATATATCCTACCCGATCCGCGGTTATCCGCACGAAAAGCTGCGGTTCGAGTCGGATAATGCGTAAATGTTTGCGGATGCGGGTTGGATATCTAGCCTGAGGGTGTCGATCGGGTGCGGCTACGAAAATCTTTATCCGTTATGAACTCAAAATTCAGTGTCTTATGCATAAGAAAAAATAATAACGTCGGTTGGTTGGTTGAATTTTGGGTTTTGGTTCATAGATGGCGCTCCAGATAATTTTTGTCCGCGGATATGACTTATGCTTGCGGGTCGGGTTGCGTCGGACAATTTAGTCGTGCGGGTCGGATCGGGTGGGACGATTTAGAAATTTTTGCGGGCACGGTTCGGAGACGGATATGTAACAAGCGGGAATGGGTCGGGTGCGGAAACGGAAATCTGTATACGTGCAGATCTCTAAAAAGCAAAGCTATAATAGAATTTACTTAGCCTCTAATAATTTTTTTTAATAGCTCGTTTTAGGTATAAAAATTTAATAATACAATCTGATAGAATTTAAATGGTAATATACATTCTCATTTGTCAGAAGCCTTGAGAAAAATGAAGATAAAAACTAAATTTTTATTTTAGCTAAATGCATTTTTTTTACGAAATAAAAAAGGCCAATTATGCCGGCAGCTGTTTGCTTGGTTGGGCTCCAGCCAACAGCAAGGAAACCAAATCTAAGGGACTTAATATTATGTTATTAAAATGGGGAGTCTTTTTAAAACTAATACCGGTTAAAGTTTGTGTGTCAATCACGCCGCGGCGTGAAACAAAGAAACCCCGGTGTGGGAGAAGAGGTGTACTCTAGGCAAGACAGACTTTAGAGTACGCCTTACCTAGGTACCCCGTACTCTAGAGTACATCGTACCTGGCGGTAGCGTGTACTCTAGAGTTCGGCATGCCTAAACACAAGCCCAGGCATAGCGTACTCTGGCAGGTGATTTGGACTCTAGAGTCCACGCTACCTGAGACCCTAAGTATGTACTACTCTATGTTTAAATAAATTTTTAATTGTAATATCTTTATTAATATATTATACCATACATGTTGACTGCCAATTTACAATTACTTATTGACAATTTCTTCAGTATATTTATGGAAAATCACAGCATAGACCCTGAAGCATTTTCTTACTAACATTTTGGATTCAAATAAAATTGGACTGAATGATTAGAACATTAATGATTGGAATTGCTCAACTGATACTTAATTTGATTAAATGTTACTTTTAAAAGAGGTAAGAAAAATACTTCAATTACAAACATATAGGCTAAATCATGCAATCAAATTTAAATGACTTTTAAATTCTCTGGTATATAAATGATGGTATGCAGAAGATTCAACGCTATCAACTCACCGCCAGAAAATTTGCCAACAGCAATTCACCGCCGCGGAAAATTCACCTCCAAGGGAAACTAATAAAATGTTATGGATTAGCTATAGCATATATGGACGCTTCTTATGTATAGGATACAGGAGGATATAAATGTTTTGGTACTTCTAGATGTGCTAGAAATCTGAAAGCGATGGGCGAAACAGGGAATGGCTAATAGCAACGCTCAGATTTAAAGGCCCATAAAAAAAACCAACGGTACTTATGAAAAGGGAAAAAACTTAATCCTTAAACTTTTTTATTTTCACCTAAAGATTTTAGTTTAATTTATAAATAGCAATTATACCCGGTGTCACTCGTGTTCTTAAATCAATACAAAAAATCGGTACAGCATGCATAGTACAAACTTTCTCATATAATAATGCGTCGTTTAGTTATCTTTAGAAAATGAAAATGAAAATCCTATCAGTCGGTTTTTAGAAAATCCAATTTTTGTTAAAGATGCCAAAGAATAAACTAGCCTTATATCCATTCATTGAGAAAAATGAACTATTTGGTATTATTGAAGATGTAAACTCAAGTAACTATACGAAATTTTATCAAAATCGTTCTAGCCGTTTTTGAGAAAATCAAATAATCGTTCAAAATGCCTAGAATAAACTAGCCTTATATTCATTTTTTTGAGAAATATGAATTAATTGGTATTATTGAAGAATTGCAAAAACCACTTTTTCGGACTCAGCTACACAAAAAACGTATATTCCCGTCAAAATCGCGAGGTCGAATTTTTTCGCGATAACAATACTTTATCAATGTACTTCGTATATGAGAAAGTAAAAACAGACATATTTGGTGGTTAACTTTCCTTGATGCAATTAGCTACGGACCGGTTTAGAAATGAAGCAATGTATCCTATTATTTCTGGGATTCGGTATCCATGTCATTACATTTATACTAGTATATGGCCCGTCAGAAATGAAGGGAATAAAGAAACTTCAAAATTATGTTATCATACCAAAATTTCCAAAAGGAAACAAATATATCTTAAACTTAAAATAGTTGCGTATATTCTTCTACAAAGAGAATGAATGTACAGTGAACCATCGGTATATCGGACCTCGATAACGGATAGATTTTCCAACTGCCATTTTCTCCCAAATTTCCACCAGGGTCGGGAAAAATCTAAATTTTCGAAAAAGTATCCCAAGTTCGATTCCTTGGAATAATTCCGTTTCAAGTAAGATATATGGGAAAATCAATTTTCATTTCGCAACTCCGAAACTGAACAATTTTCGAGCGATTTAGAATTAAATGTGAATTTTTTTCACATGGATAAAAAACTTGACTCATTTCTTTCTAGGACGGTATACACTTCGCGTAGATAACTTAATTCTATCACCTTCAAAAAAGCTAAGAAAAAGTCCTGCACTGTGAATTCGAGGCATTCTCAAGATATTCAAATGGAAAACAAAAATAATTATTTCAGCCTTTCACCCATCATATTTCGGTGTGAAAAATAGCGCATTCGACTAGTTTAAGCAGCAGGATAGTTTATGCAAACTGTAGGTTATCGCGAAGTATGGCTTTATACGGAACAAACACTCTTCATAATATTTATGTAGAGATATGTGAAAATATTGATTTAAAGTGATATAGTCCATGTTACCTGGCGTATTGTTTGGGGCCGGTGGACTCTAGAGTCCACCCTGCCTGCAAGTACCGTGGACTCTAAGAGTACAAGATGCCGGCAGAGTCCACCGCACCTCCTACACCGGCGGGCAGGGGTTTCTTTTTATCTTAACTTCGAATCTGATACTTTTTATAAGAGTGTAAGAGAGAGAACAAATAGTTTCCTAATATTCAGTTATGCAAAACAAATTAAAGAAAAATGGGTGTGCGTAAACATAGCACCTCTACTGTAAAAATCATCAAGACATACAATTCGAAAGAGAGACGTTTGATCAAAAGTCAGCCTCTTTTTCTCCACAAAATGCTGTCAATTACATCCGAATTCAAAATAATGCTCACTTCCCATCCCACTGGCGAGGAGGCAAAAGATCATTTAATCTGATTTCTTGAAATGTTTTCCAGTAGGTACATCGTCCGACAGTTTCCTTTCCCTTTTTTCCGCTAAGGAAACCACTTTGGATTGAGGAGTTTCAGGCTCAGCTGAGCTACATAGTAACAGGACCGTTTTTTTTTAGCAATCAAGCCACGTCCGTTGAACTTGATTTTTTTCTCACAAAGAAAGCGTCACAAAAAGCCCTCTTCCCTCTCACTGCACCTCTCTCTCTCTCTTCCTCGCCGCAAAACACCTGAAGAATTCTAAGTCGGAAGGTTATTTTTCAGAGAAAAGAGCATTATGACGAATCGGACGTCCGTGAGTGCATGCAGATTCGAGGAGAGCGCCGTAAAAAACTTCTCCGGCGCTGAAAATATTTCCCGCGAGTAAAGAGGACGAGTCGCTCCAGCGCTTAAAGAAAGAAGGAAAATTCCAGGAGGCAAAAACAGCAAATGTTATGAGTTGCGTTTGTAAAACAGCTTTTACTAATTTTTATATTATACGCTTTTGAACATTTTCATTAATCCAATGTTTACTCCAAAAAAATAAACTCCAATTGGTAGTTTCTATTTTCTTATTATTTTCATTGCATATGCCGCATGAGTAGTTTTAATAATAAATTGTAGGAAATGAAAGAGAGAGAGAGAATCTTTATTCCTCCGTGGGAGCTGAAAAAAAGCGATTAAAGCTTATTTTATTTTGAACTTGCATTCATTAATTTGATAACACGCTGGATGAAGTAGCTTCTATTTTTATAGTTTTCAGTGAGAATTGACAAAAATTAGATAATTATAAAATTGAAGGTAATATAAAAATTTAAATTATATTTTCGGCACATTTGTCCAAGAATTTACGCACATTTTCGCGATATATATAATTTGTAGTTTTTACAAAATGTTGGTTTCACACTTGTAAAATAAATTTTCAAACTGAAGCCACTTTGCGTCAAAATATGTTGGAGTAAAACTTAAATTTCAACCAAAGGAATATTTATTTTGTAATGTGAAGGCAAAACGTAAAGAAATGCCATTTTGGGAACTACATAAAATTCTTAATAAGTGATCGTAATAGGGTTAATTAAACTTGCAACCAAACAATATATTCAGGGATAAAATATTGCAATGAACTGCATCAAGTTTCCTTTAAGTGGAAAAAGACCAATCAGTTATGAGAATATTTTGCTAAAATATGAAATTTTCCACTATTATTTTATCGCCTTTGATAAATCTTAAGTCAGCGTATGCGAAACCTATTTGTTCCAAAAATTTAATTAATTTTAAAACACGTTTAAGAGCACTCGATTGTAAATCGTCTTTTTTTAGATTTTGATGCGCAAGTTGAAATTTACGATTATACTCTTTAGCTAAACAGATTTTCAAGCAGTCATTTAATAGCAGGATTCAATGTTGCAACTTCAATATCCTACAAACACTCATATGTTCAATTTTCCGCAATACTTGACGCCTTGGAAAGCTATCGTAACTTAAAAGCTCTCTGTTTACAGTTGGAGATTACCGTTCCACGGATGAGAGATGTTAAGCGTTGAAGTTATTATAAGCCTTACATTTCTCACGAAGATTCCCTCGACCTGCGTGAGCAGCATGGTTTCTTTATCGATGGCTGGCATACTTCTTCTCACCCGCGAAATGTAAATCGCCAAGTTCTTTTACCTTGTCCAAAAATGTTAATTCGGACATTATAGTATTTTTATCCTGTTTCCTGTCAGGTTAGTATTCTTACCTAATGCAAAACTTCGCTCCGGCTTGTTTGAAGTGAAATTAATTGCGCATCAAACGCCCTTAATTTTGTATCTCACTAATGAATCATCTCCATGCACATTTCATAATGAGTGACGCCATCTTTAATATCGCGGAGTAATTTTGAAAGAGAAACGGAATATGCAAATATGCTTTGTGTTTTTCTACGAGTAGTTTCACGGCTCGTCATCCAGCCTGTATTTACCATGGACGCTTCGTATTAAGGCTCTTTTTTCATTTCCGAGTGCTAAAAAGCTCGCAATTCAACGTGGTGCAAGAGTAAGTACGAAACAAAAGAGCAATATTATTCTTGTTTTGCGGCATTTCAGGGAAAAAGTTTCGCTCAAAAATGGACAACACCGTTGCGAAAATCAGACGCGGTGGAAATGTTTAAATTTAAATAGCTTTGTTCCGAGCTGTTCTTTTTTTTATGCTCCATGCATTTTTTACTTTAAATATATTTACTGTTTAAAAATAACTTCGAAAAATAAGTTGTCGGTTTTGTAATAGAATTGAACAAAAGAATGTCAGTTTACGTTATAAACATTGATTTTTATAATAATAATGATAACGATGGATGAAAACATTTCTCACTTTTACTTAAAGAACGCTTAGGAAATAATTAAAATAAATCATCAGTATTCTCAGTGCCATTTCTCTCAAGAGTAAAAACGCTTAGCGGAATTAAAACCTCACAACGCCGTTCTTAACTTACACGTCAACACGACGCAAACTTGCATGCAACAGCGTCAGCATTCGTCATGGGCATTGCGAGTAGTGACTCTCTCAGTGGCGACAAGTCCTTAAGGCGAACGGCGGGCGAGGGAAAGAGTATCGGTGGAGGCGAAGAGAGGCGCGTTCCACTGGGCGACTGTCACCTCGCGACGTGAGAAATGGTCCCAAATAATGATTACTTTCACTGGGAAATTTATTTTATATAAATCATAATTAGTGTCCAATGGATGGATTAAGTGCGTCGCCATCGTTAACGAAAATGATAATAATCGCATGAACTTTAATTTAAATTGATGACGGCGAAAGAAATGGGTAGTTTATTAGCGTAAATCGTTTTAAGTAAAACTTCGGTTTTTTTAGAAATATTTCTAGATGCTTACTTTTCAATCGTGTGAGCGATATTCTTTTAATCTCCATCGCATTATACGTGCGAAGTCCGATCAAGTTCTGATGGAGAAAAAAAATATGTGCTGGAGAGATCGGTTAAATTGAAGGCAGGATTAACTTATTTTTACGTCGATTTTCCGGAGAAAAAGTTTAATTATAAACTGGGAAATTTTTTGACCTGGCGAACCTGCATGCAATACATCTCATGAGAGGAGAAAAATTGCTGAACATTGCATTATTTGTGCTATAAAATTACATTATTATTTGCCCCATAAACATATTTACACCAAGGGCTGCGCCCAACCCCGCACCTCGATTCGCAAAGCGTTTTCACTAGCGAATTTCTATAATTTCACATTCTTTTCCTACGGTTTTTGCTATATAATAACATATAACCTACCAAATTTCAAGTTCGTAGTTCTTCAAGAAAAGCCTTATAATTTGTATCCTCGTGTGGGTCAAAAATGGGGCAAACAGCCCCTTAAATTTGGAATTTTTATTTACAATTTCGAATTTTTTCTTCTGTCTTCCTAAAAACCTATAATTCTGCCAAATTTCAGTTCTGTAGCTCTTCATGAAGAGCCTTACAGCCCTAAAAATTTGTATTTATTACAATTTAGGATTTTTCTATCGGTTTTTACTAATAAATTATAATACTGCCAAATTCCAAGTTTGTAACTCTTCAAGAAATGCCTTATAACTTTTATCCTCGTGTGGGGCAAAAATGGGGCAAATTATTACAAATTAAAATGGGAAAATTATTATCTACAATTTCGGTTTTTTTTATGTAGCTCATCTAGAAGTGCCTCATAATTTTATTTTCTTATGGGGCAAAAAGTCCCTTAAATTTTTGAATTAGTACAACTAGTACAGTTTTTTTAGTTAACTGTGCACCAAACGTAATCAACATGCCAAATTTCAAGTCTCTTCTAGCTCTTCTAGGAAGAACTTCAGCTTTATATGTATTGTAGATAACACGAATGTGCGCTTCAGTTACAGAGTAATAATTATATCATCTTTTTTAACACTATTCCGACTTCATCGCTGGTAATTATACTCACTTCCCTCAAGCCTAGAAAGATTCTAGAATTTACAGTCCATAACCACCAAGATGGTGGCTATTGGACTTATTGGCATTTAGAATATCCATAAAAAAGCACCGTTCGATTTAAAATCCTCACTCGCCATTATTGACCAATCACACGTTTGTCACATCCAACTGGTACAGAACCATCGCATTAGGAAAAAATTTAATTTGAATTTGCATATTAATAAAAATGAATGCACGCCTTCGCACTAAACTTCTATTTCAACAAACAATTTAAATTTAACATGATTAATCTCTTTAAACGCATAATGCGCAACATTTATTCAGACAGCGAACGTTTACTATAGAAATCCCTGAACACATGGAACGGCGCTGATTAAGAAAAACTCCTGAATTTCTATTCGCGCGAAAAAAACAAATAAACTGATAAAATAACACAAATTGGACCGAATAACATTTCCAGTGCGCGCGAATGTCACGCCATGCAAAAAAATCTGGGACTGAAAAAATAAACAAGTTCTAAAACCAACGGTTCGCTCAGAAAAAAATGTTCCGCAAAGATTCTCTCTCTCTCCCCCTTCGCCCAAGGGATCTGAAAACATTTGAGGAAATAAAACTAAACACGAGATCATTCATTCTCCCCGTCCGGTAGAAAGAGAGAAAAAAGGCGTCCGTCTGTCCGAATTCTGGGTCGTGCCAAGTAACAGAGCCAGCACGAATTTAAAAAAAAAACAAAATGAAATAAAAAAAACGCCGCGGGGCTGCTGAGTGCACGGACGGGTTTACGGTGTGCAACCGCTCGCGAAAACCTCTCTCTCTCTTCCCCCTCCTTATTTCCCTTCTCCCCCCTCTCCCCCCTCTTCCCCCCTCCCCCATCCGACATAAACGCCCTCTTACTGGACACTCGAATACACACTTCAACACTCTCCCGGTTCGCCACTCGAACACCGAACTCTATCGGGCAACTCACTCCTTCACACTTTCTCCTTTTTTTCCCTCCCCTCTCCCTCCCTTATCTCCCTTCCACTCTATATATTATGTATGTTTACGTACTACCTCTTTATTTTCGACCTCTTATTCTCGACTCGTACAGTTTTCCGGACGAGATCGTCCTACCGCCAAACCTCTCTCCCGGAAAAACGGTCAGTACAATTTTTCATATCCCAGGCCGTGGAATAAGCCCGCGTTATGTGTGTCGCGTGTTTGAGTGAAGTCTGCGATGCGATGGGTGCGCTAGGAAGGGTGTAGGGGTGGAGGGGGAGGGGGGAGGGGAGGGGGGGAGGGGGGGAGGGGGGAGAGATGGCGAGAAGCAAGAGTAATGGATGTGGCGACGCGTGTGCATGAGTCGTTCCGGCGAAAAGAAGAAGGCGAAAAATGGAAGGTAAATTGCACGAGGGAAAAAATAAGTTGGCTGATAGAGGAAACAGAAGGGTTTATCAGTTTTTTTGGATATTACGTTTTATCACAAGAGAAAACTATCATCGCAGTGGAAGAGGTTAATTAATTTTCTAGAAAAATAATAACGAAACAAAACTTGGATGAACCACTGAGGACGATAAGTTACACTGATGATAAATGGTTTTTAATTCAATTCTAACCAACATGCATTGCTCTATGATGCATAATAAAAACAAGTTAGGAAAGTGTACAGCGTATCACAAATGGGCGCGTTTCGTGCAATGGAGTATTTGAAAGAAATTATAAACGTGTGCGTAAGGAGAAATTGCGTTTTAAAGTTCTTCGTCATAAATAATCTATTTTCTTCTTATTTAAAAATATTGCATGCACACGTAAAGAAATTACCGTAAACAGAGGCGCACAACGCGCACTTTTTTCCCGATATTTTGGAGCTGAAAAGCGGGTGCGTGTTATACGAGGGTACATATTTATCGCGGTATTTAAAAAAATTAATTACTTGCGCCGATAAAGAGAATAAAGGTTGATTTAATATGCATATTGGCCATAATAAGCTCGTTAAGTTAAATCGAATTTGATTATATATTATATTAACTTTAATCTACGCGAATAAAATATATGGCGTGATTGAGGTCCCGCACTTAAGAGACCCCATGCTCTCTAAGAAATATTTATCGTACTTATAAAGTACACGCATTTATGAAAAAATATCGATGTGTCACAGTGAGAGAGATTGCTTTAGTTATTATAATTTACTATTAAAAATTTTTGTCGCACCGGGCTCCACGATTTTCCTAGTCGTCTCTGACGTCAGTTTCAATTCATTGTTTTATCATATCACAATGATACTGCCAATTTAACGCATAATAATAATAATAATAATGAGTTAAATCAGTGGTTCTCAACCGGTGTGCCGCGACACATTAGTGTGCCGCGAGGAAGGGACTAGTGTGGCGCACACTCCGAAGATATTTAATTTTTAAATTAAGTATGTATTTAATGTACAATAAAATTATACAATTACTGCTTTAGCAATCGTAACAATCTAATATAGCTGCGACTTTCACTTGTTACGCTAGTTTTTATCTTCAAAAATGAGTATTTACGCAGTGAAATTAATTAACGGTGGTTTGGTTTGCCGCGATGATCTTAAGCATGCATGAAGGTGTGCCGTGGAGCAAAAAAAGGTTCTTGGGGAGCACTGAGTTAAATGATAAATTTGTGTCTGAGACGAAAATTTTAGGAAAATGTGTACGCTATACGCGGGTATATAAAAAATCGCAGAATACGAGGTCGAAAACCTACCACCGCGTTACACGCGGGTGTACATTATACGCGGGTATTTACGGTAAACGTATTTTTGTGAGATTATGTTAGCAACAATGAAGAAATTACCATGCAAGAAATTTTCTAAGTTCAACTCGAATTAAGACGTTCTTGTTTGATTTTCTTGATAACGGCTACTCCTACGATAAAACTGAATAGGAAAAGTAATACTCTTCTTTACTAGTTCTACAATTTTTATTTGAAAAGTATTTTTATATGACCAATACTTTACGAGATATGACGGAAATTTAATTTTTAGTCACCAGTAAAGTGGTACTCCTGACTGGCTTACGTGATTCATTTATGTGACTTTCTTATTATCTTTTATTGTAAGTCCTTAATATCAAATTTCCTGAAAATCCGTTCGGTAGAAGCCGAGAACGAACATGCGGACGGACGGACAGACCGACGTAATAGGTAACAAGAATCGACGCGATGATATTACCCCTATGCCTAAGAGTTGAAATATATCTCGATTCTCATTTTAATATTTTTTCATTTTTATTTATAATTATTATTTATTATTTATTTATTTTTAATTGTGTATTCAAATATAGTTAAATGTATTTAAATCAGACGTCAAAATGGCGACCCGCAGACCGCATGTGGCCCTTTCTGTACCTTACTGCGGCCCGAATATTAATTTTTGTGATGACTAAATCGTTTGAGATTTTATATAAATACATACATTATTTTTTAGAAAAAGAGGCAAGATTATTTCACAGTTACTGAACTACAATTAAAAGCGTTTTCTAAATTATAATTTTTAAGGGTAAAACATAGTCCCAATTTTCTAAATAAAGTCTGTCGCCTCTACTGCGGCCCTCAATAAACAACTGCGGCTCTTCTATAACATTCATCGCTTTGATGCGCTCATGACGGCTCTTCGAACCTGACATGTCTGATTTAAATGCTGATTGAGGATCACCAATTTGCCTGAAAACCTATTAGAAAATATCAAGTTATTAACTCTATAGAATCTTTTTAATTCGCTGTCATCAACTGGTAAAATAGCAAAGCGAAATTGTCAGCCACTTCCGTGGATTACTTTTTAAAACAGGAACTCGAATATAATATATATTTATGTAATTATTGTACCATTCAGATGTTTTAACAAATGCTTTATGCTATATTATTAATAGATAAATATTCAAAATGTTTCCAATGTGAGCACTTTAGAAAACATGACTCCTTTTTAAGATGTTAGAAAATGATAAAATGCAGAAAATTACAATTTTATAAGCAAGCTATTTCCAGTGATTTTAATATACGTGATCCGTGATTTTTTTAAACTACTCACGGTCAGTTGATTGAACAGGTCGGTTCGAAAGCGACCATCTTGCCGAAAGCGTTAAACGCGTTGCCAAGGTGACACATATGCTTGGTTAAACCTCATAGCGGAAGATGTCACTAGCGGCGAAATTAATCCCAGCCATGAACCCGAGTCGCCGTGTTTATTTTATGCTCCAAGGATTCAATGCAGCGGTTCGTAAAACGTCGCACCTGCGTCCTCTTCGATGCTTCATCAGCTGCTGCTCTGAAATGGTGAAGCGGAGGAAAGGAGCGTGTGATCGATTAATTTATCTCGGGTTAAATATAGAAAATTTTACACTTTGGCAGCACTGGTTATAGACATTAACGACCTCGCTATTTTCGGAGGTTAAAATTACGCCTACCCAGTTATGCACTTAAAATGCCACTCATCAAATGAATAACGTCGCCTACGCGAGAGGGCACGAAAGCGATTCTAATTATTTCGTGATTTGCGGAAAATTCGCAGCGCTCTAGACTATTACCTCCGCGAATATAAAAGAGAGCTTCATTCCTGTGACGTAAGCGTTTGAATGCTTTCCGCGAATTCCCATTATCGAGCGAGCATTCGAAACGTCTTCCGCGGAGGAGACCTTATCAAGCATCAAGTTAAGTATTTATGCGGAAGCTTCGAGAAAATAATAAAGTCGTATATTAGAGCATCTTAAGTTTGCCTCCCACTTTTTAGGCGGTATTTTTTTCATCCTCTTTTGGAATATTTTCTTGAAAAGTTAAATGTGCTCGAGGAACACGATAATGGCCCAGGAAAAACCATTTGGCCATGCCGGCTGTCAAATAAAAAGTATATTTTACGAATTTTTTTCTTAAAAATGGTCGAGCATTATACGATTCCATTTACTCTCAGTTGTATAGCCGGAGATAGAAAAAATGTCCATTAATAACAGGCTGCTTTCGAAAATATGTAGAGTATTTTTTCACTTCTTATCCGATCGAAGAGCGGCAAGTTTTCTGAATAACGCTCGCCTGACCCCTATTAAGAATAATGCCGAAATGATGGCTCACATAGCGACATTTTTTCGTCACTAAGTTCTCCGTGGCGACGTTCTTCTGTTACATTTTTATGAGAGATAGGAGGAGGACGAGAAAAAGGATGACGCGGATAGATGCCGCCACCGTAAGGAAATGATCTTGCCGCATGATTTTTTCAAAGAAAACCATTCATCGATAGTCATTTTTTTACGACGGGTTCGACTTTTTATCCTCTTGCAGATATGTTGGCTGTCTCATATATTAGAATTGGATGAAACATTCCATGAAAATACCCACAAAAATTGTCCGTTTTATGTGAAGGCTCTACTTTCGTGCTTTTGAATTTATACTTTTAAAAATTGCTATCGGAAAGAAAATACTAGCAACTATCCCATCAATGAAACATAACAAACCTCTACATATCTGTAATTTTAAAATAGATCTTGAGTAGAGACATAATCCCACCTGTTTGACCAACAAATATTCTTTCAATCACAGCGATAAAATTCATAATCATTAATTGTGAACTAAGAAAATATACTATATCTTCCTCAATGTAAAGATATAAATTGAAAGAATTTTAATTAAAGTTTCTCTTACTAATGACTGAAAATTCAGGTGCAGATGAATACAAACGAGAAAGAGGCTATTGCATATATAAATTTTAAGCGTTGCACACAAGCTCTTTCGTGGTAATATACAATTAGTGCAAAAGTGACTCTCATGGAATAAATTAATATGAAATCACAATCACTTAACATCCCCATGTTAAGTATAAGTTCTGAAAGAAGCTTTTCAATTATATTAGACCTTTTCATCATAATTTAAATATCGTAACGTTAAATACAGACGACTGATTTTACCATTATTATAACCTGAAAAGCAACAGGAAACAATTGTAGATTAGTAAGCGCGTAAAACAAAAAATGTCTTAAGCAAAAATCATCCTTAATGAGTTATATTAATAAAAATACTGCTGTGAAGACTTTGCGATTTCTGTCTTAAATATCTCATAAAAGTAATGCTTATTAAATCAAAGAGCCTATTTACATTTATATATATCAAGTTCCTATTCGCTGATTTATTTAAATGAAAAAGGTTCTTAATAACATGGATTCCTGCAGGCGTCTTTTAATTTTCAATCACTACTTCATTTCTTACTCGCGAGGAAGAAGTATTTTTCCGGGATTAATCCGAGTTTTTTTCTTGCTGCGTGAATACATTTACAAGGAAATCAATAGGTTTTTTCATTGAAATTTTTAAAACAACAGAGTTACTAGTAAAATAATACAAATTCTTGCTTGAAAAAAATATTAAGGGAAAGCATTTTCAAAAGTATTCTCACCGCAAAACTTAAACGACTGGATTCATTAACTTTTATTTTTGCTCATATTTTTGCTTTACGAATATGGCTGCTCTGCGTTGGATTCTTTCTAACTCAAGTATTTGTCCCTTTTCGTACGGATCCCATATGCTGGAAGCGTATTCGACCTGAGATCTGACCAATGATAAATAACACGTTTCACGTACCTGTTCTGTGCTACTTCTTACTATTCTGCCTACGAAGCCCAATTTCTTATTAGCTGCGCCTATGATCCTTCGAATATGCATATTCCACGATAGATCACGACAAATGGTGACTCCTAAATATTTAACGTACTCTGCAGATTGAATATTCAATCTATCAATTCTGTACTCCGAGCCTAATTCATTGTTCTTACTCTTCCAGAAACTCAATAGGGAACATTTGCTGTGATTAACTTCGATTTTCCAATCTTGACACCATGCTGAAAGGGCGTTTAAATCTTCCTGGAGCGATTTTTGGTCATCCTGACTCGTTATCTCCTTATATAAAACGGTGTCATCTGCGAAAAGTCTTATTTTGCAGCGAACTACCGAGCAGATATCGTTTATATATATCAGGAATAGTAGTGGGCCTATGACACTTCCCTGTAGAACACCTGATGCGACTTTTACCGGGTATGAATATTTCCCATCAATAACTACTATCTGTTTTCTGTTTGAGAGGAAGTCTTTTACCCAACTCAGAATATTAGGGTTTATGCCGTACTTTCCTAGTTTTCCTATTAATTTATTATGGGGTACTTTGTCAAACGCTTTTTTAAAATGAATGAAAATGGCTTCAACCTGAGTGTTTTTCTCTCCGCATTGTAACAAATCGTTTACGAACAGGGCGAGCTGCGTTTCGCATGACTTACCTTTCCGAAACCCGTGTTGGTTTTTGCTTAGCGAAGAAAGACCATCTAAATAACGCTAAACAGAGCTAACGATGATATGTTCTAGAATTTTACACGATAATGACGTCAAGGAAATCGGTCTATAATTTTCGGGGTTCTCTTTATCACCGCCTTTGTGGATGGGCGTTACGTATGCTAGCTTCCAGTCTTTTGGAACGGTACCTTGTGCAACGGATTTTTCGAATATTATTTTCAAGTAAGGTGCGATTACAACACACGCGCGGGTATGCCCTCCGGCCCGGGAGACTTATTTTGCTTAATCGACTCTAGCTGGTGCGCGATACCTGTTTCAGAGAATATCAAATCTTCCAATCTAATTTCCCTCATCATTCAAAGCTGGTTCCTCAAATTCACTGAAGTAAACGCTTTCTGAAAGTGTTCATTTAACAAGTTCGCTTTTTCCGCGCTATCATGTACTACATCACCTGCCTCCGTTCTCAATGACGCTATGGTGGGGCCTCTACCATCAACCTCTCTAACGTACGACCAAATGCTTTCGGATTTTCTTTCAAATTACTATGCAGAACTTTCTTTTTGTAATCATTAAATGCTTCTCGCATTGTTACTCTAGCTCTTGACCGCGCCTCTCTGTATTGATGCCGTATCATTGACCTCTGTGACTTTTGAAGAATTACTATTTAAGCGAGCGTGAAGTTTTCTTTGCCGTCTAAGAGCGCATCTAACTTTCTGGTTGTACCATCTTGGTTCCGCACCATCACGTTTAAGTTTATGTGGAATGAATTTATCCGTACCCTCTCGCATCATATCCACACGCACCATAATTCCTCTTTACTAGCGGCGATAGATGGTCCGCAGAAATTAGGGAATTGTGTCTGTAAAAACGACCTAAATTTCGAGAAATTGCCTTTGGAGTATTTATATACGCATCTTCTAGCCTTAACCTGTTTCTCCACTTTTAGCTTAAATTCTACGTACACGGCATTATGATCGCTTATTCCTTCCTCTATGGAAAGCTTGTTCATACGCTCAGGGTAGTTCGTTACGAGTAAATCTAATATAATGTTCCATCTTGTGGGGCACCTTACTAGCTGACACAATGAGTGTTTTACAAAGGTTTGTATCAGTGCTTCGCATGATTCACGCTCTCTACCACCGGGATCAAAGCAATTATGATTCCAGTCTATTGAAGGTAAGTTGAAATCTCCTCCTATTATAATGGCCCTCTCTTTATTTTTCGATATTAGCGTTGCTACTTGTTTCTCGAGATTATGAATAATTTCTAAACTTGCATTGGGAGGCCTATAAAATGCGCATATATTTGCTATAGTGTAATCGCTTCCTCTAACTCCACACCAAACACTTTCTATTTCGGCGTCATTAATCGTAGTGGAAAACTTTCGTATGCCTTGCTGACTGCTATAAATACTCCACCTCCCGTCCGGATACTACGATCCTTTCTAAAAATTCTATAGCTTTGGGGGAATACCTCCTGACCTGTAATCTCGTCAGTGAGCCAAGTCTCTGTACCGATCACGACATCGGCTTCTAGACTACGAATAATATGCTCAAAATCGGCAATTTTCTTACGGATGCTGCGGCAGTTCAATACGACGACATTAAATTTCTCACTATCGCTTCTCAGATAAACCTCAGCCTTGCCATTCGTAATCGTTTTAGGAATACATGCGTTCTTCATACTATTATTCCGCCAATTGGTAAAAGCTCGCACGTTAGAAATTGCGACGAAATTACTCAATGAAATTGTTTTGAGTCAGGTTTGTGTGAAAAGTTGCGTTCAATCGAAAAAAAACCGGTTATAATTAGACGAATCGTCTGCATCCATCAACACAAGATTTAAGATCGAGCAATAATTAGAAGGCACCATAAGCGCACACATCTTCAATTTAATAACAGAACTGCATTCACCACATAACCGTTAAACCATAGAAAAGAATGAAGCATACCACTTTAACGAGATAGCGCCGCAGTAAAGAGGCAAGCGTCAAGAAACACCAGCGCAAACACACATCGGAGAACTCGATGCAAAGTTTTCCCCCTCGGTGTCTGCAAAACTCATTTAAAGGAGGAAGAGGTCCATGAAAAGTTATAACACGACCGTCCGGCTGGATGATAAAAGCGAAGAAGGGAGTTTATAAGGGGACATCGCCTTCCGAAGGAGTCGAAGCATTAATTCAAGAGAGCATAACGAGAGAGAGAGAGAGAGAGAGTGATAGGGTTTTTGAGTTATTCCGTCGGCTGAACCTTCCTTCGACCCTGAAGGATGATCCTTAGGATAGCAGAGCAGGGGTGAGAAAAAGAAGCGCCAAGGAAACTGCCTTATCAAACCAAGCACCCTCTTCGGCTCATTCTCCCTCTCTCTCTCTCCTTTAAAGCCATTGGGATCAAAACGAGAGAGAGAGACCTCCCTCCTCCATCATAACCTCCTTCTCCCTCCCCTTCCAATCTCTCTCGAGGTAGTAAAAAGAATCCAGGCTCCACCCCCAACATTTTCATCGCCCCCTCATTCCATCCGGCCTCAGACAAATGACAGCAGTAAAGCGTTCCGAGCAATTTGCATGGCTCTTTCACTCCCTCTGCGGGCGTGTGTGTGCCTGCGTGCGTGTGTGTGCGACTGCGGGAGGACGTTATGGCTCCACGGTAGCATGAAGACGGGAAGAGAACGGGAGGCGAAGGCGGTGATATTTGGAACGGAGGGATAGGAGGCCATAATGAGCAGAATACGGAAGACAATGAATGTGCCAATAAGTTCTTTTTTCTTTCTCCTTGGTTACGGACGAAGGAGGATATTTCCGGAGGTGGAAGTGCGCTCATCATTATAACTTATAGATGGCGCCTCTCTCTCTCTCTTCCCTTCTTCAATATGGAATGAAGAGGAAAGAGGAGGCGATGAAACGAGAAGGGATTTACGGTCTCCTTTCTCCATAGAGAGAGAAAGTGGATGGAGCGAGAAAAGGGTTCTCCTGGAGAGTTAGTGATGAGGGAGGAATGGTTTGCCAATACCTCGCGCACTCAACGACAGAGGCGCTCTTCTCGATGGGCCGACGGAGAGTTTCGTTACAACGCGCAAAATACTATATGAGGATGGGATTTACGCTTCCGTTGGTTTGGAGTGATCATGCGATAACTTGCTTACCCGACCAAAAGCAGATCGGAATGGCGTTAAATCTCAGCTCCTGTTTAAATACGATATTCTTTTATATTTGACAAAATCGAGCGCGATATTTTAATTGAATAAACGAATTCACGCTGACTGATTCTAAAGGCAACACCCAATATTGATCAAAGACAACGTAAAGGTAAATAAATTAACCCTTTGGCGAGTTTTGTTTGGTAAATCATATACGTATAAGCAAACCTGATTTAACGTGCACGATTAATCTATACCAGTGTTTCCCAACCTTTTTAGAGTCGCGGCACCCTTAAGTGACTTTTCAGAATTTGGCGGCACCCCTTTCCCCTATCCACCGTCGGTAACAATCGCGGTGAAGTTTGACCCCTAACCCCAATCTCTATATCTACTTTCATTTCGAAGTGCCTTTGCGACGAAATGAAGGTCGACTTAACTCTGGTTTGCATTTTTGAAAGCCGACGATGCAAAATGAGGCTAAATATAGGAAAACAGAATATTTTTTGCGGCACCCTTCAGAACACTTAACGGCACCCCAGGGTGCCGCGGCACCCAGGTTGGGAAGCACTGATCTAAACGATATTCTAAGCGAGCAATAAATACAATACATTTCCCGATTTCGTTTGACTAATGCCCAAAATTAATGCGATACGCGGTTTTACGTCGTCAAAACGATTTTCATTTACTAATGGATGCGATGTTTTTATTTTCATTTGAAACGACTGCATATACTATCTACTTCGAAAATTTTATCTCCTAAATTCATACTGTGGCAATTTATCAGTCCATGTTAATGAGTAAAATATTATAATTCGAAAAAAATGCCTGTATAGGAATAGGCGATACGGCGTTCAAGCATACATTTCTTATATACTAGTTTAACTCCAGAACGGAAACTCATCTGCACGCACTGTTTGGCAGGAGAGATGACGTATTTTTAGTTTACCAACGCATTACGTAAGAACGCAGGAAAAGCTAACCCGTGGATATCGAGAGGAAAATACTTGTTCCCATCGCTGGTTTCACCGAAGGACGACTTGAAACTTCATAACTCTCTCATCGGAATGACTTCAGAGCGCCATTCTCCGATCGCAATATCGGGACAACGAAATTCGAATGAACACGAAGGGAAAGCGTGATCGCTTTTTTCGCAAACAGTTTTGCTTCCTCATGTCGATAATTAAACAACTTTTCGATTCTCCATTTATCGAAAGAGATAAAAAAGAGGATGAAGGGGTGGCGGAGAGAGAGAGAGAAAGAGAGGTGAAATGAGAAAGTTTTGAAAACGACTGAGAAGCAAACTTACATTAGGAGAGAATGAAAGAGAGAGGGGAGGGGAGAGGGGGAGGGGGAGGGGAGAGGGGGAGGGGAGAGGGGGAGGGGAGAGGGGGAGGGGAGAGGGGGAGGGGAGAGGGGAGAGGGGGAGGGGCTGGATGGCAGATTGAGAGAATATAAGCCAGAGCGAACCGTACGAAAAACTCACTTTGTGCGAGAACGGTTAGAATAAAGCAAATGGAATGCCACGAGAAACGAATTTTTCTCTTCCTCTAAATTATTGAGCTTGTTTGTCTCAACAAAGCTCGCCGGCAAATGTTTAAGTTGCCTCATTCGAACATAACTTTGGCTCGCCCGTTGCACTCTCTCTCTCTCACTCGGGCGATGACAGCAGCGGTGCGCGCACCGTGACACCGACCGCCTCCGTGGGGGAGGAAAAGGAGGAGGGGAGGAGAAAGGGGCGGAGAGGGGAGAAAGGGGCGGAGAGGGGAGAAAGGGGAGGAGAGGGGAGAAAGGGGCGGAGAGGGGAGAAAGGGGCGGAGAGGGGGCTCCACCGACGGATTTCCATCAAAACGTTCGCATAAACGAAGAGCTGCAGCGATGACATTTCATAGTGCATTTCGGCAAGCAAAATATTTAGCCGCTATGGATGCTTCCTTTCACTGCAACGCTCTGTGCGCTAATCTAATAAGAGGAACGAAAACATTACCGGTGAGATTTTGATTCGGGTTAATTCGAGAAAGCAAGACTTATATTGAAACAGCGCGCTACTACACTCCGCGAAAATGTTTAACGGGATAAACAGTGTCAGCAAATTGGTGCACTGATAAGTGTTTTATATTTATAGTCGTTGAAATGCATATATGTTGTGAAATCGTGCGCGACTCAAGCTCCCAAACCTTTGTCTGTTATTTTAGAGTGCTTTGCGATACGGTCGTCTTTGGCGCCTTTCTGTAGAGAGTGGAAGGATGATGCATTCGCCAAGGTGTAGGAGAATGTCGCACCCACTCAGTAGGGCGGCCTGCACCTGCACCGCCTCCATCGCGCCACAGGAAACAGTGACACGAATACAGAGAGAGAGAGTGGAGAGGGACGGAGGGAGGGAGCGTGGAAAAATCTCTACTCCGTGTAAATTGGCGGCATGCGTAAACGCGTCGCCCGCACACAAGGGAACATCGATCTCCATTATCGGGACCCGGCGATCGTCGGGATGAAGAGTCGAGGATATCGAACGAGATGCCAAAGTACGATTTTGGAAAAATCGAGAATCAATCAAAATCCCCTCTTTGGGTGCGGATGCCGCAGCGTGAGTTCGTTTTAACCGACGCTCGCTTCCGTTTCCATGGATTCGGAACATTCCTGCTGGTATTTGTTTATCGAGAGACGGAGAGAAAGGGAGAAAGAACAATTTCCTAAACGTGCATTATCGGAGCGGATAAAAAACGTGCTGCCATTCGGCCGCTTTTGTTTCGTATTTTGTTTTCGAAATATGCCAGGAGCTATTTAAGGCCGCGTTTGCTGTGCCTTTTTAGTTGTTCTAGGGATAATGATATATCACGCGGAAAATGCATAAAATTTTCAATTTTGTGAAGGATTTAGTTGAATTGAAAAGCTGCTCGAAGTATCCATTGAGAAACAAGTTAGGAGAAAGTATATACTGCGAAAGCAGACATTTATTACAAGGCGATTTTTTACAAGAAAATAAACTTCTTCCATTGGTCGGAGTTTAATACTAATGACAACATAGTATAATATAGTATAGCCCTCTAATTCTCATTAAAAGCTTATATCCATATAAAATCATTGAGCTCGTTGCCATGGTAGTCGAATGTTGAAACCCAGACAAACAACCATTTCTTCCTATAAAAACTAAAAATGTACGCTAAATCTACAGGGATTTGAATGCCGTCTTTAAAAATAAGAAACTACAATTTCTAAGCTTTCCGGCAGTTCAAATCCTGAGCTCGAATCTTGACGGGAAATAATTTAAAATGCAAATATATAGTAACCCTCATAATTTGCTTTTCTTATGGGGCAATATTAAGGCATAATTATTCCCCCCAAGCAGCAGATGATCCTGGTCCACCAAATTCTTGCCACACGTAGCTCTAATATGTAGCAACTTATCCTGAAAATTTGGTTTCTCTAGGTCGAACCGTTTCAGAGATATCGTCTGCACAGTTAGAAGGACGGACGGGAGGACGGACAAACCGAATACATAAGCGATTTGTAAAAAAATCGCTAAAAAAGAATTACGTTCTGAAAACAATAGTTCACCTAATCTGTAACTTTCTCCGTGAATTATGAGGAAGAATTCCCTGTTGAAAATTACGTCATAGTTTTTCTTATCATGAAGCAGCCTAAGCTTTATGAATTTAATTAAAGAACAAAATATATTGTTGGAAAATTACGCTCAATGTATTTTAATTATCATCATATAAATAAAATAGAATGTGTGTGTTGTGTGTGTGTGTGTATTAACGCTGTAACTCCAAAATCAAAAAACCTAGAAAGCTGAAACTTGGCATACATACTAACACCTTAAGGGTGTGCACCACGAGCTTATTTTTTTTTTAATTTTTGGCTTGGAAGGGGGGATCAAAAAAATTAAATAAACGTTCATAAAATCTAAAGAACTGAAACTTCGCATCGGGAACGAGTGCAGCGTATTTTTCATTCGCATTTTAAAATTACTTAGAATCATCGTACGAAATTGGGACTTGGACGAAAGAACGCTTAAAAGAATAAAAATTCAATTTCTTGCTGTCGTTTTTTAAACTCTCTTCATAAATTAGTTTTGGCCCCAAATGAAAACACGAGCAATACTGTATATCCTGAAGCTCTATACGAATAAAAATTATAGATGTTTCAAAAATTAATTACTGTAAACATAATAAAAATAAATCAATATAGATTTTCGTGTTTTTAATTAGGTCATTTCTACACTGTTCTGAACCTTGGGCAACGCCGGGTAAACTATCGCTAGTTAAAGAATAGAACTGAAAACTATATTTCTCCAACGGAAATAAAAAGGCCCGATGTGCATATCGGTGAAATTAAAATCACCCTCTGCGGTGATTCATTGATAATAGATTCTAACGTAGAAAGAACAACAATTCACTATCACCACTGATTACAGCTAAAATTTGTGTCTGATTTTCTAAATAATTTTCGTAGTTTTCATTTTAAATTCAGCTACAAGATGATCTGGAAAATTATTTCTCGAGCTATAAATACCATAAATATGTATTTTATTGAATATTATATTTTTGTCGTTCGTTATTCTTTGCCGAAAATACTTTTAAAAATAAATTTAAAGCAATGATACTAGTATCTTATCTTTAAATTGCGAAAATAAGCCTTTTCTACTTTTGTTACAATATTTTCAGAAGTCTCATTTTTAGTAAATACCTCATATATATATATATATATATATATATATATATATATAGGGATTGCAATCCCGGAGGAATTTCACAATCCCGGGATTTCGGGATTCTAAATTCCCAATCCCGGGATCCCGATCCCGTTTTATTAAATTTTATAAAAATATTAAAACCATGGTTTTAGCTGCAGAAACTAATGTTTTATTTATCCCATTTCCATAACGCATATAAACTGCTTCACTGTAATAAGTGAAGGTAGAAAACAGCAACACAGGTGCAACAATAATAATAAAACATATTATTATCTTATAACACGCCAATGGTTTTACTGTATGCTACTATACGAAAACGAATTCAATTTACACTTTCACTGTATAATCAGGTGCACTTATATTACAAAGCACAAGGGACAAACAGCGACGAAGATGTTGGGCCGAGCAACACTAAAGAATGCCACCAGCTAGCCATGGCAAGCGTTCTGTCTTAATTGTTAGCAAAGCGTTTGAGAGAGTAGTTCCTTTTGTTTATACCGACGTGCCTGGCCTATCTTTCTCCAACCAGCACAAGAGTGAAAATATTTTCAACTCACTACAGCTGGAGCAGATTTTCGACTGTGAAGTGCGATGCTATGGAAACCCAGCGAGAAAGAAAAATGAAAAAATACTACATTACATTCACAGACATCTCGAAGCCACATAACCAATAAAGACGATACGAATTTGTTAAGGGTATATGAAAGATGCAGCACTTGAGCTCAAGAGCTGAAAGAAATATTAAACTGCCCCAAAGCGGTACAATGGGAACCCTCGAGGGTAAAGTTAGAATATACCTTAACGTAAACAAAAACATCTTAGATGTAGTCGGACTAAACTGAAATGAAGATTCGTTCAGGGTACTCGAGTATGAATGTGATTAATGCCTAAAGGTAAGCAAGGAAGCACAAGATCTGGCCCCTTAAGTCTCACGACTAGGACAAAAGTGATATTGTATCAGCCAAATCTTACATGCATGTTTGGAAACCACTGACCTAAAAAACGATGTTTGACGGAATTCGTCGGACCAACTAATTTGGTTTATAGAAGCAGAGAAAGATCCGAATGACGAAGCAAAGAATTGTGAATGCTCATTCGTTAACAAAAATTTTTCGGTTGATTTATACATAAGCTTGAAGCCTAACAATGTCGGATAATTCTTTATTAGTAATTAATATAAATACAATAATAATATTTTCAGATTAGTCTCGCTATAGAATTGAAACATTGATATGTTAAAACAGCGAATCTCAGCACAAAAATGACTAATATTAAATATTTGTAAATCACGAAATCCCAGGATTTCCTTGATAAGAATCCCGGGATTTCGGAACTCGGATATTTAGCGGGATCCCGGTATCCAGGGATTCGGAATCCCGGGATTGCAATCCCTACTCATATAGTATGTTTTTAGCCGATCCAATAAGAATACGCGACTTTGTGTTCTATTTGATTGTTATCAAGAATAAATTTAATATCTAATAATTCATGAATGCATTCCGCATGCGGCGATTACAAAAATAATCAACGTTTTTATAATGAGAATAAATAACAATAAATGGAAATATGTATAAAATATATTTTATAAATATCATTCCGCGAATGAATGACCAATTCCGCTGTTTTCATACAAAACTACGCAACGAGAATCGTTCTACAGTTTTGCGACTTTGGATCCTTTCAAAAACGCGAGCAATTGTGATAACCGCAGCGACAAAGTAATGACACGATCGACATCGAAAAATTGAATTTTCGATAATAATAGAGAAAAAATGAACGTAAAAGAAAAGAAGATTGGATTTTCGACGTTCGCGAGACAAACATCCGGCGTTCGAGTTTCGCCGAAATAGCTTCCAAAACAACCTGTCCACGACCAATGTCCCGTCTTTCTGATCTAAATTTAAATCCATGCAACAAAGCTCGGAAATTACGTAATTCCGTGGAAAACTGGAAGGTCCATCTCGAAGGACCGGAGAATAGGACAGAATCAGCCTCGTTCGAATTTCGGGCGAAACCGAAACCATTGCAGATGAGTAATTTTCGGTGGATGCTGATTCAAACCTCCCGCGAGGAAGAAAACACACAGAACCAAGTTGTCCTGCGGAAGATTGGCCGCCGGGGGGAAAATGGCCCACCGCCCGCCATTCACACTCCTTCCCGTATGTGAATGTGTGTGCGCGCGGATCCGCGTGCTTGTTTCTACATCCTTAAATCCATTCGGATGAGATACTGGCGCAACATCAACATGAGAAAGAGGTGGATGGGTGGGAGGAGAGGGAGGGGAGGGGAGAGGAGGGAGGGGAGGGGAGAGGAGGGAGGGGAGGAGAGGGAGGGGAGGGGAGAGGAGGGAGGGGAGGGGAGAGGAGGGAGGGGAGGGGAGAGGAGGGAGGGGAGGGGAGGGAGGGGAGGGGAGAGGACGTAAACGAATGAGTTCGGTGAGAAAGATAGGAGCGCTGTTGAATTCTAAGGGTAAGGAAATCCAAAGGGATTTCGCCGCTTCCATTCATTTTATACCGCCGAAAATCTCATCCCTGTTCTCTCCGAGGATAAGCCCCACCCTCGTCACTATTCTTCCCTTTAGCCCACTTTTCCGCCCCACTCCTTTAGCCCCCGCCCCCTTAAACGCCCTTTCCCCGCCCCACCCCCTTCCCCGCTTCCTTTTAACTCATCCCCGCCGGCCCCTTTTACCTTTCTCTCTCTCATTCACTTCTCTTCGCCATTTTCCGTTTTTTTATCTCTCTTCGCTTTCGCCTCCCTCGCTCCCATTTTAGAACACTTCTGGCGGAAAAAAATAAAAACCCTCCGTAATATTTAATTTGGCTCGTCCGTCAATCTCTCGGCGGTACTTTTTTTTAATTAAAAAGTATGAAATGAAACTGCTTTGATATTTATGATTCGGATAAGTTATTTCCGACCTCTATTAGCTAATGTGAAGGGTAAGGAGGAAGATTATCCACCGTTAAATTATGACGCCACTCTTTCACAATAGAGGGCGAGAAAAACGACCTTACTATTCGAGAGTGGTTCGCTTCGGAGCCATCAAATGTCCTTAAAAAACAAACAACGTTAATTTAATTTAACTGAGAATCGTCTTATGACTGAAAAAAATCAAAAACAAGAATTAAAAAATAAGTACAGGCAGTCCCCGTTTTCCCTCGGTCCGCTTTTCGTCGTTTCACTCATACGTCAGGTGCAATATGACGCCACTGATTCATTCTTCCGTCCTTGTGATCCGATTATTCGTCGCATTAATGTTTTTCGTCATTCCGATTTTTTTGTTACGATTCAGATGAAAGTGCCTAAATGAAAACGTTTCATTCTTCCATCCCTGGAATCTGTTTACTATGTATGCCCAAATTACTCAATTGTTTGAGATTTCGTCATACCGATTTATCTATCGGACAAATTTGTGGTGACACCATCTAGTGTCTAGCGGCCAAATTATGAACATTTTAGTGAAAATTTTGTGTTTCGCCTATTTCTGGAAGTTTATCCTGTCAGTTTTTAAAATCCTAACTTACACTGCAATAGTATTTTAAATGGGTATTTCCGGGAATCTTTGACTCTAGTGTTCTTGGTCAGGTACTAAAATGCTCATTTAAAAAAAATGGGGCATACATCGAGCAGTGTGATAGCGGTGATGCAACGTACGTAGGTCAAACTGAATAATCCTACGAGTGGAGGGAAAAGATGTGACGACGATGTCATAAAAAATGTGTAATTTGCTTTTTATGTTTGATTATGATGCATTGCATCGATATGCGTATTTTCAAATCATTAAAAGTTTTAAGTGGAAAATTACAATTATAATTTCATGGTATATTTTTAAATGGAAATATTTCACATCGTTACCCCAGGAACATTGAATTTTATCCCTCAATTTAATGTTGTGTCTATGGAAAAGAGTGATCCGCTTTTCGTCAGTCTGCTTTTCGTCGCAGTTTTCAGGTACGTAACCTGACGTATAAGCGGGAACTGCCAGTACTTATCTTCGGGTATCTCCAATAGCCACTACAAGGTTATGAAAAACCAGATGCACATTTCGACTACAGAGCAGCCGTCTTCAGTGGTAATTCTCCGAAAGTATACTCCAAAACAAAACTACTGAAGACGGCTGTTTTGCAGCCGAAATGCTCATTTTTCTTTTTCATAACCTTGTTGTGGCTATTGGAGATGACACCTGAGGTAAGTGCCTGTTCTTGAGCGGCTAATCTAGTTGTTTACTTATTGCAAATAATCCTCAAAAGAGAACACTGATCAATATCTTGTTTTTAAAAATCTAAGCTCTAACGCGTAATCACATGGAAGCCATTGCATGAACCCTTTTTCTAATACATGTATATTAAGCAGATATTCTAGACATTTTCGCAACAGAGTTACGTTCGTCTGATTGTGAGTCAGCCTGGCATGAAGAATGACTGCGCTTGATGTACTGGACGAGGACTTCCTGAGAGCGCTTTCTTCGCGGACGCGAAAAGTTTTCGTGCGAGCATCAAAATGAATGTTCACTATTTTCCGAAATTCTGAACTTCGTACCTAATTTCAGAAATTATTGCTAATTTTAAGTAAACCTTTTTAAGTAGATTCCAATATCTTTTCACTGATAAAAATATAAATCTTCCGTAAAAGTCATCAAGTACCAGATCCGGGTCAAGAGCTAGGCGAGTGAGACGCCCGCCTAGGGCGCAGCAAACTTAGGGACGCTACAATAAACAATTTGAACTCTTAAGTTTTACGTTTTATATTATAAAATATATTTCACTTTACCTATACATATATAAAGAAAATACTGCTTAGAGATATAAAATTGTACTGTGTACTTTCATTAGGTGGGACCACAATCTTCAAACCATGCCTAGGGCGTTAAAATGCCTTGTCTCGATTCTGCTGCATACCACTAGACCAGTGTTTCTCAACCGGTGGGTGGGACTTGAAAGCCTTCTAGGTGGGACCAGAGCCGCCGGTTGAAGACATTTTGGCACCCCAATCGGTTTGAATTTCTGGCACCTTCTCTTTTATATAGTTAACAGTCTCAGGCGTAATTATATGGAATTTCTTCATATTGTCGAAATGAAAAAGATTTACTTGGTAGTTCCGCAAAAATTATTTTTTAAAAAGAAATAATTTTTTGTGGATTTATCAAGTAAATCTTTTTTATTTCGACCTTCTCCTTTTTGTCTACCAATTATTAACGTGCTACTTATATGCTTATAAACGCATAAATTCATTTATTAGAAGAAGTGAGGTTTTCCTTCATATCATGGTGGGAACAGAGTTTCTTAAAAATGTGGTAGGTGGGACGCAAGAGGCAAAAGGTTGAGAACCACTGCATTAGACAATTGTTACTAATAACATTTTTATTACATGGCCTAATAGAATATCACTCGGCCACAAAACAGAGCTATCTTCCTTCCTACCCTTATTACACCGTGCTTGCTGCTTCGACCCTTCGGCAGGGCCACGGAGAGGGTGGGGATACTGGGGCAAAATCCCCGGGGCCCGGTATTAGGGTCTGTCATAAGGGTTTCCTTTCGCAATACGCGGGTGCAACCAATACCAACGGCCGGCGATTTCTCCATTTCCCATTTCTCAGATTTGGATTTGGGTTTTCCCAACCCACTGCTTTTTTATCACCCCTTAGTGCCCTCAAACTCCTCCCCACTACTCTTATTTTTCTCCCCTTCGGGAAACTCCGCCTTTGGACCCGGGGTCCGGACCCACAAGCACTCGGAGTGTCGTCGTACGGTCAGTTGTAAAGGACAATACTGTTTACTCCCAATTTTTTAGAGATGAGAAACTAAATTTTATTCGTTGAATCGCACAATTACGAAATCGCGACCATTCAATAACAAACTTAATGTTACGCTGTTATAATATACAACCAACTTTATACGTAAATATTATGAAGGAAAAAGTTGCGATGTTGGTAAAAAAATCAGGAGGAATCTAGAAAAATGCCTAGAACGTAAACACAGAAAGATGATGATGGGAAACTCTCCTTCGGAGGATGGATTATCGGTATGGTCCCTAGAAATGTAAATTTTATGAAAATTTATTAGTTAAAGTATTATAGGAACATCTGGCGATCGGTATTCATTCATATTAATTAAGATCTACTCTTAAGTAATTCGTACTCTGTTGCAGCGCAAGATACGCAGCTACTTAAAAATGTCACGGGGGACCTCACAATGCATAGTGTAGGAAATTCCGATCCAAATGTGGTCGTCTGTTATGACAAGTACCGATTTTTTTACGCGTTGTTTTTTTGGCACTAAAATACATTTTGTGTGTTAATTTGGGGAAACAAATTTAAAAACCATGACGTAATTTCGCAAAAAAATTAGTGATGAAAAACTTACACTTATCGGCGGCAATTAAATTTCGTCGAATATTTAATTTTTACAAATTCGCTATTTATCGAAATTAATTGAATCATACCGTCTAATTATGATGTGATACATATAGTACCAACATATATTTTACATGTAATTTTGATAAAAAAATTTAATTGGATGGAATTTGACAAATTCTGTTTATAATACTGCGAGCCAATACCGTAGAGAAGGGGGGAGAGGGAGTCGGCTGTCCTGGGTCTGCCGAGGGGCCACGTTCCCTTTTTGAACTTAAAACAGAGAAAAGGGGCCCGGCAATGGTATTTGCCCCAGGGCCCGCGCTGGCTCTCGGCGGCCCTGCCCTTCGGTTCGCCCCCAATTCTCGGAAAGGGACAGTTCGGCACGACCGGTTCGGCGACGGAACCATTCGGCGTTGGGATTATTCGGCACCGGACAGTTCGGCGCCAGCCGTGTTCCGCACGGCACAATTCCAATATATTTGTGAGGAAATGGCGTCATGATAATATTAATATTGTAAATATTAAGTTAAAATAGATTTAAAAGTTAAGCTGTTTTAAATATGGCCATGTTTATTCAAACGTTATTGGTTCGGTGAAGCCAAATCAGCCGCGTTAGCTTCATTGTAACATTTGTATTAAATTAACCTTAATATAATTAACTAATTGTGCAAAGTCATTATGCATATGATCCGGTGATTTTTCGTCGTATAATTTTTATCGTGCACTTTTTCTCACGAAAGTTAATTTAAATCTATTTTCCTTTAAATACAGTAACTTTTATTTCTACGTGATAGATTCGGTAACTTTATAGTTGCAATATTAATATTATCATGACGCCATTCTCTCCAAAATGTAGTGTGCCGTGCGGAACACAGCTGGCGCCGAACTGTCCGTCGCCGAAAGATCCCCGGTCGCCGAACCGGTCGTGCGCCGAACCGTCCTAAACCCCCAATTCTTTCCCTCCCTCTTCTCTTTCCCTACCTCTCGGGTAACAGCTCCCTTTCCTCCGCGACCACGCACCTATAGGTAACCTCCATCCATCCATCCTCATTCTTTCTCTTTCTCTCCATACATTCTATTCTATCGTTCTGTGGAGTCTTCTTCTTCTTTCATTCCTTCTCTATCTCCCCATTTTAAGTTAATCCCATTTATCTCCAAACCATCGCCTTGTTCCTCCTTTCTGTCTCGTCTTATTTCTGCCCTAATCAATTTCATTCCCATCTCTACTTGATTCTCTCTCTCCCCCCCTCTCTCTCTCCCTCCCTCTCTCTCTCTCTCTCTTCTCTTTCACCCACCATCTCTCCTACCCGTCATCTTTTTCCCATCCAACCGTTGTTTTTTTCTTCTTCTAGATTTACGCTCCCGACTCACAACATTCCCATTTCTTCTAAAGAGGAATTCGATTTCCGAATATTTTCATCGGATCCTTTCATCCATATTCTCCGAGGATCTGCAAACGATTCCACCTTTTCCATCTCATATCGTTCTCAAACCACGTATTTCCATTCTAAACTTAATGCCTTTTTGAAGGAATCGCCACGTATCATCCGCGAGTGTACATGCATCTCTTAAAACTCGGACGATTTATTTTCGCCCGTACTACTTTTCTGAAAATCGATTCACCTTAGGCATCGCTCGCTAATTCTTACCAATGGTCATCAATAGGCCGCTCTATTACCTATCGGTTTTTTAATTATCAGTATAAAATATAATAATTAATAAGGCCAATGAGATGGCGCTTCGGTCAATTGTCAGAACGAAAGAGGACATCGTTCGTAACAACTTGCAGACCGCACCAAATCTCTATCTCAAATAGGAACCGAATTATAAGCAGTGGAGAGCTGACCACGGATGTCTAAATAAATATATAACAAAATATCTAGTTAAGTGCATATAAAAGTATAAAATAAAAATATTAAAAAACTTTTTTAAGTTATATTTTATAAAGGTCACTGAAAAATATGAAATAAATTTTTGGGTTTGAGAAAATATCTGGATCTTAAGGAAAATTTTCACTGTATATGATCATGAGTCTCTTTAAAAAAAGAGATGTGGCATATTTTGATTAAATTATTCACTTCCATATAAATAGACTGTAAATTATTGCTTAACATATGCCATACCTCTTTTTTAAAGAGATTCATGATCATATACAGTGAAAATTTTCATTGAAATCCAGTAATTTTCTTGAACCCTAAAATTTATTTTATATTTTTCAGTGCGCTTTATAAAAAAAGTATAACTTAAACAAGTTTCTTATATACACTCATCCCTCAGTTTACGAACGCTCGATTTACGATTTTTTTATTTTACGAAGAACGGATATTTATACCTATTTTTCTATTTACGAACAACATTTTTTGATTTTACGAAGAAAATTTTCGCAAATCAAAGGCGCTATGTCATGACGCGGAAGGAAGAGAAATTCATAGCTAGCCACTACTATTGTTGAGTGGTGAACCGGCGGGCGGTGGGAGCCGGTCTTATATTGGGTTATGGAAATAGTATTTGTTATATGTGTTATATGGGGTTATGGAAAATACTATAGAATTTGGTTAGTTCCTGTTTTGGAGGTTGGTCGTATGTTTGTCGCAGTGTGTTCGTTGCTCGAATTCCTGGGATACGACACCGGGGAGTGGGGATGGATTAGCGCTTGCGCAGTGTGGAACAGTTGGCTCCAGTGTCCACTAGACCAGCGTTTCTCAACCGGTGCTCCGTAACCATTAGATAGGTGCTCCACAAGCTTTTCATCCTTCACCATTTTGCATGGATTTATTTTAAAAAATTAAATAACCAATGTATAATATGTGTGAGATCGTCTTTAATTTCATATCGATTTTTTGAGTTCATTCATTCATTTATTTCCTAGATCGTTTTTGTACTGACAAGTGTACTATGATGGACATTACACCTGGTAGGTAACAAATGTTTTCCTGAAAAGTTTGTTTTAGTGCTCCTCCTAAATTAATGAATACCTCTCAGGGCATCGAAACGGAACCGAACCGAAAAAAACCGATATTTTTGGCCGGAGTGGAACCGAACCCGAACCGAAAAAACTAGTGTTGAACCCGAACCGAAATCGAAAACCGACATATATTTCGCTCCTTATTTCGGTTCGGATAAACAGTGTAAGCGAAATGTCCATGTTCAAATGGTCATCGCCTCTCTCACGCTCCCGTACCCTGTCGCCATAAGGTCCAAACCCCAACCAAATTCACTATGAAAAAATAATCCTCAAGTCCCTTGGTTCGTTCCACGAATATGATATTAAGATAATATCTAACGACTTCCGGAAATTCCATGGGTAAATTTACCCATTTGAGGATTTCTTGAACCTTATGAATGCCTATATAGTGGGAGAAGGGAAGGTTTCTCCAATGTTTCGTCTGCTACTTATGTCCACAACCTTTCATTCCTTCATATGAAGTGTGCGTAGAATCCATCAGTCTGGCCTCGCTAATTATTGAGGAAGGATTGTTCCACGCTTGTTCCTTGTGCGTATTACTGCATTAGTTGCCCTTTGTTACAGGTTAGTAATTTTTAATAGGTATATATGGTAAACTCGAAAAATTCAATTTTCTATCGGATGTTAGTCGTTACTAAAAATAGGAATAAAAACTGTATGTATATTTATTATTTCCATAAAAATATTTAGCTTATAGGTTTGAATAACGAAATGTTGCCAGCATTAAGGGAAAGATAAATTATCCAGCGTGGAATAAGTAAGTCTCATTTTCTATATATGTACTTTAATTTCAGGAGAATATTTGGTATAGTGAGAAATTGATTCAGTGTAATTCATTGTTGTGGCTTTTACGCAAATACTTGCATATTTGATAATGATATCATTGAAAGCAAAGTTTCAAGCGCCAAATTTGTTTTAAGTGCTATTTTCAAGGACCTTCCATTTATCCTGTTGTTTTTAAGTTAGTGTAAATGAATGTTTTCTTTGTGTGTTTGCAAAACTCCGTCATAGTAAATTTGTATCACGTTAATAAACATTTCTCAACCTTTCTGGATTCTCGGACTCTCAATTTCCGCGGCCTTCTTCCGCATAAAAATGTTATAAATTTTTTCATCCATTTACGTGATCTTTGAATGAAAAAATGAAGCCGTGCATTTACAGTTTCTATAACATGAGCAGTGCAGGTGATCTACAAATCGTTAATGAAAAGAACTTCGTGACTTATTCAACTTGTTGACATTATTGAGACAACGCGGCCTCTTATTTTGCCCCACGATTTAAAATATTAATAATTCATTATTAGGCATTCCAGCTTTAGCGCATATTAGCTTCGGTCTGTCCGTTCTTCTATCCGAATGCAATTCTTTTCCTCGTAGATATTCAGCGGATTTTAATGAAATTTAGTGCTAAAGATTAGGCACAGTAAATTAGAAAATTAGATGAATGGTTTGCATAACATAATAAGTTTAGAATACTCTATCTCAGGAAACCTGCTTATTTGTAATTCACCTTACACTTTCCTAACCTTTTGAAATCATTTTCGACGCATGTATGGTTTGTAGTTATTCAATTCTAAATAAATCTTAAATAAATAAAATACATACTAAATATTTACATTTCAATAATGTATTTTCATGATTTAATATCAAGTTTTTAATTTCACTATTGTTATAGTGAGGATCTATTTGATTTAATTAGATAATTACGTAAATTAATAAATCAGTTATTGAAAGTTTCCTAAAAATATTTTAAGGTCGGAGCGAAAAAAACCGGTTCGAACCGGTACACCGATGATTGCCAGAGCGAAACCGGAACCGAACCGAAATTTTGAGTTTTGAGTGAACCGGAAAGAAAACCGGAGCGAAAAAAATTACGGTTCGATGCCCTGATACCTCTAGATGCTCCCCGGTCTACTAAAGGTTGAGAAACACGGCACTAGACAACCAAGCGAGGCGGTTCAGTTGTTTGCGCGTGCCCGGTTTAAACTCGTTTGTACTTTCATTTACGGCATCATGACCCCTAAACCAGAAAAGGAGATGAAAAAAGTATTAAGTGAAGTTGTGAAACCTAAAAAGGAGAGAAAATCCTTACATTTAAGTGTAAAATTAGTGGTGATAAATCAGGCCATCTATCTGCTTGGACAGTGCGAACAATTTTCGTGAAAAAGGAAAAAATCAGACCGACTGCTGATTGTGAGTCTGTTGTTGGCGCTGCAAAATTACGTAATGTTTCTAAGGCTAGGGATCCATTGTTTGAGAAGCTCGAGAGGCACTGGATAGATAGCCACAACGAACGGAATGCGGCACTGACCTTCATTATTATCCAGCATAAAGCACTGTCTTTGTTTGAAGACCGCAAGGATGAGGCAATTAAAGAAGGAGACGAGAGTGCAAAAGAATTGGAATTCAAGGGGAGTCACGGATGGTTCGAGAGATTCAAGAAGCGCGCCTATCTTCATAGCCTTAGGCTAAGTGGCGAGGCTGCATCTGCAGACTCTGAGGCTGCCAGCATCTTCCCTGATGAACTTAAGAAGATCGTCATCGAAGTAGGCTACTCACCAAAACATCTTCAATGTAGACGAGACTGGTCACTTTTAGAAGCGAATGCCCTCTCGCACTTTCCTTTCACAGGAAGAAAAGAAAGTCTCAGATCATAAGGCATCGAAGGATGGTCTTACTCTATTACTTGGCGGAAACGTTGCAGGTGATAAACGTAAACCGTTGCTGGTGTGTCATTCACAAAATCCGAGGGCTTTAAAAGGCGTAAATAAGAATTTATTTCCAGTTGTTTGGCGTTCTAACCGAAAAGCCTGGGTTACGAAACAAATCTTCGCAGTCTACGTCAGCAATTATCTTTCTCCTTTCATAGCGAAATATTGTCCCGAGAATAATCTCACCAACAAAGTACTTTTGATTATTGATATGCTCCGGGTTATCCAAGTTGCTTTTTTGCCTCCCAACACAACCTCCACACTCCAACCCATGGACCAAGGTGTCATCTCAACATTAAAGGTCTACTACCTCCAACTGGGGATGAAATATATTTTCGATGGACTAGACAGCAACGAAACCGCAACAGTGAAAGAATTATGGAAGCAATACAACAGAAAAATGGCAATCAAAAACATTGGAACAGCATGGGATAAAGTATCATGGAAAACTATGAATGGAGTTTGGAAGAAGCTATTGCCCAATTATGTTCATGTTTTTGAAGGTGTTGAGATGACCCTAAAAACATTCGAAAGGACATCGTGGATCTGACAAACAAAATAGGTTTTGAAGGAGTAGCCGACAATGATGTGGAAGATATGTTACAATTGCACAGTGAAGAGCTAACCAATGAATAGTTGATTCAACTCGAAGCACACTTGTCCTAGGAAGAAGATGAGATGCCACCGAAAACATTTGACATGTAGAAATTGGAGAGGCTCTTTGCAGTTGTTACTACAATTTTGGATGAGAATGACCCAAATCTGGAAAGGAGTAGGCAATGTAAAACTCGCATTGATGAAGCAATCCAATTTTATCGTGTGCTCTATGATTCTAAGAAACGAGAAGCAAAACAAACTTCTATTCTCTCGTTTTTTCGTCCATCAACTTCTTCGTCTTTTCAACTTATACCATGAACCCCAGGAATTTCACGCTCTGCAATTTCAGAAGACGAAGACGTCGACGATCCGATAGAAATTTATGACAGCAGTTCATCTTCGTTACCATAACTTTTATAAAGTTTATAAATTAAGTTTTTTATGAAAACTTGCACAAACTACTGTAATAATGTTTGCTTGAGTGATTTTATGATAAATAAAAAAATAAACGATACGTATTTGAGATTTTATTTTAAATGGGTGATTTTTTTGGGCTCAAGAACCGATCGTAACTTTTCCCATATAAATTAATAGAAGTACGGGTTTCGATTTAGGAATTTTCGCATTAGGAAGGGTTTTCGATGTATTTTTATTTTATACTTTTTAGTTAAATGAATTTATAATTATGACAATGAGATCAAATTTTGATGTATTAATTTGCATCAAACATTACTATTCAATACTGTAATTTATTTTGCAGCAATTGTTATAAAACTATCATTAGGAAAATTTTTAATGGTAACATTTTGCCAAACTATGATTTTATGCTATGCTCTATGCAGCCCCTTCAAAATACTTTCCCCATATCTGAACGAAGACATTAGTTAGACTTGAAATGATTAAAATATTTCTGGACTTTTAAAATAGTAGATAAGACTATTAACATAAGGTGACCAGATATTTTTTACCAAAAGGGAGGGCAAATCCCGATTTTTTATACTAAAAGAAGTACAAAGGAAGGATACTTTTCATTATCAAAGAACTGTTTATATACTTTATTTCACATTTTTAAAAATCAAATAGGGGTTTTTATGAGGGGATGCTATATTAAGAGCGTTTTGGTGTTTATGGGAAAGATTGTGCTTCGTAATACTTAAACGCCCACCAACTACGATAGTAAATACTGCTGAACACACACAACATTTAATGACAGCATCATCATTTTCAACAGGTCTTAAATTTGGATATTCCTTAGCTAACGTTACATTTAAGTGAGATTTTCTTTTCTTGGCTGAAGACATTTCGTAGGGAATTACAACAAAGATTTAAATATCAATATAATAAAATGGAAGATTACATTGTAAATTAAAATGAGAAAATTATATTTGACATAATAATAAAGTAAATGCAGCCATTCAAATTTCACTCAGGCAGGACACAGTATATAACTATTCTTTCACAATTAACTGATAGATGAAAAAGAAAACAAGTAATAGGAAGCTGTAAGAGTTTAACTATCACGTACAGAAACAAAAACCTACTAAAATCACTCAACTCCATTGCCGATAAAAAACTAAGTGAATAGGAGTGAATCGACTTTGTTTTACGAAAGAAATATTTTGAGGAATAAGATGGGATATGGAATACAATGTACGCTGTTTAAACGAAAATTTTAATAAACTAGAAACCAAACAAATATAATCAAGGAGAAACTAAAACATTTATTCTAGCAGATAAAGTGTCCTTTATCGCTAAGAAAACATAATCACCGAGCTGGACAAAGATCATTTAACAAGCAGCTTTGCTGAAAAGCTTAGTGTACTCTACACTACACAAAGTAAAAGGAAGGACAAAGACAGAATTTTTTTCAAAAAATGGAGGACATGGAAGGACAAAAGGTTTAGGAAGGACAGCGACGGAAACTTAAACTGCAGGTGCTAAGTCTACCTGTAAATTATCAACTGAAATGAAGTTTTAATATAATTTAAAATTAATTACTTTTCAATCTCATACATACCATAAAATCTATCAATTTGGCTACCAAAAACACATTCATCTTATATTTTAAAAATTGACCATTGATTCTGCATGTCAATTCTTACTAATTTATACTCAACAGTTCTTTTAATATTCACTAAAAATCTAAGTTGAAAGCTTATTTTAATACATTTTAATTAAACGCATAAGAACTTACCACTGTGGAACTAAAGCTGACATATGATGCAGTGCTCATCTTTGTAATGAAATGCATCTACTCACAGGAAATTTCCTCTGTATATTTATAGCCTATCAGAAAACATTTAGTAAAACTGTACATACATAGATGATGTTTAAGAAAAATACCAAACAATTTCAAAAGTTCATATTATTTAGATTAAATAGAAGGGTTTCGTAATGGGAATTCAAAACAATGTTTCTTGCAAACACAACAAATTTGATCGCCGAATTTGTGGGTGTCAGCCGTGAAACAACCATATTTGTCGGTAAGAATTTTATTGTTAAGATGTGGCGATCGATTTAATTTTATATGCTTTAGACGTTTACCTCGACCACCTTCGGTTTCTTTTGCCAAGGTTCGTGATTGATTTTTCCCTAGGTTAAATAAACGTTCTTCTCATTGTTCTTCTTGTGTTTCTTTATTCACACGAAGTTCATAATTTACTTTGAACTTTTCGAATTGTTCCAGACGCTTTATCTGTTTATTTTTCATTCGTTCCAGTCTATTCTTCCTCTATACTCTGTATTCTCCTCTCTTCTTTTCCTGTGTTCTATTTTTTTCTCGTTAATCTTATTATCCTTCCTTTCTCCGTTTCATGGATAGTTTTCCTTTTCGTGTCTTGAGTGTTTTATGAATTACAATACAATTACGATCTTAAAATCAAAACTCATTATGGCGTGGTTTGTTTTCAATCGTATCGCATTTTTTTGTTGCGATACGTATAGCAATCGATCTGTTCTAGAATTACAAAATAAAATTAAAATACAAAGAACGTGAAAACTGTCTAAATATTTTTAATCGTGGGACGTCCTAATATTTATTTTCATATACAACTTTTGATTGAAATTTATTAATATACATTTATATTTCGGATTTGAAAGCATGTATATATCTGAGTGAATTTAATAAAAAAAAGAGTATAGTAAAAAGAGTATAAAGACTATAATTAGTCGCCTGTTTAGGTTCGGTTCGCGGTTCAGCAAAATGACTGCGACTCGGTTCGGTTTGCAGTTCTGGTTTTACTATATTTGGCGGGGCAAAAACCTCCCTTTTCAAATAATTTCAAGTCCCAAATGAAATTTCAACATTGTGCTTGTAGGTTAAATATGGGGGATAATTCCCCTTGGTAACTGAAAAATAATCTGTTAATGATAGATTTAAACTTTAACTATTTTTAATATTTAATGGCCTCAAAACGAGTCATCAACGTTAAGATTATTTTGTTTCGACGCTCTCTTTAATCACGTCACCAAGAAATTCTTTAATTTAACGAAAAATTTTCAATAAATTATTTCCGACATTTTAAAGACAACAATTTATAATTTCGCACGCTCGATCCCCATTGCGTTCAGTTATCTTGCCCACAAAAAGTGAAATAAATATTCTACAATGCGTTAGCTGGCACTCTTTCGTAGTCTCTTTACCTTAAATTTAACGTTCACTGAAAGTACTGCAGCGGGAACAAAACGCTAAACGGACACTAGTTGAATGAATTTATAAGCGCCTAGTGGCGGCGGAAGTTGACAAGAATGCCATGAGGTCGTTCTTTCGCTGTGTCTGAAGGCTCATGATTGGCTGACATTTATCGGATTTAAATCCTAAACAAAAGCAGAAAATAAAAGGAATAGTTTACAAAGTAACGTCCTCACATCCTTAGATGATATAAGTGAAAGAAAAAGTGTTAATCCTTTTAATGCAATAATTCTGATCCGATTTTTTAAAAAGCTATGCCATAAAAAATACGCATATTCAATTGTAAAATATTTTCGAAGCGCTTATATTTTAACTTTATTTATTATAAGATAATTTTGATGTTTAAAAAAGAGAAATAATCCGAAGATAGGTATTAGTGCGGAAGGTTCCTCAACTTTGGTTTTTATTACGATGCAAGTTTTCTCCCGAATAAAATCCGCCTGGAATTTCAGCGGCACTATAAAAGCAATATTTTTCAATATTTTAAGAAAAAACAGACATCGAATGGGTTCAATCGTTTGTTAACGGGCAATTCGATTGATAAATTACTGCGATACCACGCACTAAGGTA
Source organism: Uropetala carovei (assembly GCA_036926305.1). Classification (NCBI taxonomy): domain Eukaryota; kingdom Metazoa; phylum Arthropoda; class Insecta; order Odonata; family Petaluridae; genus Uropetala; species Uropetala carovei. The sequence goes on from JAXCHB010000127.1 coordinate 47,879, forward strand.
CTCCAATTCACTGGAGTAATCGTTTTCCTAACGCATCCAAAGGTTTTCATTACAGAGAACGACATCAAGAAAATTCATTTGAAAAACATTACTAACGACCACAGAGAAATTTAGATCGAAAAAAACATTCCAGCCATCGTAACATCTTTCAACGCAGTAAACAAATCTGCTCCGTCGCCGTCGATAAATTCAGCGATAATTGCCACGCATTCATTTCCGTGACTTTTTTAATTCACTGACTCATTTTCTCGCATCCTCTGTTATTCAGTCGTCACCATTTTGCGTCGACCTCATTCGATTTTCAAAGCACGCAAATCCAGTAATTTAATCATCTCGCCAAATTAATAATAAATTTAAAAAACCCTTCGTCGCATACCACCCTCCCTTCCTCTCCCTCCCACTCCTCCCTCAATAAAGTCGTTTGTCTGTCTGTCTGTCTGTCTCTCCCTCGGGGTTAAAATCCAAGAAATGGAAAACACAACGAGCAACGAACGTCGACGCTCAGAATACTCGCGTTTTGCGCTGTTACAGAAATGAAAATGTAGAGGTCTCTTCCTTCGCCTTTCCATCGATCCGATCAAAAATCTCGAAAGAGAGAAACAAAAATAATCGGCTAACTATTCCATTTCGCGCATTCAAAAGCGCGTCCGCAGATGCACAAACAATTTTCCAAATCGGTCGAGGCCCAAATACTACTCCCGCGCGCACAAACACCGATCAAGCCTCCTCGTCCGCAATCCCACCACTCGGCCGCACATCCACACGCACGCCCCCGCGCGCACACACACACGCCGTTCCGTGCCTTGCCATTGCATAAAGCGGTCAGAATAAAATCGGAGCAAATTTTTTCTTCGTATTCCTTCCTCTTCTGCCTCCCATCAAACCACCTGCTCCACCCCTCTCCTTCGCCTCTCTCTCTCTCTCTCACACTCCTTTCTCTCTCTCCCTCTCTGCACCTCTCCCTCTCTGCACCTCTCCCTCTCGAACCAACCCGCAGCCAAAAAAGCCCGGACCTCAAACCGCTCGACCGTACGCGGAAATCCAGAATGCTGCGGAATAATTCAGAAATGTAATCCCTCGACCCGACGCCCCAGGCAGCCCCTCCCACCTCCTTCTCCCCCCAATCCACCCTTCACCATCCTCCTCTACCCTCTCTCTCCGCCCTTTACCAAACCGCGCTCATCCTCGCCGCGCGGCAGCTGCATTACTTATACTCTAGATTTTTTCCGCCGACGTTTTCGCGCAAAACAACAGCGAATAAATGGGCAGACGCATTAGGGTCCGGCCCTTCGATCACCTCGCTCGATAACGTAAAGGGATCAAATCAAATATTCTCGCATAGGAACCGGCGAGAGGATTCTTCTCTTTTTCTTGTTGGGCAATTTAAAAGATGGACTTGAAGCATTGGCCTTTGAGTCTCGATGTTTGAATTACGAAGCAAATGATGATCGACATTCGTCTCCGGTTTAGATTCTATTAAAACGGAACGCTCCGCACGCAGAAAACACGACGATGTGTATCAGTCTAAAATAAATTACATCAGCTACGCCGGAATGTGATTGGGTACAACAATTTAAACCAAGTGAGGGAAGAATTGCAGAGCAAATTATAAAAGGCAATTTTTTTAACGGACTGCTATCTTACCATGGAGGTAAATAATCGCAGATGCTATTTATTGTTGGTAGCCTACATTTATGGCAGCGTGCTATTTTTTGCGATTTTTTGTTTTATTTTTATTTTATTTCCGATTACTCCCCAACAGCTGCTCTTAGATCCACTAAATTTATATCACATGTAGCCGTAATGTAGAGCTATATTTCCTGGAATTTAGGCTTCTATAACTTCGTTTTTAGAGTACTTTTTTACGTAGACAGACGGATGAACGCAATACATGAGCGATTTTTTTAGAAAAAATCACTAAAAAAAGAAATCTTTTTAACTTTTGCTTTCGTCTACATATTTTGTTCCATCATATGTAAAAAAACTGGATAGTGAATTTCACTAGAAACAGCTTTCAAACTCCAGATGTAATTGAGGTATCTAGTGCAAGAGAAGCATCGTGTAGACCAGTGTTTCTCAACTAGTGTGTCGTGGACGAGGTCCAGGTGTGTCGCTTAAATTTAGAAAATAATGCTCAAATTTCATATTAATTTTTTTTAAATTGTTATTCGACAGATTTTTATTTCTTTTTGTTTATTTTGTTAAATAATGAATTTTATTTATACATATATAGATTTCGTTGTACATACTCTGAAATGACTTCGGTCATATTTGTACTAATTTGATGTTAACAAACAAACATTTTCTTATATTTTTGTTATATTTATGATGTTTTATTGTTAAATAATGAATTTTAAGTATTTTTGTTGTTTTAACCAAAAAAATTGACTTTTTATATCATGGTGTGTCATTTAGAAAGTGTTTCGCCAAAGCAAAAAGGATGAAAAACACTGGAGTAGATCTATCTACGTATGCAGTTTAAGTAATTTATCCTTTGCTATAAGGAAACGTCACGCAACGGCGACAATTTGTGTGTATACTAAGGTTTAACAAATTCGTCAAAAAACCAAATATCACCGTCGCAAAAGTTATAAACACTTGGTCCTCCTATAACACGGGTTCTTATAATACGGCTTCGCTACAGCACGGATTGTTTTTTACTACCAAAAACTCATGCAACGCGGGTTACGGTTCGCATCAACGCGGTTTGGTTGGACTTGGGATTCCCGATTGCTGAGCGAGGGAGAGAGGCGAGATGAGATGGAGGGCTCTTCCTCTTCTTACCTTTTAAGTTTAGTCTTTTTATTATTATTATTATTATTATTATTCGTGTATTCGTATCTTCATTTCTTTTTCATATTTATATACATACTATGGCTACATCCATGAAGAAATCCAGGACTGCACTAACTCTAGAATCAAAGCTTGATCTTATTCAACGAGTTGACAGTGGAGAGACAGCTGCGTCGCTTGGACGTTTATATGTATAATAACGTGAACGAGTCAAGCACACATACAATAAAGAAGAACGCAGAAAAAATTAGAAGCTCTTTGGCCAAGTCGTGCTCAATAGCTGCAAATAAAACGGTAAGAGTGAGAAACCCATTGTTGGAAATATGTTGGCTATCTGGGAGGAAGACCAAAATAAAAAGAAAATGGCTATTAGCTCTAACATTATCCTTGAAAAGGCGCTGAAGCTTAACGATCACTAACAGAAAGAAGAGGCAGGTCCCTCGACTGCCGAGCAATTCTTAGTAAGTAAAGGTTGGTTTGACAAATTCAGAAAGCGCGAAAAATCTCCATAATGTCAAACTAAAGGGTGAAGCAGCTAGTGCTTATGATTTTGCCGTTTCTAAATTCCCAGAGGAGTTTAAGGCTATTGTGAAAGATGAAGGACACAGCAAGTTTTTAACGCAGATGAAACTGCCTTATTACATTAATGTGCATGAAAGAGATAGGTTTTGGAATTTTTGTTCTGGATGAGGATGCATGAAAGGGTATGAAACGCAACCCCTATTTCACTATGTAAAACAGGGTTCGCATAACGCGGATCCACATTGCACGGTGTTTCTCCAAAACGCATCCCCCGCGTTATCATCATCAGCATCAGCCTTTTTCAGTCCACTGACGGATGAAGGCCTCCCCCAGACTCTTCCAGTTTTCCCTGTCACCTGCCTCCCTCCTCCAAGTTTGCCCCAAGAACTTAACAATCTCTCTGTCCCACCTGTCTTTCGGTCTTCTTTTTGGTCTCTTGATGTTTCTTCGGATCCATTCGATGACACTGGACGTCCAACGCTGTTCATTTCTTCTAGCAATATGGCCCGCCCACTGCCATTTTAGCGCCTTTACTCTTCTAAACACGTCACAGACTCCCGTCTTCTTTTTTACCCAGTCGTTCCTCTTGCGGTCTCTTCGGGTGATCCCTAACATGCATCTCTCCAAGTTTCGCATCCATATGTCAAAACAGGCAGAACACATTGGTCAAACAATCTCTTCTTTAGGAAGACTGGGGTATCTGATTTTAAGATGTTCGCATTTAAATATAGGTATATATAAACCCAGTGAGCACTTACCGGAAGGAGAGAACATGGGGTGTCGGAGAGACACATTTATAGACGTAGATGATGGAGCTTTCGGGATGTTCACTTCGTCAACACAAGACAGACACCCCAGCGGCTCTCCTTCTGGTAAGTGCTCACTGGGTATCCTTCAACACCTATATATATATATATATATATATATATATATATATATTGGGCAACTAGGTCCCACCCCTGCCGCAGACCACGATGCCAAACATGCCCTATAAACCCACCCTCCAACTCATTCTCAAACCCCACCACCAACATCACCTACCCCATAACATCCCCTACCAACTGTACCACCCGCAACGTCATCTACCTACTAACCTGCACCCAATGCCCCGCCTTTTACGTCGGACTCACCAGCAATTCCCTCAACATTCGCATGAACGGCCATCGCAACAGCGTTAGTCTTAAACGACAGCTACCCGTGGCCGTGCATGCGAATAACCACAATCTCAGTTTCAATGTTTGTTTCACGGTGAGGACCATCCGCGCCCTCCCGGACGACGCTGTAGCTGCGATAATTGTCGAGATATAAACTGTAAATAGGAGGACCCTGACAGTCGAGACGGTAGCTCATAAGGACCTAGGAGGAGATCACCAATTATTCCCGCCCAAGCATTAATTGCAAACTGCTGTTGGAATCGTGTTCCCTGAAATGTATGTGGATTTTCATCAGCCCATGTGTGCTGGTTACGACTATTAAAAATCCCATTCCTTGTGAAGCATGCTTCATCCATCACCAAAACTTGGCTGAGAAAGTTCGGATATGCTGCATCCTGCTTCAGTCGCAGAATGCTCTTCGACGCTCATAATCCAGCAGCGGTTGCAGAACTTGAACACGCTGTACATGGAATGGATGCAAAAACTGACCATGCAACACCCTCACCACCGTTCGCTGGGAATTCTGGTGACGAGCAGCCAGCCGCCTGGTACTAGTACCAGAGGACCGTTCAACAGAATGCAGAACATCCTCTTCCACATCGGCGCTCCTGCGACTTCGTGGTATACCAGCGTTTGTCATAATGGGCCGCATACGACCTGTTTCTCTCAGACGACGTTCCAGAGAAATGAATGTCCTGCGATTTGGATGCCGTCGTCGCAGATACCTTTCGATGTAAATACGTGCAGCGACTGCACTGTTCCGCTCTGCTTCTCCATACAACAGTATCATATCTGTTAATTCGTCTAATGAATAGTCCGCATTATGCGCCATTCTTCGATACATAACGTGTCTACCAGAACAGTAACCCTGTGTGACTGAATGATTGCTTTCTCCGTGTCACGGCACTGCCTCGCCGTTGCCATTCTTGCCGACAATGCACGAGTGGGGAAGGGAAAGGATTGGAAGGGGAAACGATCGAGTTTTTTTATAATATTGCCATATCTCGCTAACGAAGCGGTTGCTGCCATATGTTTATATGAAATTTTTCGCTTGTCTGTAGGTGTAGAACACGATGCTTATATTTAAGGTATGTAATTAAGACTCACCCGTATATATATACTAGTTAATGCGCGCTTGCATTCTGCAAGCTTTTTTAAAGTTTAGCATTTTTACAATTTCAAATTATTCCCAATCAATTTTGTACAAAATCATATACCCATATCAAATTTGTAGCTCACTTAGAAGTGCATTATAATTTTATTCGTTGCATAGGACAATTATGTGGCAAAAAAGTCGCTAAGATTTCGAATTTTCACGATATCGGATTTCTTCCTTCCGTTGTAACTAAAAACCAATAATTCTGCCAAATTTCATGTTTGTATTTCATTAAGAATTGCCGTATCATTTTCACACTGGTATGGGTCATAAATAGCGCAAAACCGCCCTTAAATTTGGAATTTCGCAGTTTTATTTTATCTTCGGTTTCAATAAAATTTTCATAACCAGGCCAAATTTCAAGTATCTAGGTCATATGGAGCTGCCTCATAATTTTTGTTCTCGTATGGAGCAAAACAGGGGCAAAATAACCCAAAAAATGGGGATTATTACAATATCGGAATTCCATCATTAGGCATAGTTTAACAGTAAAGGCATTAAAACATAAGCCTCTGATTCCCATTAAAAGCTTACCCATATGAAAGCATTTAGCCTGTTGCCTAGGAAGCCTATTGTTAGACCCAGAAAAATTACCACTGCTCTGTCCTCGAAAATGCTTTCCTCCAACGCGGATACCCGCCGGACCTGATTCGGGACCAAATCCGACGGGCTGTCGCACCCAGCACCCCTAACCTACACTGCTACCGCCCCGCAACCCCCGACTCTACCCCCCAACTCACCCTAATCACCACCTTCTATCCCGGCATCCACGATACCCTAAAAAGCATCCTAAAGGCAGCCCACCCAATCCTCACTTCCTCCCCCAACCAGGTCTCCTCCCCCACACCCCCAATCCTCTCCTTCCGCAGACCTCCCAACCTTGCCAACATCTTGTGGAGAAAAGAACATCCATCACCCACTCCTCTGCACCCTGCAGGGTCCCACCCCTGCTGCAGACCACGATGCCAAACATGCCCTACAAACCCACCCTCCAACTCATTCTTAAACCCCACCACCAACATCACCTACCCCATAACATCCCCTACCAACTGTACCACCCGCAACGTCATCTACCTACTAACCTGCACCCAATGCCCCGCCTTTTACGTCGGACTCACCAGCAATTCCCTCAACATTCGCATGAACGGCCATCGCAACAGCGTTAGTCTTAAATGACAGCTACCCGTGGCCGTGCATGCGAATAACCACAATCTCAGTTTCAATGTTTGTTTCACGGTGAGGGCCATCCGCGCCCTCCCGGACGACGCTTCCGCCCCCCAACTCCGTCAATGGGAACTGGCCCAGATCCAAATCTTAAACTCTTTCTCTCCTCCCGGCCTCAATATCCATTAATATTTTCTTCTTTCCACCCTCTCTTTCCCCTCTACCCCTCCCCCTTCTACATCCTCCAATCTCCGACCTTTCCACGCTCCCTTCCCTTCCACCCCCACACCTTCACCCCAGTGTCACTGCCATATCAGTTGTGTCTCTCTTGTGCTGACGAAGGGATCATCCCGAAAGCTCTATCCTCTACAAATGTCTCTCCAACACCCCAGTTCCGGTAAGTGTTCACTGGGTTTCCTTCAACATCTAGTTGCCCAAAATATATATATATATATATAATATATATATATACAAGTGAATGTGTGCTTGCATTCTGCAAGCATTTTCTCTCATTTAATAAGAAATACTAAAAGCCGACAAAAAAGTTGTAAATGCAAAAGCGCCTTGGACCTATTTCAATGGTTTTCTTATGGGAAATAATCTCAAATTTAAGGCTACCTGGAATCGAACCGATGACACATAGGCAGGAGTTGTCAAATACTATGGGGATATACTCATGACATCTACAAACCCTAAACATATCATCTATTTATTCCTCTTAGTTTCGTCTACATGAAGGAACTCTTTTTTTCCATGCTTTCTTATGGGAGGTATACCGGGTCATCTGGAGTCAAACCCAGAACACGTGCGATAAATGTGATAAAGGTTCCCTATAGATCTCATGCGTGTCTAACAACCCTCCAATTTTGAATTTTCTACCTTATCGGAAAGTGCCCGAAATTAATTTTCAGTAATGCCACAATGCTTTTCTTATGGGAAAAAACGGAAATTTCGGAATTTCTGGAGTCGAACCCATGACACCTAGGTATGAGATCTCAATTTTTCTGGCGGTTTCTCCATGCCATCTACAAATACTGAAAATTGCAGCTCTCCATCTATTGTAGTTTGGGCCAGACATTAGTATCCTCCTATATATATATATATATATATATATCCTATATCCTCTGTAAGAAGAGTCGATATAGAATGATATACTCGTTAATGTGTGCTTGCATTCTGCAAGCGTTTTGTCTCGTCATAATATAAAGAGTAGAGTAGCCAGATAATTTTTTAATGAAAAAGTTTGCACCTCTGCGCCGATTAATGTTTTACATTATGGACAATATTGGAATAAAAACAACCCCAATACTTATAATTGTAAAACTTCTATAGGTTTTCATCATTTGATACAAATACCTCACATTTCTGCAAAATTTCATCATTGTAGCACCTCTAAATGTGTAGTTATATAAAATTAATTGTTTAAAAATGATGAATTTTAACAGCCACAGTAATAAACTTTATTATATTTTTCAATATTATTTACCGCTGGAATAGCATTCCCTAACTTCTCAAAATATTCAGCTCCCTAGCTCTAATAAGAGTGCATAAACATTAGTAAATTTTTTTAACACTTATGAATTTTTTACGGGTCAATAAAGAAACATTTTAAATTTCCATAATCCCGTTTTCGTTACATAGTAAGATCTACCGTTAGAAAAAATTTCAGCATTGTTGCACATTTATAAGTAATTAACAATGAAACGATTGTTTATATGTTTATAATATGTGATTGAATTATAAGCATTTTTAAATATTAGAATTTTTACAATTCCGAATTATTCCTAATCGATTATTTACAAAACCATATAACCATGTCAAATTTCAAGGTTTGTATCTCATTAAGAAGTGCCTTATAATGTTCACACTCGAATTAGGTAGAAATGGGGCAAAACCACACCAAAAATGTTGAATTTTCGCTATTTTTTTATTTTATTTTCGGTTGCAACAACATTTCTATAATCATGCTAAATTTCAAGTTTCTAGGTCATATGGAGCAGCATCACCGTTTTTGTTCTCGTATGGAGCAATACTTGGGCAAAAGTGCTCCAAAAATGAGGATTATTACAATATAGGTTTCCTTCATTAGGCATAGTTTAACAGTAAAGGCATTAAAATATAAGCCTCTGATTCCCATTAAAAGCTTACCCATATGAAAGCATTAAGACTGTTGCCTAGGAAACCTATTGTTAGACCCAGAAAAATTGCCACTTTTTTCCGATAAAAACTATAAATTTACGCTAATTCTACTCGGATTTTAATTCTGTCTTCAAAAATAAGAAACTACAATTTTTGCCCCATTTCTACCCAATACGAATGTGAACATTATGAGGCATTTCTTAATGAGATACATACTTGACATTGGACACGGTTATATGGTTTTGGATATAATCGATTAGAAATAATTCGAAATTGTAAAAATGCTAATAATTAAAAATGCTTGCATTATGCATTCACATATTATAAACATATAAACAAACGTTTCATGGTTTTGTTACATATAAATGTGTTAGAATGCCGAAATTTTTTCTAATGGTAGATCTTACCAAGTAACAAAAACGGGATTATAGAAATTTGAAGATGTTCATTTATTGGGCCGTAAAAAATTCATAAATATTTAAAAAATTTACTAATATTTATGCACTTTTATTAGAGCTAGGGAGCTGAATATTTTGAGAAATTAGGGAATGCTATTACAGCAGTAACTAATATTGAAGAATAAAGTTTATTATTGTGGCTGTTAAAAATTCATGATTTTTAAACAATTAATTTTATATAACTACACATTTCGAGGTGCACTTCGATGAAATTTTGCAGAAATGTGAGGTATTCGTATCAAATGATGAAAAACTACAGAAGTTTTACAATTATAAATTTTAGGGGTTATTTTTATTCCAATATTGTCCATTATGTAAAACATTAATCGGCGCAGACGTGCAAACTTTTGAATTTAAAAATTATCTGTCTACTCTACTCTTTATATTAAGATGAGACAAAACGCTTGCAGAATGCAAGCACACATTAGCTAGTATTATAGATATACTAGCTGAAAGTACCCGGCGATGCCCGGGTTATGCCAGACGTCTTTGGTGAATAAAATTATGTATTATATGGTAATACAATCATTTCTCCCTTTGCGCACCTCAAAACGTGTATTTCCGTTGAAATCTCGATTTCGAATTTTTTCATGAAAACAATACTTTCAGTATACTACGTATATTGGAGAAAGTAAAAACTAATTCTGAGATATCTCTGATACCTATGAATTGGGCCGGGAGGGGCCATGGAGGTCCGGAGAGAACGTGAGCATACGTGAGAGTAATAGGATTTCGAGTTTAACAATGTAACCTGTTGGCAGGGCAACTTCACGTTAAAAACGCCATATTTTGTCAGAATATGATATTAAAACGTTAAATTCGAAAAACCGCCAAGAAAAAAGAAATGAATTAAACGCTAACCAATACCCGGTAGAAAAGGATGTAAACCGACAAATAAATAATCGTGGAACATAAATTAAGAGTACAACCAAAGATATAAGTTCAATGTAAAAACCACCAAGAAAAAAGAAGTGAATTAAACTCTAACCAATAGCCGGCATAAAAGGTGTAAACCGACAAATAAGTAATCAAGGAACAAAAATCAAGAGCACAACCAAAGAATATACACAAAGAATACAAAATGAACAACTAAGAACGAAAACAAAGAACACAAAAAATGGACACGAAACGAAAGCAAATGAAAACAACAAACTAACCGAAACCAACCAATGAATAATCTCCTAAAGCTCAATGTATCTGATGATGGCGACTGACGCTTTCTATTCAGTTGCTAAATAAACAACCAACAATCACAAAATAGCGTGTCGTAGTGATGAGTAAATATTGATTACGCGGAATATGAGTTTGTATGTCAACATAATAACAGGAGAAACTAAATAAGATTACTATAAATAGATATAAAATTATTGATCTTTATTGTGTTTTCCATCGTAATAAATTGAACAATAGATTAAGATATTCGAACGAATCGATTTTAAATAATGTAGTAAAATGTTTTACTTTTCTAACGTAATTAATTCCGTGAGTGTATCGGTAGTGTTTACATTTTACCCATGGAACCGCAGACACGAATTCTTAATTTTAGTTCAGAAGACATAATAAAGTTCAACAAAAGTATTATTCAAATAAAATCTTTCGAAATTCCCTGCCTTACATGTTCAAAATGTTAATCTAATTTAGTTCTCGTATTAAAATAACAATTACTCAAGAGTGAACCTTATTTCCAATTGATAAAACTCTCTTTTAATTCAAAACGATATTATATATTACAAAAAAGTATCTAATTATTATTGAAACGCAAAATGGATGAGCATAGGAAAAAACTTGCATGTTAGCATGAAATGCTCAATTCAGTTTTTATTGATAAACTGATAAAACAAAACACAAAAACTTTAACGTACTAATTTAATCATATATCTTCAATAATTTTCACTTAAACAAAATATGAAATAAAATAAGGCATATAAAAACAATTTAACTTATATCCAAACATACCTATAATGCGAATGACACGATTACAGAAAAAGAAACAGTTCACTAATGTTTATTCGCAGAATTAACCTGTGTATAGAAGACCATAGATAATGAAAGAAAAACATACAATCAAATCAGAAGATATTAAATGAGTATTTCATCAACTATTTCTACGTTTACGATATGTTTATAGTTCAAACGTAATTTGTTTACATCGGTTGCTAAGTATATCCAAATGCTGAGCAATAATGAAAAATAAGATTTTTCCTTCAATTCGCCTTATTTGATCTGTAAGCCCCTCTTTTAAAAAATTATTCCAAAAGAGGAGATAATTTACCACAAAAAAGTCTGTGAGAGCATATGTCTGCGATATATATGTAAGGAGTTAAAAAATTCGAGAAATTTACGAAACATTTTTTTATGGAAATCCCATATAAAGGAAAATATTTTATTATAATTATATAGTAAACCGAATCGGCTTAAAAACCATACTACACCACCGGACACATTATAATGGTTAATATGACACCTTCCTCTTTTTTCTGCGTGTTGTAGTTTCTGAGCCTTAGTAGAACATACATACATACAAACACCTTACTTTATAGATATGTATAGATAGGAGGATACAAAATTATGAGGCACTTCCACATATGCTGGAAACTTGAAATTTGGTAGGATTATAGGTTTTGGTCACAACCGAAGGAAAAAATCCGAAACTGGCGAAATTCCTATTTTAATGGGCTATTTTGCCCCATTTTTGCCCCATTTTTTGCCCATAAGAAAACGTAAATTGGTGTAGAGGTTTATATATTTGCAATTTAAAATTACTTCCCATCAAGATACGAACTCGAGACCTAAACTATCGAAAGGATATAAATTGTAGTTTCTTATTTTTGAAGACAGAATTCAAATCCGAATAGAATTGGCGTAAATTTATTGTTTTTATCGCAAAAAAGTGGTAATTTTTCTGGGTCTAACAATAGGCTTCCTAGGCAACTGACTAGGAGGATATACGATACTAGTGAATGTGTGCGTGCATTCTGCAAGCATTTTCTCTCACCTTAACGTGAAAATAAAAGCCGAAAAATAATTTCAACGCATAAGGTTGCATCTCGGTTCCGAATTACGTGTTTTTCTGTTTTGAAAATATTGGGGTAAAAACAATCCCTAAAATTTATAATGATAAAACATTTATAGGTTTTTATCATTTGTTACGAATACCTCACATTTATGCGAAATTTCATCAATGTAGCACCTCTAGAAGTGCATTTATATGAATTTCATTGTTTAAAATTTATTAATTTTTAACAGTCACAGCAATAAATATTTTTAAATTTTCAATGTTATTTACCACCGAAACATTATTTCCTAACTCTGTTAAAATTTTCAGCTTCCTGGATCTACAGGAAGTACATTAACATTAGTCAATTTGTTAAACATTTGAGAATTTATTACGGCCGAACGAACAAAGAATTTCAAATTTCTATATTCCCGTTTTCATTATTTGGCAAATTCTACCTCTTGAAAAAACTTCAGCTTCATAGCCCATTTCGAAGTACCTAAACCATGAAATGTTAGTAAAATTGTTTATAATTTTTAACGGCCAAGAAAATAAACATTGTTGCAATTTGGCATTTATTCCTCGGATAATTTTTTTTGCTTCACCTGTGTATTAAATTTCAGCTCTCCAACTATAGTAGTTTGGGCCAGACATTAGTATCCTCCTATATCCTATATCGTATATCCTCCTCTGTAAGAAGAGTGTAAGAAAGTTGTGGAACTTGGGTTCTTAAGTTATAAACGGACATACATACAAACACACTAAATTATATATTAAGGACACACACACACAATATATATATATATATATATATATATATATATATATATATATATCATCCTTATCATAGGTAGTCTGTCCGTTGACAGGTCCGTGATTACTCATGGTTAAACTTGGTTCTCCATATACCCCTATTTTCTGCAGTTTTCTTCATGTCTAGATATAGCTCTCTTACCCTTTCAAGTCGTCTACTAGCTGAAACCTTTTCCTACCTCTTTCTCTTTTTCCATCCAGTTTTCCTTCTAGCACTTCTTTAATCATGCACTCTCTCCTCAGGTAATGCCCAATCCAGTTCGCCTTCCTCTTTCTGATAGTCTGTATAATCGTTCGCTTCTCTCCTATTCTTCGTACTACTTCCTCATTTTTCACCCTATCTCTCCATTTTATCTTCAGCATTCTTCTCCATGTCCACATTTCGAAGTTTTCCAAGTATTTTATATCATGTTTCCTTAGCGTCCATGTTTCTGCCCCATACAAAGCTATACTCCAAACCTTGCATTTTATCAACCTCTTGCAGATTTCCTGCTTTATATTTCCCGTTAGTAGGAGTTTCTTTCTTCTGAAAGCGGCTTTTGCTTTTGTTATTCTAGTCCTGATTTCATCTGTACATTTTGCTTCTCTCGTTATGATGCTTCCAATGTATTTATAATCTGAAACTTGTTCTAATGTCTTTCCTCCAATACTTATGTTCAAATTTTCTTCTTCTTTACTTGATATTCGCATAACCTTGGATTTTTCTGTATTAATTTCCATACCGTATTTTCTACCTGTTATCACCAGTCTATTTATCATTTTCTGGAGTTCCTTTCCCTTTCTTGCTAGAAGTACTTGATCATCCGCGTATTTCACTGTTCTTATAATCCTTCCTCGATTTTAAAATCTCCCGTGCCTTCTAACGCTTCCTGCATTAGTCTCTCTCCATATATATTGAATAGAACCGGCGATAGACAGCAGCCCTGTCGTACTCCTCTACCGATATGTACTTTGCTGGTTTCCGTATTCTCCAACCTGACCTTTACAACTTGATTCAGATATAGATTCCTGATCAGTCTCCTGTCTTTCCAGTCTACACCTATATCCTTTAATATCCTCATCATCAGTACCCAATTTACTCTATCAAAGGCCTTCTGCCAGTCGACGAAACATACGCAGCAATCTTGACTGTACTCTATTGCCCTTTCTGATATATATATATATATATATATAAAAACGAGTTTTTACACAACGCTAAGTGGTTCTTGAGAATTCATCAGCTAGTGTTCAGAGCATACTTTGAATGTCACATTTAGAGTGCACTCATCGGCAAATAATATTAAACGAATACTAACAATAAGAAGCAACCTCATATAATATGAGACACATTCCTTTCTTCCGCGAACCATTGGTAACACTTGTTTAGATTGTATGAAAATGGAAATTCAATTTTCGGGCTTTGGATAAAAATAAATCACGCATGCGTCGCGCACGAAGGCTCTTAAAACGTATAGGAAAATCCAACGAAATGAAAAATGCAAGAATCAGTCAGATTGAGACACCTTTCATATGACGTGACGATTCACATCTCGTCTAAAATCACTCAAACGCTCCAATCAAACCTGTGCGCGAGAGAGAAATGAACGTTCGCCAACCACTGAATCTCGTCCAATGGAAGAACAGTCCTCTCTCTCTCTCTCTCTTTTCCCGAACAAAAGCGCCTTTTACTGTTATCACCTTGTCACATCCCCTCACATGCCCTCCCTCATTTCTCCCTCCCTCCGTCCCGTACAGGCCACCGGCGCTGTCGCACACTTTAATGACCTAACCTCCGTCGCCCTCCCAGTTTATTTCCAAGCCACGAGCGCTGGTCTTTTTTTTTGCCCCTTTCGCCAGATACTCGAATTGCACTCACTTCCTGCTTTACATTTTGTATTCATTTTCTAACTCCTTTTTCCACCTCCTACGCACGAATGCTCTCGAAAAAATTTCCCGTTTCGTTTTTGTTTTTTTAATGGATTCGGGGCCTAGGTTATTTCCCCTCATCTGAATATACATGGGGTGCATCAACTGACCAATCTCTATATTCATACGGTTCTATCTGATTTTTACCCCGACACTCGTTTCGGTGTCGTGTTTTGTTTTTGATCCGTTGTTTATTTTTTGATACGTTTTTATCCCTTCTCCCTCTTTCTCTCTTCGCCGAAATTTTCTCCTTGGTTTATAGGGTCACCTTTCCGAAGAGCTTCTCTGTTTCCACGTCAGATGGCAGGCGATACCTGCGCAATGAGGATCGACCAAACCAAAACTAAATTTCGTCGGGACACGTTTTCCAGTTATCCTCGAAAAACACAAATGAGAAAATCATTGCGAATCCATGAATTTTATTAAGCCTCCCATGAATAAATTTCTTCCCATGGACGGGAAATTTCTACATTGTTTAGATACGACGCTTGAAAGAACAGGAATTGGAATTTTATGACTGGCTTGTCTAAACAAAAGAAGTTATCCGTCTACGGTGTGTACGTGAAGAAAACTTTTCCTAAATACCTTCCGTTTATTTCCGTTTCCTCGTCCAGATGAACAAAACGACGAAACTAAAAATACTTTAAAGCTATTCATAAAAGTATGACTAATAGTTATAATTGTGCTGGTAAATAAAAAGTTGTTATTTTGATAACGTGATCAAAATCCAGAAACTTTATATGTCATTATTATGTGTGCAATGAAAACACACTTCGGTATCAAACCTTGATTTTTTCAATTCAATGATTTTCATAATTGCGTTGGCAGGTTTATCTATTCCTTTTAGGTTGAGTATCGCGCTTCCGATTAAAAGATAACGTGAGTGAAGCTAATTTCGAATCCTCGCAAACAATGTTCCAAGTAACCCCTATCTATCTAACCATGCCTGCGTGGAACTGCGCAAAATTACATTTTAATTTTAATAAAAGGTAAAAATGGAAAAGGAAAAACTCTAAAACATTTTTATTTCCACAGATAAATGGTATGGCCGTCAGAATGGAATGTTTAAGAAGGTTTACACAATATTTCACTTCTCCCCGTTCGCACAGCAAATTCACGCGCGTCTTATTATCCCCACCGAAAACTTCGAAAGGGCGAATTAATTGACAATTGCCTACAAAATTGAGCACTCCTGCAAATTGTCTCCTAAAGACAAAAAAAGGCGAGTCAAGTTTTCGTTTCAAACTATTCGCCGCCATTCCTTTCTCGTCCAGTCGTGTTTAGCAACCCTTGCGGTAACGATAATTATTCAACTCTCGAGAAAAACACCTCTCGCCGTCATATTGCCCCTCGTTTTACCGAAATTCGAGAAGTTACCCGCGGTTACTTTTCCAGAGTGTTTAAAAACGTTTTTCTTTTTTTCTCGAAATTTGCATTCCCATACTCCAGGTTCTACGGGAGAAAAATTCGAATAATTGCATCGTTCCAAATGTAGCCATTGTGTGGTTATGGAGAGTCCCTGCGTTCCTTTTGTCTTAGAATTTCGATAACTTCACATTAACAAATGCGCGATCCTCGGATTCGCATTCAAAATTACAGGAAGAATTGAAAATTGAAAAAAAAAAGGGGATAAGGAGATTAGAAAAACGTTAATGGAACGATTATTACGATTTGCCACACTATAAGTCCCAAAACTAACCAACTTATAAATCATCATTTCCCTTATTAACGTTGCGATGGAGATGGAGATATTCAACTACTCTTTCCACAGGCCGGATTACTTTTTAATTAAAATACCGATGCAAATTTGATTATCTCGTGCTACTTAGGAAACAGTTTTTACGATTTGAAAAATAAGCAATGGAATAGCCCTTCATATTCACCCTTAATAGTCTATTTCCCGCTTAATGTGAAAAAATAAAGAATAAAAATATCGTATGTTGACCGGTGAAGCTATTTTATCAGTTGATAAACGGAAAAAATTCTTATTTTAAGCAATGATATCCGTTTTTTCACTTTTTCCGGTCTAAAACTCGCAATCCAGCCTCGCGTGAGCTAAACTGTTATGGAATAATAAATTATATAGCAACCAACTGGCGACGAATTATATAGCATAAGAAGACGATTGTCTTGCAGTATAAATGAGGTGTCTGTCCCTATCGGAATAATAAATCTACGAAAATCATCAATCATAAGATCACTATGCGGAAAGACTTAAGCTAAAATTTTGGGAATTATGTATTTGAAGAAAGGAGAAAAATGATTGCAAAAATTTGAACTTATGCCCGTCTCCATAGTGATGTAACGAACCCATCAATTTCTGACTAATTGTAAGGCAATCTCACCATTTAAGAGAGAGGAGTTTTCCTGTGATGTTTCTCTTGGTGGATATCCAATTGGTCTGGTTGATAATAGCTTTGCTAGCCCAGGTCCAACTAAGGAAAACATCCGCGTTCTGAAAGGGCAGAAACAATCTACCACGATATTTCAATGGCAGAATATTCGCCCAGCAAGTGGAAGGCTCGATCCCCGGAGATGGCGGTATTTTCTCCTCTTTCCAAATTATTCCCTACTAGATTCCATTGCTTGAATGTTGCTAGCCAAAAGTTGAGATATTTGAGGCATTTTTGATATAGAGGGGGTACCTACACCTGTCAGAACTAATGTTAATCTTATAATGAAACACAAATTAGCATTTCCTCCTGCGTGTGTAATTTACTACACGACATTTAACCCTATATATTAGTTGTTTTTCGTACCCGTGAGCAATTTTATATACTAGCCATTAAAGGAAAACCACACGTTCACAGAGTTCGCAAATCTATCCGCCGAGTGTTAGAATCTTTACCACAAACATATGAAGACATTACTACTTAAGTTGTCCTTGGAATTAGCAGTATATTACCATTAGAACTCTCCAATAAGCTGCATATTTTGCTTTTTCTGATAAATCGAATATGAATAAAAGAGAAATTGTTGACCTAGTTAAAACAAAATTTCACTTTTCAAAATTTAATTAAATTAAAAACGAAAAATGAAAAGGATATAAAGCATTTCTATATATTATAATATTTAATAGATGCATGATAAATATAATAAAGCAAATAAATATAAATAAATTGGAATAAAGCTAAAACTGTGCGATTAGCGTCATTTCAGGTCATTGTGCCTGGTTTAAATTAATTCCTTAATTAAATTTACATAATTAATAAAAAATCTCCAAATTCAACACATTTTTATTTTGAAAGTAGTCCAAAAATTAAGCCTGAGATCATCCAACCATTTTTCCTTATTAAATGCAAATTATATACTTTAATATAATGAAAATCTTACTCATTTATTCCTAATATTAAAAGAAAAAGAAAAATTTCAGTCTTTTTTCAAGCTTTGATAACTGACATATATTTTCGTGTTAAGTGTGATGCTTTAATTATATTGCAAATGCATTACATTTTTATTGCTTATTTTTACTTTCTCCATATACGTAGTATAGAGAAAGTACTGTACAGTAATACCCCGCTATACGTCGGAGATGCGTTCCTGAAAAATGCGACTTATAACGAAACAACGTATAGCAAAACAAAGGTTACCATAAGAACTATGATAAAAGTTAGGGGTTACGTTCCTGGCGGATATTTTGTGACACATTTGTTTCCCAAATAATACATATCAATACAGAACATTGGATATACTATGTTACCACTCATTTCTACTAGGGTTTAATATACATTTAATCGTAACAACGAGTAACCAATTGCAATAATAAAATCAGAAATCACCGAAAATAATTGTCTATAGTGTGCTGGAGCACAAAAATTGTTTCTTTACTTACACGTACACTGATACGCACTTTAGAGTATTTTTCAAGCAGATTTTGCAATCCAAAGTATATCCAATATCTCATGAGATATCAACGCAAACGTAAACACACAAAATGTTAGACACAACTGTTCACAAAGCTCTCTTATAGCTGACTGTCGCTCATGAATAGGTTTTTACTCATCGTCATTACAAATTGGGACAGTCCCTTTTATCCCCTGTGCATCTTGTGAACCACCTAACCCATCATGATCTCTCAAACACGGCCAGCAAATGTTTATTCTGAGTATGATTTTACAGGAATTTATAAACATGAAATTAAATTAATTCATATAAATAATAATAAGCATGAAATTAAAAGCCGAATATAGGGTTTTTATTGTTATAATTATAATTTATGCACCGCAATTGGAATTTATGAAATTTTGCTTTTAGTATTTCACAAACGACGTATATGCGAAGCGACACAACTTATAACGAAACATGTTTCTTAATTGATTGGCGATGTATATGCGAAACAACGTATAGCGGGGCAACGTATAGCGGGGCAACGTATAGCGGGGTTTTACTGTATTCATGAAAAAAATCGACTTCGAGATTTCAATGGAAATTCACGTTTTAAGGTCGCTAGAACGTTTCGACTATTTTCGAAATGATGTCTGTGTACGTATGTGTGTGTATGTGATTGTGGGCGATCTAACTCAAAAAGTACTTGCCATCACGTTAGGGGAGGGAGGGGGAAGTACCTAATTACTTTCTCCATACGTAGTAATAGGAAAGTATTGTGTTCATGAAAAAAATCGACTTCGAGATTTCAACGGAAATACACGTTTTGAGGTCCCTAGAACACGTTTAGACTATTTTCGGAATGATGTCTGTGTGTGTGTGTGATTGTGGGCGCTCTATCTCAAAAAGTACTTGCCATCACGTTACCAAACTTCATATATAACACTTTAGCATGAGCACAAAGAACTGATTAGTTTTTGGACAATATTGGTTAACCGGAAGTCGAGGTTTATTCGAAACCCGATTCGGTTTTGGCAAAATTCTCCGTTAAAACATCATTATTGTATAAACAATTCGATACAAAGGTTATAGAGAATGTAATTTTTTAATCCTTTCATTTGAAACATTTTTTCATAGCAGTTATTGTTTAGGAATTATTTATAAATAATCGGTTTTTTCGGTTTCCGTCAAATATATCCTTAAAAACGTCGTTATTCGTAATCTTCGTGAGGACCCAAGTTGTAGAGAATAATATTTCTTCCAAGTTTTGTTTGAAACAAATTTTCGTAGAACCTGCCATTTAGTAGATAATCACTTTATTGGTAAATTTCCAGTATACAGCGCCACCATCTAGCGGTGAATTCTGTAAACATATTCAAAATATAATTTACGGCAATAAGGACGACTGTATTCTTTTAGGATACGAAATAATAATTTTTCCTTATAATGCTATTCATGATAATTTAAATATCTATACCCCAAATATGGAGAAAGTCATGTGTTGGCCACATCAGATTTTTTACATAGAAATTTAACTTCAAATGTAAAATATGTTTATAGGTACGGCAGGAATTACAGCCAAGTTTTTTTTAAACATGCAAATCAGTTCATCTCATCATAAAAAACATCCATTCTGCCAATAGAGCTCTCATGAGGTCGAGTCAATGATGCTGGGATGGATGCAACAATCAGATTAGACCACTGTACTACATTTATCGACCTCAATCCATTTGAAAGGCCATCAACTGTATGCTTAAGCTGTATTTGCCCAGACAAGCTCAAAAGCTCCACAAAAAACATGAATTCGAGACTGATGAATGAGATTTTCACGCGAAAGTATCCTTTCTCTGCCCGCGAGATCCCGCTCAAGGTAACTTCCATTAACGCTTTTATCCACTGCAATCAATATTATTCCTCGCAGTGCAGGTTTCCGACTTTAATTAACGTCAACCCCAACGCGTGAGCACACACGGAGATTAAAACTTGTTTTATTTTATGCTAAGCCCTCGAAAAGAGCTTTTTAATACACATGTGCCATCGGGTCAAAATTTGACGGGATAACTTATGAGTAGCGCGTTTTCACCAAAATCAATATTTTAAATAGGATACTTTTCACAACAACATTATAATGAACGATTTATGAGATTTCGGTGTTATATGCTCAAAAAATTGATTATTACGATATTTTAACATGCTATCCGTAATTTGTGGATTACTTTCCCGTATATGACCAGCCTAACATGCGATTTAAACATTTGCTGAAGCATTATGAAATTACTGTACCTTGACGATTACACTTCAAATATATTTTACCGCACTTTCTACTTCTGACCAACTCTTTAACAGATTCCTAATTTTGTCGTAGTTAACTAAAATCAAAATATATTTATGAAAACAACTGAAAATGAGATAGGAGATTAAGATTCTTGTAAATAAATCCAACCGAGTATTTCCTTAAGAGATTCTTCTGCAAAAAATGCATTAGTTCAAGCATAATTTCTAGAAAATTGAATTACATTGGCAATCGGAAACGCTTGTTCACATGTATGCATGTAAATTTGGAACTGCTCCTCTTTAAGTTCACAGGATTATAGATCACTTTCCAACAGACAGAATGGACATTTATCAATGACGGAGAAAGTCTATTCAGTATCGCGCGGTATGATTTACATTCAATAAAATTATAGACCTACCGTGTTTAAAATCGGATACTTATATCTTTCCAAATGTCTAAACGCTTCTAAAGTGCGATGTAAAAACCGTCAACCTTCCTAAAGGTTTTTTTTTATTTCCTTTTAGGTTTGTGTAACATGTGGCACATTTTTTTAGCCACGTAAGTCCTGATTTTTTACTGTAATTCGGTAACTATTAACCCAATTGCTATGTATTTCCAATTTTTAAATATTTGGTAAAGTTTAATGAAATATTTACTTTCAAAACAAAATACTTTTAGAAACGTAATATTTAATATAAAACATGATTTATAAAGACATATTTGAACAAATATATTTGTATAAGTAAGATAAACTTCTATGCATTAAAGGGGAATTGAAATAAACAAAATATTTAATATTGAAATACACATCCTTTTCAGAAACTATTTTTAAATTAAATTATCTAAACCTATTGGTTGGTTTTGTTCTAAATTATGCGATAGCAACTTTTGAGCCAAAATAATTTTACACGAATGGTAAAAACTGGTACGTATGAATGAATTTGGCCATCGCACTTCATATGTAATACTTTGTGCGGGCTGAAATTTTTAAATGTTTACTTATGTTTTGTTACTTTTGTGTCGTACATTATGCCTAAGTTGTACCTAATAATTTCAGCCATATTCGAATCTTAATATCACAACAAGTTACCGAGAAAATTTATTTAAAATAATTATTTAAATGTAAACAATTAATTAATTATTGACTTAATAGTTATTATATTGTGCAGATATCCGTATCAGTACAAAATAAACCTTTGATTACTGGCATAGTTTTTTATTAGTCTCGTCCTTTTAAACCTCACTGTCTTCATAATTTTACATTGAGAGGCTCTTGTTTAATTACTGCTTAATAGAAATATTGCGAGGATAATGCATTGGATATATATTCTAACCTCCTCATATAATCCGTTTACGGATCAAAATAGTTCTTGATGAAAATGTACTATTTCACTTATTCAAAATGTGTATAATGGCGGATTTTTTAAAGAAATAAGTTTAAGGAGACTCGATAGGTTTTATTCACATTAATATATATACACAAATATTATTAACCGCGTTGCTAATACTACTTAATAAAAAACAAACAGTGCAATAAGGTATTACGATAAAAGAGAAGCTTTTCGTATACATTGGGTACACTAAAATTAGGGTTCTAATAATTATTTAAAACTAGCAGAAATAATTTTCCTGGTGAAAAACCTTTGAACCATTATTTGATTTCGGAATTCAGTAATTTGTAGTCAGTCTATTTTTCTGCAACGATTACCGATTTTAGAAAAATTCACTTCTATGAAATAATATATTAGAGAATATTTCGTGCAGCAGAAGAGATTGTGATGACCGTTTCAAATGTTTGACATGTTAATTAGTAAATCTAGCAAACTTGAAATAATGAATTATATCTAGAATTTAATATCTTCACTGAAAGACATTATCTAAAAAATATCGCCTATTTGTAATTAGACATGAAAAACATCGCAAAAAGTTTTGATAAGTAAGAAATGACTGGTGTTTGTTTTTATGACTTTCATTCATTGAACCATTTACATACATGGCTATCTATTTAATGGAATAACACAGGTATAAAATTTTCGAAACGGTAACGAGACGTATTGGATTAGCTGCGGGATAATACTGTCAAATCATGATGGAATACGTAATTATTCTGTATTAAAACTAATCTGCGTGATAACGGCGTAAATGCTGCGCGCAATGGAAACGCAAAATCGCTTGAGTAAGGATGTCGTGTGGTGCTGAAGTCGAATTCAACCACTCAGAGCCGTAACAAGGGCGAGGAAAGTGAGGCATTTGCATCGGGCGCAAAGCTTGAAGGGGCGCAGAAAAATTATATAAAAAATTATTATACATCTACTATCCCTAGCACGCCATTAAGAAAAGGGCGCATTTTTATAAAAGCGTTGCAATTTCAAACTTTGCGTGATATCGTGTATGTTCGTCGCGATCATCACGAGGCGCGGTATATGTTCATCCGAGGCCAACGGGAGATACAGGCCTGTCTGCTCGCCCACTATTTCCTCTCCCTCGGAGAATAGTGGTCATTCATTGTTTCTTTGTATTGTAGAAAGAGTTGCTGAGTTACGTACTGCGTTTCGTTTTTTCTAGTTGTTTTGGTTGTTAAATTGGTTTTTGCTAAAGATTTTCTTTCTAAGACATATATTTTTGTTTAATATTTCTAGAATTTCATGCATTTATTATTTATTTTATTTCGGATTATCAGAACGAGCCCCTGCATCATGAATTCTAATCGACCGTCTGGGGAAGAGTATCTTAAACCAGTGCTCCCCAAGAACCTTTTTTGCTCCACACCTTCATGCATGTTAAGAACATCGCGGCACACCAACCCACCCCTAATTAATTTCACTGCGTAAATACTACACATTTTTAAAGATAAAAACTAGCGTAACAAGTAAAAGTCGCAGTTATATTAGATTGTTAGGATTGGTAAAGCAATAATTGTATAATTTTATTATACATTAAATACATACATAATTTAAAAATGAAATATCTTCAGAGTGTGCGCCACACTAATGTGCCGCGGCACACCGGTTGAGAACCACTGTCTTAAACGTCGAAAACACGCCACAGTAGAAAATAAAAAGATGTCGAAGGAAATGGGGAAATGGCTAGTGAAAAATGCATCGAACGCTGGAAATACGGCAATAGCTGACTTCTCCGACTTCATAGTCTAATGGCGACAATAACAATTATTATACAAATTCAGCATTTATTGTTACTATCGACCAGCAATTGGATCTTGACGTTACAAATTCAGTATCGATTACTGACAATGATCTGAAACTCGACTCCTTCGATATTACGACTGAAGTACCCATTGTTAGTACCGTTACAGATATTGAGCAACACACTGTTCTCGAGGTCTCAAAATCGTCACCGAATACGATTGTTGACGTTAAGAATGGCCGCGATCGGCAACAAAATTCAACTGCAGTGCAAATCTTGGCCCTGTATAAACGTCAAAATTAGATGCCACCTTATTGAACATGGACTTGACCAGGGAAATGCTACGCATTTTCGTGAATCAACATCGGCAGATGGAAGAAAATTTTCAGGGGACTGGTTTTTTAAAACGCTTTCCAGTGATAAAACCGTAGAGCGCAACTGACTTATTTACTATGAAACTAGTAAGTCAATTTTTTTGTTTTCCATGCATATTATTTTATCAGCGCTTTTCCAAACCGAATATTGCAAATCAGAAAACAGGATTTAATGATTGGAAACATTTAAACCGTGTTTTAGAACATGAAAATTCAACCAACCATCGTGAACATTTCTGTATATGGAAATCCCTACAAAAAAGATTATTGAGCGGAGAATGTCTCCATGATGCACCACAAAAAGCTATTGAAGCTGATAAACAAAAATGGAGACATATTCTGAAAATAATTCTTGATCCTGTGATGTTTTGAGCCAAAAACAATTTACCACTTAGAGGATCGTGTAGCGTTATAGAAAACCCTAATTCGGGAATATTTCTTAATCTATTGGAACTTATAAGTCATTATGATGTTGAACTAAAACAGCATATCGTAACTCAAAAAAAAGGTTCAGTGAGCTATTTTCATCGGCTATACAAAATTAATTTATTGGGCTACTAACAAACCAAGTACGTAATGAAATTATATCAAAAATAAAATATTATTCTATACTTCTGGACTGCGCACCAGACATATCTCATCTTGAGCAAATGTCCTAGAATGTATGTGCGAATCGACAACGGAATTGTATATATAGAAGAAAGTTTCATAGACTTCATTGAAACCAAGGAAAAAACGGCAAATGGATAAGCCGAAGAAATGATAAAGAAGTTCGAAAAGGGTGGGACTGACCTACAAAACGCGACAGGCCTAGGGCATGATAATGAAGCAAATATATCAGGCATGTACAGAGGCGTCAAAGCAGTCATTTTGCAAAAAAAAATAGATTTGCGAATTTTGTACCATAGTCTCAATTTGGTTTGAGTACGGGCGGCTTCTGTAAAGTCTTCTATGGTTTCATTCTTTGGCACTGTACAGAAAATATACACATTTTTTCTAATTCTACCACTCTCTGGGATATTTTAATGGGTATATTAAAAGTATCACTAAAAGGTCATGCTGATACTAGAAGGCCATCAAAAGCAAATACAACTGCAGCCTTAAATTTTCAGATATCGGAAATCACCAAGGCCCTAAAAAATGTTGCTGTTGCATCAAAATGTGCAGAAATAGTTTCAACGGCTAATAGCCTTATTAAAAAAAATTAATTATGAGTTTTTGCGCACGTTATCCATATGTCATAATATCCTAATTCATATTGCTAGAGTGAATAAAGTCCTACAAGCAAAAGGCATTACTGTTCGTCAGGCTTCTAAGATGATCTACGGATTACGAAATACTTTTAAAGAGATGCGTGGAAACGATAGCGATATGGTAAATATTTTTACTGATTGTAAAAAAACGGCTGAAAATATAGAAATATCAGCAGAATTTATGGAATCCAGAAAGCGAAAAATTAAAATACAGCAGCTTTATGAGTCGGAAGATAAAAGACAATCGTTCAAAATACAAATAAAAACCGTATTTGACAGCATAATATTTGAGTTAAACTGGAGATATGAAACTTTAAATGAGGTATCTTCTGATTTCGATTTTCTTTCGGGCGATTTGTTTGTTAAAATAGATAATGCTACTCTTCAAAAAGCAGCAATGGATTTGTCTTAAATATGACAGAGATTTGGATGCCTCGGAAATTTCATCAGAAATTCAGTTTTAAACATCAGGCGTTAGCATTGTATCCAAAACGTTTCATCTGTAACTAGTTTGGACCTTCTCCAGTTAATTCATGAAAATAACCTGGCCGAATCTTATCCTAATTTAGAAATTGCTTTTCGAATATTTCTCTGATTGACAGTAACTGTGGCTACTTGCGAAATAAGTTTCAGTAAGCTTAAAATAATTAAAAATCACCTTGGAGCATCCACGGGGCAGGAGAGGTTAACAAACATGTCCATCTTGTCAATAGAACACGAGGTACCGAACAATATTAATTTTGATGCAATTACTGATGAATTTGAATTTGTTTCATTAAAAGCGCGAAAAGTGCATTGTAAAAAAATGATCGTATCTGATATGGTTTAATATTATCTGTGATTTTCTTAGTAGTATGTTAAATGCACACCTACACATGTATTAGTTGATTGTTTCCGAAAATTTTATGACTATAATAAATTAACGTTGTGCTATTATTATTCTTGTTATTTATGTATTTTCCTTTTTTAACAAAATAACTACTATGAAAATAGGTACTTTTGGCGTTTCCAAGGTAAATGTGTAGGATAAATAAAAACAATGCGGCGCAACAGTCAAGAGGATATAACATTGAAAGGATATATTGGCGAACCTTCGGCTCGCTTTGTTTTAATGGGTAGTCGTCTCCGGGCGCTACCGCGCCCTTCGCCTCGGCTGGAACCAAAGTATCCCTCCCCGTTGTCCGGTGATTGGGTTTGTAAGTGTCGAGACCGGCCAATCAGATATAGATATTGTCCTAATTAAAAATTATAAAACAATCTAAAAGGTTTTTTTTTAATCGGTTATTTATTTTATGGGGCTTTGCAAGAGGTGGGGTACCCAACTACAATAGTGCCTGAAAATATATGGGGGCGCAATTTTGTATTCTTGCCTTGGGCGAACAATTAGCTAGTTACGGCTCTGCAACCACTCTCTTATGCCAGGTCATCATTAATACTATAAAAACGGCGTTCTGTAAGGTACGCAAGATGGCCGACAGCGAAATATAGCTCTCATTCATAAACGACGGGAATATATAATAAACACTTATGTTTATGTAACGGTTTCTACGATAGACAATTAGTTTCTTTTTTTGTCAATAAGGATCTCCAATACAATGATCCATTTAATCGTCAAGAGAACAACAGTTTACAATGTTGAAATAAATTGGTGATTTGTTTTTGTTCAGATAGTATTGGATAGTTTTCAAAGAAATTATTCCGCTGATTGATTACTTAGTTAGTTTTTAATTTAAATCTTTTAAAGAGTTTTATTTACATAACGACGGAGAACATTATTGAGGATTCGAGTAAGCTTTCTTTCTTCGTAAGTACAGAGTACAATTTTAAAACAACCATAACGTTAAGTGCACGAAATTTAATTATTTTCCCTACGTTATACATTTGCGAATGGTATGAATTTCTACCTCATTCCACGACTCTCTTATCCACCTGCCAGCCTCTAAAACTGTAATTCTTTTTGCAAGGTCATATGCACTTTCGCATTCGTCCTTGCGATCAATGACTTCATCAGGCGCTTCTTGTAGAGCAGTTTGAATGTCTGTATGACACCCTGGTCAAGCGGTTGAAGTGAGGCAGTTGTATTCACCGGCAGGAATTTTAATTTAACGTTTGAAAACTCCAATTGTTGAATGTGACATGATGCGTTGTCCAAAAATAATAAAATTTCTCGATTCTTATTCCTCATCCTGTCATTTAACGCCTCCAGCCATTCCAGAAACACCACTCCCGTCATCCAAGCTTTCCGGTTTGCTTTCCAGATCACTCCAAGCTGCGCCTTGTTTACACCTTTGAAGCACCTAGGGTTCGTGGATTTCGCGATTATTAGTGGTTTTTCCTTCTCGCCCCATGCACTGCAACATAGAGCCACAGTCAACCGCTCCTTAGACATTTTCCCTCCCTTACATGTTTTTCCTTTTTCAATTAATGTTTTATTGTGAACGGGCTTGAAAAAAAATACGTTTCATCCACATTATAAATATTCTGTAGGTCGTATGCTTCTGTCATGGAAGTAAGCTGCTCTTTCCATTCCTTAACCTTTTTAATATCCACATCTCCACTTTCACCGTTCACAGCCCCAAAAACAATGTTGTGCCTTCTCGGGAAGCTCTCCAGCCAGCCATTACTCGTGCAGAAGTTTTCAATTTTCAAAGCTTCAGCAACACGTTTTGCTTTTTCCTGTAATATAGGACCACCAATTGTAAATTTTTTGGCACTAGCTTCCTCAAACCACTCGAACACCAGGCGATTTACGTCTTCGTACGTTTATTTTCTCCTCCTCTTCAACGGAACATGCGTTGCACCTTCCCAATCATGCAGAATTTCTTCCTTACATTTTGAAATGTTTAAAGTCTGTGTTTTCCACACTTGTACTTCTCAGCGAGCTTTCTCTGAGACCAACTGTCTTTAATTACATTCACTTTCTGCTCAGCACTTAGAAATTCATTTCTCTTCGACATGACGAAAAGGGGCAACAAGAAACGAAACTGCGAAAATATGCCACTGAATGCTTCGAAGGCAGACAGAAAACTGACCGAAGTTTAGCATTTGGGTGGGCCAACACGCCCCACCACACCGCGAATCGCCCGCGATGCTTGGTGAGCAAAGGCGGTGGTGCAATCGGAGGAAGGGGAAAGGGATTTTTTATTTCCAGACATACAATGTAAACAACTCTGTTTCAAAACATGTTGACGATGGCGCGCAGCAATGCGAGCACAGATGCTACAAATCTCAAGTTTCTAAGCCGGTGATAACGGGATGGCACTTGACCCTTGGTCGCTTATGCCAGGCCTATTTCTCATGAAGGGACCCAATTTGAACTGGTCGCGGTCGCGTTGACAGGTGGTCGTCTAGTGGAGGTTCAGTTAATATTGGCTCTATGGATGAAATAATCGGTGCCCGAAAAAAGTGGTCGTTTTGGGAGGTGGTCGCCTTATGGAGGTGGTCGTTTATACAGGTTTCACTGTATAATTATTTCCCTGTTTTTGCACATCGACAATTACATGTAGCATTGACGAAAACAAGGTGGGAGAAGAATATCAGAATTTTATAGCCGAAAATAAAAACCAAAGGCATTTACTAAAGACTACAGAATCTTGGCTAGAAATGTTGTATATGACGAAATATTTCATATGTAAATGTGTGCTAATTATTTAAAATGCAAATATTAATAATCAATGTATCTATAATTCTTCCGTTGATATTTCAACAGGAATTACGCT
Source organism: Uropetala carovei (assembly GCA_036926305.1). Lineage (NCBI taxonomy): Eukaryota > Metazoa > Arthropoda > Insecta > Odonata > Petaluridae > Uropetala > Uropetala carovei. The sequence continues at coordinate 77,568 of JAXCHB010000127.1, forward strand.
AGTTATTAATGGTCATTAAAACTATGTTTAACAATGGGGTAAATAACGAACTGTAACGATTCTTTTAGAAGATTTCGTAGTTTTTTCATTGGATCATATAGCTAGAAAAAACGCCAGTAAATATAGCCATCAAAATCAATTACACACCTCATCACTTTAGGATTACTCTAAAAAAAGTTCAACTGTAATGGCGTGTGTACTTGGAAGTAAGAACTCTTTCGTTAGGGTTAATACTTCTGTATAATATATCTAGAGAAAAAGTAATAATGTGACGTAGAAGATAATGTTTTACGAGATTATGAACTCTAGAAGGACATGCGTTGATCTGAAATACAAAAAAACGAATGATTGTTTTTTTTATATTAATAAAAATATTTGTAAGTACATTTTACTATTCTAAAACACATATTTTTGACAAATTAACTACGTAATAGGTAATTTAAAAAACATTTGTTTGAGGAAAGTCGAAAGATATTTGCATCGTAATCATAATATTTTCGTAAGTCGAAGATAAAATGTAAGCATGTATCCGAGTTGAATACTGATGAAATAGAGGTATGTATGTATGTATGTATGCGTCGAACCTCAGTCATTAAAATACCGAAGCGAATAGTCGCAAACGTGTCTTCGCTTTTCATCAGATGTGACAAACTGACTGGCAGACGGACCAAACACATCCAAACGCTGTAAAAAAAAAGAAAATTTCTCGACGGCGAACTGGCGAAAGGGAAGACGGTAAATTTCAGTTGAAAAACCTCACGCGCCGCAAGAAACACATTAGGGTCATTCCATGCTACATGTCCAGACTCGGTAAGTGATGGGTCCTTCGAATCGAACCAAATTTTCAGGATCGTTAGTACATCTGACTACCTTCCCAAAATGCACAAGGGTTCCCCTCTCCACCAGATCCGTCGCAACTGTGCTCCCGAACGCTGTGTCGGCCTCCGGGAAATGTATTCGTGTCGCCCTCTCGTCCATTGCACAGAGATAACTTTGATATCATTTCATTCGGTAAGGATTCCACTAGAAGTGCATGTATAGGTTTAGGGGTCTGAGACCGAAAACTAGAGCTGGGATACTCGTAACTCGCGCAGTACAAAGGTTCAAAGGCATCTCACATGTACATGATATGTACAAGTACTGTACAGAGAACATTGTGGGTGTGAAGTTTCTCTTCGTTAGTGAGAACTAGGTTAAAGTCCGAGAAGCAGAATGCCAACAAAGATTTGAACTGTCGAAAGCAGTACGAAACACTAGGAACCACCATTCCTTTATTCCCACCAACTCTGTAGGAGTCTTTCGAGTGCGACTAGTGTCATCATCGTCCCTTTACAAGAATGTCCAGGTGCTGAAACGCAATTAAGGTAACATAAAAAATAAGTCCCCTAATTGCCACAATCTAGCCACGACCCACTCGCTGTTGAGTAGAAACCTGCATATCGACGATGGCATAGGTGATCATAAAATAGTAATTGCCGACTTCAAACATTACCCTGCGAAAAATACATGAGCCAACGCGATTAGTCTATATCTTCAGTAAAGCGGATCTCCCAGGTTTCAAAACTTATGTTACAAATCAAATAACGACATTTATGAATTTTGCGAATAATAACAGCGTAGACTCCGTCATATGTGGCGCGAAGCATGCCAGGTGGGTAGTCAGCTTCCAGGGGCCAGCGCCAGCGGGGGTGGTTGAGCGCGAAGATTTTCGACCCCCTGTAAAACTACAGTTTCAGCCCAAATAAATGGTTTTTCTCTTCATATCTTGAAAATAGATGTTCAGCTTGTTCTCTCAGTGCAAACCAGTCCTCTCTGCGGGGATGCAAACATAGCTTTTTTGGAACGCCAATTTGGCACTTTTTCAAATTGTACCATGTTCAGAGTCGATTTTATTCCACGTGAGATGCCTTTGAACCTTTGTACTGCGCGAGTTAAGAGTATCCCAGCTCTAGTTTTCGGCCCTTTCAAAAATTTACCGGCCCGTCTGTGAGACCGAAAAAAAGAGGAATCTCGAATTTTTTACCCAAATTTCAAAGGTGGCTAAGACGGTGTTTTTTACGTCTCAGACCCCTAAACCTATACACGCACTTGTAGTGGAATCCTTACCGAATGAAATGATATAAAGTTATCTCTGTGCGATGGACTGGAGGGCGACACGAGTACATTTCCCGGAGGCCGACACAGCGTTCGGGAGCACAGTTGCGACGGATCTGGTGGGGGGGGGGCGCCCGAGGGGGGAACCCTTGTGCATTTTGGGAAGGTAGTCAGATGTACTAACGATCCTGAAAAATTGTAGTAGTAGTAATTAGGTAAGGTTATTTTGCACCGTCAAATTCTCTTATAGAAAATCAACATACATCACAACATCCATGCCCGAAGCGGGATTCGAACCCGCGACCTCTGGGTTGGAAGGCAGGCGCACTGCCTACCAGTCTAACCCGGTCGGCCTGAAAATTTGGTTCGATTCGAAGGACCCATCACTTACCGAGTCTGGACATGTAGCATGGAATGACCCATTAAAGAATAGACGGCGGAATTATTTCGAATACATCAAAGGATTGTTTTCTGCTTTTCTAAGAATCTCGCTTTGATTCCATTATATATTTTTTGTTAATTAGTCGCTCGTCCGAAGTCATTTAGTCAGAGAAAAATGAGTAAAACTATATGAGAGGAGCGGAGAGGCCCACCCACGGCGGCCAACGAAGAGAGAGAGGGAGACTCTCATTCACAGGAGTTTATCGGACACCGACCTCTTTTTTTGTTTGTCCCTCTACGGAAGCCATGCATCCTCTCGCTTGGGAAAGGTTGGTTTTCCGTAAAACGAAATAAAAATTAGGCCTACGTAGCTACGAGAACTGACACAAAAACAACAGGAGAACAAAAAAATAGGCAAGGGACATCTCATTTGGGGCTCGTGTTACGCCACCGATTAATTCCAAGCAAGTTCATCGCGAATATGTGTCGCATGCCTTTCTTTAATTAAAGGATTTTTATAATTAGGCGCAAGAAAAACAACTACTTTAATTTTCCACCTCCAGTTTTTCACCTTAAAGTAGTTCTTGGAAATAAATTTTTCTAAAATTTTAACTCTTAAATACGAAGTGTTATAGCAAGATAAAAATAATCTTATGCTGCATGTCATCTGATAATTCAAACATCGTTTTTGTCCGTATCGAAGTAATTCTCGTTTGACTCGGGCGGTAAAATTTAAAAATCGGCCATCCTATAAAGTTCATGTCACAAGTTATTATTTTAAAGTCTTGATTTTGGCCTCTTTTAGAATAACGTGTCAAATGAAGAGCATTTGTTCCTAGAATTGCTGAATTGTTTACACGTTCGATTTTTGCGTCAACCCACATCTGCTGATTGAAATGTTTGCATTTTACGTTAGCGATATTAAGAGTTTTGAATGCGTTTTTTCGTCCATTTACTGGAATCCGTCAACAGGTAGCTTCAATTCATCTATTTTTCCTTCTCTATTCGTACCATGCGAAATCATCCCTCTGCGCAGAAAAAGTTTCTCCGCTTCAGTGGATAAAATAACAGCGGCATGTAGCGCGCATTTTCTCGCATTACTTATTTTGTATAAATAGTATTCCCCTCTTCCTTTCTCCCTCCCTCTCTCTCTCTCCCTTTTTCTACCTCCCACTCTCTCATCTCTCAACCCACTTATTTCTCTCAATCTTCTCTTCCCACTTTATTTTCTTAACTATCGTATTCCGTATTTAATTTCGCATTTTAAAATATAAATTCTCGAATCAAACCGGAAAATGTTTACATAAAAACGTTTTAATATTTAGCGGTTATATTCCTAGAAAATTTAGAGTTTCGTATTTATAAAGCGACGGATTGGAACTGATTGGTAGGTATGAGTAACTGAGATGATGGCAGTTATAAATGTTTTAGTGTGTTCTCGCGACAATTTTTTTTATTTACATAAACAGAATCGTTTGAAATATGTTCATTAAATTATTTAAATATTTAATTAAACTAACGCAGTGTTTGCGCGATTTTTTTAATTAATTTATTAATAATAATGTGTCAATTAATGGTGCAAATGATATCCCATAGAAAACTATTCTATTAAAGACGTATTTTACTATATTCTTGCATTATTGAAACATCTCCCTCCTCCCTCCCTCTCTCTCTCTCCATCTCCCCTCCCTATCCCCCTCCCCTTCTTTGTCTCCCCCTTTTCTCCCTCTATCTCCATTTTCCCCTTTCTCCCTTTCATCTCTATCTTTCCCCTCTCTCCTTTCCCCCCTCCCTCCCTCTCTCTATCTCCCCTCCCTATCCCCCTCTCTCCCCCTCCCCCTCTTTGTCTCCCCCTTTTCTCCCTCTATCTCCATTTTCCCCTTTCTCCCTTTCATCTCTATCTTTCCCCTCTCTCCTTTCCCCCTCCCTCCCGCCCCCTCTCTCTCTCTCCTCCTTTCTCCCTCCCTCCCCCCTCTCCTTTTCCCCTTAACCTCTCTTCATTTAAGCGGCTTATAAAACACGTTAATTTTACACTCGTACGCTATATAATCTATAAGTATACAGTTTTACAACAATAGGACTTCGAGCACGACAATGTCCGTCGTCAAAGTATTTGGCTTTAAAATGGCAAATTCGGAATTAAGGCGAATTATGCGCGCTCGCCGTTCGCAAAGTTCACAAATCTCGTATAAAACTTTTACTCTCTAAAATTATCAATGGACTACTTTCCACACCAATTCCGCAAACGAATTTCTCGAATGAATACCGTTGAAACTGTCGTTGCTACGATTAATGAATAAGTTATGTGTTTTGAATGTATATGCGTGTCGTTATGTTCACTAGAAAGGATAGGAGCAAAAAACGAGGCAGATTAACTAAATTTATGAAGCGAATTTTTTTTTACGTACACGTTCATCATCTGTTATAATATGAAAAGAATATTTTGAATCAAACAAAAACTAAGATTGTTTACTCGTACTTGTGTTATTAAAAACCCAAAATTTTCATAGTTTTACAAAGAACAACTGAGCTAAAAAGCTAGAAGGCGATTTTAAGAGTAGCGTATTTTGATTGATTATCTCATCGTGAAGTGCTCTCGCAGATGCGTTAACCAATTAAGACGGCGTAACGGAGGTGATGAACGATCCAGCAAGACCCGAGGGAAAAAAGAACCATTACTGCCACGTCCCGGGCCTCGAACCGATGTCTCTCGAGATACACCGAAGCCCTTTCGCTCGAGCAGTTGCGTCGTTTTTTTACGAACGCCTCTCACGACATGCAGGGGAAAGTAATAAGGTTTCATTTATTTATGTTTTTTATCATCGCGTTACCTCAGATTAATGGAGAAAATAAAATTAACGACAACGGGGCGAGAGTGTATGGAAAATAAAAAAAACGTCGCCGACGAGAATACTTAATTTCCGCTCTCGGGAGATTTTATCGCGAGCAGTCCTCTCTCTCTCTGAACTGGGCCTTTCTCTCTTCAATCTTCCCTCCCGTTCCCCCCCCCCCCCCCACGTTCCCCCCTCCCTCCATTACACCCACCTCCTCCGCAACCATGGCCTACCTCTTCTCTCATCTTTCCTCCCTCTTCCGTAATGTTTCAGTTGATCGGCGCCACGTGTAACTGACGCCTCTGCGACGCCGAGAAGAAGAGAAACAAGAGAATAGAGAGGAGTGAAGAAAGATGGAGGGAAGGGGGTAGGTATAGATCGTCCCTGATGTTAGGGAAGAATAGTGGGCGCGAATCTCAATTTGCTAGGCTCGTTTGTTCCGGGAGGATAGAAGGAGGGGGGGGGGGGGGCAATAATAGATAGGAACGGGGGGGGGGAGTTTTATGCGTAGACAGGTCATCAGTTCAGTTTAATGTAGCGTGCGAGGGAGATATTTATTACGGAAAGCATCAAAGGAGTAAAAAAAAGAAGCTACGCCATATATATAGTACTATATACAAGGACAATGATGAAGGATTCTGAGGAAAAGGAGGAGAAGTGGATGGTGCTCCGTGGCGCGCGGCGTTAGTCAAGTGTTTAATCATACGGGATGAAATAGTTTATCGTGCGTTCGTTGTTTCTACCGAAGCAAAAAATTTCGGATGAGAAAAGTCGTTTCCGTAACGTTTCGGGTATAATTTCGTTGTTTCCATGATGTGCGGTAGAAAAACGGTGAAAATGTCAGGAAGAGTAACCTTTTCGAAAATAATACCTCTTCTCGAATGGACATTTATCTCTCTTCATAGAAACGTTACGAGATCAATTTTCATTAAGGATAAAAACAAATGCGATATTTTGTTAATTATTTTCCGTGCAGTCACTTTTTCCGTCGACGCGATGAATTATGGGTGAGGCTGACGCGTCATATTTACATCCTCGGTTTTTGTGCATTTCTGCCAATATCTTTCATTCAACAAAATCTCGGTTTCATTCTTTTTATTCACGTTCAGCCTTACGGACGTTTTACACTAACATATTCACGAATATATGGAAGAAGAATTGCTAACCAAGCGATTATATACTTAATCGCGTTTAAAATCAATCAAGAATATTCTTTAATCGCCTTTTCTTGTAATATATTTGATAAATAAATCACGTCTTTACACCTTCACAATTACAATTTGGAGGATGATGCAAACCAAAAGTACATCTTGTAGGACTACAGATCTGACATATGGCACGGTTAAAGTGTCCGGTACTATCATTGGTAAAAATATTTTTTAAATTATCCAAATATTTTCTTTTTTTTCTTTTTACTTTCTCATATACGAAGTATATTGAGAAAGTATTGTTATCGCGAAAAAATTCGACCACCAGATTTTTACGGAAATATACGTTTTAGGTGTCGCTGAATCCGAAAAAGTGGTTTTCGCAATACCGTCTCTGTCTGTTACTGGCTCTATAGCATAAACGGTAGAGCAAAAATGAATGAAATCTCGTACTTAGGCATTTTATCATACTGAGCAGAGTATACGTAGAAATGGTTGAAATTGCTCAGTAATTAAGAGTAGTTTATTCTACGCATTTTTAACAATTCGATTTTCTCAAAAACTGCTATAACGATTCTGACCAAATTTCGTAGTTACTTGAGTTTACGTCTTCAATAATACCAAATAGCTCATATATCTCAAAAAATGAATATAAAGCTAGTTTATTCTAGACAGCTTTAACAATAATTTGACTTTCTCAAAAACGGCTTGAACGATTTTGATCAAATTTCGTACAGTTACTTGAGTATACTTCTGCAATAATACTACATATTTCATTTTTCTCAAAGAATGAATATAGGCTAGTTTATTCTTGGGCAACTTTAACAAAAATTGAATTTTCTAAAAACCGGCTAATACGATTTTCATTTTCTAAAGATAACTAAACGACGCATTAGTACCCATATATGAGAAAGTTTGTACAATGTATGTTGTACCGATTTTTTAGGGAAGCTTTTCTGACCATTTTGTTTCCATTCCGTAAGATAAGCATGGAAACCACAGCATTGCATTTTTAATTTGGTTAAATGGAGATCCGAACTCGGAACATGAATAGTAATTCTAAATCTGAAAGAATGAAGTTTATATTTCAAATAAAAAATTTCAAGTCAGTGGCGAATTAGGGTTAAAACTTTCTTTTAATCAGAAAAAATCTAATATGGCCAACACATGACTTTCTCCATATTTGGGGTATAGATATTAAAATTATTATGAATAGCATTATGAGGCAAAATTATCCTTTCGTATCGTAAAAGAATACAGTCGTCCTTACTGCCGTAAATTACGTATATTTTGAATATGTTTACAGAATTCACCGCTACATGGTGGTGGCGCTGTATACTGGTATTAAGAAAAAGCAAAATATTTCCGAAGATTACCAATAACGACGTTTTTAGGGAGATATTTGACGGAAACCGAAAAACCGATTATTTATAAATAATTCCTAAACAATAACTGCTATGGAAAATTGTTTGAAGTAAAAGATATAGGAAATTATATTTTTTACATTCTTTGTAATGGTCAATGTATACAACAATGACTTATTATCGGAGAAATAACGCAAAAACCGAATCGGGTTTCGAATAAACCTCGATTTCCGGTTAATCGGTATTGTCCGAAAACTAATCAGTTCTTTGTGCTCATGCTGAAGTGTTATATATGAAATTTGGTGTTAATATGACAAGTACTTTTTGAGTTAGAGCGCCCACAATCACATACATCCACACAGACATCATTCCGAAAATAGTCTAAACGTGTTCTAGAGACCTCAAAACGTGTATTTCCGTTGAAATCTCGAAGTCGATTTTTTTCGTGATCACAATACTTTCCCATTCCTACGTATGGAGAAAGTAAAAAGGAGAAATTTTCCGGTTTTTTAACGATGAAAAATATGACCAACGACGGTACGTGTCCGATGATTTTAAATGGGAATTAATTACTTATATTACGGTAGAGAACTGAATTAATGCTTTTAATGGAAATTAATAATTTTATATTAATATAATACCGTCGATTTCAACCAATGACGCAAATATGCGATGATGTAATCATCCTAACACGAAATATCTTATTATTAATTTAAAAAACATTGCATTGCTTTTATGTGTTGGTAAAAATTAGGTAATGAAAACACATTCAATATTTCAAATATTTGTCAGATTCATGTCAGGCAGGGTAGAGGGCCACGGGCAGAGCCACGTGTGTGTGGTGTGTGCGTGTGCGTGCGTGTGTGTGTGTATACGTATACTGAAACAAAATGAGTCTCATCTTCCTTAGAAGCAATTTCATGTTCTTTAGACTGCTTTTATATATGTACGCCACTCGAATAAAGAATCAATTTGGCAAATCAAATCCTTATTTAACAAACATGAAAGTTGTTTCGTGAAATTGTCCATAACATTTACTGATTTATTGTTTGCGCTCCTGTTTTCCATACCACTTTCGTTCGAATATAATCAACCTTCATATTTCTGATGAAGGCTATATACTTACGCATACTGGAAAGTAAGGAACATTAACTGATTCTATGAAATTAAAATTCACATTTTATGAATAATATTGAGCAAAGATTTTTGACAACTGCCATTCAATTTATAAAAACGTATAATAAAAACGTAACAAATTAAAATTATGATTTCCTCCCAAGTTACGATACGTCTCACTCCCGCCCTTTTCTACTGCACATTTTTATTTTAAGTTGACTCCGAGTCTATTCTGTCTTTGTTCCAATAGAGCTCTCCAGTTGTTATCTAGAGACCAAATTTATTTTGGCAGACAGTACTAATGCGGTTAAGAGTTTTTTCTTTGCCTCGAGCTTACTAGATGTCGCTAGCGTTTGTTTTTACGACACTTTCATCTCTGTACGAAGGGCTTTTTGGCTCGTGACCGATCTTCCACGCCATTGCATCGCACCGGAAAACTGGCAACGACGCTTATTCTGATAACAAATATTGGGAATGTGAACCGCAACGGCTCTCTCGCGCGATTCTCAGACTCTTCTATCGCCGTGCAATACAGGTGGAAATAATTATCGTTTCATTCGAAAGGTACGACTCGTACGACTGCCAATTCCGCCGCTAGTGTTGGCAAGATACAACAACGGCGAAACTAGATTCGTTTTGAGCACCGTATTCCGCAGACAGAATTCAAGTTGGGAAGCCGTTGCAATGAGTCAGGTGAGAGTAGATAAGTCGAACGTCATCCACGAAAAGTCGCTATAGAAGCAGGAATAGTCTCCTATTCCACGACTGGTGAATTAGGACGAGGAGACGGGAACGTAAACCTCCCGAGATAAGGCTACCTATGGTCGCTGGATTTAGAAGGGCTGCGATCGAGATAGTGGAGAATTATACGAATCCACGTGTGCTACTGAGATCCGGTGCGAACAATTGAGCGAAATAAGAGAGACGGAACGCAAAATTCCATTACGGGAAACCATTTTCCGCAATATATATATATATATATATATATAAATGCTTAAGGAAAAGGAAGGGTAATAATAAAGGTAGCAACAAGGTGTTGGAAGAAACCCAGTGGACACTTACCTAGATTGAAGAGCCGCTGGGGGTGCTGAGGACACACGAAAAACACAAAAGAACAAAAACGACACAAAAATGGAGCTTTCGGGCTGACGCCCTTCTTCAGCGACGGAGAAACATACACTGTTTAAAGTGACACGCTGGGGGGGAGGGGGATATGGGGAGGGGTAGAGGGGTAATGAGAGAAGTTCGGGGATAGGAGGAGGCGGGTGGGAGGGACGGCCAACCGGAGGTTAAGACCAGGGGGGGAGAAAGAGTCAAGGAGAAAGATATAGGCTAACTCCCACTGTCGAAGTAAGGGGGCGGGGGTATCATCCGGTAGGGCGCGGATAATCCTTACAGTAAAGCAATTATTAAAGGTGGCCTGGTGTAAATTGGCGTGAGAAGCCACCGGAAGGGGACGGTTAGTATTTACGCTGGTCCGGTGGCCATTAATTCTTATGTTGAGTGGGTTACTGGTGAGGCCAACATAAAGCAGGACAGAGTATGCAGGTGAGGAGGTAAACGACGTTCCTCGTAGTGCAATTACTTCTGGAGGGGATGGGGTAGGTGATGTTGGAGGAGGGGGAAGGAATTTGGGAGGAGTGGAGGCTTGTGGGGATGGAGGTGAGGGGGAGACAGAAAGTTTCGTCGGAGAGCTGGCGCTCGGCTTCTTCGTTGTATTGGGTGCGATCCAACACAACCGTGGTGGTGCCCTTGTCCGCGGGGAGGATAAAAATATTTATGTTATGTTTCAGTGTTGAGATGGCATGTCTTTCACGTCTGGTAAGATTGTCTTTGTATATATATATATATATTTTGGGCAACTAGGTGTTGAAGGAAACCCAGTGAACACTTACCGGAAGTAGAGCCGCTGGGGTGTTGGAGAGACACATTTGTAGAGGTTAGAGCTTTCGGGATGATCCCTTCGTCTCTCTCTTGTGCTGACGAAGGGATCATCCCGAAAGCTCTAACCTCTACAAATGTGTCTCTCCAACACCCCAGCGGCTCTACTTCCGGTAAGTGTTCACTGGGTTTCCTTCAACACCTAGTTGCCCAAAATATCCTTACTTACCTTTCCTCTTCATTAGTATTTATATATATATATATATATATATATATATATATATATATATATATATATATATATATATACACGAGGGAGAGTCAGAAAGTATCCGCAATGTATTTTTTTTATTTTTGTTTTGTTGGCTACGCTACTAATTGCATGCGCAACTCTAAGTGTGGACTCTCTTAGTCATTTTGGTGTGGTTTCGACCTTGAATGGTCAGTTATCGTATATCCTATATATATATATAGGATTGCAACTAGTAGTTGAGAGGGATAGGAGGGAGCCAGTGGACACTTACTTGGTGTTGTGGACGTCCATGACGATAGAGGAAGGCTTTTGCTTGGAGCTTTCGGGCATCCGCCCTTCTTCTGCACAAGAGTATTACTAAAACTAAAACTAAGTGTCTCACAGGGGGTAGAGGGAATGGGAAGAGGATGGGGTTCGTGGAAAGGAGGCTAGGGTATTTGAGGTGGGGATGTCAGCGAAAGTTTAAACCGGGAAAGGAAAGAGAGCGGAGGATTTCTATATGAGCGAGCTCCCATTGGCGGAGTTGTGGTGCGGGAGTCTTTTGGGAGAGCCCGGATTGTTTTTACTGTAAAGCATCTATTGAAGGGTAGGGAGTGGCTTTCCGCATGATCGGCCACTGGAAGGGGGCGCTTATGAGCGACACTATCCCGATGACCGTTCATACGGATGTTGAGGGGTGTGGTGGTAAGGCCCACTTAAAACGCCGGGCATTGTGTGCAGTTTAATAAATAGGTTATATTTCTGGAGGTGCAGGTTCCGTGGGACGTAATCGGGTAGGTGATGTCTGTTATCGGGCTGGTGAACGTGGAGGAAGTCTCTATGATGGGGCAAGTGAGGCATCGTGGTCTTTCGCATGGGAAAGACCATGCGAGGGGTGGTGATGGACCTGTAGGGAGTTCTTTGGGCCACAACAAGTCGCTTAGATTCCTAGGTCGACGGAATGATATAATGGGTGGCTTGGGGAAGAGTGTAAGGGTGATGGGTGAGGATGTGAGAATGGGGTTGGCGGCGGCAAGGATGTTTTTCAGGGCTTCGTGTAGCCCTGGGTGGAAGGTTGTTGTGAGAGTCTGGGGGGTGTCGCTTTGAGTATGTGGGTGTGGGTTCGGTGTTTTCCGGAGGCGGGGGAAGGAGAAATGGCGGGATGTATTTGGTGGCGGGTTAATTCTGGAGGATAGCCTCGGTTGAGGAATGCCTCCTGAATTTTTGTGCAATATTCGGATAGCGAAGTGCTATCCGAACATATCCTATATCCTCGGCGGACGAGGGAATAAGGAAGGGATGTTTTGGTGTGGTGTGGGTGGCAGCTGGTGTAATGGAGGTGTTGTTGGTTGTTGGTGACTTTGATGTACACCGAGGTGCTGATGCGTCCATTTCTAAAAAATAGATTAACGTCGAGGAACGTGGATTCTGTCGTGGAGGAGTGGTGGGTGAAGGAGAGTGTGGGGTGGGTGGAGATTGTGTGTGTGTGTATATATATATATATCCTCATTTACCTTTCCTCTTCCGTAAGTTTATACACACACACACACTCTCTACGAATGAGCCCGTTTAAAACGGCCTTTGAAAACAAACAATATAAAAATAAAACCAAAAAACAAATGATAAAATTATAAAGATGAATAAGATTGGAAAGGGCTACAAAGGAAAACAAGAGAATAGTTTTAAAGAATTAAGAGGAAAACAGTCTTATACCTCAATAATATTATTTTAGCTGTTCAGTAGCTCTCTTATAACGACGTTCCTTGTAAATACTCTTTCGTTTAACAGCAATTGCCCTTGATTATCTTTATCCTTAACCCAAAATTTCAAATTAAGTTTGTCAGTGTTCTAGTTACGGCTACATACAGCTGTCCATGTGAAAAGCAATATTTAGTAAGTAATCACAATCAATCGTCCAATTCCACTAAACAGCAGTTAAGAACAATCTCAATAGATATCTCAATACACACGCAATCAGCGCATATACCATGGAAGAAATAATAGGAAGTGCAGCTTCGATCTTTTCCCGAATACCTATAGATGTCTCTGATGGTTGCGCCTGCAGCGATCCTATTGGTCAATGTGAGTCTAAAAATACCCATTCCACACTCATTATTCAAACTATGGAAGAAATAATTAATTATTAATAATAATAATTAATTATTCTTACATGATTCAAACTGTTCAAACCAGTTCGTTGGAAATCGCGCGGGAAAGTGGTGGGGTTTTTCAGCGTCGTGTTTTTTTAATTGTTGAAATGGAACGGAATGCTTATTGTGCAGCATACTGGTGCAACAATTTTAACGGCTGCAGGGTAGACAAGAAGATTTCGGATTTCCGAAGGATATTTCGAGGTGAGCTTTAAGAAGAGATACCGCATAAAACGGAATACTTTTGTTAAGTTGAGAATTACGTATGTTTTTGTTATTAGTCTTGATGCCCATTTCTGCATTATAATTTAGGGCAAAAGAATGGGCAAAATTTTGCCTGAGGGAGGATTTAATGTCTGCGGATATCAACTGTATGAAGAAGTATAGGGTCTGCTGTGATCATTTTACAGATGATGATTTCCGCAGCAGATTCCCTCGGCCTCTCCTAAAAGCGAATACCGTTCCTAGTGTATTTGAAGGTATGAAAACAAGTTTGAGTATTATACATGGTATACAGTGAAACTTCGATTTTATTATATATCTGTTTTTGGAATTTCGTTAACTTAATCCTATCGTATTCCAATTCTTGTAGATGAGCCGAGGGATTCTGATGATGTTTTACATTCTCCCAAAGCTCACTCAACACCAAACCATCTAGGTAAGTTTTAGAAAATTTTAGCATTTATTAATTTATACTGTCCACTTGCCTTTACCAACGAGTCACCGGAACAAATATTATTGTTATTTATGAATGTATTTCTATCCGGAAAAGAATGTTGTGTTTTTATAAATTTGTATTGTTATTCTTTACGTGAGTAAATAAAAAATCTTGAACCCAGTTGTTTTGTTTTACTTTGAGTCCTAAATTTATGTTAAATACGTCATCTAGCTTCTTAATTCAAATGTACCGCCAAAACCTGGTCTGCCGCTTGAGTTTAAATTATGCGCGCTTCAGTTCGTATTGACCGCTAGATCGCTCTGCCATCAACGTATTACCATTGTCCTTATGGGAGCTGCGCTTCCTATTATTGTTCCATGCATATACCTTATTTATTTAGATAACAATGTAATCGTTGTTTGGTTGGTTACCCTATAATTGGATTGACGCGAATTAAAAACATACAGCACGAAAAAAATGATTTTCATAATATCTGTTCTATTCAGATAATGCGAAGGCACAGCGCAAGCAACTGCCTTTAATATGCAGAAAGACTTCAATAAGACAACGAAGGCACGTTAAAACATCGTCGAATTATTTCAAACATTAGCATGTTTTAAAATACGTAATTTACCGCATTTATCCATCCGGTACTTACGTATTAACGGGAAACTCAACTTAATACGTAAGTACCGATTGATTTATACTAATTGTAAGATATCTGTAGTCTACAAAGGAATTATATCTCGCTTGATTGTTGCGCCGCAAATGGAGATGATATTGGCGAGCCTTATATGAAAATTTATCGATTGTTTAGTATAATCAGCATTGACACAATAATTTTAGAACAATATGAATAGCCTTTCTAAATATAAGCACAATTTTGAGAAACAATGATTATATACAGAATTTTAAAAGTTATTGCGCCTTCAGATTCAAATTTAGCGCGTAAAATCTCGGCTACTAATCCTTCCGAGCAATATTTTCCTGTAAGCCTTAAACGTACTTTTGTGATACCCCAGCGCTTCGATTACTGCCATGAATCGTTTTAACAAAACCGTTTGCCCTGCGTTACGCTTTTTTACTTTCTCATAAACGAAGTATATTGAGAAAGTATTGCTATCGCGAAAAAATTCGACCACGAGATTTTTACGGAAATATACGTTTTAGGTGTAGCTGAATCCGAAAAAGAGGTTTTCGCAATGCCGTCTGTCTGTCTGTTACTGGCTCCATAGCCTAAACGGTGGAGCGAAAATGAAGAAAATCTTGTATTTAGGCATTTTATCATACTGAGCAGAGTATATGTATAAATGCTCAATAATTAAGGGTAGTTTATTCTACGCATTTTTAACAACAATTTGATTTTCTCGAAAACGGCTCTAACGATCTTGATCAAATTTCGTAGAGTTACTTGAGTTTACGTCTTCAATAATACTGTATAGGTCATATTTCTCAAAAAATTAATATAAGGCTAGTTTATTCTAGGCAACTTTAACAATAATTTGATTTTTTCAAAAACGGCTTGAACGATTTTGATCAAATTTCGTACAGTTATTTGAGTATACATCTACAGTAATACTACGTATTTCATTTTTCTCAATGAATGAATATAAGGCTAGTTTATTCTTGGGCAACTTTAACAAAACTTGGATTTTCTAAAAACCGGCTGATACGATTTTCATTTTCTAAAGATAACTAAAGCACGCATTAGTATATGAGAAAGTTTGTACAACGTATGTTGTACCGATATTTTTAATTCTAAGGCTCTTCCTCACCTTGTGGATTTCAAATACGCATTCACTTCTTATAGCATCCAATTCTCAAAAATTATATAAAAAATGGTTATTTTCTAATTTTAAACATAATCACACGCACGCACACACTTCACGTTCATGAAAAGCTGGTAATAACCTAAATTTAAAAAAAGAAATTTCTTAACTAGTTTACACAGATATTTCCAAATGATAGTATATTATGAAAATGGTGAACGTCAAAGTAACCAAATACCACCAAGCTAAAATTTTATCGTTAATCATTCTAGACAAGACTTTAATCCTGGAAATGCATTAGCGCCATAGAAAATTAGATCCGAGAAAACTAAAAAACGCCTCAATGATCCCGTATGGGCCAAGTTGACAGGAACACCGCATTCCGCGGGAGGAGATACAAATTAAAGCGTTTGAAACTTAAGATAGACCGCTCGCGTCATCATGCATTACTCGCGAACCAGTTAATCTCGCGTTAATTTGAAAAAAATAAACGCAGCGCTAGAAAGGAAATCAGCGCGCGATGAGGCCGTTAATTTTTTATCGCATCGCAAAGCAGCGAATCGACCACCGCGGGATTGGTTATTTTTTCGAATCCATTATTTAATCGTCCAAATGAAGGCAATCTCCAATTATGCTTTTTAACGCGTTTCCCCTTTCACTCAATCCACCCCCTCTCTCCCCCTTTCCCCTCGACGAACCCTCCCTCCCCCTTCCTCTCTCTTTTCCTCTATAGAACAAAAACGACCGCCACGCTTCGATCGCTTCCTATTTATTCGCTTTTGTGCGTGGAATGGCGTGCCGACGCGTATAAAAAAAAGACGCGTCATCTTTTAGGAGCGATCGTGTCGGCTCGAGTCCCGGGACAGTTGAATCACGAAAGAGTCACTTTTGCAAGAGTGACCCCGTAATCACGTCTCTCAGAGAATAGATGACGGAAAACAAATGCGAAGCGACGCATCGACGTCCCTCTTCTCAACGAGAGAGAGATTGCAACAGGCGCGCTGCCATCGGAGGTGTGGAGGAAATGTAAACGGAGTTGGGGTCGGGAGAAGTTGAAGAGGGGGAGGGAGAGGGCCACACGCACCCAGTAACCGCATGTCAAGGACTCGGACGGACGCAACGCCAAAGCCTCTTGCTAGCCAATCCTCTCCCTCTTCGGCTTTCCTCCTCCGCTCTCTCTTTCCCTCCCCCCACTCTCTTTCGCTCCTCCGCTTCCCGCCTACAGGGCGCGCTCGTGAATAAAATATGAAATTGTCAATTATGGGAAGCGGCTCAACTAGAAGCCCGCAGCTCAGAAGAGATTTCTCTCCTCCGCCCACGGACTTGCTCTTATCGCTTTAGGATGTTTCTCCCTCTCTCTCCCTTGTCATCTTCCCTTCGCCTCGCCTTCCATTACTCCGCTCCTCCTCCATATCCATTTCTATGTGTATCCAACATCCATTTCTAGCCACCCTCACTCACCCTATCTAATCTAGCCTTACTTACTTTTCCCTCTCACCTCTTTTATTTTAGCTAACAGATCGACCGTATAATTTGCTATTTAATTTCCCACTCCTTTATCATCCAATCCCCTTCCAGATTCCATTATTCATTTTCGTTTCAATCCCACGTCCCTCTATTCATTTGTTTATTTCCATCCATCCACTCTCCTCCTCAGTCCTATATTCTCCTCTTTCTGCACATATCATTCTCGTTTCGCTCACTCTCCCTAAACCGATACCTTCATCTCTTATTTCTCTCACGCCTCTCTAATCGCCTTCATTTTTTCCGTGACCTCTCACTTTGATTTTTGCACTTCTTTTGTTTTCCCTCTCTTTTTCCCTCCGCCTACTACATCTCACCTCCTCTCTCTCCCTTCTCTCTCTCTCCCTCTATCTCTCTCCCTCTCTCTCCCTCCTCTCTCTCTCTCCCTCCTCTCTCTCCCTCCCTTCCTCTCTCTCCCTCGCTCTCTCCCTCCTCTCTCTCTCCCTCCCTCTCTCTACCTCCTCTCTCTCCCTCCTCTCTCTCCCTCCTCTCTCTCCCTCCTCTCTCTCCCTCCTCTCTCTCCCTTCTCTCTCTCCCTCCCTCCCTCTCCCTCCCTCCCTCTCCCTTCCTCTTTCTCCCTCCTTCTCTCTCTCTCTCCCTCCCTCCCTATCCCTTCCTCTCTCTCCCTTCTCTCTCTCCCTCCCTCCCTATCCCTCCCTCCCTATCCCTTCCTCTCTCTCCCTTCTCTCTCTCTCTCCCTCCCTCTCTCTACCTCCTCTCTCTCCCTTCTCTGTCTCTCCCTCCCTCCCTCTCCCTTCCTCTCTCTCCCTCCCTCTCTCTCCCTTCTCTCTCTCTCTCCCTCCCTCCCTCTCCCTTCCTCTTTCTCCCTCCCTCTCTCTACCTCTCTCTCCCTCCTCCCTCTCCCTCCTCTCTCTCTCCCTCCCTCTCTCTACCTCCTCTCTCTCCCTCCTCTCTCTCCCTCCTCTCTCCCTCCTCCCTCTCCCTTCTCTCTCTCTCTCCCTTCTCTCTCTCTCTCCCTCCCCCTCTCTCCCTCCTTTTCACTCTCCATCTCTCACTCCCTTTCTTCCTCCACTTCTTCTGCTAAATATGTATGTTTTCATCTTATTTGTTTAATTATCTTGTTCATTACTAATAACATTAAAATATATTTTGTAAATCTTATCTTGTTAAACTTGTATGTTTTATTGTAATTTCACTATTGTTCTTTCATGTATCTAGGGTTTTCGCAGGTTTTTTCCAACCCCCCCCCCCCCCTCCTTTCGTGGGTGTTTTCCTGCGTGGTCATTTACTAAGATGGCCAAGTCAGGTCTTTCCTAGGTTGTTACCGCAATTACTCTGTATTTTTATAGAAATTTTCCGAACTTGTAATTTGGTGTTTTTCTTGTATATTTTTTTTCTGGTTATTTTCTGTGAAATTATTATTACTATTTTATCCTCATTTGTAATTGTTGACGCAGGGTTAAATGTAAGAAGGGACTATATATAGTAGTCTCAATTTCGCCCTAATAAAGTCGTTTGTCTGTCTGTCCAACCAAATCCCTCTCTCTCTCTCTCTCCTTCCCTCCCCCTCCCTCTCTCTCCCTCTTCGCCACGCCCGCATCACCATTTTAATCTCTTCCATTCTCCCCCGTATCCTTCCCACAATATTTCATTACAAACCTTTCTCCCCGAGCTTCTCTCTCTACCTCCATTTCCCTCCCTCCCCAAACCAAAAAGCCCTCTCTCCTCTTTTATGACTAAGGTTCTTATTTTCCGCTAATCCTCTCCCTCCCATACCTCATGTTACATTAAACTACAGCAGTCGAGATTGTTTGTTTCGTGGAGCATTAAGCCCGCTCTGTGACAGCTACATCGCCAAGATTATCTCGCGCTAATGACTTTCCGTGAATGATTCATACGACGCAAATAGCGGCCGTATTCCCGAATATAAGGAGTTCGGAATCTCGTCTCTCCGAAAGAAGTCGTTGTTTACGAGCATCGGCTTTCATTTGTCTCTTTCGCGACCCGTCTGCACATATATATTTAAAACGTGAATCGTCGTTCGAATTAGCGTTGGTGTTTGCGAAACTGACGTGAAAGCACTCTCCATGTCTAAGAGTGTAAGAAGAGGTTATTATTTTAGGTTTACACCCTTTCTCCCTTTATTATTCAAGAAGTTCACTCGCTGGCTTAAATTCAGACTGAAGGAAAAAACGCTGAGTGTACGCACCGGGATTCGAACCTGCTCCTCAAGGACAGGAGATATCTAGTAACCACGCTCGACCACTATATATTACATTGCAATCCACATTGCCACAAACACGTAAACGGATTTCAAACCATATTTCATATATACATATATTTCACAGACATATCGATTGAAATAAATAGTTCCACGTCTTTTAAGAAAGTTTACAAAATTATACCTATATCGCAATACGTGGAAGGAAAATTATTTTCTGGAGAAATTACGTTTTGTAACGAGGGACACCTTCGGATTATTTTGTCTTCGATCAGATATTTTCACCTTCAAAACAAAATTAAATTTCACCCGGAAATATAAAACATAAATTACCCAAAATAAAAAATCTACGCAATTATAACGCGTTTGAGCGGAGACTATGTTTACCATAAAATGATCAAATCCCAACTTAACGGGTGCGAAAAACGCCAATTTTGCCGCAGCCGTTGAATAATGAATACGAAATTCATTTTAAGCATGGAAAATTTATATCATCATCGAGATGGAACTTCTAGTGATTTTTCGATTATTAAAATTCACATTTTTATCCTAAATATCACAAATGCATACGAATATAAATAATTATTTACTCTACGTACAGATAATAAATACCATCTCGGCGATCGTTAAAGTTCGACTCGTTCGTGCTTCTAGAAATGTCTCAAATTAAAGAAATCATCAAACACACTATAAATCGTATCCCGACAGTTTCATATTTATTCACTTACAAAACACCGCTTAAACGATAAAAAAACCACTTAAAAACAGATTACAGGATCGCATTTTTCCCCGTCCCGCCTTTCTCTTATCGAATTCCACCTGCTGTCATTTTACGCACTCAGTCAGTCCGACCAAAAATCAGGGGTCAACTCGTGCGACGGAAAGCCATTCACGCTGCTCGCGATGGAAAGAAAACAGGCGAAAAGCCTTCTTGATGACACCAACCCAACGGGATTACATTTCATCCGGCCTCGCTATATTCATATCTCCTCCTCTCGTGCGTAAACACCTGCCAACAACAAAATTAATTAAATAATAATAACAAAATCATTTAAAACAAAAATAAATTAAAATTACTCTTTGCCCGGGTAAACAGTGTGACAATAATTTAAAAGGATTTTTCTCATTATTGACTCATTAATACTTAAAACCAATAAATCAAGTCCCATCATCCCTCAGTGACCCTCAAATTTAATCAATCAGATTTAATCTAATGGTTTATTATGTTTTGTTATGTCTCGCTGAAAAATAGGAAAGACAAATCGCCTTATTCCAGTATTAAATTACACTAGGGACTCCGCCCCTGCGCGCTCAGCGCGCCAACCCCGTAAGCGGCCTTCGGTCGCAATATTCTCTCATAATGATAAATAATTTTAACATTCTACATATTACATCCGATCACCGATGAGTAAGGTAGCTTCTAGTAATTTTAAATCGCTACGTTAGAGGGAACTACCCGTAGTCTACCGGAAGCTTAGAGAACGAACTCCACCTGGCAAAAAGCGTCACCTCACCTTGTCTAATAATATAAAGAATGTCTATTAATATAAAGGATAGAGTAGCCGCTTAATGTTCTAATTACGCTCCAGAAAAGTTGGACGTTAAGCGAAAAGACGTTAAGCGAGGATTTTTCTCACATAAGGATCAATGGGATAAGGGACGGTTAGGTTCTACGTCCTTCTTATACGAAGTACAATGTTTTTGAAACATTTCAACACAAACATTGTAAAAGACACACCTTATAAAATACATTTTCATCTTTCCTTACCATAACTTTTAATTTTTATAACACCTTTTAATAATTACCTATAGACTAACTTTAAAATGTTTTAATGACGTGACCTGACGTCAGGGTATACGAGTTTTGCGCTCAGTCGGATGACAAAAGTTGCGAAGGTGCAAAAGGGCGCACGTTAAGATGAACCATTTAGACGTTAAGCAAAATCTTTCCTCAATAAATTTTGGACGTTAAAGTGAAACGACGTTAAGTGGGACGACGTTAAGCGGGGACCCCCTGTACGTGTTCCGTCAAAAAAATGTCCGAAAACCTCCTCAATACACAAATTGACATGTCGACAAGAAGTTAACTTATCTGAGCTAAACTGATCCTTGATTAAACAAATGATATCTTCGAGAATATTTTGAATGATATTAAGCTATTTTGCCAGGAGTTAAACTTGGGGCAATTCTCATCCTACAAATCCGCGTGTTTCTCCTCTTTGATCGAATGTGTCTGGTATACCTATACAGGTTCCGCATTCATTAAAGTGAAAACCTAGAGATTAAATAAATGGAGATTAGGGTTGAGCAATGTGCGAAAACAAATGGAATCGTTTCGACTGCGTGGATTTTTCTCTCCATTCGAGCAGTTAATGAATTATTCCACAAGGAGCGACAGCCAAATACATAGCATTAATTCATGAAAACAATCCTTGGCTCTAGATTTTGGCACGTATTATTATTATTATTTCTTGTCCCATTTCTTTTTGATCGAATGAACAATAATGCATAAATATCCCTCACATCATATTCGACCTATTATCTACTGAAGTTCATTGATATTTGGATATATAAGTAAGTGCTTATTATTCTTCGCTCTACGCAGGGGCAGCCACGGTTTTCAGTCGGTCTGCTAAACAGTTGATAATTAATTAGTTAATGTATTTAAGTCAATAGTAAATATTCATTTAATATTTTGAAATCTTTATGAAACTGAAATTATTTCAATGAAATTTAGAAAACGCCCAAGTTTGTGATGCAGTTATAATCAAGTTTTTTTTAACCCTTTGTAAAAATCTAAAACATTTACGGTAAGATTTTCGAGAATAACATTGCCATTCATTCCAATTATTAGGTAAAAGGCTAATTTCTTACGATTTTCTAAAATATTACATTTACCTAAAATGATTTTTCCCTCTGATTAATGATAATCTGCCGAGTTCACATTTCAAAAACTAGATCTTCCTCTTTCCACTTTAACACTTTGTAGAATCAAAGTACTAAACTGAAGAGTTGTTTAATTACATTCCAAGTAGTCTGCAATGACAGTCACATAGCAATACACAAAGTTATATACACACACACACACAGGGCCATGCCGATGGGCGAGGCAAAGAAGAAATGAGAAGAAACAGGATTGATATCATAGGGCTGAGCGAAGCTAGATGGGAAGGAGAAGGACAGTTCGACTCGGAAGAATTCACGGTAGTTTACTCAGTAAATTGGATACTGCTGATGAGGATATTAAAGGATATAGGTGTAGACTGGAAAGACAGGAGACTGATCAGGAATCTATATCTGAATCAAGTTGTAAAGGTCAGGTTGGAGAATACGGAAACCAGAAAAGTACATATCGGTAGAGGAGTACGACAGGGCTGCTGTCTATCGCCGGTTCTATTCAATATATATGGAGAGAGACTAATGCAGGAAGCGTTAGAAGGCACGGGAGATTTTAAAATCGGAGGAAGGATTATAAGAACAGTGAAATACGCGGATGATCAAGTACTTCTAGCAAGAAAGGGAAAGGAACTCCAGAAAATGATAAATAGACTAGTGATAACAGGTAGAAAATACGGTATGGAAATTAATACAGAAAAATCCAAGGTTATGCGAATATCAAGTAAAGAAGAAGAAAATTTGAACATAAGTATTGGAGGAAAGCCATTAGAACAAGTTTCAGATTATAAATACATTGGAAGCATCATAACGAGAGAAGCAAAATGTACAGATGAAATCAGGACTAGAATAACAAAAGCAAAAGCCGCTTTCAGAAGAAAGAAACTCCTGCTAACGGGATATATAAAGCAGGAAATCCGCAAGAGGTTGATAAAATGCTATGTATGGAGTATATCTTTGTACGGAGCAGAAACATGGACGCTAAGGAAACATGATATTAAATACTTGGAAAGCTTCGAAATGTGGACATGGAGAAGAATGCTGAAGATAAAATGGAGAGATAGGGTGAAAAATGAGGAAGTACTACGAAGAATAGGAGAGTAGCGAACGATTATACAGACTATCAGAAAGAGGAAGGCGAACTGGACTGGGCATTACCTGAGGAGAGAGTGCATGATTAAAGAAGTGCTAGAAGGAAAACTGGATGGAAAAAGAGAAAGAGGTAGGAAAAGGTTTCAGTTAGTAGACGACTTGAAAGGGAAAGAGAGCTATCAAGTCATGAAAAAAACTGCGGAAAATAGGAGTATATGGAGAACCAAGTTTAACCTAGAATAATCACGGACCTGTCAATGGACAGACTACCTATGATGATATATATATATACACTACGGAAGAGGAAAGGTACATGAGGATATTTAGGGCAACTAGGTGTTGAAGGAAACCCAGTGAACACTTACCGGAAGG
Organism: Uropetala carovei; assembly: GCA_036926305.1. NCBI lineage: Eukaryota > Metazoa > Arthropoda > Insecta > Odonata > Petaluridae > Uropetala > Uropetala carovei. Next base: position 101,260 of record JAXCHB010000127.1, read on the forward strand.
AGAGCCGCTGGAGTGTTGGAGAGACACATTTGAAGAGGTTAGAGCTTTCGGGATGATCCCTTCGTCAGCACAAGAGAGACACACCTATATATATTGAGGAAGGGATCATCCAGAAAGCTCCAATAACTTCTACAAATGTGTCTCTCCAACACCCCAGAGGCTCTCCATCCGGTAAGTGCTCACTGGGTTTCCTTCAACACCTAGTTGCCCTAAATATCATCATTTACCTTTCATCTTCCGTAGTGTTGGAAGAAGCCCAGCGGACACTTACCTAGATTGGAGAGCCGCTGGGGGTGCTGAAGACACACGAAAAACATATATATATATATATATATAATACACACCCTTAAATTCCATAAACATTTAACTGGTGTCCAACCACCCATCGAAGGGTAACCATACAAATTTATCCAGAAAATCGCTAAGGATAGAGAGGAGAGATTATGAATAAAGCATCTTCCCCCCACTTCTACTCGAAGGATAGGAAAACCGCACCGGAATATGATTCATCCCCTCCTTTCCTTTTCCATCTTCTTCATAAATTTCGGAAATGGGATTCCGGGCTAAAGCGGGGAGAGAGAAAGTTTGGGAGAAGGAGAGAAAGAGGGAGTGTGAGAAGAGAGGAGGAGAAGAGAGGAGGAGAAGAGGGGGGAGAAGAGAGGGGGAGAAGAGGGGAGGAGAGGAGGGGGGGAGAAGAGAGGAGGAGAAGAGAGGGGGAGAAGAGAGGGGGAGAAGAGAGGGGGAGAAGAGAGGGGGAGAAGAGAGGGGGAGAAGAGAGAGAGAGGTAAGAAGGAAATAGGGAGAGAAAGAAAATTCGGCTCTCGAACGTTGTTCAATTCCGAAATTCTCATCCCGCAAACTATTCTAATTTTTCCTCTCGCTTTTACCCTGCGCTCCTTCCATCTCCCACCCCAATCCCTTACGCGTATTTTTTTCTTCCTTGAACCGAGGCTTGGACGAGAAATTGGAGTATTCAAACTCGAGTAGGAAGTGGTGCGCGCGAGGCAGCATAGGGAGTAAATCAGGAGGAGCGGGGGAAGGAGGGGGGGAAACGAGGGGTGGCCTCCTGACCGTGACATTTGGGGGGAGGGGAGAGGAATGAAGGTGTAGCCGAGCGAAAGCAGAATTTTTTCAATACGAATTCAAATCAACGGCGCTTTCGGTACAGACAAATGAAAGTCTAAATTCGGTTTCAATTCCGTCGGTCGGTAGATGAGTTGGGCTGGCTGCCTCCAGGGTCCGTAACCTCCCTTTGGGGTGGTGGAAACTTACCATTCGCTCTTATTAATGCTGCGTTAATCAAAGCAATATGACCGCCAGTACAGGGTTTCTAGCTTCCTCACAGTAAGTAAATAAATACTGTTACAATCATAATGTACGATGTGATAGGGCGAGATGTTTAAAATATCCCGACGGCGAATTTTATGTGTGTGTGTGTGTGTGTGTGTGTGTGTGTGTGTGTGTGTGCCCAATAAATATCGAGACAAAATTTTTTTTTTAATTATTTTCAAAATTTGTTACAATTGAATACGGTCACCTTCGAAGTAGTCTCCTTCCGCATGTACACACCGCTGCATACGTGTTTCCCATGATTGGAAGAATGCCTGGAAGTCATTTTCCGAAATCCCATTCAGAGCGATCGCCGTATTACTGTTAATGTCGTCATATGATATTCAACTGAGGCTGAAAAACCACACCCTCTTCACTGGCCTTGCCACTCGTTTTGTTTATAATTGAGATTCTTAATACCTTAATTATAAATAATGGCTATAAAATAATCCTGTAAGGTAAGTGTCCGCCAATGAAATACAACTTATTCACCCTGTCGGTAGCTTATATTCTCCTACCAAATTTTACCGCCAATATAAAGGGTTCACTCTACAAAAAACAACAGAACGTCTATGTTTTTAAACAACATGTGATTAAGGTGACAACCTTATGCATTTAGTTACGGCTACATGGGCTATCTTGATCGTCTGCTAAACTCAAGCCATGAAGGTGAGATCCAGAATTCATTTTGAATTTTTCTTTAATAAACTAACCTGCATTCTCTTTCCACGAAACGGGAGAACCGTATGTCATCCGCAATCGGCGAGCGAAATCGAAGGAAAGTACACTTTTTTTGGATGAGAAAAATCAAGTCTTTCTCTATATCACTAAAGATTTCCCTCGCTCCGACGGTATCTCACGCCTCGTCCCCAGATGGCAGCATCATCTACCGAAGTGGGTCCCTTTGCCACTGCGTGACTTCCTTTCCGACACCCTCCTCCTCCCACTTTTTTCTCTCTCTCCCATTCTTCCTTTCTTCTCGGAGGCCTCGATGGGGAAAAGCGAACACTAGCACGTAACTATGGCGACGACTAATGTAAGACTCCTCCGCCGACGATAGAGGCGACTTCTGGAATTCTTTTTCGGAACCACAGCCGTCCGCCGGAACGCCTCCGAGTTCGCGGTTTCGAAAACAGCGGAAAGAGATAGAGAGAAGGATAGATTAAGGGTAAAAGAGGGAAGGAGAGAGACAGGAGAGAGAAAGAGAGAGAAGTTCTGAAAGGAAGCGCTCGACAATGGAAGCGCGGATTGGTCTTTGGAGATGGAGTGGGGAATAGATGGAAGCTGAAATCTCAATTCTTAGATATGGCCCCGTAATTCTAAATGTCCCTATTGTGAGGCGTGGTTAATATATTTCCAATAGACTTGGTCGAACGTTTCTGGTTCGAGTTGGAAACAATAGAAAATCTATTACGTGGCTCGCGGCTGAATCAAAGAATAAATTATCGTCGTTTATAAAGGACTACATAAGCGAAGGTAAATAGCCGCGGATGCTGAGGCACATGACAGGGTCCAAACCGGTGACCCTGGATTACGCAAAAGGGAACTCTCCTTCCCACTTCTGGAAAGCGCCGACTTGAAAGCTACGCCCTAACTAGTTAATAGACGGACTCTGTGATGGCGCTTCCGCGAAAATCCAATTTCTCTTTCAGAGGAAGTTGACGGACAACCTCTTCCGCTATGACAACTGCTCGAGCGTGTTTTCTCCTCCAGATCTTATATATTTGCATTTATTTTTTTATAAATAGTTATAATAATATATAAATAAGAGAACAATGAATTTAGCTTACATAGGCATTGCTAATGGTTAGCATTAACCCTCATTTAAAGGATCAAAGTACCCTGACTTCCTCGGTATTGTCCGATCTTTGAACAAGAAAAAATTTGGTATTAATCCTGAAAACATTATCTTCGTTTTCAGCGTATTTCGATTATTTGCCACCCTAAAAAATTTACGGGCATTTATTCTCAACCACTAAATTCCGCCGTTATGAGTCACAGCAGTACATGTTCCCTAAAATTCCTTAACTGCCATTTATCCTTCACTCGATATATTCTCATCCTTCTGCTCCTTAATTGTCAAATCCTAATACATATATATGTACTCTCTTCCTCTTTTTTTACACCTAATAGTGTGATTAATTGCTCACTTGACTACTGTCCTTTTCCCTTTTTAATAATACGCGGTTTGTTTTAATTTTTAATCTTATACATATTCATTTTTTTCTGCTTGTTTTTGGTTTTATGTTGATTTTCCTGTTAATTAATAACATATTTTGTTGATCAATTCATTTTAATATGTCTAATGGCGGCTGTTTTTTTATTTTGTTTAAATAAATAAATTTGGCGCGTGACAAGAACGAATCTTCCGTGACCTTTTAATCGCATGACTGGCGCACGAGACATCAATTGTGAAATTGTGAATTTCAAAGATATTTAGAAAACCTTTTCGAACCTTGTAGTATTTTTGGGAAATAGACGCCAGAGTAAAACGATGCGGCCAAGTTGCGAGAGAATGAGTTATGAATCAGGAAACCGAGTACGTGAAAAGAGCAAACGAAATCCTCTCGTTTTCACGAGTAGGTAGGTACATATTATGTCCTCTCGTTTCGCAGATCGATAAGCCTTAATGGAGCCTCTTATGCAAATGTATGGCGACGGAAAATCTCCCCTCCCTCCCTCCCCCCTTACCTTCCCCTCCCGTCTAAACAAAGTGCTCTCCGGCGACACTTTCGCTACGCAGTTTGCTCAAGCGACACTCGCTCCAAAGGGTGCGCCAAAAAGCCGCCGATAAAGACACTCAAGAGTCACTTTAACCGTGAGAAAGAAAGAATCCGATTGGAGGAGTAGCCTCCTCTTCAGTCTCCTGTCGATTCCGTTTTCGAACGTTTCCGCGATAGGTTAATAATTATTTGAGTCAGCAGTTGCCATGTTACATTATAAGATAATCAGATAATTTACTTGAATAAGATATAATTTGACGGAATAACACTCCATTGTCGCCGAGCGAAAAATCCTAAATGAAATATAAGAAACGTAGAAATTTATGCCCACAATGAATTAAAAGCTGCTACAGTCAGAAAATTGGACGTAAGCACTCGTGGGTGCATCAACTCTGGACGTTTGCATTATTCAGGCTGAAATGCGATTTTGATGCAGTTTATATCACGTGCCAAAAAGAGCCCTATAAACTGCTACCGCAGGAGTTTTTTATTTTAAAAAAATTAAAAGCGTGAAAGACGCTTAAATTAAACGATTGCTCTCGAAATAGATGAACGCTTTTATGAATCGCCTTAAAGAAACCAAAAACAAAATAAAATATGAAAACAGATCGGTTACTTTGAGAATGAATCTGTAATACAAAATATTTTCGCGGGCTTAAATTGTTTTTTGTCATTATATTGTTTTGTTTCATAATTAACACCTTTTAAAATCGCTTCGAGGAAATAATTCGACGAATTTCATCGCAGTTTTAAAGCTTAAACTCACTCAACGTTTTAAACAAATGTCCAATAGGTCCATTATCAACGTTTCACGAAACTTTATTCAAAATACAGTTTTTGTTAACCCCACGCTCAAAAAGAGAATGCTGATATTTTTTCGTCTTTAATTCTTTTGGATTTATTTGCATGAAGCTTTTGTGACCAACTGCGAGATTCTTTCAAAAACACGTTTATGAAATCCACTCGACGATTATACTCTACCAAAGGAAATCGAAGCTTTACAAAGCAGTAAATCCAAGCAAAATTATTTGGTCCGATGGCGTCGAAAATCTTTTAAAGGATGCTGAAATCCGATTAAGCTTTTACTTCGCGTTTTGAACTGTTTTTTTATTAACTCGCACTCAAAAGAAACCAAAAGAAGCAAAAACAAATATGAAATCCTCACCTCTAGTTTGAAAAAAGAATTCCTATGCATTACATCAAGGTAACTTTATTTCCAAATATTTCAAATGACAAATTGAGTTTTTTTCTACGCCGCGTTAATCTTCACGTAGTGCTCGTGAGAGATGAGCCCTCCGATCCCACTCTTTATAAGACCATGAATAAATCGCCATTCGAACGAATTTCTCTGTGCTTTTTGCGAAAATTTCCCTTTCAATTAGGACGAAATTCTATTTTTCTTCTCCGTTTAATCCGCTTAATCATGGACGAACGTTAAATAAATCATTCTGCTAGAATATTGATGGACGTCATTCTGACAAAAATTATGCGATACCATTGCAATTTCATGCTTGCATTAACTCGACGCAAAACGAACCCTTGATATCAATAGTACAATGGAAGGACACGAACATAAAAATTAAAATGTCCATACTTCAAAATTAAAATTTCCGAATGCACTTCAAATTTAAAATATCCGTATTTCAAATCGGTTTTCGCCATGGGATACGACATTTTAAAAAATCACAAAAGAATTTGTTATGATCTTCAGAAGTGCAAAAATTTATTACTATACAATAATCCACAAAAATATTATACAACAATATTTCGGATGTTTTTTCATTATTTCGAGTAATTTACTTAACATTATTTATTGCAGGAATTAAGTCTAACCGACAGTACAGATTCACACGCAAATGTCTTTTTTTAATGGTTTCAAATAAAAAGAGAAATTAATATAGGATAGGTAGTAACAACTCATCCCCAGCGCGGCGCGATAATATCCGATTTAATTTCTTCCGCCGACCAATGTTTTAGAGTGGACCCTCTGCAGCTGATAAATCACTTCGTTGGATGCAAAGCGTGACTTTTTCACTCGGTGCACATCACGCTTCTTTTTATTCCATACTCAATGGTTGACACGCATTAGAATGAAAATAAGAACGGGCGTGAGGATTAATCGGATTGAGCGGAGCGGAATCTGTTAAAAACACAAACACAGATGCGCCGGACGAAGCAGAAGTCTCTAATGGAACAACGCGCATCGCCAATTGAAAACCAGTCGCGAATGTTTTTTATCAGCATTCAATCGCTTTGCTCGGAAAAATTGACTATTTTTTTATATTTATCATTACCGATTATTCAACCGATTAATGAAGAATCATAATGTTGCGTCAAACTGAAAAGAGTATGTTCGCCCTGCGCGTGACTTAAAATTTTAAATAAAGTAAGCATTATATCAAGCCTGATAAAATGTAATTTAATACTCCCCACACACACATACACACACAAATATAAGTCAGCCTGAAACATAAAAACTTCAACTTGAATCAACCCTGCATCCTAGTGGTGTTAGAATGTTTTTTTATAAATTATCAGGGCAACACAAATATCACTCGGTTTCCGTTACCAAACAGAACTGCATTTCTTCGAACTGTTGAGAGCAGTGTTTCCCAACCTGGGTGCCGTGAAGTGTTCTGAAGGGTGCTGCAAAAATATTGTTTTCCTATATTTAGCCTCATTTTGCATCGCCGGCTTTCAAAAATGCAAACCAGAGTTAAGTCGACCTTCATTTCGTCGCAAAGGCACTTCGAAATGAAAGGAGATATGGAGATTAGGGTTAGGGGTCAAACTTCACCCCGATTATTACCGACGGTGGATAGGGGAAAGGGGTGCCGCCAAATTCTGAAAAGTCACTTAAGGGTGCCGCGACTCTAAAAAGGGTGCGAAACACTGGTTTAGAGAATTTAAAAATTCATTTCCCGAAATTTTATCTCGATGTCAAAAGTGGAATTAAGAACGCTTCGTTTTTATGAAATAATATCTTCTTTCTGCTAAAAAGACAGATTAAATAATAGACATTGACACTGAGCTATAAAACCAACTAAAAACTATTAATCTTATCTACTTTTTACAATGTGTGAGAAAATTTCGTTATTCCTGCATCTTTTTCGCCGGATTCAAGATAGCTTGCAAATCTTGAAACGATAAAAACGTGGCCTAAAAAATCCCAAGGAAAGCAGGAAAGATTACTGTGTAAGTTACAGATGCGTAAAGAGTTTGTCTTGCATAGATAATTACCAGCATAATAGCAAAATAATTTGACTATTATGGCTGTCAATTAATTGTCGTTTATCTATTACCATTAACGTTCACTGAAAATATGTAAATTTATCACTCCCATCTTGCCCCGCTATGCGCCAGGAAGTACGTTTTTTTCAATTCGAACAACAATCCTTTTGAAATCCTTTTTCTATTTCAATAGTTTTTCATTAGAAAACTTACACGTGAACCTGAGTAAATGCATAAATGCTACAACATGTATGCAATGGATAATCGCGAATGAAGTTTTAATTATGGACAATCAGTCACATTCGATTAGAAATCAATACGATGCTAAAATGCAAAATTTTAAGAATCCTAAAATTATAACTCAATAAAAAGAAAAAATCTGATGTGGCCAACACATGACTTTCTCCATATTTGGGGTATAGATATTTAAATTATTATGAATAATATTACTAGGCAAAATTATTATTTCGTATCATAAAAGAAGACACGTCCTTGTTCCGTAAATTACGTATATTTTGAATGATTACAGAATTCACCGCTACATGGCGTTGGCGCTGTATACTGGTATTAAGATAAAGCGAAATATATCCGAAATAGATGGTTCCACGAAAATTAGTTTCAAACAAAACTTGGAAGAAATATTATTCTCTACAACTTTGGTCCTTACGAATATTACCAATAACGAAGTTTTTAAGGAGATATTTAACGGAAACCGAAAAACCTGTTATTTATAAATAACTCCTAAACAATAACTCCTAAACAATAACTCCTATAGAAATTTGTTTCAAATGAAAGTTTTAGGAAATTACATTCTCTATAACTTTTGTATAGAATTGTAAATACAAAAATGATATTTTAACCAAGAAATATCGCAAAAACCGAATCGGGTTTCGAATAAACCTCGACTTCCGGTTATCCGTTATTGTCCAAAAACTAATCAGTTCTTTGTGCTCATGTAAGAGTGTTAGATATGAAGTTTGGTAACGATATGGCACGTACTTTTTGAGTTAGAGCGCCCACACTAACATACACACACGTACACACACACAGACATCATTCCGAAAATAGTCTAAACGTGTTCTAGGGACCTCAAAACATGTATTTCCGTTGAAATCTCGAAGTCGATTTTTTTCATGAATACAATACTTTCCCATTACTACGTATGGAGAAAGTAAAAATGAAAGGAAACATTTCGCAAGTAACTGTGTACCCTCTAATTCAGTGGTGAGAAACCTTTTCGGCATGGTGGGTCGTAATGGTACCAATGAATCCTTCGGTGGACCGCATTGGAAATTCCAATGCTTCAGTAGACTGGATAAAGGTAAATAATATTTGGTTGGTAAATAAAGAAAATGAAAAAAGATTTGAAAACTATGAAACACTGGCGGTGGGCCGCATAAAATTGCTTAGTGGGCTGCATCCGGCCCATGGGCCTCAGGTTGGGCACCCCTGCTCTAATTGAGTTGAGATTGCACCTGGGCTTTAATATTAAACTTCAACCAAAGAATTTCATATTTAAAAATGGGATTTCGGTAGATCCAATAATTTCATATGAAAACTTTCCCCAAATTTATCTCTAATGCATCATCAAGTCAATTATGTATGTAATAGGTACAAAAAATCTTATGAGACCAACACATGACTTTCTCCATATTTGGGGTATAGATATTTAAATTATTATAAATAGCTTTATGAGACAAAATTATCATTTCGTATCGTAAAAGAATACAGTCGTCCTTATTTCCGTAAATTAGATATATTTTGAATATGTTTACAGAATTCACCGCTACATGGTGGTGGCGCTGTATATTGGAAATTACGAAAAATTACGAAAAAGTTAAATATCTCCGAAATGGATGGTTCTACGAAAAATTGTTTCAAACAAAAGTTGGAATAAATATTATTCTCTACAACTTTGGTCCTTACGAAGATTACCAGTAACGACGTTTTTAGGGAGATATTTGACGGAAATCGATTATTTATAAATAATTCCTAAACAATAACTGCTATGGAAAATTGTTTGAAATAAAAGATATAGGAAATTATATTTTCTACATTTTTTGTAATGATCAATGTATACAATAATGACATTATCGGAGAAATATCGTAAAAACCGAATCGGGTTTCGAATAAACCTCGACTTCCGGTTACCCGTTATTGTCGAAAAACTAATCAGTTCTTTGTGCTCATGCTAAAGTGTTATATATGAAATTTGGTATTAATATGACAGGTACTTTTTGAGTTACAGCGCCCACAATCACACATCCATACATCCACACACACACACATACATCATTCCGAAAATAGTCTAAACGTGTTCTAGGGACCTCAAAACGTGTATTTCCGTTGAAATCTCGAGTCTATTTTTTTCGTGATCGGAATACTTTCCCATTATGGAGAAAGTAAAAATCCTCAATGAACAAAGATGCGGCATACCTGCATTACTTATGGGTCATGCCGCTTGCATAAGTATCGAGGGGCTCAGTTTGCGAGAGCCTTGCTTCCATTTCAGGATACATATTTGATATTGGCGCAACTGCCCAATTTGAAACAATTGATTAGTTTAAATTTGGCCAATTAAAAAAAAGATCATAGTTTTACGTCGATATTATGTCGTTTTCATCGTGAAATTCGTAACCTCATAGAAATATATTCATTTCGTTTTCAGTAAGTACATATAGGTACGTATTTTACTTTTCTGAGCCAAAATATTTTTTAACGTAAAATCGACAAAATTGGCAAGCAATATCATATTACCGTTTTAATTACCGATCCGTTCAAATTTTCCTGCCAGCGATTGCGTCCCACCAAGAGAAAGGAATAGCATCATTAGTTTGCTTTAATTAGTATATCACTTGATACTAAATGATCCACTTTTAAGTAATATCGCAGACCCCTTGGCAAAAAAGTCATACAATCCAAAAAAAATTGTTTTAGCGGTAATTAATGTTAAGGAAATAGCCCTCGGATCGTCATTTGTTGTGCAATAAATTAATCGGTGTAATTGCGTTCTCGAATTAGACGTTTAATAAATCCGAATGCATCCGAGCCTCGGCGATACAGGAACACACGACCCCTATTTAATATTAAGCGTCCCTCGCGGCTCTTAAAAAAAATATGTTCGCTCCAAGCTTAATCGAGATCTGATAATTTTTTATGGCTCGGAAAACTTTCTGACGCAGGATATTGCCAGAGGAGATCCAGCGGCTAGCTCTGGTCGTGCGACGGGAATGAGTGATGAGCGAAGGACAAAAAATAGGGAGCTTTTTCCGGGAGTGGTCGGAGAGAGGTCGGAGAGGGGTCGGAGAGGGGTCGGAGAGAGGTCGGAGAGGGGTCGGAGAGGGGTCGGAGGGAGGAGGAGGAGAGAAGCCGGACAGGCGGACGAGAGAAGTTGGACGAGACGAGAGAGGAGAGACGTGCGTGTGAGAGAGGAATATTGAGTGGGCCAGGAGGGAATAGAGAGAGGGAAGGGGGAGAGGAGAAGGGAAGTCCGGGGGAAAGGTGTGGAGCCCTGAAACACGGCAAAGAGATAAGAGCGAGCGTTGCGTCCATCTAGAGAAAGCGAACGATATACGTGACACGCGTTCGGTGAAATAATTTACTCGCGAGAAATACTTTCGCATAAAACGACAGAGCGAATGAGTTGCTCGATAACCCCAGCGGGTCTTAGCGCGGCTAATTCTCATTGGAAATTAGGGCGACATCTGGTGATAAGTGGCACGCGGCGGGGTGACAATCGCGTTCGGTAGTCACGATTAAGCCCGACAGATATCGCGGAATCCGAGATGCAAACCGGTCAACAGCGCGTGCACGCCGCTGGTTCCTTTCACGGAACGTGTAAATGGCGCACGAGATGAGTCCCGGGCGTAAATCACGTCGGGAATAAAAAAATTATCCGGCCAGTGATATAAATGAAGTCGAAATTGAATTACGCCTCTGACTTTCAATACCGCTTTGCGGGTGTCATCTTAATCGTATTAATTATTATTCCAGGCCTAATATGGCATCCATGATTCATTTTTGTAGAGAGAGCTCCATTAAAGTGAGACGTCTTCTAGAAACATCGAGCTATACAAAGTTTGCTTTGATCACTATTTCGATACTGTTTTCATTTTTACTTTCTCCATACGTAGTAATGGGAAAGTATTCTGATCACGAAAAGAATCGACTTCGAGATTTTAACGGAAATACACGTTTTGAGGTCCCTAGAACACGTTTAGACTATTTTCGGAATGATGTCTGTGTGTGTGTCTGTGTGTGCCTGTGTGTGCCTGTGTGTGCCGGTGCGCGTGTGCGTGTGTTTGTGTGTTATTGTGGGCGCTCTAACTCAAAAAGTACTGCTATATCGTTACCAAACTTCATATATAACACTTTAACATGAGCACAAAGAACTGATTAGATCTTCGACAATAACGGGTAACCGGAAGTCGAGGTTTATTCGAAACCCGATTCGGTTTTTGCGATATTTCTCCGATAATGTTATTATTGTATACATTGACCATTACAAAAAATGTAGAAAATATAATTTCCTATATCTTTTATTTCAAACAATTTTTCATAGTAGTTATTGTTTAGGAATTATTTATAAATAATCGGTTTCCGTCAAATATCTCCCTAAAAACGTCGTTACTGGTAATCTCCGTAAGGACCAAAGTTGTAGAGAATAATATTTCTTCCAACTTTTGTTTGAAACAAATTTTCATAGAACCATCCATTTCGGAGATATTTAACTTTTTCGTAATTTTTCGTAATTTCCAATATACAGTGCCACCACTATGTAGCGGTGAATTCTGTGAACATATTCAAAATATACCTAATTTACGGCAATAAGGACGACTGTATTCTTTTACGATACGAAATGATAATTTTGTCTCATAAAGCTATTCATAATAATTTAAATATCTATACCCCAAATATGGAGAAAGTCATGTGTTGGCCACATCAGATTTTTTTAATCTATAAATAAAGCCTTATGGATTTCCCCGTAAATAGATTACATCTCTTCGCGGTTCTTCCCTAAGAGGGATTGGTGCGGCTTTTTGAAAATTAAGATGAGTGAAAACAAACTTCAATCTTAACCCTTATAATTTTTTAAATAGATAAAATAAAATAAAAATATGATTTCAAGAATAAACTTGTCGGAAAAAATCCCTCCCTTCCCGGAGGCATTTTGATTTTCCCCCTCAGAGCCTTAGCAAACGGGCAAATAAAATAATCCAAAATGATTTGTCTCGAATGATCCCCCGTCGAAGGGATTCTTAAACCTCAAAGGACGGAGGGAGGCGGATCAAGAGGGGAAAAGACAAAAAACGAACGAAATCCGTCGAACGAGTTTTCCGTCGAATAAACGGGATTTCGCGAGACGGCGTTGATCCGACCTCACGCCTTTAAATCCCCATTAGATTGGGCGCACATCCGGTCACGTTCCAAGGAACCGTTGGACGAATATCAATGCGACGCCTCTTGGAGGGTTTTGTCACTCGGCTTATCTTCGCACGCCCTCTCACCTCGTCAACCCTCCCCCCACTAACCCCCTCTTCATCCTCTCCCATCCTCCCCCCTCACACACATACACCTCCATCTCACGCCCTCTCCCCCGCATTATCCAAACTATAGACGCGTTCCGCTGACCGAAACGCCTCCCTTCCTCCGCTTTTCTCCGGCGTTGCGTTTGGAAGAACGGAGCGCCCGAAATTGACGGGTATTAAGTGCAGTGTGGGCGTGAATTAAGTGAAAGCCGCGATGAAGATATTGCCGGAGGGCTTCATCGGCCAATTTGTCAAAAAAAAAAAGGAAGAAACAGCCACATTAATACGGATTTAAGCTAGTTTTTCGAAAGAGAGATCCACGCCTGGTTTTCTGCTACTTCGTACATTCGTAAACGTTTTCAACGCTCGTGGTGGTGTTTCCGTTCGTAGAAACCGTCGCATTGGCGTAAGCTTAGAAGGAAATTGCTGTCTCATTTTTGAGTTCGCCGTTTTTAAGTTAAGTTCTTATGGCTGAAAATTTGAACATCTGTGACAGTGAATCCCGTGACGTAAACAATAGCTTCTCCACACACACGCACACCAAACGTCCTTCTCTGAATCATTTAATGTATATTTTTTCTTTAATCAAGTGTGTGTGCATATATTGTCGTTTAATATAAACAATTTAGTGTGCAGATAATTGAATGATTCAATGGATAAAATTTTATAAATAAATGAAGTGAACTTGATGAAGATCCCGTCAAATTCTTATGAATGTTTTGGTGATCAACCGTCCCAAATTTGGAGAGGGACAGGGTCTTCGTTTCATCACTCGTCCCGCTTTTTTTTAATGTTCCGACTTCTGCCCGCTTTTTTATTAAATCAAGATCTATATACCAAATTGTCAGTTAAATCGTTTTGAAATCCCTTCACTGGTCACATCAAGCTATCTGATATCGATTACATTTATCTAACTTAATGCTGAACCATCAACAAATGCACCATTTATTCTCTATTGTAATACGTAGGTATCTCCTGATAATCTGCGAATATTTGAAAATGTCCATCCTTAGCTTCCTAAAAAGTTGATCACCTTAGTGTATGTGTAATAAAAAGTCTTCATCGTCCTCTATATGGAGAACGACTTATTTGTGCTAATAGGTGAGCGAATTAGGCTACCGATTTGACGTGACGTAAATTCGACGGGGGCGTACCCGAAGGGATATTGGAATTCGCGCAAATGTTAATTGATTGCTTAAAATTTTTTTATCGTTAATTTTTTTAAACTGTGTAATTTACGACTTTTTACTGCTCTACAAAATTAACTGCGCCACGAGTGTAATACCAGATAGTAGCACTTCTCCGTAACCAGTGGGCCGCAATCCCTTGAAAGGATTTGAGATGGGCCTTTAAAAAAATTAAAATCGGGTAACACTATTTTTTTAAATGACTCATGTACTGAACATTTTTTAAAGCGTGCGTAATAAATGACCTATGAAAATTTTAATAATTTTATTTTTAATAACTTTTGTATTAACTTCTATGCTGCATCGTATATCTTTGTCCTATTGTTGTGTATTCTAATCCCAGTGTCGACTAACTCGAAAACGGTTGAATCTATGTCAACCATTCTTTCAGTTTTAAATAAACCGACATATAAAGAAGATTTTGGATAATCACCGTTTAATATAAGAGCACGAATTCGATTCCAGGACCGTTTAGGTAATTCCTCCATTTGAATGAAACGGGAATTGGTGCGGCATATGTTTTTAATTGCACTTCAAAATTGCTGAAAATAATTAAATAACCTTGGAAATTGAACCGAAGGACGACTAAACGAATGAAAATTTATTTTCGCCGATGCTCAATGTTCGTTTGATACACGATTTCTTTTGAACAAGAACATTTTGATGAGAAAATCATTTTTCATCTAGGGAAATCCCATTGTTGATGATATAAAAAAAGTACGTATGTACATTGCATTGGATTATATGGAAAAAGTAAAGTATTTCATGAATTCACACCCGTGACCACCGATAGTAAGGTTTAATTGAACAAATTACGAATATATAAATATGGGATTAGAATGCTCCATTTAAAAAGCGATTATAAGTTTTATATTTAATCCACCCTATTCAAGTCTATGCCACGCTTTCTCGGGTGAGATCTCTTGATTGGATAGACATCTCAGAACTAGAGAGCAGCTAAGTCACGTGGGATAACATCTGTAAACAAAGTCTATGGCAGAGCTAGAAAGACTTCAAGCTTCACTTGAGTTCAATGTAAATATTTTAAATAACATAACCTAAGTTGTAGCCTACTAATCTTCATCCACTTTCAATCATGAAAAACACGCTGCGTTTGGAAATAAATCATTTTTGCCTTTTAATACGAATAAAGTTTTCTCATCCATCAAATTTCCAAAAATTATTCACGGGAAAACCCCGTTTATCTTTTTAACTGATTTAACACTCATGTTTTTTATTCGTTGCAGCAAAAACGATCAAACGCTTCACAGGTGGTACTACGTCACGTGACTCCCGCAATCTCTGGAAAATACAGCTGCGAAGTGTCCGCGGACGCTCCATCTTTTCACACTGCTTTGGTCTCAGGAGACATGGACGTTGTAGGTGAGTAATATCTGAATAGCGCTCAGCACAACCACTCTCTTTTCGACGGAACAATGCAGTCTTGTGTTTTAAGAGATGTCTTTCGACGCGTATTAGGTACGCAGGCGAGCATATCTGCGATGAACTTCAATTTATTATGGTTTTTTATAATTAAATGAGACAAAATCACAGAAAAAATTGTACAACTTCCACAAACCACCTTTTAATGGATTTTTTTGTTATTTTTTCTGTGATTATGACGAGTAAATTTCACGAAGTGGAAATTTATTTCACTGATGTAATTTGAATCAAGTTTTCTCCACCGTCCTAGATATGCACTTTACTGAACTTGTTAAGTTTTTTAGAGGATGAATAAAATAACAAATCTATAGAAAAATTATAACTGTTACCACGCGTTTATACGACGTGGAAGTTTAAATAATAACTTTTACATTGATCCCCCTTAAAATGAGTAAAAATGAGGTAGTGAGACAAATTTCTATTATAATTCACTAATTGTAAGAAAATAGTTTGAATCAATGCTCTTGAAATAATCAACTTATACCAAAGCGCAATGATTCAAAAATACACAGAAAAATACAGAATTTTTCTTTTTCTCAGATTTAAAATTTCTGCAAAGCTTTATGCACTCATGCGCAACTTATTTCCTCAGCATTCCATCTTGTTCTTCGATAATATGTATACCCTGAAAAATATTTCATGTCAATCGCCTCTGAAGGATACATAAAGTTATAATGAAAATTAGTCTTCGGAGGGCTGCTATAAGTACTTCCCTAATAGCCTTATCAACATACCAATCAAACAAGCACATTTCTCTTCTGTGTCTGACGTTTGGTGGTTTTCGCTTCAGCATTTCCTAAACCACCAAATTTGATCATTTTCAGAATTTCGATTTCTGATTCTTCGGCGTTTCGAGGTTGATCCCCTTCATTCGATTTCTATTACATTTAAGTCAAATTTTCATCGCGCGGAATGTTTTGTAAAATAAATTAAGCAATAATTTTAGCCTCAATTCGCTGTGCTTTTTAGGGCCAAAAATTCCAGCAATCCCTTAAAATTGCATTTTATTTCAAGGGTATTTCTTGGCATATTTCAATTTTAGATGTTAGCCTACCGAACGAAAAACTGTAATGTTTTTAAGTGAATCAAATTATATTCCTCATGTTGATTTCTACTGATTTTGGTTCGTCTTCAGTACACCCGGAAAATTGAGTTAATAGATAAAAGTCGAAAAGAACTAGAGATAAAAATAACCATTTCAACTTACTACCAGGTACGGTTTGCTTGCGAAGGGATTGAGTGCGCCAGGAAAAATGCTTCTATTTCAAATTCTTATATCCAGAAACGAAAATTAGACGACGATAATGATCAGTCCACAGCAGCATGCAATGTTGAAACAGACCTTGTACACCAGCACGGACCTGTGCTCTCGAATAACGGAAATTAGATATGCACGAGAATTGCCCCAATAGTGAAGAAAGTGGATAAAGGGAAGACTAACAGCATTCTATGGTAGAATAGGCGGCTTTAAATTTATTCTAGGCAGATCACATTGCGGGAAAAAACAGTGGCCGCCTACCCTCTGATGAAACCGATCTCAAAAGGCCAACAACGAGACTCACGAGATACTTGCATGTGTTTGCACATATATACGCACAGATGTGTAATCCAAAGGTTTATACACACGCGAACACTTTTACACACACACGCACATACATACATACACACACACATAAGTATACATGTCTCGTAGAATCTCTCTAACTCGAAACTTATTGGAAGATAAAAAATAAAGTTTAGGGTTCCAAGGAAAAATATTATCTCGTTAGAATTCTTAATGACGCCACCAAACACCATAAATGAAATAAAAAAAGGAAACTAACCAGCACCAATACATTTAGCCACTCTGTTCACGTGTAATTCTATGATGCCTCACCCACTTCACAGGTTTAAAGGAATTTCTTCCGCTCCAGTGACCTGCCGCACCCACTCACACACACTTGGTTTGTAACGATCTTATTGTTTGAATGTATGCACTCAGATGAGTTGCTACTCCTTTTTTATCTTAAATATATTTCGATCTGAAAGAAAGCATCCTAAGTAGAATTTTGTGCTTGTAGCGCAAACATCTTTACCATTTTGCTAGATTTGAATTGGAGTTAGTTATGTGTATACACATAAACGGCTATAGATATAATTTCAAAAATTTTCAGATTGACACATTAAGTATTTACAGTGCATGTTCAGTGTTACCATGACGTAAAAGCAGCCCGTTATTTTAACTCCTTGCTGGTTGTCCAACTTGCCTTTATGTTATACCACAATTTGAACGTCTCCTTTCACCTCGATTTAGTTTCCATAAAATTTCTTTTTAACCGAACCATTTCTAGAAATTTTGTAACGATATTTCCTAATTACGAATCCTTTGAAAGTAATATTCAAAACACTGTTTCCTATCTTTATTGTATCTATCCAACACTGTGTAAATTACGTTCTTCTTTCAAATCAGAACCTTACGGGTAGAATCACTAAATCTAATTATATGATTCGTACAATTATGTGCTCTCGATATAATGTTTGTAGCAAATTAACCTAACGCTCTATAAAACGTATGTCTACTGAAAAGTCTACTGATTTCCAGACCTACCGAAATCACGACCTTCCATCACCGGAGTAAAACCAAGATACCGCGTTGGCGAAACACTCGCGGGCAACTGTTCGTCCCCTCCTTCCAGGCCGCCTGCTAATCTCACGTGGGTCATAAACGGACAAGTGGTAAGGAGCCAAATTCTCGCATTAGTAATTGGTACGGGCGCATTGTTTACTGGTTCCGACGACCTATTACGGTTAAAAGAATTTTAGCCAATGTCCTTAAATGTAACTATGTAATTAACTCTTCAATTTTGTATTGCATAAAACCGGATGACTTTTGATGTCAGATCTTTATAGTTTTAGATCTTACAGCTAACAGATGAAAGGATCGCCATCACAATACATGCTACTTTAGATAATTTCAGTACTGATAATATTATTTGATGGCTAGTTAAAAGCCTATTGTAGTTCATTATTATACATATTGATTGAAGGCTGTTATATTAAAGTTGGCATGATAAAAATAAATTATAAAATTTAAGATATAAAATAATATTTTTATTATGATATCGATATTTGCTATTACAATTCCATGAATATAATTTGATTAACACAGTTGTTTTATGGGTTACCTTGCTTGTACACTTAACAACTTTAATAGTAAATAGCGCAGTGGCTTTGAGGATATCGAATACAGTGGCTGTCAAGGTTTATGTTGAAGGCAGTGCCGTAGCAGGGAAGGAGCAACAGGCAAATAACATAATAAATATTTCGATAAGTATTGTGTATTGTGTGGGTCGGATTAACACACACACACATATATATATATATATATTAGTTTTCAAATAATTTGAATCATTATTCATAAAGTTATGAAAGGTCGGAGGCGGTGTTTTCGGTCTTGCCCCGGGCGCCAAACTTCCCAGCTACGATACTGCTTCTATGGAACGCAAAGGAAGTGAAGATTGGGAATGGAGGGGTGAAGAATGGAGTGAAGGGTGGGGTCAAGGCTGGGGATGAGGGAGAGCAAGGATTCAGGGAGATGGGAAGTTAAATTTCATTCATTTTCCTATTTTCTAATTCTCTCCAGTAAGATATCTTTAATATCTATATTTAGCTTGAAATTTTATTTAGAAGTTCTCAAAGTTAACTTTGGGCACATTAATTTTTCATAAACACCGTGTCTTCACTCAGCACTTCTACTCCATACCTTACCTAATTCGTTTTTAGGAAACTTATCTCTCTTTATCCCCAAATTATTTTCCCCATTTACTCATTAAATGCATGGCTCTCATTAAGTTATCAGAAATATTATTTTTCAAATGTTTTGCTATTTTGTTTGTAAGAATGGGATGGTCTCCAGCCTGGAATCTTAACTCACGCGAGAAATGTTCGAAACTCTTCCTTGAGTGTTTATTTAGGTCATTCGCTATTTTTTGCCTTAGCTACTACGCAGTAGGAAGCTTTTTTGTACCACTGTAAAATTGGAAAAAGGAAATCGTTTGCGCGCTCTTCTCCTAAATTAAAGAAGTGCTCCCAACATTCCCCACTTAACCGCCATCATCTTTCATTCTTCCTTCGATTCTTTTCTTCGAAAATAATTTATATTTGCATCTTTAGTGTATTTTTGATTGGAAAACACGAATTAATCAGAATTCCATTAAAATTAATAAATTCTTTGTAAATAATTTAATTTTCTATATATTCTAGTATTCTTTCTACATGTAAATAGAATCCATAAACAATTTGTTGTGCTTTTCTGAATGAATGCTCCTTTCAATAGTTTCTCCTGTTAGTATATTGATTTTGAACAAAACTGCAGAAACATTATTACGCTTTTTAAGATAGCAGTAACAGTTAATAGTAGTAAAGTTGAAAATAACCAATAACTAAGCAAATAAAGACAATCAGGGAAATATAAGATACTTAAAAACCAACAGGAGAACTTTCTAAAATATCGTGCTTATCTATAAGAGTTCATCAAATTAAATTTCTAGCGAAACGCCGCATTTTTTTCACGCACGAAATCTCATCTCCTTGATGACTCAAACATGGAGGCCACGGGATCGAATCTTTCCAAAGGACAGCATTTCCATCGATCACTTTCGTAGATTCATACGCTTCCATGGAATCGAACGTTCTATTCTTTAAAAAAAAGAGACTCCAAAAAAATAAGCAAAATCAATCAGTCGACACATTTTCTTAAGAATCCCTATGAGCTCGGCTCTAAACAATCTCGAAGCGATATTGCGTTTCCATCTCTCACCCTCCACCGCCATTTTAGGCCAACCCGATGCACGTGACGCACTTCCTCCACACGCCGGTCGAGGCGGATGAGAGGGAACTGGAGGAGAACAGGAGGATATCCTCCCGCGTCGGCCTCAAGTTCGTCGTAGGCCCCAGGCACTTCATGGGGGGTTCACTTGGAGGGAGCGGCAAGTTGAAGATCCGCTGCACGGCCAGCATCCACGGCCTCTACTGGCAGAGCGTGGAGAAAAGCGTGGAGGAGGAGAGGCCTAAACTGTCGGTGGGCAGTCCACAAGCGGTGGAAGTTGGCGAGGAAGGGATGCGCGCGGGCGGACTCCCTTATTACGGAGGAATGGGCAGAGGTCACTTCGACGGGGTTGTCGTGGAAGAAGAGTCAGTGGAAGTAGAGAGGCGCGGCGAAGAGATAGTGGTGCTGGAGGACGGCGGCAGGAGGAGAGACCTGGAGGCGCTGGAAGACGTGGGAAGGGAGCAGGACTACCAGAGAGGCGGGAGGAGGAGGAACGGATACCACGGTATGTGGCTCTCTAGCGGCGGAAGCAAAGGGGCGGCCAGGGAGAGGGAAGAGGCTTCCTTCCCCATTGACGATCAACTAACAACTGACATAATATTTACACGACTTACAAAAGTATCATTTTATGAAATAATCATGTAGCTTTCTTTTACAAATCTCTGCGGATTAACAAACATGAAAGCAACCTGACATAAATAGATCGACACTAGTTGTCGTAAAGCAGATGTTACTTTCGGCAATGAGATGAGGCGCATACAGAGGGGTGACAACCTAGTATTTGCCACCCGCTCCTCTCCCCAAAGATCAGAGGTAACCTTAATGAAAGCATATGGTATGCGAGCGTCAGATGGAAATTATGTCGATCTTAGGTGTCCAAATTACAATCAGTACCTTTATTCATTCGCTTCTATCGTTACACGAAGGTTCTTGCAGATAAATCAATAAATAAATGCTCAGATAATGACGTGTTGAAGTATTTGCCATCCAAAACTAAATATCTGGCTGAGGAATTGTTACAGGAGTAATGCACGCAAGAAACGAAGCATAAATTAGATGCATTCCCTACAGTGGCATAACTAGGAGCAGAAGGGTCCACGTCAAAATATTACTGTTGGCCCCTCTCCCCCTCCCCCTTCAAACAAATACGTTTAATTATAACTGAAAACTGTGGCAAAGCCTATCAAGTTGCACTTATTAATCAACTAGCTATAAGTATCCAGTGTTGCACAGGTAAATCCAATATACTTCATTTGTAACAAACTCTTACATGATCTGTGAAGAGCCGATTAGAAAATGTATTCGAAGACAGTGCAACAATTTCTCCAAAATAGTCAGCGACAGCACATAATTACAACGTGTGTTCAGAGTCAGAAATTCAAGGATGCTATTTTATATTTTTCTACATCAGTCGACACAAATATTCAATGGTGAGCGCCATCAAAAAAACATTTTCCTCTCACTTGTCCTTATATGATCTGTGAGGTAGCAATTAAAGACTTTATTCAGAGATGAAAATTTGAGAAATTACCAAAACTGATTCACACCCAAATCCCATAAACAAAGGAAAAATTCAACCTGGACTCAAACCCTAATACTTCGGAGAAAAAGTAATGCCTCGTCCCCATTCCCCTCCAAAGAATTAATAAAACAGTACCAAATATTGGTACATTCGGTGACCGCCATGAGCACCAAAGCATATAAGGGAGCTAAGAGACCTTAAACTCACCTTTCTATTAAATGAACAAATTCAAATAAACTATTTATGAGAATTTTGACCCCTTCATGTAACTTCTAAGGACCATAGGATTCACCATACCAACTTTAGTGGAGATTAGGCAAATAGTGTGGGAGGAGGTAGTGGAAAGACAAACATAAAATTTTGCTTTTATATATACAGGTATACCCCGATTTATGTCGGGGATGCCTTCCTGGAAAGACAGACGTAAATCAAAGCAGCTTTTTTCGTAAGAATCAATGATATTAGGGAGGATGTGTTCAGGAGTTATGTATAGTTCGGAACATCCAGTTGCTGTAACCCATCAAGGCTGGAACTAGATATGTACTCGTCAAATTAAGTCAGAGTTTGGACGGGGAAAAATGCAGGTAACAGATTGAATAGAAACAGTATTAGACAAACACGCAGACAAGAATTCCCTGTCCAAGTAAACAGAAGTGCTGCATATCAGCGTCATCAACAATAGGATAGCAACACTGCTGTGTTTCTAATAAGAACTCCTTGCAACAGTGTTGTTTTGTTATCAGGAAGCATGCACATCTTATTTGCAGAGAAATATTAATCAATGAAGTAGCAAAAATGCCTATTCTTAAAAATGACAGTGCTTAAGAATGTAAAGGCAGAATTAATAAAGTGAATTAACATTATTAATATTGTTACCTTGCCGATATTTTTAGTTTGTTTAATACTAAACACTTTTATAGAATTTTTAGAAAAATATAATATACCTAATCAGATTCAGCGTGAAATTTACTACGATTGAGAGTCATCATGTCATTTAAATGGTTGAGTTTTACAGATGAAAACAAATTCTTACTAATTTCTTTGCATATTACATATATATTTACAATAAGTGGGTGTGCTTCTGAGGTTGATTTTGATTGCAACTAAAAATCTTTAGGGGAAACCCACAGAAATAACTGTTTATTCAATGATATCCATCGTTTACATTGATCATTCTCATCGTTTAGGACAGGGGTGGGTGGGGAAACTTTTGACATTAGCCATTGCGATTGCTTCGGCGGGCCACATTAGGATCCACGTCAGAAGTTACTTGAGAGAATGCAAAGGTTTCTATCTGTGAAAATTGATAACTAATAACATTTTATTGTTAAACTTCACAAGCAAAGGTTTTCCGGCCATAATCTTAGCCAAAAAATAAGAAATTGTGTGTGTTACATTCATAGTTCACTTTCGTATTGCAATCGTGGGCCGTATATAGCGTTTTAGTGGGCCTGATGTGGCCTGCGGGTCATAGTTTTCCCACATCTGGTTTTTGATATATGACCACTTTTTTGTGTTATTAATTTTACACACTCAATCTATACATGTATTTACTCTCTAACACTAAGCTCTTGGCTCTTTTAACACTAACACTCTTGCAGATCTAGAGACAAGACCCCCAGAGATACGAAACCTTAGGCAATCATCTAGATCACATGGCCCTATATCCGCCTCTGTCTGTATGATACAAATATGCAAGTGATACATGATTTTTTCAAAAGCCAGGCATTCTAACAAACACTACAGAATATTTTCATTTTGTTTTACAATTTATTAAAATAAATTATTTTCTTGGACAAAAACTTAACAAGGTAAAGAAAAGTTCAAATTTTGATTCCAGTGAAGTGACAGACTTAATTGGGTGATTTGAACCGAGTATGTTATTTCAGTCTTCTCCTTTAATATAAATACTAAATAGCAAATTTCATCTCTCCAGATCCACTGTTACATGCAAAATACACAGATGGAAAAACCTCAAAAATAGTTATTTTCGTCCTTTACAAAGATACATGACTAAACTAACCAAATTAAAAGCAAGTGATGGTATGAATGTGGAACTTTTCCTGCACATAAAGTGGGTTACAACATGTAGAATGACAATGTACACCAAATACATTAATACAGTTGATGGCAGCAAGTGATTATATTTTGTTCTAGCAGGTAGTCTGTGAATTACATTGGTTTCAGAAATCCTGCAATTGATGATCTGAGTAACAACTGTAGTCAGAAAAGGTTTGAGTAAATCATAAAACAAACACAAAAAAAGTAATATATGCCAGAAGAAAACAATTTGTCTAACACAGTGGCTCTCAAACTTGGTAGAACAATGTCTCCCAGGAAGATGTAAAAAAGTCTCAATATTTTTGGTTTTCCTGTGTTTCCTGTACTCAGGGGCGTAACTAGGATAGATTATATTATAAGTCCTTCTCTGCTGAATATAATATTTCAAATTTACTAGTCAAATAAAAATATTAAGTATTGTATGTTTTTGTTCTTGATAAAAAAGTACCTTTCATTTTTATGACTAATGCATTAAAAATTAATTAAAATATTGTTTTCATATTATTCTTTTTTCAATTTTGGTGTGCCCCTCCAATAATTTTTTATAATCATGCTGTCCTGCCCACAGTTGGGATTATCTCTCTGCCTGTATTTGTTCATCTGGATGCTCATAATAAAATTGTCTTTTAAGTTTTTTTGTCAAAAACTATTTATTTCCAGAAAGTGGGCACTGGGCACTTCATTTACTAAATTTCTTGAAACAGTATTACAACTTCCACTGAGATTCTGAAACATTCTACTAATTGTAAGTAGTTGCATTTTCAATAACATATAACACACTATCTCAATAGAAAAAGTAAATTTAACTCCTTTTAGTTTTAAAGCAAGAGATTGGGTTTGATGCTCAGTATCAATGTTTACAGTTTCATAAGATGTACTCTCAAAGAGAGCGTTGATAATTTCTCATATCTCAAACCTCAAATGTATTAGTTCTTTTATTCTATTCTCCCGCTAATAGTAAATTTGAAATAGGCATTTTCAGTGTATTCAAGTAGTTTATGGAGGCAGAGAAAAAAATTCCCGTACAAGATTGAAGAATCCTTAAGTTTCGTGGGATATTTTAATAGCAACCATTAACAAACTAGTTAAGACTATGTGCAAGACAAGGAAAAAACCTAGCTAATGGGTTTATATTTAAAATATTTCATTGTAATCCTGCATGTTTCCCTTTCATCTTCGAGCCACTATCACATATTTGGCCTCCGATGTTGTCAATATTTAGTTTATGCCAGTGCTCAAAACGGAAAATGTTATGAAAATGAAATGGTTGTATTGGTAGTGGAACGGAAATTTTTACAAAACGGAATGCTTGCTACAAGGGACAGTATTTCCAAATGTCTGACGAAATGGTACGGTACCATCGGCACATGTGACAAGCCAGATCAGCATTCCGGTGCGTTCTGGCTCATTTCAAGCACTGGTTAAGGCATTAAGAAAAATACATACACTTGCTGTGAAATAAACTTTGGAACCTGTTTTGCATATGGTTCATTGCCAGCACTTATTGCTTTATGAATGTTATACATGAGAATGTGTTTTTCTTGTACCATTCACCTTACTTTGTAATATATTGCATGATCTATCTATAATATAGTGATGTATGATGCCAATTACTAACATTATGTTAAACATAAAATTCCTGTTTCAAATTAATAATTTTCTTTATGTTTGCTCTCTCAGATTTATTTGTAATTTGAACAGAGAAAGTTGCTCTTGCTCAAAAATACAGTATTAACAGAAAATGCACTAAATGAGAAAATTTTGCTAAGAAATATTAATGTAAATAGATTACCATATATCTTCAAGTATAAGTCGAAGTGTACTTTGCAGCCTAAAACAGCATTTAAAATTCAAGTCTCAAGTATAAGTTGAAGCAAAGAAAATGAAAACAAGATAATTCTGAAATTTACAAAAAATTAATATATTTTTTTTTTTTTAAAAGGCTTCTCCACTGCTTAGCGGTTGCCTTGTACTCCCAATCGCCACAGTTGTCGGTCCTCCCACTGGCCATCTCTCAGGTTGCGTGCTCTCATAGCTTCTTCCATCTGCCTTCGCCAGGTGATGCGCGGGCGTCCTCGCTTCCTGCATCCTGGGGGTGACCAGTCGAATACTCGCTTCGGCCATCTCTCCTGCGGCATTCTCCGCAAATGTCCATACCACTGAAGTGACCTGCACTCCAAACGGTCGAGGATAGTCTCTTCTGCTTCCATCTCTTGCCGAATCACGTCATTCCTTACCCGTTGTAATCGGGATACACGCATGCTACGCCTCAGGCCATCCATCTCTACTGCATTAATGCGTTTCTTTAACCTCTCCGTGAGAGTCCATCCCTCTCCTCCATATGTCGTTATACTTTCCACAATGACCCGTAGAATAATCTTTTTTGTTCTCTTACTAATCTCCCGACTCCACAGCACCCCATTCAACATCTTGATTGCCATCTGAGCCTGATTTACCCTGTTCTCCACATCCTTCTCACAAGTCCCAGATTTGTGAATAATGGATCCTAGGTACTTAAACTGGTCAACCGCTTTTACCATCCCTGCAGTAAGGACAATGTCCTGACTTTCCCCTCCAATCACCAGGTACTCTGTCTTTGAGAGATTTATCTTCAGACCACCCTTCTCATATGCCTCTATTAACTTACGGAACATACTCGTATATTCCATGTCATCCTCGTCCTGTGCAATAATCACCTGGTCATCTGCAAAAATCAGAGAGTGAATAACATCATCCCCAACCTGAACACCCATTTTACCACATGACAAGTTCCACTTCTCTAGAACCCCTTCCAAGTACACCTTGAATAAAGTAGGTGACATGGCGCAACCCTGCCTCAAACCCTTTGATGTTGAAAATTCCTGAGATATCCACTTTCCTTGTTTCACTACCGCTCGACCTCCCTTATACATTCTCTGTATAAGATTTATTATTGGCTCATCCACATGCACCTTCCTCATGGCATCCCACATCTGACATATTGGGACAGAGTCATATGCTTTCTCGAGATCCACAAAAATCATATGAATCTCCTGACCTTTTGCCACCATCTTCTCAGTAACCTGCCATATGCTAAAAATATTATCAAGGCAAGACTTGCCTACAGTGAAGCCTGCCTGCTCCTCGGATATCCACGGTTTGATACACCAACCCAACCTCTCTTTCAGTATCCTGCTGAACAACCTACTCATTGAAGCCATTACACTAATTCCTCTATAGTTAGTGGGAAGCTTCTTGCTTCCTTTCTAATGTATAGCTGATATATACGATAGTAACCAACCCTCCGGGAGTTCATCTCCCTCCAACACCTGGTAAAATAGTCTGGTGATAATCCTCACAATCCCTGTTCCACCACACTTCCACAGTTCCATAGGTACTCCACCTGGGCCAGCTGCTTTGCCATTTTTAGTTGTTCTCAAGGCAGCTCGGACTTCCTCCTCCAAAATTGGCTCCGCCATCTCACATCGACTCAGTGTATCAGAGGAGAATCTGTCCTTGAACTCCTCTCTGTCCTCTGTAAGTAAGCTTTTGAAGTACTTCCTCCATGTTTCCATAGATATGATGCTCACTGGTCCTGGGCCCTTTGTGGGAGCTCGAATTTTTTTAATCGTTCTCCACGCCTCTACTTGCCTGCCATACCCAGTAGTATGTTCAATACTACAGCACACCTTCTCCCACGCATTTTCCTTGCATCTTCTAGTGAGACGTTTGACATGTCTCTTGCATGTCTGATAAGCGATTCTATCTTCATGTTTCCCAGAGCTGAGCCACTTGTTGTATGCCTCCTTTTTCTCCTTAATTGCCTCTGCGGCTTCCCCTGTCATCCATTCCGCCTGGCTGTTATGTTTTCTCTCCAGGCCAAGAGCCTCCCTAGCAGCTGGGTGTACCCATTCCTTCCGATGATCGTATATCTGGATTGCATTCCAATCCTCTTGTACATCGATCTTCTGAAATAGGCGCCTCTGATACAGTCCCTGAATGCTCTCATCTTGTAAGAGGGCCAGACTGTATCGGGATTATCTACCTCCTTGTGCCCTACTACCTCTCCTTGTTGTCTTCTCGATTCTTCTGGAAAAGTCAAAAAAAAAAAAAAATAATAATATATATAAACATAAATCTCTTCTTACAAACATTCAAGAAATGAACAATTCATATTTACGGACATTCAATATACCAATAAATTTCACCTCGCACTTCATTTACAAACACACCCTCATGCACTTACGAATATCGGTCGCAGTAAGTACACGTAAACTTGTCAACACTTGTAATTTGCCATTTGTATTTGAAACCATACAGGCACGTGTTTATATACATATTGCTTTTATTACCTTTGAAATATGGAAAACAATCGTAAACGTAATCTTTA
Organism: Uropetala carovei; assembly: GCA_036926305.1. Lineage (NCBI taxonomy): Eukaryota > Metazoa > Arthropoda > Insecta > Odonata > Petaluridae > Uropetala > Uropetala carovei. The sequence continues at coordinate 129,460 of JAXCHB010000127.1, forward strand.
TGAAAATGCTAAGAGTGGTAAAAAATGATGAGTGTTTACGATGGAAACAAAAATGAACATAATAAATCGATCAGAAAAAGGTGAGTCACTTGCTTCAATTGGTCGTGTTTATGATCTCAATCGTTCAACAATTGCAACCATTTCAAAAGACAAAGCAAAAATTGGTGATCATATTTGCAATGCAGGCTCTGGTCAATCCGTGGTTATAAGTAAAAAATGAAATGTCGTTGTAGAAGAAATGGAACAGTATTTAACAATTTGAATTCAGGATCTAAAATTAAAAAACCAATGCTTGAGTACTGAATTGATTCTTCTCTTCAATCCACTCATTTGGGCAGGTTTTTTTTTTTAAAGATAAAATGTAAATTTTAAGTTTTCCTTTCAAACTACGTAAGTACGGTGATGCTGTATTATTTAATCATTAGTCATTGCATTTTCCGCTAGTTAGCATGAATTTTTCATACTAATGCACTTCAAGGTCAGTCAAATGTTGTTTTTGTTTAATTATTGACCCAGAAATATGTCCATCTAGTTTGCGACTCAAATATAAATCTAAGGTAGGGTTTGATCGGCCTAAAAATGCAAGAAATTTCTCGACTTATACTCGAATATATACAGTAATTTGTGCTTTCAACCTACTCTCACTGTTAACAAAATTTCCGAAATCTATCTATAGATATCTATAAAGTACGGTGTTCGTATGTATGTATGTTCTGCTAAGGCTCAGAAACTACAACACGCAGAAAAAAGAGGAAGGTGTCATATTAACCGTTATGATGTGTACGGTGGTGTAGTAAGGTTTTTAAACCGATTCGGTGTACTATTTAATTATAATAAAATATTTTCGTTTATATGGGATTTCCATTTAAAATATTTTCGTAAATTTCTCGAATTTTTAACTCCTTACATATATATCGCAGACATATGCTCTCACAGACTTTTTTGTGGTAAATTATCTCCTCTTTTGGAATAATTTTTTAAAAGTGGGGCTTACAGATCAAATAAGACGAATTGAAGGGAAAATCTTATTTTTCATTACTGCTCAGCATTTGGATATACAGTAATCCCTCGCCAACCGCGGTTTTTCCAACCGCAGTTTTGAGTATACGCGTTTTGTGAAATGTATACAGTTTTACCAAACGCGGTATGAGGTCTCGAGTATACGCGGTTTGAGGTGCATATTTTTATTTTTTCGAAATTGTTTTTCTTAAGTCTGACTTATGTAATCTTGACGTATTTTAACTAAGAACACAAGTAATTTAGGAGTTTTGCAATCTTACTACATGTATGTACATAGTTTTTACGTCATCAGACATGGCAGAGCCAGAGAAGTATTGGTGCTTAGTTTTCATTTTCGGTTCGTCTCTGTATACTGACCTCACATTTGATCCCTACTCTAAATTTCTGGTTGGTTATGCTTATTCAGAGACTTTTTATATACAAACGCTATCTATAATGATGGCATCTTCCATTTCAGTATGCCATTATGTATAAAGGTGCCTGGTCGAAGTAGTGAGTCATGTCGAAAAATGTTCATTTTGAATTCGCTTGCGATGTTTCAATTTGTATTTCTCACTGTCTTCTAAAATACAATGTAACGATAACAGAATGATGAAATACTCCACTTCGACATACAATGTAGTATATCTGCTTACGCTTCACCCTCTCAATGACGCACTCGTCAGTACCAATCGAACTGTGTTGCTCAGTGGACATTTTGCTATTTCTCTGGAGAACTTTGTGTTTTTTGACTTTAATTTTTCCCGAAAGTATTTCTGACTTGTTTTCGTAACAATTTGAAGATTACCGTGTTATAAATAAATATTTATTTTACCCATTAATATGGCCACTAAATGTTCAAAAAGTGCTACAAGTGAATGTGTAAAAAGAGCAAGCAAGGTTATGACATTGGAGAAGAAAATAGAAGTGCTTAATAGACTTGCACGTGAAGAGAGTGCAGCAACGGTGGCGCGGTTTTTAGGGGTGAATGAATCAACCATTCGAACAATCAAGAAGAATGATGCTACTATAAGGGCAAGTGTTGCATGTGGAACATCAAAAAGTTCTAAAGTGTCTTACATGCCTCGTGACCATAATGTAGAGAAGACCGTAAAGGCGCTTAACAGAATAGAAGATCAGGCCCAGAAAAATGTGCCCTTAAGCACCGCAATGATTTGTGAAAAGGCCAGACGTTTACACAAGCATTTTACGGAGACTTGGGAAAAAGAAATATGAGGGAATGCAAGTGCAAAATACATTCAATTTAAGGCCAGTAAGGACTGGTTCGAAAACTTTAAAAAGAGGTATGACCTGCATAATATAAAACTCGTGGGAGAATCTGCCTCAGCAGATCATGACGCCGCAGCAATGTTTCCTGAACAATTGAAAAATGTGATCCAGGAGAATGGTTACCTACCGGAGCAGGTTTTTAATGCCGACGAATCTGGTTTGTTTTGGAAGCGGATGCCTTCTAGAACTTTTATTTCGAAGGATGAGAAAGCTGCTCCTGGATTCAAAGTAGCCAAGGACAGATTGACTCTTCTCCTTTGCAGAAACGCTTCTGGAGATTGCTTCATCAAGCCTATGCTTGTTTACAGGTCGCTTAACCCCCGTGCGCTAAAGGGCAAGAATAAGGACCATCTCCCTGTCTTTTGGAGGTCTAACCGCAAGGCATGGGTTACTGCAGCCTTATTCACAGACTGGTTCAACAACTGTTTTGTCCCCAAGGTTGAGCAATATTTTTCGAGAAAACAACTACAATTTACGGCTTTACTCCTCATCGACAATGCACCCGGTCATCCTGAGACACTCCAATTCGCTCATCCAAACATTGAGGTTATGTTTCTTCCTCCCAACACAACATCACTTCTTCAGCCCATGGACCAAGGGGTGATAGCAGCAATGAAGAGTTATTATATTCGCCGTACTTTTAAACACATCTTGGATGCCATGGACAGGGACTCAACACTAACAGTGCCACAGTGTTGGAAAAACTACAACATCGCGGATTGCATAAGCATTATAAAAGATTCGATTGAAGAGATAAAGCCATCTACGTTGAACGCCTGTTGGAGAAAAATTTGGAAGGACGCAGTGAAGGACTTCAGGGACATTCCTCCGGTTGCTGTTGAGATGCAGCACATTTTAGAGGTAGCGAGACGTTTGGAAGGTGAGAGGCTCACCGACATGCAGCCTACTGATGTTGAGGAGCTCCTTCAGTCTCAGGCCGAGGAGTTAACAGAAGGGGACCTTGAAGAAATTGCTATTCAATCTTCCAGTAGCGATGAGAAGGACGATCTTGTTATAGAGAAACGAATTTTGACTCTCAATAACCTTAGCAAGGGAATGCTGATGGCATTTAACCTTGCAGACCATTTTATGGAAATTGATCCAGTTACAGAGCGTAGCTTAAACTTTAAGCGAAGGCTGGAAGAATTGTTGAGGCCCTATAAGGAGGTGCAGAGGGATTTGAGAAGTAAAAGGACCCAATCATCCATTCTGAGTTTTTTTGAGAACAAAACTACCACTGATGCTCAAGCTAACCAAGATATCGTCGTACTAAATGAACGCGAACTAGAATGATAGTCTACTTTTTTGGAGATAAGTAAATCTTGTTCTATCACCTTGTTCTTAAATTTTTTTCATATTGTTTTGTCAACCTTACAATCGGTTTAAGTAATTTTATCGCGGATTAAACGGAAAATAAAGTTTACTTTGTTTTTATACACGTATTTAATGCCATTTTTATTGTCATTCCCCTAACCCCGTATCGTTATATTTGAATGCAATAAGCTCGGAAACGGATTCTTACATGCAAATATGATTAATTGTTAAGAAAAGCTAATTGTAATTTTAAAAGTATCTACTATATATTTTAAGGAGTTTGTATGTTGTGCTGTAGTAGCTTCACTAAATCCGTTGAAATTCAACGGGAAATTCTGCTAGTATTCAATATTTAACTTCATTCTAAAGATCAGCAAATGTAATGAATTCGTGAAAACGTTAACTGTCCACATTAAATTTGTTAAAACATTAGCATTTTTAACAGAAGTGAAAGCTATTTATTCAGCAAAACGCTCACACTAGAAGACTACCGCGAGCTTGAAGTGACGCCTTGGTGAATGGTCTCCCCCAGTGCTCGAAGTGAGGCAGGATGCCACCCCGCTTCCTTTTTTTGACAAACTTTATGCCATATACAGTGCATTTCCAAAAAATAGAGCTGAGCTTACGTCTGTTGCACAAGAGCTGGGTGTTACTTTGAGCTCAATAGGGCATATTCCTGGAACAAGATGGGTATCTTCAAGTGCAAGGTCTATGAAAGCCATTTGGAATAATTATAAAGCTCTGAACCAACACTTTTACAAAGCCTCTATAGATCACGAGCGTGCAGAAAGGGAGCGATGTCAATAAGCAGGGCTTAAGAAAAAATTAAATGCTAAAAATTTTGTTCTTAACATGGGACTAATGCTTGATGCATTAATAGAGCTTGAGCATCTTTCAAAAAAATTACAAGATAGATGAGTTATGTTACCAGAAGATCATCGTCTTATCAACTTAAAGTTCCATGTTTTCCATTTAGATGAATTTTATGAAGCGGCACAAAATGCATGTAAAGAATTGGAATTCCATGGAATCAAGTTAGAGCATGGAAAGGTACCAGAAATCAATCAACAGCAGTTTTTTCAGAAGCTAAGTGGTAAAATAAGTAATCGAATGTTTACAACAAGAGCTTCGCTCATCTGTTCTTCAAATGAAATTGATAAATGAACAGAGCTAAATATGATGAATTAATCAACAGTTTGGAAATTTTCGATTATTCCAAATGGTCCAACAAAGACTGAGATCCCTGTTTTGGAGACAAGCAAGTGCGAGAGCTTTCAAAAGTGTTCAAAGTCTGTGAAAGTAATTCAGTCCAAGGATTCCGAGAACTTGTATTCAGTGGAAATTTTAATAATACTAGCTGAACCCGCGCAATATTTGCACGTTTTTTTCCAATTAATTTATCAAAAATTAAGGAGTGTGTAAAAAAAGTTAACCTCAATAATTCACATTTAACTATACTAATGTATTTTCCAGGTATTGGTAAGATTAGCCGGTTCGAATCTCGCTGAGGGCACGGCTGCGTTTGCGTATTGACAATTTATTATGCGAAGTCTATCAGAAATCTATATTTTAAATTTCATATTAGAGAGGAAATTAATTCTACGCAGTAATTTATTGCGAACTTTTCCATTTCCCATAAAATAACAGGTAAAAATCGAATTCTCAACCTGCAGGCTTTCATTCCTTTTGAGATAAAAATAATAAAGTATTGACCTACAATATTCGGTTATGAAACATTTTGAATAAAACATTATAAAGTTTCTTATTCTGTTCATCATTTTCCGCCTACAGTTCGAAATAGTTCAAGTTAAACGTTTAATGCATGTAATACTCGAGTTCAAGTGGAAAATAAAAGGGTAATTGAAATGGTAAGATCAGTTTATAGAGGAATGTAAATAATGGATAATACAACTCCAAAGATATATTTTTCCACTTCCATTATCTCAATGAAGAGAAGATAATCATGTAATGTGTCAAAAAAATAACTTATGTCCCTATTCTCATCTAATTTGAAATTTATGCGTGAGACTATTTGCGTTAATAAGCATTATAGATGTATAATATAATGGTTCTACGTACTAAAATGTAAGATTCCAGCATTCAAAAATATATATATATAATAATAATAAATCGTTAGAAACGCTTCCCATACGCAGTTAACTGAATAATTATCCGTAAATATTTACTTTTCTATATATACTAAAGTTTGAAGTATTCTTTTTAGTAACTAATATTATCGGACTATGCACTAAAATCCTATGATCATATAGTTCAATTCAATTCCTTCCGCTAGAGGTGTCTTTAAGTAAAGGGGCTCTGCCCCTTACCGCTGTCCGCTTTACACCCGTGAGATTGGTGGCAAAAATACAGCATACCTTTCTAGCTCTGTTTGAGCTTGTGTGTTAAGTCTTCCGTCTCTTTTCCACCTCCATTCGGGAGAATAACCCATAAGTCGGTCAGAAATCTGCAATTTAAGTCATATTAGAGAGGATATTAATGCTACACAGTAATTGATAACGAACATTTATGTTTATAAATTTCTTTGTTTCTTATTACTGAATAATATGTCCTTTCTTTTTTATATAAGATGATGCAACCGGTTAATTTATCAATGAAGAGAAGATAACCGTTAATAAGATAAGATAAGATAATCGTTAAAAACGCTTCCCATACGAAGTCGACAGAATAATTATCCATAAATATTTATGTTGCTATGCATCATTAATTTCGATGCTTAAACAAAAATGCGAAGCGAATAACGCTTTTATTTCACCTATTTGAAGGTTTAATTTATTGGTATTAATTGAATCGGAAGCAACAATGACGGTCGCCTAAGCAACGCTCGGAAAGAGTACGAAATATCCGTAAAAATTCGAAAACAATTGCGTATTTCTGAAAATCTCGGCCGTGTAACATGTAAACATTGCAAGAATAAGATAGTATGAGTTTTAGCCGTCGAAAAAAGTGAAAACGAAGAAAATCGGTCAATATTTACGTATTTTAACGAATGAAGGAAAAAACCTTGCACTCTGAAAACTCGAAAATCCCGTGTAAACCTATGGGAACATATAATTGTCTCCTGGATTCGAACCCGCGACTTTATGAAAATGAGAATAGTTTTCTAAGGACCTCCTATCTTGTAGAAACAAAACGCAGTTTGCCGCATATCTCTACGACGAACGGCTTCTGCGATACAGGGGGGAACGGACAGACGGACACTTCCAAAATTATATATAGGATACCAAACAATCTGAAGCCACTAAAACCTGCTATAAACACTTTAAAAGTATCAACAGCAGAATGTAAGCGATCATTTAGCAAAATGAACATTATTATCTCTTCTATGCGAAATTCGTTGCTATTGAAAACGGTAACTAGTCTGATGTTTGTCTCAATGAATGGACAACCAGTGAATAGTTTTGACCCCAAAGACTATGTTAAATTATAGCTAAAAAAAGGTCGTCGAGATGCAGACCACAGTAACTGTCAATCGCCTGTTAATAGGTTTGCAAACAGCAATAACAAGGATAAAATTTGGAAACTATTTAAAGGTACGTGTCATGTGGATTGATATGTCATAACAAGTGAAAGAAATGATAATTTATTTATAGGAAAATGCTGACAATCCTTTTACTTTAATTCTTGCGCCGACTTGCTACCATCCCACTACTTTTTTTCCCCACTTCGAGCACTGGTCTCCCCATTATCTGAACGCTGACGGTTATCTCCCGTCCTGTCTCTCTCTCACCAGATATTTTTTGATTTTTTAAACCCGGGTTACGCCGGGCACTTCAGCTAGTTTGTTATTAAAAATCAAACATACATACCTTATAAAAATTACCACTTTTTCTGATAAAAACTATAAATTTACACCAATTCTAGAAGGATTTCAATTCTGTCTTCAAAAATAAGAAACTACAATTTCTATACTTTGCGAAAGTTCACATCCCGATTTCGAATCATGAAGGGAAATAATTTAAAAATGCAAATATAAAAACCTCTACACCGATTTATGTGTTTTCTTATGGGGCAATAATGAGGCCAAAATGGCCCTTCAAAATTGGAATTTTAATAATTTTGGATTTATTCCTTCGGTTGTGACCAAAAATCTATAAACGTGCCAAATTTTAAGTTTCTAGCTCATCTGGAAGTGCCTCATAATTTTGTATCCTCCTATATATATTTCTCTGTATGTATCGATAATATAATTTGAAGCGTGTGATTGTGTGTTTGTTCATGGAACTCCACCTAAACGATAAAAGCTAGAATAACCAAATTTGGTACGATTCTTCCTTACATCCTAACTTAGTGAATGGTCAAGGATTGGTCAACCGGGATTAATCAGTGCTGCCAATATAGGGGATTAACATTTTCCCATAAGATAACACGTACGAATCCATTTCTTGACTTGCAAGGTATTTTTCCTTCAAGCATAAAAATACGTAAATATGGAGCGATTTTTTTTCGTTTTTGCTTTATTCGACGAATAAAACTATAATATCTTACTCCTGCGAAGTTTACATGTTACACGGTCGAGGTTTTCAGAAATACGATATTTGTTTAGAAATTTTGTGGCTTTTTCATACTCCTACCGGGCGTTGCCAAGGCGACCGTCATTGTTACCTCCAATTCATTTAGCTTCAATGAAGCTTATAAATAGACGAAAGTTTAGTGTTATTCGACTTTCACTTTTGTTTAAGCAACGAAACGATCGATGTTTATGGATAACAACGTAAACAGATACTGATTATTATGGCCATTTTGTAGGCGGTAAAAAAGTAAAATAAAGGCCGGCTTACAATCGATTAAATACAGTTTATCTTTCACGTTGTATGCTTAAATTATTTTGTTTAATTTAAATAAATTTGTTGCTATTATACTCTTTCTTGAACCAAACTTAGATAAGTACTTTAATGTAGAGGATTTTCTCTTCAAAATTTGAGGTAATTAACTATTTGGGCACTTTTAGTACCTTTTAATAAATTCATCCAGAAAGTCGTTTTCAATTTTAAATTGGTAATAAATTCTTAAGCTGCTTCTGTTAACGAAAGTTGTCCTTGACTTGTAATGATTCCAAGTAATAGACGATGTTCATCTTGCTCTTTAAGTCCGTAAACAGTCATAAAGTTGGAGTTTCATTTATTCACGATAAAGCCCGCTTTTCATTCCAACCCATATTTTTTTAAATAATTTTTTTCGGAACGTCTTTCCAAGATAACTTCCAAGATGAAGTTTTCATTCCATTCGTTTCTTCGCTTCTTTTTTCCCTGCATCCTTCCTTTGCAGTATTCACAGACTCCCAAGTGCATTTTGCAATCAAGAATCAATTTCATTCTTTTTATTTAATTCCAAGAGCAATTAGTACCATAAGTACGTCACTGCCTTTATTCATGCGTTTGGCAACACGTGCTTGTCGATGTTGCATTTTTTATGCACCAGAAAGTTTGACAACCATCTGTGCATACATCGATGCAATAGTAATTTATTTTTCTGTGAATAAAGCCTTGTTTTTTTATTAAACTGTTTAATCATAAAAATATACAAAACATCAAAATAATGATATCCTATTAAACTACTAAACTACCGAATTTTAATGTAAAATGTATGTATCAATGGGGTGCCATAACTGAAATCTGCTTGGGGCGCCAAAATGTCTTGAGCCAGCCCTGCTGGTAGATTCTATATCCTCATCACAAACATTGCCTTCCACCTCCTCAACAGCTCTCTCTTGCTCCATTTCCATGTTTCTCACTATCAATTCCTCCATTTGGCTGTCAACAATCTCCTGAAGGTCTTGAGGTTCAAGTTCATCAAAGCCAATGCGTTTGCGTTTTCCTGAACCAACTGGTTCATCAGAATCTTTGAAATCTTGATCATAATATTCCCAAAGCTTTCTTCACACCTCTTTCATGGTTTTAGGTTTCACCTTATCCCAGGTATTAGAGATTATATCAACTGCCTCTCTTATACTGTAAGACCTCCAAAATTCTTTGAGGGTTGGTGCTCCTTTGTCAACACTGGTAATATTGACATCTTGGCAAATATTTACCTAATATAGTAGGCCTTAAAGGCAGCCATCACACCTTGATCTATTGGTTGCAAGATAGACGTGGTATACGGAGGCAGGACAACAACTTTAATGTTCCCACTGAGATTATCTAACGTGGTTGAATATCCTGGCACATTAACAAAAACCAGAAGTGCCTCTCGTCTCATCTGCTGGGCAAAAATATTCAGTGAACCAATTCTGAAACAGAGTCATTGTAACCCATGTCTTTCTGTCTGCCTTCCAAATCACAGGCCATTTCGATTTCACAATCCCCTTCAAGGCAGTGGTGCCCAACCTACAGATCCAGGGTCGTATCTGGCCCATGTAGGGTTTTTGTGTGGTCCGCAAAGCTATGATGAAAAAGTAATCTGGAAAATACATACAAATTCATGTTTTTATGAAAATCTAATAAATAAAAGAGGATGTCTGTCTGTCTGTAGCAGCCAGAACTCATCAGAGAATAAAGTTAGGAGCTTGAAATTTTGATAGCAGCTTCAGGTTGATCATGGGAGTTGCAGTACCGAATATAATTCAAATCGGCCTACGGGGTCATGACCCCGGAGGTCACGGATCGGTCTGTCAAAGTTTCAGTTTCTTGAGGATATCTCAGCAACTATTGGACCGATTTTGATGAATCCTACACCAATATCAATGTTTTGATGATATACGTTTTCTAGCTGAAAATGCATAAAATCAGTCCACTGCGCCGAAAGATCTTAATGTAATGACCGGTTCAAATTTTGGTTTTTTGAGTATATCTCAGCAACGAATTGAAATAGGTTTAAAAATATAAATTTTTCATCAGTTATTTCTGTAAAACATATTTTTCGCATTAATGGCATTATTGAAGTATAGAAATTTACTAACATTCCATATCTTACGTACAAACTGTTGTTGATTTGGTTTAAATTGTTGTTTATTTCATTGAAATATTTGTTGTTTTTAATTAAATTACCTTCTAATCTAACATATAAAGGAGAATGTTTGTGAGTTTGTTCGCTTTGAATGCTTTTAATACGAGATAGGGAGGGAGAGAGATGGATGGTAACGGAGGGGGGAGATGGAGAGAGGGAATTAGAGGGAAGGGGAGGGGGAGGGTGGGAGATGGAGGGAGAGGGAGAGAGGGGAGGGAGAGAGGGAGAGAGGGGGAGAGGGGAGGGAGGGGGAGAGGGGGAGAAGGGAAGGGAGGGGGATGGAGTTTATACGTTATTTTCCTAAGATTTTCTTCCTTCATTCATCTAAATAGGAAAATGCAGAGCGGTTTTCTTCATTTTTGCTTTATTCGACTGGTATAACTGTGTACTGTCTTATTCTTGCGATGCTTACATGTTACACGGTCAAAGTTTTAGATTCACTAAATCCGTTGAAATTCAACGGGCACTCCTGCTAGTTTTCATAATAAAACTTTTAACATTTGAATGTTTACCATGGAAATCTCATTTAGACTTGATTTTCACTTAAATAGCACCTCAGAATATATAGGCAACTTTGGATTGAAATACTAATCTGGCCTGCCAAATAATTGGCAGCTTCTAATGTGGCCTGCCAAAGGATTCACAACCACCGATGCAGCCCACCATGTAGAAAAGGTTGAACACCACTGCCCTATAGTTTTCTGAATGATAGAATATGAGTAGCTTTAATTTGAAATCTCTTGCAACATTACCACCCTGTAATAGACAAAGCTGATACTTTTCCACTTTGTGCCCAGGCATTGACTTCTATTCCTAAGAAGTGAAAGTCCTATTAGCAGTGGCGTAGCTACTATACAGTGCACCTACCCATGAGAGATAAAGAGATCTGTATTGTATAAAATTAAGGTATTGACTAAAATAACTTTGACCACAGCCAAAAAAGATGAGCGTGATGAAGCCAATAGGTTACTCAGACCTATTGAAAAACTTGAATTTGTGTATTGACAATTTGTTCTAAAATACTGCAAAAAATAAATATTGTCTAAACTTTTGCAGTCAAATCAATTATATTTTAACTTAGCCAGAGAAAATAATGAACAGTACCATACTGAATACGAGGCATTAAAAATTAAAGCAATAAATATTGCAAACAAATGGAACGTTAACTCAATGTTTCAAGAAAAACGACAGCCTAAATGAAAAAAAGTACAATGAATGTTGTGATGATTATAGATTTTCTAGTGTGGGACAAAATTTTAAAATTAATGCGTACTACAAAATGTTCGACATCATCACTGCACAAATAGATTCCAGGTTTGTGGCAATGCAGAGGGTAATACAAAAATTTAATTTTTTGAATCTGCAAATTCTCATCAATTTAGATAAAGAGGAGCTTTTCCAATCCGCACAGACATTACAGCGATATTATGAAAATGATATATCATCAGAATTTCCTTTAGACATTGTCTCCTTAGTGAAACATCCCTGAAATGAAATTGCTCTATTGAAAGATGTCAGAGAATTTACTGAATTTTTACTTATACGAAACAACAGTCTAACATCTAGTTTTGGCGAATCATTACAGACCTTTTATTATTTTTGACAAATCCTGTGACAGCTCCTTCGGCAGAAAGGTCATTTTCAAAATTGAAGATAATAAAGAAGCACCTATGGAATAGTTCCTCTCAGCAACGTCTCAATAATTTGTCAATTCTTTCAATAGAAGCTGAAGAAGCAGCTGCTATGCCTAAGGTATTAATAACATAAAACGTGTAAAAGTCGCAACTATATTAATTGTTATGATTGGTAAAGTAATATTCAAATAATTGTATAAATTTAATGTAAATTAAGGACAGACATAACTCAATGTGTAAAAATGTCATGCTCTTTGACGGAAAATTTAGGCTTTAGTTACAAGAACTTCACTAAATTCACATAAATACGTTGTTGAATTTGGAACGTCATATTGATGGCATATTCAATTTTTGAAGGATATTCACCTTTAGCTTTTAGCCAAAATACTTCTAAAGTAGCATAATAATTTTAAGTTGTATGATCGTTGCTAAGATCTATCAATTCCTCTCGTAGTTTCAGGAGAAATTCCTTGGATGATAAAGTTTATGCGAATTTGTTTGTTCCTAACGCTATTGTGAAAATTAAATATCCTCAGACTGTACGACACACTAGTGCCTTCCTCGAGGCACACTAATGTGCCACAGCACACCGGTTGGACAGCACTGCTCTAGCTGACTGCTTAATATCTTTGATGGGTTTTGTAAGGAGAGAAGCTAGTGATATGAAAAAATTGGTGAATTAGGACGTGAAATCAGGTCTGTAGTTGAGGGTATACAGAGATATACGGCATATAACAACTTCTTAACACACCTGATCAGTGTATGACAAATTACTGAAGAACAAAACATCGGGTATTTGCCAATAACATTGCGTATAATAACTTCTTCAGAAAGTCGACATAAACTTGGCATCGGAAAACCTGGAATTCGTAATTTTGCAAGTATAGATTTGGAAAGTAAATGTATAGGATATTGGTTATAGGTTAGGTTTGGGACTTTAGGTGGATGAAAAAGGTATTTTCATTTGCTAATAACTGTCTGAAACTGCGAGAGTTACTTACTGCGCATCTTATCAAAGGATATCCTTAACATGCTTATTATCGTTTGTCTTTTTTTGATTAAATAATTGTCTGTTGAAACATTTTTTGTTATAACTGTGTCCAAAAAAAGTGAGAATGAAGAGAATAATTAACCTGTTTTCTAACAAATTCGATTCTATTAGTTCAATTAAAAAGATTAAAGTTACTCCGGAGAAGAAAAAAACGTGAAAGTAATGATGTATTCGCTAGCGATGGTATAAATAGTGATGATAGCACGATGGAAACATTGGTTCTTGTCCAATCGCTGAAGTTAAGCATCGTACGGCTGGAATAGTATTTGGATGGGTGACCGCCTGGGAAAATGGGTGCTGTGCCATTTCAATTATCCTTAAGACAAGTTAATTAGTCACCTTAAGGGGTAACAATAGTTCCTGCATCAGGATGACAAGTTAATGGAAACCTTAGGAGAAGGATGACTAGTTAATTGACAACATTAAGAGAATCATAGTTACTTCTGCCAGATGATGAGTTCATTGGCAAAGTAAAGAGTATAAGCAACTGCCACCAGATGATGAGTTAATCGGTAACTCTAAGAGAATCATAGTTACTTCCCTAAAGTAAGCAAATGAGTGTATAAAGCGCATTAGAGGCAGTCCTCGACATCCGTACATAATGTGTTTCTGAAAACGTGTACAAAAGTCAAATGTACAGATGTCGAACATAGATTTCCATGTTATAGGGGGGGGCTCCGTTCTCAGAGAGCCAAAAAATATTATAAAATCTATAATTATGGTATAAATGTTTAGTTTTTTGAGCAGGAGCCTTTTAGACACAATGGTCGATTTTATAAGATAGAGAGATAGGGCAAAATGCAATAAAATATTTAGATAATTGCACAAATAAACACTGCTGTACAGACAAAGATGCCGGAGCTGCAGAAACTGGTGGCCTGGTGGCTGGCAACCTGCAGCACTCGAAATATTCGTTTCTCATTTCGCTGACGCGCGAAAGTCTGAATTCGGCATACGGAAGGCGGTTTCGGGGTGTAAATGTATTATGAACGAAAGTTCGAGTTTTTCTCATTTAAGCATTTTCCTATTTTCATAGTTTTTGTAATCTACTATAATATATTTTGAAGCGTGTGTTTGTGTATTTGTGTTTGTGTGTTTGTATGTTTGTGTATTTATGTGTTTGAGTGTTTGTTCATGGAACTCCTCCTAAACGATAAAAGCTAGATTAACCAAATTTGGTATGATTCTTCCTTACATCCTAACTTAGTGAATGGTCAAGGTTTGGTCAACTGGGATTAATCAGTGCTTCCAATATAGGGGATTAACATTTTTCCATAAGATAACACGTATGAATCCATTTCTTGACTTGCAACGTATTCTTCCTTCAAGCATTAAAATATGGTAAATATGGAGCGATTTTTTTTTGTTTTTGCTTTATTCGACGAATAAAACTCTATACTATCTTATTCCTGTGAAGTTTACATGCTACAAGGTCGAGGTTTTCAGAAACACGCTATTTGTTTCGAAATTTTGTGGATTTTTCGTACCCCTCCCGGGCGTTGCTAAGGCGACCGTCATTGTTACCTCCAATTCATTTAGCTTCAATGAAGCTTATAAATAGACGAAAGTTTAGTGTTATTCGACTTTCACTTTTGTTTAAGCAACGAAACGATCGATATTTATGGATAACAACGTAAACAGATACTGATTATTATTCAGGAAGCATTTATAACGATTGATGAAAGTAATTGAACCTTCTTTCGTCTATTAAATACTGGAATCTTACATTTTTTGTAAGTAAAATAATTATATTCTACATTATAATGTTTATTAACGTAAATAGCTCACGTATCTGGTGTACATTTACCGGAGTCAGTGTTCAATCATGGACAACTGTACGTTGCTTTTTCAGGGGTTTCTTGCTTACAAGACATAAAAGTAAATATTTCAGTGAGGCATAATTACACAAGAAATGAAGCTGGATTTGGCGAAAGTGATATGATAGGAAATACAGTTGTCGTTATATTTTAATGCAATAGGCTCGGAAACAGATTGTTACAAGCAAATATGATTAATTGTTAAGAAAAGCTAATTGTAAGTTAAAAAGTATCTACTATATATTTTAAAGAGTTTGTATGTTGTGCTGTAGTAGCTTCACTAAATCCGTTGAAATTCAATGGGAAATTCTGCTAGTATTGCCTAATCATGACCCCAAAGAGAGTGATGATTGAAATGAAAGGAAAGTCGGTAAAAAGGGCAAAAAAGTGATGAGTTTGGAGAAGAAAATTGAAGTTTTAGATAGGCTTGCGCATAATGAATCTGCTACATCAGTTGGTAAATTACTTGGTGTGACCGAGTCTACTATTAAATCGATAAGGAAAGTGAAGAAGTGATTAGAGCTAGTGTTGCAAGTGGTACTTCAATGAGTACAAACGTGTCTTTTGTACCTAGGAATCCATATGTAGAAAGACAGAGAAGGCTTTAAACCTGTGAATCGAGACCCAAACTTGAAAGAAAATCTTGCTGAGTTCACTTGTCATTTGTGAGAAAGCCAAGCAACTGCACAATCATTATGTCTCAAATTGTTTCGCGGTCTGCTAACGGGATATCGCCAACATCATCGAAGCGTGTGTAGACCGGTTCCTTGCTCTTTAAAAAATGTGGCGTTTATTCAGAACACCACAGTACGTATTGTATTATTATATTTGTTTTTCTCCTTCACAACTGAACACACACTCGACCGGCTTAAGTCCAATGAGGGTCCGATTGAAGCTAAAGATTCGGCACACTAATTATTTCTATCTTTGTCTCAATTGTGTTCAGTTTATGAGTCCTACGTTTCTTTCCACTTGCATTAGCACTTTCAGTTTTCCGTTTCTCACTCATGTTTATAAAATAATAGGTGTAAAATGCACAAACAAAGAAACACTGCTGTAAGTACAAACAAAGATGGTAACGTTGCCGAGACTGAATAATAATAATAATAATAATTTATTGATTATTAACCAATTTTAGTGGTATTAATCTTGTTAAATTTCAGTACAATATTAAAAACATAACATATAATACGTATATTATTACATAGCATACTTTAATTTGGTAATTTATTAAAAGTGTTGGCTTGGCTGACAGACAGCGCCATTATGCGATAGCTCGAAATGTTTGTTCGTCAGCTGATGTACGAAAGTCCGAATTCAGAGTACGAAAGGCGGTTTAGGGGCGAGAATTTATAATGTACGAAAGAGCGAATTGTACGGATGTCGAGGACTGCCTGTATCAGATTATAAGAATCCTTTAAAAAACGACCCTAGAGAAAAACTGATCCAAGACCTAGAAGTACTTTCTCTAGGTAAGTTCCTACTGATACCCAGAGTTCCTTGCTGTCCGACTTAGAAGTATTGAATAGAGTCTTGGCCAGAGCATCCATTTATTTGATATAGGGAGAGAATATAAATTAATAAAATAGAAATATAGATTTCATTTAGATTCCAAACAAGCAGTCAACGGAATGTGAGAATATGTTGACAAAAATTGTTTCCGAAGATTTAGAGTTATTATTTAAATTAGCCAGAACATTTTTCAGCACAGCTGAATGGGAGAGGGGTTATTCTGCAATGAATCTGATTGCAATGGATTTGCACTCGATAATACTGCTATAAAACATCAGCAGTTTACTAATGATTAAAATAAATGGGCCACCTGCGGGTGAATTTATTCCGGCCAGGTGTTCAGTTGTGAAAAAATTCAAATAGATTAGCTAAAGGCAATCAATCATGAAAAATGGCATTAAAAGTGAAGATGAGTTGAATCCTTATAAGAACTGTGGATATTATATAGGTAAATACATTTATAATTTTTATTAAACAAATAATAAAAAATGCTCCTATTCTAAAGATTGTATTTGTGCAATGACAACTGGAATATATTTTATTGTTTTATATTCTATCTCCCTCTTCTGAAAGTCTTCAATGAGTTTTTATAAATTTAATATTTAAAAATCCAGGCTGACCGGGGAATCATACGACATCCAACTACTAGCCCCCCTCCCCCTCCCTCTAGAATGTGTAATGATTTTGGTGAAAATGTCATTTAAATGAAATTATGATGCTCAATCGTAGTAAATTTCACACTGAATCTGATTAGGTATATTATAATTTTCTAAAAATTCTATAAAAGTGTTTAGTATTAAACAAACTACAAATATCAGCACGGTAACACTATTAATAATGTTAATTCACTTTATTAATTCTGCCTCTATATTCTTAAGCACTGTCATTTTTAAGAATAGGCATTTTTGCTACTTCATTGATTAATATTTCTTTGCAAATAAGAAGTATATGTTTCCTGATAACAAAACGCCATTGCAAGGAGAATGCCTCATGTGGCTAGGTGGCTATGTCCAAAAATCATATTAGAAATGCAGCAGTGTTGCCAACCTATTGCAGGTGATCCTGATATGCAGCACTTCCGCTTATTCAGATGAGGAATCTATTACCTGCTTTTTTTTCCTGTTTGAACTCTGACTTAATTTGACGAATACATATCTAGTGCCAGCATTGATGGGTTACAGTAATTGGTTGTTCCAAACTATAAATAACTCCTGATTGCATCTCCCTTAATATCACTGAGTCTTATGAGTAAAACTGCCTCAATTTATGTCGCACTTTCCAGGAACGCATCCCCAACGTTAATCTGGGTATACCTGTATATGGTTTTGAAGGTATTTTCAAATATACAGTTTATTTTTTCATTCTCGATTACCCTTCTCTTCCCAAAGATGAAGCCTGGATCTGCCCTTGCCTGTATAGCTGGATCAAGCAGAAAATCAAATATACCTGATATCCATCCCTTTTATTTCCAGCTCATACTCGACACATTCATTTTGGATATTTCTTGTATCCTGTGTTAATAATCTTCTGTAACATATTTTTTCGTATCATCTGAAAGCCCACTTGTATAGTCCTTTTCTTGTGCTCTGGGGACAGATTCTATTCTTAATATTCTAAATCCTGAAGAAGAGTCTTTGTTTTCCTCTCCATTATCATGTGTTAGGTTTTTATCAATCTACTATCACCAAAAAATTTTTCCCAAACCAATATTGCTAGTTTAATATCCAAATCAAGGTCATGTGATTTCTATTCTTCAACTCAGTTGAGAAGATTTCTTATTAATTACAATAATAGAAGGCTTCATAATAAGCTGAGACATTCCTTCCTCCAAAACCTATTATAATCATCCATATAGTACTCTATACTACTGTACTTGAAATTTTACAACCTTCTTAGCTACTTGGAAAACTAAATATAAAAGAATATTAATTGATTTTCACTAAAAGATACTACATATCTACAACAACTTTAATTTATCTATGTTTGACAAAAGCTTAAACTATCTATGTAGAACAACCAAGGGAAAATCTGGGGGCCCTCCCACAGCAAATAATACGGGTCCCCCTATGGACGCCTTCATCAGTATGGTTTGAATGATTGGGGGGCCCCATAAATCCCAGGGCCCCCCCCCCCCCCCCCCCCGCATTGTGGGGCCTATCAGTACGCCCCTGAGAACAACAAAAAGTAAATTTTCTGTATCATAAAAAATACATAAACTAATCTCTACCATTAATGTTTACCTATGAAAAGACTAAGATCATCATCATCAGTTGCCAACATGAAATTATACCTATAGTTTACGCATATTTAGATAAAATTTCTTAAGATCATTTCTATGCAGTAAAAAAATTTTTTATTCAGCTAAAAAATTAAGTCCAATTTTGAATTTAAAGGGCTGTAAGACAAATTTTATAGTCCAGTCATGATAATAAATAACAAAAGTAACAGTTTCATTTTTGTATAGAATTAACACCATTAGTGTAATGGCTTGAAGTGTATTGTGGCATCTAAAATGAATAATATTTTCATAAACTTTCATTTTAAAATGTACTTTTTTATTTCAGATACTAATTCTGGTTCTATTGGACCTCCACTGTCAACTACATTCTTGGCTTTCATCAGCCTTTCTGTCAGCATCAGATGAGCTCCAGGGCATGGATCTAACATACACAGCAGAAGACTGTGAAATTAAAAAATATTAAGATACTGATGACATGTTTGTGGGATCCATAGCAACAGAACCTGAAAATTTTAAATATGAATAAGAAAAAGCTTTTTTATTGTGAGGAAGATCTAGTGAGTGAAAATCTTTTCATGGTTTTGCTAACAAGTCATGGGAGGGTAGAAAAATACCGTCCAAGACAATAAAATGCAGACGGGATAAGTTGGCCTAACGAGATGAAGTGAGATAAAGTGTTTTCCCTCGTTTTTTATTTCATTCATACTCATCAGCTACAAATGACAAAAGCAATGCTTGGTTTTCTAGGAAACCTAAAAAAATTAATAAGCTTTACATAACTCTTCATGTATTTAAATAAGATGCTGTTATTGTAGGAATATCCTTAACAATATTTACTTCTAAATTAAATAAGTGCAATTTTGTACCATATTATTGAGAAAACAAGAGAACGGGGCATTAACAATTCCTTAGCAATGGTGATTTTTGTCAGAGAATTTTTTTTATTCATTGAGAAAAAGAATATTCTTAAACTTACATTATACTCTTAAATGTGAATATTAAAGAGACCTAACAACCAACTTATTTCCGCTCCCCAACATTCAGAAAATAATGTATACATTTATGAAGTGCACAGGAGTGCTATGTGGAGGGCTGTAAACCAAAGTGTGAAAGCCACCCAGAATAGGCTGTGATGTACAGATATAACAAAGGAGTAATTTCATTGAGACAATTATAGTCAAAATGTATTAGTAAGGAATACCATAAAAAGTATGATGAAGAAACTGAAATGCATAATGTCTGGCATGGCTTTCTTGAGTATACTGCTCTATCTAATAAAAGTTTCAAGGTAAATGTGTCACTGTGGCTTAAGATTGTATTGACTGTTGAAAAACAAATTACTCTGTTGCTGAAAACTGGTCAAAAGAAATATTATAGTTGTATCAAATAAATATAGTGTGCTGCTATTTTACCTTTTTTTAGGTTATGTTTATATAAAGTTCTATGTATAAGTGAAAAAAATCTTAAAAACTAAAGTTTGGATTTATTTTAACACTATCACCTAAATAAATAAACTCATATGACAGACATTTCCAACCACAAACTATTTTAGCCATTCTTATAATCAAATAACAGTAGAAGCAACTCTTGATCAATGCTTTCTGTCCATAATCATTAAATATCGCACAACATTTCAATTAAAAATGGCTTACAAAAAGCCCTCATTACTGGACTTTATTTACAGTTTTTGCTTTCCATTTTAAAGAAATATGTCTGTAAAATAAGAAATATATTTTAGATAGTATAAATTATAGAACTACAGTAAAACCAATGCTTGGAATGCCACTCCGGCTCGTCACACGTGTCGATGATACCGTTCCGTTTCGTCAGACATTTAGGAATACCATCCCTTATAACAGTGTTCCATTTTGTAAAAGTTTCCGTTCCACTACCAATACAAGCGCTCCGTTTCATAAAATTTTCCATTTCGAGCACTGAGTAAAAGATTGGTAATCCAGTTCCCACTGATCCAGAATTTGGTTAATCCGGATAAGGTCTGCCCTGATTGTGAGCCACCTTTGCCAAAGTTCGAGAGTTACTCAGAATAAAATGTGTTTTTTGAGAGGCAAGTTAAACCGAAGAACTTAAAGTTTTAAAAATACATTAAAGGAAAGAAGAGCAGTTAATAGGTCAGTAATGATAAGAAAAGTAAGCATTATAGAAACCTTAGTGCTCTCTCTCTCTCTATATATGTGTGTGTGTATGTCTGTGTATGTGTGTGTGTGCGTGTGTGTGTGCGCGTGTGTGTGCGCGTGCGTGTGTGTATTCCTCAAAACCTCTCAAATATATTTATCAACAATCATTTACGTTGTAGGTTTATTATTCAACTAGCATAATTGCCCATCAAATATGACGGGTAGGCGTGAATTAAGTATTACGTTAAAATAAAATATAAAATAATGACACCTACTTTTATGTGCATTAAAATGTAAAAAATTAATATAAAATCCACATAATCGAATGTTCCAGAAAGTAATAATAGTCATGAACATATAAAATGATGTCATAACACGATTTTATCACAATTTTTGTACATTTCTTACCCATTAGAATCGATCCAACAATAGACTTTAACAATTGCAGTTGCCATGACGATGATTTGAATAAATGGGTAAAAATCACGAAAAAATAGTCATTAAACCTAATTTTCGGGTTTTTTCAAATGAGATTTGAATTTCTATGATATGGAAATTCATTTCCATATTTTCCTGGCCTAACTGTGAAAATCCCGTGTCGATATCTCATTTTTAAGATATTTGAAAGTGCTAAAGAAAAAAGCTTTCTTGCTTCGTTTCAGCTCTGCCCATGTTATTCAAAAGTGGAAAAGATATGCTCCTGGAGTCAAACCCAGGACTACTATGTACACGTCAATCAGTTACAAATTGAAAAGTTGAATAGTCAAGTGATTCCTTAAAAGTTTTATCAAGAAAGGTTGAAAAGCTTTTTACTTATGAGCGGTTTTCCTTTTCTCCCATCTACAACCATATAGCAACCAAACGTTACACCGTCTGCACACACACACTTACCAGGAGAATTATATATGTTGATTTTTATTACATTATTTGCAATATATTTTGGATAGACTAGACTTCAGCTAATCCTGACCCTCCCTCCTCCAATAAGTCCAGAACAACAAGGTTTTTACTGTATATGAAAACTGTCAATCAGACATTGCTCCAGGCTCATGCCATTAAGTCCTCAAAGGCAAGTTCATGTTAGTAATTTTAACATTACAGACACTCCCCGGATTATGTAAAGAAAGCATTCTGGTACCCATTCCATAACCCAAAGTTTGAATAAGTCGAAAATTATTACAGATTCTATGTATTTAAAGTATAATTTACTGCATCAGTACAGTAAAGGTAATTGGTTAAAATAGAGGCATGTAAACTAACATTTTTACTCTCACTGCCATGCTTATCAGCCATGACTGCATGAGAAACTAGTTAATTTGTGCAAAAGTGATATACACGTTAAGAAATGAAGCAAATGTGCATGAGTGGTAGAACACACTGATAACAACACATTACAACACCGATTTACGTGCTTTTCTTATGGTGTAATAATAGGGCCAAAATGGCCCTTCAAAATTAAATTTCAACAATTTTGGATGTTTTCCTTTGGTTGTGACCAAAACCCTATAATCGTGCCAAACTTCAAGTTTCTAGCACATCTGGAAGGGCATCATAATTTTGTATCCTCCTATATCTATCATTATATATAGACGCAAATACATGTGTATATCAAAATTATATAAAAATGCATTTATTTCTATATTAAAATGAGTTTTTATTATTCATTCGAGAAACCCTTGTTCTATTTATTTAAAAGATGAGTAACAATATTATGGTGTATAATGAAAAAAATTTAATGTTTTTTGTTCCATTTGAATAGTAGATTATTTGATTAGTTAAGATTCGACCTCTCTACAATCATAATATTTGTCTTTCACTTAACCTTTTTTATTTTAAATTGTTGGTGCTCTTCCAATTTCGTTAAATAGTGATATTTAAACAATAAATGCATGATGATTTAAAATCATATATCCTAAAATCAGGGGTGCCTTTAAGAGTATTAAATATATTTATAATTAGATTTTATCTCCTCGTGTTTCTTCTTAAGTCTCAAGGTTTCAAACAATCTCAGGTTCATGAAGATCTTAACGTAGGCAACCTTCAACACACCCTCTGCTTCGCGAATTGTTTACAGTAGACAACCCTCAACACGATCTCCGGTTCATGAAGCTCTAAAAGTTGGCAATCCTAATGGTGTGCACTAGGGTGGTCCTTAGCTATAGGCAAAATTTTTTTTTTATTTCTTCCGGGACGCCCCCTAAATTTGTTCCATTTAGTTAGAAAATAAATTGTGTTAAATATTTTTACAATCGGATAACGGGAAAACGTGCCGCATCGCACTTGAACTTTATATATTTCATCATTTTTTGTAGTATTTGGGTCATTCCTAGCGAAAACGGAGCAATTCCAATTTTAGATTCTAACGGATTGTTTTGATATTATTACCAACACTTTATTAGACATTTTTGGTGATGTGCCTCGAATATTCATATCATCTGCCCAGTAGTTGCCAAGATCCGGCCCGGAAAGTGAGTACCATGCAAGTCGCAGCGTGCCGCGGCGCAACTGCTCAAATCTGTCAAATTCGCTGCCTCTTATCTCGTAAAGTATTTCGCCAGTAGTTTCGAAAAACACAACTTATTATCGTTTTTGGCAGTTCTTTAAGGTTATTTACTTCAATATACCTCATGACTTCCATATTTTGAATAAAAATACGCGAAACTTGAGAAATATTCAGATTTTTTCGTTTCACTGTTATATTACGAAGCCAGTAGCATAGCTACCATATAGAAAGAGGAAGCAATGCCTAAGGGCCCTCGAACAAAAGGGGCCCCACGAGCGAAAGAACGATTTTTATAGTTAAGCGTCACTTTGATGAATTGTCATCAGATTATCGTTTTCACCTCTTTCTCAAGAGGGCCCCACCACAGAGAAAAATAAACACCGATGAAATATATATTAAAAAATCTTTTTACTAAAATATTTCCGCTTAGGGGGCCCATCAGCGATTCTTGCATAGGGGTCCGAAACATCAAGCTACGCTACTGTACGAAGCCAACAGTTTTCATATTTGAAATAGGAAGAGTTTGAAACCCTTGTTAAATCAATAAAGTGTATTTGTAAGGTATAAATAATGTGTAATTTTTTATATTTCTTTTTATTTAAAAATTTCTTTTTCAATTTGTGGGAAAACATTGTTACTTCAATGTATTAAAATAATTTTCTCTCAGGGTCTTATGATCATTAAAATAGTAAAGTACCTTTCAGAGAAGTTTAATTTAAGAGTATATTTAAATTATAACGAGTTTCTCAAAATTCTTTTGACAACGTTGCTCTGTTGCAGTCTGGAAATTTACGCAGGTAGTCTGCGACGACTTTCAAAACGAACTGTTTTTGAGATTCACATTTAGTAAATAATTTATTAAAGTCCTCCATTATCTTAACACCTCTTTCTGCAGCGTCGTTGACGACTTTCAGTTGTTTCGCAATCTCCAGTCCCTCGCTTTAGGTGTGATCATTTTTTCACATAAGGGGATCCTTAGAGAGAAATGTCATTGAAATATTGAACCTTTTGAAAAATTGTCTAGATTCATTAAAAATGAAATGTTCAAGTCCCTTATCTACGAAGTGTATTATATCTTTCGAGTGTATGGTAAATCTTTTGGTTGAGTCCTCTGAATTCTCGTTGACATTTGATTGCAAGGCTAATACCATTCGTTTCTTAGTGTCTATTGATACCTTGTCGTCGAAAAACGTTAGAGCTGCACTTTCTGGTGCAAGGTACCACAAATGGTTACAAAAGTTATTCATTGCCACACGGCTAATTTCACTATCAGTCTTGTCGTACTCGTAAAGACTTTTCAAAAACAGCAAATCTCTCCGAGGAGCTTCAATGGCAATCGGCGCGCTAATCCAAGCCTCCACGTACAAACGTACTAGAAAGACGCACACGTCGCGGAGTGCAATTTCTTCTTCGGCAGATAAGGAGAATTCATCGCGAAGAAGAAACATTTTTAGACAGCATATAGCTTTATCCATCCACCTAGCATGGTGAAATGCACCGGGAACGCGAAATGATATTCCTCGAGGAGGAACCTCTCCCAGAAAGATGACAGTTAGTTCAAGGAGCTCTCGGTAATCTTCCCTGGGGTGATTTTCCTATAAACGTTGCAGCGCGAAAGCAAGAATTTCGTCTTCCGCGTCCTTCAGATCTTCTCCAACCCGCCAGTCTTGCATTCCAGGTTTAAAATTCTCCGTTAAGTTGAGGCCATGCTTCCTGAAACGTTTTGAAGAGGGGAACATTTGGGCCCGATGATTTTCCAAATTTTTCGTCAAAGACACTCTTTAAAACAATGTATCTTAATTGTACAATGTAGTCGCCAAGTGTATACTAAATTTTTAGGAATATCACAGAAGGGAAGATTGCCGGAAACTTTTATTCACTATTACATTCCATGGAGATATTCCGACGCGAGGACATAATACATAAGTGAAACGAAAAAATCTGAATATTTCTCAAGTTTCGCGTATTTTTATTCAAAATATGGAAGTCATGAGGTATATTGAAGTAAATAACCTTAAAGAACTGCCAAAAACGATAATAAGTTGTGTTTTTCGAAACTACTGGCGAAATACTTTACGTGATAAGAGGCAGCGAATTTGACAGATTTGAGCAGTTGCGCCGCGGCACGCTGCGACTTGCATGGTACTCACTTTCCGGGCCGGATCTTGGCAACTACTGGGCAGATGATATGAATATTCGAGGCACATCACCAAAAATGTCTAATAAAGTGTTGGTAATAATATCAAAACAATCCGTTAGAATCTAAAATTGGAATTGCTCCGTTTTCGCTAGGAATGACCCAAATACTACAAAAAATGATGAAATATATAAAGTTCAAGTGCGATGCGGCACGTTTTCCCGTTATCCGATTGTAAAAATACTTAACACAATTTATTTTCTAACCAAATGGAACAAATTTAGGGGGCGTCCCAAAAGAAATTCAGAGTTCGAAAAATAAGGACCACCCTAGTGTGCACCCTTTACTGCTGAGCCAAGTGGTATAGAAAATAAAGAGATACTGAACTCCACTGAGCGCGCTCCTGCTCTATTTTGCAGATATTTTCCAATTCCTGGTGGATAAGACGAATAGCTACTACCACCAGTATATTACCATAAAAATTTGGTTTTACTACGAATTTATTGAGCTAATAACTTTAACCAGGTAACTTGTCAATATTTTTCCTATAAAATATTTTTATTTGAAGGTTTTATCATTATTAGTTCTGAGATATGATAATTTACTCAAAAATAAACATATAGCACTTAAACATCCCATCTGGCTGATGGCCCTAGGGTTGTCAACTAACCTACTGTCAGTAGGACAGTCCTACTTTGAGATAAAATATCCTCTGTCCTACTCTAATGTCAAGTAGGATGCAAACTGTCCTACTTTGTGAGACATCTCTGTTTGGAAGAGATCTACTGTTAACATCACCCCTAATCAATCACATGGCTACTGGGACATAATGGGTGAAATTCACGTAGTTGTTTATAAACTCTTCCCTACATCTCCTCCACTGATATTTCGCATTTAAGAGAATGCAATAGTATAGGAGAGTAGTTTGTCTCTGTTAGTTCCACTTCGTCTATCATCGAAGAAAGATCGGTCATGTTAAGTGCATCTGTTTGGTAAATCTACTAACAAGTCATCACATTTTATTTCCATTGTATGTAATAATTAAATATAACAAATTTTCTGTCTTTGCTCAACAAGTTATATGCATCAATATTTCTTGTAAATTTTGTTTTTCTAATAAGGAAAGCAGGTTTTACTTCCTGAGACTTGGGAGGATATCAAATCTGCATTTCCAATTAAGATGACAGTTATAATTGTTGTTCGATTATTTTCATTCATACCCATAGAATTATATTGTATATTAAAATTTGAAGTTTTATTCAAATAACATTGCTGCCACGATAGTGATTTTTGAATCATTCCTTACTCTGAAATATTAACACATGTTACTACATGCTGGTTGTCATTTTTACCTTGAATTGAAAGACTTATAAGGTACAGAGATGCTCTAAAATTGTACTTTTTGAGTTGAGGGAATGAATACCCCAAGCTTATAAAAATGTTCTCCAGATAAATGAAGTGAATAAAATAGATGACAGTGAATTGGAAATTTATATGCACTTTTGCAGCATTCCTCTAGAAATGTTTCAAAACATTATCAAAAAATTACACGGAAATAACACTACCTGCGTAGAAATATGGAATATAATTTTCAAATTTAAATTTAAAATTATAGTTCACATAGGAGGAGCAGTTTTTTACTTTCTCCATATACATAGTATAGCGAAAGTATTGTTTTCATGAAAAAAATCGACTTCGAGATTTAAACGGAAATACATGTTTTGAGGTCCCTAGAACACGTTTAGACTACCTTCGGAATGACTCTGTGTGTGTGTGTGTGCGTGTGAGATTGTGGGCGCTCTAACTCTAAAAGTACAGGCGACACCCGAGATTTGACCGGGATGCGTTCCTAAAAACGTGGTCGAATCTCGAACAGTCGACTGTTGAACAAACAAAAAAAACAAGTGAAATCAGAACAAATTCAAACAATTAGAACAGAAATAATGATGTCCATACTGAAACTAAACCTCGCGTGGTTGGGTGGGACAAAAACTACTTCGCATAAATAAGTTCCTAATTCGACCGACTGATCGGCTGGGTCAAATATACGGGCTTTGACCAATCGAATACTCGAGTTGGTCGAATCTCGAACGGTCGAATCTCGGGAGTCGCCTGTACTTGCCATATCATTACCAAATTTCGTATATAACACTTTGGTATGAGCACGAAGAGCTGATTAGTTTTTGGACAATACCGGCTAACCGGAATTTGAACTTCATTCGAAACCCGATTCGGTTTTGGTGAAATATCTCCGTTAAAACATCATTATTGTATATACAATTCTATACAAAGGTTATAGAGAATGTAATTTCCTGCAACTTTTATTTCAAACATTTTTTCATAGCTGTTATTGTTTAGGAATTATTTATAAATAATTGTTTTTTTCGGTTTCCGTCAAATATCTCATAAAAAAACGTTGTTAATGGTCATTTTTGTGAGGACCAAAGCTGTAGAGAATAATATTTCTTTCATGTTTTGTTTGAAACAAATTTTTGCAGAGCCTTCCATTTAGTTGATAATTAATTTATTCGTAAATTTCCAGTAAACATCACCAGGGCCTATCACAGGGGGGGCCAGGAGGGCCATTTGGCCCAGGCCTCACATTCACAGAGGGCCTCAAATTTAGACTGATGTTTTCTCCAAATACAGACACAGATACACTGACAGGAGTGAAAGAAGAAGATATTCATCATACAACTTAAAACTTGTGTCCCATTACCGGGCCACACTGCCTTTAGTGCACTATGTATTAACATAAACAGAGGCAAGCAGTACGCTTCCTACTGGCTTAGCGCTTGGCAACAGCGTTGTCAGGTAGCAAAGTAGCTATCACGGAAGTCTAGTTGTTGTCACAACTGTAACTACGCTACAAGTCAGTCCAACTTGTATGTTGTTTGTTCTTCATTAGTGGATAGGCACTGCAAATATCGTCACCCATTGAAATGTTGTGATAGTTCGCAATTTTTGGGCAGGGCTGCATTGTGTTCTTAACTCCGAAATGCCAACTATTTTTCAATAATTGTTGATGCTACGCCAGATTGTTCTAACAAAGAACAAACCACTATTGTAATTTGGTATGTAAAGATTGTCGACAACAGCTCAACATTTTCAATCAAAGAAAGGTTTTTGTGTTTTGATAATTTCACTAAAAAAACTGGAAGGGAAATTGCTGCTCGAGTTTTAACAATTCTAGAGGAGTTTGGGTTAGATTTTCAACTCTGCATTGGTCAAGCCTACCATAATGGATCTAACATGGCTGGCAAGTATAACAGCGTAGAATCAGTTCTCCTGGAGCATAACTCAAAATGCATTTTCTCCAGCTGTGGAAACCACACATAAAACCTTGTAGGTGTTGACTGTGCCGAATCATGCAAAGAGGCAATCACTTACTTTGGAACTATACAGCAAATGTACAACTTATTCAATAGCAGTCCACAAAGGTGAGAAATATTGAAACAACATCTTCCAGTTTCACTGCATGGGATGTCCAAAACTAGGTGTTCTGCACAGACTGATGGTATATAACCAGTTGCATATCATTTGGATGAAGTAAGAATGGCCTTAAGTGAACTTGAATCTCTCAATCTCACACTGCACAGGCTCGAACTGAACTTAATTCTAACCAGAAATACATGTCCAAATTTGAAAATGTGTTCTAATGTCATCTTTGTGGGTTAAGTTACTACCAGACTAATCTGTTGATTGAAGCACGTAACGCATAACGTAATGTTGAGAGGGGTAACATTGAAAGTCTCATTGCTGACATTCAGCAGGCTCGTGAACACTGGGATGGGACCTTGAGTGAGGCCAAATTAGTAGCACAGAATATTGGCATTTCATTTGAGTTTACCTGCAATCACAAGATTTGTAATGAGTCTGATGTTGAACAAAATTATAGAATCAATGTCTTCTTTGTTATTGTTGACTCCATTTTATCAGGTCTTAGAAGGTGGTTTGAACTACTTAATGTAATTTGTAACCTGTTTGGGTTCCTCTGGCAATTTAATAGCCTGAGTAGTGAAGATCTACGTACATCAGCAGAACAATTCCAAAGAAAGTACACCAAAGAAATATCAGCAGATATGTGACAAGGTCATTTTCCTCAAGCGAATACATTCCGTGAACTTTAAACTGGATTGTAAGTCAAAGGAATTGCTTCAAGAAATACTCCAACTTAGACTTGCTGGTGTATTTCCTAATGTCACCGTTGCATTGAGGATTTTTCTGTCTACCTGCATCAATAGCTTCAGGTGAACAGTCTATCAATGTGCCAAAGCAGGTCAAGAATTACCACCGTTCAACTATGGGACAAGATCGTTTGAATGGCCCTTCTATGCTCAACATAAACTGTGATATTGCAAGAAAACTAAATTTTTCCACAATAATTGGTCAATTTGCACAAAAAAAGGCTGGAAAAGCACTTGTTAAATAAAAAAGAACATTTATTAAAAATTATTGCATTGTATTTTTTGTGTTTTAAAAGCGTTTTGTTAAATATAAACATTTAAAATATACCACAATTTTTGTAACCCTGTTTTGGCATTTCTTCATTTTTAGGAACGTTTGCATACAGCGTGAGCACCTATTATTGTCAGTCGGTCGGTCCGTCCGTCCGCATGTTCATTCTCGGCTCCTACTGAACGGATTTTCATGAAATTTGATATTAAGGACTTACAATCAAATATAAGAAGAAAATCGCAAAAATGAAACACGTATGCCAATCAGGGGTACCACTTTACTGATGACATAAAATTAATTTTTCGTCATATCTCGTAAAGTATTGCTCATATCAAAATATTTTTCAAATAAAAGTTGTAGAACTGGTAGAGTATTTTCTTCCCTATACATTTTTATCGTAGGAGTAGCCGTTATCGAGAAAATCAAACAAGAATGTCTTATATCGAGATGAACAGAAAATTTCTTGCATGGTTACTTCATTATTGCTAACATAAACAATCTCCCAAACAAACGTTTAATTTCCCTACATGTGCATGTAATATTATTAAATAGGAAGAAAATGGAGTATTTATGATGAAGAAAAGAACTTTAAAACGCTATTTCCCTTACGTACAGGTATATAATTGCTTTCTAATACTGCATTGCACGAAACGCGTCCAATTGTGATACGTTGTACACTTTCCTAACTTGTTTAATATCCCAGGGGCCTCAAAAAATGGACGTGGCCTGGGCCTCTCTCGACCTCTGAGAGGGCCTGTACATCACCACCATCTAGCGGTGGATTCCGTAAAAATATTCAAAATATAATTTACGGCAATATGGATGACTGTATTCTTTTGCAATACAAAATAATAACTTTTCCTTATAATGCTATTCATAATAATTTACATATCTATACCCCAAATATGGAGAAAGTCATTTGTTGACCACATCAGATTTTTTTGTTGTGTGTATAGAGCAGCGCTCATTACAGAGAATTGGCAAATACATGTAGCATGATTGCAAAAAGAAAAATAATATACAAGAAATAATGTAATTTTGGACATTCTATGTACTTCGTAAACTAATTCATAAAATAACTTAAAGACTGTGGTAATAATTTCACTAGTAGCCAAAAAAGGCATACATAATTCCATCCTAATAGGGGTTGACAAACGACACCAGATCTGACATAAAATGTTTTGCTCATAAAATTATGAAAAGAGCTTTATAAAAAAGCTGTTGCAAATTATGATTTCGACAACTTTAATAATTAACTCTATTTGAAGTAACCAAACCAATATTAGAGTATAATGAAAAACAAAAAACAGAAAACATGATTTTCTTGCTAATAGATTTTAATCAAAAAATAATCTGCAAAAGTTCATACGCCCTTGATTATAAATGTAAAATATTGTCACAAACAATCATAATGAAATGACTATAAAAAGTTCTAAAGGCGTTTATACTACGGGTTAAGAAAAGCAGCAGTTAGCATACAATGCCACTGTTAAGCGATTAGCAGATAGCAGTCAGCCACGGTTAATCGTTAACACTAACAGTTAGCAGCGTTCGCAGGTTTAGCAGTGTTAGCAGTAGATGGTTCGGTTGCGATTTCATGAACTGCTAATTTTTTGCGGCTAAAAGAGAGAGAGAGGAAGGCTCGGTAATGGGGCAAAGCAGGCAGCAATCTGTGCCCACAGCACGATAGCAGGTTGATGGGGTTGAGACTTTGAGAGCGTTGAGAGTTAACTGCTATTTTAACTTCCCGTTAGCAGTTGTGAATCGCTAAAATCCCTTAGCAGCAAAGAATTGGGAGATCGCAAATTTGCAACCCATCTTCTGAAATTGCTTCATTCTTCCGATCTCAATAACAATTGAGGAAAGCCAAGTGCAATCAAATCAGTAAAAATTCTCTTTAGTGGCTAAAATACATTTCCATCAATTACATCATAGTAACAACTAAATTTATTTTAAGCAACTAAAAAAATTCTGCTCCATAGTTCCACAAGGCAAGCAGTGCTTGCGTTGCTTGCATGGACCAACCACCCATGATATATATATATATATATTTTGGGCAACTAGGTGTTGTGTCTCTCTTGTGCTGACGAAGGGATCATCCCGAAAGCTCTAACCTCTACAAATGTGTCTCTCCAACACCCCAGCGGCTCTACTTCTGGTGAGTGTTCACTGGGTTTCCTTCAACACCTAGTTGCCCTAAATATCCTTACTTAGCTTTCCTCTTCCGTAGTATTTATATATATATATATACAGGGTGTCTCAAAAAAATGTATACACAGTTTGATGATTAATAACTTGTGTGTTTATCGATACATTTTAATATAATAATTGCATAACATAGAGTATATATTCGAATAAAGATAAAATGACAAACATTACATGTTAGATGTTTCAATGTTGCATTATCTCAACAGTTCGAATAGTTTTCCATTCTGGTCAATACGCTGCTGACATCGTTGAATAACTGAATTGCAAACGTCAATTAACGTTTCTGTTGTAATTGTGCGACACGTATCTTCGATTGCTTGTCTTAACTGTGCAGGTGTTGTAGGTTTAGTGGCATAAACTTTATCTTTAAGGTAACCCCATAAATAAAAATCAAGTGGTGTTAAGTCTGGTGAATGTGGAGGATACTCAACACTGCCTCTTCGTCTGATCCACCTGTTTGGAAATGTTTCATCAAGATGACTTCTGACATCACAATGAAAATGGGAGGGTGTCCCATCTTGTTGAAAATAAAAGTCTTCCTCATCCCCATACAGCTGACGAATTTGTGGTACAATTGATCACTGAAGAATGTTGAGGTACACAATACCAGAAACTGTTGCATCAAAAAAGAATGGTCCAATCAAACCTTTGGATGATAAACCACACCATACTGCGATCCCCGATAAATTTACATGTCTTTCCACAGTAACATGTGGATTCTCTGTGGACCAATACGTGCAATTGTGATGATTAAGTGTACCATTCAACTTGAATGTTGCTTTGACCAAACAATTTTGTTGGCAAAAGATGCGTCTTCCGCTATTTTTGAACGAAACCATTCAGAAAATTCAACTCGGCAATCAGAATCATCTTCACTCAGTGCATGCAATAATCTTGGGATGTAACTTTTCCATTTTGCCTTCCTTAAAATGCGATGAACACTTGACCTGCTGATTTGTGTTTCTCAAGAACATTGTCTGACGGATTTCTTTGGTGATTGTGAAAATCTTTGCAGCAACTCTTCTGACTTCCTAGGGCTTGTGGATGTCCGAAGTCTTCCAGATCTTTGTTTATGCAATTTTGAACGGTACCGTCAATTTCAAATTTGTCACGAATACGTGAAATCGTAATTCGGGTGGGAGGTTCTGTTTGAAATTCACGTCTCCACTGTCTTTGGACTTCCTTTACATTTTCAGATTTCCAGTACCATTTCAGTACAAATTTGCGTTGTTCAAACGTAAGTCTTTTGTTATCCATTTCTAATGCAACAATAAAAACAATTAAAACAATAAAAACAATTAAAACAATTGAAACAAAAACAATAATGCTGTACAAAAATATTGCATAATTGTAAGAATAATGCAACATTGAAACATCTAACATGCAATGTTTGTCATTTTATCTTTATTCAAACATATACTCTATGTTATGCAATTATTATATTAAAATTTATCGATAAACACACAAGTTATTAATCATCAAAGTGTGTATACATTATTTTGAGACACCCTGTATATATATATATATATATATATACTAGTAAATTGTGCTTGCATTCTGCAAGCATTTTCTCTCACCTTAAAGTAAAAATAAAAGCCGAAAAATAATTTTCAACGCTTAAGGTTGCATCTTGTCTCCGAAATACGTGTTTTTCTGTTTTGAAAATATTGGGGTAAAAACAACCCCTAAAATTTATAATTATAAAACATTTATAGGTTTTTAGCATTTCTTAGGAATACCTCACATTTATGCAAAATTTCATGTATATAGCACCTCTAGTAGTGCATTTATAAGAATTTCATTGTTTAAAATTTATGAATTTTTAACAGCCACAATATAAAACTTTCATGAAATTTCAAATGTTATTTTCTACCAGAACATTATTTTCTAACTTGGTTAAAATTTTCAGCTTCCTGGCTCTAATTAAAGTACATAAACATTAGTCAATTTCTTAAACATTTGAGAATTTATTACGGCCAAACGAATAAAAATTTTCAAATTTCTATATTCCCGTTTTCATTATTTAGCAAATTCTACCTCTTGAAAAAATTTCAGCTTCATAGCCCATTTGGAATTACCTAAACCATGAAATGTTAGTAAAATTGTTTATAATTTTTTACGGCCAAGAAAATAAACATTGTTGCAATTTAGCATTTATTCCTCTGATACTTTTTTTTGTTTCACCTGTGTATTAAATTTCAGCCCTCCAACTATAGTAGTTTGGGCCAGACAT
The DNA here is from genome assembly GCA_036926305.1 of Uropetala carovei. NCBI lineage: Eukaryota > Metazoa > Arthropoda > Insecta > Odonata > Petaluridae > Uropetala > Uropetala carovei. The sequence goes on from JAXCHB010000127.1 coordinate 163,953, forward strand.
TAGTATCCTCCTATATCCTATATATCATTCTATAAGCACTATTCTTATAGAGGAGGATATACGATACAAGTAAATGTGTGCTTGCATTCTGCAAGCATTTTCTCTCACCTTAAAGTGAAAATAAAAGCCGAAAAATAATTTTCAATGTATAAGTTCACATCTCGGCTCCGAATTACGTGTTTTTCTGTTTTGAAAACATTGGGGTATAAACAACCCCTAAAATTTATAATTATAAAACATTTATAGGTTTTTAGCATTTCTTAGGAATACCTCACATTTATGCAAAATTTCATGTATATAGCACCTCTAGTAGTGCATTTATAAGAATTTCATTGTTTAAAATTTATGAATTTTTAACAGCCACAATATAAAACTTTCATGAAATTTCAAATGTTATTTTCTACCAGAACATTATTTTCTAACTTGGTTAAAATTTTCAGCTTCCTGGCTCTAATTAAAGTACATAAACATTAGTCAATTTCTTAAACATTTGAGAATTTATTACGGCCGAACGAATAAAAATTTTCAAATTTCTATAGTCCTGTTTTCATTATTTCACGAATTCTACAGGTAGAAAAAATTTCAGCTTGATAGCACGTTTAGAAATACCTAAACCATGAAATGTTAGTAAAATTGTTTATAATTTTTAGCGGCCAAAATAATGCACAATTTTGCAATTTTTCCTCCGATTATTTTTTTTTATTCACCTCGGTATTAAATTCCAGCTCTCCAACTATTATAGTTTGGGCCAGACATTAGTATCCTCCTATATCCTATATATATATATCCTATATATCATTCTATAAGCACTCTTCTTACAGAGGATATACGATATAGGATATATATATCGTATATCCTCCTCTGTAAGAAGAGTGCTTATAGAATGATATATATATATATATATATATATATATATATATATATATACACACACACACACAATAAAACTCGTTTATTACGAATTTGAGGGGACCGACTCATTGCTTCGTTATAAGCGTGACTACTTTATATACGAGAAACATGGTTTTTGACCTATACATCCCATATAACACGTATACACATACAGTAAAAGCTGTGCTATCCGGCTATTTAGAACCGGCCACCCTTAGATACCGGCAATTACACAAATACAATTCATTTTGTATTTCTTTTTCTTTTTTTATGAATTTTTGTGTGAATAGTATATGTGTAATACCACAACTTCCACTTTCAAATTTCTTAAAATATAACATGTGTATATTAAGTATTTACTCCGTATACTTCTGTGGCTGCCGGGTAAGCATGGCGTTTTTGGTTACGCAAGCCATTTGCATTGTCTAGATGTTTTGGTGTACTTCTACAATTTCCAGTTTTATCGCTTTTTATTATTTAAAAAATTACCCATCCATTGAATATGGCATCAAAATAAATACGTAAAAGCAAGGAACAGGAGAGAAAAGGTTGTTTTAACGCTAACACAAAAGCTGAAGCTGATCAAACGAATTGAAAAAGGAAAAGAATAGGGCAGCCATAGCAAAAGAATTCAACATCAGATCTTCCACGCTCTACGATATCAAGGCTCATAAGGCTAAATTAATGAAATTTGTGTCACCTTCTGAGACGAGTAAATCAATTAATAAACATCATACGCTTCATAAGCCAAAATTGAGGAACTGGATAAAATATTATATGACTGGTTTTCACAGAAATGTTCAGAAGAATTAAATAATTTCGTCCTTTTCTAATAGAGTAAATAAAGATAAATAAGAAAGATATAATCCAATAAATTCAATTTTGGGAACAGGTTCACTGCCGTACTCCCCAAACTTTCCGGACGCCCTAAACTTTTCAATAGTCTTTTTGTTTTGCATGTAAGCATAGCAACGTATTAAATAAGAATGGGTAAATAGTGTCTATATCTAACTACGTGTGGAAGAATTAAAATGGAAAATGCAAACCCCATGCATAGTTATGTTTGGGGAGTACGATAGTGAACCTAAGCCCAATTTTCTTTGGTTATTGCTAAATTTGCGATGTCAAAATCAAAAACCACTCACCTAACCGGCTATTTCTCCTAATCGGCTTTCTGCAATCCCCAAGATAGCCGAATAACACAGCTTTTACTGTATTTGCAGTGAGTCGACTTCAATACCGTACTACCTATACAAAGAGATGCTTATCAACTTCGCGGCATGTAAAATGTTCGACTGCTATTACATACGATTTTTTAAATGGTCAATTAATATTATTATTATGGTCATTAATTTACATAAACATATCACATTTTTAATATCAATTTCAAAACAAAGGAAGCATGGAAATTCGTATGGAAGGGGTAGATGGAAGAAGGGGACCTCTACGAACAAGTGTGCGGTAAACGGGCAGAAACTATTCATTACTTATCGCTCTGCTCGCCAAAATTCGTTATATATGGAGCATTTTTTGCCACGGGACCAAACATTTGTTCGTTACATCCGAGAAATTAACCAATGCCCTTATGGAGAAGTTCAAGGGACTGAGACATTTCTTCATTATAGCCGAGATTTCGTTTTAGGCATGATCGTTATAAACGAGTTTTACTGTATATATATATGCAGGGTTAGTCTTAATTACATACCTTAAATATAAGCATCATCTTCTACACCTACAGACAAGCAAAAAAGTTCATATAAACATATGGTCGCAACCGCTGTGTTAGCGAGATATGGCAACAGGAAGCACGAGGAAAGAAAAGTAGACAGATAACGCACTTTTGGACCAGATGCTTATTAGCTGTGAACAGAACGGCATCTGGTCAGTTAGAAATGATTTAGAAAGATGTTCAAACTGTCCACCATTACAGTCAATGGACAACTGAGCCCTGTTGCACTAAGAATTCCTGACTTGCTGAAGGACGTCAAGCATTTCGCGTATTGTCATCCCAGCAGCTTCAATGACATTCCATAGCTCGTCACAGGCATTACATCGTTGGGCATAAACAATGCTCTTTAGATGGCCCCACAAGTAAAAGTCGGCATGAGTATGACCGGGTGATTGCGGAGTCCACACAACTGGTCCGTTTCATCCTATCCATCGACCTGGGTAGTGACTGTCCAAATACTGCTTGACATCACGAGCAGAATGGGCAGGAGCCCCATCATGCAATACCCACATTGTCTGCCACATTCCCAAGTATATGTAATCTTGTAGTTGCGATAATTGTCGAGATATAAACTGTAAATAGGAGGACCCTGATAGTCGAGGCGGTAGCTCGTAAGGACCTAGGAGGAGATCGCCAATTATTGCAAACTGCTGTTGGAATCATGTTTCCTGAAATGAATGTGGATTTTCAGCCCATGTGTGCTGGTTATGACTATTCAAAATCCCATTTTTGTGAAGCATGCTTCATCCATCACCAAAACTTGGCTGAGAAAGTTCAGATATGCTTCATCCTGCTTCAGTAGCCATTCGCAGAATGCTCTTCGACGCTTATAATCCAGCGGCGGTTGCAGAACTTGAACACGCTGTACATGGAATGGATGCAAAAACTGACCATGCAACACCCTCACCACTGTTCGCTGGGAAATCTGGTGACGAGCAGCCAATCGCCTGGTACTAGTACCAAGGGACCATTCAACAGAATGCAGAACATCCTCTTCCACATCGGTGCTCCTGCTACTTTGTGGTAGACCAGCGTTTGTCATAATGGACCGCATACGACCTGTTTCTCTCAAATGACATTCCAGAGAAAAAAATGTCCTGAGATTTGGATGCCGTCGTTGCGGATACCTTTCGGCATAAAGACGTGCAGCGACTGCACTGTTCCGCTCTGCTTCTCCGTACAGCAATATCATATCTGTTAATTCGTCCAATGAATAGTCCGCATTATGCGCCATTCTTTGATACGTAACGTGTCTACCAGAACAGTAACCCTGTGTGACTGAATGATTGCTTTCTGCGTGTCACGGCGCTGCCTCGCTGTTGCCATTGTTGCCATTGTTGCCGACAAAGCACGAGAGGGGAAGGGAAAGGACTGCAAGGGGAAACAATTGTTTTTCTTATAATATTGCCATATCTCGCTAACGAAGCAGTTGCGACCATATGTTTATATGAACTTTTTTCCTTGCCTGTAGGTGTAGAACATGATGCTTATATTTAAGGAATGTAATTAAGACACCCTGTATATACGTGGTAGAGTCAGTAAGTTCTAGGACTGGCCGCGGTGTGGCGCTGGTGTTGTCGTAAGCCATCGCCGCATGAGTGTGACAGGTAATGGTAAAGCAGCTCTACCTACATGGCTAAGAGTTTGGTTGTGCATGCACGCTAATTAATTGTTTAGTGAGATTGAAAGAAAGGTGTACGCACTGCATCGGCGAAGCAAAAAATGTCCACTTTTGAGCAACGTGTGAACATCAAATTTTGCCAGCTGCTTCGTAAATCGGCAACAGAAAAACTACAGCTATGACAGCAGGCGTACAGTGACGAAGCACTTAGCCATAATGTTGTGTTCGACTGGCACCGCCGGTTCAAAGAGGGAAGGGAGTCTCTTGAAGATGATAATGCAAGTGGTCGTACAGTAACGGCACGGACCACAGAGAACATCCAGAAGGTGCAACGAATTGTGCGTGAAAACCGTTCACAGACTGTTGACAGCATAGCTGCGCAACTCAACGTTTCTCACAAAAGTTGCCATGCAATTCTCTCAGAAGATGCGCTTCGTGGTCATTGTTTCGGCAGAGCTGAAGACATCATTGCAGCTTTGACAGAGGCTCTCCTCGCAGTTCCACAAAATGCTTTCCAGGCTACCTTCCAGCAGTTGTACGAAAGGTGGCAGAAGTGCATTGTAGCTGAGGGGAACTACTTTCAAGGGGAATGTGTGTAAAGCAGAGATCCGTGTTCCCTACTACTAGCAGCTGCCCCAGTCCTAGAACTTATTGACTCTACCACGTATATATATTATATATGCACATAGATATATATATATATATATGCACTGGTGGTGTAGTGGTTAGCGTGTCGGCTTTCCGTTACAAAGTTCTGGGGTTCAAACCCAACTATCATCGGTGCCTGACAGTAGGCAGCAGTACTGTCAGTATGGTATAGAGCCGAAAACAAATTATGTTGTATGGGTCTATATCCAATAGAGCTGTAGGCGTGATCGGGACGATTTGAACGGCTACAGTACTGCGATGTGGAAAGCAAGAGGGAAACTACGACATTAAAATTCCCTAGTAATGATAATATGGTTGGACAAAATGAGTTCTCTCGGGGTTAAATATTCCGGAGGTGAAATAGTCTCCCAATCAGATCTCCGGGCGGGGACTGCCTTGAGGAAAGCATTTGTCGAAGGTAACTTACACTTAGGTACTTGGAATGTGAAAACCATGAGAAAGGCAGGAAAGCTAGAGAACCTGAAAGAAGAAATGGGAAGAAATAGGATTGATATCATAGGGCTGAGCGAAACAAGATGGGAAGGAGAAGGACAGTTCGACTCGGAAGAATTCATGGTAGTTTACTCAGGAGAAAATTGTGGGGCAAGGGGAGTAGCTCTGGTACTTAGGAAAGATATGATGAAGAGCGTGACAAAAATAACAGCAACGAACGATAGGTTGATGGCAATAAAGCTAAAAGCAGTCCCAGTGGACATGTTGATAATCCAGGTATATATGACAACGTCCACTCATGAAGAAGAAGAAATTGAGGAGATGTATGAACAAATTAACGAGATTTACGAAGAAGACGCAAGAGGAAAGGTAAACTGCATAATAATGGGAGATGAGAACAGCATAGTTGGTGAAGGACAAGAAGAAAATGTTGTCGGTTAATACGGACTTGGGAAAATAAACCGAGGAGGAGAAAAACTGGTAGAATTCTGTGTTTATAACGACCTAGTAGTGACTAATACATGGTTCAGAAACCATAAACGAAGGCTGTACACATGGAAAAGCCCAGGAGATAGAATGAGATGCCAAATAGATTACATCCTAGTAAAACAAAGATTCAGGAACAGCATAAAAAATGCTAAGACATTACCAGGAGCAGTCATTGATTCAGATCACATTCTTCTAATAGTCGATGTAACTATAAAGCTGAAACAAATAAGGGAAACGAGAAGAGATAGACAGACTTCGGACATAGAAAAACTGAAAGAAAGGAAAGATGCCTTCAGCACGAAGTTGGAAGATCGCCTTAGAAATTTGGAAAACAAACCGAAGACCGTGGATACAGAATGGGAGGAAGTGAAAGCCAGCATCAAAGATACCTTGAATAAAGAGATTGGGAAACAAGAGAAGAAAATCAGAAAACCATGGATCATTAAGGAAATGCTGGAGAAAATGGATGAGAGAAGAAAATGGAAAAACGTTAACAGTGAAGAAGGTAGAGCCAATTATAGACGCATAAACAATGAGATGAGAAGGGTAACAGATAAAGCTAGGTAAAATTGGATAAAAGAAAAATGTGAGGTAATACAACAGATGGAGAAGTTAGGATGATACGACATGATGTACGCTAGGGCACTGGAGTTAGAAGATAAGAAGCCTAATGGGATTCGTGGTAAAGGAATTATTAATACAGATGGGAAAATAGTCGCAGAACCAAAGGATGTAGCACAGGTATGGGAAGAATACAATAAGGAACTATACAAAAAGCAGGCAGGATCGGTACAAATGGAACTGGAAGAAGAGAATTGCATTGAAAAAGACAACTTGGGACCAAGTATTACGAAAAGCGAAGTAGAAAAGGCGATACAGGAACTAAAGAAAGGAAAAGCTACAGGCAGCGATGGAATACCGGTAGAGGTACTTAAAGTCATGGGATCGGAAGGACTAAAAGTGATTACGAAACTAATTAACAAGATCTACGACTCGGGAGAGTGGCCTCAGGATTTCTTAGATGTAACAATGATCCCTCTAAAGAAGAAGCCAAAGGCAATGCAGTGTAAAGACTACAGAATGATAAGCCTACTGTCACACACTTCGAAGATCATCACGAGGATTCTTAATAAAAGACTAGAGAAAAAGGCCGAAGAAATGCTAGGGGAAGATCAATTCGGCTTCAGAAAAGGACGAGGAACCAGAGATGCTATCGGTGTAGTGAGAATCATATCAGAAAGGGCAATAGAGTACAGCCAAGATTGCTGCGTATGTTTCGTCGACTGGCAGAAGGCCTTTGATAGAGTAAATTGGGTACTGCTGATGAGGATATTAAAGGATATAGGTGTAGACTGGAAAGACAGGAGACGGATCAGGAATCTATATGTGAATCAAGTTGTAAAGGTCAGGTTGGAGAATACGGAAACCAGCAAAGTACATATCGGTAGAGGAGTAAGACAGGGCTGCTGTCTATCGCCGTTTCTTTTCAATATATATGGAGAGAGACTAATGCAGGAAGCGTTAGAAGGCACGGGAGATTTCAAAATCCGAGGAAGGATTATAAGAACAGTGAAATACGCGGATGATCAAGTACTTACAGCAAGAAAGGAAAAGGAACTCCAGAAAATGATAAATAGACTAGTGATAACAGGTAGAAAATACGGTACCGAAATAAATACAGAAAAATCCAAGGTTATGCGAATATCAAGTAAAGAAGAAGAAAATTTGAATATAAGTATTGGAGGAAAGCCATTAAACAAGTTTCAGATTATAAATACCTTGGAAGCATCATAACGAGAGAAGCAAAATGTACAGATGAAATCAGGACTAGAATAACAAAAGCAAGAGCCGTATTCAGAAGAAGGAAACTCCGGCTAACAGGAAATATAAAGCAGGAAATCCGCAAGAGGTTGATAAAATGCTATGTATGGAGTATATCTTTGTACGGAGCAGAAACATGGACGCTAAGGAAACATGATATTAAATACTTGGAAAGTTTCGAAATGTGGACATGGAGAAGACTGCTGAAGATAAAATGGACAGATAGGGTGAAAAATGAGGAAGTACTACGAAGAATAGGAGAGAAGCGAATGATTATACAGACTATCAGAAAGAGGAAGGCGAACTGGATTGGGCATTACCTGAGGAGAGAGTGCATGATTAAAGAAGTGCTAGAAGGAAAACTGGATGGAAAAAGAGAAAGAGGTAGGAAAAGGTTTCAGCTAGTAGACGACTTGAAAGGAAAGAGAGCTATCAAGACATGAAGAAAACTGAGGAAAATAGGAGTATATGGAGAACCAAGTTTAACCTAGAATAATCACGGACCTGTCAACGGTCAGACTACCTATGATCAGAGGCGTAGCCAGGGGGGGGTTTATGGGGTTCAAACCCCCCCCATGAGAACAGAGCCCGACAATACAAATGAACCAAGCGAGGCGACGGCGAAGACTTCCGTATAGATAGTTTGGAAATGTCGGTGAAGAAGAAAGTGGAAAAACCTACAATAAAACTTGGGAATCCCTGCAAAAGTTTCCCTCTGGTCAATTTTAGAGAATGCAGCTGGGTAGCGCCCTTTCTTAATTGCCTTTTTCGAACCCTTTACGGTAATGCACGTGCAACCCAGGGGGCAACTGGAAGTGTAAACTCTGCCTAGTAAAAGAGGGTCCCGGAAAATCCAAGCGCAAAACTAACGGTAAGAAACGTTGGGGTCGGTATATTTTCATCCAGACGACAAAAGCCCACACGGCTCCATGTCACTCCGTGTCTTATCATTCGATCTCATGCCTTTTTCTTGAAATATTCAAAATCCTGGGAAATACCAATCTACTACGAATCACGCCCTCTGCTGCATTTCGCCATTCTCACTTAGTGTGGAGAGAGAGAGCGTCGGCAATACTTTTCGTGTGCCTGTCTCAGTTGTGTTATAAGTGCGCGTAGAAGTATTTGGTGTGGCTTAGAAGATTGACTGTCGGACACGGCCTAAGCCTTAGATCAACCGAGCAGAGGAAGATAATACTCCAAGGAGGAAGGGATCAACGAGCAGGTCAACCTTCGACTGAAAGGCACATTTTTAATAGAGGTTAGTCTTTTCAACAATTTTGAATATTTATTCAAAGACAGAAATATGCTTTCATTTATTTTTGCAAAAAAAATTATTGAATTGGTTTAACGGGAACATTTTTTGATGTTGATTTCAACGATTCGTTTATTTCGTGTTTAATAATATTTTATCCAGTGTTAAATAATTAACAGATCATTAATTTACTTTTTGGTTGTAAAATTTATTATTTAGTAGATTTTCTGTTTTGCGCCCATTGCAATTTATTATATAATTTTTTAATACAATTTATTTGCTTTATAATTGTAAATTATGAATCGTAATTGAGTAATTCGCTAACAAATAAACTTAGAAGGATGAAATGACTGAAGGTAGATAGAGAACTGAAATAAGAAAGAGAATCACAAGTAGGATTTTAGTTTTATATATATAAAAAATGATTAACATCCGAATTATTTGCATTTGTTCCATATCTTCGTTAATTTTGGTGAAAGTTTTCTTATTCTTATTTTTCACGCTTAAATTTTAATGTCTGCGCACAGAGTTTTTCGAAAACAATTATCTTTTATCTGAAGATGACGATTACTCGTCGAAACCTGGATGTTTGAAAATAAAATTGTGGAAAAAGTACCAAATTTATTAATTTTTCCTACATTATGGATTTCCACAAAACTTCGGCCTCATCAGTGAATTTTATTTTTCTCGTTTTACAACGCCTCTCATGATGTAAAAGATTAAAAATTGCTTTTGAAACTTAAATTTATTAATTACAAATTACATGAATTGCACTATTTTTAATACATTTTTTATTTCGGTGAGCTAATAAAATGTATTTATTTTCTCAAATAATATCTGCAGTTTTCGGAGCATGAATGTGCACATTACTAAATTATGTAAAAATGTCTTTCTTCCAGCTAGAGCAAAACAAGCGTTTGCTTCGGACGGCAAAATTTTGGAAATTGTTTCGCAAAATTTGGAAAATATTTAAATTCTGTATTGCTAACAGTTGAAAATAAGTAAAGAGCTGGCAACGGGATGAAGCTATCGTTTGGAAATATCGTTCTACACATCCGAAGGATGAATGGGAAGTATTAAAACCAGGTTCCCGATCCCCTGATCTTGGAGATTCTTTAAAATTTTTTCCATTTTTCAATATCTTAGATGGCAGCAGTGTAATAGAGCGATCTCCTTTTCCTTTGGTCAATCTTAATTGCCCTTCTTCAAACTTCCAAGGGAATCTTTGCTAGGAACTGTTGGCTCCTCGAAGGCAGCACGAGCAGAGTTCTTATTATCATATCATCGGTCAAAGAAAGCATCTCTGCTGTGTCAATTTGCTGACAAAACAACTGTTCTTCTCTCGAAATATGAAAAAACGAAAACATCATACTAAAGATTATTTTAAAATATGAAAATTGGCCATTCCAAATAATTTAATACGATATCTAGCCAAATTGATGACTATTTATTTTATATCTTACATTTTTAGGTCTAGGTGTAGTATTGCACTCCTTTGAAGTTTTCAATAACTCGATGTCAACTAAGTCAACAACTCCTGCAGGCGACAACAACAATTTTCCTGTATTACATAGGGGATTGCGTGAGCGACCTCCAAGAAAATGTGCATCTACTCTCCATTTGGAACAGTTAGATTGAATGTAATTTCTTCCATCCTTTTAGAGTTCGCATAAATACTGTGGTATTCAGTGAATCCATAAGTTTAAAACTAAAAATGTCAAACACTCGAAAGCAACCGAACATAGTTATTGTTACGACAATAAAGAATAAGTTTGGAGAGTAAAATAGTACGTCTGTTCCCATTTTTATTATATTTTGGGCGTATTTGTGCCCGCCCCTGGATGGTAGGCATTTTTGTGTTTTCTCCATGGCCCTGAACCTGAACCCCCCCCATAGACAAATCCTGGCTACGCCCCTGCCTATGATGATGATGATAAATGCCTTAAGAAAAGGAAAGGTGGCAACAAGGTGTTGGAGAAGCCCAGTGGACACTTACCTAGATTGAAGAGCCGCTGGGGGTGCTGAGGACACACGAAAAACACAAAATAACACAAAAACAACACAAATATGGAGCTTTTGGGCTGAAGCCCTCCTTCAGCGACGGGGAGACATATACTGTTTGAAGTGACATGCTGGGGAGGATATGGAGGGGGGGGGGGGGGGGGAGAGAGGTGTAATGAGAGGAGTTCGGGGATAGGAGGAGGCGGGGAGGGGAGACGGCCAATACGGTTATCGGAGGTTAAGACAAGGGGGGGAGAAAGAGTCAAGGATAAAGATGTTGGCTAACTCCCACTGTCGAAGTAGAGGGACGGGGGTGTCATCAGTTAGAGTGTAGATAATCCTTACTGTAAAGCAGTTATTAAAAGTTGCCTGGTGAAAATTGGCATAAGAAGCCACCGGAAGGGGACGGTTAGTATTTACGCTGTTCCAGTGGCCATTGATTCTAATGTTGAGGGGGTTGCTGGCGAGGCGAACATAAAAATCAGGACAGAGGGTGCAGGTGAGGAGGTAAATGACGTTCCTCGTGGTGCAATTACTTCTGGAGGGGATGGGGTAGGTGATGTTGCAGGAGTGGCTGGTGAATGAAAATGAGGGTAGGTGGATGGGGCATGTGAGGCAACGGGGTTTGCCGTAGGGTTGAGATCCTGAAGCGGATGGAGGGTTGGGAGTGGGTAGTTCTTTCTTCCACAGGATATTTCCCAAATTGGGAGGCAGTCAGAAGGAAAGAATGGGGGAATTAATAAAGGGGGATTGGTGAGAGGTGGAAGTAAGAATTGGGTAGAGGATTTCCTTGAGGACCTCGTGGATCCCAGGGTGGAAGAAGGTAGTAAGGGTAAGGGAAGGGGTAGAATCAGGAATAGGAAGAGCGTGAGAGTGGTGTTTAGTGTGTGTGTGTATTTGGAATCCGCGAAAATAGAAGCAAAGGCCTTATGAAAAAATGGGGGTTAGGTTCGCGGTTGCTGCGTGCGTATGAAGCCTCGCGTAATGATATCGACGTATTTCTCGAGAACCGTTCGTCGTAAAGATATGCGGTAAACGGCGTTTTGTTTCTACTGGCTATGAGGTCCCTGGAAAAATATTTTCGTTTGCTAAAGTGTCCCAGGTTCGAATCCAGGAGACAATTATATTTTCCCATAAATTTATACGGGATTTTCGACTTTTCAGAGTGCAAGGTTTTTTTCCTTCATTCATTAAAAACGTAAATATGGACCGATTTTCTTCTTTTTTGCTTTATTCGACGGCTAAAGCTCTATAATATCTTATTCGTGCGATGTTTACACGTTATACGGTCGAATGTTTCAGAAATACGCATTCTTTTTCGAAATTTTGTGGATTTTTCGTACTCATTCAGGGCGTTGCCAAGGAGACTCTTATTGTTGTTTCTTATTCATTTAAGCCTTCAATTTGAAGGTTTAATTGGCCTTAAATTTTAAGGCCAATTAAACCTTCAAACAGAAGAAAGAAAAGCGTTATTGTTATCTTCTCTTCAATGATAATCTAAATAAACGCTTGCATTGACGTCGCCTTTATAGTAGGTCCTGTAAGAAGTTAAAAGGTGTAGCTGATAGACACTTGAAGGAAAGCAACTGTTTGTGAGTTCGTCTATAAGGGTGCACCGATAATCATTGGAACTAATGTAAGGTAGAATTAAAAATTTTTCCCCTTTGAATATACCTCGATAATATATGATCTAAGGTAGGGTCGAACTATATAGATTATTTGCAAGAGTAGCGGCAGCGAGCTGCTAGTGTGGCATTTAAATCTGCCGTAGCCGTACAGTAGGTTTAAAGAGATAATTTTTCATAAACCATGATCAGCAAAGAATATACCGAAAAAATATTTACTGAATCTCGTAAACGGAAAAAAAATGCATGCATTAAATTTGGTGAGAGCTAGAAAACGAACCCCTCGCCGAGCATACCGTTACGCTACCGTTATGTTCAGCAATATAATCATACCTTAAAATGAATGTTATTGTTTCTCTGGCCTAGTGTCAGATTCATCCGGTTGCCTGCCCACTGATGCCGCACTCTGGCCACTAGCAAATTTATTTAGCAACTCAATTTTCTCACTTAAAGTCAACGTCTTCTTTTTGCGTCTGCTTTCGGTATTATCACTTGCTTTCCTCTTGGTAGACATTTTCGTAAAACGGAGCCACAACGTAATAAAAAAAACCTCGCGGACGGGAAAATTCATTTGTTTGATGTTTTTCTCATCCCTTCAAAGATGGCAGCAGTAGTCGGAAAAGCCGCGAATTTGGAGGCTCTACTGTATATGCAGCGCCGTACCGATGGGTGAGGCGGCGAGGCAACCGCCTCAGGCACCTCTCGAAGGGGTATGCCAAAATTTGACAAAAATGAAAACCTATCAAAATAAATTCATAAGGACAGCCAGAGGCGTCAATATAGTTAGGGCGTTTAAACGACTTTTATCTATCCATTATTGAAAATTTCTCTTTTGCATTCCAAAGTGAATCACATATTAACAAAGCGGTAACTTTGTCTTTATTACAACAAAGCATATAAGTGAATATAAATATTAAGGGTATGTTTGTGAAATTTTTATATAAAATAGGGGGCGCTGCTTGATTGGCCATACGTCAACATACAATACTTCAGGCTGACAATGTTTATTCATGATTTTTTCAATATCGTTTATTCCTTTTTAAACAATGCTGCAAAAACTCGTTTTTATATTGAGTTGACCATGAGTTGGACAATAGTATATTTGTAGAAGACTCCCTCAGCCTAAACATGCAAGACATGGTTGAGTGAACGACTTTGTTACATAAATAAAGGCGGATTATATATCTCGGCTCCTATCAAATATATTCTGGCAACCTTCCTACGAAGATAAAAAAATCGGTTCAACATACAATGTACAAACTTTCTCATATACTAATGCGTCGTTTAGTTATCTTTAGAAAGTAAAAATCGTGTCAGCCGGTTTTTAAAAAATCCAATTTTAGTTAAACTTGACCAAGAATAAACTTCCCTTATATTCATTCATTGAGAAAAATGAAATATGTAGTATTATTGCAGACGTATACTCAAGTAACTGTACGAAATTTAATCAAAATCGTTCAAACCGTTTTGAGAAAATGAAATTATTGTTAAAGATGCCTAGAATAAACTAGCCTAATATTCATTTTTTGAGAAATATGAACTACTAGCAGGAGTGCCCATTGAATTTCAACGGATTTAGTGAATCTAAAATTTTGACTGTGTAATATGAAAGCATCGCAAGAATAAGATAGTACTCCCTCCCCCTCCCTCCCACTCTCTCCTTCCCTTCTCTCCCTCCCTCCCCTCTCTCCCTTTCCCTCCCTCCCCTCTCTCCCTTTCCCTCCCTCCCCTCTCTCCCTTTCCCTCCCTCCCCTCTCTCCCTTTCCCTCCCTCCCCTCCATCTCCCACCCTCCTCCCTCTCTCCAACCCTTCCCTCTAATTCCCTCTCTCCATCTCTCCCCTCCATTACCATCCATCTCTCCCCCTCCCTATCTGGTATTAAAAGCAGTCAAAGCGACACACAAACATTATCCTTTATATGTTACATTAGAAGATAATTCAATTAAAAACAACATATATTTGGTTTCCATGTAAACAAATAAAAATCGTACACAGAAATTGACAAACGATGTTACGTTAAAATTTTTCCCAAATAAATGCATTGAACTCTCAATTTCGGCGACAATGGGAGTTGTCATGGTAGCTTATAATGGGTATTGTAATAAAACTGATAAAATTATGTATTTTATTGATTCTAAATGCATGTTTATGCTAATTCGATCAGGATTCGGATTGTCTTCAATAAAAATAAACTTCGTTCTTTTCTTCGTAGAACCATTCAAGTCTGAAGTTCATATCATGTTTCTAAGTAATTTTTAAATTCACATGAAAAATAAGCTATGTTATTCAAATGGAGAAAATGAAAAAAAGAAAATATTTTTTAAATTAGACAGGTCAATCAAATCGATATAAAAACTTTACTATACCACCGTACTCGCTATTCCGGTTAAAATGATACCTTTCTCTTTCTTCTACGATGTGTAGCTTTCAAGTTTTAAATTATGATACACACACACATTCATTTTTATATATAAGATGTAGTACTATATTTTTTCCTGTTTTTAATTATGTAGTATTATTGATGACGTAAACTCAAGTAACTGTACGGAATTTAATCAAAATCCTTAGAGCCGTTTTTGAGAAAATCAAATTGTTGTTATAAATGCATAAAATGAACTACCCTTAATTATTGAGCAATGTTAACCTAATCTTCATAACTTCTGCTCAGTATGATAAAATGCCTTAGTATGAAATTTCATTCATTTTCGCTCTACTGTTTAGGCTCTAGAACCAGTAACAGACAGCCGGCATTGCAAAAACCACTTTTTCGGATTCAGCAACACCTAAAACGTATATTTCCGTAAAAATCTCGAGGTCGAATTTTTTCGCGATAACAATACTTTCTCAATATACTTCGTATATGAGAAAATAAAAGTTAAGGGGGTGCCACATTATATCTCACCTCAGGTGGCAAAATGTCTGGGCACGGCCCTGTATATATATGTACCTACTATAGTCTGTTCACTATATAAAGTCTCTTGGCCTTCATAGAGCAAGTAACCAATCACGAACGTTTCCCCTTCCATCGCCCCTCACAACTTTCGCGCGGGAGGACAGATACCCAATCACGAACAGCAACAGCAAGGAAACGGCGGTAGAAATGGCAACGCAGACCGATGTGAATGCTCCAAAATCAAGAGTAACACTAAGTTTCTCCCACTACCTTCCCAAACAAACCATCTCCTATTGGCTGCTGCCAAGAGACTTTAGATAGTGAACAGACTATAGTGCCCTGTATTTCACCAATTCGGTGAGTGACAGAGGTTGCGGCCTTAACATCAAGTCTCTTGTGTGGTGCCTTCCGGTAAACCTGTAAGTTTAAAGTTTCTTTTTTCTTTCTTCAATTGTTTTCCTTTTATTTTCCTTGTCCCTAAAAATTCAAGTTTTATGGTTAAGGAGTTTCTTTTTTAAACGTCCATTTCGCAGTAGTCTCCAAACCCCCTTTTTAATTATATGTATACCAGTTTAATGCCCGTCAAAAATGACAGGAGGAAAGATACGATCGTTCAAACTATTTAGGGAGATCATATTAACATCAGAAATAACTGTCTTGAAAATGGTTTCCCCCCACCCTCCCTCTCTCTCTCCTATTAAAAGCATTCAAAGCACATTTATACCCATAAGCATTGAAATAACAATAAGATAGCGAGGTCTAACAATGGAATAGGTAGGCAAGGTAACATCCCATTAAAAATAGCTAGATTTCCTGAATTAAACGTTTAAACTGAGCGATTTCGAACTGTAGGCAGAAAAAGACAAACAGCAAAAGAACCTTTATAATGTTTTCTTCAAAATGGTTCATATCCGAAGTTCATAGGTCAATTCTTTCTAATTTTAATCTAAAAAAGAATGAAAGCCTGCACATTGAAAAGTTCATTTTTACGTGAAATTGTATCTTATTGGAAATTATCCCCTGGAGTCGAACCCGGGTCTTTAATTTCGAGATGTATGCATAAAAACGTTTTGTCATTATATCATAATGCTATCATCAAATTCGGTTTTCGTTTGCAAGATATTAAGCTTCAAAAAGCATTATGTACATTACAAAGAGACAAAGTGACACTGTCTTTTATATGTTTTATGATTATGATTTTTATATAGATAAAAATGTTTCTAAATTATTCATGAGTGTAATTGCCGTAATAATTATTTCAGTCGGTCATATTTTTTGCATTGAAAATGAAAAGCCACATTTTATTACAAACTTACAATTTAATAGAAAAAGTATGGGATTAGCACGTAAGGTTTTAAACATACACTCTGATTGCTCACATTGGTTGGTACTAGGCCATAATCAATCATTAGAGCAAAGTTATTACGAACATTTATCATTGATTTATTTATTTAATAAGGTTGTTTGCAGCACTTCCAAGAATCAACTGCTGTAGCTTCTTTTGGAAACATACCAAATGTATCTCCATGTATGATTCATGTCTGTTATCACCAGTGTTGATAATATGCAGTCATAAATAGTAGAACTCAAGGGTGAAAATTACCATACACCAGGGATGGCATATGATTTTTGAGTTGCGTCCCAAGAAAGTACTGTGAACCATCAGAATATTTTTCGTGTGCCACTAGTTTACTCCTTCTCTAAGAAAATTCATGTTTTATACAGAAAATACAAGCTTACGCATGCCAAGTAAAATTGCCTGCATGCCAGTGCTGGCACACGTGCTCCATATTTGCGATCCCTGCCATACACATATAATTTGATTAACAAACTCAGTTCAGGAACAAGCACTTAAAAAAGTACAGAAGTAATCTCAGGTATCTGGTTTACAGAATCATGTACATGAAATTATTTCCATTATCCTACGAAAAAGTGTATTTCTAACACATTGTACATGACTGTGTATGTACATTTTCTGTGTACCCAAGGGATTTGTATAGCCATTTAATGCTTGCAAGTTTAAGTATTTGCCAAAACATAGAAGATGGTAACTAGTGCAAGATATAATTCAGGTCTGAAAAGGTTAATTTGGAACAGCTTTTCTCTTCCATAGGTACTTTTGCCTGTAGTAATGACCAGTAAAAGTAACATTAATCTGGGAGTTATGTTGTAGGCATGCTTAGAAACACATCTTATCTTTTATTTAGAAAACAATGCAGTAACATGCTTAGAAACACATCTTATCTTTTATTTAGAAAACAATGCAGTAACAATGTTATTCCACATTTACAGCAACTTAATAAATGCTAAGACTGCAGTAGATGTTTTTTTATTACAAATGTATGCTGCTGTAGGTCTTGAACATTTTAAAATTTAATTAAATCTGCTACTATAGAATGGATCAACTGAAATCAGATATACAGAATATCATTTTATCACTAATATTCATATCAAAAATATAAATAAAATCATCTGTAGAAGGCTCTGATTCACCTCTTCCTGCTGTTCATTATTAATACAAGGTTGTAACTTTAATCATTCTAATAATAATATAAACCTCTTAAATGAGCAACCGTTGCCTTCTTTGAAACACCTACCGGTTCAAAATTTTACTGGTGCCAACTTAATAGCAAGCATTTATCCAAAAGAAGCTCAAACAAACCTTTTAAAAGTTCCCTTTCCTTAGTAACTTCTAGGCCATGTACTGAATTTGTGTGTCACTTTGCCGAGGGCTGCTAAAATTTAAAAAACTGCAGCAATTTAAAAATGATAAATCTTTATAACGAATAGCAAGTGTGTTATGTTGTATGGTCCGACACTTGGATCTTGTTGGTAATTCATCGAAGATTACCAACGGGGTGCTGAGATTACCGAATGCGAAAAAATTTGTCGCACTTGGAAATCTTAAATGTTCACGAAATGATTGGAGAAAAGATAAAAGTTCTTATATAATTTAAAACGGTGAAAAATTATGAGTAGGTGGAAAGTTAGCTTTTGCAGAGATAAATGAAGAACGAAATTACACAAAAATTAAACGACACTCAATAACCAAACTAAAAATGTTATTAATATAACAACACAATATGTTCTCTCTCTATCGAATCAAAGTGAAAGCTTATTTGGAAAACTATCAACTTCAAAATTAATAATCTATATAAAAATAACACGATGTTACAAAATATAAATGATGTAAACAATGGGAATATTTGAGCCTATGAATCAAAATGGTTAGATAATAGACTATAGTGAAATTCGTGAAGTGGTTATGTTCTTTGAACGTAAAAATTCGATAATCCAATTGCTACTGAACGTTTGTTACTTCACGTGAAATATTCTACTGATGTAATAACACGAAAATATAATAGATGAAGGACGTGAGTACACAAAATATCAGGAGAGTCGATCAAACCCAGTTGTGCGGTAAGAAAATATACAGAGTTAAAATAAAAGGCACAACCATATATTTCCAAGCAATCCACTAATAGAAAATGACGATACGGACGATACTATCGTGTAAAACTCTGCCTCTACAGGATTTCTAGCCAACTAAAATATAAAGTGACTACATTTATTCCGCAGATAAACAATAACTCATGAAATGTTTTCATCGCTTTATTATTTACCTCTGAGTGATTGCTACACATTATATGTATACACAGAGTACACATTCGCTTGTATAAACATAAATATACGTTTAATGATTGTAATAAAAACTTAAAGATCCAACAGGAAATCATATTCTACAGTACATAACATTTAATGAAAAGTAAGCTAAAAAATAAGCATGTGATGAAACTGATGTTCTGCAAATCAGTTACATTCCTTTTTTATAGAAATTCTGAGACATAATAAATCATAAAATATTTTAAAATTAATCCGTTTACTATTGTTTGCCGCGCAATCGGTGACATGGCGCCCGTTGGCCAGCTAAATCCGTTATGCCACAGCTTCACTCCAGCTCTCGCACGATGTGTGCGAATCTATAATAGTTAAATGAAAACACAGATTGCGTTATCCGGGAGTGTTTTCGATGGTTTTTGTACACACGTTAGGTCGGTAGGTTAACTCCGATGAAATGGCAAAACCAAGATTTCCTGGTAAACCTCATAGATTATTGAGCCGAAACAGAACTAGAATATCAACTGCCTCAGGACAACATGACGATGATACAGTTGATGCTGTAGGAAATATTTGCCTCGGCCTAGCTATATTTAAGCAAAGTTTCAATGGCAATGAGGAGGTAAGTTATTACAATTATTTCTAACATTTATATAAGGTATCGTTTTTGATTATCATTGTCAGCTTTTTACATCTCCGAATCGACATATCTCTTAATAACTAACTACGTTAATGTGCAAAATGGCGAAATAGGCCAGTAAATTTTGCTCAAGACATGTTTCTTTAAATATGTCACTTTTCAAGCGTTGTTTTACATTATATTAGTCAACAGAATCATGTAAATTTGCATTATTAGAAATGTCAAGTGCTTGTCACTTTTTTGTTGCTAAAGTTTTGTAGTTTATAGAATTGTAAACTTACAGGCCGAACGGTGATTAAATATTTTTATTTGTTTTATTCATTAGAAAGACAAATCAATACTAAGTAATGTTATGTTATGTCATTACATTATCATATGAAACAAATATTTCGTTCTTCATTCGGATATTTTAATTACTTTATGCATTTTTCAACACGAGCATCTTTAAATATTCGTAACAAATGTTAGGCAGTCTTTAAAGTAATTCCTTGCGTTTATTTTCCATAGTGGTGAGATCTTATCCCCTTGTTTTGGATATGCGGAGACGTATACGTTCAAATCAGCTGTTTTAAACAACCAATTTTTAAAAGTATCCATTCAAATAGATCGGTATATAAAACGATGTTGGAATATGAACGAATGAACGGATACCTTAATTACAGTTCTATAAATGCATTTTTAATTTTTTCTCATGAACGTTTACCATAGTGATCTTTTAACTATGAATGTTAAATCAGGTTCGAACATATTTTACAACTATCTTGTTTAAACTCTGCTACACACATCAACTTCTCGCATTTCTTATAAATTTTTTGTATGTGTAGTAATTTTAATTACTTTACATTTGATTTTCTAAGATTTTCTTTTGTTATGATTATTATTATTTACTTTTCAATTTTGAAACCCGTAATTATCATCACTTTTGGATTTAACGCTGACCGATTAAACTGTTTACAGATGTTACTGGTTCCTAAATGTGCAAAATTTTGCCCACGTATTGATGACTGTAGATGAGTTAAATGTGTTATTTCGTAAAACTCACATGTAATGCTAATTTTGTATAATTTTCCCCACAAATTTAGCCCTACCTGCCAGGTTTAAATGAATTCAAAGGTTTCACCGCAAAAGAAGTTTTAGAAAGCAAAAAGCATGCAAAAAGGAAGCATGAGAAAGCGGATAAACCTGACTTAAACTATTCCCCTTCTACATTTCTGTTTTCCACTTCTTTACCATCGAGTACCACTTCCACAGTTGAAGGACCGAAGAATGAAACAGTAGAGGTGAATGATGATGCAATCAGTGTACCAATTTCAAAGAGAGCACGTCGTAAGGGAGGGGGTAGAAAACCTTTATTGTTAGTTCGCAAACAAGAAAACCCCACTGAAGGAATACAAGTTACACCAGAAATTAAGGAAGAGCTCCCTCCACCTGTGTCAAGTGTTTCTATGTTGCCTGCGGTAGAAGGTCCATTGTCATGGATAGGACACCCTCTGATTGTGGAGGGTAAACGTAGATGGAAGCCAACATACAAAGTTCTCCAAGGTCCCTCTTCACTAGAGGAATCTCGCAGGTTGGGTGGAGAGGCTTGGCCGTTTGGGGATAGGCAAATGGCTCGTGCTGTAGAGGCTCCTGCTCCTCTAGGGGGTAAGTTTGTGACTGGTAGTGAAGAGAAAGAACAAGATGGCAAGAATGTTTGGAAAGCAGGGGCATCAAGTTCTGGTGTTCGTCCATCAGGGGGAGGAATACTTCGTGAAGCAAGGTTACGTCTGGATTCAGCTGCTTCAGGCATTGAGGATGGGGAATGGGTTAGGAGAATGATGGATGAAACAGGTTGGTTGAATTATTATTGTTATTTTGTGTTGTCTAAATGACACAATTTGTAGGTTAGTTTGCATGAGATGTTTTTCTGCCTGTGGAAACACTTAAGAATATATAGTCTTCACTTCAACTTGAGCAAATTACATTCCATTAACTTATCGCTTTCATTATAATTGAATGTACAATAGAAGATCGTTTATCCGAAATGGTCGGGGTCTGACCCATTTTGGATAAACGATATTTTCTGATGTTGGATGTCTTAACCTTTACACAGCATAGCAGCCATAAAAAATATTAACAAGGAATGGTAGAAACAAATGATATTACAAATAAAATAATCTTCGAATACGTTTTATATAACAAAAAGCGTAACAGGTATCATCTTCCAACATAAACACAGTGAATATATTAAGTAATATGTAAAGATGTATATGTATTATTACTTGGATGGGAAATCAACAAATAATATCCATGTTTACCTGGAAATAGCAAAAATAAACAATGTTAAATGATGGAATGCTTTGAATTGCATATACTCATGCAAATTACAAAGTAATGGAGGGTAACCAGCCTACATGAGGCGGTGGTGGCTTTTGTAACTACAACTGATATCGGTGGTCAGTTATTTTGCTGTTTGGAGTACAGATAAACAATCTTCTACTTTATAACATCAAAACTAAGAGGTTAATAACAATATTATTTAGTTAAATTACAGCAAGCGTTGAACATTACTTGCTGTATTTTTTATTATTTGAGACTTAATTACTGTGTCTCATATTTTGATCCCTACATGGCAAGCTTGTGATTTCCTTTTTAACTTGCCATTTTACAGAAAAGAACAGAAATTTATCTGCTGAACTGCCTAAAAGTGCCTCACAAACCAACATCTCAGAAGGCAACTCAACAGAGAAGAATGCTCAGGAGAATGAGATCTCACCTGCAAGAGTTTATTGTCGCATCTGCAGAGGTGCCATGTCCAGACGTTTTAGTAGAAGGAAGGTAAATGAGAATGTGCAAAATATCTATTATAAGTTAAGACTCGAAAATTATTTTTATTGTGACTGGAATCCAACTGAAAAATAGGTAACTTCAATAACCATGAAAAGATAAGGACAACTTTATATACATTTTGACAACAAAGTAGTCATAAGCAGTGGTTAATACACTACTTTTTAGAATCTGCAAGCACTGTTTATTGCTGCTATGTAGCCAAAATGTGCATATAGCATTCCCAATTATTTTTAAATAGTTATTATAACTACCAAATTTATTAATTGGATGTTGTTAGATGCCAATTTTTTAAGGCCATTAAGAATATATTCCAAGTGCATCTCTTCCAAAATAATTTATGCCATTGTTTGCTTCAGCAGTTGTAATTCTAATAGCCACGCTATTTTAATACTCATTCAGTCACATTTTTATACTTCTGAATTTTTTACGTAAGTATTTTTTTAATTGAAAGTTAATTTTCACAGTTATTAAAATAAAAGAGAAAAGAATAAATTCTAAATACCTCATTGTTATTAACATTTATATTACCAAGGTTTTGACCTTTGTCATCACCTGACGAGGTTTTCTATTATGGTCATTTTTTAAAAAACTTCTGTCATCATTGAAACTTTTTATATTATCATCATACACACAATATACTACTGTGCTACTACTACTGTAATGGAAGAGGAAGGAAGCATGAATCATCAAATGTAAAGTTAATCCCAAAAAAGATCATTTCCTAAACTAACTTTGATTCTAAGACTCAATTTTTTAGAAATAGTAAATAACTTCAGCCTGCTTCTTTATTTACTCAACCTGTTGCACAGTTTTTTAAAGTAATATTAAATTTACCACAAAAATGTTATCTTTGTATGAACTTTAAGAGCTTAATCCATATTAATGAAGAAAAGTAACTACCGTATTCACCCGAATCTAAGACGACCCCCCATTTTGATGATTCCAAAAGAGAAAAAAGCTCAAATTGACCTTCATGACTACAAAAATTATAAATCCTGTGAAATATTTATTTTCTCTTATACTTTTCTTGAATTGTCATTGTCTTTTAGCATTTTAAAATCATAAGATCACATCACAAATAGAACCATTCAGATTTTCAAACAAATTAAATGGTAGCATTCATTTTAAGATAACATTAAAAATAAAGTAAATACATTGAAAGAATAT
Organism: Uropetala carovei; assembly: GCA_036926305.1. NCBI lineage: Eukaryota > Metazoa > Arthropoda > Insecta > Odonata > Petaluridae > Uropetala > Uropetala carovei. The sequence continues at coordinate 187,630 of JAXCHB010000127.1, forward strand.
ACTCATTTCAGGACAACAAAAAAACATTTCAATCCAAGTGCTGCATAAAATCATTTTGTGTTAGTCATCATCACTGTCTATGCAACCTTCACTATTTTCCTCATGCTCACTATCGTTATCACTCTCAACTTCATCATCAGTCTCCCACAAAACATCATCCTCACTCCCATCCATGGCATTAGATAAGCAGCATTTCTTAAATCCTTTCACTATTACTTTTGCATTTATTTGTTGCCACGATGCCTTGATCCATTGGCAGAGCATTGCAACTTCAGGTTTCTTAAGATTTCCTTTTGGTGTTAAAGTGTGAGTTCCACTCTGTAACCACTCAGTATACAAAACCTTTAAATTATTTTTAAAACACTTATTGACAGCAACATCTAAAACTTGAAGTTGCGATGTCATTCCTCCAGGTATTACAATAAGATCAATATTCATCGCACTCATTATGTTTTTAATTTCAGGAGATGTGTCCTTGAATACATCCAGTGAAAGCATTGCTCTTTGTTTCAGTAAAGCTCCTGGCCGTCTATTCCACACCACATGTAACCAATCTCTGATTAGTTCTTTAGTCATCCACCCCTTTTCTTGACACCTATTATTCCACTTGGCAAATGTTTCTTAGGCATTGTTTTCCGCTTCAGAATCACATATGGTGGTAATTTAGTCCCATCTGCTAAAACCGCCAACATTACCGTGACTCGCATTTTTTCGTTGCCTGTAGTTTTAATTAGGTCGGATTTCGCACCTTTTTTGTTCACAGTATAATTAGATGGCATGTAGAAGAAAACCGGAGTTTCATCGGCATTTCCTATTTGGCTCAAAAGGTAATTATTGGTTTTTCTAAGTCCAATTACGTATTTCTGGTAAGCGAGAAGTTTTTCAACATAGTCTTCTGACAATTTCTGACACAGCGAAGTTCGTCGCCGTAAAGAAAAATTATTTCGTCACATCATTCTCACGCACCAACTTCTGCTGGCCTTGAATTCTTGCAATGATATATTAAGTCCTCTAGTAATTTCATTAGCTTTAAGTATAATACTTTAAGTCGAAACAGGCATACCGTTCTTCCTCATGGTGCGCACAAACTTGACTACTTCTTCTTCTGAGCGACTTCCTTGTGGCTTTGGCTTTTTCTAGTTCCTGTTTTGAGAGTTTCCATCGACGCACATTTGCCTCAGATACACCGAACTTTCTACTCGCATCACAGTTATTAGTTTTTTCGGCGTAATTTATCACGATCAGCTTAAAATTTGTATCTTAGCTCCGTCTAATTCCTTTGTTAACTTTCCCTTTGCACTCGTGCCACGTACTTCAACATGATCTGTCATTTTAACTTAAGGGTTGTGCATTTAAATCAAGAATGCACAACTCAAAATTACTGTCACACTTAGTGAATCGCGGTGCGTCATTTGAAAGGGGAATCCCAATGATTTCCGCTCTCATTTGTTTTGACATTGCGGTTGCCATTACATGCAAGATGAAAGTACGTCGTCTGTGTTATGATCGTCGACGATGATTATTAGTCTAAATAATTATTATTCCCGTCATGTTTTTCTTATTGTTATTACTATTTGTTTATTTCACTTCTTTATGTACGTACTTGAATTTGCTGTTGTGAATTGTTTACTCTAATATACCATTTGTTGTAAAAACCATTGATTAAATGCTTAAATATACTTCGTATTCGAATGTAGGACGACTCTTGATATTTACAGCTGAAAATTTGGAAAAAAAGGTCGTCTTAGATTCAGGTGAATACGGTAAGTTATTTTTCTTCGTTAATATTAGTTAGCGTTAGTGAATGAATATATACAGGTGGGCCTCACTTAACGAGGGGGATGAGTTTCTGAGGTCTCCGCATTAAGTGAAAATCCGCGTTCGCCAGGGCACCATAACCTTTAGGCGCCCAGAGGGAAATAACTTTCCAAATGGTATTTTTGGACCCGCATTCAATGTAAAACATATTTCTACCACACTTTTTGAGCGTAATTTATTAAACAAACTATAAAATTACCTAGTAAACATTGAGACAAAAAAGCTTTTTAGCGGTAGACGTACACGATTTCCAAATATTTCTCACAACACCTACGAAATTTTATTTAAAAAATTGGTACAACATACAGTGTACAAACTTTCGCATATACTTATGCAATGTTTAGTTATCTTTAGAAAATTAAAATCGTATGAGCCTGTTTTTAGAAAATCCTATTTTTGTTAAAGTTGCCCAAGAATAAACTAGCCTTATAATCATTCATTGAGAAAAATGAAATAGGTAGTAATATTGAAGATGTAAACTCAAGTAACTGTACGAAATTTGATCAAAATCGTTAGAGCCGTTTTTGAGAAAATCGAATTATTGTTAATGTTGCCAAGAATAAACTAGCCTTATATTCATTTTTTGAGAAATATGAACTATACAGTATTATTGAAGACGTAAACTCAAGTAACTGTACGAAACTTGATTAAAATCGTTACAGCCATTTTCGAGAAAATCGGATTGTTGTTGTAGAATAAACTACTCTTAATTATTGAGCAATGTCAACCATTTCTATGTATACTCTGCTCAGTATGATAAAATGCCTAAGTCAAGATTTCATTCATTTTCGTTCTTCTGTCTAGGCTCCAGAGCCAGTAACAGACAGACTGCATTGAAAAAACCACTTTTTCGGATTCAGCGACACCTAAAACGTGTGTTTCCGTAAAAATCTCGAGGTCGAATTTTTTTGCAAAAACAATACTTTCTTGATACTGTGTATGAGAAAGTAAAAAGAGGCCAGGGTAGACTGCTTAGCTTTTTTTTGCTTATTACATAAAACTTGTCGGTAGCATTCAAATAGTTGCAGTTGCAGCCCTGCTTCACGGCACTCACTCGTGTGAAGTCATTGTGCTCCTCTTCGTTTGGAGGTTTTCGCAACGTTTGATGATGTGGGTTGATGCTTTCGGGAGGCACTGCGTGGACGGCATTACTGCTCTTGACGTTTCGCCTTCGATGCTGAAGGCTTCTTCAGGAGTGAAGTGCAGGGGCAGTCCTGCGTCATCTTATATATACTGGATTCGCCTATCTCTATTGACGGTTCGAGTCGTCGCGGCCAATGGCCGTCTGTCTGAGAGTTTCCTTTCTCTTTTTAGCCGTTGTTGTCATTGTGGCCATTGGGAGAGTGGTCGTTCCTTTCTCTATCGTCCGTTGGTCTGGCGCCCTTCACCCGCGGATCGAAGAAGTGTCTCCACGTATGGCTTAGTTGGTAGCCGTAATATTATTTTAGCTATTCAGTAGCTCTCTTATAACGACGTTCCTTGTAAATACTCTTTCGTTTATTGGCAATTGCCCTTGATTATCTTTATCAACCCAAAATTTTAAATTATGTCTGAATCCGAAAAAGTGGTTTTCGCAATGCCGTCTGTCTGTCACTGGCTCTAGAATAAAATGAAGAACTCTGGCTCTGGAGCCTAGACGGTAGAACGAAAATGAATGAAATCTCCTACTTAGGCATTTTATCATACTGAGCAGAGTATACGTAGAAATGGTTGACATTGCTCAATAATTAATAGTAGTTTATTCTATGCATTTTTAACAACAATCCGATTTTCTCGAAAACGGCTCTAACCATTTTGATCAAATTTCGTACAGTTACTTGAGTTTACGTCTTCAATATTACTGTATAGCTCATATTTCTCAAGAAATGAATATAAGGCTAGTTTATTCTAGGCAACTTTAGCAATAATTCGATTTTCTCAATTACGGCTCTAATGATTTCGATCAAATTTTGTACAGTTACTTGAGTATACATCTACAATAATACTACGTATTTTATTTTTATCAATCAATGAATATAAGGCTAGTTTATTCTTGGGCAACTTTAACAAAAATAGGATTTTCTAAAAACAGGTTCATACGATTTTCATTTTCTAAATATAACTAAACGACGCATTAGTACCCATATATGAGAAAGTTTCTACAATGTATGTTGTACCGATTTTTTCATATGTAGATCAAAATTATATAATTTTTTTGTGTAGCGTTATTGTTTTATTATTATTTATAATGTCATGTTAATATGTTAAATTATCATTGTAACAAAGTAATTGTCGATATTATAGATTTAAAAAAATATAAATCATCAAAAACATGTTTACGATTCAATGATGCCAAAGAAACATGAAGCATGAATCATATTTCTATTTCAATTTTTCAAATGTTTTCTGCCTTAGGAGATATGTTTTTTGAGTTAGACCCGTGAAATTTACGGGGAAAAGACTGAAACTGGCAACCAGACAATGCAATATTATGCAACACTGCTGAAATATCACAATATTTAGGATACTTTATGAAATTTGATTAGTGCAAAATTTAAAAAATCATAAGATATTAGACTGCGGTCGCACTGTGCATAAGATATCTATATTTTGAAAAAATTTTAATTTGAAATAAAATCCACGTTATAACAAATCTGCATTGGCTGGGGCCACCTTAAGTTGGGCTCACCTGTATACTGAAAGGTATAGGCACTGGAACGGACCGAGCATGCATTTCGTGTTAACCAATATTTCATTTTAAGCGTTTTCATGTTAACACGTTTGCGACGTTGTGTACCACCAGTGGTACATGCAACCTTTTCCTTTTATATCCTTCCCTAACCTAAACAGAAAGCTGGAAGTCCTTCGTTTTACACAGACGGCCACGAGAAATACATTTTCGGATGGGTGGAGCATGGGTGTGATTTTTTTATTTCTGCTGCACTTTTCAAATCAACACTCATGAAATGTATTGTATGAAGGATTCTTTATTTGATAACCTATAACCAAACACGTTATTCGATATATTTTTACCTAGAAAAGAACAATATTACGTATTACGCATACGGCAACGAGAAATACATTTTCGGATGCGTGTACCACCGGTGGAACATGAGATGGTATGAGTCGTAAAATATAATTAGAAGTAGTTGTTTCCATTAGTTTTTAATAATTCATATGAATTTATTTAGTTATGTTTTCCTTGAAGCATTTCATAAACATTATTACTTGTCTGTTGCGCTCTTTGCTAAATGTTCAAACTCCTTTTGCTTTTGTCCCATATATCTTTACCAGAAAATCCATCTTCATTATCCTCTCTTGATTTCACGGTTTTGCAAGAAATATCCAAAAATAAAGACAACTTGCCAAAGACATTGAATAACAAAAAGAAATAAATGCCACACAATATGGTTAATACCCATGATGAGGAGAACAGCTATAAACTTTTGCACTTCACTTTTATCAGTGTCTTTCCACTTACGCATCCTCGAACGAGGAGGTAGCTGTTGGGAGGTAATGATTTGCTGAGCAGATCTATTAGTTTCCTGCACTATTAGGTCTAACACTTCATTATTACAAAATGTTTGTATAAAGATAAGGGATCTGAAAAATCCAAATCACACTGCACACCACTGTGACACTATAGAGAAAGCGACGTTCAATATTAGAAAATGGTTCCCACAATTCCGATCCTCGACTAGCAGCTCCACTAATATCTTCACAAGGTTCATCTTCTAAAGACACTGACTAACTATCCTCTTCTGAATCAGAGGGTTTGTATGAATCATTTGAATCCGAGAAATTGGAAAATGAAACTTCGCTTCCGGAATCCATGAGCTTATGAACGAATAAATGTATTCACACAGAAATGATACGGAACAGTTTTTTGTTTAGTGTGTCGCATTCAGAATCCCAGAGAAAACCAAAGTGAGAGAAGGAAAGGAGAAAAATCTTCGCTGTATACTGCAATAAACATAAATGATCCACATGGGGCAAATATCCTCTAGGTCTAAGGGACATTCTCGGACCCAACCCAAAAAGGGTCAATTATCCTGTGGGCCTGGGACACATAGCCTGACCTGAACCGGTGCGAAAAACGGTCGGCAAAACATAACACAATAAACCTCAATCCATCCTAACTCGGGCTATTTGCAGGTTTGAAAGGTTTATACTCAGTATGCTTACTAGCCACAAATTTACATATATCCATATATTATTGTTACGAAAAATAAATATCATTCAGTAAAAAACATGATAATTTTTTGATAAGTTCTCATAATTCTTTATTTATGCTGGTCAGCGAGTTGTGCAGTGAGAACCATATGTATTGCACAGCATCTGAAATCAATTTTTATTAATTTTTTTCATCCAGCAAATATTTACCCCTTCTTCTCATCAATTACACGATTCATGTTCGTATTATAACATTTTTTGTAAATTTTTATATATCTTTCAATTTGAGCTTCTACTTATGAACGTGTTTTAGGCAGTGCTCGAAATGGAAAATGTTATGAAATGTAACGCTGAAATTGGTTGTGGAACGGAAATATTTACGAAGCGGAATGCTTGTTATAAGGGACTAGCTGATCCCACGCAATCTTTGCTCGGTGAATTTTCAATTGATTATAGAAAATGATGAAGTACGTAAAATAAGTTGATCTCAATAATTCACATTTAACTTTAAAAATGCATTTCCGTACACAGTAATTGATCGTGAACTTTTATATTTTTCTTTTTATTCAAATATATGTCCTTTTTTTATATAACAATCAATGCAACCGTTTATGTAGATTATCAATGAAGAGAAGATAACCATGTAATGTATTTTAAAAAATAACGTGTCCCTATTCTCGTATAATAAACATTATGGATGTATAATGTAATGGTTCTACTTACAAAGAGATAAGATTCCAGCATTCAAACGATGATAGGAAGATTCAACTGCTTTGACTGAATTGTTAGAAATGCTTCCCATATGCAGTTAACTGAATAATTATCCGTAAATAGTTATGTAGCTATGTATAAATGTTGACATTGCTACAGCAATAATTTCGATGCTTAAAGGGCAAAGCGAATAACGCTATTCTTTCACCTATTTGAAGGTTTAATTGGCATTAATTGAATCGGACGCAACAATGACGGTCGCCTTGACAACATTCGGAATGAGTACGAAATATCCATAAAATTTCTAAAACAATTGCATATTTCTGAATGATTCGATCGTGTAACATGAGAACATTGCAGGAATAAGATAGTATAGAGTTTTAGCCGTCGAATAAAGCAAAAACGAAGAAAATCGGTCCATATTTACGTGTTTTAATTAGCCTTTATCCGCTGGATTTAAATGCTCTCTGGCGGGGTCCCGCTGCCGGATTTAATTTTGGACATTTAAATATTTTGTGTACATCTTTTGCAAAAATCGCATATCTCGTGAGCTATTGGTGATAAAATGTTCAAATAAAAAGCATTTTGTGGTCAAACTATCAGAGAATTACATCGTTCTGCCTATTTGTAGAAATAAACGGCGAAATAACCCTAATAGACTAAATTACGATGCCGAAATAACTTACTGTTGCTATAAATCAAAATAAATTGCAAAAATACTGCATTTAGTCACTTTTTGGCAATGTGGTTCCTGCTCAGTCTGCAGCTGACACAACCCCAGTATTTTACACTTCCCTATAGAGTCGAGCTAGTGTGATATTCCTCGAAGCACATAGTCCCACGTCACACGCCTTGCACCTATATTTCATACTTGAGTATTTGCTCTATGTGGAACACACATGGCAACGGATAAGGGTCCCCGACATGGGCCAATGCTTATTGTCCTTGGCCTCTAAGCGCTTTATTTGCATTCCACTAGCACTAGGTCGCCCCCTTGAGAGAGTCTGGGAAGGAAGAGCCCTAGCGCCCTCTTCAACCATTTGCCACACAAGGGAAAGTCCTAATTGCCAATGTGAAAATGCGCCGCCGCACGAGGGAAGGAGAATCCAACTATTTAGGATAGTTAGATCGACTAAATGAAAAAATAATTTCTTTGTCCATTTCCAAGTGCGGCAACCGATGGTGTAGCTGTTAGCCATCCTGTCTCAGCTAGTTATATAAAAATAAAGGAATCACTAAAAAATAAACAGACAAACAGCTACAGATATTTTGAATGCACAAGTCTACACCCGCTCTACTTCGTGGTCTGTATATGAATGAACGTAAACGTATTAAAACATATATGCATACATGTGGAAAAGGAAGAAGAAAATAAGAAAGGGAAGGAAGCTTTGGGGTAGGGCTTAATCCTGGGGTTCAGTTTATTGCATCTCTTTGGGTTGCAATGTAGTAAAACATAAATGCAGAAAGGAAGAATAACAAAGGGAAGGGACCTTTGGGGTTCAGTTTATTGCATCTCTTTGGGTTGCGAGAAAGGGTCTCACCTCGGCGGAGACGTACACTTTGAGTGAGGCACTCTCGATTGTTTGTTTATGCTCCCCTCCCCCAATACGCAAGACCTTCGGCCTGGGGAGAGCAGATGGAAAAGAAGAATGCCTCGTCTTTCTTCTCCTCCAAAAATTTTGATTCTATGACAAAAACGACATCTGTGAGTGGCCTCAGAGCTAAGCGGGACACCAGTGTCCCTTTCGGCAGGCTTACCCAGAAATTTGCTGGGACACCGGCGTCCCTTTCGGCCTTTAAAGGTTAATGAATGAAGGAAAAAACTTTGCACTCTGAAAAATCGAAAATCCCGTGTAAACTTATGGGAAAATATAATTGAGTCCTGGATTTGAACCTGGGACTTGATGAAAATGAGAATAGTTTCTAGAGGCCTTCCTAGCTTGTAGAAACAAAATGCAGTTTACCACATATCTCTACGACGAACTGCTTTTGAGATACAGGGTGGGATGGATGGATGGACGGACGGTCGTCTATTATAGATATAGATGATATTTCTAGTGTCTGACGAAACGGAACGGTATCATCGGCACGTGAGATGATCCGAAAAGTCATTCCAGTGCGTTCCAGCCCATTCTGAGAACGTTGTAGGACAATATTTCCTATGGTAACCAAAGGGTTAATTCCAGAAATCATGCACCGATGGCACTAAATCACAAATATAAGAAAGAAAGATGGAATTACAGTTGCAGTATCCCTCAAACATCTCCAGAACTAAATTTAATGCATTTTCTTGATGATTATGCAAGGTGCACAATGACGTCCCTGAGTTATAACTGTGAAAATCACCAATGTCGCAAACGTGTTATGTGGTTTCCACTGTATATGCACAAATTAGGTAATATTGCTGAGAGAAATTAATTTTGCGTTATCATACATCCTACATAAAATTTAAATTTACTCATAAAATCTGATGTGTCCAGCATATGACTTTATCCATACCAAGTAATGAATATGATTACTCTGGGTATCAGCATCCTCAAGAATAATTTGTCAATTACACTTGTGAACAGTTTTTAAACAATTTTCACATTGAAAAATACTTTGATTCACTTTTCACATTAAAGAACAATAAGTAAACAAAATTGTTAGCTGTTGGGATTACAAAACAGCAATGCAAAAGTAAAATTACTCCTGAAATTCCCATCTACAATTATAAAATTTTATCATAGTAATGAAAACAGTGGTATCACTTAGTGATGTACATACAGGCAGTCCTCGACTTTCGTACATTCGAATTTCGTACAACTCGTACTTATGTACATTATACATTCTCACCCTAAACCGCCTTTCGTACCCTGAATTCGGACTTTTGTACGTCAGCTGACGAACAACCATTTCAAGCTATCACATAGTAGCGCTGTCTGTCAGCCAAGCCAACATTTTTAATAAATTACCAAATGAAGCGAAATGCATAAATATAATAAAATTCAAAAGAGTAATGGCTTCTTGGCTGAAATCTAAATCATTCTACTCAATTGATGAGTTTCTAGAAAGTGACCTAGCAGATTTAAATTTTTTTAAAGAGCAAGGAACCGATCTACACACGCTTTGATGACATTGACGATATCCCGTTAGCAGACCGCGAAACAATTTGAGACGTAATGATCGTGCAGTTGCTTGACTTTCTCGCGAATGACAAGTGAACTCAGCGAGATTTTCTTGCAAGTTTGGGTCTCGATTCACAGGTATAAAGCCTTCTCTGTCTTCTCTACATACGGATTCCTAGGTACAAAAGACTTTTATACTCGTTGAAGTACCACTAGGAACACTAGCTCTAATCGCTTCTTCACTTTTCTTATCGATCTTATTGTGGGCTCGTTCACACCAAGTAATTTACCAACTGATGAAGCAGATTCATTATGTGCAAACCTATCCAAAACTTCAATTTTCTTCTCCAAACTCATCACTTTTTTTGCCCTTTTTACTGACTTTTCTTTTCATTTCAATCATCACTAGGCAATATTACAAAAAACTATGAAAATATCAAAATCCTTGAATGAAAAAACTCACACTTTCGTACATTATACATTGACACCCCTGAACCGCCTTTCGTATGCTGAATTTAGACTTTTGTACATCAGCAAAATGACGAACGAACATTTCGAGTGGTGTTGGCTGCCAGCCACCAGTTTCTGCTGCATCACCATCTTTGTCTGTACAGCAGTGTTTATTTGTACAATTATTTAAATATTTTATTGGATTTTGTGCTATCTCTCTATATTATAAAATCAACGATTGTGTCTAAAAGGTCCCTGCTAAAAATACTAAATATTTATACCATAATTAGAGATTTTATAATATTTTTTGGCTCTCCGGGAAAGGAACCCCCATTATAATATGTAAGAGTGTTGTTCGACTTTTGTACACGTTTTCAGGAATGCATTATGTACGAAAGTAGGGGACTGCCTGTAACATAAATTCAAACGAATAATTGAAATATCTCTTAAACAATTGGTTTTATGAAAAAATGTTTCAAACAACAATTTTATAAGTACAGATGACCCTGCTTAATGCGGAGGATGCATTTTTGCCAGGGGTACTATAACCCTCAACCCTTTCACTGCATAATTTATTTCAGATTTGTTCAGAAAAAAGTGGCAGTTATCTAGGAAAAAAATCCAAGTTTTTTGATAGTGTAAATTTTATTATTTCTGATTTGACGTAGTTGTAATGCATTCAGAAATGTTAAAATATGGAATTTACCATATTATATAAGTGTTAAAAACTTCATTGTATTGAAAAACATAACAATGTAAATACATTTACAGCCCACAATTTTTAGTGAAAAGGGTAAAACAGATATTCTACATTTTACATACATACATACCAATCATGCTGTTCCCTTACGGGGTAAGCAAGCTAAATGCCTCTACCATTCACAATATTTCTCTACACCTTTCTATCCTTACATACTTCTTTCACTTCAAATACATCCATGCATCGTTTCATACATCATCTTCCATTCCTTAAACTTCTGATCTCTCTTTTCTTGAGTCTCCTCCACCACATTCAGCCAGCTTTTTCTTGGTCTTCCTCTCCCTTTTGATCTGCATACTCTACCATCATATATCAATTTAGTCACCCGGTTCTCATCCATTCTCTCCATATGCCCAAATCATCGCAGCACACCCCTTTCATACTGACCTCTTAAAGTTTCTTTCATTCCACATTCATTCATCACCCAAGTATTCCTGACTCTGTCTGTCCTGCTTTTCTCACACATGCTCCTCATATATCCCATTCCAACTGCATTCACCTTACTCGTGTTTCTCCTGACACATCCACGTTTCGCTACCATCAACAAGGTGGGTACAAGCATACTTTTATACACAGCCATTTTTGCTTCATTAGACACTTCTTAACGATTTAGTACTGACCACATGCTACCCACCACTTTTCTACCCATATTCACATGCCTTTCTATCTCTCCATCTATTCTTCCATTCTTAGAAAACATTCTTCCCAAGTACAAGCTCATCCACCTGTTCAACAACTTCACCATTTATGCGCAGCCTACAGTCATTCAATGAATTCATTCTATCAAACACAACAACCTTTGTTTTTGACACATTGATCTTCAGATCCATTCTCTCTGTAACTTCAGCCATACTGTCTAACATTCTTTGCAACTCATTCGGCGTTTCAGATATCAACACAGCATCATCAGCATACAACAGCACCCGCACATTCACTTCCCCAATCCTCAGACCATTCGTATTTGCACAGGCTTCCCTCACACATTTATCCATAAACACATTAAACAACCAAGGAGACATCACACACCCTTGCCGAACACCACTTTCAATCTTAAACCAGTCACTCAGCACACCATTTTTCTTACGTGAGCCTTACTTCCTGAGTAGACTGCTCTCACTGCATTCACTAACCAGTCATTCACTCCATACTCAGCCAGAACATTCCACAGGTCATTTCTATTGACTCTGTCATAGGCCTTCTCCAAATCCACAAATGCACAATACACTTTCTTTCTCACATTGAGCAAAAATCTGTTCAGAACACACTGTACCCCCCAAATTTTACTCATCGTAGCAATTCTAACCTTTTCAATAAGTACTTTACCAAATGCTTTCCCAGGTATACTCAATAAACTAATAGCTCTGTAATTCTTACATTCTATTTTACTACCCTTCGCTTTGTACAAAGGAACAATGATGGCATTCTTCCAATCATCTGGTACAACTGAAATGTTAACACACAAATTAAATAAATCGCTTATCCAACTCATAAGTAAGCTACATCCATACTTCAGCATTTCACCCGTAATTCCATCTACGCCTGCAGCCTTCCCATTCCTCAACATTTTCACACATACCTTAATCTCACGTTCGTCAACTCTATCTTTACTGGATACATTCATACAGTCAGTATCACTTTGGATGCCAGGCTCTTCAGAACTACCTCCATACAAGTCTTCAAAATACTCCTTCCAACGCTCTGTCACTTCACGTTCATTCCACACTGTTTCTCCATCCTTATTTACAATCCCATTCATTTCATTGTTGGCTGCCCTGTCTTACCCTTTTTATCCACTTCCAGAATAACTTCTTATTCCCTTCAAAATCATACTCCATCTTTACAGCCTCATTCAAATATACTCGTTCTTTGCTTTCCTTAACTGCATTCTTAGCAGCCTTATTTTTCTTCCTGTAATCATCATGCAGAATCCTTTCATTATCATTCCTTGCAGCAATCATCCTCTTATATGCCTCCTTCTTCTCATTAACTGCTTCACTCACTGTTTCATTCCATCAAGCATCCTTTTTCATACAGCCCACTAAAGTCATTCCACACACCTCTGAAGCACACTGTGTAACATTCTCTTTCAGTCTATTCCAAGCATCTTCCACATTTCCTTTCCTTATATTCTCTTCCCATTCAGTCTGCTGGGCAGTTAATTTACATTCCAACACATTCATATACTTGATCTTTACCTTACACTCTTGCAATCTCTCTACTTTCACTCTAGTCTGTTTCACACCCTTACTCTTCCTCCAGGTCCACTTCCTTCCAAGATCCACTCTAGAGACAACCAAAAAATGGTCTGTCCCACATTCAGCTCCTCTCATCACCCTTGTATCCTTCACCAGATCTCTCAGTCTTTCATCATACAGAACTAAATCAATCGTACTTTTTGAGTCACCCCTCTGCCATGTATACATGTGGATGTTCTTATGCCTATACCATGTATTTGAAACAAACAAACTCTTTTCCATGCAAATTCCAATCAAACTCTCACCATTAGCATTTACTCTGGGGTCACCGAAGGAACCCACCACTTTCTCAGTGCCCTCCCGTCTGACACCTACCCACCCATTCATATCACCGAGTACAATTATTCTCTCACCTGCATCACAGTTATTCAACACATCTTTCAATTTCTCCCACAACTCATCTCTGTTTCACTCTCACTATCCACAGGAGCATAACATGCAACCAACAGAATTCTACGAATTCCTACTTTCATACGAACCCACAACAATCTGGATGACACAAATTCATACTTTCTCACATACATTTTAGCTCTTTCATTCAGAATCAAACCAACTCCTTGACTCCCATATGTACATACATTTTAAATACCGTATCTGCCCGAATAGAAGCTAACCCCGAATTTAAGTCGACCCCCGAAAAATTTCCACAATTTTTTGGCAAAAACGTAAATTTCGTAGATTTTATGCTGAAGTGTGCCAGGCATTCATGCACGGCTTAGAATACATTATTCGAGATCGAAGAAATGAGTGGGAAATGGTTTGGTTGTTGACATTTTGAAATATTACTCCAATTATTAATTTTGCGTTGTTTAATAATGTTCCACATTCAGTGACAATAATTTCATTCATCTTCATTTTCACAAAAGGTCAAATATAGTAATAGCGATCTCGCCAAGATAATTTTTCATCCAAGTCTATTTCCAGTGAAATTAGCATTTACATTGCCTTAAGAAATTGCATTTTTATAACTATACACGTTCCATGTAAAGTTTTACCGAAATTCAAACAGTTGAGCATACAAAGCTGTCAATGCATTTTGCGTAATTGTCTGCATCGTCAATGTACAGAAATAACATGACCACTCATATAATGTGAAAAACCCAGCCTTAAACGGTAACAAAGCACAGGTAGTGCTAAATTCAATATTCTAGCCTTTATTATTTATTCATTAACCCTCTCACGACCAAAGATGCCTCACGCTGCTGACCCCAAAAGTCCATAATAATCCAAGATGGCCTCCAATTTCAGGAAACATAAAATAAAATAGTTATACATTCACAATTTAAAGATATTTATTGAGAAATGTTGTTTTTATGGACTCCAATGAATCACTCCACTGGATATTTTCTTCTGTTTCTTCATCCAAAAAACATTTTCAGCATCAACCCCGGATATACTAACTTCGTCATCTGAAATGTTGCTAATATCAATATCTGACTTGTATTGTAAACCACTGTGAGGTTCTGCAGAATTCGTTCTCGGGAAAACTTTGTCTTCTACATCAAATCCAAAAAATTCACTACCTGAACTATAATTTACATCATAGTCGGAAGTAGAGGAATTACTATCGGCATTTGGGATGATTTTTAATACCGAAAAAAATAAAAAACTTTGAAAGTTTGGAAAGCACACTTCGAAAAAGTATGCCAAACACACGCTATGTCTCGTGTTTCTGTGGTATACGACGTCATTTCCATGAGGAAAAGTGAAAGTCGCAGTTTTTGGAGGTAAATTTGAAAGCATATTTTTTGGGCGGTTTCGAGCGACAGATCATGGGAGAGTTATTATTCACGTAGGTCAAATATTTACTTTACGAAAAATATAGTACTATCATTTGAACGCAACGGAAATGAGACGTGCTGCCATCTATGGATGACTACAAGATTTAACCATAACCCAAATTTTCCTCGGACTCGCATATAAGCTGAGGGGTGATTTTTTCATGATAGATTTTGACAAAAAACATCGGCTTGTATTCGGGCAGATACGGTATAATATACATTCAATATATATGAGTTACATTAAATACTAAAGTTTAAAAAATATAACAATAGTAATAATAAAATTACGAAAAACAACACTTTTCGTACACAATTTTATTAACCCTCGAGTATTCACGTCAAAAATACTTTAGTACTCTCGTTGGGTTGAATCGACCCAATGTATGTTGAAGCTTAAAAAGTATGACTAGCATTCCAAAACATTTTAAAAAATTATTAGAAATGCTAAAACTATTTCAATAGAAAAAGAAAACAAAAAATTAAATTATTTTAAACAATTTATTGAAGAATGTTTATGTAAATATTTATTTCAAACTAAAAATTTTAATTCACATCTTCATCTGAACTTTCAACCTCCTGAAATCTTGTCCTTCGACAACAATTTACATAAATGGTAGAACAGTGCTCTTGGCAAATGTATTTACTACAATTTTGACAAATTGTTTTGGTTTTGCTGTCCTTTTCAATCTCACACAGTTGGTACACTTATCTTATCCTGATCACACGGGAGAGAAATTCTTTTTTCGGGGACCCTTAGGGTACTTTTTGGAGACCACCGATTACTCCCCCTCTTTCTTCAGATCTCCTTGCCAGTCTGTATACCCTCAGTCAAAGGAAATATAACAAATTCCCCTTCCATTCCCATTCACCTCCGAATTCCTTTGTTGCCGATGCTACGGCAAAATCTTACCCTTGAACACGTGACACCATAAATTTTTATGATGATTATGACCGCACTGGGAAGCAGTTAGTAAAACCAAGGCAGAGACAGAAAAGAAACTGGGTAAAAGGCCCATCGCTACCCGTTACTCTCAGCCGAAATTTTCTTGCTGCCATCCCACATGGACTGCTGCAAGGGTGCAATACACCTCAGGCTGGCGCGCCCTGATGCACAGACTACATACTTATCGATACCACTCCAATATAAGATGATTTAGCAAGTTTGCTATTTATGGAGATTATAACTAATCATCAGTAAAAATTGTATGGTAAAAATGATTTCTTTACTCTTCAAAACTGAAAAATGGTTCATATATGAGAAATGTTACAAATAATAAATATATAACCATAGCAATTAATCAGTAGCATTACAAAATAATATAACAGAACATGAAAACGTTTTCTTAAATTTTTCTATCAAGTAAAGTGCAAAATAAATTAAGGGCGCAACATTTTATGTGTGAGTTTCTAGCGCCGCCTATCAGTTATTTGCTCTTATTCATCATAAAATTTTCAGTGCCGAGTCCATGGACACGTGACATGTTATGTCATTACATTATCATATGAAACAATAAATATTTAATTCATCATTCAGATATTTTAATTACTTAATGCATTTTTCAACATGAGCATCTTACTTGAAATATTTTTAACAAATGTTAGGCAGTCTTTAAAGTAATTCCTTGCATTTATTTTCCATAGTGGTGAATTCTTATCCACTTGTCTTGGATATGTGACATTGTAAAACTCAGCTACTAGGTGAGTGAAGTTAGTTGCATTTTAAAATAAAAAGATATGGATGTTTAATGTTGATCTGGGTCGAATCGACCCAGATGCGAGTTCTCGAGTGTTAATTAAAATTTCATCCTAAAATAAATATTATTTAATTGTTCATATTAATACGACATATTGTGTATAACTATTTCACCCTTTAACATTTTGGTTGGCAATTGCAATATTTTTTGTATTTTTGTTGTGTGTGGTACGCCTCAAAGCACGGTACAACACATAATGCAGGTTTATCAGGACACCACGGGTTTAAGTATGTCGTTTGCTTTCTTCTGAAAACTCCTTTCCCTTTTTGGGAACATTCAAACAGTGCAGTTTGGTTGATGTTTCAGAAAGTGGCGTTCCGTAAGTCAAGGCTGTAATGGGGATGAAGTCCAAAGGCCGCACTTCAAGTTTATTTGTCTTTCAAAGGATTATAAAAGACCATCTATGACTTGCTCCCTGAATTTCCTTTGTGATAATTTTCCGTTAGGATTTTTGATATTGTAAACAATTCAACTGTTTATCAAAGCCACCTCAAAGATAAAATGCCATATAGTCATATACCATTTACTTGATTTTCCATTGAATGGGTATGTAGAACAGAGCTGATCGAATCTGTCTACTCCTCCCACGAATTTATTATACGGTACTTGTATATTTGGCTTTACAACTTTCTTCTTTCCATTCTTAGAATTCATCTCCACTTCAGTTGTCCCAACATTGCCTATGGTAGACAACATATTTACTCTTCCCGTATCTTGTCAAGTGCAGGCAGTCATAGAATTATCTGATTTTAACCAAGAAATAGGTTTTCCACCATGTTTTTACTTCATACTTTTCATAAAAAAATCTGATGTGGCCAACACGACTTTCTCCATATTTGGGGTATAGATATTTAAATTATTATGAATAGCATTACAAGGCAAATTTATTATTTCGTATCGTAAAAGAATACAGTCGTTCTTATTGCCGTAAATTAGGTATATTTTGAATATGTATACAGAATTCACCGCTACATGGTGGTGGTGCTGTATACTGGTATTAAGATAAAGCGAAATATATCCGAAATAGATGGTTCCACGAAAATTAGTTTCAAACAAAACTTGGAAGAAATATTATTCTCTACAACTTTGGTCCTTACGAAGATTACCAATAACGATGTTTTTAAGATATTTAACGGAAACCGAAAATCCGGTTATTTATAAATAACTCCTAAACAATAACTCCTATAGAAAATTGTTTCAAATAAAAACTGTAGGAAATTACATTCTCTATAACTTTTGTATAGAATTGTATATACAATAATGATGTTCTAATGAAGAAATATCGCAAAAACCGAATCGGGTTTCGAATAAACCTCGACTTCCGGTTAACCGTTATTGTCCAAAAACTAATCAGTTCTTTGTGCTCATGCTAAAGTGTTATATATGAAGTTTGGTAACGATATGGCACGTACTTTTTGAGTTAGAGTGCCCACAATAATATACACACACACAGACATCATTCCGAAAATAGTCTAAACGTGTTCTAGGGACCTCAAAACATGTATTTCCGTTGAAATCTCGAAGTCAATTTTTTTCATGAATACAATACTTTCCCATTACTACGTATGGAGAAAGTAAAAAATGGGAAGAAGGACGTCCAGTCACCAAGAAAATGCCAGCAAACTGACAAAATATGTCATTTCGTTGCCTTTCAAATCTTCATAAAAACCTCCTTAGCCTCTCAAAACTGGCAACATCTCAAGTATGCTTTATTTCCTTTAATTGCTCATAGCCAAAGAAAAGGAAAGGCTGCCCCCAAATGCACCTTCACACACACTCCACACAACAGAGAGTGCAGTCTAAAGTGGGTAACACTCATCTTGTCAGTATTTACACAAATAAGTGGTTAGAGGAGAGTGCTATAAGGGGCTACCGAGTGCAGCAATATTGATTGAAAGTTTTTTGAAAGGTGTGGGGTAAACTCGAATGTGGCAGCATAGGACTATATAAACTCGTTAGGATATATCCTAATGTGGCAATGTAAGGGTTAAGCACCCATAGGGAAATAATTTTTCAAGTGGTGTTTTTGGGCCCAAAGTCAATGGAAGCACATACATATTATCACCTGATTTTATAGTCATTTATAAGTGAAACAATAAAATTACATGGTAACAATATGACAAAGCTTATTATTTATTTTCAATAGCTCTTAAACAGCACATCTATGCACAGGGTCGACTGCTTGGCTTTTTTTTGCTTATTATGCAAAATTTCTCAGTAACATTCAAGTATTGCATCGCAGCCCCCCTTCACGGCACTCACTCATTTGAAGTCATTGTCGTGCTCTTCCAACAAAGCTATACACTGTAATGAAAGTGCCTCTTCAATGACTTTGGTAGTCACGGGGGTAGACTCAGGCTCTTGCATTTCCATGGAAGCCACATGGCTGTCTAGGTCCTGCAGCTCATTGTTGGTAAGGGACTCGTCATAGGAGGTTAGCAGCAAAACTACATGATCCGCTATGGTGACAATGTGGCTGTCTTGTATGGCATTGCGTAGCTCCTCTTCAAAATCAGGGGAGTCCTTTACGATTTTTAGGTACAGTCACCACCAAACACCCTTCATACAAGACTGGGAAATTTCATCCCAGGTCTCATCAATGTTACAGATGGCCTTCATTATGTGAAAAAATTTCCACCAGTCCCGCTTCTTTGTCTGCCGTGTCCATCAGTTTCTTCAATGATTTACCTAAAGATCTTCCTTAGGTAATAGGTCTTGAAGGTCGCTATTACACCCTTATCTATGGTGCAGATGTGGTGTTTGGCAGAAGAAACCCACTTCAACGGGGAAGTCCGTGCACACTGTCCAGATGGAGAGGGATGGCCTAGCGCATTTTCAAACACCAGCAGAGCCTGGGGTTCAACACTACTTTTTTTACTGCTGAGCAAAAATAAGATCTGAAACACACTGTGAATATGTCTTGAGGCACCCTAGAAGCATTGCCACCCAGGAGAGTTAGCTGATCCTTAGCAGCTTTGAATACAGAGGCACTTTTCTCTTCTTGAAAATAAACGTACGGGATGGCATTTGCTTCCAGAAAATCCCTGTTTCATCCACATTAAAAATAAACTTTTTGGAGTATTTCCCCTTTCCACAATTTCACGAAACTCTCTAGGATAATTTTCTGCCGCCTTTATGTCTGCACTAGCCTATTCACCAATTATTCTAAGGCTGTGCAAATTAGATCACCTTCTGAAGCCATCACACCACCCTTTACTAGCTTTAAAAATATCCTCAGATGATCCACCACCATGCTGGGCTACAATCGCACTGTGCATAAGATATTAGGCTGCAATCGCACTATACATATGATAGTTTTATATATAAAATTTTTTCTTTTTAATTTTTTGATAATTTGAAAGAAACCACGTTATAAAAAATCAGCGTTGACCGGAGTTGCATTATGCAGGGGTCGCCTGTATTTGGAAAAAACGGAAAAGAATAAAAATACACCAGTTTCAGCCAAAGCCTTTTCAGACTTTCATTTAAGAATAAAAATAACAAGTCCCTCGAAGTATTCTTTATTTCTGAAGAAGTCTTTACTCCATTTTGGTTTAGAGATTTTGAGACGTCCAAGTATATTTTTCATATGCTCATGCAAGTATAAAAGTAAAATCAATTAACATTATAATTTAATATTGAAGTAATAATAAATTAATTGCATTTTTTCTGTATTATGTAGAAATATTAATTACATTTGTAATATAATTGAATTTATTTGGCTAATAGTAGGTATATTTGCAGATTTTTATTTTTTTAAACTGATTTTAAGCCTAATTTAATGGAAATATAAGAAAAAATCAAGTTTTATTCTATTGATTGCCCTGGTGAACTGAAATTGCCATAAAAATTTAAGAAATTGTTAGCATGATTGAGTTTCAAATAATTTTATCAATTATTGCATGACTTGCTGCAATACTCATAATAAAGTTTGAAACGTTATAAAGGCTAGGCAGTGTTTCTTCATTAGAAATTTGAGTTTAACTTGTAACGGGCAGGGTTAATTTACTTAATCTTCAGTTCTATTCAAGTGTAATTTGAAGAATCAATTGAACAAGCTTCATTTTGCTATCTATAAAGGACCCAAAAACTAGATCCATTGCAAAATTCCTACTGCTTACTGCTTGGTTTTTGCATCATTTTGAAGTACAGGTGAAAAAGTCAAACCTCAAAGTAAGGTAAATATAATTTCATAAAAAGATCAAAACTCCAAGTTGTAGAACTGATATACATGAATGGGGAAAATATCTATTTTGACTTACTTAAAATTTGAGTTATAAATATTTTAGTTATTGAGGTTCAGTTGTATTTAATAATTGAAATTCTCTTTCCTTTTCTTTGTGAAAATGCAATATTTTTCCAAAATAGCAATGAAAATTATTTGATTTTTTTCTGAAGAATTTTTTTCTTTCACTTTTTTGTTTAAAAAATTTGAATTACATTGTATGACTTTATAACTAGGATTAAAACCAGCAATATAAGCTAGAAAAAGGTGTCTATAGGACTGTTTCTCAAACTGTGGGCTGCAGCCCCCCAGGGGGCCGTAAAATTATTTTAAATGTTTGGTGAAATGCCACAATATAAATATTCACGAATAATAAAATTTTATCAGGAAATTTTAGGAAATAAGACATGATAAAAATTATTAATAGTTATCTACTATAATATATTTTGAAGTGTGTTTGTTCGTGGAACTCCTAAACGGTAAAAGCTAGAATAACCAAATTTGATACGATTCTTCCTTACATCTTAACTTAGTGAATGGTCAAGGTTTGGTCAACCGGGATTAATCAATATAGGGGATTAACATTTTTCCATAAGTTAACACTTATGAATCCATTTTTTAGGCGCGTTTCGCTTACAGCGTGAGCACCTATTATCGTCGGTCGGTCCGTCCGTCCGCATGTTCGTTCTCGGCTTCTACTGAACGGATTTTCATGAAATTTGATATTAAGGACTTACAATCAAATATAAGAAGAAAATCGCAAAAATGAATCACATACGCCAATCAGGGGTACCACTTTACTGGTGACAAAAAATTAATTTTTCGTAATGTCTCATAAAGTATTGCTCATATCAAAATATTTTTCAAATAAAAGTTCTAGAACTGGTAAAGTAGGAGTAGCCGTTATCGAGAAAATCAAACAAGAACGTCTTATATCGAGTTGAACTTCGAAAATTTCTTGTATGGTTACTTCATTGTTGCTAACATAAACAATCTCCCAAACAAATGTTTAATTTCCTTACGTGTGCATATAATATTATTAAATAGGAAGAAAATGGATTATTTATGATGAAGAAAAGGAACTTTATAACGCTATTTCCCTTATGTACAGGTATATAATTTCTTTCTAATACTCCATTGCATGAAACGTGCCCATTTATGATACATTGTACACTTTCCTAACTTGTTTGACTTGCAAGGTATTCTTCCTTTAAGCATAAACATACGTAAATATGGACCGATTTTTTTCGTGTTTGCTTTATTCAATGAATAAAACTCTACACTATCTTATTCCTGTGAAGTTTACATGTTACATGGTCGAAGTTTTCAGAAATATGCTATTTGATTTGAAATTTTGTGGTTTTTTGTACTCTTTCTGGGCGTTGCCAAGGCGGCCATCATTGTTACCTCCGATTCAGTTAGCTTCAATGAAGCTTATAAATAGACGAAAGTTTAGCGTTATTCGTTTCGCACTTTTGTTTAAGCAACAAAACGATCGATGTTTTTGGATAGCAACATAAATAGATACATTATTATTCAGGAAGCATTTATTGATGAAAGTAATTGAACCTTCTTTCATCTATTGAATACTGGAATCTTACATTTTTTGTAAGTAAAATCATTATATTTTACATTATAATGTTTATTAACGTAAATAAGCTCACGTATCTGGTGTACATTTACTGGAGTCGGTGTTCAATCATGGACAACTGTACGTTGATTTTTCAGGGGTTTCTTGCTTACAAGACAAAAGTAAATATTTCAGCGATGCATGATTACACAAGAAACGAAGCTGGATTTACCGAAAGTAATATGATGGGAAATAAAATTATCATTATATTTGAATGCAAATAGGTTCGGAAACGGATTGTTACAAGCAAATATGATTAATTGTTAAGAAAAGCTAATTGTAATTTAAAAATTATCTACTATATATTTTAAAGAGTTTATATGTAGTGCTGTAGTAGCTTCACTAAATCCGTTGAAATTCAACGGGAAATTCTGCTAGTATAAAATAAAGGAATTTGTATTAAAGTTTATCATTTTCAATTCAAACAACATTCAAGGGGGCCACGACATTTGAAAGTTTGTGAACCACTGCTATAGGAGAAGTAGTTGTCATTGTGTTCCAATTGGTTGAAAATTGCTATGCCTAAATTCTGCATAACTGTTTATTTTTTAAAGACTGGCAAACGTGGTGTATGGAGCTGTAAGGCCTGCAGAGAATTTGTTGCAGAAATGACAAAAAAGCTGCGGAGTAATAGGAGTGGGGATGGAAATAAGGAAAAGGAAGAAACAACATCTACCGATTTACTTGTTTGCCGGGGTGGCAAAGGTTAATAGCATTTGTTTATTGTTTTTCTCATTAGTTAAAATTTGAATCAATTTTGCCTAATTAATTATCTCTTTTTAATTTTTTCTTCCAGTCCATATATTTCATTGAAGTTTTTTCTTTAGTTATTTAAAATATGAATTTCATGAAAATGATAAACTTGCATGGATAGTAATGATCACACCATCCATTAAGTATGTTTTAAAATATTTGTTTCTTTAGGAAATTAAAAATTATATTTCAACATTGTGGTGAAAATTGTACATAACATTGCAGAAGAATTTGAATATTATCAAGTTCCAGAAGTTTGTAAATGATTGTAGCAGTGAAAGTAAAAACAGAATTGTAAATATCAAATTTAAGATTTTTTATCTTGTTGAAAATACATGCCTTCAAAAAGGAAAAATTTTCGTTGTATATGTTTCTCCTATTAAAAAGATTGTGTGTATAATTTCAGGAAAGTGTACCGAGGAAGAAAGCTGGCCTCAAGCTCCTCCTCAGCGGTGTGTGTCTTGCTGGCTGCGCCTGTGTCTAAATGCCCCAGCTCCTCATTTAGTTCCCTGCCCTGTGAGTCGTGCCGCACTCAGGAAACTGCTTCCGCAAAGTTCAACTCAGGGTTCAAAAGTGCCAGGGAAGCGTGGAAAGAAAAGGAGAGGCACCAAATTTGTACACCACAAAGGAAAACGGCAGAAAGTAGCCGCTGAAGGACCTCGAGTGAAACATGTCTGTCGAAGTGCACTTGCTGTTTTAGGCCGGCCACCTGCAACATTCCCAGCACGTGGACCTCTGAAGGCTCATGGTGGGGAGGCTGCCACTGCTCAGGAGAATGGATCAGGTGGTGAGGTCAATGAAGCTGAAGATAGTGTGAAGCAAGAAACCAGTACAAATGGCCCACAAGAAGAAGTGAATGAAGCTTCAACCTCACCTGCTTTGGTAATATCCATTTATGCAATCTGTGTGCATATGTACAGTCATTCTTTTTTTGTTTAGTACAATTTTGGTATGGCTCAATTGGAATCTCGGGACAGATTTTTATTTTTTGAAAAATACTAAAAATTAAGTACTGTACGGAAAATTAAAATACTGTTCTGTGGGGTCCAAATGCTAGGAAAAGAAAGTGTTCGGTATGTGTCATCAGTCACACTTGATAATCCCTATGCTTAGCTATTCTCCTTTATTACATTTTTGTAAGAAACAGGTAGCTGCATCTTGAAGTTGTAGGTATAAACATTTTGGTGTCTGTCGCTTTTTCTTTTATATTCCATTGTTCCAATTTACGTTGTGAACCCCCGATGTAAAGATAACAATAAATTTTGGAATATTGGTAGCAACACTATATTTTTTTTAGCATTTCCTATTCTAAACAGCCTCTTGCATTCATTGTATTACTTATTGTATTTTTTTGTACCTTTTATCTATAATATATTTTGCAGCATGTGTTTGTTCATGGAACTCCTCCTAAATGATAAAAGCTAGAATAACCAAATTTGGTACGATTCTTCCTTACATCCTAACTTAGTGAATGGTCAAGGTTTGGTCAACCAGGATTAATCAGTGCTGCCAATATAGGGGATTAACATTTTTCCATAAGATAACACGTATGAATCCATTTCTTGACTTGCAACGTATTCTTCCTTCAAGCATTAAAATACGTAAATATATACCGATTTTTTTCGTTTTTGCTTTATTCGACGAATAAAACTCTATACTATCTTATTCCTGTGAAGTTTACATGCTACAAGGTCGAGGTTTTCAGAAATACGCTATTTGTTTCGAAATTTTGTGGGTTTTTCGTACTCTTTCCGGGCGTAACCAAGGCGGCCGTCATTGTTACCTCCGATTCATTTAGCTTCAGTGAAGCTTATAAATAGACAAAAGTTTAGCGTTATTCGATTCGCACTTTTGTTTAAGCAACGAAACGATCGATGTTTTTGGATAGCAACGTAAATAGATACGTTATTATTCAGGAGGCGTTTATTGATGAAAGTAATTGAACCTTCTTTCGTCTATTGAATACTGGAATCTTACATTTTTTGTAAGTAAAATAATTATATTCGACAGTATAATGTTTATTAATGTAAATAAGCTCACGTACCTGGTGTACATTTACCAGTCAGTGTTCAATCATGGACAGCTGTACGTTGATTTTTCAAGCCATACAAGTAAATATTTCAGCGAGACATAATTACACAAGAAACGAAGCTGGATTTACCGAAAGTAATATGATGGGAAATAAAATTATCGTTATTTTTTAATGCAATAGGCTCGGAAACGGATTGTTACAAGCAAATATGATTAATTCTTAAGAAAAGCTAATTGTAATTTTAAAATTATCTACTATATATTTTAAAGAGTTTATATGTTGTGCTGTAGTAGCTTCACTAAATCCGTTGAAATTCAACGGGAAAATTTGCTAGTGATAAATATTTCATAGTGATCAATCAATCATCAATTTTTTTTATATATGACATTGTTTTTGCAGAATACTACTGGAGGAGCCCACCAATGGTGGAAGCAGCGCAAAGGAATGCATCGTAGGAGGAAAAAAGGTCGTTTATCCGTTGTTCTACCACGCCGTGATGGGAGACTACCACTTCCTCGTCCAGTACCAAAGGTGGTACCAGTTGCAAAACCTGGTTTATCATCTAACATGAAGCCATCTCAGGCATCATCATCACCTTTGGATCTTGGACCACCTCTTCAACTGGAAGGTTATCCATTTAGGGCAGATGCAGCTGAAATATTTACCAATGGTTATGGTGTAATTCAAGTCTCTCCTAACATAATGCCCATTCAGCCAATATGCTTTTTGTGTGGAAGCGGTGGAAAGCAATGGGTAAGTATACTTTTTCTAGACAATCTTTTAACGTGTTTGCAGCATGAATTTTATTTGGTGTCCTACCCTGGGGCACTGATAATCCGTAGCTGTATTAGCTACTGTGGTTAGGGTTTAACTGTTGGGTAAGGTCAATATAATTACTTTGACACCCATAATAAATTAGCACATTGGTGTTCTATGTATGGCACATATGTAAGATACAGACAACTCCCGAGTTTCAACCGTTCGAGATTTGACAAATTTGAGATTTCGAAACAGCCGATCGAACTGGGAGCTACTTTACGCGGAGTAATTTTCGCAGAGTAATTGCTTCCGACCAACGATGCGAGGTTTAGTTTTGGTGTAGACGTAGTTATATCTGCTCTAATTGTTTGAATTTGTGCTAATTTCACTGTTTTCTGTTAATCTTTTATTTAAATTTATTTATTTTATTGATTTATTTATAAATTTATCACTTGACATGGCATCTAAAAGGAAATGTAATAGTGATAGTGTAAGTGAATCAAATAAAAGAGTGCATAAGACTCATAGTTATGAATTGAAATTAGAAATTTTAAAGCATGTTGAGAAAGGTGAAAGCTGAACTGAATTCGCACGATCGTTGGGAATGTGTCGTTCAACTGTTAGCAATTATGTGAAACAGAAGGAGAAAATTCTTGAAGATGTGATAAATTCACGTAATTTGATAACAACACTAAACAGTCCTAGGCGCGGTGTTGTGATTGCTAAAATGGAAAAACTTTTAAAACTTTGGGTACATGATCAGTGTCAGAAACACATTCCTGTTAGTGAGGCCATGATTAGAGCAAAGGCTAAGGATGATGATACGAAGGAAAGGATAGATGAAATTTCTGTTGATGCGCCTCTATTTAGTGCAAGTCATGGCTGGTTTGACAGATTTAAGAGAAGGGCAGGTTTGCATAACCTTAAATTAACTGGGGAGGCTGCAAGTGCAAATACTGATGCTGCCTCAAGTTATGATGAATTATGTGCATTGATTGAAGAGGGCAGCTATTGTTCTCGTCATGTTTTTAATTGTGACAAAACAGGGTTATTTTGGAAGAAAATGCCAGCCAGGATGTACCTTGCCAAGGAAGAAAAAACCACCTCAGGATTTAAGCCAGCAAAGGATAGGCTGACCCTGCTACTTGGTGGCAATGCTAGCAAGAGACTTTAAGTTTAAGCCCCTGTTAGTTTACACCTCTGAAAATCCAAGAGCTTTTAAGGGGAAGACAAAAAGTATGATGCCTGTCATATGGAAGTCGAACCAAAGGACTTGGGTGCCTGGATCTGTTTTCAGGGACTGGTTTGATTTTTATTTTATGCCATCAGTGAAAAAATATTTTAAGAACAACAATCTGCCATATAAAGTTCTGTTAAATTTGGACAACGCACCTGGACATCCCCAGAATTTAGATGACATGAATCCCAATGTGAAAGTATTGTTTCTTGCTCCAAACACCACCTCATTGCTCTAGCCTATGGACCAAACAGTCATAGCAACCTTCAAGCGGTATTATGCTCATCGCACAATGCAGCAGGCAATCGCAGCAATCTCTTGCAGAGGAGTTGACCAATAAAGACCTCGTCGAGTTTCAACAATCCATTGAGACCAAGGAAGATGGTGAAGATAATATTATGGTTTATCCAACTAAACCTATGGACTTGTCTTTAAAAGACCTTAGTGAGATCTTCCGGAGTCTGGATAATTTCGTAAACTTGATTGACGAAAAAGATCCTAATACTGAGAGGAGCTCATTGATGCAAAGTGCTGTTCTTAAGGATGTAGTCTGCTACAGGGTTCTTTATGAACAAAAGAAAAAGGATAAAATTCAACCGAAGCTGTATAACTTCTTTCAGAAGGTTGAAAGACCACAGCCAGCAGAAGCTACTTCAACATCTGCTGCAAGGACTAGCCTGTCCAATTCCCTAGTCAATAACCTATCTAATTCTCCACCCAATAGCTCCTCTTCTTCTAACTAAAATCTTCCAACCCCTCAATTAATAAACCTAGTCCAGTAAGCGCAGTTGAAAAAGATTTAAGGTATGAAAATATTTTTAATTTTATTGTTTCTTTATTCTTAAGTTATTTTGTGCTTTTTTAATAACTTTTATATTAATTTCGCTGTGATAAATAGTTGTATGTATATATAGATGTATGCAGGTATGTTATCCAGCTCGCGCGAGTCGTTTGTAACAAACGACTCGCACGATCCGGACCGAGCTGTCTGCACAGCATATTGCATACATCTATCTTTGAAGTTCGAGAAACATATTTATTTTTTCCTTTTTAATGCAAAAAATAAGTTATACATTTAAAATATTTATTATATAATTTATTCATAAATTAATAGTTTTATTAACATATCAGTAATGTTATTTTATCTTTATAGAACGTGAGGGGAGACTTTTTCCCGAGATGCGGGAACGTATCCCCCGATTATAACATGCAAGTATATGGAAAAACGGCGTTCGACATTCGACTATTCGAGATTCGACCACGTTTTCAGGAATGCATCTCCGTTGAAACTCGGGAGTCGCCTGTATTTCATTTAGTGGCAGGTGATATATGGGAAATTAGTGAAAGAAGAGAGTTTATTTTGTGATAGGAATGTACACCCTTCCCTCGCCAACCGCGGCCCTCGCCTTTACGCAGTCTATATATTGAGTACCAGGCTTGTCAACAGCAGGCATTTCCCTTGCGCATCCATGGTTCTGGCCAAGAAAAATTTTAAATGCTGCGCAGCTTATGACTTTGTTGTCGTCTTGACCCCCTCAAAACGATTGTCTTCATTTTTACTCGCTCGCTATTACTTTGTTGTCATATTGACTCGCACATCACGTTCAATGTACCACAAGTCACTGCATTCCACACGAGGTGTTCAACTGTGTGTTATTCACATCAGCATACGGCAGTGATTACAGTGCATTTAAAATAGTAATTTTTTTGTATTTTTCGGCATTTGTGCATAATAATTTAATTACTATCATAGCCTCTAAGCATAAAATGAGTGAAAATAAGGAAAGTGTTGAAAAATGCGCAAGAAATGTGATGAGCTTGGATAAGAAAGTGGAAGTGTTAGATAGGCTTGCACGTGGAGAATCTTGTGTGTCCGTGGGTAGGTTAACGGGTGTGAGTCGACCATAAGGACAATTAAAAAAAAAGTGTAGAGACAATCAGGGCAAGTGTTGCAAGTGGAACTAGTACGGGTACAAAAGTGTCGCACATTCCTCAGGATCGAAATGTTGAAAAAATGGAGAAAGCATTAAATATTTGGATCGAAGATCAAACAAAAAAAGTTACGTTGAGTACACTCATCATCTATGAAAAAGCTGCATGCGTATTCAAATATTTTATGTCCTGTTCAAATGAAGGCAATGATTGCAAAGGATTTGCAGCAAGCAAAGGCTGATTTGAAAATTTCAAAAAGTGTTACAGCCTTCATAATTTGAAGCTTTCTGGCAAAACAGCCTCAGCCGACCATTTTGCTGCAAGAGGATATCCCGACATCCTGAAGAAGATTATTGAAGAGAAGGGTTACTCGCAGAAACAAGTCCTAAATGCTGATGAAATGGGACTTTTTTGGAAAAGGATGCCGACATGAACATTCATCTCAAAATCAGAAAAGACTGTTCCAGGATTCAAGGCCGCCAAAGACCGCATTACTCTTCTTTTGTGTTACAATGCCGCTGATGATTTTATGCTAAAACCTATGCTCCTGTACCAAGCGCTGAACCCTCATTCTCTAAAAGGGAAAAATAAAAATCACCTCCCTGTATATTGGTGGTCCAATAAAAAGGCTTGGATAGATCGCAAAATCTTCATGGACTGGTTCCATAACCATTTTGTTCCTGAAGTTGAGAGTACCTAGTCTCAAAAAATTTGGCTTCTAAAGTGCTTCTCACATTGGGCTACGCTCCTGGCCACCCCGAAGAACTTCAGTCTGCGCATCTGAATATTGAAGTTGTATTCCAACCAGCTAACACAACCTCCTTCCTCCAACACTTGACCAGGGTATCATATCTACCTTCAAAAGTTATTACACACGTCACACTTTCTCTTTTATATTAGATATGATCGCAAAAAATGATTCTCTCTCTGTTATGGATTGCTGGAAAATTTTCAACATTGCCAACTAAATTTCCACCACACACCTGTGTGTATCTTATGGCAAACCACTGCACACTGATTTATGTAATGTAAAGTGAAAACTCAATGTATTGTTTTAGCAATTAATGTTTACTCATGGTTGAAAAATGCAAATATCCAAGTTCTAACTACAGACACTCCCTGGGTCACATAAGGAATGTAACTAAAATTTGCATAAGTCAAAAATTACTACGGATGCTATGTGTTTAAAGTATAATTGACTGCATCAGTACAGTACAAGTACTCGGTTAAAATAGAGGCATGTGAACTAGCACTTTTACTCTCACTGTGACGCTTATCAGCCATGAATGCAAGGGCAACACGTTAATTTGTGCAAAAGCAAAACACATGTTAAGAGATCAAGCAAAGTGGATGAGCACTAGAACATACTGACAACAACACATTACACCCCATGCCTTGCATTCTTCCTCGATGTACGTATGTAGTTCCTTCTCGCTTACACAAACCTCTAACATAAACTTTCTGTGTAACGAAAATTTTTTAAGGTGATTATGTAAGTCGAGGCTTACATTACCTGGGGAGTGTCTATATTTTATTTATTTCTAATTTGTTTAAAAAATACACACTAATCGTGTAATGCACTTATCTATTTTTTAAATCTAGAATTCTAAATTCTTGATCCAGTTGTGGTTAAAGGTAGTTCAGATAATGAAACTTACTAGTAGACAGTGTTTGCATTCTGCAAGCATTTTTAAGTTATAGTATTTTTACAATTTCGAATTTTTCCCAATCGATTTGTCCAAAAACATATAACCATGCCAAATTTCAAGTCTGTAGCTCATTTAGAAGTGCCTTATAATTTTAATCCTCATATGGGGCAATAATGGGGCAGAGCAGCTCCTGAGATTTCGAATTTTTACAATATTGGAGTTTTTTCTTTCTGTTGTAACCAAAAACCTATAATTCTGCCAAATTTCAAGTTTTTAGCTCAATAAGAGTTGCCTTATAATTTTCACACTCATATGGGACAGAAATGGGGCAAAACAGCCCCTAAAAATGGGGATTTTTACAATATCTGATTTTTCCTTCGATTGTGACAAAATTCCTATAATCGTGCTAAATTTCAAGTCTCTAGCTCATGAAGCTGCTCATCATTTTTGTCCTCGTATGGGGCAGTAATGGGGCAAAACAGCCCCAAAAATGGGGATTATATCAATATCGGATTTCTTTCATTGGTCGTAGTTTAATATTAATGGCATTATAATATAAGCCTCTGATTCCCATTAAAAGCTTACCCATATGAAAGCATTAAGCTTGTTACCCAGGCAGCCGATTGTTGGACCCAGAAAACTTACCACTTTTTTGATAAAAACTATAAATTTACACTAATTCTACTAGAATTTGTATTCTGTCTTCAAAAATAAGAAACTACAATTTCTATACTTTGCGATAGTTCACATCCCGATTTTGAATCATGACGGGAAATAATTTTAAAATGCAAATATAAAAACCTCTACACCAATTTATGTGTTTTCTTATGGGGCAATGACGGGGCCAAAATGGACCTTCTAATTGGAATTTTAATAATTTTGGATTTTTTTCTTCGGTTGTGACCAAAAACCTATAAATATGCCAAATTTTAAATTTTTTGCTCATCTGGAAGTTCTTCATAATTTTGTATCCTGCTATATATATTTCTCTGTATGTACATATTATAAAATGATAATGGTCATCATCATGGTCATGCATAACGCTCTTAATTTTGTGAATAACTCAGTTAGAAATTTAGAAGCCTGAAATTTCTCAGGATTTCAGTGTTAATGAATCTTTACGTTATGACTAAAAAAATTCCAAAAAGGTCCACGGGTTTGACTCCAGAGGATGAATGTTGTTTCCCATAAGGTAACACGTAAAAATCACCTTTTTGGTTCGAAGGCTTTCATTCTTTTACTCTTTAAAATATCTTAAAATTAAGTTATCGACACTAAATTTGCGCTAAAACACGCCAAAATGAATGAGGATTCTTATTCTTACTGTCGAATACTCAGTATCATTCGAATTCGCTCATATTTTGAATTTATACTCGAGTTTGGTAAATTTTTTAACATTTAAATAATAAGATTCCATGGTTACCGGTATTGTTGTCCTTAGTAATTTCCGTGCATATAGATACGTATTTAATGCAAATAAATCGAACGCAGTATTCAGGCTATTTCTATTTTTTACCTATATTACTAAAATTCTATTTCTGGTTGTCTCTCTCTCTTTAACGCTCTGTACTTCAACCATTTTTAATCTCCGAGAATTTCAGCCCTCTTAAGTTTATTTTTTATCGAGTTATTCAACTAATTTTCTTAACTTGTTATTAAAAACCAAACATACATCCCTTATAAAATATATTCATTAAACTCATATTCAAAATATATTCCTGTTAAACTAATCTAAATCCAATAGGTACAGTAGAAACGAAAAAACAGCGAGCAAATGGGGGAAGGGGGGGTTGGCGAGTGTCAGCGATCAGGGGACACACACACACTAGGGGGCAAGCCCCCTGATCGCTGACACTCGCCAACCCCCCCTTCCCCCATTTGCTCGCTGTTTTTTCGTTCCTACTGTACCTATTGGATTTAGATTAGTTTAACAGGAATATATTTTGAATATGAGTTTAATGAATATATTTTATAAGGGATGTATGTTTGGTTTTTAATAACAAGTTAAGAAAATTAGTTTATGTATATATGTGTGTGTGTGTAAATATGTGTGTGTGTATCTATATTCTTATTAATATTTTAGAGTATGTGTATGTATGTTTGTTCTTTATAAGTTTTTATACTGTTGAAGCTATCAAACTCAAAAGTTTCATGGGTCACCTTATGGACCAAAGGAAGAACTTGGTATAGGTTTGCAGACTGTGGGGTCTTTTATATCCCATGGGGTAAACAAAATACTATTTCCATAAGAATGCTTGAGAAATTGTGTAGAGGAATCCCAAAATGTCATGCAGCCCTTCACTGATGTGGATATAAATATACCTAAATATTAACTTACGATCACGAGAAATAGCTTATTTTATGCACGAAAGACTGAATATTTTAATTCTGTTCATGTTTTGTCGTTTTACATGCTAAATCGCTTGAAATTTTCCTTTAAGCGCAAAATTTATCGGCTTAGATGACTATTTTCTGGGCGGCAACAAAGCTAAATTTATTAATTGTTGTCCTCTTCAAAGGGAGATATACACGTAAAGATTAATGAAAGGAAAATCCAAGCCGTGGCACGCCGTAGAGAAAGAATAGGTAATGCCAAGATATGCCTAAATATACTCTATGAATACTTTTAAAGTGAGTCAAATGATTTTTAAGGATTATTCGAACATTGTTATCTTTTACCTTTAACATTGAAGGATTTATCGCAACATAAATCGAAACATCTACTTACATTTGTTCGGTAACCAAATGTTGTTTATTGTTTATATTTTGGCTAATAGTATTGACATAATCCACATAATTTTATTGCTCCCTTAAAGGCTTTGGTGCATCTATCCATGTGAATATTAAGTAAGACGTTAATGTGTAATTATATTAATGGTAAAACTTTATAATACAATACATAAAATACTAAATGTTAATGTAAGCATCGCTTGCATAATTAAGCAATGGGGAACGTTTGCCCCGAACAATAAAAATCATTTGCCACTTGAAAGAAAACTTTCCCGAGCGAAGTCGGGCGTTTGAGCTAGTATATGTGTGTGTGTATGTGTGTGTGTATGTGTGTGTGTGTGTGTGTGTGTGTGTATATATATATATATATATATATATATATATATATATATATATATATATATATCAGTGACGTCGAACCGCGCATAGCAATCCCAACTACGTAACTACAAGCAGCAACAGACGTGCGGGGATGGTTGCAAACACTACGGGGCAACGGTATATTCATCGGCCTGTATCTCGGTAATGAAGCGACACAGACATCTCGGATTAACTTTTCGGATCATACCTCGAACCCACCTATAAGCCCTAGAAGTTTGTTGGTGGAATTTAAATACACCCTGTATATAAGCAGAGTCGTATGGAGAGTTTTTAGTGCTCTAGGCAAATATTTCATTTGGCACCCTTAAACTAAAAATTCTGTTGTGGCCAACACATGACTTTCTCCATATTTGGGGTATAGATATTTAAATTATTATGAATAGCATTATAAGGCAAAATTATTATTTGGTATCATATAAGAATACAGTCATCCTTATTGCCATGAATTAGGTATATTTTGAATATGTTTACAGAATTCACCGCTACATGGTGGTGGTGCTGTATACTGGGATCCATTCGATGACACTGGACATCCAACGCTGGTCATTTCTTCTAGCAATGTGGCCCGCCCACTGCCATTTTAGCAGCTTCACACTTCTAACCACGTCACAGACTCCAGTCTTGTTTCTTACCCAGTCGTTCCTCTTGCAGTCTCTTCGGGTGATCCCTAACATGCATCTCTCCGTGCCCCTCTGTGTTGTTTGCAGGCGCTGTATCATTCTGGCATTCATGGTCCATGTTTCACAACCATATGTCAGAACAGGCAGAACACATTGGTCATACAGTCTCCTTTTTAGGAAGACTGGAATATTTGATTTAAAGATGTTCGCATTCTTGCCAAAAGCACTCCATGCCATCTTCACTCTCCGGTTGATTTCTCCAAGAAGCGAACCGTCAGTAGTGATGAGTTGACCTAAGTAAACATAGCTGGTTACTTCTCCGATTTCTGCTCCGTTGATATGTATCTTCTCAGAATTTGTGAAGGAGTTGTACATAACCTTTGTTTTATTAAGATTAATCTTAAGTCCAGCTTCTTCGCTTGCTTGCTCAAGCTCTTCAGTTCTTCTACGGAGCTCTTCTGGGCTCCCTGCGAACAGCATGATATCATCTGCAAAGCGCAGGTGACTCAGATATTCTCCATTTACCATTATGCCGTTTTCCTCCCAGTCTAGCGTTTTGAATACTTCCTCTAGAGCTGCTGTAAATAACTTAGGGGACATAGTATCTCCTTGTCTCACTCCCTTTTCGGCCTTAAAGGCACTCGTCTCTTCATGCAGCTGGACAGATGTTGTCGCATTTTCGTAGATATTCTTGATCAAGATTATGTATGTTTCTTCTACTCCTTGTTTCTGTAGTGCACGTAACACCGACGAAGTTCGGACAGAGTCAAATGCTTTCTCGTAGTCGATAAAACACATACATAGAGGTAATTCATACTCGTTAGTGCGACTGATTACCTCTCTCACGACTTGGATGTGGTCCATCGTGCTATACCAACTGCGAAATCCAGCTTGCTGTCTGGGTTGGGCAGAATCAAGATGGTTTTGAAGGCGCATAGTGAGTATTTTGGTGAATATTTTGTAGACTGTTGGGAGTAGACTGATCGGTCTGTAGTTATTCAAGTCTTCTTTGGAACCTTTCTTGTGCAGAAGGATAATACATGGGTGGTTACATGTTTCTGGTATCTTCTTCTTCCTCAGACAGGAATTAAAAATCTTGGCGAGAATTGTTTCCGTATGATTACCCAATGCTTTGAATACTTCCGCTGTGATACCATCCATTCCAGATGCTTTTCCATTCTTCATACTTCTGATTGCGTGTCTCACCTCTTCCGGAAGGATATCTGGGACCTCTTCGGTGGGCATGTTTCCATCATCATTTACTTCATCATTTCCTAGAGGATCCTCATACAGCTTGGTGTAAAATTCTTGTACCCATTTCAGGATTAGTTTCCTACTATCGGTTATGGAGCCGTCTTCTAGCATCAGGGCCACCAGCTGTCTCTTTCCGATCAAGAGATGTTGCTTCATTTTCTTGTAACTTCTATTGTTTTCTATGGCTTTCTCGATTAGCTCATAATTATATTTTTTCACATCTTCCTTGATGCATTTCCTTATAGTTTTGTTTAGTTCTGCAAAGTGGATCATTTCTTTAGGACCTTTAGTAATTATCATTTTCCTTCTTTTTTCCATCAGCAGTCTTGTTTTTTCGGTCAACTTTTTCTCTGACTTTGTTTTAACTGTTCCGCCTATTTCTTCAGCAGTTTCCTTGAGTATCTCTATAAATTGGGATTCAACTTCTTGGTCTTCCAGTGCACTGAATCGATTTTTCAGTTGGAGCTGAAATTCTTTTCGTTCTTTTAGCACCTGCGTGTTGATAATAGACTTAGGCCTCTTCTTTATAAGCTTCTGTCTTTCTAACTTTGAGTTGAATTTTATTCTGCATCTTACCAAGCGATGGTCGCTTCCAGTTATAAACTGGTTGAGGACGGAACAGTCTTCAGCCAATTGCTTCTTATTGACTAGTATGTAGTCAATTTCATTTTTGGTACCATTGGGTCCTTTCCAGGTCCATTTTCTATTGTGACTCTTTTTGAAGAAAGTGTTCATTATATATAGAGTAGTACATTCAGCAAAGTCTACAAGTCGGTCCCCTTGTTCATTTCTGTCTCCATAGCCCCATTTTCCAACAGACCGAAAGCTCCATTTTTGTGTCGTTTTTGTTCTTTTGTGTTTTTCGTGTGTCTCAGCACCCCCAGCGGCTCTTCAATCTAGGTAAGTGTCCACTGGGCTTCCTCCAACACCTTGTTGCTACCTTATTATTACCTTTCCTTTTCCTTAAGCATTTATACACATATATATATATATATAAATAAAATAAGCACTGATGGTATAGTGGTTAGCGTGTCGGCTTTCCGTTACAAAGTTCCGGGGTTCGAACCCCGCGAATGGAAAAAAAAACTATCATCGGTGCCTGACAGTAGGCAGCAGTACTGTCAGTGTGGTATAGAGCCGAAAACAAATTATGTTGTATGAGTCTATATCCAATAGATCTGTAGGTATGATCGGGACAATTTGAACGGCTACAGTACTGCGATGTGGAAAGCAAGAGGGAAACTACGACATTAAAATTCCCTATTAATGATAATATGGTTGGACAAAATGAGTTCTCTCGGGGTTAAATATTCCGGAGGTGAAATAGTCTCCCAATCAGATCTCCGGGCGGGGACTGCCTTGAGGAAAGCATTTGTCGAAGGTAACTTATGCTTAGGTACTTGGAATGTGAAAACCATGAGAAAGGCAGGAAAGCTAGAGAACCTGAAAGAAGAAATGGGAAGAAATAGGATTGATATCATAGGGCTGAGCGAAACAAGATGGGAAGGAGAAGGACAGTTCGACTCGGAAGAATTCATGGTAGTTTACTCAGGAGGAAATTGTGGGGCAAGGGGAGTAGCTCTGGTACTTAGGAAAGATATGATGAAGAGCATGACAAAAATAACAGCAACGAACGATAGGTTGATGGCAATAAAGCTAAAAGCAGTCCCAGTGGACATGTTGATAATCCAGGTATATATGACAACGTCCACTCATGAAGAAGAAGAAATTGAGGAGATGTATGAACAAATTAACGAGATTTACGAAGAAGACGCAAGAGGAAAGGTAAACTGCATAATAATGGGAGATGAGAACAGCATAGTTGGTGAAGGACAAGAAGAAAATGTTGTCGGTTAATACGGACTTGGGAAAATAAACCGAGGAGGAGAAAAACTGGTAGAATTCTGTGTTTATAACGACCTAGTAGTGACTAATACATGGTTCAGAAACCATAAACGAAGGCTGTACACATGGAAAAGCCCAGGAGATAGAATGAGATGCCAAATAGATTACATCCTAGTAAAACAAAGATTCAGGAACAGCATAAAAAATGCTAAGACATTACCAGGAGCAGTCATTGATTCAGATCACATTCTTCTAATAGTCGATGTAACTATAAAGCTGAAACAAATAAGGGAAACGAGAAGAGATAGACAGACTTCGGACATAGAAAAACTGAAAGAAAGGAAAGATGCCTTCAGCACGAAGTTGGAAGATCGCCTTAGAAATTTGGAAAACAAACCGAAGACCGTGGATACAGAATGGGAGGAAGTGAAAGCCAGCATCAAAGATACCTTGAATAAAGAGATTGGGAAACAAGAGAAGAAAATCAGAAAACCATGGATCATTAAGGAAATGCTGGAGAAAATGGATGAGAGAAGAAAATGGAAAAACGTCAACAGTGAAGAAGGTAGAGCCAACTATAGACGCATAAACAATGAGATGAGAAGGGTAACAGATAAAGCTAGGGAAAATTGGATAAAAGAAAAATGTGAGGTAATACAACAGATGGAGAAGTTAGGATGATACGACATGATGTACGCTAGGGCACTGGAGTTAGAAGATAAGAAGCCTAATGGGATTCGTGGTAAAGGAATTATTAATACAGATGGGAAAATAGTCGCAGAACCAAAGGATGTAGCACAGGTATGGGAAGAATACAATAAGGAACTATACAAAAAGCAGGCAGGATCGGTACAAATGGAACTGGAAGAAGAGAATTGCATTGAAAAAGACAACTTGGGACCAAGTATTACGAAAAGCGAAGTAGAAAAGGCGATACAGGAACTAAAGAAAGGAAAAGCTACAGGCAGCGATGGAATACCGGTAGAGGTACTTAAAGTCATGGGATCGGAAGGACTAAAAGTGATTACGAAACTAATTAACAAGATCTACGACTCGGGAGAGTGGCCTCAGGATTTCTTAGATGTAACAATGATCCCTCTAAAGAAGAAGCCAAAGGCAATGCAGTGTAAAGACTACAGAATGATAAGCCTACTGTCACACACTTCGAAGATCATCACGAGGATTCTTAATAAAAGACTAGAGAAAAAGGCCGAAGAAATGCTAGGGGAAGATCAATTCGTCTTCAGAAAAGGACGAGGAACCAGAGATGCTATCGGTGTATTGAGAATCATATCAGAAAGGGCAATAGAGTACAGCCAAGATTGCTGCGTATGTTTCGTCGACTGGCAGAAGGCCTTTGATAGAGTAAATTGGATACTGCTGATGAGGATATTAAAGGATATAGGTGTAGACTGGAAAGACAGGAGACTGATCAGGAATCTATATGTGAATCAAGTTGTAAAGGTCAGGTTGGAGAATACGGACACCAGCAAAGTACATATCGGTAGAGGAGTAAGACAGGGCTGCTGTCTATCGCCGTTTCTTTTCAATATATATGGAGAGAGACTAATGCAGGAAGCGTTAGAAGGCACGGGAGATTTCAAAACGGAGGAAGGATTATAAGAACAGTGAAATACGTGGATGATCAATTACTTCTAGCAAGAAAGGAAAATGAACTCCAGAAAATTATAAATAGACTAGTGATATCAAGTAGAAAATACAGTATGGAAATTAATACAGAAAAATCCAAGGTTATGCGAATATCAAGTAAAGAAGAAGAAAATTTGAACATAAGTATTGGAGGAAAGCCATTAGAACAAGTTTCAGATTATAAATACCTTGGAAGCATCATAACGAGTGAAGCAAAATGTACCGATGAAATCAGGACTAGAATAACGGAAGCAAAAGCCGTTTTCAGAAGAAAGAAACTCCTACTAATGGGAAATATAAAGCAGGAAATCTGCAAGAGGTTGATAAAATGCAAGGTTTGGAGTATAGCTTTGTATGGGGCAGAAACATGGACGCTAAGGAAAAATGAAATAAAATACTTGGAAATCTTCGAAATGTGGACATGGAGAATGCTGAAAATAAAATGGACAGATAGGGTGAGAAATGAGGAAGTACTACGAAGAATAGGAGAGAAGCGAGCGATTATACAGACTATCAGAAAGAGGAAGGCGAACTGGATTGGGCATTACCTGAGGAGAGAGTGCATGATTAAAGAAGTGCTAGAAGGAAAACTGGATGGAAAAAGAGAAAGAGGTAGGAAAAGGTTTCAGCTAGTAGACGACTTGAAAGGGAAAGAGAGCTATCAAGACATGAAGAAAACTGCGGAAAATAGGAGTATATGGAGAACCAAGTTTAACCATGATTAATCACGGACCTGTCAACGGACAGACTACCTATGATGATTATGATATAGATATAAAAACTTATGGAAGAGGAAAGGTAAATGAGTATATTTAGGGCAACTAGGTGTTGTAGGAAACCTAGTGAGCACTTACCGGAAGGAGACCTGCTGGGATGTTGGAGAGACACCCCAGCGGCTCTCCTTCAGGTAAGTGCTCACTGGGTTTCCTTCAACACCTAGTTGCCCTAAATATATATAGATATATATATATACTGTATGTGCCTGAATATAAGGCGAGGTTTTTTCACAAAATTGTCCCTCAGAAAAGGTCGCCTTATATTCGAGTCTTTACAAAGTCTCATATATTACGGGGAGCTCTCTCAACAAAGTCTGTCATATTACGGGGCGCTCTCTCAATCACTTTATTTTGAACAACAAAGTAGTCTAATCAAACTTTTTAGATACTTTGTCTATAACATTAATGTGTTTTGACCATCGTACAAATCCAAGAGGTGTCCATTCCTTTTCGCAATATTTAATAGAAAGTTTAGTCGGTAATCCTTCAGTGTTACACAAACTTCCCAAGTCCAAAGAGTATTCTGTGTTTCCACCTGTGATAAGTCCAACATCTGAAAATTTCTCTTCTTGAAATCCTTTTTGACGGTAAGTAGGTAATATCGATGTTATACTTATTTAAATTCTCTAGTGATGACAAAGGCACTGATGTCGAAGATGCGCATGAAAGGTTTGAATAAAATTGTCACTTAATGAGTTTTGGTTTTTTAAATAAAGTATGGTATTGATAAATAAATAAATAAAAACTTTTAAATGTAATAAAAAGTTATATGTTCAGACTGTCTAAAAAACTTTTTTTTTTGGATTTTCTCATCAGGAAAATGGGGGGTCGCCTTATATTATAATATATATATATATATTATAAGGCACTTCTAAATGAACTACAAACTCCAAATTTGACACGGTTATATGATTATGTACAACATCGATTGGGAATAATTTGAATTTGTAAAAATGCTAAAATTTGAAAGTGCTTGCAGAATGCAAGCACATATTAACTAGTGTGTGTGTGTGTATGTATATATATATATATATATATATATATATATATATATATATATATATATATGTATGTATGTATATATGTATATTAGGGTGGCCCTTAATTTTCCACTTTTGAATTTTTTTGGTCTCATGCCCTAGAATGGTTCCAATTCCTATAATAATGAACTACAAAAAGTTCTAGTCCGATCGGAGAATATTAATAGGTGCCCCAAAGGCCCCAAAGTTACGAAATTGTAGATTTTTCTGGGTATCAGTTTTTAACCTATTTCAGGTAATATCTCAAAAATGGTAAGTCCTTATCGAAATTTTGTTGAGATGATGTCGATAGAGCATTAAATTTCCTACAATTTTCCTATTTAAACTTTTTTCATGCGCCCAATGTGCATTTTAAAATTACTTCCCATCAAGATACGAACTCGAGACTTAAACTGTCGGATAGGATATAAATTGTAGTTTCTTATTTTTGAAGACAGAATACAAATCCGAGTAGAATTAGGGTAAATTTATAGTTTTTATCGCAAAAAAGTGGTAATTTTTCTTGGTCTAACAATAGGCTTCCTAGCAACAGGCTTAATGCTTTCATATGGGTAAGCTTTTAATGGGAATCAGAGGCATATATTTTAATGCCTTTAATGTTAAACTATGCCTAATGAAGGAATTCCGACATTGTAATAATCCCTATTTTTGGGGCTGTTTTGCCCAGTATTGCTCCATAGGAGAACAAAAATGATGAGGCAGCTCCATATGACGTAGAGACTTGAAATTTGGCCTGGTTATAAAAATTTTATTGAACCTAACAATAAGATAAAATAAAACACTACGAAAAATCCATATTTTGAGGGCGGTTTTGCCCTATATATGACCCATACCAGTGTGAAAATGATACGGCAATTCTTAATGAGATACAAACATAAAATTGGCAGAATTATGGGTTTTTAGTTACAACAGAAGGACGAAATCCAATATCGTTAAAATTTGAAATCTTAGCGACTGTTTTGCCAAATAATTGTCCTATGCGACGAATAAAATTATAATGCACTTCTAAATGAGCTACAAAGTTGAAATTTGATGCAGTTATATTATTTTGAACAAAATTCATTAGGAATAATTCTAAATTGTAAATATGCTAAACTTTAAAAATGCTTGCAGAATGCAAGCACACATTAACTAGTATATATGTATATTCTAAATGAACACTGCATCAGAGCACTAAGTGCAGTCGTGCACTTTTAATATGATTCAAGTTGCTAAAAACTCTCTCCACTGCAGCACTGCTATGAGGAAGTACAGTGGAATCCCGATTTAAGGTTTACCTGCATTTAATGTGGTTTTTTTACGGTCCCGACCAAATTTTACCGGGATGCTAAACTCCCATCGCTCTATATAAGAATGATGAAGAAATTGTAGCTGAAGTCCAGAACCGCGAAAGAGCAGTAAAATTATCGGAAGATGACAGCGAGAATGAAGAGATGTGGGAGGTTGAGACCCCTTAAATACGCAAAGTATTAGATAACATCAGTGAAATGATGAATTGGTTGAAGAGACAGAGTGATTGTGATCATCTTCATCTTTTGCATTTGCAAAACATTAAGACGTATGTGATGAAGAAACGCCAACTGCTGTCACGGCAAAAGAAAATATCGGACTATTTTAAAAACACTGATTAAATTAAGGTATGCATTAAAATCAAAATACGATATCAGTTATTATAGTATTTTGCAATTACATTTATTATAACGCATATACTTTTAGGTTTTTTAAATTATTCCTCGAAATACCGCGGGTGTACATTCTGTCTCCTGAAACCCACGTTATAACGGGATTTTACTGTATTATCGTATATAAGCCATATGAGCCCAATTATATCATGTATTCATTATAGCATGCGAACTTACAAAACTGAAAGGATCTGCATGCTTGGCTGATTCCTCCTATATAGGAGCGCTTCAATTAAGTGTGTTTATTTACTTATCATATTTTGAATTTATACTCGAGTTTTGGTAAATTTTTTAACATTAAATAGTAACATTCCATGGTTAACAGTACTCTTGTCCTCGGTAATTTCGGTGCATATGCACTTAAATAAAGGCTTAAAGATTGAAAATAAGATTA
The DNA here is from genome assembly GCA_036926305.1 of Uropetala carovei. Taxonomy (NCBI): domain Eukaryota; kingdom Metazoa; phylum Arthropoda; class Insecta; order Odonata; family Petaluridae; genus Uropetala; species Uropetala carovei. The sequence continues at coordinate 231,010 of JAXCHB010000127.1, forward strand.
AAATTTGCTCGAAATGACCGATGATATGAATTTAATGCAAATAAATCTAACGCAGTATTCATATTATTTATATTTTTTTTATCTATATTGCAGAAATCCTATTTCTGGTTCTCTCTCTCTCTCTCTCCCCCTCCCTCCATCCCTCTCTCCCCCCCTCTCTTCAACGCTCTCTACCTCAGCCATTTTTAATCTGGAATTTCAGCCCTCTTAAGTTTATTTTTATCGAGTTATTCAACTAATTTTCTTAATTTGTTATTAAAAACCAAACATACATCCCTTATAAAATATATTAATTAAACTTATATTCAAAACATTTTCCCGTTAAACTAATCTAAATCCAATAGGTACATGGTAGGAATGAAGCAACAGCGAGCAAATGGGGAGGGGGTTGGAGAGTGACAGCGAGCAGGGGGCTTGCCCCCTAGTGTGTGTGTGTGTGTGTGTGCATGCATGTGTGTGTGCATGTGTGTGTGCATGCATGTGTGTGTGCATGCATGTGTGTGTGCATGCATGTGTGTGTGCATGCATGTGTGTGTGTGTGCATGCATGTGTGTGTGCGTGTGTGTGTGTATCATGTGTAAGAAGTGTCTATATATTATAGATTTGAAGAGCCTATTTTAAGAACAAATTTGATTTAAATTACTTTTTATGGCTAAGTTTCTTTGTGGCTATGAATTCTGTGATAACTAATTCCAGTCCATAGAGTGAAATGATTTGTACATTATTGTTTCAATTTCACAGTTGGTGCACTGTGCCTTGTGCTGTGAGCCATTCCATACTTTTTGTGTGGAGTGGGCTGGATGGGATGTCTTTGATGGCTGGGACATTCCAATCAAAGGTCCACCAAAACTCCGAAAAGGAGAAAGGTACATACCTCTTGAGTGGATGTGTAGACGCTGCTCATTGTGCCATGCCTGTGGCCTTCCAGCCTATGTTCCAGGTGGGGGCATGCCCTCTCTAAATCCAAATGGGAACAAAGCAAGAGATCTTAGAGTGAATGAGAAGAAAGATAAGGGGGAAGAAGAAGGTGAGATGCCAAGAAAGAAAAAGAAAGAAATTGAAGGAGTTAGTGGGGAAGTTGATGAAGATGACGATGAGGTAGTTGAGGACATGGGAACCAGGACTTGCAACGTTTGTCATAGGTGCTATCATGGTGTCTGCTTAGGGACTTCAGCTGGAAATCAGAAAAATGGAGATCTTGCTTTGTTCAAGGATAAGGACAAGCCCTGGGTATGTACTGTATTAAGCAGAGTTGAAGTTTTTTATCTTCCCTGTTATTTTTGCATGTATCATATCTATGATTTTATGCAAAATTTGCTGTAATAGGCTTGTAAAACATGAAGTAAAATATATCTTTCCTTATAGTGAATACTTATATGTGTAAAGGTAAAGTATATACATAATCTGTAATTATAAAATTATAAAAATAAAAAGTATATAAAGAATTCATTACAAAATCAACTTAGCAGTTCCATTAATCATAGTGAAAATTACATTCCATCATTGACATGTATCATGGATTATTATATGCATACTTCCATATTTAAAAAATCTGATGTGGCCAACACATGACTTTCTCCATATTTGGGGTATAGATGTTTAAATTATTATGAATAGCATTATGAGGCAAATTTATTATTTCATATCGTAAAAGAATACAGTTGTCCTTATTGCCGTAAATTACGTATATTTTGAATATGTTTACAGTATTCACCACTAGATACTGGCGCTGTATACTGAGAATTAAAAAAAAGCAAAATATCTCCGAAATGGATGGTTCTACAAAAATTTGTTTTAAACAAAACTTGGAAGAAATATTATTCTCTACAACTTTGGTCCTCATGAAGATGACCAATTACGACATTTTTAAGGATATATTTGATGGAAACCGAAAAAGCCTATTATTTATAAGTAATTCCTAAACAATAACTGCTATGGAAAATTGTTTCAAATGAAAGTTGTAGGAAATTACATTCTCTATAACCTTTGTATAGAATTGTATATACAATAATGATGCTTTAATGGAGAAATATCGCAAAAACCGAATCGGGTTTTGAATAAACCTGGACTTCCAGTTAACCGATATTGTCCAAAAACTAATCAGTTCTTTGTGCTCATGCTAAAGTGTTATATATGAAGTTTGGTAATGATATGGCAAGTACTTTTTGAGTTAGAGTGCCCACAATCACACACACAGACATCATTCCGAAAATAGTCGAAACGTGTTCTAGGGACCTCAGAACGTGTATTTCTGTTGAAATCTCGAAGTCGATTTTTTTCGTGATTACAATACTTTCCCATTACTTCGTATGGAGAAAGTAAAAATTAAAATTTTATCATCAAAACTTTTAATACCAAATTCAGATATCAAGTTGTTTGTGCCAGTCCTCTATATTCCATGTTAACTGGTTTCCATTGTATATAACTAACACTTAAGTGTTTTCTGCAAAGTGATATTACTAAGACCATGTGGATATACTATGCATAGGTAAAGCTTGACTCAGCTTGGCACCGAGAAAGCCTTCTCATGTAAACAGTAGAAATAGACGTTATAGTAAAATTTTGAAGTTGAGCTTAAATAAAACAAACACAGTAAAACCTGGTTATTTCTAAGTTCAAGGGACCAAAAGATACGACTTCAAAGTATCCAGGTTCGAAATATATGAACTTTCATAAAAATCAAACTTTCTTATGATCCACAACTTGGACAGCAAAATCGCAATACAGAATCTTATCTATCCATTCTACAAATGAATTGGCCTTACAAGTTAGCGTGCACGGCGAATTTGTACAGAGCTGAAGTGAACACATAGTTTTCAATTGAGGGGCCCAGTCAGTGAGGGAGATACCGTATATCTTCGAGTATAAGGCGATTTGAGTATAAGTCGAAATGTACTTTTTAGCCTAAAAAAGCATCTAAAATCCAAGACTCGAATATAAGTCGAAGCAAAGAAAACGAAAATAAGATAATTTTATAATTTACAAAAAAATTAATATACAGTAGAACCTCATAAATCCGGCACCCTCGGGACCTAGCGCGAGCCAGATTTTAGAAAATTCAGGTTTTTTGAAAATGTTGCACATTGCCTAAGTATCCAGGGGCAAATCGACCTATTGCAGGATAAAACAAAAGAAAGCTTTTTGTAATCTATATAATGTATTTCAAAATTTAATCAGGAATCACGCCAGAATATTTTAAAATATGAAATACATACACAAAATGTATGTAAATAAACATGCAAAATATTAAATAAATCATATTAGAAGCCTTGCCCTCTTGCCACCCTTGGCTACGCCACTGCACCTTCGTACCATATCACGGCCTATATATAAAAAAAATGAAATACATAACATTAAAATCCAATATTTATGCCAAAACTTAAAAAAGAAAGAATAATTAACAAGTGGATGAATTTGGATTAAGGTCATAGCAAATTTAATGCACACTTACCAATTTACACGTCTCGTTTCTACTCTCAATGGCTAGACGATAAGGTCGAGACAGCGTCCTTAGTTGCGGGAATGCAAGTTTCATTTCGTTTCAGTGTCGGAAGCTTTTTGAAGGTTTTTCTGCGAAATTGTCTTGAACATATCACACAGATTGCTTCATACATAGTGATCTTTCCTTAATAAGTTTATCTTTAATTAGTTACAAATTCATCATATCCTGTGATTCGATGCATGACCGCTGCTCTAAAGCCGATATTGTATCAGTGACTAATTCTATGCAACGGTCTATTGAAGGCTTGTTTGCAGCTGCATTGTCATCATCGTCACTTTCACTTTTTTCATAATTCTCACGTTTGGGTTCCAAAACCATTTTAACTAATTCTCCATCAGTTAACTGATTCACTACAGGCACTTCATAGTCGATTTCCATCCAGTTTTCAACGTCTTCTTCTTCCAGACCCTTCGTGAAAGCGTTATTCGTCGATCCCTTAGCAAATTCCATAATTTCAGAAACCAGTCTCTTTTTGTCACTAACATTGAAACCTAGAAAATCTGGTGGTGATTCACCACATCCCACATCCTTCAAACATGCTTGCAGGCTACAAATTATGCCAGGCATTTTTCAGTGTTGCAGCCGTTACATCAGTCCACGCTTTAATTCGAGTGCTTAATGTTAAATTCCTTTTTAAATCCGTCAACACCTTGGCCTCTATTGCAAGCAACAAGCAATTTCTGCATAAATTGCTGTCTGTAATAGCATTTTAGTGAGCGTAATATTCCCTGATCCATAGGTTGAATATCGCTTACAGCGTGAGCACCTATTATCGTCGGTCGGTCCATCCGTCCGTCCGTCCGCATGTTCATTCTCGGCTTCTACTAAATGGATTTTCATGAAATTTGATATTAAGGACTTTCAATCAAATATAAGAAGAAAATCGCAAAAATGAAACACGTACGCCAATTAGAGGTACCACTTGACTGATGACAAAAAATTAAATTTCCGTCATATCTCGTACAGTATTGCTCATATCAAAATATTTTTCAAATAAAAGTTCTAGAACTGGTAAAGTAGAGTATTTCCTTCCCTATATATTTTTATCGTAGGAGTAGCCGTTATCGAGAAAATCAAACAAGAACGTCTTATATCGAGTTGAACTTCGAAAATTTCTTGTATGGTTACTTCATTGTTGCTAACATAAACAGTCTCCCAAACAAACGTTTAATTTCCTCACGTGTGCATGTAATATTATTGAATAGGACGAAATTGGATTATTTATGATGAAGAAAAGAACTTTAAAACGCTATTTCCCTTACGTACAGGTATATAATTGCTTTCTAATACTGCATTGCATGAAACGCGTCCAATTGTGATACGTTGTACACTTTCCTAACTTGTTACCTTTTGTCTTCTGTTCATTTTTGTACATGCTGTACATTTGTGCTACTGATGACACTGCAGTAATTTAGGTCCTTATCACATTGGCTGTAGTGGCTTTGGTACTTAGGAAATTTTGCTGTGTTCACTAACCTGTTGTATAGATTCACTATCAGTTGTTTGTATATAATTCCCATGCCCACCCCTCTGATCAGTGGGAGGAGTTATGGTAACAGACAATGTTGGAGTACTTGAATCCATTTCATCACCTGAAGTTTCATTTCCTTGTTCTTCAGCTATTTTTGCATTCAGGATCTTTGATTTTATTCTTGAATCTCCCCTAGGTGTCTGCACACGTTTCTTTGAAATACCAAAAATGCTGCAGAACCCCGTGACGCACACTCTTATTTCCTGCCATTGCTCTTTCTGATAAAAATATTTGTAGCTCACCTGTTGCCTTGATGTACTGCCTTTACGTTTATTGTTGTATGTACAAGAGCATTTTTCTGCTTTGTTTAATCCAAATAAGTATGAATTTTGAATATTATAGTTTTGAAGTTTGTAGAACTCACAAAAGTATTCCAGTATTTCTTCCACACTTTAGACATGAAACTGACACCATTTTAACTTTGACATATCACTTTTGCCAACACAGTTACAACTTGCCTTAATTTGTCTCTTTTGAACATTTTTCTTTGTTTTATCACTTGTATATTCTAAACCAGCATTTCGTCTCTTTTTTGCAGTTTCTTTTCCACTCACTTTCATTACAATGCCGTTTTCTAGGTTTTACTTCTGCATTCGTATTGATATCATTAACATTACCCGCCATTTTCTGTGTTTACTACTCAGCACTATAGAGAAACAGCTGTCTGTTACTGCTCCCTCTAGCACCTGTCATAGGGTGGCGCCGAAATCAACTTTTTTGAAATGTCTTACTCCTACCCTTTCATATCGTGCCAATGCCCAAAAACAAAACCTCTGCAAAATCTGGACTCAATCGGATAAATTCTAGCAGTCGCCCAGAGCCCTCAAACTCTGACAGGAAAGCTGTGCGTCAGCCGCCTCGAGTCGCAGCTAGCACGCCTGCCGCAAGCCAACCTGCACGCGTGCAGCAGTGGCGACGTGGTGTGGTGGGTGTTGGGAGTAGACGAGTCAGTTACATTGCTGCACTCTCGGAAATGATTACAAGCCAGGCATTTGAATGGATTGACTAACAAGAGGAGTACCAGGTTAACGGGAAAGGGATTAGTCTGAAAATTTGAGTTGGTAGAGCTAGACTTGGGAATCATGATTTACCCCCCTTTTGGGCGTAGCCGGTCAATAGTTTAAACAACAAATAGATTTGTTTATTTAGAAGTACCTTTTTAGTTTTGTTTGATCGCTAAGAAGGTTTGGCCATGGGATTATAATTGGGACTGCGAAGTCAGAGGTCCCTGGTTCGAATCCTGGTGATTTCCTTTTTTTTCTTAATATTTTGCGTTTATGTTATATTTATTTTTAAATAACGATTTCAATTTGTATTCTTTCACATATTCTTTGTTTTTTTACTTTTAATGTTTGTGTTATTGTTTTCAATTTTTTTCGTATATTCTTTATTAGAGTTAGTATAATGTTTTAAAAGTTTTTCTCATATTTTAAAATGCCTTTCTTGTCTTCTATTACTTTCTTAAAAGGGATTTCACAATGAACCCTCACAGTTTCCTGGATGATACATATCGTAGAAGCAGCAGAAGCAATAATATTTTCGACACTGTGCATATTTGGAGAAACATTGTTCGCCAAAGTGACATTCTTGGATTCGGCTTCTCGGCTCATTGTCATACATTGAAATCCTGATAGAGATAAAATACAAAAATATGTAATGACAGCACTATTACTAGAGCTCGTTCGCTTTATGCATTGTCGCGAGTCAGAAGACATTCTCTTGGGCGGGTGCGTAAAGCGATCGAGCTAGACAATGTCGTGGACGGAAGTGTGGGTGAGCAGTAGCTGCTGAGGCAGGGAGAGAGTTGGATGTTGTGAGTGATGCGCGAGGTGTATCGGTTTACATCAGCCATACACCACACATTCCAGTGAGTAATAATTTGTTGTAGGAGATCTGCAGTGAGATTTTCTTCCGCACTCGCCGGTCTTTCTAGTTGGTTTCTGACCTTTCAGAAGAGTTATTCTCAAGTAAAAGAAAGCACGTTTTATATAATTTTTAGCAGTGGTAAGTAGTGATAAATTATTTAACCCTCTTAGTGCCACGCAAATTTTGGGGGGTAGAGCCAGAAGCGCCAAGGGCAATTCTTGAAGTTTGTATCACCTTAGAAAAATTATCATTGTGAAATTATTTCTTAAGATAAATTATTAATATTTTCAGTAATTGTAAAAAACACTAATCTTCAAAAAATATAAATTTTATTTCTTTTAATGATAAATTTATCAAAAAAAACTAATGTTATTGCATATCATGTTGCAACAAAAAAAGAAAAAAACGTTTATCACAAAAAATTTCCATTTTAATTTTATTATACAGCGTTAAAACTTATAAATTATGAAACCTACATTAGTAAAGAATATAATTAGCAAAAATCAGCAATGAATACAAAAATTATATTAAATACAGATATTTTCCTGGACGTTTACATCTGAAGCAAATAACCGACTGGACTTAAAATTTGTGTTAATAAAATTATACTTAATGTAATAAGTTAATTTCTGCATGATTATTAAATAATGATACATTATTCAAAACTACATAATTTTTCAATCGAACATGAAATTATTAATTAAAAACAAAAGTTATTGCACATCACGTTGCAACAAAAATATCACAAAAAATTTGTTTGAATTTCATTATACAACATAAAAACTAAAGAATATAATTAGCAAAAGTCAGCAAGGAATAGAAAAAATACTATAGAATTATTTTAGTGAATGTCCTTTCCTCATTCTCTCATTCTACGCACACAGTGCGATACCTCACTCTCTTCCCATCACGTTTTCCACTACATATAACGCAGTTTTTTTCTTTCCTGCCTGGAAGTTTCCTTAGTCCAAATTCTGAATCTGTCTCTCTTTGTGCACATAACCCACTTGAAGTGGAAGGTACACTTGAGTCCTTTCCTTACCACTTTATCTCAAGACCCTCAATAATGCTTGAGTTTCTCTTTTATGAGGGTTCAGGGATCATCCATATGAGCATTTCTCGTTACCAGATGTGCGCACATCTGGTCGCGTCTTCACACGGTCAGCGCCCTTTACTTCGAAAGAGAATATTTCATTTCTTTTAACTTATGGGAAACTTGGTTTACATTATAAATAAACGCACTATTTATTAAGTTTAAAATAAGTTTATCTATACTTTGAAGAATACAAATGTATAGTTACAACTAATTCAATTGTAGCGCCAACATTTCTTGAACGGCCTACGCATGAAAGTGTCTATTCGTTTTCTTATTGATACTATCCAGTTAAAAAATGTCACAGCAGAGGGCAGTAACATTCGGGATAGGATACAAAAGAAATTGTGGCTACAGGACCTTACCCCAATGAGGGAAAAAAAATTTGAAGGTCGAGATTATTTGCGTTCCATACCATGCAGACAACAATATGCCACAAATATGACCATTTATAAAGCTTAAGTGATAAATTCACAATCGAAGTATAACAAAAGGAAAAAAAGATTTACTAAGTAAGAAGTATCCTCTTTCAGATGATGACATTATCAAATGCCATCTATTGCATCTATGATGAACTATTATGAGTTTAGTTTCGGTCTACGTGCGGGCCGATATATCGGCCCGTGGCACTAAGAGGGTTAAGGATTGTTTTCTGATTTTATGATATGATGCCAGTTTCGTTAATGCATTGATAAATTACATTGACGAGCACTTCATCAATGACGAAAATTAGCCGACATGCATCGTGAAGGTTATTCCGCCAACCTTGCAACATGTATTCTTACCGTCAGGTAAAGATCTTTATTTTGTGACTACAAAATGCAGCAGTTCTACTGCAAGAAAAACGCAATATTACTAGTCGAGCGGACACGATAAAAATACATGCTCTTGTGCACAATCAACTGTCTGCTTCCATATTTAAATATATGGTTCTTTACGCCTGGTACGCATCACGATTGACTAAACAAAGGAAATTCTTCCTCAATGTCAATCAGATAGTGTTTCCTAATGGAGTCAAAACGAATAAATGTCACTTTGGCGAACAATGTTTCTCCAAATGTGTGCGGTGTCAAAAATATTATTGCTTCTGCAGCTTCTACGATATGTATCATCCAGGAAACTGTGAGGGTTCATTGTGAAATCCCTTTTAAGAAAGTAATAGAAGACAAGAAAGGCATTTTAAAATATGAGAAAAACTTTTAAAACATTATACTAACTCTAATAAAGAATATACGAAAAAAATTGAAAACAATAACACAAACATTAAAAGTAAAAAAACAAAGAATATGTGAAAGAATACAAATTGAAATCGTTATTTAAAAATAAATATAACATAAACGCAAAATATTAAGAAAAAAAGGAAGTCACCAGGATTCGAACCAGGGACCTTTGACTTCGCAGTCCCAATTATAACCTCACAGCCAAACGTGCTTAACAAACAATCAAAACCAAAAAGGTACTTAAATGGTGTATAAATAAACAAATCCGTTTATTGTTTAAACTATTGACCAGCTATGCCCAAAAGGGGGGTAGATCATGATTCCCAAGTCTAGCTCTACCAGCTCTCAAATTTTCAGACTAATCCCTTTCCCGTTAACCTGGTACTCACCTTGTAAGATATATTCAAATTACAGAATTGTTCACAAAACTAAAACAAAACAAAAAAGGCAGGCTGCAGGATTAAGTGTATCTGAAACACAGTGACCGTTGAAGGGTGTCCTACTTCAGAAGCGTTGATTTTGAACATTGCTGGAATTTCGACCTGTGATTCTGCACCACTTGGAGCAAATATTGCTTCTGTTCTTCTTTCTTCGTTAGTGCAGAATTGAACTGCGTTATCTAGGCGACGCCCCTCTCAGTGGCATCGTTGGTTACCCGAAGGTCTTGCACGACTTCCAGGGCATGTTTGAAGTCTGTATGGTCACCCCAGGAATCCAGATCAGTGGAAAGAAATTCAATGTCCAATTCCAAAGTACTGAAAAATGAATTCATGTTTTTGGAGACTTGGTCAGGCACGTTTTTGTTCACAAACGCCTTTATGTCTTCTTGGGTTTTTACTCTCGGGCAACGATGTTCATGCTCTGTGGTAGGCTCCTTTTGGAGATTCGCAACCATTTTCCTCTTGCATTCTGAGGTCAACTCCGTATCAAAAACTGCCAAAGCAGCAAGTTCCGCGTTGGTGTACCACAGATGTCCACTAAACTTTTTTACACAGACTTGCGACACAGCTGCGTTGGTCTCATTGTACCTGAAAATTATATGGTATTGTGTGTTTGTTAATACGTGGATGTCTAATATCTAATCCTTATCAAACATGTCTCATCGGGCGAACGCTTACCTTACAAGTGTTTTTATGAGGGAAAGGTCAAGTCGAGGAGCAAAGGTGGGAAAAGGGGCAGTAAACCACGCTTGCAAATAGACTTTCACAACGAAAATACAGATGTCCTCAATACCCTTTCTTTCTCTTGTCGTTAGTTTGAATTGGCCCTTGAACATCCATATTTGAGGACATAAATGGCCTTAGCCATCCATCTGGCGCTGTGGATCGCTTCAGGAGCCCTGAATGCTATTCCTCGTGGCAGAACTCCTCCCAGAAACAGAACTGACAACTCCAGGAGCTCTCTATAATCTTCTCGTGGCTGCTGTACCTGCATGAGAAAAACCCTTATTGCAATAAGATATTTCTATGTGATGTATCAGAGGCAGAGTAGACGACTTACAAACCTTGAGAAATTCGAGCGCGAATTCCATAGTTGTCTGCATGTCATCCATCACTGCATTCATAAGGGGGACACTCATTAGTACTGTTTCAAACTTCATTTTGTCTATTTCCGGCCATTTCTGCTTAAAGCACTTAAAGAGCGGTATGTCCGGGCTCATGGAAGGTCCCATACACAGCTCGAACATCCCTGACAAGAGCACTTCCATCATGTGGTGTCTGCACGGGAGGTGAATGAGCTTCTTGTTAAGGAGAACCTCCAGAAGTGTACAACCTCCATTTTTTTCTCTTTAAAAAAGAAAAAAAGGTGACTGGGCTGCTAACGCTCTTTGCACCGTGTGTTTCGCACACCTCGTAGGCAGGCTGCGTTAAAGCGGAGATGCTGCAAAGTTCCTATAGCTTACCTGTGTTTGACGCCGTGGTGTCGAAGCACGTAGCGCAGACTTTATCCACTAGATGCCACTCCTGCAAAGTTTTTGCCACAGCTTGAGCTTGGGCCTGTCCTGTTCCTTTTGCCAGCTTTAGAACGCCTAGCAAATGTTCCTTCCCTCCACCCGAGATAACCACTGGCAAACGATCAACGACAACTGTTCCAGTGAAGTCAGGCAAAAGTTTGCCATCCCAGTGGACTACCAGCGGCTTCTCTACGTTTAGATTATTTTTAATGTTCTCTGCAATATTTTTTCGAACATGTTGACGATGTCTTTCTATGCTGCACCGACTGATTGCTAATTCTGTGGGATTCATCCCCAGACTCGAAGCTGCTGCATGCAATAGATAGGTAGCATTCCTACTGGATGTGAATGTTCGGTCAAGAGAAGCTGACAACTGAGCTGTCATGATGTTTGTTGCCTTCTTCCGTTTTTCAAATACTTCAGACTCATTGCTGTTTATCACTCTCGATGGTCATTGTATCGAGAACATCAAAAAGATCGTCTAATGTTTCTTTGAACAAATCCTTGTTTATTTGCATAGCTGTCCTTCGTGATTCATGTTTTTTCAATTTTAGCCACTCTGCATATAGCTTTTCTAACTTTGGTATAGTATTACGGCTATCTCTGAATGGAATATTTGCTTTTCTCCAGAACTCTTCAATTTGTGTTATGATTTTCGCACTATCCCGGATAGAGAGCTCTTTTTTAAAATGTAAGTAGAGGAAAACAGACAGCACTTGCCTTTTGGACGGCAGTTTCCACCCAAGAATTTCTTCATTACCAATCGCAACCAAAAAGAAATGCCTTTTTTTCTTGTAAACACTTTTCACGGGTGGCATCGTTGACACTAAATATGTATACTGTAATACACGACTCGGCACGCAGCAACAATTATTGTTCTTTCGGGTTTATGTGGCTATCGACACATGCTTCTCACGGCCATGCAAGTCACAACTTGTCACTGATTGGTCTACACCCACCACACCACGCCACGCTGGCAGCCGGCGCGACTCGAGGCGGCTGACATGCAGCTTTTCTGTCAGAGTTTGAGGGTTCTGGGCGACCACTAGAATTTATCCAATTGAGTCCAAATTTTGCAGAGGTCATTTTTTGGGCATTGGCATGATATGAGAGGGTAGGAGTAGGACATTTCGAAAAAAGTTGATTTCGGCGCCACCCTAACCTGTCAGTTGAAAGTGTGGCATAGCTCTCTCTCTCTCATTGAAACCATCAACAGTACATATCCAAGACTATTTTTCTAGCGGTATCTTGGTAAAAGGAGATATGCCACAATCATAATAGTTGACACACAAATAGATAAATGTCAGGACATAGTAGACATGCAAAAACATCAAATTTCATAGGTGTGTGGCATATCTCCCTCTCTGACTGGACCCCTCAATTCACAAACACCACTGCACCTGATATATAGACTCGAGTGAATATCCCAAATTTCCCAGTACATTTCAAGTTACTCTTTTATGCCGCATTTCGGAAGAAAAGACATTCAGCTACGAACCGAAAGATTATCACTCATCTATAGAACTGCGAATTAACTTTCTCTGAGATATCAAACTCATAAGTTATTTATTGTAGAACTGCATTATGAAAACTTTAACGAAAAATGACCGTTGCGTTATGACGCATTCTAATTACCAGGAGTAGAGTGAAATTACTTGTCAGTAAAATAGAATACTGCAACAGCCTGTCGATTCAATGCTTAAATTAGCTGTTGACTTAGTGTGTTTCATGTAAAATGCAATAAGAGCACAAATGCATTAACTAATAAAAAGTTGTAAATAACAAATATTACATAAATGAGATAGAGATTTAAATACCTTCGTAATTCTTAGGCTCTCAAAAGACCGATCTTTAAGGTTCACTTCTTTTTTATCTGTTATCTCTAAATCTTGCTCAAAACTAACACAGACAGACTACTGATTTCAAGGTGGTCACAATGTTTCCAACTATTATGTAATTACCGTATTTGACCGAATACAGCCCCCCTACCCATCTTTTCTCACACAAATCTAGAAAATATTTTAATACCCTGAAAGGACATGATCATTTTTAGAACTTTAATGTCATGAAACATGCTGTATAATTTGAAGAAATATCAAACTTGCACTCATTTAATAAAAAAGTACCAATTAGCGAGTGATAAAACGCCATGCTAATTGGAATTTTAAAGTTTTCATATTTGTACCTCAGAATTCTGAGGGTATACTAAAGAAAGAGAGATTTGACAAGGAAATGAACAAAAATACATTTTTAGGGAGTAAAAATAAACTAAAAATTCGAAATAACATACTAATTAATGCAGCAATATTAACAAGTCGAAATAACATACCAATTTATGCAGCAATATAAATTCGCACTTTGCTCATATTTCGATGCGCAGTGCTAATCTATCGTTCGTTTGTGTAATTAACAATTCGAGCTTAGCCAGGCAATTAGTCCATTCTCGGGCAAGGTTAATTTCGTTGGTATTACCGTATTTGCTCGTGTAAGCTGCGCACCTTTTTTCCCAAAACGCCTGTGAAAAAAAGGGAGTGCGTGTCTTACACGAATTCTTTTATTTGCTGCTCACCTTTTTTCCAAAAATGTCGTGTCGGTAAACAAATATACGTTAAGCTAGCACCCATGCCGCATCTATTATTCTATTTCTAAATTTCGGTGTATTTAGTCATTTTCATTCATTGTATAAAAATTTTAAATGAGTTTTAAGTTTATTAACGGGTGCTCCCCTAACTCGACGGCTTTCTGCTGCAATCGTCACGGAGGCCACGGCGCATGCGTGACCAGTTTGGATTGGTGGGGGTTTTGTTCTCACAACAGACGACGCCTACCATGTTCAGATACGGCATGCTTCCTTTATTCTATGATACATCTATGAAAGTCATAGCCACCGTGGTGATCATTGAATGATCGCTGATCATAATTTTAGTTCGCCAAAAAAATGACGACCGCTACGGTAGGGATCAGTAACCATATGGCTGGAAAATTACGTACAGCAGAATGATCGCTACCAGAGTGATTTCTGCCGAACATGACCAATGTGACCACAAAAACAGTTACGTGTTTAACAAAAGAGGACTACCGAGATTTCTGCTAGTACCGATATAAAGAGATCACCCAATAAATTCGTCACGTAGGAGTGTGAAGATGCTTAACTTGAGCGTAGCATTTTTGAGAAATAGGAATTTGTGATTTAAAAAACCCTTTTTCGGCTCAAATAAATTTTTTTCCCTAGAGCTGGCCCAAAAACTGGGTGCGCGGGATACACGGGGGCGCGGCTTACACGAGCAAATACGGTAAAACTTGCAATTGGACGATAATGAGAGCGATCAGGTAATTGAAAAATCCTTCCTATATGGTGACGTCAATCAGCCTTGCAAATAAATATTCGCAACCCGAGTAGTTTAGTCTTACAATGGATAGAAACACTTACTGACTCGAATGAAATTCATCGTTATTGAAGCTTTGCACACTTGTTTGTACCCACCTAATTTTTAGTGCCCGAAAATAGCTTCCCCCTCAACTTTTGCACTTCACTTTTGGCCAAAAACAGGGGGGCTATATTCGGTCAAATACGGTATTGTTATTTTTTTATTTTTCTAACAAGGGGAAGACCAGGTTTACGGGTCACCGATCTAGCTGAAATTTGGTAGGTATGTAGCCCGCAACACCACGATAATGAATAACCCCCCTTTTGCGGTTATATGAGCAATAGTTTAGCAATAAAATGCGTTTGTAGTTTGGACTTTCAGAGATATACGTCTGTCTCTGCTATATCTGTAACGTAAGGAGTGGCGTAGGGGTAACGTGGTGGGCTACGGAGGTGAAGGTACGGGGTTCGCGTCCTGTTGCTTTTTTTTTTTCGCTTGTTATTGACATTAATTTTTGTTTCATTTATGCGACGATGCTACATTATTATGAAAACCATACTTTTTACATTGTTTCTGGAATTTTTAATTTTTGTTTGTTTTTCGTTTTTTCCGTGGGCTTTTCTACATTTTTATCTCTTCTTTTGGTATTTCATTCATCTTGATCCTATTCCGTCTCATTCTCATAACAACAGTATGCGGGGTGATACAAATCATAAAGACAACGGAAGCAGCAATATTTTCTACAGTGTAGCAGCTCGCTGCCTTTGCGGGCGACTCCAATCTTCCTAAAGGCCGGTCGCCCGCGAGCGATGTAATGGGCACCCCTGGTGACTATGTGAGTCATATGTTGTTGTGCACATTCGTATTTTCCTCGGTTGCTTGTTTGTCCCTTTGATAGCATCTTCATACAATTGAGGACAATGTAAAGGTCGAAGGTTAAGGAGGTAGGACTCGAATGACATTGTCGACAAATGGTTTCACAAATTGTGTAGAAGAGCAAGGGTAGGCAAAGCCATTCCGCTTGTTACTTTTGAAACGAGCTGTTCTCTTCGCTTTTAATAACTTACGATTTGGATGTAAGAAAGGAGATTCTTTGGTCGAAAACCTATCTGCGGGATTGACTCCTTTCATTCATTTCACTGTAGTGGTAAGTTATCTTTCATAATTTACATGGCTTTGCCGATAAAATACTACGTGTAATTTTGCTTTTTCCATCATACAATTTGTCAATTACCAGAGCTAGTATTTCATATCTTGAAATTTGGAAATTTTCAGGAAGAAAGTTTCATTGGAATTATGGAAAAAATCACCAGAGACGTAGAAGTTTTGCCAGCCATCGGCGAAAATGATCCCGATAAGCGTGAATTACTCGCCGATGGTTTGCACTTTTGTGCCGAACTTTTACGTGAAACAGGCATTATTTCGGATCGTGTCAATCCAGTGATGTCTGAACGGGCGATTGCAGTGGGACGTGAAATGTACATGCGCATTATTAACATGACGGAGGAAATGTCCATCGAGGATGATGATGAACTTTTCGTTGGGAATGATTTGGAGCCCATTCCTAATACTATGGATGCATCAGAAGACGACGAAGACGAACCAGTTCATTCATCCAGTTCTTCTGATGATTGCTTTGAGCCATCGTCCAAAAAAATGTCGCGAATTCTGCTGGACATTAAAATAAAAGCTGTCACGGCAGCGAAAATGCATCCCAATTGGACTATCAAATCCCTTCGTGCAAGAGTGACCCAAAGAATCAAAAGAATGGACAGCATCAAAATATGGGAGAAGGATATCATAGCAGGAGGTACGCACTGGGATAAGTACGAAACCATTGAGAAGTGGACATATGATCGCTTTTTAGAGTGCCGATCTAATAGTGAACATGTGACAACGAGGACGCTGAAGCAGTGGGCAATAGGGGCAGCATTTCAATTCATGTCTGATGCTTTCAAATTTGAAGCATCTTCATCTTGGGTGACGAGATTCAAAAGAAAAAATAAAATTCGACAGCGACATGTTACAAGATATGTTTCCCGGAGAGAAAGGGCAACTGCAGAAGAAATAATGGACTCTGCCATTCTTTTTCAAGAACAGCTGGAAAAGTTGATACCACAATTTGAGGCTGCATTGGTTATCAATACGGACCAAACAGGCTGTGAGTACAGGGCGCACATCAAAAGGACGCTGTCGCACAGAGGTGAAAAAAGTACGGAGGTGTATGTCAGTCAGCTA
This sequence comes from Uropetala carovei, assembly GCA_036926305.1. Lineage (NCBI taxonomy): Eukaryota > Metazoa > Arthropoda > Insecta > Odonata > Petaluridae > Uropetala > Uropetala carovei. The sequence continues at coordinate 247,782 of JAXCHB010000127.1, forward strand.
AATAAGATGACACATTCATATACAGCTCAATATGGATTAGCGTTTTCCGGAGAACTACTTCCATTGGTGTTCATATGCCTTCAAGAACCAACTGGAAAGTTCGGGCCAAGGGTAAAGGGCGAAGTAGAGGAAGCAGTGGCTCGATTTTCAAATCTATATGTGACATGTACAAAGTCTGGGAAAATGCAGACAAACACATATGAGATGTATTTGGACAATGTACTTAAGCCGTACGTAAGGGACAAAAAATTTCTTTTAATCCTAGATTCTTGGTCCGGCCAAACAAACCCTATACGATGAACGATTCATAAATGAAACAAATGAACCAACATGCACATTGAAAGTGATCCCGCCAAAATGCACGCCCATTTGCCAACCTTGTGACGTCTACTTCTATAGGCAGGTGAAGAATTTTGTTTCCCGTCTGCAGAATGCTGCGATATTATTGCGTGAAAATCGCGACATTACGAGCAGGATGGACACGATGAGGATCCATTCCCTGATTCATCATCAGCTGTCTTCTGCTGTATTTAAACCGATGATACGATACGCATGGTTTGCATCTCGGTTGACGAAAAGCAGGGAATTTTTTTATAACGTGAACCAAATAATTTTCCCTGAGGAAGTATTGAAGAAGAAATGCAGCTGTGGGGAGCAGTGCTTTGCCAGGTGTTCCCACTGCAGAAAATATTGGTGCTTCCGATGTTTTTTTGATTTGTATCACCCCACATACTGTTATAATGAGAATGAGACGGAATAGGATCAAGAAGAGATAAAAATGTAGAAAAGCCCACGAAAAAAACGGAAAAAACGAAAAAAAAACAAAAATTAAAAATTCCAGAAACAATGTAAAAAGTATGGTTTTCATAATAATGTAGCATCGTCGCATAAATGAAACAAAAATTAATGTCAATAACAAGCGAAAAAAAAAAAAGCTACAGGACGCGAACCCCGTACCTTCACCTCTGTAGCCCACCACGTTACCCCTACGCCACTCCTTACGTTACAAATATTGCAGAGACAGACGTATATCTCTGAAAGTCCAAACTACAAACGCATTTTACTGCTAAACTATTGCTCATATAACCGCAAAAGGGGGGTTATTCATTATCGTGGTGTTGCGGGCTATATACCTACCAAATTTCAGCTAGATCGGTGACCCGTAAACCTGGTCTTCCCCTTGTAAGTTAAATTTATGTATTTTTCTTCTGTTAACATTTCACTTTAAAATGGCAAATATGCTGTGTGTGAGATTATGTATAAATAAATTATCATAAGTATTACAAACAATATTAAATAGTTGATAGAAATTATCCTAATTGTTTATACATAAGACAACCAGTCAGCGCAGCCAAACTGCTAAAAGCAATTTGGTGGGGCGATTTTTTAAAAATTTTGTCAATTGTATTGTTTTGATTATTTGTTGGCTCCACTGGTGACATTAAATTTAAATTAAAATGTGCTTCGGGGGGCCATCTTCCCCCCTGTAACCGATCCAGACCAAACTTGGCTGGAAGGTGTATGTCGGGCCCCTATAGCAACCCTTGAAATTTAGCAGCCCTAGCTTAAACAGTTTCCGAGATATTCATTGCTCACATACAGACAGGTGGACAAAGTGCCAACATGAGCTATTTAAAAAAATCGCTGAAAATAAGAAAAAACAGAGTTATAAGTTGAAGACATAGGAAAGTAGCGGATTGATAATATAAACAAAGCATTTGTATCAAATAAATATCTAGGCTATTATATTAATTTTGATACAAACATAATTCGAATTTTGAAAAGTGGTGATGAGTTAATATAAATTACAACAACAAATAGCTTCTTCGTTAATATGTATTAGAAATTCAAATTACTTTGGACCCCCTAATATTTTTGACTTAAACGCTGCCCTCCCTACTGTTGGTAGGCAAGCATGTTTATAAGAAAATAAAAATTCAAAAAATATATTTAATTTATATATTATGTATATATCTGCGGTAAAATGAAAACCCTATATAAAAATGTCATTAACTGGCATTGTATTTTATATTAATTTCCATATTCCTCAATTAAAATGAAGCAAAGTGCATTTATTACTTTGTTTATCAGCTTTTCATGAACTGTTCATTGAAAAACAATCCGTTAATCTAAAAGTATTCAGTACTTACGAAAAAGAGATATTCCGCTATTAAAATCTAGCAATATGTTTGCATTCTTTTGTTTATTTTGGAAATACTGGAAATTACCATGGCATCCCATCAATTTTCATTGGCCTTCCTTGCCCCCCCCCCAGAATAAAAGTCTAGTTACGTCCCTGGTAATATTACAACAAAAACAGTAAAGGGATGAACAAAGAGGACTATCGGTGAGGAGATTTCAGCTAGTATCACCATAAAAAGATCAATAAATTGTATCACGTAGAAGGGAGAAGATGCTTAACTTGAGCGGAACTTGTTTCAGGGAGTAGGAATCGGTGACTTAAAAGAAACTTATTCTGGCTCATATTAATTTTTTCCTCCGAACCGACTCAAAAATAGGAGTGCACGGGGTACACGAGTGCGCAAGCTACATGAGTAAATACAGTATATACAATGCCTAGCGTCATATTGATATAAACTTCCTACGAAAACAAATGGCTGCAACTACACAAGCATAACGGTGAGCATGAAGTGTGTTCGTTTATTCGATTGGCCAATAAATGTATCACCACTTGGGATTGCAAACATTTCTTATGTAAACATATGCGTATTTAAACATGAGTTTGATAAAGTTACGACTAAAACTATTGAATAAAGCCCATTTTTAACCTTGAATACAGGCGGAACACCGCCGGTGCTTCTTCACGTTTTCTGAAATAGAAAATTGAAAACGTAAAATCGGTTGAATTTCCGTTGTCAGGACCCGAAAAATACAATTCAGATTTGGGGGAAATGTAAACTCGAGGAAACGTAAAATCGGTTAAAATTTTACATTGTTCTTATGAGCATTTTGCTGGAATCAGGCAAAAAGTGTGCAAAATCGGAAAAAACATCAAATCGGAGAGTACAGAATCGAGGTTTCACTGTATATGGTGAAACCTCACCTAATGACTACCACTTTATTTTATCCCTCTTAATGATTGCATTAATAATTAAAGTGTTATGGAGCAAAAAAAGATGAATAGTCATTTTTAAAATGAGATATTTAATACTTCTGAAATTATACGTAAAAACATTTTTTCAGGGCCCAGACTACCCAGGAAAATAGCATCATGCTATTGCTGGCATTGCCAAGTTGGAATGATCATGTGTGTCTTTTCATGACATCGAACCTACCAACTGCTCCTCCAAATGTTGGAATTGGTTGTTCCTCATCCTCAGCTTCTTCCTCACTTCTTTCACCTTTACCTTCACCTTCCTTCTCTACTGCTTCACGCATTTGTTCTACAGTTAACAGTGATGTAGTCACAACATCCTTGTCACAATTTGCTTAGCAAAGTGTGACTGAATTTCCTGAGACCTGTATACAAGTACATTCTTCTTCTCTTTCTTCATCTTCTTTTTTCTCTTCCATTGTCTGAGATACAGCATTGAAGTTGAATCCTGCTTTTTTGAAGTACAGGCAGTCCTCGACTTTCGTACATAATGCGTTCCTGAAAACATCCAAAAGTCGAATGTACGAAAGTTGAACAAAGATTTACATGTTATAGGGGGTTCCATTCCCAGAGAGCCAAAAAATATTATAAAATTTCTAATTATGGTATAAATGTTTAGTTTTTTTGTGCAGGGCCCTTTTAGACACAATCGTCGATTTTATAATATAGAGAGATAGGGCAAAATCCAATAAAATATTTAAATAATTGCACAAATAAACACTGCTGTACGGACAAAGATGGCAACGCGGTGGAAACTGGTGGCCTGGTGGTTGGCAACCAGCACCACTCGAAATATTCATTCGTCATTTAGCTGATGCGCAAAAGTCTGATCGGCGCACAAAAGGCGGTTCAGGGATGTCAGTCTATGCTATCTTGGGTTCTTGTTCCCTTGTATTATCCTAAGGTTATCACACACATAGTGTAATTGATTATTATCTTTTTATAATTTATCGTTATTTGTTTTTCATTCTTTTTTCTCAAGAAATTTTTATTACTGTAAGAGTTACATTTATTTGTACTGTTTGTAACACAGTGCTTCCATCCTTACCATAATCTAGTCGTTGACTATAGTTATTATATCTTGGTATTAAGTTCTCCTTTTCTTGTTTATGTCTATTTTTTTTGTATTTTTGGTGAAATTATCTTTGTTTATGGCAGTGTCTTTTCTGGAAGAGGTGGAAGACCAGCTGTTGCTGAACCCCAATACCGTTTTACAGGCTATGAGTTGGATAATAAATTTCTTTGTGATTAATGAAACTTATTCTGTGATTTGTGACTACAGTGTGATTACCAACTGTAAATAAATATTATTATTATTAATGTTCGAGTTGTACGAATATCGAACGCAAGAAAGTCAAGGACCGCCTGAAGTGCACATACGAAATCCCTCTTTTTTCATTAAAGCATTTGCTATTTTCATAGTTTTTTTTGTAATATTGCCTAAACTTGGCCCCAAAGAGAGTGATAATTGAAATGAAAGAAAAGTCAGTAGAAAGGGCAAAAAAAGTGACAAGTTTGGAGAAGAAAATTGAAGTTTTAGATAGGCTTGCGCATAATGAATTTGCTTCATCAATTGGTAAATTACTTGGTGTGAACGAGTCCACAATAAGATCGATTAAGAAAGTGAAGAAGTGATCAAGAAAGTCACGCTGAGTTCAATTGTCATTCACGAGAAAGTCAAGCTACTGCACAATCATTATGTCTCAAATTGTTTCGCGGTCTGCTAATGGGATATCGCCAACGTCATCAAAGCATGTGTAGATCGGTTCCTTGCTCTTTATAAAATGTGACGTTTATTCAAAGCGCCACAATACGTATTCTATTATTATATTTCGAAGGGCAAAAATGCAAGTTACTTGCTGGAATAGGGACTGTAAGACCCAAACCCTATTTTTTCTAAAAAACCCAATTACTTACCATTCGCGAGGTTTTTCAGGAATGGCGAGGGACTACTGTAAATAAAAATCCCTATTTATGGGCAACAAACAAAACAGTTGTACCAACAATTACAGTCTGTACTTGTATTCATCAATACAAAAAATATCAACAATACAAATTTCTTTTTACTTCTTGCCTCAGATTTGTTATTTTTTACATTTAGTAGACAAAAAACTGATTTTAATGTTGGGAAGAAGTACTTGCTGATGGTGTCTTATCAACTTTCTTGAAAAATTTGTCAAGAGAAAGTTGAACACTAGCCTTCTTTTTCTCTCGATAAAGGAGTCTGTAACAAGCTGTATCACTTTCAACAGCTCTACGTACTTGTGAACTTCTCCCTGCATTTGGATCATATTCTTCCATGATGCTTAAGAACTGTTCAAGGTGTGTGAAGGCTTCATTCATTTTCATCACTGTCAAAGTGTTAGTGGGAGGAAGTTGATAGTCATCATCTTCAGCTTCAGGTGGTGTCTTATTTGCCTCTTGTAGGTCAATTAGATCTTTATTGGACATAGGCTCTGAATGAGATGCTCACAATACATCCACATCTTCAATGCTGACACCCAAGTCCAGTTCATTCATAAGCTGAACAACTTCCTTTGTGGCAGCTTCAGGAGTCTCCTCAAAACCTTTAAAATCTTGCACTAAATCTGGGCACAACCTCTTCCAGCAACCAAACATTGTTGATTCCTTTATCTCAGCCCAAGAGTCCCCAGTATTGATCACTGCATTCTAGATGTTATAATCTTTCCAGAATTCCTTCATGGTAGGTCCACCTTCCTTGTCAGTTTCCCTGATAGCATGGTTGATTGTTCTCCTCATGTAGTACCGCTTGAAAGTGGCTATGACTGTCTGATCCAAAGGCTGAATTTCGCATGTGGTATTTGGAGGCAGAAACACAATTTTAATTTCTGGATCAAGTTCCTGTAACGATTGTGGGTGTCAGGAGCATTGTCCAAAAGTAATATTGCCTTAAATACTAAATAATTCCTCCTGCAATATTGTCTTAACTGCTGGAACAAAATGAAGATTAAACCAATCCTGAAAAGTTGTTCCAGTAACCCAGGCACTTGAATTAGATTTCCAGATGACTGGCAGCATTTCCTTAGCCTTCCCCTTCAAAGCTCTTGTATTTTCCGAATGGTAGACTAGCATTGGTTTTATTTTAAAATCACCCGCTGCATTGCCACCAAGAAGCAATGTGAGTCTGTCCTTAGCTGCCTTATGCCCAGGTGCAACTGCCTCTTCCTTTGCTAAATAGGTTCGTGCAGGCATCCTTTTCCAAAATAATCCTCTTGTCATCATTAAAATTTTGATGAGCAGAATATCGCCCTTCTTCAATTATTTCGGAAAACTCTTTTACAAATTCTTGTGCAGCTTTTTTATCAGCACTAGCAGATTCTCCAGTCAATTTAATGTTATGTAAGCTTGATATTCCTGAGAAAACTTATCTGGTGAATGGGATGGACACTTGTCAACAAACAGCAATATTTTTCTACCTGCACCTCCTATCTAGAAAAATCTCTGAGGCCATCCATGATCTACTGTTGCTAGTATACTTGCATGGCAGAGTAGAAATTCGATTTGCAAATTTACCTATTATCAAGGGCTTCAACTTATCTGAGCCATCTGAATTTATACAAAGCAAACCGTTAGTCATTCTTTACTTTTCTTCCTACCTTGGAACACTTCTCCTCATATTCAAACTTTTGTCAGGGAATAAAAGAGGCCTGTTTCATCTGCATTGTAGATATCCCTGAATGAGAGCAGGTAGGCTCTTTCCAGTGATCCACAGAATCTTCATCCAGGCTCCTACTTTCATCACATACACTTCTGAATATGATATCACATCTCTGCTTAAAATGGTAAAACCACCAGTTGGAGGCTTTCAAATTGTGGACTTTGCCTCAGGGCAATTTGTTGCCTTTTCCCGCATGATTGGTCGACTGATGGGCATATTTTCTGACCACATCTGCTGGAGCCATTTCAGCAATACCGTTTCTCGTTCCCGTTTTGATGGGCTTCAATTTGATGAATAATAGAAAACTTCATTGCATGAAGTTAACTTCTTCCTTTTATTGCCCATGTTAACAAAATAACACAAATGAAATACACACCATAATTTTCCATATATAATACACGTTTGTTTCACGAAAAATTGACGAAAAGTTAGGGTTCGTATTATACATGGTAACAAATGCATACATCTTTTACCAGTTGGTAAATAATTGATATTTTTCTATACATTTTAAATAAATAAATCGTACTTGTCATTGTATTACCATAGCATTGCTTTAGAATATTTTTAAACAAAAATAATAATAATCGTTTAAATACTTCTAGCTGTCATCGTTAAAGTCACTGAATTCTTTATCACTGTCCTCAAATAGTTCGTCGGCAATCTTGTGTTCTCTCACACATCGTCTGCGTAAATGACGTCGCCACGAACGTCTTCATCCTCGCTATTCACCTCGGTGAAATCCTCATTATATATAATATCGTCTTCAGAACCATCCATGGCATTTGCGAGGCAATACTTTTAAAAGCCACATTTATATCATAAACTCTTGCAGATATCTCACTTGTCAGCAAGGCGAGAACTGTCTTGATACCGCTTCAACAAGTGAAAAATTAGTACGGTGATCTTTTTTTTTTTAAATGAGGTGCATATTATACATGGTGATAAGACAATTTTCACATTTCACTCGTAAAAACTTGTGCATATTATAATTGGAAAATTACAGTATATAAACAAATAGCACAATTGGATAGCCCTTGTAAAATTGCTGCATCCTTCCACCAAAAATGTGTCACACGTGATGATGTCACTGCAATTTCTTTAAGTGCTTAAGACTTTTCATCACACGAAAAGATTGGTATCTGTGGTGTATTTAATTCATTACTTTGTTGCGGTCAAGACAATGTAAGCCTGATTTCCCGGCTCCCTGCCAGATGCCATTGCTGATAATGACATAGCGAGTCGGTTTCAGTTACCCCTTGGATGCCAACCAGAGAACATCGTATCCATCCTGCTCCTTGTATGGCATTCTTGTTAATTCAAATCACTAATATGTATAACCTGTAAGTTTGGCAAGCAAAGTCATTGAGAAGACTTCTGGTATATTATTGTAGTGTGCGTATACCTCAGTAACTGTGACTCTTCATCATGTAAAAACATTTGTTCTTGCAACTTTTTGCCGCTTAAAAATGATTAGTATGTATGTAAAACATGGACAAAAATGAATACTGCAATTTTACGCATAAAATCTTTGGTCCTTGCAACTTATGGTCACAAAAATTCGTAATGCATGTCACGTAATCGAGACGAGGTTTAACAGATGACTTGAACAATAAATCGAGGCGAAGTCTGCCTAGGAACCAGAATTTCGTTCCTTAATTGGGGGTAATCTCCTAAATCAAGAAACACTAAATCGGGGAATATAATACATTATTTATATTTGTTCGGGACCATGAAAAAGAAACCTTAAATCAGGATTCCACTGTAATTTCTTTTTATGTGAATGATAAATGTGGAATAACCTTGTATAATTTTGAAATTGCAATCTATCTAACATTAAATTCAGTACATTTAATTAAAAAACTATTTACAGGTCTGCTCATCTTGTTTGCGGTGCCATAGCTGTGGAAAGTCTTCAGTTGCAGGATCTGTACCTAGAGGATGTCATACAGGGACCAAAGAGGATGAACAAGCCAATCCTGTACAAACGGGGCCAGAAGATATTTTTATGTGTGCCCAATGCCTTATTCTTCACCGAAAGGGAAATTATTGTCCTCTCTGCCATGTTGTGTATCGAGACTCCGACTTTGATGCATCGGTAAGGATTTTACTAAATTTTATACAAATTTCTTTAACCCCTCAGTGTCAACCTGCATACTGGGTACGTGGGACAAAAATTCCACATGCGGTCATACTGGGTATGCCGTGGAGGTCACTAGCTTTCTTTATTTTTTTGACACAGTAAATTTTGGGAAATGAGGAAACAGGTGAAAAAATCTGCCATGACCAGGAATCGAACCCGGGTCTTCCACTTTTCAGGCCTGTCACATAAGGATCTTCGGATCATCCTTTCCGTCAATTTATATCATGGCATTCTCACCATTTGAGAGGATAGGGGTTTTCTTTGATGTATCTCCTTGAGGACATCTGTTGGGGCTGATTGATACTAGCATAGCTAGTTTGGTCCCAGCCTAAGAAAATATTCCCATTCTGAAACAGGAGAATTAGTCTGCCATGGTAGTTCAGTGGTAGAATATCTGCCCGGAAAGTGGAAGACTCAGGTTCGATTCCCGGTCGTCAGATTTTTTCACCTGTTTCCTCATTTCCCATCATAACAGCTTATGCCTGTCGCATAAGGATCTTCGGATCATCCTTTCTATCACTGTAAATTTCCTTAAATATAACCTTTATATATTTCAAAAGAGGAACCTTTGGCCTACCTATTTATCATCATTCTGCAATCTTATCGTCTTTTTTATTACACTTAATGTGCATTAAATTTTGTGATTGATTTTTCGCAACTTGGGGAATTGCTTCTAAAAATCCCCTATCTAATGCTGAGAGGAACAAGATCTAGACTGCTTATCTGTCCACAAACTTCTCTTTCTCTTTGGTTTTTCTTATGAGTCAGAGGATGAGGTATAAGATGAGGAGAACCAAACAATGAAAACCAATGTTCGGCTCTCGGCCGGGCCATGTGCTTGCTTCAGCATTTCTTGAGACCAGTATAGTATGAGAGAGAGGGAAAAACGTCTGTTCTTGTGTCCAAGGTCTGTTTACAAATATAAGTCATTGATGATGCATAGTAAGCAAGAGTTTTGGAACGAGCACTTACGCTTAGTTTGTCCCAGGAGAAATATTTTCGTGACACTCTAAAGAAGTTAGTCTGAAGTGAATGCTAGTAAAAAAAATTCAATATATGTAGATGATTCATTGAAGTTATGTTTTCTTGTAAATTTCATGGTAAATTTGGTAAAACAAATGCCTTTAAAAAAACTTTTAACTTTGAATAAAATGAGAGAAAATATCACTTGGTATAAGTTTCACTTTATTAACTTTTCTATTTTTTTTATTACGCATACATTCTGATACAACATCATATCTCTGTTTCTATGGAACGAAATAGGACAATTTTCACCATGTAACTTCTATAATGATTATGAATGACTACTGTATAACTCAAAACTTTATAAGCTTTATGAAATGTCTTTTAAGGATATATGAAACGTAAAATTTATTTAAAATTTTTAGTCAAGACATGAAAAAGTTGACCTGTGAGAAACTTTTTTCGTATTTGGTTTAGGTAGGTACATCCAGCGAATGAAATGTTTATAAAATCTGAAATAATTTTTTGAAAAAGACTGCATATCAATGCCGTTTATAGTTTTCGCAATACTGAAAGATATATGAAAGCACGCTAACAGGTTGGCGATCGGGATGATTTTCATATTTCTCTTCTCTCCTGTAAAGAGTGTGCTTAATGTAAGATAATGTAAAAGACATTGTTTATAAATGTTATGTTCTACTAAAATCCTCAAAAACTTTTCTACAAATCCAATAAAAATGAAAAAGTTACGAATTTTTCAATTTTCAAGAATTGAAATCATGAATTTTTGCAAATTTTTAAAAGCCTCCTCTGACCTCAGACATGCAATTTAAGTAAATATCCTTCGGACTTGAGGGGTTAACACTTTTAAGAAGTTAGAAATGAAGCAAAATACCGTATCTGCCCGAATAGAAGCCAACCCCGGATTTAAGCCGACCCCCCAAAAATTTCCACAATTTTTCGACAAAAACGTAAATTTCGTAGATTTTATGCTGAAGTGGCATTCATGCACATCTTACAATTAGAATACATTATTCGAGATCGAAGAAATGTGTGGGAAATGGTTTAGTTGTTGACATTTTGAAATGTTACTCCAATTAATAATTTTGCGTTGCTGAATAATGTTCCGCATTCAGTGACAGTAATTTCATTCAACTTCGTTTTCACAAAAGGTCAAATATAGTAACAGCGATCTCGCCAAGAAATTTTTCATCCAAGTCTATTTCCAATGAAATTAGCATATGCATTGCCTTAAGAAACTGCATTTTTATAATTATACACGTTCCATGTAAAGTTTTACCGAAATTCAAACAGTTGAGCATTCAAAGCCGTCAACGCATTTTGTGTAATCGTCAATTTACGCAAGCGATCTCGTCAAGATATTTTTTCATCCATGTCTATTTCCAATGAAATTAGCATATGCATTGCCTTAAGAAACTGCATTTTTATAATTATACACGTTCCATGTAAAGTTTTACCGAAATTCAAACAGTTGAGCATTCAAAGCCGTCAACGCATTTTGTGTAATCGTCAATTTACGCAAGCGATCTCGTCAAGATATTTTTTCATCCATGTCTATTTCCAATGAAATTAGCATATGCATTGCCTTAAGGAACTGCATTTTTATAATTATACACGTTTCGTGTAAAGTTTTACCGAAATTCAAACAGTTGAGCATTCAAAGCCTTCAACGCATTTTGCGTAATCGTCAGTTTACGCAAGCGATCTCGCCAAGATATTTTTATATATATTCATCGTAGGTCAAATATTTACTTTACGAAAAATATAGAACTATCGTTTGAACGTGAAGGCAATGAGAGACTTCGAGATTTAACCATAACCCAAATTTTCCTCGGACTCGCATTTAAGCATTTTTTCATGATAGATTTTGACAAAAACATCGGCTTGTATTCGGGCAGATACAGTAACTATGAATAACAGTTGAAATGATGATGTTGAAACTGAAGAAGTCAGATGATGAAAAAACCTACCATTAATGTTAAGTAATTGGACAAAATATTTGTGATTAAAATTACCGTTGGTGGCACTTGCATCGCTGTCAATATTTATAATGCAGCACAGCAACACCAACACAGCTCACCAACCCAACCCAACCCTACCTAACACCAATCTACACTAACCCAACATCAACCATCACCCGTTAATTGTTAAGTATGATATGATAGGTTGGGTTAATGTTGGGATGGGTTGGTGTTTGGTTGGGGTGTATAAACAGGTGACCCTATCAATTCTATGGAATACTTCTGTGGCGGATGCATACATAGTGCCATCTTGCAGCCAAAATTAGAATTTTCTGTTTTTAATACACAAGTACCAAATTTTCTTACAATATATAATCCTACATGGTACAGTAGATCCCTGTTATTTGCAGGAGTTAGGTACTGGAAAATGGTCACAAATACCGAAACAGTGAATACCAGGGAATTTTTCCCCATAAAAACACATTGTGTATGTTCCAATTCACCACTAAAATCACTTATGTGACAATAAAAGGGGAATTTTCTCTCATAAGATTTCATGTAATAAGGGAGATTAAGTTTAAGTCATTGCCACTGTACCCTATGACATCCAAACTTAGAAAATAAGTCTGTTTATGGGCGTTCCGGTCATGAAAGAGTTAATATACAGGACAGCATACACTGAACATTACCTAAACTTAATATAAATGAAAATAACTTCAAATTACATAAATACGAATGGAAAAAATACACACATAAATAACTCACATGCACACACACACACATAATACACGCACACACAGATATTGCGGGATAAAACTCGCAAGAATCTTGGATACGATATTCACGGCATAATTCCAAAACAAAGCACATGATGGTGTGTAAAAACACAGATGGTAAGATGGTTTGTTAGTTCACTAGTTCACTTACACTAGTTAAAATGGATAAAAAAAGTAAAAAATAATTACCAAAGACGGCTAGGAAAATCGCAGGCCCCGGTGCAAAGTGTGCGCATGGAGCCTCTTATGCGTCAAAAAAAATTTAATAGTTAATAATAATAACTAAAGCAATTTCTCTCACTATGACATTTATTTATATTTTCAAAAATATATGTATTTTATAAGTACGACAAATATTTCATAGAGACCACAGGACATATTTAAGTGCAGGGCCCGGTGTAGTCGTAATGTCTGCACCTCTATCATGCCAGATTGATAATTACCAACATAGTATATTCGTTATCAATAGCAAAAACTAAACAAAATAAGCCAAAAAATAAAATAAAATGATTTTAATGAGGAAGTCACTGTTGAAAAAGTGGTGTGCGACTTCTTACTCCGCCACGGCAGGTAGTCGTGATGAATAAGCGAAACAAAAAACTACGGATACTGAAACAGTGTTCCATAATACAGGCGACTCCCGAGTTTTGTTGGGAATGCGTTCCTGAAAACGTGTTCGAATCTCGAATAATCGAATGTCGAACGCCGTTTTTCCATATACTTGCATGTTATAATCGGGGGATACGTTCCCGCATCTCGGGAAAAAGTCTCCCCTCACGTTCTATAAAGATAAAATAACATTACCAATATGTTAATACAACAATATTAAATTATGAATAAATTATATAATAAATATTTTAAATGTATAACTTATTTTTTGCACTAAAAAGGAAAAAATAAATATGTGCTTCGAACTTCAAAGATAGATGTATGCAATATGCTGTGCAGACAGCTCGGTCCGGATCGTGCGAGTCGTTTGTTACAAACGTCTCGCGAGAGCTGGATAACATACCTGCATACATCTTTATATACATACAACTATTTATTGCAGTGAAATTAATATAAAAGTTATTAAAAAAGCACAAAATAACTTAACAAAAAGAAACAATAAAATTAAAAATATTTTCATACCTTACATCTTTTTCAACTGCGCTTACTGGACTTGGTTTATTAATTGAGAGGTTGGAAGATTTTAGTTGGAAGAAGAGGAGCTATTGGGTGGGGAACTGTTTATTGTTGTTATCAAATTACCTGAATTTATCACATGTTCTAGAATTTTCTCCTTCTGTTTGACGTAAGTGCTAACAGTTGAACAAGACATCCCCAATGATCGTGCGATTTCAGTATGGCTTTCACCTTTCTCAGCACGCTTTAAAATTTTGGTACTTTCCTGTTAACGGGAATACCTCCAGGACCCTTCGCAGTACCTGGTACTTACGTATTATCCACATGCCATACTTACGTACAACATTAACAGAAACTGGTTGGCCTGTCTCGACATTTACAAACCCAATCTCTGGACAACGTGGAGGGTTTCTTTGGTTCCGGGCGAGGCGAAGGGCGCGGTAGCGCCCGGAGACGACTACCCATTATAATAAAGCAAGCCGAAGGCTCGTCAATATATCGTTTCAATGTTATATCCTCTTGACTGTTGTGCCGCACATTGAGAGATATATCGACGAGTCTTCGGCTCGCTTTGTTTTAATGGGTAGTCATCTCCTGGCGCTACCGCGCCCTTCGCCTCACCCGGAACCAAAGAAACCCTCCACGTTGTCCGGAGATTAGGTTTGTAAATGTCGAGACTGGCCAGTCAGTTTCTGTTAATGTTGTTTTTAAATAAAATATCATAAATCCAACATTGCGTCAAAATATCCTTTCAATGTTATATCCCCTCAAACAATCATAACAATACATATTCATTTTTTAAGGTATTCCCGTTAACAGGAAAGTACCAAAAATTCTAATTTCAATTCATAACTATGAGTCTTATGCACTCTTTTATTTGATTCACTTACATTATCACTATTACATTTCCTTTTAGATGCCATGTCAAGTGATAAATTTATAAATAAATCAGTAAAATAAATTTAAATAAAAGATTAACAGAAAAGAGTGAAATCAGCACAAAGTCAAACAATTAGAGCAGATATAACTACGTCTTCACCAAAACTAAACCTCGCGTGGTTGGTCTGAACCAAATACTCCGCGAAATTACTCCATGTAAATTAGTTCCCAATTTGATCGGCTGGGTCAAAATCTCGAATTAATCAAAACTCGAATAATCGAAACTCGGGAGTCGCCTGTACATGAATGACGCATAAGTGAAATGACAAATACCGAATCCGTGAATATTGGGGACCCATTGTATTGGGATACTTTTGATTGCATTTAAAATTACCTTTAGCTGCATAGCCCTAGCTAATAACAATTAGAAAATTTTATCATAGCCTTTTATCAAAGGCATCGCTTAGCAATGCACTTGACCTAAATTATAAAGATAATCGAAATATCTCTGAAATCATCCATTCTCTGGGGAAAAAAATTTCAAGCATAACTTGTAGAAAATTTTATTGACTATTACTTTGATAATAACAAATATTTACATAACTTAAGTCCTAACAGTGATATTTGGCAAAAATGGAAAACTGCCAAGTGTAAACTTCTACTTGTGGTTGACCAATTGAAGCAAAATTCTAATAATACCTTGATTTTATAATTTACCTCTTCATTATAAAGTTTCATGTTGACTTGATTTTTTTAGTAAAAGTGTGCATAAACTTCCTATCACACGCCCACACAGACACACATGCATCAATGTGAAGAAACTGATAACGTACTCAGGGGACCTCAAAACGTATTTCCATTGAAATCACAAATTCGATTGTTTTTACCAATACCAGTGCCATAACTAAGGCAGGGCAAGCAGGGCATCTGCCCCAGGCGAAACTAAGCAAGGGGCACAAAAAATCCAAATAGTCACTAAAACTAGAGAAAATAATTTGTTGAAGGGGGAGAGGGCTCATATTTAGTATTTTATTCATTGCTTTGTAAAATGATTGATAATGAACAGTAAAAGGAATTTTATATAGATTCCTGCCTATCCCACAATATAAATTGGTATCCAGTATTTAACCACTTGCAAGTAATGTAGAGATAGATGATAAAGTTAGTGCCCCCAATACTTGGGCTTAATTTAAATATCTATACCACAAATATGGAGAGTCATGTGTTGACCACATCAGATTTTTTCCCAAAATGTTGGTAAAAAAGGGACTGCGTGTCTTACATGAAGATTTCCGAATAGGTCATATACCGTATTTACTCATGTACCATGCACACCTTTTTTCCTGAAATCAATTCCAAAAAAATATACATCTTACAAGAGGAGTTTCTGTTGAAGTAACATTCATAGCCACTGAAATATGTCTATAGATGCCCTACCAACTTTGTTGAAATCCATCTTTTGGTATAACAATGGCACATTTGCCACTGATTATTCCTTAAAATATCAGAAAATAGTATGAAATACCATAATTTTTTTATTATAATATGCATTTTTTTTCACGAAAAATTGTCAAAAAGTTAGGGTTACGGGCATTAGCGGATTTACAATAAGGCCAAAGTAGGCAATGGCCTAGGGGCGGCAGGATTTCGGGGTGGTCAGATTTATATGTATTCATTCGCCAAGTTGCAAGACCGCCAATATAGTATACGAGGAAGTACTGTAAAGGGAGCTTTCAATGTGATTTTCAAAGTTATGGAGGTCTATGAAGATTATTTCGAAATCATGAAAGACCCTTGGTACCCACCTACTGAAGCTTGTCAAGGTAATAACATTAAATGCATGAGAAAAGAACGGATTGTTCCTCTGGCATAATATATAAATTAAATCAATTTTATTAAAATATTTGAAGGGGGTGGAAAAATAATTTGGCCTACGGGCGGCAAGTTTCCAATCCAAATTACGGGGTAACAAATGCATACAACTTCTTTCAGTAAAGAAATAATTTATATTTTCGGACATATGTTTACCAATAAATCGTACATTTCAATGCATTTCGATAACCTTCCTTTAAATATGGATTTTTAAAACAAAAATAAGAATAATTATTTATTTACTTTTAGCTGTCAGAATCACTAAAGCTTCTGAATTCATTATCACTGCCCTAACTGTCCTCTTCGGTGATTTTGTGTTCTCTCTCATCGTCTACGTAAATGGCGTCGCCAAGGACGTCGCCTTCATCCTCACTATCCACTTCGGCAAAATCATCATACCATATGATGTCGTCTTCAGAACCATTCATGGCATTTGTGAGGCAACACTTTTTAAAGAATGCTTAATCAGCGATGACTCAACTGCATCCCAGGACTCTTAGATCCATCGAGTAATAAGTAATTGGTTAAATTTCTTTTGGTTGCCAGATGGTGTAAAGTAGTGTTTCCCAAAGTGGGGTACGCGTACCCCAGGGGGTACGCAAAAGAATTTGAAGGGGTACTTCAGAAGAAATTTCAGGAGGCAGCAAACGGTCGATCGTGAAGCTTATTGTGGTCGATCACATATGACTTAATAATAAACCAAGAAATTGAAAGTAAAATCCTATCATTATGAATTTATGCCAGACAAAATTTATTAATATGTTATACATAGTAACCAATAGACTGAATCTACTGAAGCGTGTTAACAACCCTCCATCTCACCAATCCGAATGTAGAATGTATTATTTTGAATACAAAAAAAAGATATATAATTGCTGCCTCAATGCGGGAGAGATTCATATTATTACATTGTATTTCAAGTAGAGAAACATTAAGCTGATATCTCGCGAAAGCCAGTTTGTTTTTCGTATTAGTCGCTCGCCTGCTCGCTCTGCCCTGGTCATAAAAATTTTGTGCTCTTCGGAATAAGTGACCGTTTCATTATGCCGACATAATTTCTGTCTGTTTTGTTCCATGTCAACTTATATTCACACTAAAAATATTACATATGTACCGGTGAACGCTCGAAAATCGGCGACAAAGTATGTGCGTCATCGCCGGCATAGTGTTCTTGATTGCAACGAATGTGTTAGTAGTGGAGCTGAACGGAATATCATCAGTTGTGCGGGTGATATACTTGCTTTTACAGTAGATATGTAACAGCTATACTGACAATTATTACTGAAACTTAAAGTGCACTGGGAAAAATATTTCTTATTAATTTTTATTATTATAAATTATTTTTTTCTTAAAAAGGAATGCCATCAAATCGGATTTTGCCATGTGTATTAATTGACAGAATTTCTCTCTATTTTTTATTATTTTTTAAAATTTAATCCTTTAATATGGATCGTTGGCTAAAAACTGGATGTGTGAAACGTAAAAGTTAAAATAATGAAGAAACTGAACATGTTAATTACAGTTTTCAGGAAAAACGCAGCAATATACCTGCAGCAGGCATATCTGGTGATAAACTAAGTGGAGTGTGTGAACACAACACAAAGAAAGTGAAAATATCTGCAAATATCATGAAGATTATCTTAAATTGGCATTTTCATGGACTGGTGATGAGTTAGAGCCTGTTCCGCTGTGTGTGATTTGTTACGAGACACAAATGAAAGTTTGAAACCGGCAAACCTTAAACGTCATTTCGATACAAAACATAGTGAGTACCATGGAAAGCCTGTAGAATTCTTCGATAATAGGCGCAAAGATCTTCAAAATTCACAGAAAGTAATGCGGAGTGTGACAGAAGGTGAAAATATGAAAGCTTATGAAGCTTCATATAGAGCGGCGTACTTAATAGTAAAATCTGGAGCTCCCGAAGTAATTGGCGAGACATTAGTAAAACCTGCAGGGAAAGTAATGGTGCTGTTTGTGATTTGCACGAGAACGAAATGGACTGTAATCAAATTTTAATTCTATGCGAGAGACACTGAGACGGGAACCCAAACCCGCGACAATAATCCACCACTCACCTCTTCTCTTGGGTCCTTTGCCTTCAGTATTAGGGATCTTTCGGCTCCTCCTTGTCGATCTGCACTCCTCTGGTATCCAACGACGACAACCTTTTTGAGACTTCTCCAACAACTCTCCGTCCATGACGACAACCTTCGGCAGACTTGGTCCGAGACACAGTGCCTTCATAAAAACCCAACAGCGACCAACACGTGAGCCATGAACTCATGCCCCGGGTGGCTCCCTCTCGCACATATATTACGACAGTCCAAGGAAATAGTATACCGCACTTATTCAATCCTTTTAAATGGCGCGAACAGGTGCAAGTGATGATTGGAGATAAAGCAAAGGAAGCTATAGACCGTGTCCCCCTCTCAAATAACACTGTTCATAGTAGAATCATAGATATGGCCGAAAGTGTAAGGCAGATATTATTGTCACGAGTTCGCCAGAGTCGTTACTATGCACTGCAAGCTGATGAATCTACAGATATTGTGAATGTTGCTAATCTTTTATTGTTTGTCAGATACGAGCTGAATAATGAAATCCACGATGATCTTTTGTTCTGCCAATGTTTGCCAACACATACAACCCGGGAAGCAATTTTTAAAGTTATTAATGACTTTATTAATGACAATAGCTTGGATTGGAATCGTTGTATTGGAATAAGCACGGATGGTGCAAGAGCCATGATTGGTTCTAAGAAAGGAGTTGTTGCACGTATTCAAGCTGTTGCGCCAGAAGCAAAATCCACACATTGCTGTATACATAGAGAAGCACTCGCCATCCAGAATATTCCTGAAGATCTAAAATTAGTGCTTGATGAATCTATTAAAATCATTATGTAAAAGGCCATCCTCTGAATGCACGGCTTTTTTCTCAGCTTTGTGATGAAATGGGCACTGATCACATCCAACTTCTATTTCACACTGAAGTGCGATGGCTTTCTCGTGGAAAAGTCCTCAGTCGTCTGTTTGAGCTGCGAGAAGAACTTAATTTTTTTCTAGATGACACCTTTAATCTGCGGGACCGTTTACATGATTGAAGATGGCTATGTAAATTAGCATACCTTGCAGATATCTTTTCCCATTTAAACAATCTCAGTCTATCCATGCAAGGGAAACTAATAACTATATTTCATGTTCATGACAAAGTGAACTCCATGATTGCAAAATTGCAACTGTGGGATAAATACCTTAATTGTGGAGAATTTGATTCGTTTCCATCTCTTTACGATTTAGTAAAACATTCAGCTAACCAACTTGACGACAATATGTTGCTGACTATAAAAGAACATTTGGAAAGTTTGCAGAAAAATCTACGTAAATATTTCCCTGAATTGGAAAACAATTTTGAATGGATAAGGAACCCTTTCAATATCACTGTTCAAACATTACCAAATAACATGACAAATTCAGAAGAAGAACAGCTGTTGGAATTGGCTGCAGATGGCTTCTTGAAAAGAAAATTTGAGCAAAATACGCTGTCATCATTTTGGCTGAGCATTAGTTCTGAATATTCAACTATATCTGAAAAAGCTATTAAGTATCTTCTACCCTTCCCCGCTTCATATTTATGCGAAGTCGGATTCTCTGCGCTAGTTGGCATAAAAACAAAAAAACGAAACCGTCTTATTGACGTGGAACCCCATCTTCGTCTGAAAATCACAAACATCAACCCGGATATCCCTGCATTGGTGTCTGGTCAAAAGCAGTTCCATCCTTCGCACTAAACAGCTTCAATGCCAAATTGGTAAGTATTAAAAACATGCTTTTATTCATTTGTTAACATGCGTGCTTCAATTTCAAACTGGTATGAATCCAACATAAACAACCCATAAAGTATATTTGATTTTTATTATTACTTCTATTATTTTAATTTTTAATTATTTCTATACATATGATATATATGTATAACTTTTATACCTATTAATGTGTAATTGGATGCAATAGATTTATTTAATCTAGTCTAGCTTGTAGTATTACTAACCTCAAATTAAATTTGCGTAAGAAGGGGTATGCCGGTAAGACTTAACTCTCAAAAGGGGTATGCGATTATTTTAAGTTTGGGAAACACTGGTGTAAAGGAACGTGCACCCACATAAAGCCACTCGTTCCACTTCTGATGAATCTGTACTTTAAATGGTCGGTTGCAACTGACATCCATCACTTGTAACTGGCTCGTCATTCCCCTGGGAATAAGGTTACCAGACATCCGGCAAAAGCCAGACATTTCCGACTTTTTCTCCTTCCATCCTCCGGCCAGCCGGCATTTTAAAATTCAGTGATTTGTCCAGCTTTTCTTTCCAAAAAGTACATTTATGGCTCCCTTCCGTATCTTCTTTCAGTCAATTAACAACCATAAATCAAAAATTAATTGTATATTTTTTAAATTTGTAATAAAAATTAATATAAATTGAATTTTTCTTTTAATTCGTTCTGCGACAGCATTTATAGTTTTTTATCCTTTGCTTTGCTTTTCCTGAAAAAATTAAGGATTTAATTCAGAATTACTCCGTATTCTGAAAGTTTTGTTATACTAAACCAGGGATGTCAAACTCGAAGAGGCGTCAGGGCCGCATTAAAGTGATGGATGTTATAGAAGGGCCGCATAGTAATTACAATTGTTTAATGATGGCCAGATTTGGTAAAAACTAATTTTATCTGGAAGATTGGACATCAATTTTCATCATTAAAAGTATCACTTTAGAAAATACGTTGTGTTGGGCCTTACTAAGAATGCCAAAATATCGTCTTCTTTTCATAAAAATAAAATGAAATAATGCAAAATTATGAGCGCCAGTTTGACATGTCTGTGCTAAAACCCACCTTACAATTAATGGGAGATAGGCTAAAAGCCAAATAATTGTAACAAAAAATTATTTTACAGTTGACTATTGTGTTAATCCTGCATTAATCATGTTTACAATAGTCGTGAAATGCCATGATATCAGTTAAAGGCAAGGAAAAAATTTATTGGTTGTATGTGACCTGCAGTACTTGTCGGGGTTTGTCCAGTACTTCTCCTTTGATGCCCTCCTTTTTAACCTCAGGTATCTGGTAACCCTAACTGGGAATGATGTCAAGATCAATGTGATGATCATTTAATATATCCTTAACACAGGGCATGCGAGGAAGTCTAAATGTGTCGAGAACCAACATATGACGCTTACAAACTGGGTCTTTATACCACACCCTACGTAACCAATCTCTTGTAAATTCTTCATCCATCCAGCCTTTTTATTTGCACGTACGAACACATTCTTTGGGAGAGTTTTTCTTTTAAATATTCTCTGCAACTTCTATCACTTTCAGTTTGAAGCTTACGGTGTAGCTTTCTCTTTTGGTTGGCATAGCGATGGGTAAACCTTTAATTTAAAATAATTTATTCCTTTGAGAAAAAAATTAATGCAGTAGGGAAGGGTCACCACCATAATTATAATAGAATGCAAGTTGCGAGCAATAAATATATTTTACACTAGTATAAGTGCCCGTCAAAAATGACGGGGATGATCGATTATTCTGAAATAAAATTGAGGCAGTCTTCCTTGACCTGAAATCATACCTCCTGCTGAGAGGGTTGCCTTCGATCCGAGCGAAGGTTTGAAACCCTCGCCGCGAGTATCTATTGTTCTTCAATAGCTGACCTTAGTCCCTTCTTGCATACATTAAAACGTTTTTTTATTACCATATTTACTCGTGTAACCCCCGCATCTTTTTTCCCAAAACGCCTGTGAAAAAAGGGGTTGTGCGTCTTACTCGAGGTTTCATTTATTTGTGTACCTCGCATACCTTTTTCCCAAAATATCGTGTCAGTAAACAAATATATCTTAAGCCAGCACCCATGCCGCATCTATTATTCTATTTCTAATTTTTTTGTATTGAGGTGTTCTTTGTATATAAATTTTAAGTCTATAACGATAGGCACAAAGATTGGGTCAGTGTTGCCACCGCAGATTGAACGTGTTGCAAGAGCGTAACAGTCACAATATTGTAACCGTGATATAAATTAAACACAATGTCTTTTTATGTAATGGGAACACCGTTTACAATACCACATACTGCCGCAACATCGTTAATACTAGTTACTTTTAAATGCACACATTAAATTACAATGGAAATGCATGGGATTTTTCCGCAGTGGCAAGTATCGTATCGTTGGGGGATAAAGCTCAGACAGATTTAAAGTCTGCCTTTTTAAGTGAATTAATCATTACCCTTACAGTGAATCTTGGGAAGAGATTGCGATCGTTTACTGTTAGTGTAAAATTGCAAATTATAAGGGAGGCAGAGGTAATAGGAAATCGTGCAGCAGGGCGAAAATCAGAGCTGCAAACCACTTCAAAATTTGGAGTGGTTCGTTCGCGGTTCGGTTCTAAATTTTTGAAGTGGTTCGGTTCAGACGAGAATTTTGACAAGTGGTTCGGTATTCAACTAAATTAATCATTTGAAATACTATTCAGAAATAATTTATTCAATATAAACATTACAAATTCAGTATCAATCTGTAAGTAAATCAGTCAGCAGTCATTATTATTTTAAATGAAAGAAGAATTTATTTAAAGAAAGGAAAAATTTATATTTTAAATATATTGCAATCCCATCATCATCTTCATTTATTTATATTTAAAAATTGATATTTTTGATCCTAATATGATTTTTATGTTCATTGTTGTTTACATATCAATTAAAAATTCTCTGAATGGGTTCACTTCAAATTCATTTACCAACATACACAATCATGCATAATCAAAAAGAAAATGCGCCTCTACCTTAAACCGCTTGTGAGATTATCCCTGGATGGACGGACAAACCGAAAACATAAAAGTGTTTTAAAGAAATCATTAAAAATCAAAGAAAATTAGTTCCTCCGGCATTTTATTTCTTTTTCTTACCTGTAATACACATTATTTAGAGGAAAAAAGATTTATAACAAGGGCCTTACCGCCTGTCTCCCAATATTTAACCTCTTTAGTTCTACCACCCGCACTTGCCTTTATTTTCCTTATTCCCACACACATTCCCGTTGCCGCATTGACAATTTCCTCCCTCCTCTCTCTGGGGTTCACCCTCTCTCCATCTTCCACAAGACCTTTCTTTTTAGTCCTTGTCTTTCCCCAAACTCTCCCGAGATGGTCTCCCCCCTCCAGCCTTTCTTTTCCCCTCCCCATTTATCCCTTTACAACCTACCCCCCGCAGTAACCCTCTGAGATAGGTTCCTCCTTTCCCTCCCCTCCATTCCTTTCCATCTTAAAAACTTCCCTCCCTCCCCCCTCTCTACCCATTTCTCTGTATATACTTCCTATTCTCACCATATCTGCACCTGACAATAGCATTGTAACGTCGAAACCCAGGTCGTAAGAGAAATAAAAACAATGGAAGTTACAAAGCGTTATTCCTTTGGTTCATTTATAACAAATACAAAAAATTTTCGCTATATTTATCAAGGGTCTAGGAAAATTCTTTTCCGTAAGCCCTTATTAACATTTCCTTGATTGAATGATAGATTTAAATATTGAAGTAGACAGTTTCTTGCTTTCCAATGGCGATGATGCACGGCGTCTCAATTTTTCCAACTTTCAGTAATAAATTTATGTAAATAAAATATATTAATTAGTTAATTAGTCAAATAATATGGAATAAAATATTACTCCGAATGAATTTATGATATGTAAAACTCTAATAAATTCGATTATTAATTCTTATTATTGTATAATAAATCCAAAAAGACACTTTTAGCTCGATTCCAAACATATTACATATTGCTAATTTTTTTCTTTTGCCACCTTATAAAAGTAATCAAAAAATCAATATGATAGTAAAATTACGTTACAAGAATAATTTAAAATTAATCTACAGTTCGGGGCGGATTATTCGATATACGAAGTGCGGACACTTATGGTTCAAAACAAACGATTATAAAATGTAGAGTGGCC
The DNA here is from genome assembly GCA_036926305.1 of Uropetala carovei. Classification (NCBI taxonomy): domain Eukaryota; kingdom Metazoa; phylum Arthropoda; class Insecta; order Odonata; family Petaluridae; genus Uropetala; species Uropetala carovei. The sequence goes on from JAXCHB010000127.1 coordinate 272,306, forward strand.
CTCTTTAAATAACACTAACGTGTTAATTAATTTTATTTGTCTCAAATAAAGTTTACTAAAATATTATTAAAAATAACACTTTAGATTATTCAAGGAATTCTGCGGGAAATGAATGCCTCCGATCCAAGGGATCTGCCGAAGTCCTCGCCTGTTTTTGCTGGAATATAAACCACCAGGTAATGGAAATACCTATCATAGAAGAACACCACATGAGAGTTGGAAAAGGATGATGTCGTTGAAAGCTCAAGCCGTTGAGAGCAACAACTTGAATTTTTCTGAAGAAAAAGATATGAGGAGAGTCAATGGTGTTCTAAGAAAGACACAGCGGGGCATATTTTCTCAGGTCTGCTAATTACAATGCTGAAGGGGATGATGGTGATGGTAAGGGCATGGATTTTTCTTTCGGCGTGAAAGCGGATTACGGCTTCTTTCTAGGGCATTGTAAAACGACCATTTTGCCTGCGGTCAGATAAAGATCTTTCTATATTCTGTTGGTCGGTTTCTGCCTACCATGGTTGACCCAGATATTGTCGCAGTTGGTGTCCCCATAGCCCTCACCATAATTGTCGTCTGTGGATAACAATAGTAGCAGAGAGGAAAGAGATAGGCACTTTCCTTTGAAGCAAACCCGCTGGTTTTTCCAATGGAAATTCCTGGTCTTTTCCTTGGTTCGTACTTTGTGGATTGAGATCGAACCGAAACCGAACCACTTTTGGAAAAAATTACGGTTCGGTTTTCGGTTCATTGAAAAATTATCAGTGGTTTCAGTTCAGTTCGCGGTTCAGCAAAATGACTGCGGTTCGGTTCAGCAGTTCGGTTCAGTTTGCAGCTCTGGCAAAAATATGATGTATCAGAATCATGTATCAGGGATTGGAGAAAGATATGTTTTTATAGAATTAAAATTGTACCTTTTAAATGAGTTTTAAGTTTATTAACTGGTGTTCGCCAAATTCTACGAAGTATAGGTGCAGGAGCTGATTTGGCTGCCGGGAAACCGGGCTAAGTCCTGATAGGCCGGTGCTGCCTCATGAATTTGTCCCTGCATATGTGTATCTATATCAGGGGTGGGCAAACTTTTCTGCATGGCGGGCCGCATCGGTGTTTGCGAATTCTTCAGCAGGCCACATTGAAAGATGCCAATGCTTAGGCGGGCCAGATTAGAGTTTAAATAGGAAATTGCTTAGATACTTAGGCATCATACATAAGTGAAAAACAAGCACAAACAAGGATTGTAGGCAGGGCCGGTTTCAGGCGTAAGCGGTCGCTTACAGGTGCCACTTTAGAGGTGCGGCAAAATCAATATTTCGGATTTTTACATTTTTATTTTTCTTAAGGTTTGTTGCACAGAACTTGAAAACATCGCGAAAAAATTATATATTACGCCATGATATTTCATATGCATTCAGGGTCGGTTCAAGGTGTAAGCGACATAACCTACTGCTTACAGTTGTCACCTAAGACATATGTTTTAAAGTTTTACATTCTCTAAAACACACCGATACACTGTGCACTTTCCTTAACCTCTTTAGCGGGATATATACACGCAAAAGCAATTACTATAATGCTAATTTTCATGTGCTTTTATGGATTACGCACTGTAATTTCTAATAACCTTTCCGCTCCAAATACAGCGAACCTTCAGCTCTAGAGATTTTGATTACTCAGGGTTTGTATCTTTGTGCAAATATTTTACATTCGGGAACTCTACCTTTTGCACGCAGCTTCCCTCTCTGATCCCTGATAAATGACTTTGCAAAGAAAAACGCCCGATAACACTTAATCTCGTCCTTTTTGAAAAGTGTGTTCATAAAGTTGCAATATAAAAATATTCGGTTATGTAATCATTACATAGTAGTTTTGTTATAAGGTCAGTGAATGTTTTACTTCAGTTTTCTGAAAGCATTTAGCTGAATATTCTTTATTTAAATAAAGACCGATTAAATAAGTTTTTCTTTTTTTTATTATATCATTAAATTTATTTCATGCCTTTGATAACCAGAGGGGCGGCATATTTTTACCTTGCTTACACATATTTTTTAACTGAAACCCTGATTGTAGGACTAAATTTTCAAAACTAAAGGTTTTATTATCATAATTTTACCATAAGTAATATAAAATTGTGTTAAATTTTACAGATTGCTTAATAAGAGTTAAATGGTGGAAGATAACTAATATGCATGAGTGCATAGTACTGATGACATATGAAAAGATTGAGAAGGAGAAAAATTCTGAACTTGACCGGGGATCGAACCGGATGTGGGAGACCCGGGTTCGATCCCCGGTCAAGTTCAGAATTTTTCTCCTTCTCAATCTTTCCATTTTACAGATTGCTTTTTCACCAAAGCTTTGCAGGCCACTTTAAATGCTCTCGAGGGCCACATATGGCCCGCAGGCCACGGTTTGCCCAACCCTGATCTATATGCTTAACTTGGGCGGGCCTTGTTCAGGGAAAAGGAATCTGTGAAGAGGTCGACTTTTTTTTAATCCGGCACGGATTTATTTTTACTTTCTCCATACGTAGTATAGGGAAAGTATTGTGATGACAAAAAAAATCGACTTCGAGATTTCAACAGAAATACACATTTTGAGGTCCATAGAACAAGTTTAGACTATTTTCGGAATGATGTATGTGTGTTTGTGGATGGATGTATGTGATTGTGGGCGCTCTAACTCAAAAAGTACTTGTCATGTTAATACCAAATTTCATATATAACACTTTAGTATGAGCACAAAGAACTGATTAGTTTTTGGACAATACCGGTTAATCAGAAGTCGAGGTTTATTCGAAACCCGATTCGGTTTTTGCGATATTTCTCCATTAAAACATCATTATTGTATATACAAATTTATACAAGTATTATAGAAAATGTAATTTCCTACAACTTTTATTTCAAACAATTTTCCATAGCAGTTATTGTTTAGGAATTATTTATAAATAATCAGTTTTTCCATTTCCGTCAAATAAAAACATCGTTATTGGTAATCTTCATGAGGACCAAAGTTGTAGGGAATAATATTTCTTCCAGGTTTTGTTTGAAACAAATTTTCGTAGAACCATCCATTTCGGAGTTATTTTGCTTTTTCGTAATTTCCAGTATACAGCGCCACCACCATGTAGCTGTGGATTCTGTAAACATATTCAAAATATAATTTATGGCAATAAGGATGACTGTATTCTTTTACGATACGAAATAATAATTTTGCCTTATAATGCTATTCATAATAATTTAAATATCTATACCCCAAATATGGAGAAAGTCATGTGTTGGCCACATCAGTTTTTTTTACACAAAATCAAATCTGGGACAAATATGCAATTTTCCACTTATAGTAAGAAAGTGGTCTTTTCAGAATGAAAAAACCAACAATGCAGTTTTTAAAAAATTACTGGTATTGTCTCCACACAAAATGCTTTATAAGATCACTGTTTACTTTATTTTATCAAAACTTAGCAATGTCTTCAGAAACAATGGTAACCATCATGTCAAAGTAAAGAAGGGGTTACACAATGATTTAGTTGTTTACATGCTCTTTCTGCATGATAAGAGTGTGGTTATTGTCTTAAATTTGTTAAAAATTATAAATAAACTCGAAATTTGGACTTTTGTACAACCATAAGAAATATCTTGTCAAAGTAGAATATATGAAAGCATGGGGTACAAAAATAATCTTTTATTTCCTCCCCATAATTCAGTTGGAGTAATTATGTGATGGTGACAATTATGTGAGTAAATAGAGTATTGAGTGGATTTTCATAAAGTTTGGTAGAAAGCACTTTTTGGACAAACATCAATATAAAAATAATTTACAGTAAAACCCCATTATTTTGGATAATTCAAAGTATGGTGTAATTCGAAGCTAAGATCAGTCTCCGGCCAACACCATAGGATTTTGCATACTTTTTAGTACTGATTATTCAAAATACACCTACAGTGAAATTCAAAGTCATGACTGACTCACGAACAGTTCGTTTAATTCGAAATCTCGATCCTGTGTAAGCAGAAGGTTCACGCACGTGCCATCACATCAGGTTTTTGTTCCCCATTTCCCGCACACGAAATACATATAGTGCCCAAAACAGGTGTCTCATTTTTACTTATTTAATAGTAGGATGACCAAACGTCTCACTTTCGCCAGGACAGTCCCATTTTTTTAGCAAAAATCAATTTTCTCTCATTTTTTTCTTGCAACGGGAAATGTCCTATTTTCACCTCATCAGAATATGGTCATCCTATTTAATTGTCAATGTGAAATAAAAGTTGTAGATGATTCAAATAAATGAATCAGCTTATCCTTGCATCACTGTGAATGCTCACATTCTCAATCAAATAGTGAAATTCAAGAATTGAGCTGAAATGAACAGAAGTTGTAAGAGCCCCAAAGTAATCAAACTACTTACTATATCACAATACTAACATTTAGCTAAGTTGAATTATAAAATGTATACCTATTTTATACTGAGCATTTATATTATTCTGTTTTCCAAAATTTGCTGCCATATGTGCTAATTGAGGGCAGTTTCAGAATAACAAGGAGAGGCTACGGAGTGTAACTCTCAGATTTGATTCATCTTCTACCAGTGGAAAGTTTAGGTCAAAAAAAAATACCATTTCGGAATTAGGGGCCAACGCCTTTTAGTTTAAGAGAAATAATTAATTAAAAAGTACAAAAATGGGCCAATCTTAACAAATCCTAGTAATTTCCCTATTGCGTTCATTAGCGACCGTAGGCTAGGGGATAGTGGGTAGGACTTTCGATGCATGGTCTCGGGGTTCGAGACTAGCGTTGTTCAACTTTTTTCTCGTGTATAATTTCATTTTTCGTGCTAGTTTTTCTCCAATTTTTCGGAAAATACTTATTCACCACAATTTTTATTTTTTCATGCAGGATTTGTTTTTAATCACTAGACCACTTTTTTCCCCATTTTTCAGAAAATATTTATACACCGCTATTTGCATATTTTATTCCCAACTTACACCCTCAAAACTCCCGTGAATTTATTATCGTGCTCTGCATCTGCCCGTCGCTGGGTTGTCATCCTCCACCTTTCAAAATTAATATGAATTTCCAGCGCATTCCTTTGGATGATAATCATCGAAGAAACACGGAAAACATAAATATTCATGGCACCAGCAGCAACATATAAATGAACGCTTGCCACAGTTGCAGCGATTTATTTTAATTTCGTCTGTGAACGAAACTTCATTTACATTAAGAAATAATTCGCGCCGCTCCCAGCTATTTATATGCTGCCCCTATTGCCATGAATATTTATATTATCGTTTTTTTTCGACGATTACCATCCAAAGGAATGCGCGGGAAACGCAAACTAGATAGTGCAATTATGGCGGAATATCACAGCTTAAAGAATACGCCAATGTCTACGGAGAGTGTCAATGTAGGACAGACGCGGCTAATTTTATTGAGGGAGTAGGTTGGGGATAAAATACGCAAATAGCGGTGTATAAATATTTTCTGAAAAATGGGGGAAAATAGTGGTCTAGTGATTAAAAACAATTATCCTGCGTGAAAAAAATAAAAACTGCGGTGAATAAGTATTTTCCAAAAAATTGGAGAAAAAATAGCACAAAAAATGAAATTTTACACGAGAAAAAAAGTTGAACAACACTGGTCTCGAACCCTGAGACCATGCATCGAAAGTCCTACTCATTATCCCCTAGGCTACGGTCGCTAATGAACGTAGGTGCAAAGTTACTGTGATTTATTTAGATTGGCCAATTTTTGTACTTTTTAATTAATTATTTCTCTTAAACTAAAAGGCGTTGGCCCCTAATTCCGAAATGGTATTTTTTTTTGACCTAAACTTTCCACTGGTAGAAGGTGAATCAAATCTGAGAGTTACACTCCGTAGACTCTCCTTGTAAGACTGCTTATTACTACATTAGATCTTGTACATGTATGCTTTTGATTTACTAGCTGAGGAAAACCATCCTTCGGATGCTGATTTTAGTGTTACCTATCAGCTTAGTGTTATGGTTTGCATTAAAGTTCCAGATTTCTTCAAGAATACTGTTGATGTACACAATATAAATATTTAGCTAAAAATTATATAGAAAATGTAGCGCAATATCAAAAGATGGCAAAGCTTTGGAAAAGTAAATTCCTAATTTAACAAATTTTAAGGATAGAGGCTACTGGAAAAAATAAGGAAAATTCCAATTTTGCAAATTTCAACAGCAGCCAATGACTTTAAGATGACTGAAATAACATGAGAAAGAGTACAGGAAGTTATCTGTATTTCTGAACATTCTATATTGCCTCTTTAGATAAAAGCAATAGTCAAATGTTGTCAACTTTACTTTTAGAGATGTAAAAAAATTCTATGGGATGTGTGGACAAACATTTTTATAAATTACTAATCTACTCCTTTGTTGATATCAACATGGTGTGATATGTTATTCCCATGTTGATATTGCCTTTTATACTCCATAATGACTGAGACAAGGATTATCTATCATATTAAATTACTTTAGACATTTGCTCTAGTTATTTATGTTGTTGGTTTTTAATATCTTTTTTTGCACACTGTAGATGAAACATTTAGCAGTTCAAAGTATAACAGTTGACTTGAATTTTAATTGCTTTAGATGATGCAGTGTGCTCATTGCGGCTACTGGGTTCATGCTAGCTGTGAAGGCCTTACTGATGGCCAGTATCATCTTTTGAGTTTGCTTCCATCATCTGTGGAATTCACATGCTCGTGAGTAATGACTTGCCTGTACATTTTTTCTTATTTTTATTATTGTTGATCTTAATTTTCAAATTTTTAAGACCATTGTTCAAATTTATGCTGAAGTGCAGAAAGAAAAATCCATTTCCATCAGAAAATTCAAGTATTTTGTCATTGTCTTTTATTTGCATTTCAGTGCTAACATAACTTGGCTTTCTCATAAGTGAATTATTTTTTGTTTTCTTACATAATTGTGTATATTTTAAATATAATTCTAAAAGTAGTATCTTATAATAAACTCAAAGATTATATTAATTCTAAAAATGTATTATTTATTAGCAATATTTCTTACGAGTCGAGGGCAATCATATCAGCCTACATTGAAGGTATACTGTACATATTTATGACTTTTGCAAAGTAAAAATTCGAAACTCATTAATGTAATAATAATAATAATAAATAAATAAAAAAATTCAAAAATCACGAGAACACTCACGCCATCTTAATTCCAATTGTTAGGTTTATTACATCATCATAAGTATACATCATAGTTTAAAATTAATGACATTATAATATAGCCCTCTAATACCCATTAAAAGCTTATCCATTAAAAGCTTACCCATTAAAAGCTTACCCATATAAAAACATTGACCTATTGCCATGGTAGTCGATTGTTGAGACCGAGAAAAATTCCAACTTTTTTCTATAATAACCAGTGGTGAGCTGTCAAAATTTTAACAACCAGTTCTCTCATGTGTAAACTTTTTTTTAATGAAAGACGACAAAAAGTCTATACAAGGACTAATGAAGACTGGTTTCCATTACAAAATAAAGTAGTTGTTATTATTAAGTAAACAAAAAAGTAAAAAAAATAATATTAATCAAATTGTTAAAGGAATTTGATAAAAAATTAATTGGATAAATCTTATTAGACGAAGTGATGAAAATTAAGTATGTGGGTGATGACATGATTTTTCGAAATTGCTGTTTTAATAGGATAAAATTTTTCACACTGAATTTTTTCCTAGTGGAAATTATGACTTTTTTTCGCCCACCAACAAAATATCCCTTATTGGTTTTCACGTTAAATCTGGTTGATTGCCATGTAGGGAATCTTGCTCGATATTGCATGGTTTCCTCTAAGCTGCACAGCCACGCAGCAGTTTTTGAAGTGCCACGTACTAATTTTTTCAAGCGCACACAATTGTGTTTATCTTAGGATATATCCGAACAGGGCCGTGCCAACCCGGGTGCACATCCGCACATTAGCTTCATGTAGGTGTGCATAGCGATATTCATTCCGCCCATGGATGAAAAAAATTAGACTATGGTCGAGTGGATTCTGTGGCTGGCTACCGATTCAGGGTAGGGGCAGACTGAGTGGTAAAGCAAATATCACTTGATAGAGCTGAATTTCATTATTTACTACGAAGTAGTGATTTTATTAGGGTCTGTGGAAGGTGATAATGAAGAAACTAGGAAGTATACGACGACTACGAAGAGCGGCCCACGGCTTCAGGAATATGTTGTTATTCGACCCTCGCAACGCTAGGAGTTCAAGACCCCTGCTCTATACATAAATTTATTATTTATTCGAGTGATGTTATCATCTTTTTTCACATTACACCTTCTATTGGTGATCCATTTGATTTGTATTAACCTCTCAGCGAGTGAGCGTGCACGCTCATCACTTTAGGCTGTTGTTTCATTTTCACTTTACTTATCCTTTGTTGGCGTCTGGTTTATGTTACTCTTTATTAAATTCTGAGTCAGCCAGTATGCATTCCATCACGTTTTGGCCCATAGGCTTCAGTCAAAAACTTTCTTTCGAGAGAGTCAGTCGAGCCATCCTTGCTATCATATTCACTATATGTAAAGCAATGGATTAGGGTGCGAGTGGTTCTTTTTTGCAGGAAGAAGAAATTGAAAAACTATTTGAAGACAAAGAAGGCAGTCAGTTAAATCCAGGAAGTAACTGCTCAAGTGAAGACAAAGTCGATTTTGCTGCCCGTCGTCAAATTCCCGAGAACAAAGATGAAAACGACAGTCATAATTTGAGACTCATGTTGCAACCCAATGCTTTGAATGTATTCAGCATGTTATTCACAATATTTTGGTAATTTAGGTCCTTGTTATTCCTCAGGAATTGGCTGTGAAGTCACAGGGGCAGTGTTTAAGATTTCATAACTGCGCCCCCTATCTCCTGACCTTTCAATCACTTATATGCAGGAAATGCACATCTCGTACGATCTAGAACAACAGAGAATACGCTATCGCATCACTCCTAATCGAGAAACTTCTTTAGGGAGTGGCTTTAAAAAATTTCATCTATAATACATGGATCCACTTTTAATGAAAATTACCTACACATGTAAAATGCAATATGATGTTTTGTGATAAATCTGTACATGATAGAGAAGAAACATTATTTTCGGATTCGGCGTGCACATATTACTAAAGAAAGGGTAAAACATTTCAGACAAAATCATCGCAGGCCTGTGTTATTTGCAGAACAAATTTCAAAGTATCTCTCTGCCAAAGATAAATATTGCTGTGGATGAATGTCTTACGCTTTGGAAGGGATGTCTGTCATTCAAACAATATATTCCTTTTAAATCATCAAAATTTGGCATAAAAACATTTGAGCTTTGCGAATCAGACACTGGTTACTTATGGAATTTTATTGTTTACTCTGGCTCAGATGTGACAATTTCTACTTCAGAAACTCCAGATGGACTCAAAACATCAGCAGTAGTGATTAAATTATGTGAACCTTTATTTAGAAAAGGTTATACTTTATGGATGGACAATTATTACAATTCATCTGATTTTGGCTAAATTTTTGATGAATCAGGGCACAAATTTAGCTGGAACTTTGCGTTTAAATAGAAAAAATGTTCCAAAAGAAGTCAAAGCTGCCAAGCTGATGAAGGGAGAACATATTTCAAAGACGAGTGATGGGATAATGGTTATGAAATGGAAGGATAAAAATATGTACCATTTATTACAACCTTCCATTGTAATAATTTTCATGAAAAAGATGGAAAATTTAAACCTATTTGTATTTTAGAATATAATATGGCAATGGGAGGAGTGGATTTGAAAGACCAAAAGCTTCAGCCCTATCTCTTAGAACGTAAAAGATGTAACAAATGGTACATAAAATTATTTAGATGGCTATTAAATGTTTCGGTACATAATGCATTGGTAACATTCAATAGTTGTCAAAATAAGGAGGACCATTCAAGTTTTCATCTTCTTTTAATTCAACAACTGTTGGAAAAGTACGGGAGTCTTTTACAGTTACTGTGTGCCAGGCGACCACCATACAGCCATCACCATGCCGTTTAGTCGAGAGGCACTTCATCAAAAACATACCAACTACAGGAAAAAAATATAGGCCCAAAAGAAGATGTCAAGTGTGCTCTGCTAATGGAAAGACAAAGAGTACTGTGTATTGGTGCCCTGAGTGTGATGTAGGCTTATGTTTAGAAGGTTGTTTTAAAACATATCACACGAAACTGTATTTTTAGGAAACTAATGTCATCAGAGGAGTGTGTTGGGTAAAACATCAACTATGCTGTAAGTAATTTTTTATATTTACTTAACATTTCTCTACAAGTAACCAAATTTTCATGATATTTGATCTGTATTTAATAAAGTTATAAAATATTGTCCGTGAAACTGCACCATAAAAGATTTTCGCAAAATTTACTACCGCGATTAGGGCTTACCAGCATTTAAATTTTGACCAGCCGGAAGGGTTAACCCTCTCTGAACCAATAGAAGCGTCATCTGGTTCTGAAGGCTCGCTTTATTTTTAACATTGGTCCCAAAGCTTTTCCAACTGAGTTAACAAACGGTTGCAGAACTTTTTCAAATTTAACAACTGGTTCTCGGGAACCAGTGCAGCACTGATAATAACTAATAGCTTACTCTAAATGTACACAGATTTGAATTCCATCTTCAAAAGTAAGAAACTACAATTTTTAAACTTTCCGATAGTTTGTGCCATAAGTTCTAGGCTTTTTTAAAAGCAAATAAAATCATCTCTTCACTGATTTACGTACTTTTTAATAACTTTTATATTAACCTCACTCGATATATATATATATATATATATATATATATACACACACACTAGTTAATATGTGCTTGCATTCTGCAAGCATTTTCAAATTTTAGCATTTTTACAAATTCAAATTATTCCCAATCGATGTTGTACATAATCATATAACCGTGTCAAATTTGGAGTTTGTAGCTCATTTTGAAGTGCCTTATAATTTTAATCCTCGTATGGGGCAATAATGGGGCAAAACCCCCAAAAATGAGGATTATATCAATATCAGATTTCCTTCATTAGGTGTAGTTTAACATTAACAGCATTAAAATATAAGCCTCTGATTCCCATTAAAACCTTGCCCATATGAAAGGATAGAGCTTGTTACCAAGGAAGCCTATTGTTAGACCCAGAAAAATTAGCAATTTTTTGCGATAAAAACTATAAAATTATGCTAATTCTACTGGGATTTGAATTCTGTCTTCAAAAATAAGAAACTACAATTCATATTCTATCCGATAGTTTAAGTCTTGAGTTCAAGTCCTGACGGGAAATAATTTTAAAATGCAAATATAAAAACCTCTACATCAATTTACATGTTTTCTTATGGGCAAAAAATGGGGCAAAAAGGAACCAAAATCGCCCCTCAAAATTTTGCGTTTCGGATTTATTCCTTCGGTTGTGACCAAAAACCTATATTCGTAATAAATTTCAGGTTTCTAGCACATCTGGAAGTACCTCATAATTTTGTATCCTCCTATATATATATAATATACTAGTTAATGTGTGCTTGCATTCTGCAGGCATTTTTAAAGTTTAGCATTTTTACAATTTCGAATTATTCCAAATCAATTTCGTACAAAATCATATAACCGTATCAAATTTCAACTTTGTAGCTCATTTAGAAGTGCATTATAATTTTATTCGTCGCATAGGACAATTATGTGGCAAAACATTCACTAAGACTTTGAATTTTTACAGTATCGGATTTCTTCTTTCTGTTGTTAGTGAAAACCCATAATACTGCCATATTTCATTCTTGTATCTCATTAAGAATTGCCGTATCATTTTCACACTCGTATTGGGTAGAAATGGGGCAAAACCATTCCCTAGAAATTGGAATTTTTGCAATTTTTTTATTTTATCTTCGGTTGCAATGAAATTTCTATAATGGTGCCATATTTCAAGTCTGTAGTTCATATGGAGCTGCCTCATCATTTTTGTTCTCATATGGAGCAATACTGGGGCAAAAGAGCTCCAAAAATGAGGATTATTACAATATCGGATTTCCTTCATTAGGCATAGTTTAACATTAAAGGCATTAAAATATAAGCCTCTGATTCCCATTAAAAGCTTACCCATATGAAAGCATTAAGACTGTTGCCTTGGAAGCCTATTGTTAGACCCTGAAAAATTACCACTTTTTTCCGATAAAAACTATAAATTTATGATAATTCAACTCGGATTTGAATTCTGTCTTCAAAAATAAGAAACTACCATTCATATCCTATCTGGTAGTTGAAGTCTCGTGTTCGTATCTTGACGGGAAGTAATTTTAAAATGCAAATATAAAAACCTCTACACCAATTTACGTTTTCTTATGGGACAAAAATGAGGCAGAAAGGGGTCAAAAAAGTCCCTCAGAATAGGAATTTCGCCAGTTTCGGATTTTTTCCTTCAGTTGTGACCAAAAACCTATATTCCTACCAAATTTCAAGTTTCCAGCACATCTGGAAGTGCCTCATAATTTTGTGCAAGAAACTTGAAATTTGGTAGGATTATAGGTTTTTGGTCACAACCGAAGGAAAAAATCCGAAACTATCGAAATTCCTATTTTGTGGGGCTATTTTGGCCCCTTTTTGCCCCATTTTTTGCCCATAAGAAAATGTAAATTGGTAGAGGTTTTTATATTTGCATTTTAAAATTACTGCCTATCAAGATACGAACTCGAGACTTAAACTATCGGATAGGATATAAATTGTAGTTCCTTATTTTTGAAGACAGAATTTCAATCCGAGTAGAATTAGCGTAAATTTATAGGTTTTATCGGAAAAAAGTGGTAATTTTTCTGGGTCCAACAATCAGCTACCTAGGCAACAGGCTTAATGCTTTTGTATGGGTAAGGTTTTAATGGGAATCAGAGTCTATTTCTCCTTTAAAACCTTACTAGCGTAATGCCCACTGAAATATCAACGGGAGTAAAGATTCGATCGTTCAACCTATTTATGGAGATCAAATTGGCATCAGAAACATTAATTGTATTGAAAGTCATTTCCCTCTCTCACCCTCCCTCCCTTTGTCCCCTCCCTCCCTCTCTCTCTCTCGCATTAAAAGCAATCAAAGCACGTTTACGCCCATAATGATTGTGTAATAGTATCGATTACTTACTTTTGATATTACTCGTGTTGCACTTTGTTGATTTGTATAGGACAAGAAATGTTTTCTGCCTTGATATCCAGATTAATTGAATATAACACCTCCTCCACCAGTTAAAGGTAACTTATGGAGGTAATTTCACCAAATTTGAAGTAACGAGTATAATAAATGTTAAAATATAAAAGTTATTTATAAAAATTTATTTTTATACCATTACTTGTCTTATGGGGAAATAATAATGTGGTGAAAACAACCCCTAAAATTTGGAATTATAAGAATTTTGGATTTTTTTCCCTTTGGTTGTAACCAAAAACTTATAAACATGCCAAATTTCAAGTCTCTAGCTCAAAACTTTTTCGGGCCACCGCCCCCTCGGTTCCATAACCTCATCCCCAGTGCTGTCCAATATTTATTCGACTGCAAGTAATGCATGGATTATTCATCAGGATAGCGCCCCCAACACTTTGGCACCCCGGGCAGCCACCCTGCTCGCCCGTATCTCGGGCCGGCCCTGCGTACAGGTATATAATTTCTTTCTAATACTCCATTGCACGAAACGTGCCAATTTGTGATACGTTGTACACTTTCCTACCTTGTTTTCAATTCATTCATGTATCTGTGGATGAATGTTACTTATTGCTAGAATGAGACAGGGCTCAGCATCAATTCTATTTCTATTTATCGTTTTTATAGATGTAAGTGCTGAAAAATCTTGTTCACATAAATAAGTAGATGGGAATGGAAGAAGTTTTGTTATAGCAATGTCACTCAATTCTTTGAACTCCTTCTGAGACATATGCCAAAAATCACATACGTAGTAAGCTACCATCCAAAATTATTTTTAATGATCTGTCAGCTGACAACTCGATTAGGTCCTCCTTCAAGTTTGTTGAAAGTAAAGAATTGTAAACCGCTTGACTTGCAGAAGGATTTGTTACCCAGTCATTAGAGCCATCCACTTTCTCAATTTCTGGAAAGTATACCAAAAAGACTTTACCAAGGCTTATCAAATGACTATTAATTATACCTGTTACTCTTTCACTTATTGTTAGAGCCACTTTCTTTAACACAATATATTCAGAAAGGGATTGGAAAATCAAAATATTGTTAATTTCAACACACCTTTGCCAATACAATATTTTTTATAAAATGCATTTATCTTATCACGTGCTTTAAATATATTTCCGTGAAAACCTTGGTGCTGCAGATTTAGCTCTTTCAATTTATGGAAAATTATTACCCTTAAAACTATCCGCGCCTGCATACCCCTTGGAAAGTCCTCGCGTACCCCAGTTTGAAGACCGCTGGCTTAGAGTAACCGTCTTAATTATATGATGTGGTGACTTATGTAAAACAGTACTCAGAACCTAACTAACTGCTAATTGTATGCGGCTTTCCAGTCATAGCAATCAACAATGAAATTTTGTATGATGCACGCAAACCATGTGTTTTGTTGTGAAACATTGCAAAACATGCTTGAAAGTGTAGGCCGCTTTTGCAGTTTGTCACGAAGTGATTGAAAAAATGTTAAGTTCTTGTCTGCCTTGTTAGGACATGCCTTCTTAAAATGTTCAATCAGTCTGGAAGGTTTCATTGCCTCATTAGAAAAGACCTTTTCGCATATTAGGCACACCATCTCAACAAACAAAATTAGCTACTAAGGATGATTTTTCTATGGTTTGTTGGAATGCATACTAATGTATGTATACGGTAAATATAAAGTAAATTTAGTATCTCATATTCAGTTAAAAAACAAAAAATTACGCTCGTTTTTTGTAGCTATAGGTTCCCAGAAAAACTAACTTATAGACACGAGTGTGTGACATTGATGCACACAAAAATAAATTATGATCTGATCTAATCTCGTAGCTAAAATATGGATATACAGCAAAGAATATTGCATGAAAAATATTTTTACGCATTCTTACTAATGAAAACATAAAGGTGAAGGAAATTTATAGCATAACAAATTTATATATAACTACTTACCAAACATGCACAAATTTTCACCCACCACAGATGTACAGTAACTAATTTATAAGAAAATCAATAGTTATTACCAATAATTGGCTATCTTGTGACAATTCACAATCGTAAATACTGTACTGAATATGCGGTAGCTGAGTACAAGCTTGTCAACTGTTTATCAAGGTAAGAGTATGAGTCATTGTTGCATGTAGTGGAACACTGAACTCCATAGACATTTCTCGAAGTAACCCGGCTTGCAAAGAGCATCATGACAAAGAAGATAGATTTCGAGAAAGTTCCAGCGAGCTCGAAAGAAGCCAGAAGATATAATGAGCACAAAGAAGTCAATTCAGTTCAGTTGAGTTCTGCCTTTGGAAGCAAGAAGAGATAAACTATTTGTATATTCGTACGCAATATCGTATTGTTTGTATACGTTTTATTTACGTTGAATAATCGTTTTAAACAGTTAACAGCTGTTTTGTATTCAGTAAAATTTAGTACAATACAAGCAAACGGGACCAAAGGAAAGAGGCTTGAAAGCGATAAGAGCAGTAAAACTTTAAATACGAAGCAAGGAAGATGTTTCGCTCTAGGCACTAACCTGAACAATCGTAAACAAGCTATCAATGCGCTCGGGAAGGGCTGGCCTCCAGCGCCCCCCATAGGTAAACCCATTGCCCCCCAGGGGGTGGTACCGCAGACATTGGGAACCACTGCTCTAGCTCATCTGGAAGTGCCTTATAATTTATATCCTCCTATATCCTATGTCAGAAGCAGCTATATGTTTTTATTGTGGATGTAAGAAGCAGCTATATACAGTAAAACCCTGTTATTTCAATCCCGGATAATTCAAAGTACGGTGTAATTCAAAGCTAAGATCAGTCTCCGGCCAACACCATAGGATTTTGCATACTTTTTGGTACAGATTATTCGAAATACACCTACAATGAAATTCGAAGTCATGATCTGGTATAGTGACTCACGAAAAGTTCGTTTAATCTGAAAACTCGATCCTGTGTAAGTGGAAGGTTTGAACCCGTGCCATCACATCAGGTTTTTGTTCCTCATTTCTCACACACAAAATACATATAGCGCCCCAAACAAGTGACTCCCTTTTACTTATTTAATAGGATGACCAAACGTCCCTTTTTCTTATCAAACAAGTTAGGAAAGTGTACAACGTATCACAAATGGGCACGTTTCGTGCAATGGAGTATTAGAAAGAAATTACATACCTGTACGTAAGGGAAATTGCATTTTCAAGTTCTTTTCTTCATCATAAATAATCCATTTTCTTCCTATTTAATAATATTACATGCACACTAGGGTGGACCTTATTTTCCGACCATCAAATTTCTTTCACGCGACCCCCTAGATTTGTTCCATTTGGTGAAACAATAATTTCTACAAAATGAGAAGTCAGTCGGACAACGGGAAGGCATGCCACAATTGACTTGATATTTTAATTGATACTTTAATTTCAGAGTTAACTTTATTCTAACATTTTCACTGAAAAAGTTACTATTATTTAATAAAAGTATCATTTCTTAGTTGTTTAATAATAATATTTACTTATAAGTTTAAACAGTTTATTCAAAACCTTTTGATTTTATCATTGAATTCAGTGTATAATATTGCGCATGAGCTACCGCGTATGCGTACGGCTGTGGCCGTCAAAGATGTAAAGGAAAAAATCGAGTTTTCGCTACAAAGTTTGCGAGAGGTGCAGCGGAGGGAAGATTACAAGCAATTAATAGAATTAATGATTATTTTTCTTGGTGGAACTCCTTTTGGTGGGATCTCATTCGGAATCCCTGGCGCTTTCCACCATGCCAGATGGATGGCCAAGGCTTTATATTGTTTTAAAATATATCTATTTTGAGATCAATTTAAAATAAGTCCGGAAGAAAAATTAGGAATTCTAGATATATGTATCTTTTTAACGAATTTATATATCCAGGCGTGGATTCGGGCCCCAGTACCGATAATAGCTCCTCGTCAAGATCTCCAACTCTTTCGAAGAATACGAAAATGTTGATGAAGCTATAAGTAATGTAGCAACTAAAATATTATGTACCCATTTATGGTATTTGGCAACCGAAAATGCAGCACTATCCTTTTTTGACAGCGAAATTTCAATTAACACTAAAAGACTTATGGTTCAAGCCCTTAATAATGAATCCGACGATAATTTTAAAAAAGTAACCATTTCCCCAAAAGATGTCGGGCGATATAAACATTATGGTGTAGAAAACTTCATTTCTGTTCAATCTAAGAAATTTTTTGAGCGATTTAGTATAACAACAGATTTTATGTCTAAAGATCCGTCAATATGGGCAACGGATGATAATTTTAAAACCACATTAAAAATTGTAAATGATATAAAAGTTGTCAATGATATTGCTGAACGAGGAGTCAAATTAATGAAAGACTACAATGATTGTTTGAGAAAAAGTGAAGCAAAAAATCAGTTTATTTTACAAGTTGTAACCTATTACAAGCAGCGTTATCCTAATGCTAATAAGAGTATGTTAAGGAAAGATTTTAATTAAAAAGGTTATATCATTTCACCCTGAATTACACTGTTTTTTCTCACCTCCTCCCTTTATATATAAATTCGACTTTAGTGGTTTATAATGATTACTTTTGCTGATAAGTACTTAATAACAATAAATAATTAAATGTACATACACAAAACAATTTAACACCAATTCTTTTTGTTTTTTCTCAATACCATACTGAAAATGATGCCGAATACAAAAATTATTAAATTTTGGATTAAAAGAATATTTTAACTTATTAATAAACAATTGTTTTTGTTATAATAAGCTATTATAATTAGCATTTTAGCTTAAAATAACATCTAGTGATCAATAAAGTTGATGTAGTGTGTATCTTTTCATTTTTGGTGAAATTTAATTTTTTTATGAAAAAGTCGGTTGTGGCACGTGTTTCCATTGCCCGATCAATTTGCGCTTTTGTAGGAATTATTTTCTCACCAAATGGCACAACTTGGGGAGGTCGTGTGAAAGAAATTTCGAAAAAAAATTATCACCAAGAGTAACTAAGGTCCACCCTAATGCACACGTAAGAAAATTAAACATTTGTTTGGGAGATTGTTTATGTTAGCAACAATGATGTAACCATGCAAGAAATTTTCTAAGTTCAACTCAAATTAAAACTCGAATTGAAAAATATTTTGATATGACTAATACCTTATGTGATACACCGCTTCCCGGTTATAACGCGGGGTATCTGGGGAGGAGCTGCGACCCGCATTATAAGACAACCGAGGTATAACCGAGGACATGACTTTAATTTTTTTAATTTCTATACTTGCTACAAACAACAAAATTCAAATTAAAAACAATACAGTGAGTAGAAGAAATTTATTTAATTGATTCCTTAAAACGTCAGTATATTTTGTTTTTACTTTAGTACATACTAGAAAAATGACAGGACTTTCTTTCCAAGAAATAGGGAGGAAGACCTGCGGTGTATCCTGTTCTGCAGTATAACCGACGGCGTTATAACCGGGGAGCAGCGTATGACGAAAATTTAATTTTTTGTCACCAGTAAAGTGGTACCCCTGATTAGCGTACGTGATTAATTTTTGCGATTTCCTTAGTATATTTGATTGAAAGTTCTTAATATCAAATTTCATGAAAATCCATTCAGTAGAAGCCGAGAACGAATATGCAGACAGACAGACAGACAGATAATAGGCGCTCACACTGGAAGCGAAACGCACCTTAAAAGCCATTTTTTACTGTTTTGAAGCCCATTGCAAGTAAAATTTAGATATCTGATAGTATAGGTCATTGATAAATTTGAGGTGGCAAACCTGATCTCAGCATATAATATCCTGCCTGGGTTTAACCTAACTTATTCCTTTCGAGTTTCGACAACGACGATGCTAGTCGGATTCTCTTTTGATTGTGAGCTTTGTCCTAGACTGTAAGGAAAGTTCATATTTGCCTTTTTCGCTATAGATAGTGATAGTGACATATATCCACCATTAAAAAAATCATATGAAAATTTTGTCCTGTTTTTTCTTACAATGATGGAAAATGTACCATTTTCACCAAGTTGGAATAAGGTCACCCTATTTAATAGTCTACATGAAATAAAATTCGTAGATGATTCACATAAATGAATCAGCTTATCCTTGCATCACTGTGAATGCTCACATTCTCAGTCGGATTGCAAAATTCAAGAACCAAGCTGAAATGAACAGAAGTTGCAAGAACCTCAGTTATCTGAATCCTCATGTTCTCCCTAACCTGGGCAAGGTTTTTCTCATGAGAAAGTGATATGCTCCAGAAAAGACTAATATTGATTTCTGTTACTGAACCAATCTTTAAATAACATTGTACGAAGTTATACCGGAAGTCGTCTTTAAAAAGATCATGCCTTTGTTTTACCCAAGAATAAGTGATGAGTCAAAAACAAAAACCTAGTGGTTTAAACCAGTGATGTGCTGGAAAAATATTAAGAACCGGCTTTAGAAAAAAGTCATAAGGAAATTTGACAAGGGTGGCAGGATGCCTAGATTCCATGAAGCCCAAATCACTCTAGTTTAGTAATACCGTTCCGCTAGCTTAAGAAGTGTTTGGTTCGTAATATATTCCATTTCATACACTGTCGGTAATTGAGTAGCTGATAGGGCAAAATGTACTTGAAAGGACAAAATCAATAAATTTTCATATTTTCTAAAAATTTAACAACCAGCTCGTGTGAGCCAGTGGGAGCCAGCTTCAGCTCATCACTGACTTTACCATAATGCAGTAGTATGGAGTATAGATGAGTGATAATCTTTCGGCATGCAGTTGAATGTCTTTTTTTCACAGCATAAAAGAGTAACTTGAAATGTAATGGGAAATTCGGGGTATTCACTGGAGCCTTTTTTCACACGTGGTGGTCTTTGTGAATAGCAAACTAAGTAAGTGTTTACTTCAGCTCTGTTCAAATTCCTCGTGTACGAGGTCTGACCAATAAATATCAAGACTATTTTTATGATGAAACAACGCCACGCTTCCGAGCGTTGCCGCTACATGAGGATATAGAGGCAACCTTTCCGAACCTGGGTGAACAAGTTTCAACTCGCTCACACTCGTCAGTGCATTGTAGTAGGTAGTTGTGTAAAGTACTGTTTTGTTGTTGTGCCGGAAAATGAATAATGACCGTTATTTACAACAAAGAATCGTCATTAAATTTTTGGCAAAAGTGAAAAAAAGTGTATCTAAAATTCATGAAATGTTGAAAGAGGGTTTCAGTTAGGAAGCAATGTCTCATGCACTTGTTTTTTTCTGGACGAAAGAATTTTTGAAAGGTCGGGAGAGTGTCGCAGATGAACTTCGAAGTGGAAGACCAGTGGAGGTGAGGACAGACGAAAACATCAAACAAATTGAAGAACTGTTAGTCAAGACTATTACATTGCAATTTTGGAATGTCTACGAGAGCTGATTCAAAAAAAAATACCACAGATGTGGACCAATTTGTGTTGGTTGCATCATGACAATTCGCCTGCACATTCCGCCTTCCGGGTAAAGGAGTTTTTTGCCAAGAAAAGAATTACTGTTGTGGAACATCCACCCTACTCACAGGATCTTACCCGCAGCTACTTCTTTCTGTTCCCCCTAATCAAGAACACCTTCAAAGGGGAGCATTTTGACGACGTTGATGACATTAAAAGTAATACGATGATCATTCTGAATGGGATTTTGGAAAATGGCTTCCAGGCATGCTTCCTATGATGGCAAACACGTATGCAGTGGTGAGTACATGCGGAAGGAGACTATTTCAAAGGTGACCATATTCAATTGTAACAAATTTTGAAAATAAATTTTTAAAAATTTTTGTCTCTATATTTATTGGTCAGACCTCGTATACTAACTTGTAAGGCCAATTCATTTGTAGAATGTATAGATAGGATTCGGTATTGCAGTTTTGCTGACCAAGTAGCTGATCGTAATAAAGTGCAATTTTTATGAAAGTTTGTTTATTTCGAACCTGGATACTTCGAAGTCGAAATGTTTTGGTCCTAAAAATTGTATATACAGACGACTCCCAAGTTTCAATCATTTGAGATTTGATTAATTCGAGTTTTCAATCCAGCCGATCGAATTGGGAACTACTTTATGCAGAGTCATTTTCGCAGAGGAATTGGTTCTGACCAACCACGTGAGGTTTGGTTTTGGTGTAGACGTAGTTATATCTGCTCTAATTGTTTGAATTTGTGCTGATTTCACTTTTTTTCTGTTAATCTTTTATTTAAATTTATTTATTTTATTGATTTATTTATAAATTTATCACTTGACATGGCATCTAAAAGAAAATGTAATAGTGATAACGTAAGTGAATCAAATAAAAGAGTGCATAAGACTCATAGTTATGAATTGAAATTAGAAATTTTAAAGCGTGTTGAGAAAAGTGAAAGCCAAGTTGAAATCGCACGATCGTTGGGGATGTCTTGTTCAACTGTTAGCACTTATGTGAAACAGAAGGAGAAAATTCTAGAACATGTGATAAATTCAGGTAATTTGATAACAATAAACAGTTCCCCACCCAATAGCTCCTCTTCTCCCAACTTCTCAATTAATAAACGAAGTCCAGTAAGCGCAGTTGAAAAAGATTTAAAGTATGAAAATATTTTTAATTTTTTTTTTTATTCTTAAGTTATTTTGTGCTTTTTTAATAACTTTTATATTAATTTTGCTGCGATAAATAGTTGTACGTATATATATTTTTAATAAAACGTTGTAGCTGTTCTGAGAAATATTTTGAAATTATGTATGTTTACCGCTAAAAATCTTTTTTGTCTTACTGTTTATTAGGTAATTTTATAGTTTGTTTAATAAATTACATTCTAAAAGTTCGGTAAGATATGTTTTACATTGAATTTGGGTCCAAAAATACCATTTGGGAAGTTATTTCCCTCTGGGTGCCTAAAGGTTATGGTGCCCCGGCGAACGTGGATTTTCACTTAACATGGAGACCTCAGGAATGCCTCCCCCGCATTAAGCAGGGCTCACCTGTACTTGTAATATATCGATGGAGTATAAAATTAAATGATAATTTCACTTTATATCAAATGCTAACACAAAACAAATTTGTTCAGATAAATCAAGGCATCTTTATCATTTTAAATTATTATTACCTAAAAGTATGTTGTTTTCTAGAATGAATCTTTCCTCTCTATATAGGCAGCTAAAAAAACCATCACACATTTCAGCTATCTATTATTTGTATTAGCTCATTCTTACTTTTGAATTATCATTTTCATTTCACTATCTTATATAGATTTCAATGGTCTTATATGAGAACTGATCTCATGTGAGTACCTTGAAAATGAATCATCCACATCCAATATTTATTTTAATTAAAAATCCTAAAAATAATTTCAAACACTAGACTTGATTTTATTTAAATATAAAAATTTCACAAATAAAACTTTGAAAACATAGAAAGAATTTTTCATCTCAAGGTTTTAATCATAAACCGCAGCGAAGCCATGAAATTTTGCTGGGACAGTTACTCTGTAAACTCATCCGAAGGACAGTTATCATCAGAATGGATATGCGAAGTGGTAGCTGTTGTATAGGCCCAGGCTGAAGAAGTTGAAGGTTGAGGCTCTGTTGAAACCTTCTTGAACATGTCCTTCAGAGTCTGTCGTTTCATATGTTTTGGTCTCTCTTTCAGGAACACTTCTTGTATTTTGTAAACCCACATAATATGCTGCTCTGTAATAAAACTCTCCTGTTCCATTCAACAAATTAGTTCTTCTGTTAATTGTATACACCTAACAATGGATACTTTTTCCTTTTCATTGAACACTTCATCATCCCTTCAGTATCACTCTCATTCATTTTATTATGATTCATAACCATATTGCAAATTTCACTATCTGTAAGTTGGAGGTAAACTGGAGCTCAATTGTCAATGTTGAAATAATCTTCAATAGCTTCTTTATCTACCATTTTTGTTGTATCACATGACAACATTTTTGCAAATGCCAAGAAGTCTTCAACAATTTCACTTTCTTCAGAAGGAAAACTTTCAAAATTAGGTTCAGTTTCATCATCATCATTTAGAAATTTGGTGGATGGCCATAAATTGTGCCATCCATTCAACAAAGTAATCTGGGAAACATTGTCCCTAAGCCTTTGCAACACTCCAAATAGCATCCTTTATGTTAAATTCTTTTTTGGAATTGGGTCATTCTTATTCCTTTGTTACATGCAATAAGCATTTTTGCATGAATTCAGCCTTGTATCGAGTTTTCAATGCCTGAAGAATGCCTTGGTCCATTGGTTGGATAAGCAATGTACAGTTAGGAGGTAAATAAATACCATAAACATTGTCTTTAATGAGAAATTCAGCATCAGAGTATGCAGCACAATTATCAAGAAGTAATATAATTTTGCAATCCACAGGAAGACCTACAGACTGACAGTGTGCCCTGGCTTCGGGGACAAAATGGTTCTTAAACCAATCAAGAAAAATTTGCTTTGTCATCCATGCACACTTGTTAGCCTTATAAACAACTGGAAATACCCTGATCCCTTTCAAAGGCCTAGGATTCTGGCTCTTGCCAATATTGAGCAATTTACACTTATGAGTTGCTGCTGCATTTGAACATCCCAATATAGTAAGCCGTTCCTTGGAGTCTTTGAATTCCGTTGGTACTGAGTCATCTGCCGTTACTTATGTTTTTTACTTTCTCATATACGAAGTATATTGAGAAAGTATTATTATCGCAAAAAAATTCGACCACATGATTTTTACGGAAATATACGTTTTAGGTGTACCCGAGTTCGAAGAAGTGGTTTTTGCAATGCCGTCTGTCTGTTTATTGGCTCTAGAGCCTAAACAGTAGTGTGAAAATGAATGAAATCTCGTACTTAGGCATTTTATCGTACAGAGTAGAAGCTAAGAAGAAATGGTTGACATTGCTCAATAATTAAGGGAAGTTTATTAATTTGATTTTCCCAAAAACGGCTCTAACGATTTTTATCAAATTTCATTCAATTACTTGAGTTTACGTCTTCAATAATACCAAATTGTTCATATTTCTCAAAAAATGAATATAAGGCTAATTTATTTTAGGCAGCTTTAACAATAATTGGATTTTCTAAAAAACGGCTCATATGATATCAAATTTCATAAAGTTATTTAAGTTGTTGTTTATAATAATTCTACATAGTTCATAGTTTTCAAAAGATAACTAAACAACACATTAGTATATGTGAAAGTTTGCACAATGTATGCTGTACCGATTTTTCTTGGAATATATCGCTAATACAATGCCGACTCGTCTGCATTGTACACCTGTTGTTAAACCCTCTTTCGATATCATTGAAGAAAATTCTTTCAAGTATTCCTCTGTGGCTTCATGATCAGCTGCCGCTTTTTCTTTAGTAACACTTTATTCATGTCGATTGTCTTTGACTGACGGAGTGTTTTTCTGTTGTTCGTTAAGTTTCGGAACATCACATTATGCATAAAATTTCATTAATTGACTCTTTTGCTTCTTCAAGACATAAACAGTCGATGAACTAACACCAAACTCATTGCACAATGTTTTCACCGAAGCACCTTTCTCTAAACGCTGTAGTAATTTCACTTCCGTCTTAATACTAATTGTAAGTGTTAAGTGCTTCCTGTTTGCATTTACGATAACCACAGGTTTTTCCAGATCTTTTCGACATTTTTGTAAAAAGAGGACAACAGAGATTTTAAATTCGTGAAACACAGCATAGTCTAACAAAACAACAACGATAAAACAGCAGTGCAGTTATCGTCCCTTTTTCGAGATTGTGAAAATTTTTGGTATCGACCAATTTCAAATTGGTAACCACACAAGTTTTTGCCAAATTTCAGGTCCTGCTGGATTTTGGGATGCCGAATAAGGGGCCCGATACTGTTTGTGTATATATACAGGGCGGCGAGACAACCGCCTCAGGTGCCTCTTGGAGGGTGCCAAAATTTGACAAAAATGAAAACCTATCAAAATAAATTCATAAGGCCAGCGAGGCCAGGGGGCACCATATTATATCTCGCCTCAGGCGGCAAAATGTCTGGGCACAGCCCTGTGTGTGTGTATTTCTTATATAAATTCATACCATTTTGATGTTTGACATCAGTTTTTTCTATTGATTATAGGCCCTGCACCTCAAAATCCTGCCCAGCCTGGAGAAAAGCATTAGAAAAGAAGCTCCGCCATGGCTTAGAAAGAATACTGGAAAGCATGGGTGAAGTGGTCAATGCCAAAAAGTCTTTATCACTGCCAATTCCCCAAGCTTTTCCTGCTACCCATCAAACCATTTGTCATAATGATCTATCTGACAATCATATAGATTCTTCACAAATTGAATCAGAACATCAGTCTAAGCTGTGGAATGAAATTGAACAGATGGGTTGTGAGGTGTCAACAAAGGACCACTGCCAGAATCAGCTCTTGAGTAGCAAGCCTACAGGTTCTGCTTCTAGCATTACATTCTGTGGGAACTCCAATGAAAGTGTTAATGATCTTAAAGACATTGATAGTGTAGTTAAAACCAAAGTTTCCCATGGTGTAAGCAAAAGTAATAATCGTACTTATACTGAGATAGCTGATGTTTTGCTTGTTTTAAAGAATAAGATAGTGAGTGGTGATTTTGGTGATCCAAATGACTTTTATGAAGCAGTAGAAAAATTTTTCTCAGGTGATGAGTTGGTTCTTTCAGCTCTTCACATTTCATTGATGAAAGTATTCTCATGGCCGAAGCCGAAGTTTTGCTCTAAAGATACAAAGAAGAAGTTAGATGTTTTTCTTAATGATCATTGTTATACAGCTTCTTCTAGTAAAACTAATGATTCATTAAAGTGGATACCAAAGGTCAATTCTAAAGTGATGAGCACCCAATTGAAAATGGGTGTTACTGAAGATGATGTTTTAAAATCTACTCCAGTCTTGTGTGAGTCACTAAAAAGTAATGGGGCATTAGAAGAACAATTAGAGAGTACTAAGGATACTACCCTTAAAGGTATAAATGAAAATGTTAGTAAATCCAAAGAACACTCAAATCAAAATGAAAATTTATGGATGGATCCTAGTGATTACATTCCTAACCTTAAAGTGTACAGTTTTGCATCTGCCTTGAAGCGCCGTTCAAGAAATCAAAATATGCTTCGACTAAGTACAAAAGATTGTGAGTCAAAAAGAAGATCATCAAATTGCTCATTTGATAAAGAACTTCATATGACACTGGAAAATTCAAAAAATATTGTGACTTACAAATCTGTGCTAGCAGGAATAAAAAAAGAGACATTGGGACCTGATATTATTCCTATCATTGTAGATGAATCAATTGCAGGTGAAATGAAACTTGAGAAAGGATCAGATGAGGTTATAATATCAAAAGATCAACAAATTTTAGATACAGAAAATAAATCAATTTCAAATTCAGAAGCTAAAGATAAATCCATGCCTATTTCAGGAGAAGAAAATCCACAAGCAGGCATTCCTAATGAAACAAGTTCAAATTCAGACATTCCAGAATTGAAAAACATTCAGTCAGAAGTTGAAGAATGCAAAGAAAAAGGTCAAAAATCAGACTGCAGCTCTGTTATGCATTATAAGCCCCCACGTAGCATAGAAAATCGGGAAATATGTCCTGTCGTTGATGGACGAAGATGCCTTTTCTGTCACGTTCGAGGTGATGCTGATGTGGAGCGCGAAGGGCGCCTCCTTCTAGCATCTTCATTTGGTGATTGGGTGCATTGTAACTGTGCCTTATGGTCTGCTGAGGTTTATGAAGAAAAAGGAGGCCTCCTGATGAAGGTCAGGGAAGCAGTTAATCGTGGTCGAAGGGTTCGATGTGCCTTATGCCGAGAAACAGGAGCCACACTTGGTTGTTGCTTACGTGGTTGCCCTGATTCTTTCCACCTTGGATGTGCCCTACGTTCTGGTTGCCTTCTTCTTGAGGATAAGTCTGTGTTTTGTTGTAATCACATCCCAACAGACCAAAAGAACGAATGTAATGTTGAGCTCTCCTTAAAGCGTCCTGTCCAGGTGGACACAGAAGGGCGAAAGGGAAGTGTCTTATGGAGATGGAAGAAACCAGGAAGAACCAAAAGAAAGCCCGGAGAAGATGGTACAACTTTTGCAGCAGGGTCTCTGAGATTTGCAGTTGGTTCTCTCCATGTTGAGAGTCTAGGAAAGATAGTACCAGGTAATGTGCAGGGTCAGTTCATTCATTTACCAGAAGGGAAAAGCAAAACTAACAATGAGGAAGAAATGCGATGGTGTGAAGGGGGTGTATCATTAGCAAAAAAAGATGAGGATGAGATGCCAGAAATGTTGACTTCTGGGGGAGCACCTGTTATTGTTCCAGTAGGTTTTAGCTGTACCCGTCTTTATTGGTCATCAGTGGAGCCATGGAAAGTGATAGAATACCATATCCAGACAATTTTAGTTATTTCAGAAACAGATGAAATTGATACTTCTGTCAATGAAGAGAAAGAAGAAAGTCCAAATGAAGAACACGACATGGAAGGCCATGTTACTGTAGATCATACAGCAGAAGCTGAGGATTTAGATCACAGTAGAAATACAGAAGAGCATCCAGACTTGATTGTGCCTCCTGAATTGAGTGATGAAATTCTAAAAGATCTCCCAGCAGATTTTTTTGATAAAAAACTTGTGCATAACATCTTGATTGGCCTTCTTAAAGGTTCTAATAATGGTGAGATTCAAAATGGTATTTCATATTCTACATATGAGGAGAATGAAGAAGGAAAAACTCAGAAAATTCACAAGGATGAAGAACATCCAACTTCTCTTCTGCATTCATATCTCTCTGATCAGGGAATCCATGTTCCCAGACATAACAAACCGGTAAATGTTGTGCAGCCTGTTAGTAAAGAGACTGTATTGACCACTGAGACAGCTTCCCGAGCCTGGGAGTTGACATGTGAGATGAGACCTGCACAAACTCCACCACCTTCAGCTTCTCCAACCATGACTTGTGCTGCTGGAAATACTTCGGAGTTGGCTGGCTTAATTAAGCCTCAGAATAAACCTGTTATCTGGTCAGAGGGTACAAAAGAAGTTTGGAAACACATGAGACCCATACCTCAGTTGGACGGGAATGCTGATCCCTCTTCCTCATCTAGTGAAGGTGGAGGAAGCAGTCCTGTTAGAACTTCTCCAAGTCGAGAAGCTTCTCAGCCTTTGCCCTGCTTATTGGCATGTCGCATCAAACAGCAAAGCTTGGCTCGCAGTGAGCCTGGAGGTGGTGGTCCTGTTAAATGCAATGAGTGTAGGAGGACTTACCGAACCCGAGAAGGTTATGAGCGGCACTTATGTGGCACCCCACTTCCTTTGTCCTCAACTTCATCTGACTCTGATTCAGAAGATCGCATGTCACGCAGAGTATCGTCAGAATCTGATGCTCCAACCATTGGTGAAGACACAGCTTCACAGCCTGTGGAAACTGATGAATGTTTTAATGAATTTTCAGAAAAAGAGAAGACCTCAGATACTGAAGGAATAATAGCTTTAGAAAAGGATAAGAACTCTAGCAGTCTTTTAGTAGAAAGTTGTGCATCAGAAAAGGGAAAAACAATCCATTCCTCTGCTGGAGTCCTTACTGAGCCTCTGGTGTCATCAAATAATGATGTTTCCTCATTGTATCCAATGTCAAATAATCCAGAGTGTTTGATCTCCAGTAAAAACCATCAATCCAGTACTAGTAATGATGCTGGCAGAAGAGTTGCTTTTCAGCCTGAGGAAAGTCAGCATGTTATGAATAACTCTCTGTCATCAAATGAATTGAAGGAATTGCATGATCATATCGTAGCATCTCAGACTGTTAATACCTGTCAAAATGAAGTTCTGCCTCTGAATAATATTGAATCTGATGCAAATGATCGTCATTGCTTGAGTGGTGTTTATTCAGAGAAGGAGACTCAGAATTTGGAAAAAATGTCAACAAATAGCTTGCCTAGAATAAGTAATACTAAGGAAACAAGGGATGGGGCATGGAAAGGATTGGTTGCAGATACATGCACCTCTAGAAGTACAAAAAGGCAAACTGCAATGGTGCAGCCTCTCTGCTATGTTAACGGAAAGAGAAGAATCCCCTCAGGAGAATCTCTTGAGATGTCCAAAGCTTCAAGGCTAAACATACCTCCAGAGGAAAATTTCCTATGCAGCAGCCAGCAAGTTTCTCAGGGAGGAATCTCTCAGCCTTCTATTGTTTCAGCTCCAATTTCTTCTCAAGGAAATAATAATTTCCAAGTTTTGGTGAGACAGCTTCCCTCTGCTAATGCCCTACCCCAATTTGCAGAGAGTTTCCGGCAGCAGACTGGCCACACGCTTCAATACCTCGCTACCATTGATCCAGCTGCATTTAATCAAGCAAATCCACTAGCTCAAACTCAAGGATTAGTCGGCCTAATCCAAGGATCCCCACAGATAATGCAAACACAGACTCTTGTCTCCTCACAACAAGTAATGGCATCAAGTCCCATTGTACTGGCACCACAACAGCAGACAATTCTTTATAACCCAGTTACTGCATGTCTGGAAGCTTTACCGGCACAACAACAAAGTTATATATTGACACAACCTTCTCCTACATTCACCATACCAGTGTCAACATCATTATCATATGGCATTAGTCAGGATATGCCCCAGGTATATTTTCAGTCTGCTCCAATGCCTCCTCCACCACCACCTGCTCCTGCACCCCCTCAGTTGGAACCAATAATGCAGAATGAAGCAGGTTGGTCTTTACCCTCAAGTTACCAGATAGTACAAAATCAGTCCCTGGAACAGCCTCCAACACTTATGCTCTCAGGCCCAAACCCTCCATCTAACGCTTTGGTGCACATGACTACGCCTAGCACTCTATCAATAACTGCAGTTCCAGATGAGCCTCGTGCCATTTCTCAAATTCCCACCCCAACTATCCAGTCTCCATCTAACTCGGCAAAGAAGAAGAGAATCCTTCTCCCTAGCAGTAAAGTGAGAGAAGGCTATATGGCATATCGCCGTGATGAGAAGACTGGGAAATATATACCAGTGGAAGAGGGATGGGAGGAATCCCTTGGTATTTCTACACAAAAGAATCTGCCGTTAAATGATGAACTTTGTCTGAGGGCAGGGCTTTCTGCTGCTGTGTTTTCTTCCGAGGGTAAAGATTCGATGAAGGATGTGGTTGGAGCTATCAGGAGAAGGTCAGTTGCTAGAAAGGGTGATGGTGGGAGCAGCGGGTGTATACAAGGTAATAAGTCTATTGAAAGGCAGGGTAACCCTTTGAGATGGGTGAGAGCTGTGCAGACACCTCATTGGCGATCCTCTTCCAACGTTGCATTGCAAAGTGAGAAGGACTCTAATGACCTAAGAGGTCCTCATCATACTGAACTAAGGTTGGATGGGACATGTAATGCCATCGAGCAGGTCTCAGTTGGCAGTGAAAAGGTTTCAAAACGTGTTGAGAGTGCCTCAGTGATGTTCCAGGTTCGTTCTGCAGATGGCCTCACTATCCAATCTGACACTCCTGACAAAATATGGGACCAAGTTTTCAACACTGTGCAAGAGGCTCGAGTGGCTCATGGTCTGACTCCTCTTCCTAGGAATCCATTTGCTCCTATGTCTGGTGCAAAGCCATTTAAGGGTGCAGAAACATTGGCTCTCTCTCACAAGTATGTTTTTGTTTCTTTTTTTCATTTAGCCTGTACCAAGTTTATGCATGCTAACGTTATTTTTTTAATTAATTATCTTATTATTTGATAAATGATTAAGAACATGACTAAATTAATGTTTTTTGCATTTACAGGGGTTTGCGTTATTTATTGAATCAGTTACCGGGTGCATCTCAACTCCTTGAGGCAAAATCAGGAGCTTCAGAAACAACCTCCACTGTGGTACCCCCTCATAAACTGTTTTCTCGTGCTCATCTGTCACTTGCAACACAGATTCCAATTTCAGAGACTCCAAGTGTCCCACCCCCACCATCTTCTCCTCCTTTACCAGAAAATCTAACTGGCTGTGCCCGAACTGAAGTATTCAAGTCTCCACCACCACTTCCTAATCCCAATGTTCCTGGAGGTCAGTGTCCTTCTTTAGAAAACAGAAAGTGGCGTCACAGGGACATATTTGGTTGGCTAGCCTCCCCTCATCGCAAATTGCCAATGGCTCCTCTGCCTGCACAAGATAGTGAACCTAATGGTGGAGGAAATAGGTAATGTAACTTATGTTAGTGTTAGCAGAAGTTTTAAATATTGCTCCTTCAAGATTTCAGTTTTTTTCGTTAAGGAAAACATTGGCATGTTAACAGGTAGCAAAACTATAAAGGTATTTAATTTAAGTTAATTCCTGTTCTTAAACCTTAACAGAGAACTTCTATCAAATTCACATTCACCTAATTAAAAAGGGAGGCAGACACAATGGTGAGATCGATGTTACAAAAGTATATAACAGGGGTGGCCAAACCAACTTACCCACGGAACCACATACGATAATCATCATAAGTTTGGCTGCCTCATGACACATTATATGCTCATAAATTTGCAAATAGTACATAACCTGTATCCAAAACAGTTCTGATATATTGCATGTCCCTTAGGCATCTCCAAAACGTCTCATGTCACACTACATCAAAGGTGGGGAAACTGTGGCCCGCAGGCCACATCAGGCCCGTAGGAGCACTTTATACGATCTACGATATCATTACGAAAATGAACCATGAAATGTAACACAGACAATTTTGCATTTTTTTGTTACAATTAGGGCCAGAAACCCTTTTCTTATGAAGATTAGGCAATATAATAATATTAATTATTAATTTTCACAGATAGAAACACTTGAATTCTCTCAAATAACATCCGATGTGGACCTTAATGCAGCCCACCTAAGCAACTGCAATGGTTAATGCGACCTGTCTCACCCTAAGTTTCCCCACCCCTGTACTATGTCACTATATTCTGTGGTGAAAAACATTGAATGGATATTTAAAAGAGCCACAAACTAAGTTAAAAGAGCCGCATGAGGCTTGTGAGCCACGATTTGGCCACCTGGTATATAACTCAA
This sequence comes from Uropetala carovei, assembly GCA_036926305.1. Classification (NCBI taxonomy): domain Eukaryota; kingdom Metazoa; phylum Arthropoda; class Insecta; order Odonata; family Petaluridae; genus Uropetala; species Uropetala carovei. The sequence goes on from JAXCHB010000127.1 coordinate 304,481, forward strand.
CCGTACATGGCAGATATTTAGAGACATCACAAAAGGAGAAGTTTAAAAGGTGATGAAAAGTAGGGTGGGAAAGAAAGGAAAAAATAGATTTAAAAAGGCACACAGGTTTACGGGGCATTAATCCTTACCAGGGACCTGTTGTCAATAGTTTATACACTCACTCGCTCACACAGGCACTAACCCTAAGATGGAAAGGATAAAATGCGGGTTTATGAGGTGCTAACCCATGCCAGGGATGCAAAATCACACAGTTGCTGGTAGGTTTGTGAATCTGTACAATCACGACAGGGACCACCTCAACAACCATACACACTCACACAAATAGGGAAATAATAATAATAATTTGACTTTATTTTCAAGGGCGATATTTAGACTATATAGTCCACTCTTACATACAACCCATTATGATGAACATAAACATCCATACCCTCGGCGGGATTCGAACCCGCAACCTTAGTATTCAGCAGCAGATACTATAACCGCCCTTCTACCAAGGCCAAGGGAGAAAGGAATTGGAAGGGAAACAATACTAGGTTTACGGCAAGTGTCATATGTACTCAGATATAAGCTGCCACCGTATATAAACAGTACCCAGGGTTTTTCAACATTGAAAATAAAAAAAAATTTCCCTCGATATAAGCTGCATTTTGAACTCAAAAATATGTCTACAATCGGAGGCTCCGGAAAATTTCTTATTTGCTGTCCCATTGAAAAGTTATGGTGTAGAATACAGTAAAACCCCACTATACCAGATTAAATGTATATTAAACCCTAGTAGCAATGAATGATAAACACATAGTGGTAACATAATATGTCTAATATACTGTATTGATACGTATTATTTGGGACACAAATGTGTCATAAAATATCCGCTAGGAACGTAATCCCTACTTTTATCATAGTTCTTATGGGAATCTTTGTTTCACTATATGCTGTTTTATTATAAGTCACATTTTTAAGGAACACATCTCTAACGTATAGCGGGGTATTACTGTAATTGAAGTTACGAGTGCAGTACAATGTCAATTTTCGATTTTCTCAGCTGACTTTGCCCGGATGCATACACAAGAGATTCGTGAGTTACCTCTTCTTTATCCCGCCTGTTTTAAATGAGTAAAATTACGCGGCCACTGTAAACAAAGGAAAACTATGTATAAAGAAATAATCGAAAATTTCCCTACCGCATATTTCAGTGCATGCGTGTCAAAAAAATTTCATGGAACTGGTCACATGGCGCACTGAGTGCGCCATTGCATTGTGTGGAAAATGCGAATGTAAACTAATAATAATGATAGATTCATTCTAATTTTTGTTTATTCAGTCTTTTAGTGCATGTAATGATTTATAATTCTCATTCTTGAAGTTATTGTTAGGATTTTCTACATTATATACAAACTAAAGTTTCAAGATATATTTAGTACCATATGACATTATAGCATTAAAATTTTTTTATCATAATATATTTATATAAGCGCCATTTTAGGCACAAAGATGTAAAAATAGAATAAATAATGTTAAAAAGTTAAGTTATTGAAATATTTAAACTTTCACAGGCAAATCGCGATGCGTGTTTATCACAGTGGAAGCGACGCACATAGCTTTGCATGCTTTACTCCTCAAGAACAATAGCCAAACAGTTGCTAACAACTTGTTCGACTAGTCAGACAATAAAGATTGGTTAGATAAGAGAACAATGTATGTCTTACGACTTCTAATAGAAATGATGTAAATGTGGAAATTGTGATCGTAATATGAGAATATCTCAACTAAATAATGTTTTTTCTTTGTATTCGCACATAAGCCGCATCCTAATTTTTCGAATAAAAATGTAGGAAAAAGAGTGCGGCTTATATGCGAGTAAATACGGTAATTCCGTACCAGGGACCTGGTGTCTCACACAGTCTGCAGGTTTATGTCTTTTGACAATGACAGGCACCTGTCATACTAGCACTCACTCACTCAAGTACATACTCGCAACTCTCTAAATATTGATTTTTTTTATAAATAACTTTTATAGGTATAGATAATACCTTAATATCCATGAACTTAATTTTATTTACAATTCACTTAAACCTTACCAGAGATTAACAAACATTTAAATTGTCCACCGTTGATTTATCTTGCATAATTCGTCTTATTAGACGAGCTACCAGCTTGGATCTTCCTATGGCAATGAGGTTCCGGCACCTTAAGGAGACTTCAAGGGAGACAGTAGGTGTATATCGTTCACATATCCATGGCAGAGGTCTCTTCTGTTTAAAAGACATAGAAGCTGGAGAAATGGTGATTGAATATTCTGGAGAGGTATGCATTTTAATAATAACATTGCGGTTAGTGCATTTTTCTTGAGGTTATTGTATTAATTGTCATTTCTGGTACAGTCATTTCACTTGTTAGCTTCCCATCAGGCTCTTTATTAGGAAATCCACTTTTCTGTGTTACTTATAATCAAATTATTTTCATTTCTCTATTTTGATGTTGCTTATAAGCAAAAAATTGAGGCATCATCTAAAGTTAACATTCAGCTGTTTGTATGTTTCATATGCTTCCTCTTATCCAGAGCAAGTTAACATTTTGAATTGTGTTATTAATCTTTATGTTGATGATGAAATGTAAGCTTTCACTGGCTAAATTAAATGTAGAAAAACAAAAGGCAGATTTTTCTTTGTTTTTTTACAATCTTTATGTTCCTAGGAAAAAAGGCTTGTGGATAACATTTTAATCATTACCCATTTTCACAAATTTTTTAAATGTTATTGCCCTCTTTCCAAGGTTATAAGATCATCCCTAACTGATACAAGGGAGAAGGCTTACGAAGCCAAAGGCATGGGATGTTATATGTTCCGTATTGATGAACAAACGGTGGTGGATGCCACTATGAGAGGAAATGCAGCAAGGTTTATCAATCACTCATGTGACGTAAGTTTCTTAAATAACAAAACTTTTATGAAAAAATAGTTTTTTATTCATTTTGATTTTAAATTAGAAGTGTTTTAGGAGTGATTTGTGAACCAGGGAAAAATATTTTAATTTATTTGAAGTAAGTATGAATTATGAATTGTACTAGTTGAAACCTGTTTCAGTTATTTGAAAATGAAAATTGTTTTTCCCTCCAAAACCATTTCCAATACTTCTGAAGTTTGAAAGTCATAATACAGGACTAACCTGTGTATATGTTTATTAATAGAGCATCTTGTACACATGTTAATAGTCTGATATTCTACCACTGCTGTAGTTCAACATTTACAGTTCTTAAGCTACTAGAAATCACCATGAATGTTGAAACATAAAGCTTATGAGAAAAGGGGAGCTAAGTGGACCATTCCTATGGAGACTTATGCTGGTCTTTGGCTGATATAAACAAATTAGTATAACTGCCCGTCAAATATGATGGGTATGTGTGAATTAAGTACTACATTAAAATAAAATATAAATTAATGAAACCAACTTTAATATGCAGTAAAACAAAAAATAAACAAAGTCCACATAATCGAATTCTCCAGAAAGTAAAAATAATCATGGGCATATAAAAGTTGTTAGGCAAAGATAAATGTTAATGAAGATTGATTTACTAAACATACTAAATAATAATTCTATATGAATTTTGTTACATAAATATAAATAAGCTAATCTACAATAATCACTATTCAGAATGTAATGAACTTTCATGGGCTTGTTTTCTTGCATCTATAAATCTATTGATTGTCAATCGATTCACTGTTGCTTCTGGTGACTCATTAGCTCTATGTCTCACTTGCTGTTTGTTCGTTGAATCTTTTCTGTCTGTCCCGTTCCATTTCTTTTCTCTTAGCTTCAGCAATATTTCCAGTATTTCTTCTGATGTTATCAAGTGATTCTTTGTTTTGGCTAGCTCTCTAGTAAGCTTGTGCTCTCTGTTAAGTCTTCTTCTTCTTTCATCTTGAGTTTCATTACTTTCCATGATTATTGTAAAAGAATAATTAAAAAATAAGTAATTAATACGTTGTTATTTATGGCTATCATTGTTCAGAATTGGTTTTATATAATAGAATATCTGTGATTATTCATGCTTAGCATTTAAAATATGTTAAGCCCATATATTGGCAGCACTGATGGAAGTAGGTTTTTGGCATTGTAGATTTCTTGAGAAATTATTAATTTTTGTAGGTATTTCCTTTTGACTCTAGGGGATAGTGTCTTTTTCCCATAAGATAACATGTATAAATCGACTTTTTTGAAGTGCAGACATTATTTCATTAATATTTAAAAATATCTCAAGAATATGACTTTAATGCAAAACTTGCACAGTTATGCAGAGAAAACTATAAAGATTAACCCTTAACTGGACACGTCAAAAAATGTTGTGCAACTGGTCACGTGGCATACTGAGTGCGCCGCTGCATTGTGTGGAAAATACGAATGTAAATAGTAATAATAACGATAGATTCAGTCTAAATTTTGTTTATTTAGCCTTTTAATGCATGTTATGATTTATAATTCTCATTGTTGAAGTTATTGTTAGGATTTTCTACATTATATACTAACTAAATTTTCAAGATATATTAAAGAACCGTATGACATTATAGCATTAAAATTTTTTATCATAATATATTTACATAAGCATCATTTTAAAATTGTAAAAATTGAAAATAGAAGAAATAATGCTAAAAAAATTACGTTGTAGAAATATTTAAACTTTTACAGGCAAATCGCAATGCATGTTTAACACAGCTGAAGCGACGCACATAGCTTTGCATCTGTTTTACTCCTCAAGAACAATAGCTAAAAGGTTGATAACAACTTGTTCGATTAGTCAGGCAATAAAGATAGAATAGATAAGAGAACAATGTATATGAAGCATTCTTTACAAATTGACAGCATTTAAAAAATATTTGGCATACTCCATTCGCCAGCGTGTCCACTTAAGGGTTAATCTCTATGTCATAGAAATTCAAATCTCATCCGTAAATTTCACAATCTTTATATATTTCTTAATGCATTAGGATTAAGCCAACAAAAGACTTTAACAATTGCAGTTGCCATGGCAATGAAATGAATAAATGAGTTAAAATAATGAAAAAATAATCGTTAAATGTAATTTTTGACCTTTTTTGAATGAAATTTGAATTTCTATGGTATGGAAATTAATTTCCATAATTTTCTTGGCATAGCTGTGAAAATCCCACTTCGATTTCTCATTTTTTAAGATATTTTAAAATATTAAAAAAAAAGGCTTGCTTGCTTTATTTTAGCTCTGCCCATGTTATTCAAATGGAGGAAAGATATGCTCTTAGAGTCAAACCCAGGACTACTATGTACATGACAAGCAGTTTCAAATTGAAAAGTTGAAAAGCCAAGTGATTCCTGAAAGTTTGATAGAAAACAATTGAAAAGCTTTTGAGTTATAGGCGGTTTTCCTTATTCTCCCATCTAACTCCATAGAGTGTTGCTAATAGACTTACAGGTAAACTCGGGCTTTTATTATAGAGGATGCACAGGCATCCCTCACATAGCGACACTTTGCTCAGCAATGTGTTGTGGTTACAATGCCATAATATTGTTTCTCTATTATGACGTGCCTAATTATGGCTATGATGATAGCACCAGTCTTTGCACCTGTCAGTTGCAGCACTCAGCTTGTCATCACTCTTCCCACTTTTCAACCACATAATGGTTACCTTGTGAATGACATGTGTTGGTGCCTTAAAGTTTTGTATATTTCATATCATAGGTGCTCCCTCAACTCCTATACAAATTTAAATAAGACTCAACATCAAATCAGTTGTTTATTTTCTTAGTTTTCATTTTAGTAGTTAAAACTTTATAAGGAAAAAAATCTGAATAGCGTACTAGGTTTGAGTACCGCTTTTTAATATATTTTCATTTATCCTGGTCAGGCACATTGGTTTAGGTATGTTGTAATAAAGTATATGTATTTATTAATACCATAAAACGTTTTAAAATTTGCATGAGCAATAAATTTGGACAAGAAATGCATTCTTCCTTTCATATGTGAAATTTATTTCTGTTTGAGTAACGAAATATGTGTCAGGAACACACTAACAGTGCTAAAAGAGGTATTTATGTATCCATATCTACTATTATGTCCTATGCTTTTCCATTTAAATTTTTATATCTATATGTAAATCATCGGTCTGAAGACCATCAGACAAGTACCAATTAAAGCATTATGATGAGCATATTTCACAAGAAAAGATTTACTAGCTAACTTCTACACAGGCTGTTTTTATTGCACAACCAGTTTTGCTAAATTACCTAAATACCTGATGATGCTAGTTATTTAGCGAAACCGGTTATGCAATAAAAGCAGTTTGTGTGGAAGTTACTTAGTTATTCTTTTCTAGTATAATGTGTATTATAATATAGCTCATATGGGATTATGGTTTTTGCATAACTTTTCACATAACTATGTTTCTTTGTGGAAGAAATTAACATTGTTATATGTATAAGGGATGCTTGTATTACAAATGCAATTCGTATGTTATGGAAAGTAAATGCAGTCTTAAATTGGCCATGCACTGTATTTTATGTACATATTTGATGTCACAAGCGAGCATAAGTCTCTTGCCACAAGTGAACCTGGGTGCTCTCTGAAGATGTAGGTCCTGCTGGCCTTTTACTCATAGAAAGTCCCAGAGAGTGTAGCTGAGTATCAAGGCATTCAAAGAGAGGCTTACCTTTCTCTTTTGTAGAATTTCATATGGTGATTACATGTGCATAGCTTTCTTGATTTACCATACTGTCAAACACATGTGCTCTAAAAATAAAGAATAAAAGATATAACTGATTTGGAGATGAAAGAAGTGGGCCTGAATAACAAGGATGATTTTCATTGCTTCAACGATTGCCTCATACATTTTTTATTTCAGAATGTATTACATATCCTTTTTACATTGATATTTTCTTGTTTTTTAATTGGTTTATTCCATACATATGTACAATCCCGGAAGAAAAAACTGGGACACCTTAACGTTCTCCTAACGGCGAGATGGGGAACTTTTGGGAGAGTACAAACTGAATGACAACACTGCAGGAGAGAAGAGGGAATGAGGAGTGGAAAGGGGGGAAGAGAAGAGTGGGTCCAGCCAGTATTCGTCACTCTGCTAAGCAAATCAACCGACCTAAAACTTGTGGGGCCGAGTCCCCACTTGAAACGAGTTCGTATTCTCCCTTACTTCGGCCTAGGCAACCAGCTTAATGCTTTCATATGGGTAAATTTTTAATGAGAATCAGAGTCTTATATTTCTCCTTTAAAACCTTACTAGTGTAATGCCCATTGAAATATCAACGGAAGTAAAGATTCGATCGTTCAAGCTATTTATGGAGATCAAATTGGCATCAGAAACATTAATTGTATTGAAAGTCATTTCCCTCTCTCACCCTCCCTCCCTCTCTCTCATATTACAAGCAATGAAAGCACCTTTACGCCAATAATGATTGTGTAATAGTACCGATTACTTACCTTTGATATTACTCGTGTAGCTTTTAAACCTTTCGTTCCTTATCTCTTTCTTTTCGTCACATCTGTTATAATATGAAATTATTTTAACAATTTTTTTTCGCCAATTTTTAGCAGAAAATGTCACGGTTTTACTGTATTTTTATCAATTTGGCAGCATGGTTTGATGCATTTTGGGTCTGACTTTTAATGAAATATTACAATTTTGTTCGCATACCATACTTGCCGGTTGTCCAAGGCATGGTTCGAAGAAAAAAATATTCAACTATTGGATTGGCCGGCTAAAAGTCCGGACTTGAACCCAATAGAAAACGTCTGGGCGGTGATGGCGAGAGAGGTGAATGAAGCCGAAAGACCAAGAAACGCCACTCAGCTTCGGGAGGCGATAGAGGAGGCCTGGGAGGGTATTACGGAAGGTTTATGCCATAAACTAATTTCCTCCATGCCGAGGAGGCTGGCATTAGTCATAGAGAACGATGGAGGGTGGATTAGGTATTAAAATCAAGGCTGAAGACATTTTATGTCGTATGCAAATCAACGAAGCGCAACACGAGTAATATCAAAGGTAAGTAATCGGTACTATTACACAATCATTATGGGTGTAAACGTGCTTTGAATGCTTGTAATACGAGAGAGAGGGAGGGAGGGTGAGAGAGGGAAATGACTTTCAATACAATTAATGTTTCTGATGCCAATTTGATCTCCATAAATAGCTTGAACGATCGAATCTTTACTCCCGTTGATATTTCAATGGGCATTACACTAGTAACGTTTTAAAGGAGAAATATAAGACTCTGATTTTCATTAAAAATTTACCCATATGAAAGCATTAAGCTGGTTGCCTAGGCCGAAGTAAGGGAGATAGCACGGCAAATGAACATACCGCGTGCAACAGTAGGCCGTCTACATAAAAGTTGGAAGACGGAATTATCTTTTGAATGTATCCATGCACGTTGATCATCCCAATAAAAGATTTGTTATCCTGGTTGTTACCGTTTTTAAAGGGATTAGCGTTTACGAAATTGCGGTAAGTGCAAATAAATGCTGTCGGGTTAATAGCGATCATGAGTCAATGCCCGAGTATTAAGTATCAGTTGCACTTAGGATATTTTAAGGACCCTAGCACAGTTTTCATTTCAACGTTCAGGTAACTTACCTCGAAAATACTGGTTCACACATTGTTGATTGATTGCTAGAGTAATTTTCAGTGAATATAATAACAATTTTCGATTCATTTTCCGTGAAAAAAATTACTTGAGCGTCACGATTCCGATTAATAACGCAATTTCCGTAGCAGCGCCAATGCACCGCCGAGCATCTTTCTATGTTGCCACAATCAGGGATCAATATGTAGGCTAAAGTAATCCCTTGAAGTCATATCCATGCATGTGGATCATCCCAATAACAGACATGTTAGCGTGGTTATAACCGTTTTTAAAGAGAGAGAATAAAAGTTACGAAATTACGTTGTGCTAATAATGCGATCGTGATAATAGCGATCATGAGTCAATGCCCGATTATTAAATATCAATTACACTTAGGGTATTTTACGGACACTAGCACAGTTGTTTTTATTTCACCGCATCATTTGGATCGCAACAAGACTTATTCGAAGCTCGCGCGCAGGCCTTGATGCTAGAATACGAACTCGTTTCAAGTGGGGACTCGGCCCCACAAGTTTTAGGTCGGTTGATTTGCTTAGCAGAGTGACGAATACTGGCTGGACCCACTCTTCTCTTCCCCCCTTTCCACTCCTCATTCCCTCTTCTCTCCTGCAGTGTTGTCATTCAGTTTGTACTCCACCAAAAGTTCCCCATCTCGCCGTTAGGAGAACGTTAAGGTGTCCCAGTTTTTTCTTCCGGGATTGTACAGACAGTGCTGTAGTGAAGGGTGGCAGCCAGGGCACATTTCCAAGGTACAGGTTTGTAAGAGGGCACCAAATTGAATCTTTATTATGCAGTAGCCAGAAAAAAAATTATTTTGTTCATTTTGAGGTCATACCTCTGCCCAGGGTGCCAACATGGGTCACTACAGCCCTGTGTACAGGTATTTGTTCTCTGAGATATACTATCTAATACATCAGAAAACATGAATAAAAGAAGATTACCAAAGCCAGAGTTAAAAGATGTGAGAAAAGCCCTTTCCATGGCAATCCAAAGAAATATACATTCAAGCAAGATGGACAAACATTTTTAAGTTTTTTGCCTGGACAAATGGCGGAAAGACCTTAAGATGAAAGAGAAACAAAAGTATAAAATTCACTTAAAAATAAATGTTTTCAAGTAAAAAGCCTATAAAATGGCAGGAATACACTCACGTACATATGAATATTCTGAGAAATTCAAGGATCTCAACTGCTTACATATCAAAAGCAACAACTTATGCATGATGCCACAGGTTAAATTCATGCTATCTAAGTTTTGTATGCCACAAATGTTAAATTGTTGTACACAAAAATCCCTGACAAATAAACCTTAATGCTTAATTGTGTAGACCAATGTTTCCCAACCTTTTTAGAGTTGCGGCATCCTTAAGTGACTTTTCAGAATTTGGTGGCACCCCTCCCTATCCACCGTCAGTAATAATCGCGGTGAAGTTTGACCCCTAACCCTAATCTCTATATCCCCTTTCATTTCAAAGTGCCTTTGCGACGAAATGAAGGTCGACTTAACTCTGGTTTGCATTTTTGAAAGCTGACGATGCAAAATGAGGCTAAAAATGAGAAAACAATATTTTTTGCGGCACCCTTCAGAACACTTCACGGCACCCCAGGGTGCTGCGGCACCCAGGTTGGGAAACACTGGTGTAGACTATGGTGAAGTTTTAAATGTGGAAAGAATTCCTCCTAAGCTCTAAATGGCTATATTTTGGGTTTTACAAGGAAGAATAAGAGACATATAATAGAAGATAGTGCAAAAATAATAATATAAAGAAATATTATTAACTTGCAGATTTATGGTCGGTTGTTCCTCATCTAGTACCTGGTTGTCAATATGACAGGTACATACTAAACAGTACAACACAGAAGTATACTGGAATATACAGATACTGAATCTCTAAATACAAATAGTCACACTGTACAAATTTTAACAGCCAAGCTGTCGTCATTTACTGATAATGCATGTTTTTGAGAACTTCTTTCTCCCTCTCATTCCTTGTGAATCTCTAAATTTCATAACTTATAATTAGGTAGGAATTGTTTTTATATTTAATCAAAACTGCAGATATTTAGGATGTATTGTACAGTTTTCTCTTGATTACAAATCTTTGGGGGCATGGTTTGTTAAAGAAAGCAAAACCATATAGTATGCTTATTCAGAGCATAATGTTATGCAGGAATTGGATATGAGTCATACCAATGTCTTCTCAAGATATGTATACTTTGTTAGCCATCAGCCATACTGAGCTTGGAGAAATTTTAATGCAAAGTCCTGATTTTTTATCTTTCTATGAAGGTTTTAAGTGCTAAAGATGGCCATGAGGATATGTCTCAATTCATATGGTGCATCTCTGTTTCATCATGTTTAATGAGTAGAAAGAGAAAATCATATTCATTCTTCATTAATTAGCAAATTTCTTTTTATAGACCAAGGGTTAGCATGACCAGACCAGAAGACTTTCTGAGAGCCTACCTATTAAACTTTGTATACAGAGTGACAACATTCTCCTCTCTCACAAGGGGAGGGCCACTTATTAGAATTTCAGATTTTGATGAAATTTGGTAAATGAATAGTAGTCGAGACGAGATTTACAAATCACAGTTAATAGTTTAGTCAGAAAATGAACTTTTTACTTTGGGGTTACTTTAAAGCATATTATGAACAACCCGTATCTCACAGTAGATGTAGCGTAGTGGTTATCGTCCCTGCCTGCAAGGCGCTATGCATAGGGTTCGAATTCCGAGCTCGACATTTTCTTTTGACCTAACCAATTTTTTTTTCTGTAATTTTACCCAGGGGCGGCTCGAGGAATTTTGGCGCCCCAGGCGAGATAGCATTCCAGCGCCCCCCTCCATATATTCTAGTTGCAATATTTTTGAAGTACATATTAATTTATTCATCGCTATGTAAAATTATTAATAATGTAAAAATATCATAGATAACATAAATATTATAGTCTGTTTTGCGATATAAATTGGTATCCAATATTTATTTACCTGCAAGTAATGCATAGATACATGATCGGCATAGCACCCCCAAGACTGGCAGCTGCCCTGCTCGCCCGTACCTCGGGCCGTCTCTGCATGTAAATGAAAATGTAATATTAGAACTGAAATTACACAAACAAACTTTTGTGGGTCCCCTTCTTTACGGGGCTCCTTGCCTCACGGGGCCCCTGGCGTGCGCCCCTTCCCCTCTCCCCCCTAAATCCATCACTGATGCCAGATACTCTTAAAACTAGCAAGACTGACTCCCAAAAGGTAGAACTTGATTGTGCAACTATTTCTGAAGGAACCTTGAAGTGTTGATTACTAGGAATGAACTCCCATTGAAATTACCACGATCATAGAATCGCTATCGCGGCAGAGCGTACGGCACGTGAAGAAAAAAATTGAGAAGATACATGACAGCGAGAACATGGTACAGAGGGAGAGAGAGAGAAACAAAACACGGAGAGATTTTTTTTAATGAGTGCGTATTGCAACTGCACCACCCAGTGCCAGTGGAAGTATTGTTTAGAGAACTATCCTTATAATATTGTTCTTCCAGGCACCCCCAGTGCCTCAGCGCCTGCCTGGCTCGCCTGTACCTTGGGCCGGCCCTGATTTTACCAAAATTTCACACCGACTCCTTTTCTCTCGATATTTTGTTTGAACAAATCTGCGAATTTATTCTGATTAGCACCAGCTTCGCCTTCAATTCCTAAAAATTATTATGCATTGTATTGTCGCTCATGTGTCGCATGGACGAACAGTTGAAAAGGTTTCATTTGGAACAATTATCATCACCAGAGAAAGTTTTACAATCTTCATCGGTAATGGCTAAAAAGTTTTCACTAGATATACAGGAGTGGCAGTACAATACATACTAAAGAAAGGAAAAAGTCGAGCTTGGGATTCGAACCCTATGCATAGCGCTTCGAAAGCAGGGACGATAACCACTGCGCTACATCTACTGTGAGATATGGGTTGTTCATAATACACTTTAAAGTAACCCCAAAGTAAAGAGTTCATTTTCTGACTAAACTATTAACCATCTATGCCCAAAATGGGGGTCATTCGTAAATCTTGTCTCGACTACTATGCATTTACCAAATTTCATCAAAATCTGAAATTCCAATAAGTGGCCCTCCCCTTGTTAGACAAAGAACTTTTCAGTCATCTCTCAATGTCTCACATATGAAGAGCTGTGAAGTTTTTGCTCAGTTTATCAATAATATGTACCCACTTAGGAATTATGCTGTGCTTCAGTGATATAAAAAAACAATGCTGTATAAATGTGTATTGTATGTGTCCACTTCTCGCCTTGATTCTTTCTTGTACTGATAAGCTCAGAGTTACTTTGCTAATATCCTTGTGTAATTCAGGTTTCTTTAATGTGTAATTAAATCATAGGTATTTTTATTACTCATATTAAAATGTTATTAAAATTCATTAGTGAATGGACATCCTACAAAGTACTCTGCCAAGGAAATGAATACTTGAATTTATAGAAGAAATGTTTTACACAACATTTCTATCTTTTTAAAATATTATATTTTGTAAATAGATATTTATGACTAAAACTGTATAGGGAATCATTCTGTTATCTGAAAATGTGATTTTATTAATATAATTTCAATATTATTTACTTGCAGCCAAATTGCTATTCTCGAGTGGTAGATATATTGGGGAAGAAGCACATCCTAATTTTTGCTCTTCGTCGAATACCTCGAGGAGAAGAACTAACTTATGATTACAAGTTTCCTTTTGAGGATGTCAAGATACCTTGCCATTGTGCATCAAAACGCTGTAGGAAGTACCTCAACTAGTGAAGCATCACACGTTGTCCATTTCATCGTACCAGCTGTGTGCTCTTAACCTCTTATCATACCTCTTTAGCTCATTTGGTTATCATGAGAAAATACCAGTCATTCATCAGTGGAAACTTTTTACAATATTTTCATTTAATTTGTATATTTTATTTTTAATATTTAAACTGTGGACTCAGTTGTAAACAAACCAACTTATATATAATCAATTTGGTAACAGACATTTTTATGTAACATTACTGATAGTGAGTTACTTAAACATTCATTTATGAATGTTTTATGCTTAATATATTTGTTCAAGTTTTCTTTTAAATTATTTTAACTAAGGATGAAATTTACATATTAGGAGGGATAGTTTTATATTCTGTTAAAGCACTCTTGCTACCAAAATCAACTTATGCTCGGAGTATTCAAAGTGGATGGAACTGGAATTCCAAAAATTACCCAGTTAGTTTGGGCCAAATAAGTGTTACTTGGTGCCTATAATCATTATTAATTGATGATATTGAATTGCTCACGAGCTTCTTATTTTGGGCTCAAGAGGCATTAGAATATTAAACTAAATTGAATCAGACTTGCCACTGTGTGGTATTATGTTATCCTAGTGAATTTATGCCTGATAAATGCTGGCACAGTGAATTTTGTATGTAAATGTTAGTATGATATTGTGTTATGTATAACCAAGCACAAGTCACCTCTCTTGTAACTTGGAATTTTTATTGTATTTTAAATTTGAGAGAAAAGATTTATATCCTATGGATATTATTTGTGATATTAAAGAAACTTACCCATGATAGTGTCAGCACAATGTCAGAATGAAAACACTAGCCTATACCGTGTTGTAAATCGTGTTTCGAATATATCACAATGTCTACGAAGCTGCAAAATACTATATCTTTGAGATTATAATAAAAGATTTTTACGCAAATATCGTGTTTCATTGCATAGGTGCTTAATACATTATGTTTTGCTAGTACCTTATCATAAACGTACACGTAATCGTCAAGATATTTCGAGAAACGGGAAAACGTATACGTATTCGATCACCATCTTAATTTCGGAAATCCTTCTGCCCATCAAAATTCCTCACTTCCACCCCCATACGCTCATACTGTGTGGATATGACTCGAGAGGCCACTGCGGTCAATCGAGACATTTTGGGTTCCTTGCATTACGAAATCGGCCAATAGGAGGCTCTGTTTCATTCGCTCATTCACCATCGTGTTTTAGGGGAGGAAGTCGAGGGGGGGTTGTTGCAGGAATGTATGTGTTGGTTGTCAAGCTGTTTTGTTGCAAAATGAAGTGAAATTGTGTCTTCAAGAGAAGCTTTATGCTTCTCATTGCCTTCCATTAACACGTGAAATACGATTTGGTCCTCGTGGCTTACGTTCAAGTGCCATTAACTAGACATCAAGTGTGGTTTACCTGTTATGAAGGGAAATAATAACGTACTATGAATACTACTCTACGTATTGTCCCGTTATCAGCTTTCAATTCGTACCCCATGTGTATATATGTGAAAATATCTACCTTAATCGCAACTGTAACAACGATAACAAGAAGTTTTGCAACTCATATGAGCTTATATGAACGAAAGCTTACTTAACTTGCATAATGATTTATTCTTGGAAGAGATACAATTCCAACTCGAATGCCTGACGTTTTATAATAAGAAAATGTGTCATCTTGAAATTGTTATTGAATATATAAATAATGGTTACACTCCAGTGAGAAGTGCTGTGTTCGTATTTGGAGTTTTATTAGTGTAGTTTTTACATTGTTCGTGTTTATCATCTTACAATTCCAAGAAGTAGAGAATGCATCCCGTATCTATTGTTGTTGTGTCAAAATTAATGTTGAATTGCCGAGTAAAGGAAGACCTAGGTGATTTTATGAAAACTCGAAGTGATTTTATATTTATTTAGAACGTATGAAGTGTCTTCGAGATAAAAACACAGTTGTACGTGACGATCAGGTCAATGTCTTCCTTGAAAATGGTGTATGTTCTTTTAGCAAGGTCAGATCTACTGTTCTTTGCCTTCACAGAATGTTTATCTCTCTTACTCACCTACAGATGACGTCATCGTGAATTAAATGTTATGTCCCAAGAAGCGGGGACCTTCAAAAAGTCCCCAAAACTCTTCAATCATATTTTAAAATTCTGCCATCAATTTGAAACCGAGGCCTACTCCACAAATAAGAGCTTTCTCCCGCCTTTATTGCATTATAGTGATGCATAATCATCCCAAACTTTCCGTCACGCCCGCACTTCTTTCCCTTTAAATCCCTCGCGGTCTCTTTCAAAATGAATCGTCGACGCAGTGATAGGCATAATAACCGTCCCGCGAGAGGAAAGAAGAAGGTTCCCCCGGAGCCAGACATCGCGGTGAGGGACGAAGCTCCCAGGCCAACCTCTGCCGCCACCCACGCGACTAGGAGCTCCGCAAGTCGAGATGGCGGGATCAAAAAGCTCCTTTTCCAAGTCGACGGAGGTAGAAACGCTCCGGAAATCAACGGCGGGGAAGGAAACCCTATGGAAACGAGGGAGGCGGGACATTACGGCGGAGACGATAGCCCTGCCTCCTCCCGCGTTGGCAACGGCACTACAGGATCCGATCCGTCCACCGCGTCATCTGGTTCTATCAACATCATCAACCGTAAGGAATTGGAAGCTACGACCTCGATGACCAACACGACGGTCACCACTACGTCGTCATCCATTCTCAACGCACGTAAACTGCCTAAGAAGCGGAAGTACGAGCCATCTGCAGAGTTCGAGGAAGCAGAAAGGACACCAACTTCCGTCGCCGCTACAACTATCGTGACCGCTCCCCCTGTAGTAATAGCCACGAATGCAAATCCCCCTACACCACCGGTAACCTCGGCAGAAGTGCAACAGAGGCCCCCGCAAACACATCCCAGCGTCCTCGTCGCGCCCAGACAACAGCAACCACCTCCCCAATCTCCGAGGCCGCCCACTCCGTCTCCCCCTCAAGCACCGCCGCAAGCAACCGCCGTGGACTATTCTTATTTTGGGCCGACGTCGTCTCCACCTCCTCAGAGACCACTGATCGCCCACACCGATGACAGTCCTCACCATCACATTCACCAACCCCCGCCATCGCAGCAGAACGTTGCCCCGCTTCCTCAGGAGGTGGTTCGCGAGACCATACCCGCAGTGGACCTCAGTGAATGGATAGGCCATAGGGTGCTCGCCAACAGAGGAGGCACCTACATGCCAGGGGTTGTATGGACGGCCGTTGGCACCTCTGGTGTTTCTGTTAGGTTCGACAACGAAGGTTGTGGCGACTGCGGTGGCGGCAGGACGGGGCGGGGAGGCGGTGTCGGGACGCAAGCCTTCCGTCCCGGTGGAGCCGTTAGAGGCGACGGTTTTTGCAGAGACGGTCGCGATGGAGGATACCACGGGAATGGGCCGGGCGGAGACGTCCTTGGGGAATCGGAGTGGGTTTACGAGGACGTCTTTGGTGTGGGAAAGTATGAAGTTATAGCAGACTGTAGTCCTGCCGCTGGACAGGTGTCTCCGGGCTCCAGAGTTTGTCTTAGGTTGGCGGGAGTGAAGTCCGAGCCGGGATCGGACACAGGACGTCAGAGGACTTTGTCTGCCGATGAGGGATTGGCGAGGGGAGGAAATCGCTTTGTGGAGGGAGTGGTTTACTCGGTCCTCACCACTCGTCCCATCACCTTCCTCGTTCGACCAATAGGTGTGCACATCGGCAGGGATTCGCCTGTGAGTATATTATATAATTATTCACTATACAATATTAAGGCATTCTGACCCACATTTGTTCTTGAAATAATAAATCTGCATTGGAAGTCAGTAGCATTACCTTCCCAGCTCCAGTGTCATGCATAGATTAGAAAAATGAGGTATTACTTATCCAACAATTCACCCATATTCAGTTTTCTATCATAAGTACATTACTTTTATTATAGCTTTTGCAAAATTTATGCATTAGGGTTAACTGCTTAACTCACACAAAATTACTCAGTTTATCTGCTGGCATCCTCTCATATATTATACCACTTTAACACTTTTACAAAAAAGTTGGCAACATTATGTTGTCAAAGTGGCTTTATCGTTCACACTTTCATATAGTAAGTAATTACACATTAATTTGTAATTCATGCTTAATGTTATTATGAAAGCTTAAACACTCATAGGAGCACTTAAATGTGTTGCTAGAATCATTCAGCAAAAATCCACTGTCTGCGAATGTGTTAACCTTCTCCTGAGCAAAGCATCCGAAAGCGGTCAAGATGAAATTGGCGCTTATGGCGTAATTGCTCGAAAGCTTCCATATTTTTTTATTCCTAGTAGTAGCTTTACTTACCACCAGGTTAAAGTTATTGCCGGTAACATGAAGAGATGCACATAAAGCAACATTACGTATAAATAAAATGAGAAAGATTACTTGGTAACAGTTCCACTTTATTTAATAAAGTGGAACTTATACCAAGTAATCTTTCTCATTTTATTTATGATGGAGTTCTTCTGTTGATTTTAACATTTTGTATAATAATTGGGTGAAAATCAAAATCCGAAGTTTTAAATGAGCCAGGAGAGGGTTAATCTTGGTATTTTTTTAGTCTGTTATTCTCTTCATATTTTCATTATCTCTGATATATCATAAAGATGTTTTTAAAAATTCATTTTACTGATATCTAATTTGTTTACAATTATTTGGAAAGTTTCTTTGTAAACAAACTGTTGAACATTTTAAACTTTGTTTCAAAGGATTTTACTTTATTTTATACGATGCAACAGGTTAAAATAGAGTGATGTTGACCATACATTTTTTTAATATAGAAAATTTTTCATAAAATTTCATCTAATTATGTTGCCTTCTTATTATTTATTGAATTTGTTGTTATATGTTTATATTTATCACACTTGATTGACAACATGTAATAAAGTATATTAAATATTTTTATGTTTTCATTATATTTGCTTGGTTCCTGTAATGCGTCAATATATTTATATTTTGTATTATTATTAATTTTGGACCATGTATCACTTAAAATGTTTATCAATTTTCATGGTATTTATTCTAGAAATTAATACATTAATTCATTGGATTAACATCCATTTTTCAAATTGATAACATTACTTGACATTCAGATCTTCTTAGCATTAGTACTCACTTTCTTTTGCATTGAAATTTACTGTAATGCAGGAGTAGGCGACGTTTTTTTTTTCCTCTTGGGTGCCAATCTTTATTCTAATATTCAAAATCCGTGACCCTTCTTCATGCGTGCCACCCTTAAATTCGTTTTCTCCGTAACGCTTGCAAAAAGCTGTTTTTTTATATTACAAGGAATCCTGAATATAATGCGGATCATTAAAATACAAAATAAAATTGAAATAAAAGTGAAATTCTTTTAAAAATACAGGTATACCTCACTTAACAAAGCCTCTGGGAACGAAGCTCCTTGATAACAAAGTCGGAAATTCCGCAGTGAAAATACAAAATATTCGAAAATGTTGCGAAGTAGTGTTCGCGTCTTATACAGCTCAAGTGGACGAGACAATTAATACGGCTGCTACTTACATTTCGAAGCTTTGCTAACATAGTATCATATGTTCACAAAATTACAGCTACTAAATTAGAATGTTACTATAGTTTTGACCTGGATCTTTTAAGAACAATAAGAATGAGTTGGTCTGACACTCTATCTCGTTGTAGCCATTTCTGAGATCTTAAGAAACCTCTCTTTTTCGTATTGAAATGGTGTGTAGGATAATTTAATATATTTACTGTTTTCTGATTGGGATAAAGTTAATGTCAAACTTTAAATCAGCAACTGCAAGAGAGGCAGGAATAGTGACTGATCTACCGTGGCATCTCGACTACTAACAACATGAAAATGGAGGAGTAGAGCACAGTCATAACGACATTTTAGTAATTTATATCATTAACCAATTAAAACTGTACATTCAGTATGTTATTAGTTCATGTGTTTCAAAAGCAATTGATAAACTTTTTAAAATTTCATTTCACTTTTGTCAGTACTCTTGGTTAGTTTATTGTATTTATTTTTTATATTAATTATCTTAAAAAACTTCGACCCATAGCCAAAAGGACCATAGACAAGTCCATCTTCGAAACAAGTACTACAATGACTTCTTCCATCTGTGTTGCCCCTGTCATCTAGACTACCACCAATTAAATACTGAGGAAATGAATCCCACAAAAACCCTATCTTGTTTTTAAATACTCATTGTCGCTTTCGAAAATTTAAAATAAAACATTCCATGTTTACCAACATTTTTGTCCATTTCTTTTATTATTTACTGGTTTTGGTACTAAAACCCCCTTTGCTGAAGCCCTAGAATGAATCCCTACCTTTCTTATATAATTTATACCTCTGGTAACGAAGTTTCCGATACTGAAGTGCGACCGTGGAACGCATCTACTTCGTTAACCGAGGTATACCTGTACGTACTTTTCGTAATTATTCTCTGAAATATCGTGCCACTTAAAATCTATTTGCATGCCACCTTTTGGCATGTGTGCCATAGGTTTCCAATCCCTGTTGTAATGTATACCCAAAATGTCAAATTTTATATGAAGCTCTGAGATAATTTGTCATAGTTAAAATTAATCACTACAAGTAGAATCTGTATTTCATAACTCAAAATACTGATTATATGTTCACCTATAAAACCATTGTTATTCTTGGAAATAGGTTAGATTATGGACTACTGCAGTGAATCTCATATTTGGCATGTATTAAGAAGAATTGTCTACTCTTAATAGATGACCCTGTAGATTCTGTATAAAATGAGAAGTTTACCTTTCGCTTTTGAATTTGCTGCTTCTCAACCACATGGTTTTATTTGGATTACATTTCATTATTATCCATAAGAAACTGCTTTCAACTATATTGTAAGCATTATTTTAACAATTTTTGCCACCCAGGCTTCTGGACTTATTGGATTGTTCAATGTATCCTTTTGCTTTCAATATATTTTGATTATAATGTTATTTGAGCTTAGGATTCAACATTTTTCCTAATTTGCAGACTTTTTACGGTAGTGTTGCCTCCTAAACCAGCTGTGAGCCCTGGAGGAGTTAGAGCAAAAAGCAAGCTGTGTTTAACTTTCATTGAAGTAAACTAGGGTATTTTTACTTTCTCCATACGTAGTATAGGAAAAGTATTTTGATCACGGAAAAAATCGACTTCAGGATTTCAACGGAAATACACGTTTTGAGGTCCCTAGAACACGTTTAGACTATTTTCAGAATGATGTATGTGTGTGTGTGTTGATGTATGGATGGATGGATGTATGTGATTGTGGGCGCTCTAACTCAAAACGTACTTGTCATATTAATACCAAATTTCATAACACTTTAGCATGAGCACAAAGAACTGATTAGTTTTTGGACAATACCGGTTAACCGGAAGTCGAGGTTTAATCGAAACCCGATTCGGTTTTTGCGATATTTTTCCATTAAAACATCATTATTGTATATACAATTCTATACAAAGTTTATAGAGAATGTAATTTCCTACAACTTTCATTTGAAACAATTTTTGCATAGCAGTTATTGTTTAGGAATTATAAATAATCGGTTTTTTCGGTTTCCATCATATATCTCCTTAAAAACATCATTATTGGTAACCTTTGTTAGGACTAAAGTTGTAGAGAATAATATTTCTTCCAAGTTTTGTTTGAAACAAATTTTCGTAGAACCATCCATTTCGGAGATATTTAACTTATTCTTAAATTTCCAGTATACAGCGCCACCAACTAGCGGTGAATTCTGTAAACGTATTCAACATATAATTTACGGCAATAAGGACAACTATTCTTCTACGATACAAAATAATAATTTTGCCTTATAATGCTCGTTTAGCAGGAAAGATTTTCATTTGGTGGTTGGCATGAAAACCGGCAAAATAGATGTAATTTTTGGCTTATTCAGGTGGAATTTGAGTTAAAATTGGTAAAGTATATGGACACAAGGCAGTGGTTACTGAAACAGATTAAGTTCAATCATAGATGTAGAGTCACTGATGAAAAGTTAAGTAACCAGCTTAGAGTTGCCACGTCTAACATATTTCCAGATATTGATCACCTTGTAAATAATATGCAGCATCAACAGTCTCATTAAAAGTACATAAATCATTATATAATACGATTAAATAAAAAATATTTTTAATACTATGAAAAGCATTTATTATTGGGAGGTGTTATTGGCCTTCAGGTTAGATATGAAGTTTAAATGTGACCCCCAGGCAAAATAGGTTCCCCACATATGCTGTTGGCTGAAGTTTCAAATAATTTCCTGCAGACTCCAGGCTAAACCTTTTGATGTGACCACCTACCTTATTTACAGTGAAATTTGTAATGGGAAAAATTTTGTTAACCTTTTTAAAACTAATTCCTTACTCTTAGTTTAAATAAATAATAAGATAATCTTTGCCATTCATGAAAAACGTAGTATGATACAATTAGTAGAATAAATATAACCATTAGTAAGGAAATGTCTACACTTTTAATGAGGAAAGCAGAAGATTAAATGAAAAAGGTGAAGCATTTGTCTGTAGTGCTGAATGACCGTATTTATTCAAATATCACACCCCTCGGAATAAGACACCCCATGTTTTGAGAAAGCCAATTGGAAAAGATTATTTAGTTTTTCATTTGATGAGGTAATTTTGTTAATTTCATTCTCAATAAAGTATCTTCCTTCGTTATGTATTACCTTCTTATTTCTCATTTTGCTGCCACATTTGCCTTGCAGTGGCAGTTGTCTTCTTGAAATACATAATGCATTTTCGTTTGAATTGTTGTGCAAGACATGCACAGCACTCTTCATCAGAAAATTTAAAAAGAGGTGCATGTGAAATTCACATAAATACAGTCTTCCCTTGATTTACACGGTAGTTAGGTTCCTGAAAAATGCCATGTGTATTAAAACCATGTAAAAATACCTAAGGTTTATAGGTAAAATGGAATTAGGTTAGGCTCGCAAAATTATACAGTAAAATCACTCAGTCCTTAGAAAATAATATTCATTTATAAAACTTCAAATTGAATTAAACTAAACTACAAGTAAACATCTGACATAAGCCTGCTTAATGTTAGTCTAACCTTTCCTCTTCTCAGTATACAAAATTTTAGTAATTATAATATTATTTACAATTTTAAAACTTTTGAATATTCAAAGTCAAAGAAATATTGGTACTTGTCGGTTATCCCAGACCACTTTATTTTGTCGGTTATCCCGGACCACTTTTTGAAAATAATTTATATACATATTTCTGTTGCTAACCCATGACTGATTGGCTGTTCTCGACGTTTACAAACCCAATCTCCGGACAACGTAGAAGGTTTCTTTGGTTCCGGGCGAGGCGAAGGATGCGGTAGCGCCTGGAGATGACTACCCATTACAACAAAGCGAGCGGAAGGCTTGTCGATATATCCTCTTAATTTGCGGCGCAACAGTTAAGAGGATATAACATTGAAAGGATATATGGACGAGCCTTCGGCTCACTTTGTTTTAATGGGTAGTCATCTCCGGGCACTACCGCGCCCTTCGCCTCGTCCTGAACCAAAGAAACCCTCCACGTTGTCCAGAGATTGGGTTTGTAAATGTAGAGACCGGCCAATCAGTCATGGGTTAGCAACAGTCAAGAGGATATAACATTGAAAGGATATATTGACGATTCGTAATGCAGGCTCTGTTCAGTCCGTGATTATATGTAAAAAATGAAATGCTGTCATTGAAGAAATGGAACAGTGTTTAACAGTTTGAATTCAGGAACAAAATAAAAAAACTAATGCTTGAGTACTGAATTGATTCTTCTATTCAATCCACTCATTTGGGCAAGTTTTTTAAAGATAAAATTAAATTTTAAGTTTTCCTTTCAAACTACAGAAGTACAGCAATGTTGTATTATTTTATCATTAGCCTTCGCATTTTCCGCTAGTTAGCATGAATTCATTCTAATGCTCTTCAAGTCAGTCAAATGTTGTTTTCTGCCAGTCATGTTTAATTATTGACCCAGAAAAATGTCCAGCTAGTTTGCGACTCTAATATAAGTCGAAAGTAGGGTTTGATCGGCCTAAAAAAGGAAGAAATTTCTTGACTTATACTTGAAGATATATGGTAGTTCTTCCAACATTGGCTGTCAAGTTAGAGGTTCTTTCTAAGGATTCCAAGATGTGATGAAAAGAATGGCAAGTGTAGTACGTTTTGAATGCTGCTGTGATGCCTTGATCAAGTGGCTGGAGGATTGGTGTGTATTTGGTGGGCTGTAATTGTAATATAATCTTGAAATTCACATTCATTTCTTCACTTTAGACAGTCAATTTCCTTTCACTTATTAAATGATTTTTGTATGCAAAATGAAATTAAACATATTTACCTAATTATAGTAGGTCTTGTTTACTTGCTACGAAGATTGTTTTCGTGGACAGCAATTAAAAACACCATGCAAGAAATTTTCTAAGTTCTAATTGATTTAGAATTTTCTTGTTAGATTTTCTTGAAAACAGCTAATCATTCGGTAAAAATATATTATGCAAGAAATATTGTATTAATCGGTTATACAAATTTATTATAAAACTTTTTTGGTATGACTATTATTTTATGAAATATGATGGAAAGTTTATTTTTTGTTTCTAATAAAGTGGCACTCCTTATTAACAACTTTTATATTAACTTACTGCGATATATGTATGTTGGTAAGTTTTAAGACTCCACAAATAATGTCTAATAACTCTAGAACAGCTGCATGTATTTTAGCCATTCTTTCAATTTTAAAGAGTGACACACTTATAAAAGACTCATATGTTGGATTCCATGGACGTTTTATTCCCCCAACTGGATAGCATGGGCAGGACCTTTTCAAATTTTTATCTCCAAAACTATAAGTCATAATTATATGCTCTCGCAAACTTTTTTGTTGTAAATGTTGTCCTCAATCCGAATAAATTTATTAATCGATACCGTACAGATCATATAAGGGCAAGGGAGAGTAAAATATGGATTTCTCGTTGTTGTGGCTGCGGAGCCACAAATGGCAATGGCCACATACCGAACTACATCCTACATACGTACGTTTGACTGTTGAAGAATGTATGCAAATGTTTGGAGACAAAGAAAAGGCCATATAATTTTAATTGACAGTAAAATCATCGAAAAAAACCATTGGGTTGGGTTAGTGTTTCATCTTTACTCTATACACTTCATAAAAGTTGTTTACCATATATTCTGGTGTATAAGTCGACCCCAGCTTTTTTGGATGAAAATACAGTGGAACACAACACGAAAATGGATAACACGAAATATCGGTTAACACGAAGTACTTGATCGGTCCATTCCGATGCCTATACTTTTCAATGTAATTTTATTTGCTTAACACGAAATACTGGTTAACTCGAAAATAATTTTTGGTCCTAATAAAATAAACCTATGTGAAATTCTTTGGATAACACGAAATGGCAGTTGGGACAGGGTTTCACCATCCACTCTTTGGCTCCTTCTCCACGGGAAACACCAACCCCACTGAGAATTTCCATTAACCCACTAGCACCAAAACTTACTACCTCACCCACCCTCCTTTTACACCTTTATCTGTCATTGATCATAGTCATTAGTAGTTCAATGAATCCCAAACATGCAATATCGGTCTCATTGCAACCAGTGGAGAGGGTGCTCACCTAGATTAGGCTTTATTCGGGGCACCTGTTCCACAATAAACACATTCTGGAACTTCAATCTTTGCACTTAAGAAACGGACTTGCAAACTCTGCTTCTTATTGGCATTGAGATTGGTGGGTATCTCCCACTACCTACTGGTCATCCAATTACATATTTCCTGTAAACAAATCCCTCCTACTCCATTTACATTTAGCCAATTCCTTCCCATGTTTCTCCGCTCTAAATCCCTATAAATAACATTCATGAAATTCTAAACTATCAGTTGCTGCTGAATTTCTGAGTGAAACCGTTGGTGCATATTAAATGAACAAAATCTTCCCTATTCATTAGAATCATTTAACTTTTGGTTTTATATATTTATAAAAAATTAAATACATAGTCCATATTAAAAATGGCCAATAAAGTCCGTAAGCAAAATGCACTACCGCTAAGGGCCTTTTCACACGACGCCACTCAGCAGCGCTGCTAAGAAGTGCCACCAGTAGCAAAACACAGAGTTTATTGGAAGTGTTCACACGCAGCCACACCACCGCCACAGCAGTGCTGCTGCAGCGTTTGGTGGTTGGGTCGTGCTACCGGTGGCCGCTACCGAAAGTTTCACTGCTAGTAGCTATACACTGCATTCAATGACAGATTTCACATGTCGCCACTGACGGCGCCCACTTTTAGCAGCGATACGTACACCCGATGGTGGCGCGGCCGTGGTGCAATGGTGGCACTACTCGCTAGCATGCGAAGCAACATTCAGTTGCTACTAGACCTGGCGGTAGTGCAGAACTGTTTTGTGTTGTGTTGTTTTTTCTGGTTGGTTGGGCGTTTTGCCAGCATTTCAGTTTTGCAAGAATTAATACGGAAACGTCACTACTGGAAAATTTCAACACCGATGACTTCATATCGGAAATAGAAAAGTACTCGGCGATATGGGACATTCGACATGACGACTACAGCAATAAGCAGGCCAAACGAAATGCGTGGGAGGCTGTAATAACTAAATTTCACCCCACTTTCAATGATGAGCCAGTTGGCGAGAAAAAGAGCATCGGTGAGTAATCATTTATATTTTATATATCATTTATATTTAAAAGTCTTTATTTCCCTTACCTTAAACCTACAGACATGCAGCCTAAGTACTACAGAGTCTGCTGGGTGCATCAGTGTCGGATTTAAGGGGGGTTGCGCATGCTGCTCGCCAGGGGCCCGAGTAATGGGGGGGCCCTTAACTATGGCCAAACTTCTCAACCATGAAATATTATGGTTACGTAAAGCCCCTTGAAAATGAGGGAGGTTGAGAAGCACTGACGTCTGGGACTCAAAACTTTAAGCGATGCACAATAACAATTTATCTAATTGAATATTAATTTGTAGAAGAGAAGGGATAATCCTCTCACAGTGGAGAAACGTATATCTCCTCATTGAAATATGAGTCCTCGAAATTTGATCCAATGATATCGTGGAAAACAGTTATCGTGTATAATGTATTTTATTTTTGATCACACGTTGCATACATCTTGTGAGATAATAGAAGTTAGTAAAATTGATACATTTTAGTAGGATATTTACTAAGTAACCAAACGTTTGCAGGATGGAATTGTAAATTCAGTTAGGTTTGCGTAGGTGGGAGGTCGAGCGTCCGGAGTCGCGGGCATATGCTTTATTAGTTTATATTTTTGCTATTGAGGGCCCCAATTTTTATTGTGCCACGGGCCCCGGAAGGCCTAAATCTGCCACTGGGGTGCATATAAAAAACAAAACACATTCATTATAAAATTTATTAGAAACAGTGTACTTAAAGTGGATACAAGATACAGCAGGTTGTCAAGGTATTTGTTGTTCACTGCGAAGAGAGAATTTTTTATATCTTTTGCATTTGCCGTGGCACTTGACCCTCATCACTCCAGAAATAATTAGCGAACATTTCACGAACGCAGTTAGCACTTTTCTCAGCCAGGGTAGGGTTTTCGGGCATATCACTGATCCCTACAACACTCAATGTGTCTTCAAATCTAAATCCATCCCATTCCCGTACAAAATTATGAAGCAAACAGCAAGTTTTGATAATACTTTCAGCAAAGTCTGTTTCAACATTTAAAGTGCGATGTAAGATCCTCCATTTATTGGATAGGATACCAAAAGAGCATTCCATATATCTTCTTGCCCGTGAAATACGATAATTAAATACCGTCTTTTTAACAGGCAGATATCTGCCCCCATAAGGCCTCATGATAAACTGAGACAGTCCAAAACCTTCATCGCCAACAATGACAAAGGGAACATTGTCAGTACTCTGTTCAGAAAGCGATCTAGCCTGAGGGAGTTTCAACCTATTATCTGTCAGCGTTTTACACAGATTTGAATTTTTAAACGTGGTTGAATCTGAGGACTTACCGTAGGCACCTACATCTATGTACATGAATTTGTAATTAGAGTCAAACATTGCTAATAAAAGAATGGAAAAATATTGCTTAAAATTGTAGTGTAATGATCCAGTGTCATTCGGTTTAATAATTCGCACATGTTTTCCATCAATAGCTGCAACACAGTGAGGATAATTTGCATGCTTTTCAAAAGCAACGGCACTTTCTATAAACAATTCTTCGGTGAGCGGAGGGAAGCATCTGTTTCTTAGTGAATCCCATATGACATCGCAAACTTGACGAAGTATGTAGGAAATGGTAGATAAACCAATACGATAGTCATTGTGCAAATCTGACATTGTGCAACCAGAACTTGAAAAAAAAGTTATAATTTGTTTACAGGTGGTTAAAGAGTTCTCTTAAAAATAAGATTTATATTAATTTTATAAATGAATCAGTCATTTAAGAAAGGGCACAAGTCCAAAAATTCAACTTTTCTAGAATGACAGTCATTTTTTTCTGAACAGGTTGGTGATTTTTTATATCACCCATGAGACTTTAGTAGGGGTCATCCTACTCTCAAAAAGCTGAACTCAAAACTACTAAAATTTCACTCATTTTGGACTTGTGCTCTTTCTTACATGACCAATTCAATTGTTCAGTAGACGTCTTAATTGAAATAAAACAGCATGGAAAATTTCTCTTGCAGCATCTCTATTTACTAATGCAGCATTACTTTCCTTGTTACAGGATCAACCTTCCAACACAAATGGAAGAGCCTACGGGACTCGTTCATGAGGGAAAAGGCCAAAAAGAAGCAGGACAATAAGTCGGGCTCTGCAACAAAATTTCGAAAGCAGTACGTGTACTTCCAACAACTGCGATTCCTAGAAACCTCAACCACGTCTATGAGGTGCTACCCAAAAGTTCCCAAAATGTATCTGAAAGAAAAGTAGACTTGTCCAAAGTCCTAATCGCCAACGTCTCCTTCAAAGTAGTCCCCTTGGGAGCGTACACAACGATCTCAACGATTCTGCCACGATCGGAAGCTGTCCTGGAAGTCCTTTTGTGTCAGCATCTTCAGCACCTCCTGTGATTCGGCCTGGATCTCCTCTCCGGTGTCAAATCTTCGCCCCTTCAACTTGATTTTCATCTTGGGGAAGAGGAAGAAGTCACAGGGGGCTAAATTAGGCGAGTAGTGGGGGTGGGAGATGGCCGCCATGTTTTTGGAGGTAAAAAATTGCTGCACAGTCAGAGCGGTGTGCGCGGGCACATTGTCATGATGGAGCACCCAGTTGTTCCTGCGCCATTTCTCTGGCCGCTTTCGCGCCATGTCCTTCCTAAGCCGCCTCAGGACGTCGCAGTAGAACTTCGCATTGATGGTCTGACCTGGAGGGACGAATTCCTTGTGGATAATACCGTCAATGTCGAAAAAGCAGATCAGCATTGACTTAACATTGCTTTCGACTTGCCATGCTTTCTTCGGTCGGGGTGAAGATGGACTCTTCCACTGGGACGATTGCTGTTTTGTTTCAGGGTCGTACCCATAAACCCAACTTTCGTCACCAGTTACGACCTTAGAAAGGAAGTCTGCGTCATTTCTGACCTGCTCCTGAAGTTCCATGCAGACTTCCAGCCGATGTTGCTTCTGGTCGTCAGACAGCAGCCTTGGCACAAATTTTGCAGCAATCCACCTCATGTTGAGTTCGTCCAACAAAATGCGCTGGCATGTCCCGTATGACTGTCCCACAATGTTGCAAACATCATGGATCGTTCACCTACGGTCCTCGAGGATAGCCTCACGCAGTTTTTCAACATTTTCCGGTGTTGTGCCGGTTGAAGGTCGTCCAGAACGTGTGTCATCATCAACTGACGTTCTGCCATTTTTAAACCGGTTAAACCAGTCGTAGGTTTGTGTCTGACCCAAAGCGTCATCACCAAATGCTTGTTTAAGCATTTTGTGAATTTCCGCCACACACTTGCCAAGTTTGAAGCAAAACTTGATGCACACCCGTTGCTCCTTCACGTTCACCATTTCAACGAAGAAAAAATAGCAAAACGACACAAACACGACATTATAAAAACGTGTAGAACAAAAGAATGCGTGCATTCAGCGCGAAGTCACATCGCACACTGGTTCACAAAGGATACATGCAGCGCGACGTTCAACTTTCAGGAACTTTTGGGTAGCACCTCGTACAACTGACAGCATCAAAAATAGTCATGATGATGAGGGAAACGGCGACGACAGTGTATATGGAGAAATTGAAGAGGATGCTGCAGCTAGAAATAAGGTGAAATGCCCTCGAGCAGCCTCCATAGAATCACAAGAAAAGGACCAGCTTCTTCGGACACTAAAGGCCAAGTACTGCGCAAGACAGACCGAACACACCGATGACGACAAGCTGTTTCTGCTCTCCTTGCATTCGGATTTGAAACAAATACCAGAACATATGAAGCTAGATGTAAAGGGTCAATTAATGGGAGTAATAAGGGCAGCAAGACAGGCTACCTTTGCCTCTCCCTTTCCAGTAGTAGACCCTCGTGAAGGTGTTTTTCTCCAGTCATTTCCCTTCCCCCCTGGTCAACAGTTTACAAATATGCAACCATCTTCAACCTACACCTACCAAAACATGCAGAAATCTGCACCACAAATATTGACAAACACATACACCCATCATAATACCTACCAACCAACTTCACAACTGTCGAATGTATCCTGCACACCCCTCTGCCCATCTCTCACTCAGTCGATCTGTAGCAATCTCTCTTCAGAAGTAGACTTCTCGTAAAACTGTACCTGTTCATTCTTTGCTTAAGGGCATTTCGCCATATTTTCAAGAGTTTATAAGATTTGCTTGATTGTTTGTAAGAATTAATAATTTGTTTTCACCAAATTGTAAAGAATGCATACATATGATTTAATATAATTGTAATGAACATCTCTAAGTAAAAATGCTTTATCACTATGTCACTTTAATGTAATACTTAATGTAATACTACTTTAAAACTTTAAGGTAATAAGTTTAATAAAACATGAAGTTCTGATTATTTATATAATTCTTTAGGTTCTTACCTGATTGTCAGAGCAAGCTTCTCGTCTGGTGGAATGGCTTCTCTCATCACGGTGTCGGTTCCACGGATATTGTTTTCAATCGCTGCTAAAAGCTCTTAGAATGTTTTCTTCAACATTCGGAAGTACCTGAAAAACTTGTCGTCGTCTTTGCAAAGATTGTCATACAATGTATGAAACTGGCCTTTTTCCATCCTTTCAGTTAACAAAGGATGCACCCAAAATCTTGTTCTTTTTCTTTTTTTCTTTTGAATCAAAAGTGCCGAAAGCAGATTGTCTTCCACATCCAAATCCATTGCTTGTCTAATCACGACTGATAACTAGAATTGGCACTGTTGCAGCAAAACGAACGCGCTGCTGAGTCTAGCACTTGCAGCGCTGCTGAGTAGTGCCATGTGAAAAGGCCCTAAAAGTGAAAATGCAGCTTCTAGAAGCGGTTGATGCCGGTGATAGATCCAAAACCGACATTTGCAAAGAGTTCGGGATTCCAAATTCAACGTTGTTGATGATTATTAAAAATCGCGAAAAATTCGAGAGCAACAAGTTTGAACCTGAACGGAAGCGGCTACGTACAGCAAAGAATGAAGATTTAGACACTGCGCTGCTCATCTGGTTTAAGCAGGCAAGAGCACAGAATGCACCTATTTCTGGCCCTGTTTT
Organism: Uropetala carovei; assembly: GCA_036926305.1. Lineage (NCBI taxonomy): Eukaryota > Metazoa > Arthropoda > Insecta > Odonata > Petaluridae > Uropetala > Uropetala carovei. The sequence continues at coordinate 335,693 of JAXCHB010000127.1, forward strand.
GATGGCCAAGGCAGACACATTGGCTACAGAGTTGGGAATTGAGTTCAAATCTAATCCTGGATGGCTAGAACGGTTTAAGATGAGGAATGGGATTGTTTTGAAGAATGTTTGAAAAAATTAACTGATTTTTCCCCAAAATGTAGATGCTAGAATTGTCGTAACAACTTTAATATTAAATTAATTTGTTTTAAATGTAGTTATAGCATGACATTATTGTTATTATAATTATATGATAAATAAAATATTTAACTAAATGCAATAATTTTGCTAATTACACAGCAGTACTGATGGATCATAGTAGTATCACAGATTGGCCCCGAGATTATGTTATACATTGAAAATGAAAATTTATCTTAAAAAATGTTAGCATGAAATTCGGCTAACACAAAAGGTTTGTGCCGGTCCCCTGCATTTCGTGTTAACCAATTTCCACTTTTTCACTTAAAAATACTTCTCATGAAACCATTTTCAGACAAAATCAAAGTCACATACAACCCAAGTTTTAACAAAACAGAAATACACATAATAATAAAACTATATATAAATATTGTTTAGAGTCCATGCTATTCTTCTTGAGCATTCCATGAGACATGTTTTAATTTCAACCAATAAGAAACTGTTATTCTTGGAGAGCTTGACCCACTAAATAAATTTTTCTATAATTCGATTGATATCAGCTGCTAATGATACTATCAAAATGAACTATACCTAGTGATCGCGATCAATCTCTCCAGTGATGAAATTCAATAAAATATCGCAAATGTGTACTCCGCGCACCTTTTTTCTCAAAATGTCGGTAAAAAAAAACACACACAAAGATTTAAAAATTGCACTAACCCTTTGATGGTGTCTTAAACCCTTTCATCACAAAAATACTAGATTTGTTGTCAGGATAATTACAATTACACAAGAAACACACTGGCAGCAGGAAGAATATTTGTTTGTAATCCAACTGTGCAGGGTGTTATAAACAGGAATGAGCAGTAAACCGTGGATATTTTAAAAGTGCTGATTTAATATACTTCTTATGTTAGATTATTTACAAAGGTTTGTGTGAGATATTTTATAAGAAATACATTTAAGTTTGCAATGTATCAAGTAACTTATTTCACAGGCTGCAAAGATACACCAAGCAGGCTGCAAGTTTGAGAACCCTGCTCTCCACTCTTCTATTGGATGTGTATTGTGTCCGGAATATTCTCCCTGTGCTTGTTTGTTGTCTGAAAAACCCATCTACATATATAGTCCTTTCCTTGGACTTGTTGCGTCAGCTTCTTTTCATCATCTTGTCAATCATAAAGATGGATCTTTGCTTTCCCCTACTTTGCCAGGTGTAAAACTTTTCCATAGACTAGACCCAAGAATTCTGTTCCAAACCAGTATTTCCTAAATTAAGATCATATGAATGACATACACCCTGTTGTGAAGATTTCTTATTTCAAAAAAGAGGATTGTGTTGTAAGTGAAAACAGTCCTCTCTCCAAAATTCATGTTCTTCAACTGTTAAATATTCTACTTTTCCAGTATGTGGAGTATCAATGCCTATTTAGATACATGGTAACAAAACACCAAAGTGATATATTATTTTCAAAGTATGGTACAAAATATTTACTGTACTACTGTTAAGTAACAGAGATAAGTTGACAAAAGTATAAACCATTCTTGTAGTGCAGAGGTGACCAACCTTTTCTATATGGTAGGCTGCATCAGTGATTGTGAATCCTTCAGCAGGCCAGATTGGAGTTTAAATCGAAAGTTATTTGTATATTCAGAGGTGTCATCAAGAGAACATCAAGTCTAAATAAAATTTTTATTGTTGACATTTTCATATTAAAGTTTTATCAAAATTTTCATAAAAATTATGAGTTAGTGTGTTAAATTTTTTAGATTGCTTTTTCATCATACTCATAGTTTCATGGGCCGTAGGTTGTACACCCATGATTTAGAGTAATCACTAGTAGTTTTCAATACAAAATAATTTTACATATATCTTAGAAACATAATCACTGACAGCATTGATTTAAAATCATTAACAGCTAAATTGATTCGATAATGAGATATTCAATAGGTGGAAATTTTCATGCGTGCTAAAGAAGTTAATGACTAGTGGTACATAAGGCAAAAACTACCAGTCATTAAAGAAAAAAGGTCTGCTTATATTAGTTTATGTATAAATTTATCTTATTGTTTAAGACATTCACTGTTGAGTGTGAGGCATAGTTCCACCCTCTCTACCAACATTAAATAATGTTTGCCTAAATCGCCAAGCTGTATTACTTAGTTGATGTTGAAAATATTTTAAAATAATTTTTCCAGGTCTGGAGTTGTATTTTAAAACATTTATCTGTTATATGCTTGAATTTAGAATTTTATTTTGAATGTGATCAGTTTATCAGGAAACACACTAGCACCAGCCCTCACATGGATAATTCCTCTGGTCTTCAGCCCGTATCGGCCACATGTGGCAGTATGCACAGTTGCACTATCTTGTTGGAAATATCCATACTGTCTTTCTTCATCTGTAAGCTGAGCAAAAAATGATTCCAATATGTTCCTAATGTATTGAACCGAGTTCACTGTTTCATTAAAAAAATTGGACCGATTATTTTTCTAGCACTAACAGCACACCACACAACAATCATATAACAGGATCTGGTGAATTGCATGTGGATTCTCGTCACTCCATATTCAGGTATTTTGAGAGTTTACATAACCACTGACATGAAAATAGGCCTCGTCAGTTATGAAGAGCAACTGCGGATCAACGAGCCCGTCGTGCACATTTTGCAGCACTCAGTTACAAAATTCAGTCCTTTTGAGAGCATCAAGAGGTTTGAGCTCATGCACTACTCTCACCTTGTATGGGCGAAACTTAACCTGCCGTTGGTCGTGCCCATTTTTTAACGCCATTGGTCAATTAACAGTCTTTCATAGCAGTCATGACAAGAATGTACAGTATGCTTTGGACAAATATGAATCGAGCAGGAAACACGTTTTTTTTTCACTTTTCTATTTTTCCTCCTTGGACACTTAGCACATAGTTCTGGTGGTCCATCCTTGGAAGTAGTGGGATTATCAGCACCAAGTACACTGCTCATTCTTCCTCGTAGGGCACTGGGTAATGTGGCTACAGTTGCTCGCCTGGTCAATTCGGGTTTGACAAGGGCCAAGGCCAAATCTTTCAGATAGTTACGGCACTTGAGGAGAACATTCGTATTTGCTTTGTATATTATTTTGCTATTGATGCCAGTTATGTTCAAGGTTGAAAAAAATAGTGTCAGGGGCCATCTAAAGCTCACTCTTGCTACAGAGTACAGAGACTTCATCTGGTCAACAACATCTACCTCCCCTTTTGTCAAATTATAAAAACATGATTTCCGGTTTTCGTGCCTGTCCCGAATCTTCATCAATTTTATTGTCATTGTGTAATTTGGACAACATCAAAACGTTTCTATTCTTCTTTGGTATGTAAGAAACTGGTAATCTTCGTTCTGAATCCAAACTTGCTGCTTGCGACTGTTCTTTCCCTTGTATGAAGAAAACTTGGAGGAATTTCTCGCTTAAGCTTGTTCAGAATGCCAACAATCATTGTTCTGTGATTATTGAGTAGATCATCAGCCAGAGGAACAGACATGAAGTAGTTGTCGACTGTAATGTTCCTTCTGGTTCCCAGAATAGGTCCAGCTAAGCGCAGGAAAACATCCCTTGCTGAGTTGCTAGTTTTGAAGGGTCCTTTGGGCTGAGCTCCAGTGTAAACTTGTAGGTTTGAAGTGTAAAAAGTTCGTGAATCGACAGAAACATAAATTTTTAATCCATACTTAACTGGCTTGTTACACATGTATTGGCAGAATTTGCACCGTCCTCTGAATGCATCCAGCATTTCGTCAGCGGTGATGTACTCTCCTACCTGGTAATTTTCTTGGCAATGACGCACGAAATTATCAAATATTTTTCTGATCAGAGCCAGGTTGTCCAAACGAATTCTCTCTGTACGATCCTGGTAAAGATCGAAACGCAATGCTCTAAGCAATAGTTAAAACCTTCTTTGAGACATTGTCGCCCTGAAAATATCAGGAGCTGTCCCGTCTGCACTCCACAACTCGTCGACGTTCGTATGACGAACCCTGTAAACTCCGGAAAGGTACAGCAGTCCTAAGAGAGCTCTAATTTCGATAAAATCAGTGGCCTTACAATCACGAGGTCTACCATACTTAGCTCTCATTAAGTCAAGACAGTTATTAGTACAAATAACTATTTCTTCACCATTTCATTGGTTATAAAGAGCTCAAAACACTCGAGAGGAGATTTGGCATTCTTGGCTACATTTTTTATGCCTGGCAGATGGATGACTATGATATGTGTACGTGTGCGTGAGTTTTGTCGTGGAGGATGAAGAAACCACTTGGTAATTTTGTCTTTACCCATAATGTAATCTCCTCGATAGGTTGAGTGCCTAATTTCAGACTCATCTGCCGCAGAATCTTCCTCGCCTGACTGTTTGATGTCACTGTTATGATCCGAATGCTCGCTGGGACCATCTTCTTGGGGATCTACCAGGCTCTAGGTTGCTCATCTTCATCTTCTTCAGCAAATCAGATCACAATCAAGAAGAGTTCTTGATTTTTTCTCAATGAACCGTACAAAAATAAAAGAAATGCTAGTAACACTTGTCGATTGAACTACAAAATTGTCTCAAATAAATTATTTATAAAACACAATTTGTTAAATAAACTAATAATTACTACGTAAGCACTTACCTCTCTTGACATACTAAATAATTGCAGATATAGGTTCCTTTTCTCCCAAAACACACCCAGATAAATATCGTAGCACCGTTGGTCGAGCGATGAGAAAAAATCTCATGCCTTGAGACACGCGTGCAAAGACCACCCTCTACCGTGACACCTACGCGACTGGCGGAAATGCCGTGCGCATGAGTTGAAAGAGTAACAAAATGGCGGAAGGTATAGGGAGGGGCGGCATGCACGCTCGTTTCTAAATAAACGAAATTTTGAATTTAAATCTTGTGTGAGAGAAAATTTCACGGTGCGACCAATGGCGGGTTAATTAACTTTGTAGCCTTGAAAGCAGATCCGTAAGACACACCGGTCTTTTGTGACAAATGTCTTAAAGATTTCTGAGGGCTAAACTGTAACCGCGCTTGAATATCTTGAATTGTTTCATCCGTGAGCACTGTCTTAGTTTATAAAACGCTTAATAAAATAAAATTATAAAATTATAGTTTATAAAACACTTGATAAAATAAAAAAAGTACAGCAACATAACGAACAATACCACAGGTCTTCCTACCGAACAGAATGAAAGCTTACTGACTATGGCTAGCAGAACACATGTAAGCAGGCTCGGGAGATCCCCACTAATGAGTCATCGCCATATGAGGCCAATACGGGCTGAAGTCCGGAGGAATTAGCCGCCTGAGGGCTGGTGCTAGTGGGTTTCCTGATAAAATGATCACCCTGTATATACATATATAGATACACACATAAATATGTTAATGCCATTGCTATAATCTGCTTTATACATAAGAGTTATATTAGTAAGACATCTGACAGTAAAAAGTGCTTCGACTGATCAAACAACAGCCACAGTAATTCCATTATATTTATTTCTGTAATGAATGTTAGAATTAATTACTATAGGCAATCTACGATCATCTGACTTAGTCAGAATTGTTAAATAAATTCTGTCATTTTCTTTATTCAATATTTTCCATGGTGTATTGCTTAGAGTTTGTTATCTACATGAAAGTATTTTTATCATGATCTTTCAGGTGGAAGAGGTTATTGTAAAGCGAGCTGATTTGCGTCTTCTGACTCCCCCTTGGTGGGAGGAATTAGAAGCACTTCAACTTCCCTTGGATGATATTTATCATCAGCCTCACCACCACAATACCCATCATCATCACACGCACCATGCACGTCCATCTCCATATGCAGAACCTCTTCCAACTTTGGCCACCAGTGATGTGAGTATTTTTTCCGAGTATAGTTATTCTCATAAATTTTCTTCTAATTTCACATCCCGTAGGCCTCTTTTCAGTGCTGTTCATTTAACAAAGGAGGTGTCAGAATACAAAAACTAAATATCTCTTATTACACAAATGGAGAAAAGTAATGTATGCTGTTTTATAATATAAAACAAAACGAAGTTCTTTATTGAAATTTTAAAAATTTTATTATAAATTTTAATGATTGGTTTAAAATAAAATTTTATAAATAAAAACTCAAAGCATATTTATTGAACTTAACCCTTTCTCTATTATCTGTCTGTGAGAAGGAATATAAGGAAGACAAGATACTCAATCATAATCCCACTTGATGCATAGCATATATTCTAAAAGGTTTCTATTGATTTGAATTCTGATAAATGTATTCAAACTCTTTTTACATCACCAAAGTTTTCAATGTATTGTTCATGTCAGGGTTTTGTGGTGAGGGATGGTTACCAGCATGGTGCCACATCACCCCTCAATTCAGGAGGGTTGGCACCCATCCCTCATCCTGACCACCAGCGTGGTGTGGTCGGGCCACATCTCCGCCAACAACCACCTCAACACCTTCATAGTCGTGCTGGTCCCTTAGCCGAATCGACCCCGGAGACCCTCCCTCAGCACAGAGTTGAGGTCCTTTTTCCGAGGGGAGGAGGGAGGGTGGTGGAGGAAGATGACCTCTTTGGAGAGAGTGATGATGACCTTAGAAGAGAGGACATCCTCTTCCCACCAGAGACAGGTGAGGCAAACCATCCCTAATGCCATTTTAGCATATTCACCTGGATTTTACTGGTAGAACTGAATTTTTGTGATATGGCAAGCTGTGGGAAATATGCCCTTTATCCTTTTGTATTAATATTAAAGTATTGGTTATACAGTGACGCCTCAATTTACTGTACCTATGTTTCATATTTGCTCGCATATAATATTTAATTTTTGGAGTTCTGTAAACATTTAAGCAATATATTACTTTCTTCAATTAAATATGTCACAATTAAGTGTTTTACCTACATTTATTGTAATAAATTAGCAATCCATGAATTTTATTCAACTGAGTGGTTACTACTGCTATCATCTACTACCACAATCTCAATTATCAGTCATGCTAAGTTTTAATGAGTAGTCATCCATTTATGCCATAGCCTTGTTATGGAACTTCATTTAGGTATAAAGAGTTTATGGTTGAAATCAAATTAATGATGTTGTAAACACCTCATTTAGTATAAACTTTTCGTGATTAAGCAACAATGAAAACAGCTCAGCAACAGTGGTCTGTTCTTTACAGTGTATGTTATCAGTGAAGACAATTTGATTACTTGTTAAGGCATATGTTAAGTTGTTGATTTACAAAAAAATCTTCTAAAACAATTCTTCATAAAAGCAAATCTTCGAAAAACAATTGCTTTAAAAAAATGTCTTCACCCTTAATAACTTTGCCTCCCCTTTCTCCCATGTCAGCAATGTCATTCTTTTTTAGGCTTTACTCTGCTTCTGTGTGATAAAAAACTCTTTCTGCATACTTCCTTGCATAAATAGGTAGATTTGATTCATTAAGACAGCATAGGAAAAGGTTGAAATGGTACAAAAAGAAGAGTTGACAATCTGTGAAAAAGCTAAGATTATAAAAAAAAGTATCCTAAGATAATAATCCTTAAGAAAGAGAGAATTTTCCAAACATTGCAGCAATTTAAATGGAGAAAGGGTTTGCCATTCCAGCATACCATAGTTAATTTGCATTATTAAAAATAAAGAAGCAATTTTAGAAGCTGAATAAAAATGTATGGAGAGAGAGAGAGAAAGAAAAGAATGTGTGTACATTAAAAATTTGCTATATTACGAAAAGTGGAAAAATTTATAATGGAGTGTGGTTTCATAGAATGAACGTGCCTATAATATTCCAATTAGTGGAACTATTTTAAGGGAGAAGGCAATTAAAATATCTTTTGAATGAGACCAAACTAATTTCAAGCCCTTCAATGGATAGCTTGGTAGATTCAAAAGGACAAATGACATCGTCTACAGAATTGTATGTGGAGAGAGCATATCCATATAAATGAAAATGCAGCATTGGAAAGAATAAACATTGGTACATCCGCTGAAAAGTTATTATCCCAGAAGCATTTTCAATGCAGATGTAGTTTTTAACCTTTTGCCAGTGAAAAGCATGGCTTCAAGAGGGGAAGCTTGCCATGGTAGCAAGAAAAGCAGAGGTATTCCCATTCTGTGATAATTCTGATAGGTCAGAAAAGTTATAATCTTTTGTGATTAGCAGTTATGCTAAATAAGAAGGTTTTAAGAATGTTGCTATTCTCCCATGCAAATATATTCAAAATTTTAATTCATAGATAGCAAAGGACAGGTATTTGTGCAATTTCTGGGGTTTTTTGATGCAAAAATGGGAGGTCCTGTCAGAAAGATTCTGTTAATTTATTGATGAGTGTCCTCATCCATCTGATACATCATTTTTAGGCGCATTTCGCTTCCAGCATGAGCGCCTATTATCGTCGGTCTGTCCGTCCACATGTTCGTTCTCGGCTTCTACCGAACGGATTTTCATGAAATTTGATATTAAGGACTTACAATCAAAGATAATAAGAAAATCACAAAAATGAATCACGTATGCCAATTAGAGGTACCACTTGACTGATGACAAAAAATGAACTTTCCATCATATCTTGTCAAGTATTAGTCATATCAAAATACTTTTCAAATAAAAATTGTAGAACTGGTAAATTAGAGTATTTCTTTTCCTATACAGTTTTATCGTAGGAGTAGCCATTTTCAAGAAAATCAAACAAGAAAGTCTTAATTCGAGTTGAACAGAAAATTTCTTGCATGGTTACTTCTTCATTGTTGCTAACATAAACAATCTCACAAAAAAACATTTAATTTCCTTACGTGTGCATGTAATATTATTAAATAGGAAGAAAATGGATTATTTATGGTGAAGAAAAGAACTTTAAAACGCTATTTTCCTTACGTACATGTATATAATTTCTTTCTAATACTCCATTGCACGAAACGCGCCCATTTGTGATACGTTGTGCACTTTCCTAACTTGTTGCTTAATGTCAAGATTATGCTTTTCCAAGTGAACTGTACCAGCATGTTACAGCCACTTGATTTGAGAATTATTAATTGCTTTATGATGGGATAAAGGTCATCTTTAGTTCAGAAGGCTGTATCATAAGTACTAAAGGAATGAGAAACTAAAATTGAACATACTACAAGCTGCTACATGGAATAAAGTTAGTCTTGAAATAACTCCAAGCTGTTTAAGGAAAATAGAATTTAATCTGAGGACTATTGGATACTTGGAGGAAACTGCAGACAAGGTTGATGAAGAGGATAGTGCACCAGATACAACCGTGAACTTTGATGAGTAGACATTTTGCTGTAATACTGACCTCATAATAGGTCTCCAGAAAGTGGAAGGTATTTCACAACTTTCCAACCACAAATAAAATTAATCAAATTGAGAGGTGGCTGTTCAGTATGAATATGCAAACCAAAGCTGTCTACAATATTTGATTACTTCGAAAAATAACTTTTTATCCTCAATTTTTTTTATATATTTCATAATAAACTTAGTTTTGTAATGTTTTAATTATAAAACTTTTATTATAACTTGACCTGTATGTATGTATGCCGTGTTTAAAATCCCAATAACTAATACATTTTGGGCACTTCCCTATGAGCTAAGAGTATGAACTTTTGACTGTTAGTAGGTTATGGTATGCCCTCAACGTAAAAATTTGCAAATCTCAGAAAAAGTACCTGGTTCGACTCCAGGTGATAATTTCCAGTTCCCATAAGATTATACGTAAGAAGCCATTTTTTGATGTTCAAGCTTCTATTCTTTTGCCAATTTAAATTGGAATAAATTGACTTACGATCTTCGGACCTGGACTGTTTTAAAGAAAAATGAATGGAGTTTCTTATTCTTATTGTCGATTTCTGCCTTCAGTTTGTAATCTCATAAATTATACGTTTAATTCACATATTTTGGGGGAAAATCAGCTTGTTAGCAGGATGTTGCCTTGACAACCATGCCATTGTTAAACCTCGAGCTTACATTGTTGTCTTCCTAAGCTTAAGAAAAGCGGGCTTTGAATGGATACAATCTTTTTCCGTTGTTAATTTTAGCCTCACTTTATAATACGATACATTGGCTCAACAATTTTAGGCCAACCATTTTTAATATATTCTAGGATGACACTCAAGATGGAATTATTCACTGTAGCCATTCCTATATCACGGAAAGACAATAATTGTGACTCAAAATTTGATACTACTTCCAAACATTAATATACCTGATCCCCTGTCGAACCCTCAACAGGCAACTGTGATAAAGCATCAGCATTGTCAATAGTAGAACCCTTTTTAAACTTTAATTTAGTAGTTATATGATGACAAAATAATAGACCAATGTTGTAGCTTAGCTGCTGCTAATTAGGAAACACTTACTAGGATTGAAAGTACTCTTAAGTGGTTCATGATCCATAACAATAGTAAATTTTGTACCTACAAAAAACTTATACAACTTTTTAAGTGCAAAAATGACTGCCAACTGACTATAATTTCTTTCTTCCTTCGACAACATAGAAGATACAAAAACTACAGGAGATTCATCCCCACTTATCATATGACGTAATACCGCTCGACAGTAACTAACACGGGTAACTTAGGGTTAAACAATTGAAGTTTAGATTTTTCTGAAATAATTGTTTTGCTCTTCTCAAACACTTCAGCATACTTTTTCTACCACACCCAGGACACATATTTTCGGGTTAATCTATACAGAGATTCTAACAAATCAACTGACATCAGAACAAATTTATGATAATAATTTATTTAACCTAAATAGGATTTTAATTGTGTCACATTATTTGGACTAGGGGCATTACGGATGGCACTTATTTTTTCCTCACTAGAGTGCAGCCCAAACTCATCCAAACGTATGTGTATTTTACATTACCTAAGAAAATTTTCTTTGCAACGTAGGCTTTGGAACACTCACCCAAGCACAGCATACCATCAAAATCATGGCAATAGTACACAGTCTCTCTTCTCATTGTCATTATCATCCTCATCATGGAAATACTACATTTAATCGATTGTAAGCCGACCTTTTTTTACCTTTTTACCTCCTTAAAAATTGCCACTCTGCTTACAATTGGGTCTTAAAAATCGAAATAAATGTTTTGATAAATTCACTCCCGAGACATCTCTAGTATCAGGGGCGGATTGGGCCGCCGGGACACCAGGCAAAGTTCCGGTGGGCCGATGCTGCTCCTGGGCTGGTGTGGCAGATAAGGTGTACTCTAGGCAAGACAGACTAGAGTATGCCTTGCCTAGGTACCACATACTCTAGAGTACATCATACCTGGCGGTAGCGTGTACTCTAGAGTTCGGCATGCCTAAACACAAGCCCAGGCATAGCGTACTCTGGCTGGTGATTTGGACTCTTAGAGTCCACGCTACCTGAGACCCTTGGTAGTTAAGATGTACTACTCTATGTTTAAATAAATTTTTAATTGTAATATATTGATGTACATATCAAACCATACATGTTGACTGCCAATCAATTACTTATTGACAATTTCCTCAGTATATTTATGGAAAGTCACAGTATAGACCCTGAAGCATTTTCTTAGTAACATTTTGGATTCAAATGAAATGATGATTGAATGGTTAGTACACCACTGACGGATGAATGATTGAAATTGCTCAACTGATAGTACTTAATTACTTAATTCGATTAAATGTTACTTCTAAAATAGGTAAGAAAAATACTTTCATTCCAAACATATAGGCTAAATCATGCAATCAAATTTAAATGACTTTTAAATTCTCTGGTATATAAATGATGGTATGCAGAAGATTCAACGCTATCAACTCACCGCCGGAAAATTTGCCACCAGCAATTCACCGCCGCGAAAAATTCACCTCCAAGTGAAACTAATAGAATTTTATGGATTATCTATAGCATATATGGACGCTTCTTATGTATAGGGATACAGGAGGATATAAATGTTTTGGTACTTCTAGATGTGCTAGAAATCTGAAAGCGATGGGCGAAACGGGATGGCTAATAGTAACGCTCAGATTTAAAGGCCCATAAAAAAACACAACGGTACTTATGAAAAGGGAAAAAACTTAATCCTTGAACTTTTTTACTTTCACCTAAAGATTTTAGTTTAATTTATAAATAGCAATTATACCCGGTGTCACTCGTGTTCTTAAATCAATGCAAAAAATCGGTACAGCATACATAGTACAAACTTTCTCATATACCAATGCGTCGTTTAGTTATCTTTAGAAAATGAAAATCATATCAGCCAGTTTTTAGAAAATCCAATTTTTGTTAAAGTTGTCGAAGAATAAACTAGCCTTATATTCATTCATTGAGAAAAATGAAATATGTAGTATTATTGCAGACGTATATTCAAGTAACAGTACGAAATTTTATCAAAATCGTTCTAGCCGTTTTTGAGAAAATCAAATTATTGTTAAAGTTGTCTAGAATATACTAGCCTTATATTCATTTTTTGAGAAATATGAATTAATTGGTATTATTGAAGAATTGCGAAAACCACTTTTTCGGACTCAGCTACACATAAAACGTATATTTCCGTCAAAATCTCGAGGTCGAATTTTTTCACCATAACAATACTTCCTCAATGTACGTCGTGTATGAGAAAGTAAAAACAGACATATTTGGTGGTTAACTTTCCTTGATCCAGTTAGCTAGGGACCAGTTTAGAAATGAAGCAATGTATTGTATTATTTCTGGGATTCGGTATCCATGTCATTATATTTATACTAGGATATAGCCGTCAGTAATGAAGGGAATAAAGAAACTTCAAAATTATGTTATCATACCATAATTTCCAAAAGGAAACAAATATATCTTAAACTTAAAATAGTTGCATATATTCTTCCACAAAGAGAATGAATGTACAGTGAACCATCAGTATATCGGACCTCGATATAACAGACTTCAGATATAACGGACAGATTTTCCACCTTCTACTTTCTCCTAAATTTCCACCAGGGTCGGGAAAAATCCAAATTTTCCAAAAAGTATCCCAAGTTCAATTCCTTGGAATAATTCCGTTTCAAATAAGATATATGGGAAAATCAATTTTCATTTCGCAACTGTGAAATTAAACGATTTAGAATTAAATGCGAAATCCTTTCACATGGATAAAAAACTTTGCTCATTTCTTTGCAAGATGGTATACACTTCGCTTAGATAGCTTAATTCTATCACCTTCAAAAAAGCAAATAAAAAGTCCTGCACTGTGAATTCGAGGCTTTCACATGATATTCAAATGGAAAACAAAAATAATTATTTCAACCTTTCACCCAGCATATTTCGGTGTGAAAAATAGCGCATTTGACTAGTTTAAGCAGCAGGATAGTTTATGCAAACTGTAGGTTATCGCGAAGTATGGCTTTATACGGAACAAACACTCTTCATAATATTTATGTAGAGATATGTGAAAATATTGATTTAAAGTGATAGAGTCCATGTTACCTGGCAGAGTATGTTTTACCTGGCATATTGTTTGGGCACGGTGAACTCTTAGAGTCCACCCTATCTCCTACACCGGGGATGCCTGAGTGGTTGCTGCCTCGGCCAGGAGTTGTCGCTTTTCCGTATTCTAAAGTAGTGTTTCTCAAACTATGGACCACGGTCTCCTAGGGGGTCGCAACATTATTTTAGTTGTTAGGTGGGCCGATACCCGAGTATTTGCCCGGGCCGATTTTTGCTCCCAATCCGCCCATCTAGTATGCACGTGCATGTAATCCTAGGATTGCCTGAGCATACCGTCATTCCCTCGTGCCTTTGCAAGCATAAATTTTTGTAATTTACTTTGGCGAGTTTTTCAGTGTTTTTTAATACTTCCATAATGGGATGAATGCATTATTCTGCGGAATTTAAGAGAAAAGTGATAGCATATGTGGAAGAAATATCAATCTTGCTGCACAATGGCACTATGGGATTGATAAGTCGAATGTGAGATGTTGGAGAAGACGAGAGAAACTGGGATATTTTTGTTGTGAGATTAAAAATCTGGGACATAACTGGGACAAATTACATTTTAGTAAAAATTGTATTGAATGCTTGAATATAACGTAATTTGTGTTGTAATTTTAGTTGATGCTTTTTTTTAACTACGAATTGAAGAAACCAGTGCATTCATACTTTTCGGTATATTTTCCACAACAAATCCCGGAAAACACCCAACATGGAATTTTCCTCTCGTGCTCTTGTGAAAAGTGAGGGTCGGCTTACAATCGATTGAATATGCTAATTGTTATTATTCTCACCTCTTATCTGACCATTCACTTTAGTCAGATTCTGCAAGTTTTTCTGCATGTTCTTCACTTTCATTGGTATGGAATGAGTTGGGTGGTCCTAAAACCTACTGAAAAGTAGAGTGATCATAATGCTCTTCACTTTCCAGGATTCCTGAAATATCATTGAACTTCAAAGATATCCTTTTACTTGATGCCATGGTTGTATACTGCAATCCCCACTCATGCACACAATATAGTTGGGTGAATCTCCAGACAAATTCTTTTAAGTGGACAATGCTATAAATCTCCTCATGTTACATTGCCTTGTTTGTTTCCACATCACCTTCTGTCCAAAAAATGCTGTAATTACACTCCTAAACAAACATTTTCTTTGTATTGGATCTGTGTTTTTTCTTGTTTTGCACTCCTACTAGGATTTTATGAAAACTATTAGTGCAAAAGATGCCACATCATATAACATACTGTTAACAAAGTATATATATACTAGAGGAAAAATCATTTATTTCCTTAAAAATTCCAACCCCAAAAGTTCTATGATATCTAACTTTTCATAATATAAAATAATGACTGCAACTCAGCATGCTGCAAGTATATTTGTTGGTCCATGTTGAGGGATAAAAGGATTTATTGTCTAAGTCGTATAGGCCTCTATGTATGTGTGTGTGTATTGCTATGTTATGCTAATTTGGTATTAGATGCAATGTTTTGACAGTTATTAAATTAATTACTAGTTAATTGGAGAGTATACTATGTGATTAATCTAATCAGGTGTGACTTCAGGAAAGTAGGCAATATTATTCATATTAAATAATAGACCGTATTTTTCCACAGATTTTTATTTTTGCGACCGATTTCTGGCCAAATGATGCCATATCACATGTGAAATCGGTCACAAAAATAAAAATCTTTAGAAAAGTACAAAGTCTATTATTTAATATAAAGAGTATGCTGTGTTGATATGTCAACCTGCAATTTCATGAAGACCAATAATTACAGCTTTTACATTCTCTGAAGGAAAGCATTGATACATGATCATCTGGGGTGCCTATTTTTCTTATTATTCTTGATTTAGAATAAAAAAGGTATCCTCATAGGGATAACATGGAAATTATTCAACTATAAATAATATAAAAGGAAATTTTGATATTGTCTTCATTTGGTTAATATAGGAGTCTTTATCATCATGTGGTGTAGTGAACTATCAGCTCAAACATAACTGAATTCATGGCATCTAATCCAACAGCTATTTAATATTTGTTAAGAAAGTTTCTTTCTTATCCTGTTTAGAATCTTATGGATTGATTGAGTAACATCTACCTGAATAATAGTTCACTTGTCATCTCATGATACACATCCTTTATTGATCAAAATTTATCACCATTATAATTCCATTTTCATCCATAACCTATCACAGAGCCATTAATTGAAATTTAACTTAATCATCTATCCTTTCAATGTAACTTTTATTGAAATCAATTCCACATGCATATTTAGACTATGGGGTGTCGGTGGTGTAGTGGTTAACACTAGAACGGCGGACGCGGTCATATTGACCGCTGGGCTTTGCATTTTATCTCGATGTGTTCTTGTTTTTTCTCCGATCCTTTTTACCTTTTGCTGACTTTTATTATATTAATGTCAAGCACAATTCAGCTGTTTTTTTATGCTGATCCCTGTAATACTTTTTTATTTACAAGCCTTACCTTACCTGGCGGCAGCGGTCATTTTGACCGCTGCACGTTTTTCCTCACCTGTCTTTAGATTATTACAGCAGATCTTCATTTGTCTCATTTTGTATCATCAGCAGTTATGTTCGTCGTATCTACATTGTATCTAACTTATTATCTGATTCCACACTAATGATGCTGACGAATATTAGTACGCTCACCGGTTAGTGCTCTGCGACTCCTTATTGATAATTCCATGATCGTGCACATAAAGAAATGTACTGACGCTGAGGCAGAAAGGCAAACAAATAATCAATTGTTAATTAATTAAGTTGGTTTGAATCGTTGTGTAAATTTTCCCGCTTAAAAACTACGGAGAAATAACGAGCGGTCAAAATGACCGCCTCTGCCGTTCACGGGGCGTCGTCTGGTCCCGCCATCCTAGTGTTAAGGCGCTGGCCTACTACTCGCCTGCTGTTCTAAACGGTAGCAGGCTTGATTCCTATGAAAGTAGGATTTTTTTCAGAGGGTGTGTACGAACTAAGAGAATGAGACAGTGAAGAAACAAAAAATGAGGAGAACGCACAAATCAGCACCCATCCTTCAAAAGGGATGTTAAGCAGTTGGCCGCCATGGTGTTCTTTGAAAGAGTAGGCTAATGCCGGCACTGGGTTTCCCCTCCTCCCTTCTGTATGCACAGTGTGGAAGGCAACGGGAAACCAGCACACCATCTGTATATATTCCCAAGTCATTGAAACCAATCTAAGGATTAAATTGCTCAATTTATTTTATTGTTTAAACTATAAATAAAAATTTTGAAATTTCTCATTTTTGGTACTCATAACTAAGGAGGAATTCTTTAGAAGTTGGATACATCTGATAAAATAAAGGAAAGAGTGATACATAGTTTCTTATATATAAAATTTAATTACATAATTATATGTTTTGAATGAAGGAAGGTTTAAAATTATTCACTTTAGAATTGTGTTTTTCGTATTAGTAAAGCATGTAAATTAAAATTAATAAAGCTTTGTAGATAATTTGACGGTGTAACATCTGTATTTTTAGCAATTACCAGTTGAGGGTTAATTTAAAATTTAATTCATCCTGAATTAGCAATATTGGTCTTATCTATATATTTGATGAAAAGTTTGCTTTGGTCATCTGCATCATTTCAAAATTGAAATTCCCTTCATTCTCAGGTGCAGTTGCAAAAATAGCATAGAAATTCCACATCCTGCTGTCTGATCAAATGGAACGTTCTCACAACAAACTTGTAATTAATCCATTTGACAATCGAGACAATTCTTCTAACATGTGATTTCTCATTTATTTATATTGCATGTTTCTCATTTTTCCTTAGGACTCAAAATTAGAGAGGTCATGGTTGCTATCTAGCTTGGCTTATTGGTTGATCAGTCATTGCAATAAATGATGCTTCTTTGATCTTCATACTGTTTAAATTATTTTCTGCTGGAATGTTAAGACTTCACTCCATTTGGTTTGTTGGTGTTATATACATGTATACTAAGAATCTTGAATTGTTTCCAGGGGCATAGCCAGGTCATAAATCCTCTAGAAATGCTTTTATCATCCCAAACAAGATTTTAGTAACTACTGATTTGTTCTCTTAAGTTTTGTTTATTTAAAATCCATACTATAACATAAATAGTAAGCATAAATAATTGTAAAATATTTATGGTTTTGTTGCTGTAACTATATTCTTTTTAAATTCTGGCAGTGCTCCTGTCCACATGAAATTCATAATATGTTATTTTTCACTTATTTGTCCGACTTAAACTTGGCTTGGTTGTCTGATTTCTTCTGGACAGTTATCCTCACAAATCATTGATATTTTGTTATTGTTTTTAAGTTGACATTTATAACTCAGTCTTGAAGCTAACAGATTTTGTTCAGATTTTTACCATGTGAATGCTTACAGGTTGTTCATTGTTGTTTAATAATCTTCATAATAACTTAAAGATTGACATATTCTTTATCATAATGCTAAAAATAATATCATGTAATACTTATTATTCCTAAGGAAAAATTATAAGCATGCAAAACTTGCAGTGCATAAATCAGAATGAACTAGTTCTACCAAAACATGCAGGCAAAATGTACACAGTCAACACTGTTAATAACTTATTTATTGTTACATGATGCACATTAGAGATTATCTTACTCAAATGTTTGTTTTTTAATTCTGGATTGCCCAGTGTCATTAAAATCTATTGTTCATTTAAAAATGAATTTACTTTATAATACATGCCGAGGGATATTTCATAGGAATAGACATAAAATCTTTGTAATTGTAAATACCTATTTAGCCTTAAAGAATTCCAAAGTTATTTTTAAATGTCAGTTTTCCATTGAGTGTGTTATTTACTCAGTGAATACAGTTTATTGTAAAAATAATACACAAACTTATTTTATTAGAGTCATTATGAAATTAATATTTAAATTTAAAAAGTATGTAGTTCCATATGCTTATCATTGAGTTTTTTTGTCATTTTTTCATAATACTATTTTGTTTTTCCTTCTATTTAATGTATCAATTTTGAAAATGATAAAAGTTTTCAGACCCCATTGCTGTTGCTTCTGTTCAAAGTGAGTATTTTTACATTTAGTATTAATGAATTCTCCAAAATTCCATATCTTAAGCTCTGCACCTCGGTGTTTTTCAGCATGGATTACTCTTCGCATCAATTTCAGAAGGAAGCTTCAATGGTCTTGACATTTCAGACTGTGTTGGCTTGTTTTAATGATTCCTTTTCATGGTCTGTTTACTCTTTCTTTCTCTGTCTCAGTGTTTCATATTTTTCCCTTTACTACTTCTTTAGGGTTTCATAATTATTTTAACCAGTTGTTTTATAAAGATTTTCAATCTTCATTTCTAAAGGAGCTTGAAAGAGGCTTTGCTTTATTTGGAATTTTTCAAATTTTATTAAAATCGAGTAAAGTTTGTTTAATCTTATCATTTGAAAATTCTGCTTGTGCTGTTTTCAGCAGAAAAATCATTCCTGAATTCAAGTTATTTTATCGTGGTATCTATAGCATTATTAAAGCTCCTAAACATATTTTTTGTTCTCTTCTATTTTTATTGTGCTGCTAACTTGGCCAAATATTTCTTTCTTTAAGGTCCAGTTAGATCATCCTCATTAACACCAGGTACTCTGCTGGATGGAGGCCTTGGTGTTGAAGGGGGTGTTGCAGTTGCTGGAGGTGGTGTTGGAGTATGTGGTGGGGTCATGGGCTCAGGTGGTAGTGTGGGGGCAGGAGGAGTATTAGGTCCTGGTGGAAAGTCTTCCTCAACCTCTGGTGGAGGCTGCAGCAGTGGCAAACGAAGCAGCGCCTTGAGTCGTGCGAGCAGTTCCAGCCTCGCTGAAGGTGGCCGCAGTCCGACTCCACGATCCCAACCTCCTACTCCAAGGTATTTTGCCCCTCATCTGCCTTATCTAATGAAGCACTAGAATTTATTAGTTCTACAATTGAGAATTTGTTAATTGCTGTATTTGATCACATATAAATCACACTTTTCCAAATTTTAAATTTATATAATGAAGGTGTCTTATATGCAAAGAAAAATTATTGGTGAATAAAAGGGGTAGCCAACCAGTGGCATTTTAATTTGTGCTTCTTTGGAACTTCAAAAAAGTATATGGTGACTATCTCCCATAGAAAGCATTGAATGATTAATTAAATGTGAGTCTTTTGAAAGAGCCATAGTCATTTTAAATAACATTTTTTGTGTGCTAGACAAGAGGCGGAAGACAGCATTCTACTTCCTTAGCTAGTGGTTTTACTTTCCAACCTGAACAGTGACATTGAACATCTAATGCACTATCTCCTTCAGCAGCATATTTGAGCATAGTTCTGGATGAGTCATGTCATGTGCAGGATAAACCTCAATTATCAGTATTTGTCTGCAACATGTCGGACAATTATGTTGTACCAGAAGTTCTCCTTCAAATCACAAAATAGGTCACTTCATGAAAATTGCCATGGACATTGTGATTTTCATTCACAATGTCCATGGCAATGTCACAATCCTATGGAATAATTGGATGAAGATAACCTCCCTAGCGATTTGCCACTTCACTGTACAATTTGATCTCTCTCTAGAGCAGGGGTGTCCATTATGTCACATGCAGGTGACCTGTCATCTTTTAGGAAGATAGGAGTTGCCCGCAGAGGCAGCAAGGTGCTAGAAAAATTAAAAACCGAATTTGAAGAATATTTTCTGAATTTTAAAGAACTCGAGTTCATAACATTTTGTTTCATTTCCTTTTGCCGAAATTGACATTGAAAAAATTTCTAGCGACATAGGAGATATGTTCAACATGGATGTAACATCTTGTAAATGAAATAATTTTGTTGCAACATAATAGAGTTGAAAGCAAGATACAATGATTAAAATATTTTGAAACTTGATGCATTTATTTTGAAAGCACATTTTCCTTTCACTTATTTATGTGGATCAATATTTTCTAATATGAACCTAATTGAATCAAAAACCAGAAATGTACTCACCAAAGAACATCTTGAAGATTGTTTTGAGAGACAAGCCCAATTACCAATCACTGGCTAAAGACATGCAGTGTAAATGTGCCTGTGATCGTTTAAATTAGAGCTGCCCAACTTTTTTGGTGTGGCGGGCCAGACGGGTTGGTGTAGGAGAAATTTTGTTCAAGCAAAGATTGAAGATAGGCCAGAAAGCATGCACCCCCAACGTGCATCGTTATTATACTGCCCATGCCCCCCTTACTTACAAGGGAAGGCACCTAAGTGTAAGTGGCGGATCACGACCAAACTTCACAGGATGAAAGAAAACGAAAAATAATTAGACGTATTTTCGGAAAGGCGTCTAACGAGCCCGCGTTTTCGAGATATTTGCAATTGAAAATTGAAAAACAAGTGGCTTGTCTACTAATACCATGACGAGCGACACCCTGACAACAGGTGGCGGTAGCCTAGTGATAAAGTGTCGGTCTGCGGAAATTGTGTCGAGGTTTCGATCCTCGACATCGCCAAATTTTTTTTCTTCTCCAATCAATGTTTTATGACTTTAGTTTTATGTAAGTTGTCCAAATTACATCATTAATAATTTTCTTTCTTTTTTCAGGCCAGTATTTTAATTTTAAATCCATTCCAATGCACTTTTTACAACATACTCGGATTATATACGTACTTGATACATATATATAACATTTTCTACGAACACCCTCCTCGATATTTCCACTGTAGAGATGCATAGTTTACGTGCCGAATAAAGAGCACTTTATGCCACGTTCCGACGGTTTCTCGAGTCCTTTCAGTGCATCCTGGCAGTGGGCCCTACCGGGTGGGGTCACTTCTCGCTCGCTCTCCTAGGGATGGATTAGGGAACCGTAATTTATTCATATGTAATGGTTATACCACCATTAGTCGGTCGCCATTGCCTCATTAGTTACATCAGAGCACATCACGTGAAGGATGAGGATGCCTTTTGGATAGGACTTGGCTGTATATTTCTCATCACTATCCCTTGTACTCCACCTAACCTAACGATATCGTAACACTTGTCATAAGCCATTATTAAGAACTGGCCTTACTGGCCTCAACGTCATTGACGTTGAGGAATACCTCGCGATCATCGGTCAATTTTGCGGCGTACCAAGCGTACCGAATCATTTTTTGAAAAACTGGTGCCTGCAGCTGGTGATGCACAATTGATTGAATTTTAATGGCATCATTTCCCGTCGTCAAGCCTCTTTTTACCTTCTAACAGAGCAGGACAGTTTTGAATTCAGCACGTAAACTATGCATCTCTACAGTGGAAATATCGAGGAGGGTGTGCGTAGAAAATGTTGTATATATGTATCAAGTACGTATATAATCCGAGTATCTCGTAAAAAGTGCATTGGAATGGATTTAAAATTAAAATACTGGCATGAAAAAAGAAAGAAAATTATTAATGATGTAATTTGGACAACTTACATAAAACTAAAGTCATAAAACATTGATTGGAGGAGAAAAAAATTCGGCGATGTCGAGGATCGAACCCGCGACAAAATTTTTGCAGCCCTACACTTTATCACTAGGCTACCGCCATCAGTTGTCAGGGTATCGCTCGTCATGGTATTAGAGGAAGGCCACTTGTTTTCAATTTTCAATTGCAAATATCTCAAAAACGCAGGCTCGTTAGATGCCTTTCCGAAAATACGTGTCTAATTATTTTTCGTTTTCTTTCATCCTGTGAAGTTTGGTCGTGAACCGCCACTTACACTTAGGTGCCTTCCCTTGTTAGTTGGTTTGAGGGCATTTCCAAGAGAAATATAGAACAATAGTGTAGTTACCCTTGTTAGCAGCTGTGTGGGGGAAATTTTTCTGCTGCTTTTGTCTTCCTGGTTTCTCCCATCCGTTTTTGCACGAGGTAAAAACTTTGGAAGAGGCATGCAGGGAAAAATGTTTTATGACTGGTAGGGCTTGGGCAGATTACCAGTATTCTATAGATACAAACGAACCGACAGGTAAGCTCCCCTAGAGCTATGGCACCCCAGGCGTCTGCCCAGCTCGCCCGTACCTTGGGCAAGATAAAATCATGCCACGAGTCACCAGTTGGACAGCCCTAGTTTAAATAAATAATAAATTTACCGTATATTCCGGTGTATAAGTCGCCCTTTGATTCTTTAAAAAATTTTCCTAAAACTTATTGTTAGAGTTGACTTATACTCCGAACATAAAATGTGAACCTTAAATTATAGATGAATAACATCGATATTAATGAAGACCATTTATCTTTCTGTGGAGGTCATCACTATTTTGCATCAGGTGTTCCAGTGTTTACATTTTATGACATTTATTTTAGAAGATTTATAATAATTAATTTTAATACTGTATTTACTCATGTAATCCGCATCCTCATGTACCTCGTGCACCCCTATTTTTGGACAAGTTCAAGGAGAAAAAAATTAATTCGTGCTTTAATAAGTTGTCGTCTACAGCGGTGGAAAATTAGAAAAAAATCAAAAAAGTGTGGGGATTCCTGTAGGTGTGTTCTCTCCATGGTTCCATCTAAGCTGCGCGGTTGCGCAGCAGTTTTTGAAGTGCGTGCATTAAATTTTTCAAGCATGCAAGATTGTGTGTATCTTAGGATATGTCAGAACAGGGCCGTGTCAACCCTGGTGCACATCCACACACTAGCATCATGTAGGCGTGCATAGCAATATTCATTCCGCCCATGGATGAAAAAAATTAGAGGGAACTATGGTTCAGTGTATACAGATACCAGATGCCAACTTATTCCAGGAAAAGTGTAGGTAGAAATTGATAGTAAATTTTTAATGATACAATAATAAACTTAAAACTCAATTAAAAGGTACAGATTTAATATTATAAAAATATTACATCATCTCAATGTTGAAGATGCACCAACGGCTGTATAAACCATGCATTAACCCTAAAAATTTCTTGGTCATGTAGATACGTGTAAACTTTGTAGAATTCTTTGTCTTTTGCAAATATAAGCGTAGACGCAAGTGTGTTGCAGTAAATTTACTATCGAAACTTGCAATTTTTAAAACTTGGTCAGAAATCTTCATGTATGACGTGCTGCCTCTTTTTTTTTTACCAACATTTTGGGAAAAAAGGTTCATGGAATACACATTTGCTATACAGGCGACTCCCGAGTTTCAACCATTCGAGATTTGACAAATTCGAGATTTCGACACAGCCGATCGAATCAGGAACTACTTTACGCAGAGTAATTTTTGCAGAGTAATTGCTTCCGACCAATGATGCAAGGTTTAGTTTTAGTGTAGACGTAGTTATATCTGCTCTAATTGTTTGAATTTGTGCTAATTTCACTCTTTTCTGTTAATCTTTTATTTAAATTTATTTATTTTATTGATTTATTTATAAATTTATCACTGAACATGGCATAGTTGAAATTTCTGTTGATGTGCCTCCATTTAGTGCAAGTCATGGCTGGTTTGACAGATTTAAGAGAAGGACAGGTTTGCATAACCTTAAATTAATTGGCGAGGCTGCAAGTGCAAATACTGATGCTGCCACAAGTTATCCTGATGAATTGTGTGCATTGATTGAAGAGGGCGGCTCTTGTTCTCGTTGTGTTCTTAATTGTGACGAAACAGGATTATTTTGGAAGAAAATGCCAGCCAGGATGTAACTTGCCAAGGAAGAAAGAACCGCCTCAGGATTTAAGCCAGCAAAGGATAGACTGACCCTGCTACTTGGTGGCAATGCTAGCAGGAGACTTTAAGTTTAAGCCCCTGTTAGTTTACACCTCTGAAAATCCAAGAGCTTTTAAGGGGAAGACAAAAAGTATGATGCCTGTCATATGGAAGTCGAACCAAAGGACTTGGGTGACTGGATCTGTTTTCAGGGACTGATTTGATTTTTATTTTATGCCATCAGTGAAAAAATATTTTAAGAACAACAATCTGCCATATAAAGTTCTGTTAATTTTGGACAACGCACTTGGACATCCCAGAATTTAGATGACATGAATCCCAATGTGAAAGTATTGTTTCTTGCTCCAAACACCACCTCATTGCTCCAGCCTATGGACCAAACAGTCATAGCAACCTTCAAGCGGTATTATGCTCGTCGCACAATGCAGCAGGCAATCGCAGCAACTGATCCGGAAGGTGGTCCAACCCTAAGGGACTTCTGGAGAGACTACAACATCTGGAATGCAGTTAACAACATTGGAGATTCTTGGGCTGAGGTCAAGCAGTCAACCATGAATGGGTCATGGAATTAGCTCTGCCCACAGTTTGTCATTCATTTTAAAGGATTTGAAGAGATCCCTGAGCAGGTCACCAGAGAAGTTGTTGCACTGGGGATGCAACTTGACTTAGAAATGCATGAGGCAGGTGTCGATGAGCTAATTTCATCTCATGCAGAGGAGTTGACCAATAAAGACCTCATCGAATTGCAACAATCCATTGAGACCAAGGAAGATGGCGAAGATGATATTATGGTTTCTCCAACTAAACCTATGGACTTGTCTTTAAAAGACCTTAGTGAGATCTTCTGGAGTCTGGATAATTTCATAATCTTGATTGGCGAAAAAGATCCTAATACTGAGAGGAGCTCATTGATGCAAAGTGCTGCTCTTAAGGATGTAGCCTGCTACAGGGTCCTTTATGAACAAAAGAAGAAGGATAAAATTCAACCGAAGCTGTATAAATTCTTTCAGAAGGTTGAAAGACCACAGCCAGCAGAAGCTGCTTCAACATCTGCTGCAAGGACTAGCCTGTCCAATTCCCTAGTCAATAGCCCATCCAATTCTCCACCCAATAGCTCCTCTTCTTCTAACTAAAATCTTCCAACCTCTCAATTAATAAACCAAGTCCAGTAAGCGCAGTTGAAAAAGATTTAAGGTATGAAAATATTTTTAATTTTATTGCTTCTTTTTTCTTAAGTTATTTTGTGCCTTTTTAATAACGTTTATATTAATTTCACTGCGATAAATAGTTGTATGTATAGATAGATGTATGCAGGTGTTATCCAGCTCGTGCGAGTTTGTAACAAACAACTCACACGATCCGGATCGGGCTGTTTGCACAACATATTGCATACATCTATCTTTGAAGTTCGAAACAAAAATTTATTTTTTCCGTTTTAGTGGCAAAAATAAGTTATACATTTAAAATATTTATTATATAATTTATTCATAATTTAATATTGTTGTATTAACATATTAGTAATGTTATTTTATCTTTA
The DNA here is from genome assembly GCA_036926305.1 of Uropetala carovei. Classification (NCBI taxonomy): domain Eukaryota; kingdom Metazoa; phylum Arthropoda; class Insecta; order Odonata; family Petaluridae; genus Uropetala; species Uropetala carovei. Next base: position 361,433 of record JAXCHB010000127.1, read on the forward strand.
TAGAACGTGAGGGGAGACATTTCCCGAGTTGCGGGAACATATCCCCCAATTATAACATGCAAGTATAAATGCATGCACACGCAATTTCAAGCCAGATCAAAAGAAGATAAAGCAGAACCCTTAAAACGGAGTACAAATAGTTATGAAAGCATGATTAAAAATTTTTATGGACACTTTTGAGTAAAAATTTCAAGATTTGCAGGATGAAGCCCTCATATATTAGCCATACATAAAAATCAGCACTGCTAGGAATGCATCTCCATAAGTTCAATGTTATAGTGACCTCTTGCAGCATTGTTTCATACAAAGCTCTGTTTACTAGGAATGAATCAAGAGCACTATAAGAGGTGTGACTATACCAATTATCTTCTCTTTATTATTCATATCAAAGGTTTTTCTTATAACTTCAGTTGTCAAAAGTTCTGTACACAGAGCTGGCTTTAGGACAAATGCGATACCACACAAAGTAGGTTTTAGGCACCCCCTTGAAGGTTACACCTATATCCCTTACAGGGCTCCTTCAGTGCCCCTAGACCTTTGGCACCTCAGGCAACCACTCGCTTTCCCCTAAGGCCAGGGCTCTGTCTGTACATCTCGCCTTTCATTTCAGATCTCAAGCCGCTACCCCACACAAGTACAAGAAAGGAGATGTGGTCTCCACTCCTTCTGGCATCCGTAAGAAATTTAATGGTAAGCAATGGAGAAGACTTTGCTCAAAGGATGGCTGCACCAAGGAGTCTCAAAGAAGAGGATACTGCTCACGGCACCTCAGTCTGCGTGGAGGCATCCTCAGGTCATCTTCAGGAACAGGGACATCACCAGCCACCTCTACACCATCTGGTTTTCATAGGTAGACATTGTTAAAGTTAATTACCATATTTACCCAAATATAAGACAATCTCTCTTTTTGGAACTATAAAAGAAAGCATATTTAAACGTACTTTTGCCATAACTTTATTTTTAATCATGTAAGATTATTACAGTTTTTACTTTCTCCGTACATTGTATGGGAAAGTATTGTGATCACAAAAAAAATCGACTTCGAGATTTCAACGGAAATATACGTTTTGAGGTCCCTAGAACACGTTTAGACTATTTTCGGACTGATGTGTGTGTGGATGTATGTGATTGTGGGCACTCTAACTCAAAAAGTACTTGTCATATTAATACCAAGTTTCATATATAACACTTTAACATGAGCACAAAGACCTGATTAGTTTTTGGACAATACCGGTTAACAGGAAGTCGAGGTTTATTCGAAACCCGATTCAGTTTTTGCAATATATCTTCGTTAAAACATCATTATTGTATATACAATTCTATACAAAGGTTATAGAGAATGTAATTTCCTACAACTTTCATTTGAAACAATTTTCCAAAGCAGTTATTGTTTAGGAATTATTTATAAATAATCGGTTTTTTCGGTTTCCATCAAATATCTCCTTAAAAACGTCGTTATTGGTAATCTTTGTGAGGACCATGGCTGTAGAGAATAATATTTCTTCCAAGTTTTGTTTGAAACAAATTTTCGTAGAACCATCCATTTCAGAGATATTTACCTTATTCTTAATTTCCAGTATACAGTGCCACCACCATGTAGAGGTGAATTCTGTAAACATATTCAAAATATACCTAATTTACGGCAATAAGGATGACTGTATTCTTTTACAATATGAAATAATAATTTTGCCTGATGATGTTATTCATAATAATGTAAATATCTATACCCCAAATATGGAGAAAGTCGTGTTGGCCACATCAGATTTTTTCATGGATGTTATTCCACATGTCCACACGTTTATTTATAATTTTCTTCACTTCTACTGCTAGAAGTCTCATCTTCAGCTCTTTCTATCCACAGAATGTTATCTTCCAATCCATCTTTAATGTTGGAAATCCAAAAGCAATCGATTCTGGTAAGATGTTATCCCATGTTATTTTTATCCATTGTCCTAGATAGTCCTACTCAGTTGCTTTATTTTTTCCCAATGCTGGAGTAAACACAATTCCCTGACAATAAATATTACTCGTAAATGCAACATAGATGATCTTTGAATTGTTTGTTGACCACCACGTCAATAAACTGAGGTTGGGAGGTCAATCCTCCTGGTATGACCACAAGATTGGTTTTAATTTTGGAAATGCAAGATTTCACTCTGTCTGTAAGGTGTCTTTGAAAATCATCCAACATCAAAATCCCACTCATCTTTAAAGGAACATCTGGTCACTTATTCCAAACTTCATTTAGCTGCTCGATCATCAATTCATTGATCATCCAGCCTTTCTTGTCATACTTACAGATGATGTTATGCAGTAAATTTTCCTTGGGCAGATTCATCCTTTTAAATTTTACAAATTTTGGTGATTTTCTCCCATCAGCCAATACAGTAAAACCTCTACCTTACGAACTCCCATAGAACGAAGAACTCCATATAACAAAAATAATCGCCAGTCCTGAAAAATTCACTAATAAAACTATATAGAAAACCTTTATATTATGAACCTCCGATAATTACAAAACCTCCCAATTACAAAATAAAAATCATACCCATTCCACTAAAAACAAGCCTCCATATAGCAAAATTAAAAAAAGAATATTGTAAGCGCTGTTGTAAAGCAGAAATCAATGCCACTTATGAAGGTGTTACTGCTGTTATTATGACCTCACCTGAATGATTCAAAGCATAGTATTTGTAGTAATTTCAAGCATTTCGAGTAATAAGGTATACAGGCAGACCTCGTCTTTCACGGCTTTATCTTTTGCATATTTCAATCTTTTGCGGTTCCACATTTGCGACCAGTTTTGTCTTTTGCAGCCTCATGTTTCGCTCTTTCGCAGAGATAAATCACGGAAAAGGCTACGCGAAATTTTTTATATGTGGTATAAATTGCCTTTTCCTCACGTTTTCTCTCATAGTCAGGCTTGAAAAAATATTGTTGCATTATTTTAATATGTAAAAATATTTACATAAGTGCATTAATGTAATATACATGTGTAATTTAAAACATTAGATACACGTGTCACATATATACTTTTAAAAAAATTTAGGATGCAATCCTCCCACACTTTTGTGTCCCTTCACATGTGAAAAGTTGTAAAATATAAGCTGGTATCACCGTTCAGGAGCTTTCTTTCTTTTTGACGGCAGGGAAGTCCCAAGGACCCAACCCTCAACTCTTGATCCTTTCTATTCAGGATCAATGAGGTATTTGCCCAGGTTTGACATAGTTCAAACGCTTAAGCTTTGCGTTTTACGCTTCATTTATTATTGGTGGAGTTTCGCGGAGTTTTTCAGGAATGTAACACCCTGAGAAAGACGAGGTCTACCATATTTGCAAATTTGCTCTTGCAAGTTAGTCAACCACCTTTTATTTTCTCGATTCTACTGCGGAACTTAAATAAGATTTTATTTTCTGCTACTTTTTTCGTGTTCTTTTGTCTTGTTTAAGTCTCTCTTTAATTGAAATTCATTTTTCCGTCTTTTTCTCTATTTTTCTGCAATCACCAGTACAGAGGAAAACTGATTCGTTCTTGCTGGGATGGTAACCAAACCCTGTATTTCCCATTGCCTTATTTACTTCTCTTTCGTGATTTCGTCTTTCGCAGTATTTTCAGGAACGTAACCCCCACAAAAGAGGTGGTCTGTCTGTATGTATAATTAAGTATGAAAATTTATTAAAAACACGTAATAAAATATCAATTCTTTTTTTATAAATAAATTTTCTCTAGATAGTTTCTCATTCTGTTTGTGGTAAACATTGAAGACCAACTGAATACGTAACTTTTAAAAAAAATTTCATTAATATTTTTTGTGCTATATTTTCATTTACTTTTATTTGGCTATTTGTTGATATACTATCATCTCTAATGTACATAGTGTTAAAAATTTCAAAATTCGCCATTTAAATATTTGAATAGTGAAAAAGTAAATTTAGTATAAAGTAATACAAGTTTTGATCAATAATAATGATATAGCTCAGTAGCCCACAGATACCCTACATGATAAATTGCCAAATCATGTATTGTTTTTACTATGAAAATTGATCAGTGTTACAGGAATGAAAAAATAATATATTGCTTTTTATCATAAAGTGAATTTTTTGGAAACTTTCTTTAACTAAAATGTTAGTGTTGAAATAAATTATAACCAACAATAATACATTAATATGCATATATGATGAATCTGAAAAAAACCTCCATACAACAAAGTGCCAAAAATTGGGTCCCTTCAATTTTGTTATAAAGAGGTTTTACTGTACTGACAACTCTCAGATTTTCATTCTTAATGACTTTCACTAGCACATACTTTGAACCTTTTATATCAACTGTGGTGATGGTAAACATAAAGAAACAGCCCTTTTGCTGCATTCCTCATTTGACTAACAGGTAGTCATGCTAATGTCATAGATGAATAACATAATGTTGATAATTTTTTCAGTATAATTTGTGAGAGGTCTTTATGCCAATGCTGTTCTTCACTGAAGAGCTAATCGTGAGTTGTGATCTCCCCAACACTTGTCTTAAAATTTTGTCGTGGTATCTGAAATGGTGTTGCTGTTTCCAAGGCCTTCATCTATATAGTCTCCATGTAACTGGCAGTCAGTTGTTGCGTTTCTTGCTAACAATTATCACCACTTGCTCTTATAAACCTTAAGGACCACAAAATGCTTTCTGCATAGACGTGGCACACTTCAGTGGTTTCTTTCAAAATTTTCCAGCACTGCACATTTGCTTTTGTAATACAGACGAGCATCACTAATCCGTAATTTGTTATTCCGAAACCACCTGTAATCTGAAAAGACTGATTCCCAACTATGTATTTTCCTGACCGGCCATCATGACAATGTGGCACTACAGTCTATTCCAAACCTAGGCAGAGTATTTAAACATTACAAATACAAAGGTGCACACATATGCGGTTAATGCAGTATCTAGTGCTTTTATTTAAAGAAAATACAATTTAGTGTTTAGTGTCTTGTAAGAGGTCAAATGAAAGTAATAATGATGGAAATTCTTCTAATTGTAAGCGAAAGCATAAAATGCTATCAATTCAGGAAAAAGTGCAATTATTAAATAAACTCAACCAAGGTTCGTCGCTGTGGCAGCTTTGTTCCATATACAGTAAAAGCTGTGATATCCGGCTATTTAGAAACCGGCCACCCTTAGACACCAGCAATTATACAATTCATAATTCATTTTTTATTTTTTTCTTTTTTTATGAATTTCTGTATGAATTGTATTTGTGTAATACCACAACTTCCACTTTAAAATTTCTTAAAATATTCGATATATTACCTATTTACTCTGTATACTTCTGGGGCCCCGAGCGAGCATGGAGTTTTTGTTTACCTAAGCCATTTGCATTGTCTAGATGTTTTGGCATACTTCTACAATTTCCAGTTTTATCGCTTTATATTATTTTTAAAAATTACCCAGCCATTGAATATGGCATCAAAATAAATACCTAAAAGCAAGGGACAGAAGAGAAAAAGAGTTGTTTTAACGCTAACACAAAAGCTGGAGCTGATCGAACGAATGGAAAAAGGAGATAGTAGAGCAGCCATAGCAAAAGAATTCAACATCGGGTCTCCCATGCTCTATGATATCAAGGCTCAGAAGGCTAAATTAATGAAATTTGTGTCATCTTGTGAGACGAGTAAATCAATTAATAAACATCATACGCTTCATAAGGCAAACATGGAGGAACTGGATAAAATATTTTGACTGTTTTTCACAGAAACGTTCAGAAGAATTAAATAATTTTGTCCTTTTCTAATAGAGTAAATAAAGATAAATAAGAAAGATATAATCCAATAAATTCAATTTTGGAAACAGATTCACTGTTATACTCCCCAAACTTCCCGGATACCCTAAACTTTTAAATAGTCCTTTGTTTTGCATGTAAGCGTAGCAACGTTTGAAAAAAGAATGGGTAAATATCTAGACCTAACTATGTGTGGAAGAATTAAAATGGAAAATGCATAGTTATGTTTGGGGAGTATGATAGTGAACCTAAGCCCAATTTTGTATGGTTATTGCTAAATTTGCAATGTCAAAATCGAAAAACGCTCCCCTAACAGGCTATTTCTCCTAATCGGCTGTCCACAATTCCCAAGATAGCCTGATAACACAGCTTTTACTGTACCATGTCGGAACAACAACAGCAGTGTATGACATTAAGAATTATTACGCGTACATTAACAATGTACGCATAATCGTTGCTGATACAGTAGTATGCAATATTTTGTTATCCCTTTTTCACATTGTTTTGTTTCATTTGTGATGGTTGTCATGCACAGAACATAATTAAAAGAATTATGTATATTATTGATTTTAAATGCTGCCAACTTAGAATACGTAGATATCCTATTTTTTATTACGCTATATTTTCAACAGACGCTATTTTGTTTTTATGAAATATGTATCCGCTGGTACTCTTACCATATACCCCACCCCCAGAATACCCCACTGTTTTTAATCCGAAATTGTCTGTGATCTGGAACAGCCCAGATCTCAAGCTTTTCAAATTATGGATGCTTGACTGTACCTAACTTTCATGCAGAGATGCAGTTGTTTGTTTTTTCAGCATGTTTTGCCACCATGAGTTTAAGTTCACGTCATAACCATTATGCATTTTTTGATATTCATGATGCTGTTAAAACCCTCTTCTGAATATGATCACCCATATTTTACAGTAAAAATTTATAATCCTTTTGACAAGCTCAGAAGGTGATTTGATGTTTGTTAACACTGTATTTACTCTTGTTACTTGTGCCCTTGTGTACTATGGGCAGCCCTATTTTTGGGCCAGTTCAGAGAGAAGAAAAAATTTGTGCCGGAATGAGTTCACATCTGATATGAAAAAAGTTAGCCTCTTCACTGATTCTCCCTCCCTGAAACAAGGTCTTCCCAAGTTAAGCATCATCTCCCTCCTACTTGTGTGACACAATTTATTGGGTGATCTCTTTATGCCAGTGCTAGTAGAAATCTCCTCCTTAGTAGTCACCCTTCTTATGTTAAAGAAGCATCAAGGGCTCACGATGAATTCAGCAAACACAGATGTCAACTTATTCTGGCAAGAGTATAGTAGGAATTGATAGTAAACTTTTAATAACAGAACTGCTTATTTTGTGTAAAAATAGTAAACTTAAAACTCATTTAAAAGTTACAGCTTTAATATTATAAAATATGTCATCTCAATCATAAAATTGTCCATTGTGATCTTGAAGCTTCACCAATGGCAATATAAACCTCACATTTAATCCTTTTAGTGCCAGGCCTCCTGATCTAGGTCTTGTTAATGTGCCTTGGGTTTTTTACCTGTTTTGCAAGACTATAGAAATAAATTCATATCTCACCCAGTTTTCAATATTTAACTGTGATTTTTTCCACTAATGTTGAATATGGTCTATTTTTTTCAGGAATTAAAGAAATATAGTCAATTTACAAATAATTTTGCAATAACAAATGTAAACTTTTATTTTGAAAAAAAATATTACTGATTTTCTAGCACTGAAACCTATTTTATAACTTAACTAGCATAAGTGCCCATTGAATTTCAACGGGTTTAATGAATCTAAATTTTCGTCAATGCAACATGTAAAAATCACAAGAATAAAATTGTGCACTGTTTTAACCATCGAATATTTCTATATTATAAGTCTGCTTTAATTAATTAACTAAAATCTCACAGAAATTCCTTGTGAATAAAATAGTACCTTTCCTTCTACTAAAATAGCCATTGTTATTAGTTTTAAATTGATTATAGCATTAGGATTTCAATTTCATTAAATAAGCAGAATTCCGCTTCCAAAAATTGGTTCAATCTTTAATTACCTCTGATAATACTTTAAATAGATTTTGGAATATAATGTACCTCAATATCGTTTATCGTCTGCTCAGCACTCTTGCCTTCTCATTTTCCGAAACAACCACTTTCACCAGTTTTAAATGGATTTCAAACTTAGAAGAGAACTTGATTCAATTCAGTTATAATAACCACATAACAAACTTCTTATTCCAAAGAAAATCCTTTTATAATATGCACTGTTAACCTAGAATTCATTCATTCTGATAAGTGAATAAAAGTACCATGTACAGGTATCCCTCGCCGTTCGCGGGGGTTATGTTCCCAAAGACTCCGTGAACCGCAAAACTGCGAACGGCAAATGCATAAACTAATGGAAGAATGGGATTCCGTTCCTACATCCGCTAAAGTGGTCCTAAGTGATTATTTACTTTACCTTACTGATGACTGTAGGCCAGAGAAACAAATAGTAAGCTTAAAATATGAAAGGAAAACCAAACCGATGAACGTTTAAATTTAGGAAAACTAAGAAAACAGAAGTTTATTAACTCACCGTCAATTATGTAGAGTATACGTAGGATGTTGACAATGGAGGTATTTCAGAAGAGCATTATTTGGAGATGGAAGAGGAAGATGAGGGACTTGGCTTCAGGAATTCTGTGATTTGGAGCTGTTTCCCTTTTGTTTTGATTTTTTTATAAATTTCATCTTAGGAAGATATTGCAGAGTCAATTATTCTCTTAAAATTAATGCTCCTTTCCATAGATGGATCAGCCTGCATTACTTTCTCTTTCAACTCGTTAGCCATATTTAAAATTTCTGCTAAGGTCTTTGCTGAAAACTGTTTTATCTTAGGCTCTACATCTTCTTCTTTGTTTTCACTCTCACTTGATTGTGCAGATTCTTCAAGCTCCTCATTTGCTAATTCTTCTTGTTGAAAGTTGAGCAATTCTTCCACTCCTTCCTCTTTTAAATCTTCAAAGCCCTCTCCACCTACATTTCTAGCCATTTCTATGATCTCTTCAACTTCTCCGCGAATGCTGGGGTAAACTTTGGAACAAACAGCTTCGGGCCAAAGTTTCTGCCAACATGCATTTAATGTTGATTGTTTTACTTTGTCCCATGATTCTTTTATCATATGAATGGCTGTTCGAATGTTGAATGAACTCCAACATTCACAAACAGAAATCAAAGAATTGGTGTCCATTTGCTGTAAAATATGTTTGAAAGTTCAGCGAATATAATAAGATTTGAAGGTCGCAATGATCCCTTGGTCCATCGGCTGTAAGAGTGGTATTGTATTTGGTGGTAGGAATACAACTTCTACGTCAGAATAGCCTTCTGCAAGAGAAACTGGATGACCCAGAGCGTTATCCAATATGAGAAGCACTTTAAATGGCAAATTCGTGTGCCTCAGATAGATCTTCACCTGCTGGATGAAGCAGTTGGCAAACCAATCTTCGAACAGTTTACAAGTAACCCATGCCTTCTTATTAGACCTCCATAAGACAGGTAGATCTGATTTAATCTTCCCTTTTAGAGCACGAGGATTTTCTGAACGGTAAATTACCATTGGTTTGCATTTAAAATCTCCCGAAGTATTTCCACATAATATTACAGTGAATCGATCTTTTGCAGCCTTAAAACCTGGAGCAGTATGTTCCTCTTTGGAAATAAAGGTCCTATTTGGCATTTTCTTCCAATATAAACTGGTTTCATTGACATTGAAAATTTGTTCTGGCTTAAATTTTTTTATATTTACGTTAATATACTTATTTTCCACAAAACACTCCAGTCTCTCCCCTTCCTTCGTCTCTCTCTCACTCATATTGAAGCATTCAAGGCACGCTTATTCCCAGAAGGATGTATATACAATAAATAGTAATTTGAGGTGTAACAATGATAATGGTCGACATAGCAACATCACGTTAAAATGGCGAGATTTCCACAAAATATGCAAATTAAACGTTTAACATGGAATATTTCAAACTGTGGGCGAAAAAAGACGAACGGAATAAGAAACTTTATAACTTTTTCTTCAAAATGGTTAAAATCCGAAGGTCGTCTGTTAATTTTTTCTAATTTTAATTTCCAAATCAATAAAAGCCTGCACGTTGAAAAATCGCATTTTACATGTTAAGTAATGGGAAATGGAAATGCCTCTCTTGGAGACGAACCAAGGAATTTTTTCGCGATTTAAATTCGTCATTCTCTGAATAAGTGTTAATCAAGCATCCCTACCAAATTTCAAGTTTCTATCATTATTTCTTGAGTTATTAGCGTTTGCATAGCGTGACCAACCAACAGACGACGGCTTTTATTATATTAAATGGCAATCAATTTTAGTTATTACTAGCAGCCCGCTGCAGCTATGCTTGCAAATAATCTAAATAGTTCAGCCTTAGGTTAGGTCTTTGTTCCCTATTCATATGATGTTTCCCTATTTCTTTGTCTTTCTTGTACTCTCCGCTCCTCATCTACACGGGCAATCCTATGAGCTTCCGCATTTCTTTCCTCTTTTCCTACGGTACTCTTCCTTTGATCTCTGGCTCCTCTTCCTTTCTCTGGTAGCTGTAGCTGGGCTAATAGCTCTCCTTTTCACTGGTCTGCCCCTTGGCTTTTTTAATTTTTCTGTGATTTTACAGGAGTATATTAGAGCAATTATGTGATCACAGTGTCACAGAATTACTCAATGCTAGTTTAATATTGCAGTATATTCAAAGGGGAAAAATTTTTAATTCTACCTTACCTTAGTTCCAACAATTATTGTTGCACCCTTATAGAAGAACTCACAAACAGTTGCTTTCCTTCGTCTATCAACAACTGCTTTTAGCTTCTTATAGGACCTACTATAAAGGCGACGTCAATGCAAGTGTTTATTTAGATTATCAATGAAGAGAAGATTACAATAACACTTTTCTTTCGTCTATTTGAAGGTTTAATTGGCCTTAAATGAATCAGAGACAACAATGAGAGTCTCCTTGGCAACACCCGGAATGAATACAAAAGATCCACAAAATTTCGAAAAAGAATGCTTATTTCTGAAAAATTCAACTGTGTAACATGTAAACATCGCAAGAGTAAAATAGTATAAAGCTTTAGCCATCGAATAAAGCAAAAAACAAGAAAATCGGTCCATATTTACGTATTTTAATGAATGAAGGAAAAAAACCTTGCACTCTGAAAATTTGAAAATCCCGTGTAAACTTAAGGGAAAATATAATTGTCTCCTGGATTCAAACCCGGGATACTTTAGCAAATGAAAATATTTTTCCAGGGATCTCATAGCTAGTAGAAACAAAACGCCGTTTAGCTCATATCTTTATGACGAACGGTTCTCAAGAAATATGCTGATATAATTATGCGAGGCTTCATACGGACGGACGCAGCTTCACTATGTGCATAATATATAGGATTTCCTTAATGACAGGTTTATTATGAATACACTAAAAAAATTCACAACAGCAAGTTTTACAGAAGATTGGATTTACATTTTTTCATAAAAGCTTACACTAGCAAAATTACAGTGACACATTTAATAAAACAATTTATATTTGAAAAAATATTTACAGTAAAAATAATTATGTTTATAACACAATTTTAATCCTAGAACAATAATTACTTCATATATAAACAGTTACAAAGATTTTATATGAAATCTTGGTTTTTTGAATAGCGTTAAACATTTTCAGCTTTTGATGTTTTGATCTCCACACTGGCATGCATGGCAGTCCACAATATTCCTAGTGTATACAATGATGCATTATTTTAAATATGATCAAAGAAAGTCATATAATGCATTTAAAGATATTGATTTCATTAATTAGGTAATAAAAAAATTATGAAAAAACAAGAAAAACACAATTTATAATTATACTTTCCATATTCAGCAGTGGTGGTGTACTATGTATTCTCCATGAAGGCCCTTTTCACATCGAATACAAATTGTTTGGGCTCTGCACGCAGGTCCCCCATCCTTACGACTGCAAACAACGCATACTTTTTGCAGATGTCCTGGCAGTTTACTCTCCGCCACATTCTGGTCCTGTTATGTGGAGACTGCCATCGGCATGCTTCCAAAAATTGTTCCACATATCTGTTTGTCTCTTGTACCAACAGATTCAAGAGAGAAATGGTGAAAAACAAATTATAATAGGCAATTGGTGGTGCTTCAGGTGGAGGAGCATGCCTGGCTCCAGTATATTCCATAAAGGAAAATGAATGAGAAGGCGGACTGTCATAACCGGATTTCACGATTTCATATTGAGGAGGACGATTAATTGACCTTTCACTGCTATCATCTTCGTTCATTCCCATGTTCTCAGCACTCGTACCTTCACTTTCAATAACATTCCGTCTAACAGAATGTGGCTGAAAAACAACACCTTCCTCTGACTCAGAAGACGAATTTGTAAGACATGGCTTACCTGTAGTAGATTGCTCATACTCACTTAAATAAAGTGATTCATAATCAACACTGATAGAATTATTGTACTGAGCTAAAAGCTCATCATCATTGCCTGGTACAAAAACTTCCTTCAAGCTCGACACCATTTTGCAAGTATTGAATATGAAAAAAACATGACTTCGCAAAAATAGATTTTCACAGAAAACAGTGACAAATTTGGAAACTACAATCCATCTACTATGACAGGATACCATATGGTGCTGCCATCTGACAAATTAGATGAACCATTTGAAGAAAAAACTGAACTGCAAAACAACTATTTTTAGTCGCTGGCACTTTTGGCACGAGCATGAAATGACTAGATATAGTCATCTGGCACTCTAAGGGTTAAACCATAAATGTTTGCTTGGTCATATAGATATGTGTATATGTACTTACAATTAGTAGAATTCTTCATCTTCTGCAAGTGTAAACATAGACACAAGTGTGTTGCAGTAAATTTACTATCGAGACTCCTAATTTACATAATATGTTCAGAAATCTTCATATAACATGCACAGTCCCTTTTTTTTACCAACATTTTGGTAAAAAAGGTGCGTGGGGTACACGAGTATATACCATATTTGATGGCATATAAGACGCATGGGCATATAAGACCCTCCCTCCCCTCCCATTTCAGCAGGGAGTATTCAGGAAAAGAAGTTTTTAGTGTATTTAAGCATTTAAAATTTATTGAAATGAAAACAAAGGGTTAGGTTAGATATAGCAGAAAACATTTTATAAAAAGCAAGCTACTAGTAAAGTTGAACATAAAGCAGGAGATCAGAGAAGACAAACTGGTCATTTACAGTGAAAATATCCTACATGAATACATTAATAAAACATTGCAAGAGAAAACAAAAGCAGCATAGATATAGCAGAAAACATTTTATAAAAAGCAAGCTACTAGTAAAGTTGAACATAAACAAAAACACAATAAGAGAATGAGAAAAAATGTTAGCGTTCTGTAACAAAAACTTTAATCACCTTCAAAGCCTGAAAACTCATCATCACTACTGCTGGTATCACTGTCTTCAAATAATGCAACGTCTTCAGTGCCATCAAGGGCGTTACTAATTCCACACTTCTTAAAAACCTTTACGATTATTTCAGTTCTTATATTTTCCCACGATTTTTTTACCCACTCACACACCTGTGCAATGGTGGGACGCTTCACTCTTCCTGTTGGTATGAGGTCATGATCTGAATCTCCCATCCATTTGATCCACTGTTCTCCCATGTTTTGCTTAAATGGCTTATTTATAGACACATCCAAAGGCTGCAATTGACTTGTCATACCACCAGAAATGACAGCTAACAGGGTTTTCAGTTCTCCCACCTTCTTTTTAATGGCTTTCAGATAGATTATTCAACCGATATTGCCGTAAAATATCAAAATCAAAATTTTGGATGTGCGGGCATTACAGAATTCCATTTTTTCCGAATATTTAGCTGTAAAAATGAGGTTGTGGGTATTATACGCGTGCGGGAATTACTCGAGTAAATACTTGAAACAAAACAATTTCTGAATTTATCATAAATAGAGTAGAAAAACTGTGGAGATCGCATTACCCGAAACTGTTCCGTATGACTTAGTTTCTCTAATTGTAAGAAGTAACTATGTTGTAGTTTCAAGTAACCGAAACAGTAACAAATTTGGCCATAAAGTATCCCAGTTTATTAAAAATGTATGTAGCGGGAGGATAATAAACCTTAGTAATATCCTTCCCTTTCTTATAACGTAAAATATACCGCAGCACATGAGGACTTTATCTTGGCACGCCGGTTGCAGAGCTCTGCCATATCAGCGCAATATGAGAAACACACATACATATCTCTCAATGCAACATTTTAATAAGGTAAAATAATTAAATGAATCAATTTTTCAGTATTTTTTCTTTAAAATGTTTTAATTTGAAGTTTTTATCATTTATAGTTTACGAGAAATTTAAAGGTTAACTTTGTCTTGGACTTGTCAAACCTCGTCTTAGCGAAATCGCATCTTGTGAATTCGCACTATGTTAGGTTTTACTGTATAAATATGCTGTAGGTTGCAGATCCAGTTCAACAGCTAGTTTTTGCGTTCAGTCTCACAATAAGTTCTAGTTTTTGCGCTTCACCCAAAGTATATTACGATACGTATGTACTTACGGAACAACTTCATCAAATGTATTCATATTATTTGTATATAAATATTAATAATCTCGGAATTTCTTAGTAGTCGACGTATTTTTTAAGCGAAAATCTCAGATAACTACGGAATTTTTTCCTTACAAATATTAGCGAATCACGGAAATGTCTGTTTTTCGTTAAAAAAATCCGTGAAAACAGATAAAATCCATGAAAACAGATAAAATCCATGAAAACGGCAGCCCTGTGTTAGATTAATAGTGAGAGACAGTGTGAAAATACCTTCCTTTATATAAAGTCCTTAACAAAAATAAAACACTGATTGTATCAACAAGGATGTCTTTTCATTTTTCACCAGCTGGGATCTCTTCAGGCCTGAGGAGGATAATTTACTTTGACCCAAGTTATCCAGCTTCTGAATCTGTGTGCTAATTAATTGTATAGTCTAATTTTTGTTATGTCATTGTATTCCAGAGGGCAGGTTGGAGGTAGTGGTGGTGGTGGGGGTAGCGGCAGTGCTGGAGGGCCTGAAGGTGAAGACACCTCAAGAGACTCAGAAACAACTTCTCCTCAGTATTCATCAGAAAGACGGGTTGCTGGGAGATTTGATCGTGATGAAACTGAAGCTGCAAATATGCTTGGTAGGTGCATTCCTTGGTCCTTAAAAAATCTGGAGTCTTATTTGTTTATGCAAGTGTTAAACTTGCAGCATTGTGCCTAGCCTTTAGCATGCCATTAGTACAATGCTGAATCTGCCTAATTATTATAGACATTGAGTGTAAGCTCACTATTTATCACTATTAATCAAAAAGAGTTTAGTGGAATACAGCTTCTCATTTATGTTTCAGAATAAATGTTAGGTTACTCTTAATTCCCATTCAAAAGTCAACAAAATCAATGCAAATCTTGGTTTAAATATGAATGGAATTTTGCAATGTACCAGTTTGTGTATACATTCTGTCAGTAGTAAGGAATATATATTTGGCTGTGATTATTAAGAGAATGTATTTTCAACTTACCGTATTTTCCCATCGATAACGCGCACCTAGTAGATACCGTGCACCTTGTAATTTTTAATGCTCGTGAAAATGTATAGATAATGCGCAGTCAATTTCTTGTCTCCTTGAAAAAAGGCGGTTTTTGGACAAATGAATAACGGAATAATACAATTTGCTACGGTTGTATCTATAACAAATGAATAGCAAAATTAACCAGTCACCATAAGTGAACATGACGTTCATATCGAGTAATTTCTAATATTGTCGAGATAAAGATATTGGGATGATTTTAACGTTTGTGAATGCCGTGCTTTCTTTATTTATTTTTAAATAAATAATAAAATAAATAAAAAAATAAATAAAATTTTAATGGTAAAATAATTTAAGATGCACTTAATAACTCCCCGCTGCTGTTTTATTGCCCATTTGATATCTGTGACGTGAAATACTTGTAGTAATACGAACAGCACCATTATCACTATAAACAACAAGGTAATGAAATGAGATTCTGAAAACGTCGTTTCAGGCTAGATTCTTTTGATGATATTTTCTGTTTGAAATTAGCACACACTTTGATAGATTGCAGAAATTTGTAATTATTTTCTCGTTTTACATTGTATAATGCGCACCACTGTTTTTCTTTGCCGACTGAACTTTTTTGTATAGATATCGTGCGCAGTATCTACGGGAAAATACGGTAATATATATGATTCCAAATTAAAGTGATCTCTCTGCATGTGGGATATGTTATGCATCATAAATTTGTTTGTTAATTGTACAAAATCATAGCACTTTATTTGAAATAATCTTCATTTATATTGAACAATTTGAATAAAAAGATTTAGCAATTTTGCATCATTTATAGTTATTAATAACATTAGTGATTAACATAGGATCTGGCATTCTACTCAAAAAGTCATCATGTTGGCCATGTTTTTCATTCTAGTTATTAAACTAAGTGTTATTTAAGCCTTTGCTTATAGTTTTTTTCTCTAATAAATTTTCAGTCTCATTGGGAGGATCTCGGTCTGCAACCCCTGCATTCCCATCATCTCCTCAGCCACACCCTCCCAGAGGAGTTGTAGCATTTGCTCCAGGAGGTGGACGACCAGCAACATCCTCTTCAGCTGCCTCATCTTCCCCACCACCTTCATCTTGCTTACTCCTCCTTCCTGGTGGAGGCACTCCAGGAAGAGGTGGAGGTGCTGGTGGAACCTCTCCACAAAATGTTTTTGTTCCCATTGCCCGTCCCCATCGACCTCCACCTAGAAGGCCACCTGGTAGCACAGAGGGTAATGCTGGTGGGGTGAGGGGATGGCGTGGTCCTGAGGGTGCATCACCCCAGCACCATTTTGTGGTTGCATCATGCCAACAACCGACTCTTATCAGGTTAGATTGCTTCTTTGCTTTCTAATTTTGGATTTTCATTTGTGTATTTTTATTGCTCTTCTAGCATGGACCTTTTTATTGCATGAAAGCTATTGTTGCCTTTTTGCAGAAAAGGTGGCTGAAAAACATTATTGAAAGGATTTGAAAAGTTGTCTGCTTATATAATTAAAATAATTTTCTCTTTCAGTAATATTCAAGTATTCTTTTTAAATTTATTTATTTCTTAAATTTGTATTCCTTTTGAAAATTATGGCCACATTGAAGAAGTAGTTTTGTTTCTAATTAGATGCCTTAATTGTGAGCATAAGGCAACAGTTGTTCATGTATAATTTATTCAGTTTCTGTGGCAAAAATGACTGAATTTTATTTTTTTAATGTGTGCATTTGTTACATAATTGATTATATGCTTTTTTTATGCAGACCGGAGCTGGTTCGTCCTGTAGGCCCTGTTCGACTCCCTCTCCGTGACCCACCACCCCCAGATCCTCCCTCACCCCCTCATCCTTCCATTCCAGCTGGCATTCCATCAGGAGTAGCCACTGGTGTCATAAGAATTTCACCTAGCCCATCAGCATCTTCATTACATCCACACCTTGGCTCAGGACTCAGAAACCCATTCCAGGAGGCTTCTGTTGTGGGACGACATCATCTGCCACAGCAAGCACCTCAGCAGCAGAGAGATGAATCACTTGAGCCACCCGCTCAACATCAAAACCACCTTGCAGAGGTGCGCCATCAATTACTGCAGCTGAGTGATTTTGAGGTAGCCCCCCAATCACAAATTTCGCAAGAAGTATAAATATATTTCTTACGTTATTTGTTTTAATTATAAGATACTAACTGAGCCCGCGCAAAATTTGCACGTTTAATTTTAAATTGATTCATAAAAAAATAATAAGTTTGTAAAATAAGTTGATGTTAATAATTCATATTTTACTCTAGCAATGGATTTACACAGTATAGGATACTTAGATATTTGACTCCCAATGTAAGGTTTGCGTGTTAGAATCTCACTGAGAGAAAATGTTATCCGTAGGTAATCAGAAATCTGTATTTTATAAGTTATGGTAGAGAATAAATTGATGCGGCACAGTAATTAAATTGAAATGATTAGTGATCGGAAGATTCTTACGTGACAGGCATAAACTGTGGTGATGTGAAATGAGGAAACAGAAGAATAGAACTGCTAAGACCGGGAGTCAAACTGGGTCTTAACACCTCAAAGAAAGCAAATATTGGGAAAAGAAAGATGTGAACTTTCTGTAATTTACAGGAAATTTCATCCACTTAATCAATCACAAAACATAACTCTTGTAAAAGCAACGCCACAAAAATAATTATTTATCCACTTAAGCCAGGCGAAAGTATTAAAAAAGTAAGCGCTGAAACAGTTTATTGTAGAATAATGCGGCGTATAAACTTACCGGGGTTTAGAAAGATTCCTCCTCACCAAAGCCTTCGTAATGAAATGGCAGAGTTTTACGCGTATTTCCACTGACAGGGTGATACTTGGTCGCTTCAGTCACGAAAACAAAAACATTCGGTATTTTCAAAAGGTTGAATACTCAGATACAGTATTTTAAAAAATAAATATGCTTTTCTACCACTATCTACGATAAACGCGTCCTAGTCACAGAAAATAATCTTACTGAATTATCTCGAGTTAAATCATTATCTTAATGAATTCATCCATTGTTATATTTATAACAATAAAACTTTAATTAAAGCAAAAATGTAGCGTATAATGATCTTACTAACTTCCATTTTTATGTCAATATGAACGTTTAATCGATGGTAATTGAATCAGAGGCAACAATTAAGGTCGACTTGGCAACGTCCCAAAGGAGAACAAAAAATCGGTAAAATTTCGAAAACAATTGCGTATTTCTGAAAACTTTGAGCGTGTAACATGTAAACATCACAAGGATAAGATAGTATAGAGTTTTAGCCATCAATAAAACAAAAACAAAGAAAATCAGGCCATGTTTACGTATTTTGATGAATTGAGGAAAAAAACCTTGCACTCTGAAAAAATGAAAATCCCGTGTAAACTTATGGGAACATATAATTATCTCCTGGAATCGAACCCAGGACTTTAGGAAATTAAGAATAGTTTCTAGGGACCTCCTGGCCTGTAGAAACAAAACGCAGTTTACGGCAAATCTCTACGGCAAACGGTTTTCGAGATAGAGGGGGGATGGACAGACGGACACTTCAGAAATTATATATAGGATTTTCATGAATAAGATGTTTCATTATTAAAAAAGATATGTCAAAATGTGAAATACTTCAAATCAAATCTTAGAAGTGTATCATCATTCAATTTAATCTCTAACTACTGATTCTCTCGGGCATCAAATATCGTATATACCCGAATATAAGACGACTCTGATTATAAGATGACCCCCCATTTTGAACTCCTAATATAAGGAAAAAATTTATTATTCACACAATGACAGAGGTTTATTATACCAATCACTAATAAACATTGAACCAATTGAAATAAGCAATTTTGTAGTGTTAGTTGGCATATACAGTTGCTTTCCTTTAAGTGTCTATCAATGACTGATTTTAACTTCTTACGGGACCTACTATAAAGGCGACGTCAATGCGTTTATTTAGATTATCAATGAAGAGAAGATAACAATAACACTTTTCCTTCGTCTATTTGGCCTTAAATGAATCGGAGGCAACAATGAGTCTCCTTGGTAACGCCCGGAATGAGTACGAAAAATCCGCTAAATTTTGAAAAAGAATGAGTATTTCTGAAAAATTCGACCGTGTAACGTGTAAACATCGCAAGAGTAAGATAGTATAGAGCTTTAGCCGTTGAATAAAGCAAAAAAGAAGAAAATCGGTACATATTTACGTATTTTAATGAATGAAGGAAAAAAACCTTGCACTCTGAAAAATCGAAAACCCCATGTAAACTTATGGGAAAATATAATTGTCTCCTGGATTCGAACCCGTGACACTTTAGCAAACGAAAATATTTTTCCATAGCCAGTAGAAACAAAGCGCCATTTACCGCATATCTTTTACGACGAACGGTTCTCGAGAAATATGCCGATATAATTACGCGAGACTTCATACTCACGGATGCACGCAGCTTCACTACGCACATAATATATAGGATAAAATTCAAAAGAGTATTTATATTCGAATACATTTGAATCGATTCAATTTCTACTACTACTTTTAATAATCGATTGTTTCGATTGATTTAAAAAATCGAATATTTCGATTATACTCTGCATTCGGTTCCTCTGTTAGTCAAACTATTACGCACCGTGTGATTATAAGACGACTAGCGATTTTTTGGTTATAAAAATTGGAACAAAACCTCGTCTTATATTCAGGTATATACGGTATTATATAATGGTGGAATTACCGTATTCACCTGAATCTAAGACGACCTTTTTTTCCAAATTTTCAGCTGTAAATATCAAGAGTCGTCTTACATTCGAATACGAAGTATATTTAAGCATTTAATCAATGGTTTTTACAACAAATGGTATATTAGAGTAAACAATTCACAACAGCAAATTCAAGTACGTACATAAACCAATGAAATAAACAAATAGTAATAACAATAAGAAAAACATGACGGGAATAATAATTATTTAGACTAATAATCATCGTCGACGATCATAACACAGACGACGTACTTTCATCTTGCACTTAATGCCAACCGCAATGTCAAAACAAATGAGAGCGGAAATCATTGGGATTCCCCTTTCAAACGACGCACCGCGATTCACTAAGTGTGACAGTAATTTTGAGTTGTGCAATCTTGATTTAAATGCACAACCCTTAAGTTAAAATGACAGATCATGTTGAAGTACGTGGCACGAGTGCAAAGGGAAAGTTAACAAAGGAATTAGACGGAGCTAAGATACAAATTTTAAGCTGATCGTGATAAATTACGCCGAAAAGACTAATAACTGTGATGCGAGTAGAAAGTTCGGTGTATCTGAGGCAAATGTGCGTCGATGGAAACTCTCAAAACAGGAACTAGAAAAAGCCACAAGGAAGTCGCTCAGTGGTCCAAAATTAGGCCGATTTCATGGCATTGAAGAAGAAGTAGTCAAGTTTGTGCGCACCATAAGGAAGAACGGTATGCCTGTTTCGACTGAAAGTATTATACTTAAAGCTAATGAAATTACTAGAGGACTTAATATATCATTGCAAGAATTCAAGGCCAGCAGAAGTTGGTGCGTGAGAATGATGCGACGAAATAATTTTTCTTTACGGCGACGAACTTCGCTGTGTCAGAAATTGTCCGAAGACTATGTTGAAAAACTTCTCGCTTACCAGAAATACGTAATTGGACTTAGAAAAACCAATAATTACCTTTTGAGCCAAATAATGCCATCTAATTATACTGTGAACGAAAAAGGTGCGAAGTCCGTCCTAATTAAAACTACAGGCAACGAAAAAATGCGAGTCACGGTAATGTGACTAAATTACCACCATATGTGATTCTAAAGTGGAAAACAATACCTAAGAAACATTTGCCAAGTGGAATAATAGGTGTCAAGGAAAGGGGTGGATGACTAAAGAACTAATGAGAGATTGGTTACATGTGGTGTGGAATAGACGGCCAGGAGCTTTACTGAAACAAAGAGCAATGCTTTCACTGGATGCATTCAAGGACACTTCCCCTGAAATTAAAAACATAATGAGTGCGATGAATATTGATCTTATTGTAATACCTGGAGGAATGACATCGCAACTTCAAGATTTAGATGTTGCTGTCAATAAGTGTTTTAAAAATAATTTAAAAGTTTTGAATTC
This sequence comes from Uropetala carovei, assembly GCA_036926305.1. Classification (NCBI taxonomy): domain Eukaryota; kingdom Metazoa; phylum Arthropoda; class Insecta; order Odonata; family Petaluridae; genus Uropetala; species Uropetala carovei. Next base: position 383,002 of record JAXCHB010000127.1, read on the forward strand.
TGAGTGGTTACAGAGTGGAACTCACACGTCAACACCAAAAGGAAATCTTAAGAAACCTGAAGTTGCAATGCTCTGCCAATGGATCAAGGCATCGTGGCAACAAATAAATGCAAAAGTAATAGTGAAAGGATTTAAGAAATGCTGCTTATCTAATGCCATGGATGGGAGTGAGGATGATGTTTTGTGGGAGACTGATGATGAAGTTGAGAGTGATAAAGATAGTGAGCATGAGGAAAATAGTGAAGGTTGCATAGACAGTGATGATGACTAACACAATAAAATGATTTTATGCAGCAATTGGATTGAAATGTTTTTTTGTTGTCCTGAAATGAGTATATTCATTCAATGTATTTGCTTTATTTTTAATGTTATCTTAAAATGAATGTTACCATTTAATTTGTTTGAAAACCTGAATGGTTCTATTTGTGATGTGATCTTATGATTTTAAAATGTTAAAAGACAATGACATTCAAGAAAAGTATAAGAGAAAATAAATATTTGACAAGATTTATAATTTTTGTAGTCATGAAGGTCAATTTGAGCTTTTTTCTCAGTTGGAATCATCGAAATGGGGGGTCGTCCTAGATTCAGGGTCGTCTTGGATTCGGGTGAATACGGTATTTGTAACCACTCAGCAGTATATTCATTTCATGGAATACAAAGGACAATATTGCCGAAAATCTTGTAATGTGCAGCTTTTTACCCAAACATGCTGCATGTGGAAAGCAACAAAAAATTGCAACCACTTTCAGGCCAAAAGGAAAACTACCAAAATGTTTCTCATGATAGAATTATCAGGATATGAGATTAAATTGTTATGATGACTTGAGATCTGTCAGACTGCAGCATTTTTATTGTGGGCACTTCAGTAGCAATCACCTGCAAAAATTGACATTACCCCGTAATCAATAATTATTACAGTAAAACCCTGTTATTTCGATCCTGGATAATTCAAAGTATGATGTAATTCGAAGCTAAGATCAATCCCCGGCCAACAAAATAGGTTTTTTGTACTTTTTGGTACGGATTATTTGAAATATGCCTACAATGAAATTCGAAGTCATGATCTGGTCCAGTGACTCACGAACAGTTCATTTAATTCGAAACCTCAATCCTTAATGTATGTGTAAGCGGAAAGTTTGCACACGAGCCACCACATCACGTTTTTATTTCACATTTCTTATGCACAAAATACATACAGCGCCCCAAACAGGTGATTCCCTTTTACTTATTTAATAGTAGGGTGTGTTCATACTTTACATTTTTGCTGGGACAGTCCCATTTCTTAGCCATTTCTCGACTGTCCCGTCGTTTTGGTAAAAAAAAAGCCATTTTGTGCCATTTTCAAGCCCATCGCAATTAAAGTTCATCTGATAGTATAGGATTCTAGGAAATATGGAGCTTAACAAATGAACAACAAATGTTAATTACAGTCGCAATTGTTAGATTAGGACATCTCAGGGTCAGTGATAAATTTGAGGTGGCAAACCTGGTCTCCGTGAGCAGTATCCTGTCCAGGTTTTCCCCAAACATTTCTTCTGAGTTTTGTGTTACAACGCTAGTCGGATTCCACTTTGATTGTTAGTTTTGTCCTAGTCTGACATGTTCCAGGTTGAAAGGGAAGTTTGTATTTGCCTTTTTCTCTATAGTTCATGATAGTAGCAGATCCACCATTTAAAAAATCATGCAAAAATGTTGCCCTTTTTTTTCTTACAAATGATGGGAAATGTCCCATTTTCACCTCGGAATATGGTCACCCTATTTAATAGTCAACATGGAATAAAAATTGGAGATGTTGCAGTTAAATAAATCACCTTATCCTTGCATCACTAGATCTCTTGTGAAGTTTTATTTATACAATCAAAGCAAATGATTTAGTGTGAATGCTCAGATTCTCAAGCGGAGAGCGAAATTCTAGAACCAAGCTGAAATGAATAGAAGTTGCAAGAACCCATACCATACTATCTCAATCCTCATGATCTTCCTAACCTGGGCAAGGCTTTTCTCGTAAGAAAGTGATATGCTCAGAAAAGACCATGGAATATTGATTTATGTTACTGAACCAATCTTTAAATAATGCTGTATGAAGTTATACCGAATTTCGTCTCTAAAAAGATCATGCCTTTGTTTTCTCAAGAATAAATGATGAGCCAAAAATAAAAAGCTACTGGTTTTTCCATAATGTCATACAAGAATAGCGCAATGTAATATTCACACTGCTGGTTGTCTCATGGCTTGAACGTTCTCATGACATTTGTGACCATCTTGAAATCAGCAGTCTGTCTCACAGCATAGTGTCATTGTGATCATTTTGAGCAAGATTTTGAGGCAGCAGATCAAAAGGAAGCTAAATGAAGCTTAAAGATCAGCCTTTTATGAGCTAAGAATGACAAAGGTATTTAAATCTCTATCTCATTTAAGTAATATTTGTTATTTATAACTTTTTATTAGTTAATGCATATCAAGTGTTCTTATTGCATTTTAAAGTAAAGAGTTTTAGATTTTCTCATTTTTTTTTCCTTGCATATAAACTGCAACCTCATTCTTGAGATGAAAAATTTGTAAAAAAAAGTTCGGCTTGAGAGTAAATACAGTATTTTGTTTTGATGATAATACATATAAATATACTGAGACATTGTGGAACATATTTATACTGCTATATTATTGTTTGTCCATAATTTTCTCTTGCAGCAATACAGTAACCTACCGTATTTGACCGAATATAGCCCCCCCCCCGAATATAACCCCCCTACCCATTTTTCTCACACAAATCTAGAAAATATTTTAATACCCTGAAAGGACGATTATTTTTAGGACTTTAATGTCATGAAACATGTTGTATAATTTGAAGAAATATCAAACTTGCACTCATTTAATAAAAAAGTACCAATTAGCGAGTGATAAAATGCCATGCTAATTGGAATTTTAAGGTTTTCAGATTTGTACCTCAGAATTCAGAAGGTATACTAACGAGAGAGATATTTGACAAGGAATTGAACAAAAATACATTTTTAGGGAGTAAAAATAAACTTTAAAAAGTCGAAATAACATACTAATTAATGCAGCAATATTAGCAAGTCGAAATAACATACCAATTTATGCAGCAATATAAATTCGCACTTTGCTCATATTTCGACTATCTTTCGTTTGTGTAATTAACAATTCGAGCTTAGCCAGGCAATTAGTCCATTCTCAGGCAAGGTTAATTTCGTTGGTATTACCGTATTTGCTCGTGTAAGCTGCGCACCTTTTTTCCCAAAACGCTGGTGGAAAAGAGGGGGTGCGTGTCTTACACGAATTCTTTTATTTGCCGCTCACCTTTTTTCCCAAAATGTCGTGTCGGTAAACAAATATACGTTAAGCTAGCACCCATGCCGCATCTATTATTCTATTTCTAAATTTCGGTGTATTTAGTCATTTTCATTCATTGTATAAAAATTTTAAATGAGTTTTAAGTTTAAACGGGTGCTCCCCAAACTCGACGGCTTTCTGCTGCAATCGTCACGGAGGCCACGGCGCATGCGTGACCAGTTTGGATTGGTGGGGGTTTTGTTCTCACAACAGACGACGCCTACCATGTTCAGATACGGCATGCTTCCTTTATTCTATGATACATCTATGAAAGTCATAGCCACCGTGGTGATCATTGAATGATCGCTGATCATAATTTTAGTTCGCCAAAAAAATGACGACCGCTACGGTAGGGATCAGTGACCATATGGCTGGAAAATTACGTACAGCAGAATGATCGCTACCAGAGTGATTTCTGCCGAACATGACCAATGTGACCACAAAAACAGTTACGTGTTTAACAAAAGAGGACTACCGAGATTTCTGCTAGTACCGATATAGAGAGATCACCCAATAAATTCGTCACGTAGGAATGTGAAGATGCTTAACTTGAGCGTAGCATTTTTTAGAAATAGGAATTGGTGATTTAAAAAACCCTTTTTCGGCTCAAATAAATTTTTTTCCCTAGAGCTGGCCCAAAAACCGGGGTGCGCGGGATACATGGGGGCGTGGCTTACACGAGCAAATACGGTAAAACTTGCAATTTGACAATAATGAGAGCGATCAGGTAATAGAAAAATCCTTCCTATATGGTGACGTCAATCAGCCTTGCAAATAAATATTCGCAACCCGAGTAGTTTAGTCTTACAATGGATAGAAACACTTACTGACTCGAATGAAATTCATCATTATTGAAGCTTTGCACACTTGTTTGTACCCACCTAATTTTTAGTACCCGAAAATAGCCCCCCCCCCAACTTTTGCACTTCGCTTTTGGCCAAAAACAGGGGGGCTATATTCGGTCATATACGGTACTTCTAAGGCTTTAGGCTAGTAACAGTTTAACTCGGAATAAAATATTTAAATATGATGCAGTGAAATTTCCTCAAATGAGACTTTCTGCAGTGCGTATTCATTCTTATGTGTTATGCTAAAATGAGACAAAATTCTCCAAACGTGGTATGATTTGCTTTTATGTGGTTCTGCACTGAATGGTCAAAATGGCTTTCACACTTTAATCAATGTAGTAATTTATGAACAATCTCCATCTTAATTTTTGATACTACAGGACTCTTATATTAACCCTTGAACTGCATCAATCAAAGAAACTTTTATTGCCCATGATTTCGGATTTACCGTACATTAAAAACTCCTGTTATTATGACATTCTGGAAAACCCTAACAGCCATAAAACGTGTCCATTTTCTCTTTGCGCTTATCTTATAATTTTTTTTTTGGAGAATCAACAATTCTGGAACCTTTCTAAATTTAATTGTACTGTGAAAGGATTAGTATCAATTGGAGTAATTCAACTCTCCAAGAGAATGTCATTAGAAGTTCAGACTTTGTCATTCATTTTTGTAAGTCCTTTTACTTTTATGTAGGTATTTTGTCAGATTGAATATCCTAAATTCTTTATTTTCAACATGCAGAGTGGTAACCTGCCAATGGCACCAAGATCTCAAAGGATTCCTGTGGCCATTCAATCGCAGCATGAAGAGGGAGAGGTGTGCATGTCCAGGAGAGGACCTTCTCCCATTTCAGAGCACCACTCACATTCATCAGCATTCTCTCCTGCAGCTTCTTCAGTCGATATGCAGCAAGGAAGTGTCATGTTTGGTAATGGTTCTTCTGCCGTCACTGCAGTAGAAGGCACCATCCTTCAGCAGGCACTTGGTGGCGGCTCAGTAGTCACGCCCTCTACAGAAGGACCTCCAAGAGAAGAAACAGCTGTGATATCTTCGGTCCAAGCTGCTCCTGCTCTCATCTGCACCCCGCATCCTGGCCTAGTTACGGTGAGTACACAATTATCATAACTTTCCATTGTTCTGCAATCTAAACTTGCATCAAGCTTGAGATTTTAATGGCAGAGAACATTCCCTTTTTCCAGAAATGATTTTTGAATTCCATCTTTATACCTGTATACTAGAGTTAGCTGAAAAGATCGATTTTCACCGGACGGAATTTGGCATATGCGCAAATGTTGCATATTGATATGAGTATTATCCATGCAAAATTTTTTTGAAATCGGATAATATTTAACCCTGCCGCCAGAGCACTAAAGTTTACAATTTTACGAAAATTCAGGCTGAATTTAGAAAGAAATGCATGTGGAAATCCAAATATTTCGAGCACAGATATACTATTATGTGCGAAGAATACCTTACTCCATCCACATTAACGTGATAAAATATTATATATTTAAAATAAAATGTCTGTCTCTGAGAACGTTTAATAAATATCTAGAATTTGAAGTATAGGCAACCCGCACAGCAGCCGCCACTAACCTACGATGTGGGACAATGCGCAGAATTTTCCAATTTTGAGACCTCAGACGCTGTAAACTTATCTTTTTTTAACAGAAATGTCTTCGTAAAGGTGCCAACCCTTCCTCCGCAAGAAAAAGGCATAATCACGACCCGATAAATTAATATTTCTTAAAATTACGAGTTCTTTTCAAAAATATTTTCAGCCCTCCACTGATTTACCGCATTTTAATGAAAAATACGTGAAGGAGAAACTTAAAAAATATTTATTCCACATTTTTGATGTATAGTTATCCCTTGAGCAGCTCTTCGCTAGTTTCTATGAGAAACTACCCAGAACTCACCATGAGGAGGTGGCTGCTAGTCCCCTGCCCTCCCCCCCTCCCCCCCCACCAACCCAACCCAACCACCCTACCATGGGACACGAAATAGTTGAGATGAAGATGTTTTAGAGAACTTGGTATTGTCTTTTAAATTCAAATTTGGGTTGAATCTGGCGGTTACTTGGCATGAATTCACCCATCCATCTTTTCTTTCAGGGCTGCATACGCATTTAGAAGCCACCGATACTAATTGCACTATCCACAGCTTGTGTGTGGCAAGTGAACGGTGGAACTTCAAACACTCGCCCCTCCTCTACTAGAGCACGCATCTCTTCTTCTGTGATGCCTACTGTGAGAGGTGGCTCAGTAACATTGATGTTATGCCAATCAATTAAATTCACGTAGTCCTCTGCGTTGAAATTTAATGATGGAATTTTCTAACCTTTGCCTTTACATTCTCCCTAACCCTCATTATTAGGTCCACGGCCATGGCATGGACCAATCTCTGTTCATCATTTAACATTGTTAGGAGAATATTTTCCGTGTGGGGAAAATATGCATTTCTTTGAATAACATCATAGAGGAGAGATCTGAAGTTAGGCTCCAGATATTGCATGGACTGTATCATCTCCATGATGTGCTTTGGGCCTTCCGTGCATAGCGGTCTTGACTTAATTTTGAACCACATTGGCACATACACCTTCATGACAAACTTTACCAGCGTCTTAAGCTTTTCTGAAGGATTCTCCATAGAAATATACAGTCGGAGGATGCAATTTGCAATCATTGTCCACCTAGAATGCACCAACTTTCCCGGGCTTCTCGTGGCAAGGCTTTCGGGACACTTTCCTTTTGTGATCGGCTGAGCAATTTCGTGCAGATACCTCTGATCGCTGCTCAAATCTTCTTTATCGATGCACGGAATGCAGACAGCAATTTCATCAAATTCCACTACAGGCATATTTTCACGGGAATTCAACGCGCGACCAATTGGGTCTGAATAGGCTTTCGGACCAACAGTAAGGCCGTCGACCATCAACACCAACTTCCTCAGTGGAAGTTCATTTCCATGTAATTGGCAAATAAATCAATGTAATGGTCATCCAAGTGCCATTTCAACACCCCTGATGGCTCCTGTATTCCTACCAGTATTTACTGCAGTCTCATCACATCCTATGGCCCAAAGGGTATTTCTGTCAATTTTTTTCTTGGTGAAAAAAGTCATGATTGCATCCTTCAGTCCAATTCCTTTACTTATGATAGGAGTTACATGAGCTAAATACTGAGAACCACGTTCTTCAAGGAGAGTTATGTGCTCTTCCACTGTCTTTTTTCGTCTTGAATTTTCATAAAAATATGTCATATCTTTTTGGCCATCAAAATACAGAGCTTGGAGCTTGTAATCATTAAGAATCTTCTGATTTGAGGATCGTACCTTTTCTCTTTCCCTCCTCACTTTATTTTTGTCTACTATAAGTGCCTTATCTGTGTCGATGACCATCCCAAGGTCAACCAAGGGGGCAGATGCCAGCGCAGCAGCAGTTCGATTGGAAATGCAGAATCTCTCGCACGCAGATGCGAATCTTGGTAGATTTAATGTATTCCGGGGCTGCCATTCCATTTTTTTTATGAAGTTGTCGTCATTGGCGGCATCTAATTCCTCACCCGAGTCCTGATCACTCCCTTCTCTGCGTACTTCCTCTTCTGTGCCTTGCTGCTCAGTAAACATAAATGATTCTCTTAATCGATGTCTCATCTCCCTTTTCTGTTTCTTTTTAGTTTCTTCTTTATCAATTCCTCCTATAAACATTTTTCTCTCTGTTCTCTGGTCATGAAGTAATTCTTGCTCAAGGATGCAACATCACAAGCACAACGATTTCCAGGAAGGCATTTACATGCAGCTATGTCAAAAAGCTTACGGGCATTCTGAAGGAAATCCTGCTTAATGGTATCAAAGGATTTCTTATTTACAGATCGTAGAATGTTTCAATACTTTTCATGGTACTGAGTTATGCGCCTTACTATTTGTCTCTGCCCAACAACCGGTATTGAAGCTCTCTTCCAAATTTCTTCCAGGGCCAAAGTGACAGTTTCAGCAATATCTCCTACTGATAGTTCAGTTTTTCCGGCTTCTTACTCCAGAAGCTGAGAGTACAAATACATTTTCACTACGTCTTCATAGGTAGGCAAAACACTGCCGGTAAAGTTTTCGGGCACACCAAATAGCTGACAATCCACTCCACCTCTCATAAGCTTTTTCTTATGTTGTGCCATTGCACCACTTCTAGCATTCGAAACCAAAACCACATACACTTGAACAGTGATTCGAACTCGACTGATTATTTCTGTCCAGAAGACGAGCACACTCCCATTGGGAAAGAAGGGTTGGGAGCATATTAGGGTATTTCCACGGAGAAAAACCTCATTGGAGGAGGGACGGGAGTGGGGGATGACGAGTTCGAGAGTATTGTGCCACATCATAGGCCAGGAACCAGGGAAGCCAATAAGGAGAGGGCTCCTCGCCTGTTCGAACAATAACCACAAACATCTCATTATGCCCACTCCCATCACTCCCCTAATGTTGTTTTGCTCCGCGGAAAGATAATGTTATCTTAATGACTTTGTGTATCTGCTTTGAATCTTTGTATAATGCGGCACCGATCACCAACAGGGACGATGCCTGTACTCGGCTCGCATTGGACCGGCATTGGCTGGCCATTAGTCACTACCCTTTCCTTACTCACCATCCTTCCTCCTCATCAACACTGACTCACCCCGTCCTTTGCCTCCCAATGACAGAAGACTGGTCTTGAGGACCATAGGAAACCTCCCTCCCAAGAAACTACTATTATTACTTTTCTGAAGTTTCAGGTGAAGGAAGTTTGTGAAACTCGATGGGCAGACACCACCTCATAATCAGTAATGGGTTGTCATATGCGGTAAATCAGCGGATGGCTGAAAGTATTTTTGGAAAGAACTCGTAATTTTAAGAAATATTAATTTATCGGGTCGTGATTATGTCTTTTTCTTGCGGAAGAAGGGTTGGAACCTTTACGAAGACATTTCCGTTAAAAAAAGATAAGTTTACAGCGTCTGAGGTCTCAAAATTGGAAAATTCTGCGCATTGTCCCACATCATAGGTTAGTGGCGGCTGCTGTGCGGGTTGCCTATACTCCAAATTCTAGATATTTATTAAACGTTCTCAGAGACAGACATTTTATTTTAAACACTGTATACTCACCAAATATGCAATTGATTAAGCAGGTTTTCTTCATTTTTTTTACTGGTAGATTTTTGTATACTACATGGGTACTCTCTGAATATGATAATAGTAAACTTTATTAAATTAAGATAGAAATACAAAATGGCAGTTTTATTATTAGTGTTTTGTTTCAGTAAAACCTGTGAAAGGCATAACCTGTATTTGGCAGAAACCTGCAAAAGCCAGAAATGGAAAATAAAATCTTACTAGTTGATAACAGTTTTTTATCTGAATGTCTCTCTGTAAGATGGAACCTGCCAGATATGGACGGAAATTATATTTTCTTGTAATTTTTGTATTATTAAGTACATTTTAAACCTTCAAAAGATGGAAAGAAAAATCATTCTCTTTAAAATATGACTTGAGGGCCTTCAGTATACCGTATTTGACCGAATATACCTCCCCTCCGAATATAGCCCCCCTACCCATCTTTTCTCACACAAATCTAGAAAATATTTTAATACCCTGAAAGGACATGATCATTTTTGGAACTTTAATGTCATGAAACATGCTGTATAATTTGAAGAAATATCAAACTTGCACTCATTTAATAAAAAAGTACCAATTAGCGAGTGATAAAATGCCATGCTAATTGGAATTTTAAGGTTTTCAGATTTGTACCTCAGAATTCAGAAGGTATACTAACGAAAGAGAGATTTGACAAGGAAATTAACAAAAATACATTTTTAGGGAGTAAAAATAAACTAAAAATTCGAAATAACATACTAATTAATGCAGCAATATTAGCAAGTCGAAATAACATACCAATTTATGCAGCAATATAAATTTGCACTTTGCTCATATTTCGATGTGCAATGCTAATCTATCTTTCGTTTGTGTAATTAACAATTCGAGCTTAGCCAGGCAATTAGTCCATTCTCGGGTAAGGTTAATTTTATTGATATTACCGTATTTGCTCGTGTAAGCTGCGCACCTTTTTTCCCAAAACGCCTGTGAAAAAAAGGGAGTGCGTGTCTTACACGATTTCTTTTATTTGCCGCTCACCTTTTTTCCCAAAATGTCGTGTCGGTAAACAAATATACGTTAAGCTAGCACCCATGCCGCATCTATTATTCTATTTCTAAATTTCGGTGTATTTAGTCATTTTCATTCATTGTATAAAAATTTTAAATGAGTTTTAAGTTTAAACGGGTGCTCCCCAAACTCGACGGCTTTCTGCTGCAATCGTCACGGAGGCCACGGCGCATGCGCGACCAGTTTGGGTTGGTGGGGGTTTTGTTCTCACGGCAGATGACGCCTAGCATGTACAGATACGGTATGATTCATTTATTCTATGATACGTCTATGAAAGTCATAGCCACCATGGTGCATGGTGGAAGTCTTTCCACCATGCCGTGGTGATCATTGAATAATCACTGATCATAATTTTAGTTCGCCAAAATATGACGACCGCTACGGTAGGGATCAGTGACCATATGGCTGGAAAATCACGTACAGCAGAATGATCTCTATCGGAGCGATTTCTGCCGAACATGACCAATATGACCACAAAAACAGTTAAGTGTTTAACAATGGAGGACTACCGAGGAGATTTCTGTTAGTACCGATATAAAGAGATCACCCAATAAATTCGTCACGTAGGAGTGTGAAGATGCTTAACTTGAGCGTAGCATTTTTGAGAAATAGGAATTGGTGATTTAAAAAACCCTTTTTCGGCTCAAATAAATTTTTTTCCCTAGAGCTGGCCCAAAAACCGGGGTGCGCGGGATACATGGGGGCGTGGCTTACACGAGCAAATACGGTAAAACTTGCAATTTGACAATAATGAGAGCGATCAGGTAATTGAAAAATCCTTCCTATATGGTGACGTCAATCAGCCTTGCAAATAAATATTCGTACCCCAGTAGTTTAGTCTTACAATGTATAGAAACACTTACTGACTCGAATGAAATTCATCGTTATTGAAGCTTTGAACACTTGTTTGTACCTACCTAATTTTTAGTGCCCGAAAATAGCCTCCCCTCTCAACTTTTGCACTTCACTTTTGGCCAAAAACAGGGGGGCTATATTCGGTCAAATACGGTACATATATACAAGGGTGAATCAAAAAGTTCCTGGAATGATGTCAGTAGCAACATGCCTGAGTTCAAACATAAACCATTGTTGACTGAAACTGACATGATCTTAGCTATAAACATACAATATTTGGTGAGAATTCATTCATTAGATATAAAATAACCTAAATTTTTTTAGCCCACTGCTTCGTGAGCATGGACAATTTGAAATTTGAGATCCGAGTGAATATTAAGTTTTTGACAAAACTTGGTTGAGAACCGACTGTCATCATTCGGGATTTGCAGAAGGTTTATGGGAATGATGCACCAAAGAAAAAAACATTTTATGAATGGATGAAATGGTTTAAGGATGGACAAGAGGTAATTGAAGATGACCAGCAAAGTAGGAGATCATCAACGTCAATGAACAAGGGAACTGTGGCTGCCGTCCAATCGATTGTGGAAGAAGATTGATGAGTGTCAGTGCAAATGATAGCCACACGTTTGGATATCTCATATGGCTCAGCTCAATCAATTCTAACAGATAATTTAGGACTGAGCACTCTTTCTTCTAGATGGGTGCCAAAAGCGTTATGCACTGAACACAAGACTCAAAGGGCTGATCATGCAGTTGAGTTTCTCAACTGAATTGATGCCAATCCTGAAGATTTCTTCTGCTAATTAATGACTGGTGATGAAACCTGGATTTATCAGTACGATCCAGAAAGCAACATTTAGTCCAAACAATGGTTACCAAGGAGGTCAAATGGACCAATCAACTTCAAGGCTGAATGGTCAGTCAATAAGGTTCTGACAACAATTTTTTGGGATTGGGAAGGCATGATCTTAGTTGATTTTCTTGAAGGACATTGGACAGACACAGGAAGTTATTACGTACAGATCTTGTGGAAATTTAACGCTGCTCTTGTGACAAAACGGCCTGAAAAACTGCATTGTCGAATTTTGATTCACCACAACAATGTGCCAGCACATTCGTTCAAGGTTTCAAGAGCTGTGCTTTGAGAATTGTGTTTGGAACTGCTCTCTCATCCACCCTACAGTCCTGGCATGGCCCCTTCAGACTTTTTCCTCTTACCAAAATTAAAAGATCGCATCAAGGGAGTTTGCTGGGAATCGATATCTGAGGCCAAACAAGCAATTTTGAACTGGTTTTAATTAAACGATTTAACTTTCTACGGAAATGGGTTAAAAAGATGGTGACACTGTATGGCAAAGTGTTTAGAGTCAAATGTGGATATGTTGCAAAATAAATGTTTGTTCTGAGTTTCTGTTTTTATAAGATCATCATCATGATTGACTTGAAAACTGTGGTAGAATCGCAAAGCAATGAAATTGTTTCCAATTCAGAGGATGAACAGAGTGAGGAAGATTATGAAGAATGGATAATGCCAACATCCAAAGTTTTACACTATCTTAAAGTTTGAAACATTATGCCAAAAAGAAGGATGAAAATGATTTCTTTATAGAAATATAGTTATAGAATTAGGTCTTTCTTTTATCAGTTTAAGGAAATCACAGAAAAAGCAACACAACTACAATTGAATAGTTTTTCAAATAAAGTTTTAGAATTATTAAACTTTGTTTAAACTCTCAAGCGTGTACAACAACATATGTTGTCCAATGCAGCATCTTTACAGCTTGTATCTCCTTTGTTCTTTGGGTCACAGCAGCAAATGATGTATCCAAATAAACGTCATAAGTCAAGGAACGTTCCTAAACAAACATTACCTCTCCCTTGCCACTTGAAGATTTATTTTCACAAGGGTAGTTCCCCTAAGTTGCTTACTGATACTGAATTTAATTTATATTGATGAAACTGACAATGAAAGTATTGTTTCTTTTGTTAGTGCGACTTCAGAAGGATATTTGTTAACTTCAGAAAGTGAAATTGAAGATGAGGATGTTAGTTGTGAGAGATTAGAAAACCAAAATGAACTGACTGCCCGTGTTTTTCATTGGAATTAAGTATTTTCTCCTTTTAATTGTGAATGTGAAAGTTCTGTGAACCTTAAAATATTAAGTGATAGCCTACTAAAGTACTTTGAAAGTTTTTATAAAGTTTTATAAAACTAATTGTTGAAGAGACCAATCAGTATGTAAGCTGGTATTTGGAGAAAGAGATAACTTTTTCCTTTCGTAAGTCTTGGTTTTCGATGTGGTATCCTACCTCTCCTAATGAAATAAGAGTTCTGTAAGGAATGTGTCTTCTAATGGGCATCATTTCTAAACCAAATATAAAGATGTATTTCACCCGTAAATATCTTTTAGCAACTCCATTCTTACTGGATATTATGTCTGAGGAAAGATTTTCTCTTCTTTTGCGGTTAATACGTTTTGTGGATAATGACAAAGACTTAATCCATAGTTATCCCAAAGGTTAGTTGATATGCACATTGATGATGTTGGCATAGTATAGTTGAACCAGAAAGGGATTCCTGTAAAACTAAAGAAAGGAGAGCAGCAACACGGCTAATAGGACATCACTTTCCAGAAGAGAATCCCTCTTCAGGCAAGAGAAGACTTGGACAAAGGAAGTGCATTGTTTGCACAAAGAAGGGAATAAGGAAGGAGACAGCCTACCGATGTAAAAACTGCCCTGGAAATCCTTCTCTATGTGTTGTAGCATGTTTTGAAATGTACCACACATTATCCAATATTACAGAATAAAGCTGAAAGTTAATGGATATTTGAAATTATAAAGAAGTCTAAAAATATTAATAAACAGCAAACCATTCCTGGTTAACATTACACCAGCCCCTCAACATCCGTGAGTTCAGCATTCGCGAGTTCAGGTATTCGCGAGGTAGCCATAAAATTTTATTATTTCAAAAAGGCAACCGTTCTCAGGTTATAAAATTAAAATTAGACAGTCAACAATCCCATAAGCTGTGTGAGTGACTATCCAAAATATTACTAATCTTGCGATAAAAGCGCTTAGAATTGTTGTAATCAATAAGGTATTAATTGATGCAAGTAGAATCTAAGTAGTTGGTGTTAACCGTATAAATACTTTAGGACAGTAGATGTTAACCTTTCAAAAATGCAACTCATAACTTCATACCTACAATAAGCTATAATTTCGAAAATTGGAATCATTCTGTTACATAGTATGCACTATGTATGTACATACAAAGTTACAAAACCGTGCCACGGAGTCGAACGCTACGCCACCACCATTCCCCACCTCCCAGGCATTTTCATTCTTACCTGCATTTCGCTCAGACTGTGTCACTCTTACATACTTTTCATCAACTTTTGCGCTTTGATTTACTTATTACTGTAATTTTTAATTTAATAATTACGATTTTTACTTAATCATGTTTTCAAAAAGAAAATCATCCATTAGAAGTGAATCAAGTTTAAAGAGATCAAAGAAAGTGATGACTCTATCACAGAAATATGAAGTATTAGAGAAGCTGAAGGGTGGAATGAGTGCGTCAGCTGTTGGTCGCATTTTTGGTGTGAACGAGTCCACTGTACGTTCCATTACAAGCAAAGAAAAAGAAATTATAAGTAATATAGCTCACTGTGCTCCAGAAAGTGCAAAAGTTACTCCCCATGTGCTTGAAAAAGCTATAGGAAAGATGGAGAAGGCATTAAGTTTATGGATTGAGGACATGAACCAAAGAAATGTGCCAGTTGACCAAAATGTAATCCGTGATAAAGCCAAGTCTATCTATGAATATTTCCAACAAAAACAGGTTAAAGCTCAAGCACAAGTTTTACACCTTTCCAATGAAGCAAAGGATGGTTTAACAACTTTAAGATAAGATTTTCTTTGCACAACGTACGATTGATTGGTGAAGCAGGAGCTGCAGACCACGAGGCCGCCGCTTCTTTTGTACCTGCACTGAAGACAATAATTGACGAGAAAGGCTATGCACCAGAGCAGGTTTTCAATGCAGACGAAACTGCTTTATGGTATAAGAGGATGCCCACACGCACGCATATCTCCAAAGATGAAAAGAGGGCATCTGGTTTTAAAGTGGCAAAAGATTTGGTAACACTCCTTATGTGTGGGAATGCCGCTGTCATATGCTTAAGCCTATGATGCTCTACCGCTCTCTCAACCCAAGAGCACTTAAGAACAAGGATAAACAATGTCTTCGCGTCCATTACAGAGCAAACAAAAAAGCTTGGATGACTGCAACACTGTTTTTAGACTGGTTCCATAAATGTTTTGTGTGCGAGGTTGAAAAGTACCTGGAAGAAAAAGGGAAAGAATTTAAGGTTCTCCTCATCATTGAAAATACACCTGGTCATCCAAGGTCTCTTGAATATGCACATCCTAATGTCGAGGTGGTGTTCCTCCCCCCAAACACATCCTCACTCATCCAACCACTTGATCAGGATGTAATATCCATTTTTAAGGCGTATTACACACGTCGAACATTTGGCATAATCCGCCAGGTAATGGATAGTGACCCTAACGCTGATGTACGACAATGCTGGAGGTCGTATAACATCGCTGATTGCATAAATAATATCAGAGATTCCCAAGACGAGCTGAAGGCATCAACCATCAATTCTTATTGGCGAACTCTTTGGAGTGAAGCTGTAAATGACTTCAGAGGATTCCCCAATATTAGCAGTGAAGTTGAGAAAATCATGAAATTGACACATGAAGTTGGTGGAGAAGGTTTTTCTGATCTTGCAACCGAAGAAGTCGAGGAGATTCTGGAAACACAAGGAGAAGAACTCGGTATGGAAGATCTTGCAGAGCTAATCAAAAGTGATGGTGAAGATGACAGAGAAGATGAAGAAGTTGAAAAGAATTTCTGAACTTTAGAAAAGATGGCTCACATATTCAGGGCTACCAAAACTCTAACAGACTTAATATATGAGAGTGACCCATCAATGGAAATGAGTATAAAGGTGAAGAGAGATATTGAGAATGCTATGAAACCCTATCAGTTTATATATAAAGAACTAAAACAGAAAGTCCAGCAGTTACCCATCACAATGTTCTTCGCACCTAGACCTAGTCCGCCTCCACTTGCCGCTTCTCCCTCAGTTGATTCACCTGTGGATACTGATGAGGAAAATGAGCAAGTGGAATATTGAGTACATACATAATGTAAGTAAATGGAGCTGCATGGCATTTATTTTGTCAAGTTTATTGAACCTTTATATAGACTTTCATTTATGAATTTTTAAATATATATAGCTTCTGAGCTTTATGCAACTACTTCTAGATATACTCTGTCTCCACATGCCGCTTCACCCTCAGCTGAGTCTCGTGGATGAGGAAAATGACCCAAAGTAATAGAGTATCTAGTGCAAGCAAATTATTATTGTTTCTCAAGTTTGTGGACTCTTTATGCATATTGAATGTCAGTTTTGAATTTTTATGCGCATATAATTTAACTGTACTCTATACATAAACTTAATCACTAGTACATATATAATAAATATGTATCGGGTGCTAATTTAAAGTTATAAACAAATATAATTTTATCTTCCTTCTGTGGTATTATTCTCATGCATGTACATATACATACATTTTTCTTTTTATTCACATTTTCATTTTGTTTTAACTGTTTTCTAGTTTTTTCGTAAGTTTATTTTTAGCCTACGAACTTTAATTTTAGTTTAGTGTTGAGCACAAAGCAGTGTGAATGTTGAATATTAAGTTTGGGTAGTATAATCAGAGCAAAATGCTTATTCGCGAATTTCAACATTTGCAAGGTTATTGGGAACGTATCCATCGCGAATGTTGAGGGTTGGTGTATTTATTTTTTCAGATTTTTATTTTTAATATTTTTGAAAGTTAAATTAAAATAACACGTATTCTGGAGCATATAAATGATGCTTGAGGGGTTAAATATTTTTATTGGATTTTAATATGTATTCGAAATTTAATTGTTCCGCTTCTGAAAATTTGTAGCATTTTTAACAGATGATTATTAATTCATAATAAATTCAGGATTGTGCATGCATGCAGTTTCAAGTTTGTTCTCATTTATTGTCTATATCGATTGTTATTGTGATTTTAAAACTTTTATTTCCATTGTGACTTAGAAAAACTTCTATTTTCTAATTAAAATTTACCACAGAGGAATGTAGCATTTATAATTTTAACTTGTAAAAGATGTAAAACCTGCGAAAGACAGAAAAATAGGCTGGCTCCTTGAAGTTCTGCCTCTCGCAGCTTTTACTGTAACATATTAATAGAAATTTTCAAATTATTAATAGGTCTGGAATCACAAATAATACTGCATGAGCTTTTTAATTTAATTTCCTAGAGGAGGCTTTCCATTTCTTCCAATATGTTAGCATTATTGTATAGCCAAAGGTAAAACCACCTCAAACTGAATTACACCTACAAATGATGCTGATTACCTCAGTTTACTTGATCTCAAACCAAAATACCTTCTTAGTTATATCAACAATTATTTAAAATCCATGTTATTGGCATTACTTTATAATAGTATTAATGAAAACTATTATATGTGGTGAAATGTTCAACTATTCAACAACAAGGCATGTTTTTATTTGTTGTATAGGTCAGACAGGCAGGAGAAAGGGATGGCAGCTCTCAAACAACTGCTCTCTACTTCATACCCCATCAAAGGCAAATCCAACAGCCTCATCCTCCTGCAACAGTAGTAGCACAGTCTGTAGTTCAAAGGCACCCAACCTATGCATCAGCTGCAACTTCTCCCCCTCCTCCTGTCCCTGCTTCTTCTCCTCCAACTGTCCTTTCTGGAGGTGGGGCAACTTTTGGGCCCGTCATAGTGCATCCAACTCAGCTGCTTCCTGTACTTCCACCTTTGAGGAGAGAAGAGGAAGAAGTCCATGAAGAGTCAACCATTGAATCAAAGGTGAAGGAGGAGGGAGAAGATGGAGTGACTAGTAAGTAATCATTTTATTTTGTCCAGCTTCATTTTTTGTAGGACAATAGTCGGGAAGGCATAAATGCCACAATTTAAACCTCTCACATGTCAATTCCAGAAATACAAGCTCTTCATGATTTACAGATTATTGGTATTTCTTCATTATCTGTCCAATTCCCTGCTAACACATCATTGAATAATCTAGAGTCAATCGCAAACCTCGAATTCTATAGAGGTCAGTTTTGCCAAGGTCAAGTTCAGAATTTTTCTCCTTCTCCAAGTCCACATTTATGTTTAGTCTTATGCGCTCAGACATATAAACAATATTTCCTAACATTCCATCTTTTTATTTAAAGTTATTTCATTTTCTTGAGATTTAATAAAGGTATTTTCCTCTGGGCCTCAGCGAGGACATTCTTGGTTGAAGGTTTACTATTTAGCTTGCCCTTACTGTAAAAACTCCAATTATAAAATGGAGAATTAGATTGGCTTGATAGTTTAGTTGATTAAAGCACCTACCCAAAAAGTCGTAGATTTTGTCTCCCGTCAAGTTCAGAACTTTTCTCCTTCTCCAAGTTTATATTTATGGTTAGTCTTATGCACACACCCATATAAGCATTGGTAAATGATGTATATATGGTATATGATATGACATGTATCCACTGAATGATATGTATTAATTTTATGTAAATTTTTGTGTATGGTTAGGTAGTTTAAACTTAAGATGATATCATGCTAAGTCAGGTCTGACCGATCTATAGTTCATGATCATTGTATTGCCCATGATGCAGATAAGGTTCCAATTAGTAACAGAATTGAGGCTCACAGTCAAACAGACATCTTTGTTATACTTCCAAAGTGACTATATTACTTGTTCTTTTTATCTTTGTCACATTTGTGTAGACAAATGTTGTTGGAGACCATCAGGCGAATACAAATAAATATTTTGCAGCCAGTGCTGTCATCATTCAGTTGTTTGTATAGAGATCCTAAATAAAATTTACAAATTTCTATAACTTTTACAAAGTAACTTAACAAAAAATATGAATTTAAAGATTATAAACACTTAAAGGAAAATCTAATCTGGGGATGTGGCATTTAATAATTAAATGTATTCATCAAGTTTGCAAAAGAATTAGAAACTTAGTTTCAATAATGTTTTTACCTATATTAACCAAGGAAGTGTTTGTCTTATTTAGGGTGTCCAAATGACAGGAGTTCAAATTCGGGACACCAAGATCCCATTTGCAGTACAATACAAAATTAAAATAAAGAAATCTCTTTGGTGTAGCCAAGAGTACTAATTTCATTCTAATAAAACAAAATAGCTCAATGTTTCTTAAAGTTATAGTCAGTTAAAACATCATTTAGCTAATGTTACATAATTTTAATTTATAATTTTACAGAAGAACATTAATCTTTACAAAATTACAAAAAAAATTTATAAAATTACAAAATCTTACAAAATTACAAATAAAATCCCTTGCTTGGTTACAGAATAAAGTTTCAGCATTACAAAAACAAAACAAGCAAATATAACCTTTTCAAAAACTAATGATAAACATGGTTATACAATTACTTTGATACATTTGATTGGAATGATCAATCTGGTGGTAAATACATTATTTTCTCAAGTTAAAAGAACGTAATAATTTTCATACACACTCAGAACTTAACATTTTCAGTTCACACATAAATAAGTTATTTATTCAGTTAGCTAAATTTAGCTAGAATTAATGTATCACCAACAATTCATTTTCTCTTCTCTTTAATCCTAGTTTGTCAAACCACATTTTCAAATAAATATTAAATAAAAATATTTTACCAATAGCCACATGGATATTGTTCGTTGTTATACTTTTCTTGAAAAATTGTAACACAGTTTCAAAACATACAAAATTACCGCAGTAAGGTCCCCCTGAGCCTTAGATGACTCATCAGGAGGTGCCCAGAATAAAGCATCATGTATACACTTTACTATATAATGAACATTATTCACATATACTAATGTCATGTATTCTCTACTTCATACAACCAGTTTTTAAGTCCTTTTTTAATTTAGAAAGTTTGTCAATATTTTAAAAATACATTGGTAGTATTATAGTGCGTTTCCCGAAGTCGTACGGGTCAGATTCGCAGTATTCCGTCCGCATTCGGGTTATTTCGCTTAGGCTATGACCCAATGTTGCCACATTTCGAATTTCGCTCATTTCAACAGCAGCTGTGGACGAGTGAAGTTCTGAGAGCAATCGTGTCAACAGCGCTCGTCAAGAATTTTTGAAAGTCGTGGGAAATTTAAGAGCTCTTATTGGCTGACACTTTCTCCCCCTCCCCTACAAGTCTAACCGTAGACACGCCTCACCCGTACGATCTCTGGAAACGCAGTATAACAAGTATTGGTGCAGTCACAGCTAATTTATTTTTGCCGTTTAAGTTATAATAATTTGGTACTTGCAGTCTCCTACTATATATACTAGTATATATAGTTGTTTCATTAATTTTATACTTATTAGAATAATAATGGATAACAATCATTATGAATTTATAAAGGTGTTTTAATGGCAATATGTCCAGTTTTTGGTAGCAACTTTTGATATCCAAATTAGAATTTGAGTTAACACTTGCTGACCAAATATATTTTATTAACTTATTTTGCGTCGCTATTATTGGTTTCAAATGGCTATTAAAAGCATTCCTCCATACAGTCAAGCCATATCGAATTATAGATTCCGCAAGAGCTATGTATACTATTCTTTTAGTTTTCATTGGCAGTAAGTCCTTTATATGAAACATTTGGTATGCCACCTTCTTTAATTTATTGTTCACTTGTCTAGCATGATGATCAAATTTAAAGTTTTCATCAATAATTATACCCAGGTATGTATGATAACTAACTTGTTCAATTAATTCACACTTACATCTAACCCCTTCATAATTATTATGCAAACAATTATGACAGTGCATTTTAACTGCTACCGTCTTTCTTTTACTCACTCTGTTGCTTACATGCATTATTTTGGTCTTACTTAAATTAAGAAATAGTTCATTATCATGACACCACTTACATATAGTATTTATGTCTTCTTGCATAAACTTAACTGCTTCATCAAAATCCTGATGAGCTGATGTCAATACAGCATCATCAGCATATAGAAAGAGTTTTGAACAATTTACAGCAGAAAAGATTTGATTTATATATATTATAATTAGCAACGGACCTAAAACTGAGGCCTGAGGCACCCCATTATTAATAATTGTACTTTCACTCAAACGATCCTGTAACTCTACTTTTAGATTTCTGTTACTTAAGTAACTTTTAAACCACGCATAGCAAGTTCCTCTAATTCCCATGTTAAACAACTTGGTAAGTAATATCTCGTCATGCGTACTGGGAACGTCGGACGGAAACTCCACATGCGGTCGTCATGCGTACTGAGAACGTCGCGGAGATCGCTAGGTTTCTTTATTTTTTTGACACAGTAAATTTTCTTAGATATGGATAACCTTTATATATTTTAAAAGAGGAACCACCTTTGGCCTTCCTATTGTGCTTAATTCTGTAATTTTTACTCTCCTTCTTTTTACTTTTATTATACGTTAAGTTTTGTGATTAAATTTTCACGTAGATAGGAGAATTGGGGAATTTTGGCTTCTAAAAAAGCCCCTATTCAACGAAATCTTTGCACGAAAGCAACTGTGAGGTGTAAGAAGAGGATATAGGCCCCATTTGTCTGCTATCAGACATCTATCCCGCTCTTGAGACATGTTTTTATATTGTGTCATCACTTTGAGAGGGAGAGAGAGGAGGTCTGGGCCATGTGCTTGGTTTAGTATTTCATGAGGGAATATAGCTAGAGTGAGACAGACTAGAGGATCATATTTTGTATTTCCAAGATATTTGCGATATGGAAAGCGTGGGAAATATGCTGGCGCTTGTACCGCACGGAAAATGTTCTCTCGTCGCTCTGAAAAAATCAGCCTGAGTGAAACTTTGCACTGTGCGGAGGCAGGTTTCGTTCGCCTTTCTTTACTGTGGTAAATTTTACGTTTACTTGCTTACTTATTTTCAAAATACTAGGAGTAATCATGTGCTCAACCAGTGAAAATAGTCAAGCAATACCGAGTGCTGACAAGGAGACGGAAGTCCTACTTGGAAGTGATTCGGAAGAAAGCGTGAGTTTGGACAGCGATAGAATCATTTGGATGAACGTACTCAAATTGATTCACTGACACATAATGATAGTGATCATGAGGAGGATAATGTAGAAAACTACTTCTGGGAGGGCACGCAGAATTACGTAGGACGAAAGGAGAATTTCATTGGTGGTTACGGACCTCAAAAGGCAGCTAAGGGTTTGACTGACATTGTAGGTACTTTTCAATTGTTTTTCGATGAAGAATTTGTTAGTGCCATAGTAAATGAAACCAACCGATATGCTGACCAATACATCAAAGCAAGTGAGCGTACATTTTCGATGAAATCAAGAGATTTATCGTGGAAACCAGTTACCGTGGAGGAAATGTACACTGTTTTGGGAATTTTTATGTTGATGGGAATTGTGCAGAAGCCCACGCTTCGTTCCTATTTTTCGACGAAAAGAGTTCTATCCACACCAGGCTTCGGCGATGTCATCACTAGGGAGCGATTTGAGCTTATTTGCAAATTTTTGCATTTCAATAATTACGAAGAAAAGAATAATTACCGTGGTCCTCCAAAGCTACAAAAAATATTTCCGATTACTGAACATCTGAACGAAAAATTCAAGGAATTTTTTTACCGAAACGGGAAATTTCAACCAACCAACCAACCAATTGGGGGGACCTTGTGACTTCAAACGACTCCAGCGCTAGAAGGCTTCTCAGTCTAAATCACAAAGCAAGGGAGGAGTGAAACCCGGTGCCGGCATTAGCCTACTCTTAACGAGAAACACCAAGGGGACCAACGGTTTTACGTCCCTTCCGAAGGACGGGGCGCTGATTTGCGTGTTCTCCACATAACCACGCAAATGGGGAGCCGGGCAACCCGGTTCGTACCGAGTTTGCTAAGCGTAGCAGGTCAGCGCCCGCACCACTACGCCACGACTCCCCCTGATCCCTAACATTGTGGAAGGGCCGTCTATCTTTCAAGCAGTATCTCCCTCTGAAGTCCTCCAAGTTCGGAATCAAGACCTTCGAGCTCTGTGATGCAAGTACTGGCTACTTATGGTCATTTCTTGTATACACGGGGAAGGATACTGTGTTTCATTCGCCCCTTGTTTCAGGTAATGTAAACAAGACCACGGCAATAGTTTTGAATAGGTAGGCCAAAGGTTCCTCTTTTAAAATTATGAAGGTTACCCATATTTAAGAAAATTTACTGTGTCAAAAAAATAAAGAAAGCTAGCAATCTCCGCGGCGTACCCAGTACACAGGACGGCGCTGAGGGGTAAGAATCCTTATTTGAAGGTTTTGTTTCTGAAAAACTTACGGGGAAGAAGTTGAAATCCAAGATAAAACAGTAGATGTGAAGTACTCCGTAAACTTTGAATAAAGAAAAACTGAGTAAATGGCTTCCGTGATTGAGTGAAAGAATTCATAGAGGTATTTCACGCGAATAATAATACTAAGACGGTGTGAAAAACGTAGGTAAATATACATAGTTTTACGTAAAACCTCAAAAAATTTCAGTCAAATTCCATAAATATCTAATAAGTTACGAATTTTTATATGATTTCGCGCAAAAACTGCGAATTTCCCTAAATCTCTTCCGACCTGCGTGACGTATTATATTTAAATGTCCTGCGCGCTTGAGGGGTTAAAATCAAGGAATCCAATCAATACATTATTGTTATAATTTAAGTTATAGTTGACAGTATTTGAGAAATCCTCTAGTATGTTTCTTGTTCCTATGTTCTGTTGAAAACCATATTGATATTTGGATATGTGCTCATGTTTTTGAGCAAAGTCCATTAAAAATTTCAGTATGTACTTTTCTAAAATGTTGTCTATTGAAGGCAAAATGGATATTGGTCTATAATTATTATAGTCTTGCAATACTTTGCTTTTGGGTATAGATTTAACAATAACCAATTTCAGTCCATCTGGGACAATACCCTTTTTTAGACTACAGTTAATAAGATTAGTAACCAAAACTAATAATACCGCATGGGACTTGATGTCTTTTATTCTTATCAAGTCATGGCCTGGCGCTTTATTTCTCAATTTCATAGTTATTTTCTGAATATCAGTTATAGAAGCCTCTGGTATATATATGCTACAAAACTGCATTATTGTTTCACAAAGATGGAAGTTAATCGATTGTAAGCCGACCTTTTTTTACCTTTTTACCATCTCAGAAATCGCCAAAAAAAAGTAGTTAATGAATTTATGTCCGTAGTTACATTATAACGCGAGATTTTTAAATATATGCAACAAAAGAATCAAATTGACTGAACACCTACGAAGAAATAAATTATGTAAATAATACGTGGCGCGTCAAAGTCGTAAAAGAACGCCGCGATAGCGCTCGTATTCGTAAGGACCTAACACTGAAACATGATAGGTGGAGGAGGGAGGGCAAATGCTTCGATTCACGAGTAAAATGAAACATTGTGTTAGCTCCTTACGCGTACGAACGCTATCGCTGCGTTCTTTAAGACTTTGGCGCACCACGTATTATTTACATAATTTATTCCCGGGGTATTATTATATTAAGATCCCGCGAGGTCAAATTACTTTTTTCGTAGAAGTTGTTATGAATAAGTGAATAAAATGTATTTTATGTCACCGTAATTTTAGTTAATACTTTAACCCTCTCACGTCGTGAGGTGTGGGGCACCTGCTGGCATTAAAAGTCCGGAGAAATTCAAGATGGCCACCAAATGGGAAACATTAAATAAAACAATTATACATTAATCTCCAAAAATATATATTTTGAAAAATATCCGAAGTAGAAGAATTACTGCGAGATATATTAGATTGTTCAGGGTCCAAAAAAATAGCGAATTTCAATCGAATATTTAAAAAAATTCTTCGTATACAACGTTAAGAAAAATCTGCCAAATACGATCTAAATCTCATGTTTATATGGTATACTACGTCATTTCCGAGAGAGAAGCCATCCAGTCAACGTTTTCAGAGTTAAATTTGAAAGCGTATTTTCCGGGCGGTCTCGGGCGGCCCTGCGATCGGGAGTATAAAAATTTACGGGCATTCTCGGATGGTCCGGTTGCGAGAGGGTTAAAATCAAATTTTTTTCTTGCGTGGCCTTGTGAAAAGTGGGTGTCGGCTTACAATCTGTGTCGGCTTACAATCGATTAAATACGGTATTACACATTATTTTCAATTTGGAAACATCATTAGTAAAAGCAGTACAGAAATTAGTACAGATTTGAGAAATATGTTTTTTACTGCCAGGGCTTCTAACAATGTCATCATCTTTATTCATATTAACACCCCTACCTGTTAACTTGTTAATTTCTTTCCAGATAGTTTTACCATCTTTTATTTTCTCAAATATTTTGTGATGATATTGTTTTTTTGCCTTTCTTATATCTTTTAGAGTTTCATTTCTAAGTAATATATAGATTTTCCTATATTCTATATTAGTGGGACAGTTTTTCATTTTCCTAAATGCGGTATCCCTCTTTTCTAATTTTCTTATTAGTTTTTCAGTCAACCATTCTTTGTCAATACCCCTCCTAGCTTTTTTAAGCTTTGAGATAGTTGATTCTTCATACATGTTTTTCATCACCTGGCATAGTTTACTATACATTACATTTGGGTCATCTTCATATAATATTTCATCCCATTTATAACTATCAATTATATTATATAATTTAATTTCATCCACATAGGTAATATACTTGCCAAAATTAGCATTATTCATGAGGTGACTACTTTTGTTAATAACCTTCAAACCTATTAAATAATGATCAGATATTTTAGTTTTAATGACCAAACCTTCCATGTCACAGTTTATTAGTCTAGTATAAATATCGTCTAAACAAGATATATTTAAGATGTTTCCCATTAATTCCTCCTTAGTATTCTCTCTAATCACCTCATCATAACCATTAGATACCAAAATATTCCTTTAACTAACCACAAACCTATCTAATTTATTTCTTATATTTAAATTCATGTCTCCCATTATAATTACATTCCTTGAATCAAGGTTATTTAAGACTTCTTCAAGTTCATTTATAAAAGTAATTTTACTAGTATTAGGAGGTCTGTAACAAGTTAGTATTTGATATTCAACACCAAGCATAGTGCATTTACTCAAGATTGACTCAAAAGAATTAGTTATAAAATTTTGTTCAATAAATTTCACCTCATTCTTAACATACAACATTATCCCTCCACCTCTTTGATTGCTTCCTAATTTTTTATACTTGGAATAGCCATTAATAATTAGATGGTCCCCATCTCCTTCTTGTAAATTAACCTCTGTGACTGCAAATACATAAATATCAACTTTTTTCAGCAATTCATAAATACACAATTTAACTTCATCAAAATGCTTATTCAGCGATCAGACATTCAAGTGAAAAAGGTAGAATTCATTACGTGTCCGATGTCACTGTGGAACATGAATCATGAACAGTACAACTTTTTTTAATTTTTATAAAATCAGAATTATCCATGATTTAATATAAACAAAATACCAGTATCAAACAATATATACTGTGAGTGGATACAGAATATTATGGTAATTTAAACTGTTTTTGACAGGTCTTTGTCATTTGAAATTCTTTTAATTTGACTATTCACATCTTTTTTAACAAGTATTTTACTATCTTTAAACCAACAAAACATATTTATACTCTCTACCTTTTGCTTAGCTTTCCAAAGAAGATCATTGAAATACCAGGTTAACTGATCATTGATATAAATATTATCCTTATAGATTGTTTTCAATTCTTTTCCTCTTAAAATAGGTCGCTTTTCCATTAAATTTTGCTTAATTGATTTATTTGTTAGTTTCAAGATTACTTTATTCCTCTTGTCCTTGTTTTTTGACTTGACCATGTATAAATCTAAAATGTCGTTACCCGTTAAACTTTGACATCCAAGATCATTTGACAACTTAATTACCTTTTCTCTGATTTCTTCTGGACTGTCACTATTTTCTCCCACACCCACTATTTCCACATTGCACTCTAAACCCTTCTGTTCCGAAACGTTAACTTTATAAGTAAGTTCCTCGATGACTATCTTTGGTTGATATTTCCTTTCTATGTTCATTGACCTCTTGTTTAAGTTCATTTACTAATTTAGAATTAGCCTTTAAAATGGATTTAAAGTCTTCATAACTCTCACATAAAAAACTAGAGTACTCTTAATATCTATTTTTATGTCTTTTTTAATTTCTTTTAACTCAGTCATTATTTCTTGTATAGTAGTTTTTTGCTTGCTGCTTTCCATATCTTCATCTTCTTCTGTATCATTTTCGGGTGTTGTTGCCAATTTCCTGCAGTTTAGACATCTCCAGTCTTCTTTTGATTTGGTTGACTTCACCTTCCAAGTGGACTCCGCTACTCCAGAACATGTGAAGTGGAGATTACTTTTACATCCTTTACATGTAATATATCTGCCATCCTTTGGCAGAGTTTGTTTACATTTCCCACACTCCATAAAGTTATTCAGTTGTTTGGTCTGGTTGCACAAGTATACACTAGGTGTCATCACAATAGCACATGCAGAAACAAGTATATCAAATACAATTAGTTATTTAGATCAAAATAACTTTGAGAAGACTCAAACACTCACGATGCCAACACTTGTCAAGATACACAATACACTCATGTATCAATGAAGACCACAAACCATACACCAAAAGGTTATCAGCACAAACAAAAAGGGAATGAACCGGAGCTCAGACACAAGCATGACTTCACTGTGTACGAGCGTATTTTTAAAATAATGCAACATTTGATCAACTCATTAGCTTAGCTGTAACTTTAGTTTGCTAGCTAGGTAAACCTTCAATAATAACAACTAAGCAAAAGCTATTTGGGAGTTTCTCAGTGACAAATGGTTTCAGTATTTAATAAATTCTACCTACACTTAAGTAAAACAACATAAAACTCATCATACAGAGCATTCACGTCAAGTTCTTACCTCAATCTCTTTGAACTTTGTTTGTATTTCCTCTCAGACTGAGCATCTTCCAATATAGCCTTCTAATCATATACAAAGTTACAATGTAGCACACGAAATCTGAGTCAGATTTTGTGCATTACTGTATAGAGAATGCTGATAAGACTTTCCCTTTAGTATTTAGCTAACACATTACTCTAGAATAAACTGGATTAATCTTTAAAATGTCAATAATATTAACATTGGTGTTATACAATAACTTACATGATCAATTTTTATATAGGTATTTTGGTAGGACATCTTTTAGACTTTGTGGACAAAGAAGCTAAATATGGGACTCTCCTGTGATTTGTGGGATGGTTGGTCACCCTAATCTTATTTGTGATGTAAGTGTAACAGCAATAAAGAATTGCTACATAGAATGACACTTAATAACCGTGCATAAAGTACAGGCTGTTCCCAACTTACAATGTTTCGACTTATGATAAACCCAGACTTACGACACTGATACCTCAAAATCGACATCCGATATCATACCCCGGACTTACGATATTTGACATCTGGTATGCTCCGAGTCTACAGCAGTGATATATTGTGCAGAGAGGTGCACTGTCTGAGAAAAAGCCAAGTGTTGACTAGCTTCCAGAACCTCCTTGTGGCAGCTAACTAGTTCCACCATTCTATGAGTGATCAACAACCAGAGCTGAATAGTCTTCGCTGGTTATCTGATTTTGACTTTCTTATCAACCTCGCAACTGAAAAAACTTGATATAGAACTTTCAAGGAGAAAATAAAAATATTTAAATGACAGGATCAGCTTATGCTGTTGCACAAAAATGTAATCTAAGGATGATTTGGCTCCACAGAGGGATATTTTCCCACTTCTCTTCAAATGAGGTCTTGTGACACATTATTTGAACTGGCTTAACCCATCCATGTACCATTTTTTGTGAAGCAACAATTTGACTAAGTAAGTCTAGAAATGCAAATCCCCGTTTATAACAGGAATTAATAAAAAGGCACAAGACCATTTAACAACTTCACCATTTACTAACAAGCCATTCAATCAATAACAACTGAACTCATAACAGACTTGTCTTGCTGACAGCTAGTTACCGTATCTGCCCAAATATAAGTCGACCCCCGAAAAATTTCCACAATTTTTTGGCAAAAACGTAAATTTCGTAGATTTTATGCTGAAGTGTGCCGGGCATTCATGCACATCTTAGAATGCATTATTCGAGATCGAAGAAATGTGTGGAAAATGGTTTAGTTGTTGACATTTTGAAATATTACTCCAATTAATAATTTTGCGCTGCTGAATAATGTTCCACATTCAGTGACAATAATTTCATTTATCTTCATTTTCACAAAAGGTCAAATATAGTAACAGCGATCTAGCCAAGATATTTTTTCATCCAAGTTTATTTCCAATAAAATTAGCATATACATTGCCTTAAGAAATTGCATTTTTATAATTATACACGTTCCATGTAAAGTTTTACCGAAATTCAAACAGTTGAGCATTCAAAGCCGTCAAGGCATTTTGCGTAATCATCAATTTATGCAAGCGATCTCGCCAAGATATTTTTATATATATTCATCGTAGGTCAAATATTTACTATACGAAAAATATAGTACTATCATTTGAACGCGAAGGCAATGAGAGACTTCGAGATTTAACCATAACCCAAATTTTCCTCGGACTCGCATTTAAGCCGAGATGTGATTTTTTCATGATAGATTTTGACAAAAAACATCGGCTTGTATTCGGGCAGATACGGTATATGCTGAATACTTATACTGAGGCTGTCTCATTGACAGAAATCTGCCAATGAGTTAATGTGCTGAATAGCTTGATATATTACGTAAATTTTAGAAAATTTTGGTGGTTGTGGTGGTGGAGGCCAGATTTTTCTACCTGGGATTGCCCTGTACCACACTTGTGTGGTTTGAGGAGACTGCACAAGGCAGCGTTCTGTCCTTCGGAAGGGACATTAAGCATTTGACTCCCTTGGTGCTCTTCATAAAGAATAGGCACTGGGCTTCCCTTCTCCCTTCTGTATGTCTGATGTGGAAGGATGACTATAATAGTCCAAGAGGCTGTTTAGCCAAAAATACATACATGAGACAATTTTTTGAAAAAAAATTGCATTACAAATGGGTAGTTAAGATAATTTATCAATATAGTGAGTTACATGAATATTTTGTGTTGTTTAAAGCCTTTGAATTACAGATGGTAATAGCATATTGTAAAAGAGGTCTTGAATCTAATACTTTCAGCTATAGAAGTGCCACCACAGCTGAATGTCTACTCTTGGCAGTCTCTGGTACCTCTGTTGACATCTCATTCCACAAGTCCAGCTCCTCAGTCTAATGTAAGGATTCAAGCAAATAACATTATGCCCAGCACTGCAGAGAGGAGGACAGAGGAATTGACAGCAGAAGCCCCTGGAGATGGGGAGGAGGAATGTGTTCCAGGGACAGAGGTCGGAGTGAGAGGGAGTGACGAAGAAGAGGAGGAAGAGGATGACGTATTTGAACCTCCACGCTCAGAGGTGTCTGTATTGAAGGAAGAGGGAAGTGCTGCTGGAATAATGTGTGGACCAACAACTAATATTGCTAGGGTTACTGCTGCTCTTGTAGCCAATAAAAGAAGAAGTCAGTCTCTAAGTGCTCTGCAAGGTGCAAGGGAAGCTGGAGCAAAGGTAGGTTGGTGATTAAATCTACCGGATAAAAATGAGGTGGTCATCATTGGAAATTTTTAGTATAAGTCATCTTTGGCTTTAAATTTATAATTTTCTTTGCTATTTTAAATGGCTGTAATTTCCCAAAAAAGATTGTCTGAATAAGAAAAATTTCTATTCAGAAAAAGCAATTTTTAGGACATAATTACTACATCCAAGGAGCCAGAAAATTGCTATATCTGTTTAATCTTAAATACCATATTTGCACGAATCTAAGACGATGTTTTTTTCCCTTCCGGGACTTCCAAAAATAAGGGGGTCGTCTTACAATCGTAAGCAAAATTATTTGACTTCAATGGCATTGCATAATCTAGATATCCACGGTCACCAATGTGTACATAGTGAAATGCCATGCGAAGCAGAAGTTTCGTTAACGTTATCTAAACTCACGATATTATCGTATGACTGGTTACAATTTACCTAATTCGGATTTAAAATGAAGCATCCAATCCTGTTGCAACGTATTTACTTAGTTCCACCAATGATTCATTCACCGGGGCATTGGTAGAATGCCCCGGGGCCTGCGCTGGATTAGCTGACACTTGATACCTTTCGTGTGGGTGCAGCATCAGCTGTCTTCCTGCCACCGGTATAAATTGCAACAGTGTCAGCATATTGGTTTCGAAGCAACGATACGAATGCATCCCAGTTTTCTGCTGATTACAAAGGACTATTCAGTCACAATCGCACCCTTAAAATTATTGTGATGGCAGAGAAAAGAATTCATTACACTGCCACATTTAAAAGGAAAGTGATATTGTTTGCTGAAAAGAATTCAAATTCTGCCGCTGGAAGAGTATTTGGGTTTTCTGAATGCAATATAAGACGTTGGAAACAGGATTCGCATAAGATTTTCAACTGTGCAGTGAAGAGGAGAGCATTCTCAGGACCTCAAAAAGGAAGGCATGACGAATTGGA
Organism: Uropetala carovei; assembly: GCA_036926305.1. Lineage (NCBI taxonomy): Eukaryota > Metazoa > Arthropoda > Insecta > Odonata > Petaluridae > Uropetala > Uropetala carovei. The sequence goes on from JAXCHB010000127.1 coordinate 414,984, forward strand.
AAATGAACTCGACGAATTTATTACATCCCAGTGGACCAAAGGGTTACCAGTATCAACCGAGATTATTCAAGTGAAAGCGCATGAATTGGCTCGGGAATCTGGAATTCCACGAACAGAATTTAAAGCCAGCCAATCATGGGTACAAAAATTCATGAATCATAAAGGCCTTTCTCTCCTACGGCGAAGTTCAATTTGCCAAAAACTCCCGCCGAACTTTGAAGAGAAGTTAATTGAATTCCAGCATTTTTTGATGAGAAAACAAAAAGAAAAAGGGTATCTTCTGGGCCAAATCGGTAATGCCGACCAGACACCAGTTTACTTTGATATGCCATGTGCATACACAGTGGCAAAGAAAGGGGATAAGGAGGTGAAAATACTATCAGCCGGTGCTGAAAAACAAAGATTGACAGTGATTCTGTGCTGTAAGAATGTGCCTAAGGGCGAGAATTTTCCTTCAGGAGTGATTGTAAGAGCGAATGAGAAAGGGTGGATGATGAGTGAAATGGTAGTTGAATGGCTAAAATTGGTATGGTTCAGATGGCCAGGGCACCTTCTCAAATTAAAGTCACTACTTGTTCTGGATTCCTATCGAGGGCACATTACTCCAGCTGTGAAGGATGCAACGAAAGAAGCAGATAGTGACTTGGCTGTGATTCCAGGAGGTATGACATCCCAGCTGCAGCCTTTGGATGTGTGTATTAATAAGCCTTTCAAAGACCAATTGAAAAGATTTTATGCTGACTGGTTGACAACTGAAGAAGGAGAACTGACACCTTCTGGGCGCATAAAGAGGGCTAGTGTGTGTCACATAGTGCATTGGATTCTAGCTGCATGGAAAGGAGTGAAAGAAGAGGTCATTGTCGTTTAAGAATTGTGGTATTTCTAATGCTTTGGATGGCAGTGAGGACTGTGGACTTCGGGAGGAGAGTAGTGATAAGGAATCTAGTGACAATGATGAAAGTGATAATGAATTAAACTAAAATGATTTTTTTGTGAATGAGGTGAGTTCTAATTGGTAAGATTGAAGTTTGTTTATTTTGAATATTCATTGCCATCTTTATTAATTAATTTAGTCTGAGCATGTAATTGAAGTCATCTAGTGAAAGCATTTTCATTGAAAACGTTATATTTTAAATTTTATCTTGAGTTGATCTTTCTATAGTTTTCTAACCTAGTAAGGAATTGTGAATACACCTTAATATGTTTACATTTAGCTTATTTTTTGCTGTTTTTCTGTCTCTGTATATGCACAAAAATTTTAATATAATGAATTTTTAAGTATTATATTTTTTACTTACTATCATTGATTGCTATTCAGAATTCATTTATTTTCCTTTTGAGGAGTTCTAAAAAAGGGGGGGATCGTCTTAGAATGGGGTTCGTCTTAGATTCATGCAAATACAGTATGTTGACATTAATTTTCTCGTATTTGTTAGTGTTGTTATTTTCATCAGTCTTTATTACTTAAACACTATATCATTTTGACCTTCTTCACTCACTACAGTAAAACCTCATTATTTTGAAGTTCAAGGGACCAAAAATTTACAACTTCAAAGTATCCAGGTTCGAAATATACGAACTTTCATAAAAATCGAACTTTATTATGATCAGCTACTTGGACAGCAAAACTAATACAGTATCTTATCTATCCGTTCTACAAATGAATTGGCCTTACAAGTTAGTATACACGGTGAATTCGAGCCGTTCTACAAATGAATTGGCTTTACAATTTAGTATACACTGTGCATTCATACAGAGCTGAAGTGAACACTTAGTTAGCGATTCACAAAGACCGCCATGTGTGAAAAATGGCTCCAGTGAATAGCCCAAATTTCCCAGTACATTTAGTTACTCTTTTATGCTGTGAAGAAAAAATGTTCAACCGTGCGCCGAAAGATTATCACTCATCTATACTCCATATTAATGTTGACTGTGAAAGTTGGTTACAATCGCAAGAATATTCCTCCCGGAGAATTTCCGAAATCATTTTTAAAACACTACCAACCTGAAATACCAACTAATGAACATTAATGTTTTCTATAGAAATCTATTTGTTTGTTTTTAGGGAATTAGTGGACTGTATAAATTGAAATCGTGGCACTGTATTCAAAATCACAGGATCGTTCAACCGAAATATGCAACTAATAACACAACATGAGGCACTTATATGAAATACACGAATAGCATTGAGAACATAATAGCACAAGAAATACAATTAACATTGAGAGCACAGTAACAAATAAATGCACAATTGACATTAATGATGCTCACTGTAAAGACTCCATTGTTCCTCTTGGCAGGGGATGAAATTGAATTGTTGTCCCTCTCATAATGTAACAGGGTGTGATGTCGTTGTTGACATTTAAAACATTGATAGTGTGATTTACAGGCGAATGCGCAATGATTTCCCCTTAAACAATTGTTGCACAAGTTATGACGCTTGATTATTTCATTACGTTCTTTAATGGGTAATGAAATGAACTTTGAGCATTTAAATAAGGCATGAGGTTCACTGCAGATTACACATGAATTAACGGTATTTAAGTAACTGCGTCTGGTCTGGCTTTGACCCTTATGATCACGTTTTTGTTTGTTTGCAGGCTCATGAATAACTTGTGGCTTATCAGGTTGCACCAGCTGCAGTGTCTGACATTTCACCTCCAGGAATTGTATTAATTCCTCTAACGTGGGGAAAGCGTTTCTATCGAAACGGGATTCAAACTCCGTTCTTGTTTTCTTGTCTACGCGATCCAAAACTAATTGCGATATCAGCATTTCGTCAAGAGAAATCTAATGCCTTCAAAGCATCCTTGTTACTTACAACTTGATTAATTAAATGCCTGAAGTCGGTTTCTGAATTCCTCTGCACATCAGGTAGCATGAGCAGAGACTTTACATGCTGCATAGTGATTAACCTCTTGTTAACATAGCGTTCACAGATTATGTTGTATGCAACAGTGAAATTCGCTGCGGTCACCGGTAGGTTTTGAATTAGCTCTTTCGGTTGACCTTTCAATACGGATAGCAAGTAATAGAATCTTTGGATTTCTGATAGCGATTGATTGTTCACTACTAAACTATCAAAAGTGTCCTTGAATTGACCCATGTGGACAATTCACCATTAAAATTAAGAAGAGATATACACAAAAGTTTAATCTCAATGATGTCGGGTGACATGCTTTGCCTAGACGTCTTTGAAGTGCTTGACTTACTAGATAGGACAGATGTTTCTTGTTTTATTTCCGTCGTGACATTTAAAAGACAGGCAATTTTGCCTCCTAGTAAAAAATAACGATCCTCAAATTCCAACCTGTCGGATGAATGATCTTCATCATCCTCCATTTCTAATCTTAATTGCACTTCGTCATAGGCGTCCCAAATTTCGCGAAATTTCTCACATCTTAATTGTAAACTCGCGAGATTATCGCCTGCCTGCGGTGAATCTACATATGTTTGAGTCCGTGTTAATTTGGACTTAATTAATGCCCTCTTTTTTATAAGTTCCCTTTTTACGTTAAAATCCATCTCAGGTTAATATTGATAAAGTGAATGTGAAAGGGATAAAAAAAAGATCTGACCTTGTGACATAAGATCTCAGTTCTTACAATGTTACAATGTGCGCCGAGACTGCAAAGTGCTACAATGTCAGCCGAAACTGCATACTGCTACAATGTCTCTCCTCCGTTCTCTTCGTCGGTGGCTTGTTGAGTAAGTGGGCTTTCGCCTTCCGGGAACACAGTTAGCCTCGCCCGGGGGAACGATTTTTCACTGCCGATGGCTATTCACGTGTAGTCGCTTAAGCTTCAGCCTCAAGTTGAACGATCCGGCGACAGAAGGACCAAAAATGTTTGTTTTTAGGGAATTAGTGGACTGTATAAATTGAAATCGTGGCACTGTATTCAAAATCACAGGATCGTTCAACCGAAATATGCAACTAATAACACAACATGAGGCACTTATATGAAATACACGAATAGCATTGAGAACATAATAGCACAAGAAATACAATTAACATTGAGAGCACAGTAACAAATAAATGCACAATTGACATTAATGATGCTCACTGTAAAGATGAGTACGTGTTGTTTTCAAATCACACTTCATCCTGCTCGGCTTCGATGTGTTGAGACTCGAGGAACAAGAAGTTGTTCAACACAATTAAAGAACTTGTGATTTTGCACTTATTTATGAACAAACTTATGACGGTTTTAACACATAACGGTTTTTCACAAGATAGGATTCACAGGATAGGAGCTCCGTAAAATGTGTCCGTCCCAGGGAAGAGTCTTTTCGAACTGGGAACTGTTCATCATGATGGCAGCGCCTGCGGTAATGCAGCCAACCATCACGTGACCGAAAGACACGACACACAATACAAAGTAACAGTACTAAAAACATCTTTGAATTTTAAACACTATTTAAATTCTTTCTTAATATGAAGATATATACAAAGAATCACAGCCTTGTTAAGTTTTATTATATATTCTGTTATATAAAAATGTCTGCACTTATGAAATTCAAAAATGAAACGAAAACTCAGTCGACATTGTGTCATTTTGGTTTTGGCACAATGGTGCTACTCTTTATACATCATATTACTTCATGCAAAAACATGAACCAGATGTCAGAGGTTGTCTACTACTTACACAGTACAGTAAAACATCAAAAATTCCAACTAATGAGGAGGAGTATTCTAAATAAACGAATTGTCCACATATTGCAACACTAATATATTATACGTTGTAGGCCATAGAAATGAGTAGCACATAATTGCCAGGCTGAATCCAAGATATGTGAATTGTATTGGCAACAACTCAATGTATTATGCTTTTATTTAGTGTTTTCAGTTTTCTTCTATTATGTCATTATCATTTTTCGTTTTACCAAAATATATGTAGTATTCGGCTATTCGTCCATCCAAAGGCTGAGACCGAAGCTGAATAGCAGATTTTGGCCGAATACCAAGGCCGAAGCCGAGCTTCGGTGCATCACTAGTTATTACTAAACCAGAGCAATTTGGTGCCCCTCGCATGTAGGCATTCTGCCACCCTTATCCGAGTTTCCTTACAACTTTTTTTTTCTGTTCATTTCAGCTTGGTTCTCAAATTTTGCTATCCGAATTAAGAATGTGAGTATTCACAGTGATGCAAGGATAAGCAGATTCATTTATTTGAATCATCTACGACTTTTATTTCACGTTGACTATTAAATAGGGTGACCATGTTCCAGTGAGGGAAAATAGGATATTTCCCATCGTTGTAAGAAAAAAAACGGGACAAAATTTTCACATGATTTTTTTTAATGGTGGATATATGTCACTATCACGATCTATAGCAAAAAAGGAAAATACGAACTATCCTTACGGTCTGGAGCATGCCAGACTAGGAAAAAGCTCAATCAAAAGAGAATCCGACTAGCATCGTCGTTGTCGAAACTTGAAGGGAATAAGTTAGGTTAAACCCGGTAAGTATATTATACGTGGAGACCAGGTTTGCCACCTCAAATTTATCAATGAACCTGAGGTTTCCTAATCTGACAATTGCGACTGTAATTAAGATTTGTTGTTCATTTGAAAATCCTATATTTCTAATAGGAATATCAGCTATACTATCAGATAATCTAAATTTTATTTTCAATGGACTTCAAAACTGCAAAATAGCTTTTTTGATAAAAAAACGGGACTGTCCCGCCAAAAATTGGAAGTTTGGTCATCCTACTATTAAATTAGTAAAAGGGAGTCCCCTGTTTGGGGTGCTATATGTATTTTGTGTGCCAGAAATGTGGAACAAAAGCGTGATGTGTTGGTACGCATGCGAACCATCAGCTTACACAGGATCGAGATGTCGAATTAAACGAACTGTTCGTGAGTCACCAGAGCAGATCATTACTTTGAATTTCATTGTAAGCAGATTTTGAATAATCTGTACCACAAAGTACACAAAATCCTACGGTGTTGGCCAGGGACTGATCTTAGCTTCAAATTACACCATACTTTGAATTAACCGAGATCGAAATAACAGGGTTTTACTGTATTTTCAATCGTTCCATCTTTCTAATTTTAACTATATTTGCTAATTTTCATTGTCTAGATCTTTCTGTCTACCTTTAGGATGTGCAATCATGAAGGTATCATCACAGTTTGGGCTTTCCATTTGAAAGTTGTTTTGAATTCTCTTCACCTTGTAGTTTCCTTATTTATAGAAATATGGATAGAAAACTGATCGGTCAGAGATATTTCACCAAATTATTTTGTTATTACAAATAAAAATAATTTTAAAAAATATTCATTTGCAATCAATAGCATTTATTTGTGATTTTTAGTTTAGTTTTTATAGAAAATCATTTGTGTAGTTAATATAGAGTTATTATCAATAATGTGTCCCTGGCAAAGTAAATTTCTTCAGGAAACGCCATTAATTCTCAATGTTTATCATTTTATTAATTAATCAGTGCAATTATAATTTTTTTACTTGCTTGCCATGGGATGTAGTGCTTTTCATTTAGTACGTATATATTTTCTCCCCAAGGGTGCATGTTCATCGACCTCAGGCCCAGGAGATGTAAATGCTGGAGAAGTCGGAGTGGTTGGTGGAGCTCTTCTTGGGGGATCTACTAGTGGAGCTGGTGCTGTTGGGGTGGGTGTCATTGCTCGTGAACGCATTCGACGCCCAATGAATGCTTTCATGATATTCAGCAAACGCCATCGTGCTCTTGTACACCAGCGCCATCCAAATCAAGACAACAGAACTGTTTCAAAGATCTTAGGAGAGTGGTGGTATGCTCTTGGACCAGATGAGAAGCACAAATACCATGAATTAGCTTCTGAGGTAAAAAAGTTTATTCTTCTTTTAAGAATTGTTAGTTAGGAATATAATATGTGCTTTTAAGTAAATTTTAGGTATAAAAATTATTAAATGTTTCCTTGTGCTTATAAATTTTTGACACAAAGTTTGTATCTTTCAACACATCTTGCCTGAATTATTTTGTGGTTACATTCATGTCATTCTTATGGAGATTAATACATGCCCTCATTTGTATCTTAAATTGGTGACTCTTGAATATCTTCTCGTTTTGCTGAGGGCTCTTATGTTTTCCAGAGCATTTAATACATACCAGGTGCATTTTTGTTAGGTTTTCCAAAGGAGTGCACAATTTTCCTCGATAGTAAAATAGGATTGGTTAGGGGTTGTTAAATTAAACACTATATCAAAATATATAACACCACAACAGTTTAATGTAACTTAATTTGGGTCTTGATGATGGTGCTAATTCATCAAAATGGTCCATCTATTTATATATTAACACCAAATCACATTAAACTATGTTGTGCGGTGATGTATCTTTTAAACTAATGTTTAATTTAACAGTGCTGAACCTAATCCTATTTTCAACTATTGATCTTGGGGTTGGTATTAGCATTTGACGTATTAAAATTTATAGATGGGGCAACCCACAGGTAGGCCTCATCATGAACTTATTGAAGTATTCTGTTCCTTTGAAACCTCATCAGAATGATGTTTGGGCAGTGTGGCGACCAAAAAACAATGCCTCATAACCTCTAACTAAATGCTATATTTTACAGGAAATTACAACATAACAGCAAAACAAATGCTCTTGAGATGTAACATTAGTCTCGCAACTTAAACACTTTGTGAATATCAAATTATAACATAACTGCAAACCATGCTCTTGAGATGTAAAACACTTCATGAATATCAAATTATAGTTACACTCTGTCCTCAGGAAACTTTCAGCACACACGACTTGCGAGGAAAATTTTCTCGACTCGTAGTATCCGCTCCTCTCTCTCTCTCTCTCTCCGTCACTCGGAATCCTTACTCTTGCTGGCGGCGACCCTCAGCTGACGCTCTCTCAGGATATCTGCCGACTCGTTCTCTCGAAAGCCGCGGTCATGTGATGGAGCAGATGAGGGGAGATTCGGCGGGTAGCTTAAACGGACGACTCCTTGACTTCGTATTGGTTAATTTCTTGATTACGTTTTTAACCATGAGAGAAAGGAGGAAATGGGAAATAGGGGTAATATCCACCCTATATAAAGCGTGTTGCTGTAGGCAGAGCCATTTGGCAGGAGCCATTTGGCGTGGAGGTATTGCCTTTCTGTTCAGCGACTACGAAAGAGGGCGACAACGAAGGAAGGTGATGTTCGATGGTTGTTGTTGTTCGTCGCGTTTATTCGACAAGTGCTTCGTTAAGTGCGGAGGTGCGGGGAAAATCGCTGCAGCAGTTACTTTCTAAAATTGCAATGTAGGGCAGGGATGGCAAATGATTTTTGTGTCACATGCCAAGAAAGTAATGTGACTCATCAAATTTTTTTCACATGCCACTAATTTATTCTTTCTCTAAGAAACTTCATATCTTATACAGCAAATCCAAGCTTATGCATTCCACATATTTACCATCCCTGATGTATGGTATCACTCAAGAGTTGGATGGTAAATCAAGGTCTATGAATTTCATCCTATGCGCAGCAATGACAGAATTCATGCAGACCTTTCAGAACTCAGCAACGAAAGAGTTAACTTACCTAAGTGTTATTTTAAAGTTATCATAAGCATCATTCTTTCATCATTTAGGTTCCAAAAAATACAACTTAACCTTTTTAGTAATATTTTTATTGTGTTGCCTGTTGATTTGTGATTTTTAATGGCATTGTGCATAAATTATTTCAGCTAATTTTTTTAATAAATTCATTTCTCTTTAAGGTTAAGGAGGCTCATTTCAAAGCACATCCTGATTGGAAGTGGTGCAGCAAAGATAGAAGAAAATCCTCTTCTTCTAATTCTACAACAGCTGCGAGAGGGAAATTGGGCTCAGTTGATGAGCCCCAAACACCAGGAATTGTAACATCCGTTGCTTCTGCAGTCTCAACTTCAGGAGAGGCATCTCAGGGAGCTACTAGTAGAGATGGCATCACAGAAGAGGAGACAATGGCTAGTGGTGATCCACCTACACCCAGGGAAGTAGCTAGTGTTCCTCAAGGAGCTGAGGATGCCAACACCACTGCAGAAGTAGAACAAGAAGAATTCTCAGATGATGACCAAATGGTATGATTTCTAAAAAGTATTTTTCCAATTAAATAAGAGGTTTGAAAAGAAATTGACGTAATGAAGTTTATTATTGCCATTGGTCATTTCAGATTACCAGCATACATGCGATTTTCATATTTGCATGAATCATAGAAGGAAATTTTTCTCCTTAAGGCCTTACTTGAATATGCATTTCTCTTAGGATATTTATGCATTAGAAATCTAATTTGTTTTAATATCTTAATTACAGTTGTATTCATTAATCATTTTAGTGCCAGAAAACTGTTGTTGTTTGCTATGCTTGCTAAAAGTGCCAATGACGATACATCATTGTTTGTTCCAAGTCTTCAATAAATGCCTGTAGTCTGTTTCTGGTGGATTATGACTCCACATGAGGTTTCTATAAATAAGCAGACGGCAACTATAATGCCAGTTTCCATTTCTTCACTCCGTAATTATTTAATCTAATACCAAATATTCTGTGTGACTTTTTCGGATGTGTGTTTTCCAATACCTGTGTAAACTTTAAATAACTCTGTCACTACTTGGATTTTATAGTTGATATTTCTGAGATTATATAACACACTGATATTTTAATTTATAATTGTCATCTGAGAAGTTGGACAGATATTACATTTTACTTATAATGTTATAGTTATATTTCATTTAAAACAATGTAAAATCAAGGATTGTTTTCATATAAGAATGTAAAATATTAAGCAAATAATCACCAACTAAGCAGAAATTAGGGATTATATCAAATGAAAAGTAAAGAATTAGCCAAAAATGGTGAAAATTGAGGGAGCCATAAATTTTCTCCAAATACCTGCAAAATGCCCTAGTCCTTGGCAATTTTAGGTTCACTCAGAAAAAATATCCTGGCACTAAAAGGGTTAATTGTGTATATACTCTTGAGTATTAACCCCTCAAGCGCGCAGGACATTTAAATATAATACGTCACGCAGGTCGGAAGAGATTTAGGGAAATTCGCAGTTTTTGCGCGAAATCATATAAAAATTCGTAACTTATTAGATATTTATGGAATTTGACTGAAATTTTTTGAGGTTTTACGTAAAACTATGTATATTTACCTACGTTTTTCACACCGTCTTAGTATTATTATTCGCGTGAAATACCTCTATGAATTCTTTCACTCAATCACGGAAGCCATTTACTCAGTTTTTCTTTATTCAAAGTTTACGGAGTACTTCACATCTACTGTTTTATCTTGGATTTCAACTTCTTCCCCGTAAGTTTTTCAGAAACAAAACCTTCAAATAAGGATTCTTACCCCTCAGCGCCGTCCTGTGTACTGGGTACGCCGCGGAGATTGCTAGCTTTCTTTATTTTTTTGACACAGTAAATTTTCTTAAATATGGGTAACCTTCATAATTTTAAAAGAGGAACCTTTGGCCTACCTATTCAAAACTATTGCCGTGGTCTTGTTTACATTACCTGAAACAAGGGGCGAATGAAACACAGTATCCTTCCCCGTGTATACAAGAAATGACCATAAGTAGCCAGTACTTGCATCACAGAGCTCGAAGGTCTTGATTCCGAACTTGGAGGACTTCAGAGGGAGATACTGCTTGAAAGATAGACGGCCCTTCCACAATGTTAGGGATCAGGGGGAGTCGTGGCGTAGTGGTGCGGGCGCTGACCTGCTACGCTTAGCAAACTCGGTACGAACCGGGTTGCCCGGCTCCCCATTTGCGTGGTTATGTGGAGAACACGCAAATCAGCGCCCCGTCCTTCGGAAGGGACGTAAAACCGTTGGTCCCCTTGGTGTTTCTCGTTAAGAGTAGGCTAATGCCGGCACCGGGTTTCACTCCTCCCTTGCTTTGTGATTTAGACTGAGAAGCCTTCTAGCGCTGGAGTCGTTTGAAGTCACAAGGTCCCCCCAATTGGTTGGTTGGTTGGTTGAAATTTCCCGTTTCGGTAAAAAAATTCCTTGAATTTTTCGTTCAGATGTTCAGTAATCGGAAATATTTTTTGTAGCTTTGGAGGACCACGGTAATTATTCTTTTCTTCGTAATTATTGAAATGCAAAAATTTGCAAATAAGCTCAAATCGCTCCCTAGTGATGACATCGCCGAAGCCTGGTGTGGATAGAACTCTTTTCGTCGAAAAATAGGAACGAAGCGTGGGCTTCTGCACAATTCCCATCAACATAAAAATTCCCAAAACAGTGTACATTTCCTCCACGGTAACTGGTTTCCACGATAAATCTCTTGATTTCATCGAAAATGTACGCTCACTTGCTTTGATGTATTGGTCAGCATATCGGTTGGTTTCATTTACTATGGCACTAACAAATTCTTCATCGAAAAACAATTGAAAAGTACCTACAATGTCAGTCAAACCCTTAGCTGCCTTTTGAGGTCCGTAACCACCAATGAAATTCTCCTTTCGTCCTACGTAATTCTGCGTGCCCTCCCAGAAGTAGTTTTCTACATTATCCTCCTCATGATCACTATCATTATGTGTCAGTGAATCAATTTGAGTACGTTCATCCAAATGATTCTATCGCTGTCCAAACTCACGCTTTCTTCCGAATCACTTCCAAGTAGGACTTCCGTCTCCTTGTCAGCACTCGGTATTGCTTGACTATTTTCACTGGTTGAGCACATGATTACTCCTAGTATTTTGAAAATAAGTAAGCAAGTAAACGTAAAATTTACCACAGTAAAGAAAGGCGAACGAAACCTGCCTCCGCACAGTGCAAAGTTTCACTCAGGCTGATTTTTTCAGAGCGACGAGAGAACATTTTCCGTGCGGTACAAGCGCCAGCATATTTCCCACGCTTTCCATATCGCAAATATCTTGGAAATACAAAATATGATCCTCTAGTCTGTCTCACTCTAGCTATATTCCCTCATGAAATACTAAACCAAGCACATGGCCCAGACCTCCTCTCTCTCCCTCTCAAAGTGATGACACAATATAAAAACATGTCTCAAGAGCGGGATAGATGTCTGATAGCAGACAAATGGGGCCTATATCCTCTTCTTACACCTCACAGTTGCTTTCGTGCAAAGATTTCGTTGAATAGGGGCTTTTTTAGAAGCCAAAATTCCCCAATTCTCCTATCTACGTGAAAATTTAATCACAAAACTTAACGTATAATAAAAGTAAAAAGAAGGAGAGTAAAAATTACAGAATTAAGCACAATAGGAAGGCCAAAGGTGGTTCCTCTTTTAAAATATATAAAGGTTATCCATATCTAAGAAAATTTACTGTGTCAAAAAAATAAAGAAACCTAGCGATCTCCGCGACGTTCTCAGTACGCATGACGACGTTGACGGGTTAAAGCTTTCAAAATCTTGAAACATTAAAAAGTTATTTTTATATAGGCATGAGCCTTGTCAGAAAGTACTGGTTTCCTTTCAGTATATAACCTATTCCATTGGCTGTAGGTGGCTGATCATTGTTTTCATCATGAACAAAAGTGAAACTTTTTGTTTTTTGTATAGGTGATATGTGAAGATACTGGCACAAAGACTGCCGTGTCTCAGGCTTCAAGCCTGGAAATTGATCTCAAGTGCAAGGAACGTGTGCGGGAGTCAGACTCTGAATCACAGAGTGATGGGGAGCCAATGCTGCTTCTCATCGAGAACAAAGCTTTTCCTCAGCAGCGCTTCAGCCCTGTCTCCTCCTCGTCATCTTCCGCAGCACCCCCTGCTCAGTCTCTCAGACCAAGGCCAGCTGATGGCCCACCCATCGCTGCACTTTCCACTGCTCAGTTAGCAACACAGCCATCTGATCCAGGAGGCATTGATGTTACATGTAGGCCAAGGCCCATCAAAGCAGGGTGATTAATTTTTTCTTTTCATATGGTTCTTATAAATGATTTGTATTGATAGCTTTTTCATGTTTATTTAATAATTTTAATTACCTTAACAAATAATAAGAATTTTCTGTATACAGGTATACCTCGCTTAATAAAGCCTCTGGGAACAAAGCTCCTTTATAACAAAGTCGGAAATTCCACAGTGAAAATAGAAAAAATTCGAAAATGTTGCAAAGTAGTGTTTGTGTGTTATATGGCTCAGGTGGACGAGACAGAATTAATACTGGCGCTACTTACATTTCGAAGCTTCGCTAACATAGTATCATATGTTCACAAAATTACAGCTACTAAATTAGAATGTTACTATAGTCTCAACCTGGATCTTTTAAGAACAATGAGAATGAGTTGGTCTGATTCTTTACCTCAAAGTAGCAAGTTCTGAGATCTTAAGAAACCTGGGAAAAGATTTGAGTCTTTCCCGGCGAATGATATGGAGAAAGTTTTCTTGGGTTTCCAGCCGGGTGGTATGGAAAAAGGATTCCGACGTTTCGGCAACTCTCTCTGCTGCCATCTTCAAGGAGAAGTGTCGATTCAAGTTTTAGGTCTGGTATTTATGGGGGCCGGCCATAACGGCTCGGCCTCTGATTGGCTGTTGGAGGTAGGCTCTGAAAAGGGCCTCTCGGAAACCTTCCACTGAATCTGCCAAAGCTGAGAAACCACCTGCCTCAGCTTACCTGCCATGTATCTCATCTGTGTCAGGGAAAATTGCCAGGATTCTCTCGAGGCATGACATCAAAACCATCCACAAGCCTCCCCATAAGATAAGGAGCTTCCTAGTGAAAGATGATCTAGGCCTCAAGACTTCTGGGATATACAAGATCCCATGCGAGTGCAGAAAAGCATACATCGGGCAAACAGGTCATATGATCGAGACCCATCTAAAAAAACATGCCCGGTGCATCAGGCTGAACTAGCCGGAGAAATCTGCTGTGGCCGAACACTCAGTATCCTCGGACCACAGAATAAAGTTCGCCGAAACAAGGATGATAAACCGGGTCTATGGCTTCTGGGACCATTTGGTCAAGGAAGCCATTGAGATCCGTTTAGAAGGACAACTTTTCAACCGAGACACGGGTTTCTTCCTCAGTAAGACGTGGAACCCGATGCTCTCCCGCCTGGCCGAAAAACGAGGCGCTCATTGGCCCTACCTCCAACAGCCAATCAGAGGCCGAGCCATTATGGCCAGCCCCCATAAATACCGGACCTAAAACTTGAATCGACACTTCTCTTTGAAGATGGCAGCAGAGAGAGTTGCCGAAACGTCGGAATCCTTTTTCCACACCAGCTGGCTGGAAACCCGAGAAAACTTTCTCCTTAAGAAACCTCTTTTTCGTATTGAAATGGGGCATACATTAATTTAACATTTTTACTATTTTCTGATTGGGATAAAGTCAATGTCAAACTTTAAATCAGCAACCGCAAGAGAGACAGAGGTGGGTCCATCTTCTCAGCAGGAATCGTGACTGATCCGCCGTGGATCTCTTGCTGTCTCGATTACTAACAACATGAAAATGGAGAAGTAGAGCGCAGTAATAACAACATTTTAGTAATTTATATTATTAACCAATTAAAATTGTACATTCAGTATGTTATTAGTTCATATATTTCAAAAGCAGTTGATAAACTTTTTAAAATTTCATTTCAATTTTGCCTGCACTCTTGGTTTATTTTATTGTATTTATTTTTTATATTAATTATCTTAAAAAACTTCGACCCATAGCCAAAAGGACCTTAGACAAGTCCATCTTCTAAACAAGTACTACAATGACTTCTTCCATCCGTGTTGCCCCTGTCATCTAGACTACCACCAATTAAATACTGAGGAAATGAATCCCACAAAAACCCTATCTTGTTTTTAAATACTCATTGTCGCTTTCGAAAATTTAAAATAAAACATTCCACGTTTACCAACATTTTTGTCCATTCTTTTATTATTTACTGAAGTTTTGGTACTAAAACCCCCTTTGCTGAAGCCCTAGAATGAATCCCTACCTTTCTTATGTAATTTATACTTCTGGTAACAAAGTTTCTGATACCAAAGTGCCACTGTGGAACGCATCTACTTCGTTAATACATTTTTCTGCCAATAAGGCACATTTTCCTAAAAAGAATATCATAAAAAATTGACCTGCATCTTATCAGCTGAAGCTATCCAAGTATCTTGGTTGTAAAGCATAAGAATAGCTTGGATCTAATGAGTATCATAGCTATTAGGAGTAACAATGGCCTTTGCTCTTATCAACACAAAAATATCATATTTACTCATATATAAGCACTTCTGGTTATTTATTTATTTTAACTAGCTCATAAAGAGCTGTTGATGATCTTGCTTGTTTACCTACAGGAGGTTGCTTAAACACAAAAAAATGCAATCATGAGATGGCCAGAAAAAAAATCTATAAATCCTAGCCTCTCTCACTCCAAAAGATGTCGAGTGACATTCAATATATGAGTGCAAAAGGTTAAACACCTCCCATTAATGTTTTCCTATATATCCCACTGCACAATTCTATGCAGCAAATTAATTTTTTAAAAAAGGAGAAAAAGAAGGAATAATCATTCATGGATAATCCGCATACAGATAATTGCACTCAGATAATTGGGAGTTTAAATTTAACAGTTTTAGTTGCATTTTTGTGGATTATTTCCATGATCTGAAATAAATTTGAAACTATGTATTTGTATTTCTTTCTTTGCCTTAGGATGACGTATCATGTCAAAACCATGGTTGTGAGTGCATAATAAAATAGTAGAAAATTGTATAGTTTCAAATGTAGGATAATTGGGAGTTTGCTGTATTATTATTTTACTTTTCCAGTTTGTATAAAAATAATTCGTATATTAATATTTTTCATAGGTCTCATCCTACAACAGAGACTACAGTGGTGACATCTGGTTTCTCTGGTTCACAGCAACACCAACAGATGCAGCAGCAACAGCACCAAGTTCGTAGGGATACATCTATCACAACAGTTGGTGGCACTGCTGGTACATATTCATACCGATCTCCTGTGAACCCTTCAGGTATCTCAGGATTCCAGCCAAGCGGAGGAGGAGCTTTCAAAACTATGCCCATATCTCCAAAAGTAAGAAAGACATGTGTTTACTCAGGGGTAACAACAGGAACAACAACCACAACAACAGGTATAACAGCAGAGCGATCATCTGGTCAAACCATCATCGGAAACACAACTGCAGGACAGAATATGTTTTCAAGCAATGCCGTGGTGACAACCTCTTCGGCCACTTCAATCGAAAGCGATTCTGGAGTGTGTCGCAAGTCTTATGTCAACATTTCAACAGTAGACACTTCTTCTACTGCTCCAACAACAACTTATGTCAGCAGTGACCTGACTGCACCCACGACAGGTATAGTGGTGAGTGCAGCTGCCGTCGGTGCTGGTGGTACTCTGGGTCAGTTGGCATACGTGAGCAGTGTGGGTGGAGGTGCCCCTCGTCTTGCTTATGTGGGTGGTGGCGAAGGGACGGGTGGTCAGCTCGCGCTCGTTGGTGGCGTCGGTAGTACTGTGGGTCGCTTAGCTTATGTCGGTGCCGGTG
Source organism: Uropetala carovei (assembly GCA_036926305.1). Lineage (NCBI taxonomy): Eukaryota > Metazoa > Arthropoda > Insecta > Odonata > Petaluridae > Uropetala > Uropetala carovei. Next base: position 431,439 of record JAXCHB010000127.1, read on the forward strand.
CTCACACTTTGACTTACACCAGTGGTGTTGGTAATTCTACAAGTGGCCAGAGTGCACCAATGGTAGTTGTGACTGGAGTAGGTGGGAGCATGGTCGGTGAAGGCCCTCAGAGGACGGTGCTCAGTGCTGGCAATAGTGTGCTTCACCTTAAAGCTGCACCTGGTAGTGGCCCACAGTACCTAGGCAACAAAAGTTCTTCAGGACAGGGTAAGGTAGTTGTTGGAAGGACAGGGTCGACGGCTACCGTCTATAGACCTCTCACTCTAGCATTTCTGAACACGTCAACAGAGGATACAAGTGCGGCACTTGCAGCCGCTGTTGAGGTTGGAGATGGAAGAGGAAGAGAGACAAGATTTGTTGTTCCAGCAACCTCCTCTGCAATGGGACCAACTACGAGTATGGTTGGAACATTGCCAGAGTCATCATCAGTTGTGGTTACCTCATCGTCTGTTTCTAGGTGTGTGCCACAAACAGTGATAGTAAGCAAGGTGATCCCTCAAACTGTAGTGGTCACATCTCATGCTGACAGCTCTGGTCATGGGTAGGTTATTTAACATATTTTAAATACGTACTTAAACAAATACACCTATCCCTTGTTTAGCGATATAGATACATCCCTGAAATATGTCGGTCTAAACAAAAGTGAAAATCAATTTTCCATAAGAATACATATAATACTGCTTGGTTGAATTATTGATTCAAACTTATTACACCTAATATATTTAAATATTTTGATGAGTAAAGAAGTATAGTGGAGTCGTAATCTAACATTGATTTTGAAAAGGTCCTGTGAAATTTTAAGAATGAATAATGTTCATTTTCAGATCACTGTTTTTCATTTCAACAAGAAAAACTATTTGACTGTGTAATTTATGCATTATATAGAGCAGGGGTCTCCAACCAGTTGATCGCAATCGACCGGTTTATCTTTGGCCCTTTTAAAGTCAATTGCTGAACCTTGCCTCATTGCTATTACTTGTTATTGAATCAAGTGAGAAATGTTGAGCCGTTATAGATTTAACTTACAGGTGGAACTTTTTAAATCAAGCTATGCAGGTGATTTTATAATTGTTAAAAAATTAAGAGCGAGTAGAGAAAGAATAAATCAACTGAAACGTAAAAAAATCAGATCCGTGTTCACGTGATGATGTCATCGCAACTTTCGTGAAGTACGTAACAGATTAGGACATTTAAGATGGATTGACAAAACAGCACGACTAAATATTAATTCTTTTGAGTTTATTTAATGTAGTAACAATGCCAGTAAGGACATACATCCAAAGTTTTAATAACATTGCCACCTCGATGTAATAATAGCATTGTTGTGAATAAGACCCATTTTTTGGGGGATTGTCTTCCTTTCCGGTTAACAAGGTAAATATGGCTGTGGTAAATGCAGGTGGCCCAATTAGCTAATGTGTCACGTTAGTGAGCAAGCGAACTGCGAACCGAAAGGTAAAAAAATCCGATCCGTGTTCACGTGATGACATCATCTCAACTTTCGTAAAGTACATAACAGATTAGGACATTTAAGATGGATTGACAAAACAGCACGACTAAATATTAATTCTTTTGAGTTTATTTAATGTAGTAACAACGCCAGTATGTGTTGTGCCATTGATAGATTGAATCAATATATTACATCTCCACCAAATGAAATATTCTCGAGTCACAGTGTAAACGCACCTGAAATCGAGGCAATGCCCCACAAGGAACCAGAATTTTGTCCCTTAATTGCGGGCAGTTCACAAAATCTAGAAACACTAAATCGGGTCTTACAATACATTATTTATATGGAGCTTTGGTCGGGGCCACAAAAAAACCGTCTTAAATGCGGGTAAACCTTAAATAGGAGAACCTTAAATCAGGATTCCATTGTATATTGAATTATCCTGGTGGATAAAATTTTAATCAATTTTATTTGAACTAAAATATTTTCTTGTACAACAAAAACTCAAAACTTTATTCGAGCTTGTTTAACTTGAATAAAAAGTTGTTTGCAAGTAAATTGGATTGATGTGTTAATCAGGACATTTCATGTTATGACACTGATTTTGATGTTTCTTAAAGTTTGGGAGAAATTTGTATGTTTCCCTCCCCCTCCTCTCCCCCCCTCCTCCCCCCCCCCACCTTCCCTCATATCATATCAAGGCTCACTCACTCCACTGGGTCGATTCCTGGTAAATTTAAAAATGAATAGTAGATCTAGAGTGCTGAAAGGTTGGAGACCCCTGATATTGAGTATTGCTTACTGGGTTGCCACCTATTCAGGTTTTGAGACCAGTCTTCGGATTAAGGGTAAAATTCTTTGGATCAACAACATATACATATATGGACCAGAGTGTCACTCCTAGGATGACCACATGTCCCATATTTTAAGGGACGTCCCATTTTTCGGCCAATTTTTCCTCAAGTGTCCCATGTGAAATCAATACAGGGCACACTTTGTCTTGTATTTTTTTATGAAAATAAATATATCGATTTCAGATATACTGTATCTGCCTGAATAGAAGCCGGCCCCGGATTTAAGCCGACCTCCCAAAAATTTCCACAATTTTTTGGCAAAAACATAAATTTCGTAGATTTTATGCTGAAGTGTGCCGGGCATTCATGCACATCTTAGAATACATTATTTGAGATCGAAGAAATATGTGGGAAATGGTTTAGTTGTTGACATTTTGAAATATTACTCCAATTAATAATTTTGCGCTGCTGAATAATGTTCCACATTCAGTGACAATAATTTCATTCATCTTCATTTTCACAAAAGTTCAAATATAGTAACAGTGATCTCGCCAAGATATTTTTTCATCCAAGTCTATTTCCAATTAAATTAGCATATACATTGCCTTAAGAAATTGCATTTTTATAATTATATACGTTCCATGTGAAGTTTTACCGAAATTCAAACAGTTGAGCGTTCAAAGCCGTCAATGCATTTTGCGTAATCGTCAATTTACGCAAGCGATCTCGCCAAGATATTTTTATATATATTCATCGTAGGTCAAATATTTACTTTACAAAAAATATAGTACTATCATTTGCGCGCAAAGGCATTTCGAGATTTAACCATAAACCAAATATTCCTCGGACTCATGTTTAAGCCGAGAAGTGATTTTTTCATGATAGATTTTGACAAAAAACATCGGCTTGTATTGGGCAGATACGGTAATTAGGGTAACCACATGTACCATATTTCAATGTAATAAATGCAGTGCTCGGAATGAGCCAGAACAATCCCAGACCAAACATATATTGAAAATATTGGCGATTAGTTCTGAATTGTAATATTTTCCTCCCAAGCATTCCGTTTTGTATTATTTTCTATTTTGAACACTGAATATATGTAATGTAATGTATGAAGAGATTACAGAAATGAACCCACTTTTATAAAAAGTTACAAACATGGAAAGAATATTTTCTTTATGTTGTAATACATGGACTGATAATGGGACAGATTTGACATAAATGCAGTAAAAGCAAGGTGAAAAGGAAAGACTTTTATTATTATGTTCTTACTAATGAAGATCTTCTGAAGTGCACAAAATCTGACGAGAAATATTGTCTATTTCTTATTGTGTGGAAAACTATTCTATGTGAATATGTTCCTAGTACTGTGTGCAATTTAGTTTTATTTTTCAAGAATAATTGTTTTGTTTTTTTATTTGCTAGGCATTTATCTTGTGTAAGTTTGTTTGTAAAACAATAATTTTTCCTTATCCAGTAATACCCCGATTTACGTCGAGGATCCATTCCTGAAAATCACAACTTAAATCGAAACAGTTTTTCCCATAAGAATCAATGTTATAAGAGGGTGATGCGTGCAAGACTTCGGAATTTTTACCTTGAATATTACTTACCGTATTTACTCGTGTACATTGCATTTCCGGAAAAAGTTCCTTGATTTGACAACCATGCCAAAGGGAAAATGCACTGTCTAAAAATGTGCTAAATTAGGGATAGGTGTACTTGTTATGTTTTGATTAGGCATTTTTCTTTGTTGTATCTTTTTAGCATTAATATCACTTTGTAACCTAACTAATTGCTATACTTCAAACTTCATAGAATTCCACGAACTGGTAGAATCTACTTATCATCTGAAATGATTTGATGCTATCATAAATATTATCGTGCTCATATTTGGTAAAAATGAAATAAATTCTGGATTAGTATATGTCATTCTGTGTGCAGTCAAATAGGATGCCTGTATATTTCATTTGATGATCTCAGTATTTCATGAACAAGACTAGATTCCTTACAATAAAAATTAAGGAAAGATTTTCATCAGTTTTACTAGATAATTACTATTGCCATATATATTTAGAAAGAAAAAGCTTGGGAATTTTATAATATTATTACTGAAGATTTGGAACATTTTTATCAGGGGGACTATGCCAATTGTTTTACCATTGAGTTATAATTTCTGGTTCTCCATTTTTGTATATTTTTCAGAGGACTCTACCAGCGTGTTACTCTTCCTCATTTAGAACAAGGATCTATGGTAAATCAACAACTTCAGTCTAATTCTAGGCTCAAGGATGTAATGGTTACAATGCCGGATGAGTCTTCTCATGGGAAAATGGTATCAATTTCTAACACAGGAAACAATAAACAGGTATCTTTTCCTATTTCATTCATGGGATTTTTGGCTAAAAATTGTAATTTTTTAATCACAACATTTAAACTTAAGTTTTTTGATTAAATTGAATTAGAATTTTCTCTCAAAGGTCCTATGATGTACCATTTGGAATTAGTATTTTCTTTTAAAAAAAATTGAATTCTCCATTAAGGGATTTTAATTCTCTCTTCATCTTCTTCATTGTGGACTAGTTGTTAATTCTCACTGCAAATATCTTACACTAGCTTATTGGCATCTTAACTTTTTCTAAGGAGAACACTGAGGATATATCATCTCAACAGAAGCAGTCACAGTCCATACCTGTCACCACATCGCATGCCATGCCTCCTTCCTCTGTTCCAAACACCAACTCTGGCACCTTCACATCAGCTGCGTACAATTCAACTTTATCAGGCTCTTTGACCACTGTAGCCTCGCTACGTGCTGAAGAAGACAGGGCATCGAATTCCGGAGGAGGGGATGCTGCAGCCACTGCCTTCATCTTGGCTCCCACGCCAGCTCAACTTGGACGTGCACCTCTTCAGCGTAGGCAATCTCTTGGTAAGTTATCTTCCTATGCACCCAATGAAAATTTCTGACGTTGTGCAATAATGCAATACTTGAATGGGTCATTGTCCTTGTTATTTATTTTTCTGGTATAGGTGACCCTTTAAAGCAGTGGTGCCATTCAAACTTTTTTCCATCCAACCCTTGTTTTATTAGATTCTTGGTGCTTTTTGTCAGCTAATTTACTTGCCTTGAAAAACTGTATTTAATCGATTGTAAGCCAACCTTTTTTTACTTTTTTACCTCTTTAAAAATTGCCACTCGGCTTAGAATTGGATCTTAAAAATCAATGAATGAAAAAGTAATCAATGCTTTAGTGCCTGTAGTTACATTATAACTCTTGATATAACCTTTTATCCAGAAATCCAGTTAACTGGCTATTTTTAAAAAATAATGCATTTTTCCAAAATTTGCTATACCCGTTTTCTACTCTTATGAAGCTTGACGTTGAAAATCCTAGTTGTATGCTTACTGCTGCAGCCAATGAAAGCTCAAGAGACTGCAACTTTCTTCAAGAACGGATATCTGGCAAGAGTGTACTACTTTCCCACGCCTCTCGAAAACTTCAAATGGTAGTGGAGGGGGAAAATGCCCTGATTGGCTATTCGCTGCACCACGGTCAAGCTTCATAAGAGTAGAAAACGGGTATAGGAGAAAGAAATTTAAATTTAAAGCTTCGCTAGTAGTTTGGGTGTACTCCGGTGAACAAGTGAACACATAATTTGGAAATTTGGAGGAGAACTAGGAATTTATATTGGAAAGTACCCGATTACATGAGCCGGCTAGGTGGGGCCTGGTACAAAGTGTGCATGTCAAACATTTTTAATAGGATATTTTAATAAATGAAGCAGTCTCTCTCACTATGACGCTTCCATATTTTTTCAGATTTTCTTTTAAAATGCGTGTAAGTAGGCCAATGTTTTTAGAGAGTGTGGGGGCCCGGCACAGTTGCACCGTTTGCACCGCCATCAAGCCTACCCTGCCGATTAGTATTATTATTACTGTACAGTACAGGCATTTATAAGCTGGAATAAAATTAGGAACCTGCTCAGTAAAAAAGAAAAAGTCATAAGGAAATTTGGATAAGGATGGCAGGGGAGGCCTACATGCCAAATTCACGTCACTCTAGGTTAGTAATACTGTTACTCTAGCTTAACAAGTGTCTTGTTCGTAATATATTACATTTCATACGCTGTTGGTAATTGAATGTAAGATAGGGCAAAAAGTACTTGAATGTAAGATAGGGCAAAATGTACTTGAATGGAAAAAATCAATAAATTTTCATATTTTCTAAAAATTTCACAACCGGCTCGCAAATTCAAAGAAAAATTAACAACTGGCTAGCACGAGCCAGCTTCAGCTCATCACTGAATACAGGTATGTATTAAAATAGTGCTCGAAATGGAAAGTATTACGAAACGGAACACATGCTCTGGTAGCAGAACGTGGAACTAAAAGCAGTGGATGCGAATTAACTTATAGAACATTTACACTCGTTAAATTTTGATTTATTCCTTATGTACTACGATGAAGAAAAGTAAAGAAAAAATTTTTATATTATTTTTATTGAATGAAATTAACAAAATGGTATTACTAAATGTTTGACGAGACGGAACGATATTATCGACTCGTGACGGACCAGAACACCGTTCCAGTGAGTTCTAGCATTGTTTATGAGTATATTCCAGATAACCAGAAATTCCAGATAACCGGCTATCCCCATATCCCAAACTTGCCAAATAAAGTGTTCTATACTGTATAATTAAACAATGTACTTTAAATGTATGTAAAATGAATCAATAATGGAATAGGAAGAAATGTTTCGATAAATTCACTTCCGAGCCATCTCTAGTATTCATATAATTTTGGGATTCCCCAAGCCATCTCTAGCATGCACGTAATCCTAGGATTCCCTTAGCCAACCGTCATTTCCTCGTGCCTTTGCATGCTTAAATTTTTGTAATTTACTTTGGCGAGTTTTTCAGTGTTTTTTTATACTCCCATAATGGGATGAACGCATTGTTCTGCAGACATAAGAGAAAAGTGATAGCATATGCTGAAGAAACATCAACTTGCTGCACAATGGTGCTACGGGATTGATGTGAGACGTTGGAGAAGACAAAGAGAGAAACTGGGATATTTTTGTTGTGAGATTAAAAATCTGGGACATAACTGGGACAAATTACATTTTAGTAAAAATTGTATTGAATGCTTGTATATAACGTAATTTGTGTTGTCGTAATTTTAGTTAGTACCTTTTTATTTAATTGCAAATTGAATAAACCAGGGCTTTTCGGTATTTTTTCCGCGACAAATCCTGGAAAACCCAACCCAACATGGAACTTTTCTCGTGTGCACTTGTGAAAAGTGGGGGTTGGTTTGCAATCATTTAAATACGGTACATGAAATCAATTCTGTTGATAGCCCTTGGAGGAGGGATGGCAAATACATGGCATGCAGGTCAGAAGTGGAACACATGCGATTTTACTTGGCATGTGTAAGCTTGTATTTTCTGTATAAAATATGAAGTTTCTTAAAGAAGGAATAAACTAGTGGCATGCGAAAAAATTCTGATGATTCAAATTACTTTCTTGGCACAACGACACAAAAATCATTTTCCATCCCTTTCTTGGAGCATAATCATCTGATACCATTTGTAACACACTTTGAATGGTGCTTGCTTCCTTAGAGCAAAACAGTGCAAAATTATCAAGGCGACAAACAAGATGAATTTGAGCTTTATAAGCAGTAATTACATATTCCATACTGCTTTGTTTGGTATTCAGACCCTTAAGGACTATGTTTGTGCATTCCACAAAGAAGTAAAATCCTCTTTGTGCACCATAGAATACGTTCTGAGGGACATAATATGAGAGGGAGGCTGCTTCAAGGAATTGGTGTCCCATATACAGGCAACTCCCAAGATTCGACCGTTCGAGATTCGACCAACTCGAGAATTCAACCGGTCGAATCGACCCAGCCAATTGATCGGTCAAATTAGAAACTAGTTTACGCGAAGTAATTTCCGGCCCGCCCAAACACGAGAGGTTTAGTTTCAGTCTAGACATCGTTATTTCTGCTCTAATTATTTGAATTTCTGCTGATTCGACATTCGATGGTTCGAGATTCGACCACATTTTCAGGAACGCATCCCTGTCGAATCTCGGGAGTCACCTGCACCATAATTTCTTTCATTCTGTTAATTTTATTTTCATGCACAAGCCCTTTTACTGAGCCATTATATTTAGATGCACACTCACAGAATTATCATTCCTTCATAAAAAAAACTGAAACAACAAAGAATAGGATCAAGAACAAATCAACTTAGGTTGTTAGGGTTTTCCAGATTGACACAGTAGCAGGATTTTTTTCTTTGAATGATGTGAATGGAGTCAAGGTTCAAGGAAGTTTATTCAAATATGTTTAGATAACACATTAAATGATAGGAAAATTTTTGAACTTTTACTGGCTATAATTAATATAGAACAAACAGGAAAAAGCTCTAGAGCCAGTACGTTAAGAGAATTTTCGGATGGGTACATATTTCGGCTACAATGTAACCATCTTCAGGGGACTTGAGAATGAATGAACTGGTGGAAAGAAGAGTCCAGTGGCACACTCTCAACCAGATTGTTCACTCTCAAGTCCCAACCCTGAAGATGGCTACATTGTAGCTGAAATATGTATCCGTCTGAAAATTCTCTTATACGTACTGGCTCTGGAGCTTTTTCCCGTTTGTTCTACAACACATTAAATGATTAGGGATATGAAGAAGAAGTTTTTCTAAGCAGTTGAAATTCATAAATCTCTTCTTGCTTTGTCTGCCGTGTGTTTTTCAGTATTTTTTATCTCAAACTTAAGAAAGCCTGAAATTCAGTTATTATTTATAAAGTGAATAACTTTTAATGATAAGTGTATAGTTTCTACCTTAAGAAATGCTTCACCTTGACCTTCTTCATTGACAGCAAATCCTTCACCATCGTCCCACTCTCCTGCCTTCCCTTCTGGGGGAAATGTCCCATCTTCATGCTCCATGACAAGTGATACAATCATGGTGAATGAAAACCAGACAGAAGAAGCTTCAAACAATTCTTCTACGCAAACCCCCAGGCAGCAACTGCAACCACAACAAGCACAGCAGCAGCAACAACAACTACAGCAACAGCCTCAAGCTTCTCCTAGCTCTAAAAAGAGCTTTTTTAAGAAAAACGTTGAGGATGGAATGGACAGGTATGCATTGAAATTGGTCCTTAAAAACCATATTTTCTGAAAGATATACACCCACTCCCCGATTATTGCTCTTAATTGGTGTCAGGAAAATCGCGTGCTATTCGGAAGATGTTAAGAAATGAAGTTATAAGCTTTAATTCGTTCCTGAGTTTCTATTAATGGAAATGAAAATAGGTAGTATTATATAAATAATACACCAAAGTAATCTTTGTTAACCGTATAACATAACACAGAATACGTCGTAAATTGAATTGCAGTTATATTTAAAATTGAACAGTAAAATTTGAATATAAATAAAGAACAGATTGCATTTTACAAAACATATATCGATCTCATGCTGAATAAATCAAGCAGGAGCATTAAGGAATAGGAATTAGAGTAAAAGAAGATACCTGCATCTATTATATACAGGGTGAGGCAACAGTCACACTTTTATTAACACAAAGAAAATTGAAACAATAACATAAGCAATTTCTGTTTACTACAGACATGAACTGAATGATTGAAGTTATGGTTCAATTAAGAGAAGACAACCAATAAGACAAAAACAAAATTATATATCGAAACCTTATTATGTTTCGATATAGAAATATCGATTCATAAAAGAAATATATCACATGTGCTTAATAAACAAAGGAACGTGGAATGAGACCAAAAAAAGAAGAATCCAGATATCTAGGTATTACATTCAAAAAACTGAATTATAGAAATGGGAACAATAAACAAAAAAGTACAAAATATGAAAGGTATGCATTAATGATATAAAAAAATAAAGAACAAAGCATATTTTAATTTAATGAGTGGAATGCTTGGACGAAGCTTGTTTTCTGGAATTAAGTCATAAGATTTTCAGGCAGGGCTTGTTAATGCATTGATTGTGCTTTGTGTGATGTCTTCAGGGATGGAAGAGTTGGTCCTCGAAGGTTTGGGGAAAAAGCTAACCAAAGAGAGCTGTTTTTTTGCTTTGTTTTTCTCTCATAACAGCTCCCTGTAGCAGTTCACCTAGGGCTGCCACCTTTCGAGGAATCCAAAACCAGATATATGACCTTATGATGATTCCAAAACCGGAGATATGAGCAAAAAAATTATATTAAGTATTTACATGAAAAAAATGGTCATGCGACAATGTATGGTTCTTCAATGATGTTACAACAATATATAACATTGCATCAAATATATGTTCTTGGTGGCTTGTGAAATCCAATGCGGAGTCCGAGTTGATCAAATTGTCTTCAAGATACTCATACAAAAAGATTCATTGGAATGACTTATACATGAACAAAATTTAGAAGAAGTCATGTAATAATACGGGACGCACTTTGTCACAAAGTCCATCCCGCATTGATATCACACAGGATAATGGACATTTGAGGAAAATTAGCCGAAAAATGTCCTGTAACTGGAGACTGGTTATTAAAACCAGAGACCGGAGATGAACTGCGAAAACTGGAGAGGTGGCAGCCCTAAGTTCACCACATTGTGTATGCCTCTAGAGACCTTATAACTTCTTTCCAGATCAGGATCACTTTCTGTTTTCAAAGAACATGCACTATCAATATGTTTGAAAAACTCGTGAGGTTGGTTGTAGTTAAAACTTTTGCAGATGTATCAACTTCATTGTCATCGACATTCTCCTCCTCTAGTGCTCTATGTTGTTGCATATCCGTAAGGTCTTTATCAGATAACTCTTCCTTATGCGACTCAATCAACTCCTGAATGTCATATGGTTCTATATGCTCGAAACCTATTTTTCGGGCAAGTTAAACTGTTTCATTATTAATTGCTTCAGAAGATAAATCAAAACCTTGAAAATTGAGCACACAGTCATTCCAAAGATGTTTCCATACAGCATTCATGGTTTTTGGGGAGATCTCATCCCAAGAACTAACATTGTTTTCTTTAGCTTCAATCGGACGCTCATTGGACTTAAGCCGGTCGAGTGTGTGTTCAATTGTGAAGAAAAAGAACAAAATTAAAGAATATGTACGAAATATAATAATACAATACATACTGTGGCGTTCTGAATAAACGCCACATTTTTTTAAAGAGCAAGGAATGGATCTACACACGCTTCGATGATGTTGGCGATATCCCGTTAGCAGACCGCGAAACAATTTGAGACATAATGATCGTGCAGTTGCTTGGCTTTCTCGCGAATGACAAGTGAACTCAGTGAGACTTTCTTGCAAGTTTGGGTCTCGATCCACAGGTTTAAAGCCTTCTCTGTCTTTCTACATATGGATTCCTAGGTACAAAAGACACTTTTGTACTCGCTGAAGTACCATTTGCAACACTAGCTCTAGTCACTTCTTCACTTTCCTTATCGATTTTATTGTGGACTCGGTCACACCAAGTAATTTACCAACTGATGTAGCAGATTCATTATGTGCAAGCCTATCTAAAACTTCAATTTTCTTCTCCAAACTCATCAATTTTTTCGCCCTTTTTACCGACTTTTCTTTCATTTCAATCATCACTCTCTTTGGGGCCATAATTAGGCACTATTACAAAAAACTATGAAAATAGCAAAATGCTTTAATGAAAAAAACTCGCACATTTGTACATTATACGTTGACACCCCTAAACCGCCTTCCGTACGCCGAATTCACTTTCGTGTGTCAGCGAAATGACGAACGAATATTTCGAGTGCTGCTGGTTGCCAGCCACCAGGCCACCAGTTTCTGCCGCGTTGCCATCTTTGTCTGTACAGCAGTGTTTATTTGTGCAATTATTTAAATATTTTATTGCATGTTGCCCTATCTCTCTATATTATAAAATCGACCATTGTGTCTAAAAGGCCCCTGCTCAAAAAACTAAACATTTATACCATAATTAGAGATTTTATAATATTTTTTGGCTCTCTGGGAACGGAACCCCCATTATAACATGTAAATGTATGTTCAACTTTTGGACACGTTTTCAGGAACGCATTATGTATGAAAGTAGGGGACTACATGTATACTTAAGTATTGATCGAGTTTTTAAGACCAAATTTTTAGCGAAAAACTCGGGGTCAACCTATACACGAGTAATATTTGTGTTAGGTTAAAACGCATGCCGTTATTTGCCATACTGTTGTTAAAATTTGATGGAATTGAAACTATTGTTTTATTTAAACTGTATTGATAACTATCAAATATTTCAATATCGATGTATATGGAAGATTAAAGTTACTATATAATTCAGTGATCCTAAGTTGATCTGTGATGCTTCGCAAGTAATTAAGCAATTTTCTTTAATGCAAAGTTTGGTAACATGACGGTGGCAGGACAAAGAATGACAGCAAGACAGAGGCACAATATGTAAACTCTATAATATGTAAACAAAGAAACACCTCGTCTGGGGGAGGCATCCACTACTTCGCTGCTACTTGACACCACATAGTTAATTTGATATTCGAAGAATTATAGAAATGCAACAAATAGTCTTTTTTGGATTCGTAAGTGTAACTAAATGGGTTAATATGTACTGAATAAAAACATTTCATTTTACTACACCTGAAAAACTGGGGTCAACTTGTAAACAAAAATAAATGTGTCCAACACATGACTTTCTCCATACGTAAGTTGTCAACTAAAATAAAATAAATACAGTGATAGGAACAGTTCAACTTACACGCTTCAGCGCTAGCGATTCAATTGTTATCACTACCACACAAGTGAGCTGCCCACTAACCGTCAGTTTCGAAGAAAATTGATTATCCCTTGAAATATTCCTCATATGAAAATTTAGTTCAAACAAAAGTTGTAGAAATAAATAATATCTACAACTTTTATATATATGTATGTTAACAAAAATTCAGTTTTAAGCGAAATATTTAAGAAAAACTAAAATTTTACAAGAGTAAACCACTACTTCCGGTTGACTGATTGTTATAAAAATCTTTTCAAATCGTAAGAATATAAATAAAATAACAAATATAGAATTTCATGCTGATCTGATGAATAGTTTTTGAGTTAGAGCATGGCAAAATTTGTCACACACATATGGACACACACACAGACATCATCCAGAAAATGGTCAAAACGTGTTCAGGGGACCTCAAAACGTGTATTTCCATTGAAATCTCAAATTCGATTTTTTTCATGAAAACAATACTTTCTCTATACAGGCAGTCCTCGACTTTCGTACATAATGCGTTCCTGAAAACGTGTCCGAAAGTCGAATGTACGAAAGTCGAACATAGATTTACATGTTATAGGGGGTTCCGTTCCCAGAGAGCCAAAAAATATTATAAAATCTCTAAATATGGTATAAATGTTCAGTTTTTTTGTGCAGGGGCCTTTTAGACACAATCGTCGATTTTATAATATAGAGAGATAGGGCAAAATGCAATAAAATATTTAAATAATTGCACAAATAAACACTGCTGTTCAGACAAAGATGGCGACGCGGTGGAAACTGGTGGCCTGGTGGCTGGCAACCTGCACCATTCAAAATATTCATTCGTCATTTAGCTGACGCGCGATAGTCTGATCGGTGCACAAAAGGCGGTTCAGGGATGTCAATCTATGTTATCTTGGGTTCTTGTTCCCTTGTATTATCCTAAGGTTATCACACACATAGTGTAAAATTGATTATCATCTTTTTATAATTTATTGTTATTTGTTTTTCATTCTTTTTTCTCAAGAAATTTTTATTACTGTAAGAGTTACATTTATTCGTACTGTTTGTAACACAGTTCTTCCATCCTTACCATATTCTAGTCATTGACTATAGTTATTATATCGTGGTATTAAGTTCCCTTTTTCTTGTTTTTGTCTATTTATTTTTTTGTATTTTTGGTGAAATTATCTTTGTTTATGGCAGTTTTCTGGAAGAGGTGGAAGACCAGCTGTTGCTGAACCCCAATACCGTTTTACAGGCTATGAGTTGGATAATAAATTTCTTTGTGATTAATGAAACTTATTCTGTGATTTGTGACTACAGTGTGATTACCAACTGTAAATAAATATTATTATTATTAATGTGCCAGTTGTACGAATATCGAACGCAAGAAAGTCAAGGACCACCTGAAGTGCACATATGAAATCCCTCTTTTTTCATTAAAGCATTTGCTATTTTCATATTTTTTTTTGTAATATTGCCTAAACTTGGCCCCAAAGAGAGTGATGATTGAAATGAAAGAAAAGTCAGTAGAAAGGGCAAAAAAAGTGACAAGTTTGGAGAAGAAAATTGAAGTTTTAGATAGGCTTGCGCATAATGAATTTGCTTCATCAGTTGGTAAATTACTTGGTGCGAACGAGTCCACAATAAGATCGATTAAGAAAAGTGAAGAAGTGATCAAGAAAGTCACGCTGAGTTCAGTTGTCATTCACGAGAAAGCCAAGCTACTGCACAATCATTATGTCTCAAATTGTTTCGCGGTCTGTTAACGGGATATCGCCAATGTCATCAAAGCGTATGTAGATCGGTTCCTTGCTCTTTATAAAATGTGACGTTTATTCAAAGCGCCACAATACGTATTCTATTATTATATTTCGAAGGGCAAAAATGCAAGTTACTTGCTGGAATAGGGACTGTAAGACCCAAACCCTATTTTTTCTAAAAAACCCAATTACTTACCATTCGCGAGGTTTTTCAGGAATGGCGAGGGACTACTGTAAATAAAAATCCCTATTTATGGGCAACAAACAAAACAGTTGTACCAACAATTACAGTCTGTACTTGTATTCATCAATACAAAAAATATCAACAATACAAATTTCTTTTTACTTCTTGCCTCAGATTTGTTATTTTTTACATTTAGTAGACAAAAAACTGATTTTAATGTTGGGAAGAAGTACTTGCTGATGGTGTCTTATCAACTTTCTTGAAAAATTTGTCAAGAGAAAGTTGAACACTAGCCTTCTTTTTCTCTCGATAAAGGAGTCTGTAACAAGCTGTATCACTTTCAACAGCTCTACGTACTTGTGAACTTCTCCCTGCATTTGGATCATATTCTTCCATGATGCTTAAGAACTGTTCAAGGTGCGTGAAGGCTTCATTCATTTTCATCACTGTCAAAGTGTTAGTGGGAGGAAGTTGATAGTCATCATCTTCAGCTTCAGGTGGTGTCTTATTTGCCTCTTGTAGGTCAATTAGATCTTTATTGGACATAGGCTCTGAATGAGATGCTCACAATACATCCACATCTTCAATGCTGACACCCAAGTCCAGTTCATTCATAGGCTGAACAACTTCCTTTGTGGCAGCTTCAGGAGTCTCCTCAAAACCTTTAAAATCTTGCACTAAATCTGGGCACAACCTCTTCCAGCAACCAAACATTGTTGATTCCTTTATCTCAGCCCAAGAGTCCCCAGTATTGTTCACTGCATTCTAGATGTTATAATCTTTCCAGAATTCCTTCATGGTAGGTCCACCTTCCTTGTCAGTTTCCCTGATAGCATGGTTGATTGTTCTCCTCATGTAGTACCGCTTGAAAGTGGCTATGACTGTCTGATCCAAAGGCTGAATTTCGCATGTGGTATTTGGAGGCAGAAACACAATTTTAATTTCTGGATCAAGTTCCTGTAACGATTGTGGGTGTCAGGAGCATTGTCCAAAAGTAATATTGCCTTAAATACTAAATAATTCCTCCTGCAATATTGTCTAACTGCTGGAACAAAATGAAGATTAAACCAATCCTGAAAAGTTGTTCCAGTAACCCAGGCACTTGAATTAGATTTCCAGATGACTGGCAGCATTTCCTTAGCCTTCCCCTTCAAAGCTCTTGTATTTTCCGAATGGTAGACTAGCATTGGTTTTATTTTAAAATCACCCGCTGCATTGCCACCAAGAAGCAATGTGAGTCTGTCCTTAGCTGCCTTATGCCCAGGTGCAACTGCCTCTTCCTTTGCTAAATAGGTTCGTGCAGGCATCCTTTTCCAAAATAATCCTCTTGTCATCATTAAAATTTTGATGAGCAGAATATCGCCCTTCTTCAATTATTTCGGAAAACTCTTTTACAAATTCTTGTGCAGCTTTTTTATCAGCACTAGCAGATTCTCCAGTCAATTTAATGTTATGTAAGCAGGCCCTGCTCTTGAACTTATCAAACCAGCCTTGGCTTGCCTGAAATTCTGGAGTATCAGCGGCCCCTTCTCCTAAGCGTTTTTTCCAATCTTCATACAAACTGAGAGCCTTACCTTGAATTATTGCAAGACTCACTGGAACGTTTTTTTGATGCTGATCCTCAATCCATAATGTTAAAGATTGCTCCATTTCCTCCATCATTATACCTCACCTTTTAGACACAATCTTTGACGAAATATTTCCAGCATTTCGTACATATTCTTTAAATTGTCCTTCTCCTTCACAATTGACCCCACAGTCGACCGGCTTAAGTCCAATGAGTGTCAGATTGAAGCTAAAGATTCGCCGCTTTTGGCACGCCTAATTATTTCCATCTTTGTCTCAATTGTGTTAAGTTGTGAGTCATACGTTTCTTTCCACTTGAATTAACACTTTCAGTTTTCCGTTTATCACTCATGTTTATAAAATAATACGTGTAAAATGCAGAAACAAAGAAACACTGCTGTACGTACAAACAAAGATAGTAACGTTGCCGAGACTGAATAATAATAATAATAATTTATTGATTATTAATCGACTTGACAGTGGTATTAATCTTGTCAAATTTCAGTACAATATTTAAAAACATTACACACAAATCTTACATTACATACAATACGTATATTATTACGTAGCATACTTTAATTTATTAAAAGTGTTGGCTTGCCTGACAGACAGCGCCATTATGCGATAGCTCGAAATGTTTGATCTTCAGCTGACAAACGAAAGTCCGAATTCGGCATTGTTCGGCATACAAAAGGCGGTTTGGGGGCAAGAATTTACAATGTACGAAAGAGCAAATTGTACAAAAGTCGAGGACTGCCTGTACTGCATATATGGAGAAAGTAAAAACAAAAGTTTTTATTAAAAAAGTTGGGGTCGACCTATATACGAGTATATATGGTATTTTTGAGGTATTGCTCTGCTTTCACTTAATGGAATGTCACAGTGATAGTAATATCACAAGCGTATGAAGTAAACAAAGGTTTCTATGGCCATGAGGCTAAACTTTTTAATGCATTAATATTTTTCCATACCAAATTTCTATATGAAAAATAATACTATAAAACCACTCATCTGGCAACTCCCCTAATTCGGCATAGTTTCTGAGTTTGGCATTATTCCCGTGAACCGTGTTTGGACATAACTTTTGATCGTCATTCGCAATGCAGGTACAAATACTGTATGTACTCGTGCATAACTTGCAGTTTGAAGACCAAATTTTTAGGTCATAAAGTAGGGGAGCGAGGGTAACACTTAAAATCGGAAATTAAAGTTAACCTACCTTGCACCAGATTCTCACTTTTGGGGTGAATTAAGGGTAAACCACAATAATTATCGATAATCCAGGTTATACATATATTAATTATACGTATAGTACACCTAATTACTTCTATATAGTTATAACTCCATCCTCTCCAAATATTCTGCATTTCACTAGCTCATCAGCTGATTTCTGTAGTCTTAGCAAAATCGCCAGGTAGGCTTCCTACAATACATGCATCAAAAACAAAAAACAGAATAACCAAATTGAAATAGTTTTATTTAGGTAATGATTCTAGTATGTATAGGCATCCCTCGACATTAGTCCTTAAATGGTCCCGTGGAAACTGGACAATAAACGAAAATACGAATATGGAGAGCTATCTTCCCTTAGACACAATGTTATAAATGAATAATTCATTCCTGGAAACCCAAAAAGCAAACCAAAATATTGATATTACCTTATTTTATGGAGTTATTGGTACTATAAACACAGCCCACGGGAGCAATTTATGCGGCCTGTGAAGGCGCGATGTAAATGCAACTACAAATGCGGCCGCCACGTAATTGATTGATTTAATCACAAACACAGACCTCAAATTCCCACTTAACAATATAAAATTGTGCCAAAACACAAACTAAGGAATAACGAACAGCAACACAGTGCAAGGCCGAGTATCTGAGACTAGTGGAGTCAGTGGTTGAATGAATACTAAAGCAGATCACCCAGAACTCGTAAACTCAACGTGATGATGAAATCATCTCACAGTGGTGTACTTTAATTTGCTGTTAGCCACAGTCACAAGGGGAAGACAGACATCCTACATGATATTTTCATTTCTCGATCCTAAGGTTATAAGTTTATACTGCTGAGAACGATAAATCCTTAGCGTCTCATCGTTTGATGAGTAATTGTCTGAGAATCCCTCTTTGTCATTTCACTTTAAAATGTCTATTAGCGAAAAACACATGGTTAAATTCCACAATTTGTTATTTCATTACCGGTTTCGCTAAATAACTAGCATCATCATACCTGATGATGCTAGTTATTTTGCGAAACCAGTCATGAAATAAAACGTGGAATTTAACCAAGTGTTTTTTGTTAATATGAGTATCAATTACCACGAAGTTCAGCCATATTCCTTGGATTTTATTAAAATGTCTACATTTTTATCATAAAATATTGGCAATTTCATTCAGCAAAGAGGTTCTACATCCTAGTTGTCCAACAGGATTTCAAGACTCACCAAAAGAATGTTTTATCTTATAAAAATTGCTCTGAGGCTGTTTTATTTATTATTAGCTATTATTATTATGCATTATTTATCCAGATTTTTTATTAATATTTACAACAGTAGTATGTACGTACTGACAAAATTAACATAGCATAATTGCAAAGTGATTTTATTATTATAAATTTGTGCTTTCAGTATTACACTTATTAACTCTTTTAATTCACCAATCTCTTCCTCTTGTAATATTCATGAGAAAGAATCTGCCCAAGGAGAAACTATCACTTTGCGTCATCTTTAAGTGCAATGAAAAGGGTAGATGAGCCATGAATTAATGATTCATCTTATCAGAATCAATTGTTCTCGGGTTTTTGTATTTCATACAACATAGAGGGATGTGAATATATATGTAAAATAACATAGAATCTAAATTCAATGTAAAATATTTTTCACTCTTGTAACTTAGATAATCTCTTAGGTTGAGAGGTTCAAAGAACGTCATTTAGGATTTAGTTAATGATATAAACCTTTGAACCGTTATTGTTTTTAAAAACTTCAATGCTAGTGCCATTTAGTATGCTCCAAACTCATCTTCTTTGTGTAGCACTGGTTTTTATAAGTCTATATAAGCTTATATATTTCACTGAACATAATTGTTTGACCTCGAAATATTGTCCTCTGTGTTATTTTCTTAAGGGTTCTAGAACAAGTGAACTTTGAAGTAAAGTTCTCATCACTGCCCCAATTCAAGCCTGAAGAGTGCCAGTCACCCAGTGCTATTGGTGGTGCTGGAAGTGCCAACACTGTGGTCCCCTCTAGTCCACGGTTGCCTTCCTTTGTCACTCAGGGTTATCATCATCATCACCATAGAAGCAAGAAACAGCCACAAACACCTGCCACAACAAGTACACCTCATAGGGGTCAGTAGTGTTCATTCTAATTGTACCCTATTTTCTTATCATGGAGTTCTTTTTAATGCATTGCTCCAAGAAGATTAAGCTTCTAATCATTTGTAGAGCAATTTATTTCATATTCCACGTACTTATCTCTTCGAATTATGTCTTTGCCTATTCGATGGTAATCTGAAATGTTTGCCTTTAAACTGAACAGATCCAAATTTGCACCATGCAGTTCTAATTGTTTTGGTCTTATTTTGGCTAAACCTAAATCTTTTAGTTAATCATTGAATTATGTTTTTTGAATCATGCACCAGTAGGAAATTTCTATTTTCATGTGAGATACCCAAGATGGATGTATAATTGATCAGCTGTGAAAGCTCTTTTATAATATGGAAAGTTTGACTGGGTCAGAATTTTTTCTGCTTTTATGCAGGCAAATACTAAATGCAGAAATTTTAAATTTGAGTTTACTTATATGGAAGTTTTCTGAGATCACAAGTTTTTTTGCTAAATTTGGGTGATATTAGTGTTTCATTGTATACTGTTGACAGAATTGTTGTGCAAAAGTTTAAAGATGTTTCCCAAAATTTGATATTGTATTTGTCAGATTTTTTGCTCCATAATAATTTATGAGGTTAGAATTTCTGCAATATTATCGTCTTCATGTGCAATAGTAACATGGGAAACATATAAGGAATAATGTATCAATGGTCTTATTGGTTATGTTACTTTTCAGGTGGCGATGAAGATGGGGATGGTGATTCCACACCTCTTGGAGCACCCAAATCAGCCAAACTAGTAGGTGGAACATTTTTTGGACCAGACTTCAATCCTGAAGCTTTCCGAGGTAGGAATAATTTGTTGAGATGCTATTGTCCACTCCAAGCATTTGAATAGTAAAACAGTAGTCTTAAATATTAATCCTCATCCCAAGGTAATTAAAAATTACAAATGTCATGATGTAGGATCCATTGGGACCCCAACATTTTTTCACATTAATCATGAAATGTTTTCAATATATAAACTTTTTAGTGAAATTAAACCAATAAATGAACAAGACCACAATTATTATACATAAGGTACACTTAATTTAAATTATATTAATGTTTAATTCAAAGAAAATTTTTCAGATGGTACATTATACAGTGAAACTCGGTTATAACGAGATTCAAGGGACCAAAGAGTATTGCTCATTATAACCGTTACTCGTTATAACCATTACTGTAGGTATACGTTACTTTTACTGTTACTCACTACTTTTATCACTTATATATATGCTTATGGAAAAGGGACTAAAATAACAATGAGTAAAAATAGCTTACGATTACACAATTAGCAATTTATTCTATGTAATTATGCACTACATAATTAATTTACAAGCATAATAATTTTATTATTAAAAAAGTATTTTGATGGAATACATTATTTTCGTTATGGCGTTTCTTTTTCGAAGGCACTAGTAATGCTTTCCCGATTGTTCCAAATGGTCGAAACAGTTGATGAGTTAAGTTTTAAGTTTTTGCAAATGGATGCATTGCTCACTCCATTCTCTAACTCATGAATAATGTTCACTTTCTCGCTAATTGTCAAAATTTTTCTTTTCTCCCCTCCCATTTCAGGGTAAAAAAGAACTGAATTTTCCACAGCACAAAACAACCTAAACCACTGAATCAAAATTGTTTTAAAAAAATTCCAGTCCTTTCGTTAAAATTTTTTGTCCTAAGTTTTAAGAAGACTTGTTCACCCTCAAACATTTCAAATTGCACTGAATTTTACATTTCGAGTGAATTTGAAAGGTGAATGTTTCATACCGTTACAGTAGAATTTCATTGGTTAGTTTGCTGGGCAGTTTCTCTCCCCTAGGTCTTTTGAGAATCCATAACATTAGGGAAGAGATAAAAGAGAGGATGAGGAGATTGGGGAGAGAGGAAAGAAAACGCGTAGGGGCTGCTCAATTCAAATTCAACAAGGCTCTTCATGGGTGGTGTACATACCATACTTAATGAGATTCTGAGTGATCTTTACATCTTTACACAACACCTTTCACAGATAATTTAATTTTTTCTATCAATTTTTCTTGGGCATAATTAATGCCAGCCTTTTGTAAACTCTTTAGATGCTTCATTGCAAATGCTTGTCATACTTAATGAGATTCTGAGTGATCTTTACATCTTTACACAACACCTTTCACAGATAATTTAATTTTTTCTATCATTTTTTCTTGGGCATAATTAATGCCAGCCTTTTGTAAACTCTTTAGATGCATCATTGCAAATGCTTGTCAAGATACAAGCCATTTGTATCTTGATAAGCATTTGTAATGAAGCATCTATGATGGCCATCATCGTTTCTTTGTTTGAAAAGTGAAGATTCTTGCTCTTCTTCTAATCAGGGGCATCAAGAATTTTCTCCCAAGCTGTATAAGATACTTCTTCCTCTGGTCCAGCTGTTGAGTCTGAACTGTTTATTTCTCTTTCCAAACTAAAAATCCTTTTAGAGCAGCAATATCAATAATGTTTAGGAACTCAACAAATGGACATGTTGGTCTTTCTACTCAAAGAGTGTTCACCGACCATTATAGCAACATCATCCTTTATGGCCTTGTAGTGGAGGATAATATCTGGTTTATATGCTACATTCTTATCCAGATTTTATAAATTGATGGAATGAATATCCGAAGATCCTTATGTGACAGGCATAAGCTGGAATGATTGAAAATGTGGAAACAGGTGAAAAAATCTGCTATGACTGGGAATCAGTGGTAGAATATCTGATCAGCAAGTGAAAGACTTGGGTTTGGTCATAGCAAATTTTTTCACCTGTTTCCACATTTCTCCTTCAGTTTTTGTATCGTGATGCACCATAGAAAAACTGCTGCTTTATTTTTCTTTAGAACATAGATAATGTCTTCATTTCTGGGTTAGATTGAGACTGGACAGTTCCTTCTACCATCTAACCCAGGATATAGGAATATAGGATATCAACGTAATATCATTGTGAAAGGCAAAAACAGAAAAACCTCCTGTTTTTTCAGAAGAAGGAGTTTTTTTTAAGGGATCTTTGATCTTTTCTTCCTAATCATTTGATAGAATGTTAGACCTCTGAGTAGGAACCCTTTAGCTAGCTCCAAACTCGTGAAAAAATTGTCACGTTATGGCTCTATATGAGACAAAAGATTAGTTCCAGCATAACTTTCCTCATTTTTTTTCTTAGGATTTTCCCCTTCTTTTGCTAAATATGTCTGAAAATTCACTGTATAAGGCATACCTACATCTTCTAGCATCCACATCTTCATGCAATACTTGGCTGGTTTTGATTTCATATAAACTCTTCTGTGAAATCCTACCAGATGTTCATAAGGCTGGCCGCACACTGCATGCGACAAACTGTCTAAAGCAACAACATTTTTGCTTCTGTCATTTTGTTGTACGACAATTCGTCTAAAGCGGTCTTAGACATATGTCGAAGACGGTCTCAGGTAGATGTGGTTATCGGACTTTTTCTGCAGTTTTTACCAAGATGGCGAGCAGTTTTGACGATGAAATTTTGGTTGTGTCTTATTACCTTCTGTGTGCTGAGGAAGAGAGTAAAAAAAATCGTTCTTTCTGGGTTCATCCAATCAACGAAAAAAGGGACATCACTAGTTTTCTGAAGGAACTGATGCTGGATGAAAGGAAATTTCATAATTTTGCTCGAATGAGTGTTGATAGTTTTCTTTTACCTTCTGGAGCTTGTAGGGGAGAAGAAAAAGAAGAAAAATACCAACTTCAGGAAGGTTATTTCTCCAGGTGGCCTTGCTTGAACTAACACCACCAGTTTATCTGCGTCAATTTCTGCAGCAATCGTGAATCAAAACCACTCTGTCTGCATCAAATTTGGCAAAAATACTAAAAGACAACGTTTGTTGATGGGAGAGCGTGAGGAGGGAAAGAGACTGCACATGTGCACAGCGTTTTGTTGTACGGTGTCGAACCGTACGACGTCGTGACGGTTCACCGTCTGACAAATGTCGGATGGTCGAAAACCGTCGAAACATGTCGAAGACCGTCTTAGACGACTGTCAGATGCAGTGTGCAGCAGTGCCGTTTAAAACCCTGCAAAGACAACCGTTCCGGCTGTCTCTGACAAAATTTCTTTTTCTTCGACGGTCTAAGACCGTTTTATCGCACGCAGTGTGTGGCCGGCCTAAACAGTGAGTATAAGAGAAAGTATTATGTTTGTGATTAAAGAAACAAATTTTAGATTTCAACGGAAATATATGTTTTGAGGTCCCCTGAGTACATTTCGACTATTTTCTCGATGATGTGTGTGTGTTACAATTTCGTGGGTGCTCTAACTCAAAAACTAATACTCAGATCAGCACAAAACTTTATACCAAAGATTTTTATTAGCAAATGAAGATCTGAAAAGGTTTTGATTGAAACTGCTCACCTGGAAGCAGAGATTTATTCTTGTCTTTTTTCTATTTTACTTTCTCCATACGTAGTATAAGGAAAATATTGTGATGACAAAAAAAAATCGACTTCTAGATTTCAATGGAAATACACGTTTTGAGGTCCCTAGAACATGTTTAGACTATTTTCGGAATGATGTATGTGTGTGTGCGTGCATGCGTGTGTGTATGCATGTGTGCGTGTGTGTGGGGGGGAGGGGGTGGGAGGGGGGGATGGATGTATGTATGTGATTGTGGGCACTCTAACTCAAAAAGTACTTGTCATATTAATACCAAAATTTCATATATAACACTTCAGCATGAGCACAAAGAACTTATTAGTTTATGGACAATAACGGTTAAACGGAAGTCGAGGTTTATTTGAAACCCAATTCGGTTTTTGCTATATTTCTTCGTTAAGACATCATTATTGTATATACAATTCTATACAAAGGTTATAAAGAATGTAATTTCCTACAACTACTATTTGAAACAATTTTCCAAAGCAGTTATTGTTTAGGAATTATTTATAAATAGGTAATGGGTTTTTCGGTTTCTGTCAAATATCTCCTTAAAAACGTCATTATTGGTAATGTTTATGAGGACCAAAGTTGTAGAGAATAGTATTTCTTCCAAGTTTTGTTTGAAACAAATTTTCATAGAACCATCCATTTCGGAGATATTTAACTTTTTCATAATTTCCAGTAAACAGCGCCACCACCATGTAGAGGTGAATTCTGTAAACATATTCAAAATATAGTTAACGGTAATAAGGACGACTGTATTCTTTTACGATACGAAATAATAATTTTGCCTTATAATGATATTCATAATAATATAAATATCTATACCCCAAATATGGAGAAAGTCGTGTTGGCCACATCAGATTTTTCCAGATATCTCCTTTAAAACTCAATTTACGTATATATTTGTTATTATAAAAGTTGTAGACATTATTTTCTACAAGTTTTGTGTGAAACATTTTTTCATAAAACTAATAGTTGAAGAGAGATTTTGATTTTTCATTTAACTTTATGTTAAATATGTCGCTAAGTTATAACATTGTTTCAGTTGCTATGATAACATTTTCTAATTGTTGATAGCGTTGCATACATTGCCAAGGGTAATTTTAATTTCACATAGACATTTTGTTATCCATGGAAACAGCTAACAATTGTCTTTACTTATTGTTTTTTAATAAAGACAATTGAAAATGTTTAAAAATTATTCACAAGTGTAATTTGCTGATAATTATTCCTGATGACACTATTGTCAAGAGCAGTCATATTCATTGCTCTGTATGGAGGAAGCCATGTGCTGGACACATCAAATTTCCTTTATATGTGTTCTCTGCTTCGCCAAATTTGTTCATTTCCACGTAACTGAAAAATATGACATAACAGCAGTTGACTTCAAACGAGAAAATCAACTTCAAGATTCTGCCCTTTTCATAGATCATAAAACAAACTCTTAGAAGAAGTCAATATCAGCTTAGTTGACAAAAAAGCTTTTTTAGGCACATTTCGCATCCAGCATGAGCGCCTATTATCGTCGGTCCATCAGTCTGTCTGTCTGCATGTTCGTTCTCGGCTTCTACCAAATGGATTTCATGAAATTTGATATTAAAGACTTACAATCAAAGATAATAAGAAAATCACATAAATGAATCACATAAGCCAATCAGGGGTATCACTTTACTGGAGACAAAAAATGAACTTTCCGTCATCTCATAAAGTATTAGTCATATCAAAATATTTTTCAAATAAAAGTTGTAGAACTAGTAAAGAAGAATATTTCTTTTCCTATACATTTTTATCGTCGGAGTAGCCATTATCAAGAAAATCAAACAGGAATGTCTTAATTCAAGTTGAACTTAGAAAATTTCTTGCATGGTTACTTCCTTATTGTTGGTGACATAAACAATCTCACATACAAGTGTTTAATTTCCTTACGTGTGCATGCAGTATTATTAAATATGAAGAAAATGGATTATTTATGACGAAGAAAAGAAGTTGAAAATGCTATTTCCCTTACATACACGGTGCTTTTCTGTGACAGTAGGTACAGTACATTTTCATTTATTTAATTCTTTAAAACTTAAGTAATAAACGGCTTCTATAAATGTTAAACATTTTGATTTTTACTATCAAGTTTGTTATTAAAAGTTCATCAGAAGTTCAATAGAGAAGGGGAAGAGGGTGCAGGAAGAGGTGGATGGTGGTGGGTGGGAGAGGCATTTTACAATTTATCAAGAGATAGTACCGGCACCTCTTTTTTACAAAAAAAGCACTATGTACACGTATATAATTTCTTTCAAATACTCTATTGCACACATTTGTGATATGCTGTAAACTTTGTTTAACAATGTAAGAGATTTTTATGAGATGGCAACAAAAGAGCTGTACTGTCACTTACCGTTGAATTTTGTAGTTTTGAAGAATGTAGGTATT
The DNA here is from genome assembly GCA_036926305.1 of Uropetala carovei. Classification (NCBI taxonomy): domain Eukaryota; kingdom Metazoa; phylum Arthropoda; class Insecta; order Odonata; family Petaluridae; genus Uropetala; species Uropetala carovei. The sequence continues at coordinate 458,183 of JAXCHB010000127.1, forward strand.
TTTGACGCAACAAAGAAAACATCAGAATATTGGGAAAATGTTGAAATTCTGCCTAAAAGATTTTCAAATATTATTGATGATTGTGAAATCCACAATTTCCATTACTTTGCAAACTTGAAAGGCAATGCTTATACAGTGGATTCCGCATTTAACGTTTGAGTCGGGGACAAGTTTTTTGTACCTTAAATCGAATAATACATTAAATGGGGTTATCTAAAATTGAAAGACTAAACGGCAGTTCATTAATGTCAAATATGTTTTATTAGTTAAAACACAAATATTAAATGTATAGATTAATCTTCCTGTCAAGTTATAGGTTTTGTACAGGGTCATCCATTTATCACACAACCCATCACATAACTTTACGTGCTGAAGTAAATATAGCAACAGCGCACTAAATGACATGTGCTTTGATGGCCTTGAGTCACCTCAACCACTGTCGACTGGAACAGTCTTACTGTCAGTCATACAAGGTGTTCTGTTTAGCACAGACTCTCGTGCTGCGAAAAATGGGTTTTGCCTGAGAAGAGCAAGTGTTTATTTTAGAGAGTTATTTATCAGTGAAATCATTTAGACAGTGCCAGGAGGCCTTCAGAAGAAAGTTCCCAAACAGACAAGTGCAAAATAAGAGGTGTAGCAGGATATCATTCAGCAATTCCTTGAAGAGGGAGAAAGATGTTGCTGATTGCAGCAGTACTGAGTCACAGCCCACACTTCCCGTGCATCAATGGCGCAACTCCACCAATTCTTTGATGATCGCATTGTTTCGAGGGACTTGTAGCCCCTGATTTATCACTTGCAGATGTTTTTCTTGTGGGGTTTCTTGAAAGGTGTTTACCAAACCAGCCCACATAACACTGATGAATTAAAGAGAAACATTGAAGCCTGTATTCATTCAATTGACCAAGCAACTCTGCACCTAGGATTTGCAAATTTGCCTATTACCAATGGCTTCAACTTTTCTGAACCATCTGAATTTGCACAAATCAAAACTGTCAGGCATTGTTTACTCTTCTTCCCACCCTGGCAAATTTCCCCTCTTACGCTCAAACTTTTATCAGGGAGTATTGAGTAAAAGAGGCCCGTTTCATCTGCACTGTAGATGTCTTTTGGTTTGTATCCCTTAATGAGAGCAGGTAGGTGCTCTTTCCAGTGAACCGCAGAATTTTCATCCACACTTCCACTTTTGCCATAGACACTTCTGCATATGATGTCATTTCCCTTCTTAAAACAGCTAAGCCACCCATTGGAGGCTTTGAAATTGTCTATTTTCAGTCTTAGGGCAATTTCAGTTGCCTTTTCCCGCAATACTGGCCTACTTACAGGCATTTTTTCGGACCGTATCTGCTGGAACCACTGCAGCAAGTTTCCAGTTCTTCATGGAGAGAATTCTTCATGTTCTTCCTCTTTTTTGACTGAGTCCCTAACTTACTCTCAGCTTCCAATATTGAGTCTTTATGTAGCATAATGTTGCTCAAAGAAGATGGAGCTAGTCCAAGGCAGTTTGCCATCTCTACTCTTCTCACGTTTGGATGGGCCTCAACTTCATGGATGATTAAAACTTTTTCACTTAAAGTAAGCTTACTCCTTTTGGTACCCACATTAATAAAATATCACAAAAATAAACAACTTCTCCACAAAACGAAATATACTTGCACACGAATGTCACAACTAGCGAGTATTTTCAACGCCGTGCTGAAATTGCTGAGTAAGTGTACCTGTGCGAAACACGTCTCTGTCTGCGTCGGAAAGCAAGTACATTATGGGTTACTTTGTCATCGCGGTGTAAAGCTACTCGATGAGATGCCTATCATATTGAACGATTCTCTCCCATTGGCCCATACAATGTGATTCACTCGATACTTGACACCAGCAAGCGAAACAATGTGTGGGGTGATATTGGAGCCGGCAGACTTGGTAAACGTATGCAAATCCATGTGGATGAGTAAAAGCGAGAGAAGAAATGCACATTCAGCGAAAAAATACAAAGTCGCCTAATTTGTAGCATGACCTTAAGTGCTCCGCATCAGCTGCTCAGGAAACTAACTGATTTTAGTGTTGATTGATTCCTGAAATTATTTTTTCATTCGTAAAATTTCACAGAACGAAGATGGTTGAGAATAATACCAACTGTAAGTCCTCCGGCAAGGTGATTCTTCTAGCTTATGGTTTTTTTGCGAAATTAGTGGTCATTTCATGGCTGTGACCCTCATTGCACCTCCTCGTAGTGAATTTGCGATCTTTAATTTTTCCGGCGAATAGGGGGGGTTGCGGGAGTACAGGAATTTGAAATTTCGCCAGAAACTCGGTTACAGAGAGTGCACAGTGAGCCGGCGCAGCGTGGACACGCGTTGCATTTCCATTTCTTCGGTTAAAATCGTTTGAACCATGTAAAAGGTCAAATTTAGTTGACTAGCCATCTCCCTGATTGTCAGTCGACGATTGCTGCACATGAGATTTTGAACCCGGACGACGTTGTCATGGGTTATGGAGGTGGATGGACGACCAGAACGAGGATCGTCTTCGATCGATTCTCGGCCATCTTTAAATGTGGCATACCACTTAAAAATCGCTCTCTCGCCAGGAGAATTGTCCCCGAAATCCAATTTCAACAGTCCAACGGTCTCCATAGCAGATTTGCCTGTTTTGAAGCAAAATTTGATGCACTCTTTGTTCACCGTATTAAAATCCGGAGAAGTGACAGAACATGTGCTCACTCAACAATGAAACCATGGAGGGGGAAGCGGTGTTGGGCGCTGTGTGCAGGATGAAACCCACTTTCTGTCCCTCCATCCCCTATCTTCTAACCCACCCCTGTCGCCCATGACAGCGCTACTGTACGAACTTTTCAATCACATCTCGTATAAGATAATATTTAAGAGTTTCGAATAATTATCCCTCAGTGAAGCAGTGTCGTGAGTGTTGGCAGACGTTTCGACGCCTATTATTGGCTGACCATGCACAAAATGACAACGCTAACAATTCCAACATCCTTTTAGTCTCATTTGATTGCATGTCTTGTGCGATGTACGGAAATGCTACAGTGACTGACAACTAAGGACATACATCCAAAGTTTTAATAACATTGCCGCCTCGATGTAATAATAGCATTGTTGTGAATAAGACTTCCATTTTTTGGGGGATTGTCTTCCTTTCCGGTTAACAAGGTAAATATGGCTGTGGTAAATGCAGGTGGCCCAATTAGCTAATGTGTCACTTTAGTGAGCAAGCGAACTGCGAACTGAAAGGTAAAAAAATCCGATCCGTGTTCACGTGATGACGTCATCGCAACTTTCGAAAAGTACATAACAGATTAGGACATTTAAGATGGATTGACAAAACAGCACGACTAAATATTAATTCTTTTGAGTTTATTTAATGTAGTAACAACGCCAGTATGTGTTGTGCCATTGATAGATTGAATTAATATATTACATCTCCACCAAATGAAATATTCTCGAGTCACAGTGTAAACGACCTGAAATCGAGGCAATGCCCCACAAGGAACCAGAATTTTGTCCCTTAATTGCGGGAAATTCACAAAATCGAGAAACACTAAATTGGGTGATACAATACATTATTTATATGGAGCTTTGGTCCAGGCTGCAAAAAAAACCGCCTTAAATGCAGGTAAACCATAAATGGGAGAACCTTAAATCGGGATTCCACTGTACTTCCTCATAGCAGTGAAGAGAGTTTTTAGCAACTTGAATCTTATTAAAAGTGCACACGTCCTCACTTAATGCTCTGATGCAGTGTTCATTTAGAAAATATCCTGCAGATTTTGAGCCAACAGATGCCAAGAAGGCGAGAAAATTAAAGAAGTAGAATTTTTTCATTTTGTCTAATTTTGTTGAGTCATTATATTGATATAATTAAAAGTAAAAATTATTTTATTTATCAGATTTTCTCATCAAAGGCCTGTCCTATAAACTAGGCCTATGGTTATGTATTTTTTTTCAGTGCATTTGTGCTATTTACTGTATACAGGCGACTCTCGAGATTCGACAGGGATGCGTTCCTGAAAACGTGGTCGAATCTCAAACCGTTGAATGTCAAATCAGCACAAATTCAAACAATTAGAGCAGAAATACCGATGTCTAGACTTAAACTAAACCTCTCGTGGTCGGGCGGGCCGAAAATTACTTCATGTAAACTAGTTTCTAATTCGACCGATTGATCGACTGGGTCGATTCGACCGGTCGAATTCTCGAGTTGGTCAAATCTGGAACGGTCGAATCTCAGGAGTCGCCTGTATTTAAAACTTGAATACATTTTTTTAAATTTTCTATGCCAATACAGTTGGTCCGTAATGCAGAATAAATTTAAAATTCATAAAAAGGTATGATTAAATTTAAGTTACAGAGGACTATGCATAAACAGTTGTAAATAATTTTACTTAAAATATGCAATGCAGATGCTGAAAATATTGAAAGCATAAATTGGTACATTCTGCATAAAAAAACCAAGATTTTACAGGATACAGGCGACTCCCGAGTCTCGATTAATTCGAGATTTCGATCCCGCCGATCGATAATATACGCAGAATAATCTTCGCGTAGTTATTGGTTCCGACTAAACACGAGGTTTAGTTTTGGTGTAGACGTAGTTATATATGCTCTAATTGTTTGAATTTGTGTTGATTTCACTCTTTTTTCTGTTAATCTTTTATTTAAATTTATTTATTTTATTGATGTATTTATAAATTTATCACTTGACATGGCATCTAAAAGGAAATGTAATAGTGATAATGTAAGGGAATCAAATAAAAGAAGGCATAAGATTCATAGTTATGAATTGAAATTAGAAATTTTAAAGCATGTTGAGAAAGGTGAAAGCCAAGCTGAAATTGCGCGATCGTTGGGAATGTGTCCTTCAACTATTAACACTTATGTGAAACAGAAGGTGAAAATTCTAGAAGATGTGATAAATTCACGTAATTTGATAACAACAATAAACAGTCCTAGGCACGGTGTTGTGATTCCTAAAATGGAAAAACTTTTAAAACTTTGGGTAGATGATCAGTGTCAGAAAAACATACTGAAAGCCATACTGAAATCGTACGATCATTGGAAATGTGTCAACTATTAGCACTTATGTGAAACAGAAGGAAAAAATTCTAAATGTGATAAATTCAGGTAATTTGATAACAACAATAAACACTTCCCCACCCAATAGCTTCTCTTCTTCGTACTAAAATCTTCCAAGTTCTTAATTAATGAACCAAGTCCAGTAAGCACAGTTGAAAAAGATTTAAGGTATGAAAATATTTTTAATTTTATTGTTTCTTTATTCTTAAGTTATTTTGTGCATTTTTAATAACTTTTATAATAATTTCGCTGCGATAAATAGTTGTATGTATAGATAGATGTACACAGGTATGTTACCCAGCTCGCGCGAGTTGTTTGTAACAAACGACTCACGTGATCTGGACCTGGCTGTTTGTAAAGCATATTGCATACATCTATCTTTGAAGTTCGAAACAAAAATTTATTTTTTCCTTTTTAGTGCAAAAAATAAGGTATACATTTAAAATATTTATTGTATAATTTATTTAAAATTTAATATTTTTGTATTAACATATTAGTAATATTATTTTATCTTTATATAACGTAAGGGGAGACTTTTTCCCGAGATGCGGGAACGTATCCCCCGATTATAACATGCAAGTATATGGAAAAATGGCATGAAATATTTTATAAGAAATAGATTTGAGTTCAGGTCACGTAGTATAAAGTAAATTGCTTTGCAGGCCACACAAATGCATCGCACGGGCCACGGGTTTGAGACACCTGCCATAAATCATACTGTAGAAACCATTTGACTAAAATAATAATTATAACAGCATTAAGTGATATCTAATTAGCGCCATGCTACCCCGCAGTTCTTCCTTGCTTCTCTGCGATCATTCTATTAGCTGGTGAGATGTAAGGGTGAGATAGGGGACGAAGAGAAGGAATGCTGCGGCTTCTTAGCACACTGCTCATCACGTGACATCAAAGGAGTGGTTACACAAAAGCATAAAATATTTCACCGTACTTTCAATTATCCCGCGATATTGTCAATTTTGCAACAAGCATATGGATAAGTATGTGTAACCTATGTTGCTTTGACGTGCATAATCAACAACGAACCTACCATTCTACTAATGGTTAATTTTAGGTAGCTTGTTATGTATTTTTATAAACTTATTCAGTGTTTTCTCTATTTACGGGTGAGCTGGTCATGTTTTTCAGACACCGTGATTATTTATTTTTATTATTGTTTTCGTTTGAACCTAAAATATTCTCAGAAATGGAGCATTTCTCGAGTTACTTTCAGCGGATTATGTTCACCCCCATCCCTCGAAGCTTTTAGCACCTATGTGAGAAAACAGGAGGAGAAAAGAAGACACTCCTGCTAGGACTGTTCACCCTCTTTACCACTTGCCGCTTTTCATCCCCACCATGATGTCCCTATTGTCTATGGCAAGCACAACTGTAAGATATGTTTTTGAAGAGGGTGACAACCATAAAATATCCTCAACCTCATTTTTTTTAAATCCCTATACAAAACAAAACGTGTTTCCTTCTCATACAAGCAACATCTTTCTGAGATTGTGGATGAGATGTTGTGGGACAGCGCAAATCGAATATTGTGTTTCTGCTAAATTGTTACCGTTGGTAAATTTTAGAATATCTTCATCAGTGCCAACACTTTGTGACTTATTTGGGTATTTGTTCAACGAAAAGGTAGATTTATTTTGTAAAGTTTTATTTGTCACTCTCCACTGAGACGAAGATTTTGAGGATTGCAACAAACATAATTTGGATACTGAACAAGAGGATGCAGAAACAGCAAATGAGTTTTTTAGTAGTAGAATAAGTCGATGAAATGGGAAAAAGCTAATCCGCGTACAAAGGTGAGAACAAAACGATACAATATAATTACTCAGCGTCCTGGTGTTTGGAGTCATGCAAGAAATGCGAAAACACCTCTTGAGGCTTTCTTTTTATTTTTCGATGACAGCATTTTGAATATCCTTGTCAAAAACACTAACATTTATATTAAAATGGTGCAGAGAAATGAGGAGAGAGACTGAGATGCAAAAGATGTATCAAAATAAGAAATACATGCTTTTCTGGGACTCCTAATTATATCAGGGGTCGACATGTTTCCTCTGACAATGGTGTCACAAAGATTTCTTTTCTTGATGAGATGTTTAAGGTTTGATGATGTTTTGACTCGAGAAGTATGTAAAAAAAAGTGACAAGCTTGCTCTGATTAGGGAGTCTATTGAAATTTTGCCTGAAAATTTTGAAAGGGCATATACCGTATATACTCGTGTATAGTACGAGTTTTTACGACCAAATTTTTATTGCAAAAATTGGGGATCGTACTATACACGAGTAATGCATTTGAGGATTTAAAATTCATGTATCTTCACGGGCATTTTCGGTGAAGTTATGCCACCCGCATGCATTCTAATGATAGGCTAACCTTAACAGTGAGGTCCTTTATCGTTGTTATGTTGCTTCGTGAAGAGTAGAATCTTTTTCATATATACAGCTTCAAATTCACAAATACTTGATATAAGTGATGATTTATGGGCACTTCCTTTCTTGAATTTTATGTATGTACATCTTTGTTTGCGTCTTTTTACAAGGGATGGATTGGAACGAGTTGGACTAAAAGTATCGTAGACGGCGTAACTTTATGGAATTTCAACATCTCGGAAAAAAGAAATTACTTTGTAATATTCAACAGTCTTTATTGTTTCTTCAATCACACACCGATCGGTTTCCACTACAAAGTCATTCTAAAAGTGTTACGTCGGTTAGTAACACCATTAGAATGATTTTGTAGTGGAAACCGGTCGGTGTGTGATTGAAGAAACAATAAAGACTGTGGAATATTACAAAGTAATTTCTTTTTATCCGTAATCCCTACCTATTAAACAGACGAGCGGTTGGAACCATTACGTACGCGGAACGTAATCAAGACGTACTAGAATTGAAACGATTTTATTTCATCTTGTGCAATCATGATTCATATCACTTTTTATTAAATGTTTTAGGAGTAAGATACTTAACCTATCCGAATTTTAGTGTACTCGCAAGAAATACTATTTACGACATTTACGGTCTATTCTATGGTGGTGTGGAAAATCAAGGTTGTTCGATATATCTCACTCGTAACCATCGAGCTATCGAAACGAAATATATCGACCATGGTGAAAAGCTCGGGTCGTACTATAAACGAGATATATGAAAAAATCAGGTTTGTTCACCAAAAAACCAGAGGTCGTACTATACATGGAGTCGGCATATACCCGAGTATATACGGTAGTCCATCAGAATATGTAACCATTGATGAATTAGTAAAGGAGACACAAAGATCCTGATGCTATGATAAATATATTTCGAAAGAACTCAGGAAATGCATATGCGCTCAGCAGGGTATTGCTGATGAATTTCCGCATCCATCCGTTGTAGAGGGGGCTTCCAGAAGAAGATGTAAATTGTTCTCAAGAAACAAGATGTACTAGTTGCATGGCATTAATTTGCAAAGCTCATATGTCTATAAAATGTTTAGATTGTGATGCCAATGATAATAACTGAGACTGATGTCATTTAGTTTTTTGTCACCAATTGTTCTCTCTGCCCATTCCAGGTTAGTTACATTGTAGTTCTCTCTCTCGCAATGCAATACAACCAAACAATACGTCCATAAATAACTGTTATTTACCATCTGGGAAAGAATGCTTGGGTTTGTTACCATGTATCAATACGCACTATGAATTTTGGTCAGTTTTTCATGAAAGAAATTTATTATGCAAAGTAAGTTACTATAAGCAGTGTACTTGACTTGGGAAAAAAATATCATAGCCTCGTGTCTCCGCAGAACTATTACGGTAGCCTCGCGTGTCCACAAGTTCACGTATGATAGGTAATAGAATATATTACACAACTCGTGAATATGCAAATTCACAGATATGGAACTCACTTATACTGGAAGAGTTGTGTATATATTTTAAGTAATAGATGTACTGCATAGAGAGGTACACATCTTTGTGAGGTCATAACTACATGAACCTATGATGTAGTGAGGTGCAACATTAGTTTGTTCTTTATTTATCATTAGTATTAAGAGTAATTTTGAGTAAAACTTTTATATTCAGGAAAAAATAAAGGCTATCATGTTGTGAGTGCTCCAAATTCTGATTTCATATATGTTATTGCTGTAAATATCTTGCATATGATTTCATCTCTGTGTCCCTGTAAATAAAAGCAGGAGAAGGAATTGTTGGGGATGTTGCAACGGAAACTTCATCTGGATCACCAAGAACTCCGAAAACACCTGGGACAAGCGGTCCAGTTGGAACTGGTTCCAGCGGTGGCGCATCAGAGAAGGGCCACAGGAAAGTTTTGGAGCAAAGACGTCAGCTTGTATTGCAACTTTTCCAAGAGCATGGCTACTTCCCATCAACGCAGGCTACTTCAGCCTTCCAGGTACTAATTGGCAGTCTTATTGTACATAGTAATGATGAATCTTCCGTTCACCTGATATTTCCATTAGAGATCTGCATATCCACAATTTATCCGACCCGACCCGTGGATATCCGCACAAAAAGTTGCAGTTTGGGTCGGATAATGCGTAACTTTTTGCAGATGCGGGTCAGATACGGATATATAGCCTGCCTATTGGTGGGATTTTCCAAAACAGTCTTTTCATTAAGAGAGGGTCATTGAAATGTTCTGCCGAGAGTCATTTTCTCTTGAATTTTTGGGTTTTGGTTTGTAGATAATTTTTGCCTGCGGATACAACTTCTGTTTGTGGATTGGAGTTGGGTCAGACAATTTATTCCTGTGGGTTGGACCAGGTCGGGTAATACAGAAATTTTTGCAGATATGTAGCCTGTGGGTGCGGGTCGGGTGCGGATACAGAAATCTATCCGTGTAGATCTCTAATTTCTATTAATTGGCCAGGTAACATTCCTTAGTCACTTTAAGTTGTTCTCCTAGTCTTTGTTTCTCATTGTCCATTCTCTTGCTTTCATTCTATTATGTCTAAATTTGCTTTTTTTTTTGAACTTGCCTTTTAGTCTGAGCACTGTAAAGGCTGTTGTTATAACTAGCTTTGAGTATTACATATAACTCTTAGTAAATACAATATATAGTTTGTAAATCTGGAAAAAATATGCGGATAAAATGTTCGACTGAGAAACACATGCTTTAAAAAAATCTGCAATTTTCTGCAAGTAATGGTGTGGTGGTATTCCCATAATATTTCCAAGATGAATGCCATAGTGGTATATCCCAGAACTATTATTATGTTGTTGTTCATTTTGTGTTTCTGTTTCAAGTCAAGCCATCAAGACGTCTTCCCCAACAAGTCAAGCCTACAGCTTAAGATCAGAGAAGTTAGGCAGAAATTAATGGCCCAAAACAATCTCACTCCTTTGAGTGCTGGAGGAACTGGAAGTAGTGGGGCATTAATAAGTCCAGTTGTCACAACCAGTGAGGAAACATCAACGTCTTCAGGTAGAACTTATATTTTTTGTTGAGCTTCTTTTGAAGTCTGTTATTATTCATGCTTATTAAGCAGAAGAATATGGAAAATCATAACCGATTAAGTTTTTATTCGTCTTGATTCTTACTATTTTGCATAACCAAGAAATGCCAAAAGAAGATATGAGTTAATAATGTTTAGCATATGGTAATTAATTGCTGTATTTGCTTGAGTAATACCTGGTTGTGTGTACCATCTGTGCTTCCTATTTTGAACCATATGCAATGAAACCTTGGTTTAAGGTTCCCATATTTAATTTAATAAATTTTTGACCACTTTAAGCCTTCCTAACTCAGTTAAAGTCAACTGAATGTTTACTGCTCCAATCAATAACTATTAGAATCGTAGTCGATATTCTCTCTTACTTTTCACAGGAAGTAGTGTTTTAATCTTCTGTCTGTTCTTAGATATCGTGTAGGCACAGTGAGTTTTATGGTCGAAATCAAATTAATGATGAAGTAGTCAACTGATTTAGTACAACTTTCTCCTCATGATAAAGCAATCATGAAACATAAGTCTGTTCTGTACAGTTTATGTTATCTGATAAGAAAATTTAATTACTTTTTAAGGTGCATGTGAATTTAATTTATAAAAAATCTTCAAAAACAATTCTTCATAAAATCAAATTTTTGAAAAACAGTTCTTTGAAAAAATAAACTCTTGAATCCTAATAACTTTGCCTCTTTCTTCAATATCAACAGTCTTTCTTTTTTGGTCTTTACTCCGCCTCTGTTCAATAAAGCTCTTTCTGCATACTTCCATACATAATATAATTCACTATGGAAGATGTAATTTTGTGCAACTGAATTATGAGAAAGTAAAGAACAACACCTCTTTGTATAATTTTTACCATTTAAACAGTGGAAATTACACAAATTTGTGTTGTTCCTTATTTTATTCCTCACATAAGTTTGTGGATTTGTTTGGTACTTTGTTAGGATAGCATAGACAACATTTGAAATACAAAATATTTAAAACTGAATATTTTGTATTATTCCATGGTTATGAAAAGAAGTTGACGATCAGTGAGAAAGTGAAGATTATAAAAGTGGTTCAGCAGTTGAAATAGCAGTCTTTCCTTTCCAGATTTGTCATTAAGTTGCATTCTTAAAAATAAAGAAACAATTCTAGAAGCTCAATCAAAATGTGGAGTACAGGCGTTCTCCAAGTTACGTAAGGAAATCATTCCGGCACCCATTCCATAACTCGAAATTTGCATAAGTCAAAAATTACTATAGATAGTGTACAGTATAGGGCACTTAACTCAGTTTGACATCGATTTTTGCTTGCATTTCTTAACCATTACATTACTTTGCTAATTTACCATAAGAAAACTGTTATAACTTCAATCTATCATCCATAATGATTTTTTACTGGCATTTACTCTTCTGTTATAACACTCACAGCATAGTCTCAATTCGCCTCTTCATTGCTCCCTTACAAAAGCAAAAGCTGTCTTCTTACGAGTTGGTCTGCTTAAGGTACTGCATCCGAAATTTCTTAGAAGGGTATCTCTTAAAAATCTTTCTGTATATACAGTAAACTTCCAGTTATTTGGCACTCAAGCAACTGGAATTCTCAAGCAACCGGTATCTCCGGCCTCTCATTTTTTTAAAAATTTCATCTAGTTCAGAATGTTACCGCTAATATTGGCGCTTTCTGTGATTTTTTACATCTATTTCAGAATGCTACAGCTAATTTGAATAAATTTGGCGTTCGCGTTGGCAGTTGCAATATGCAATTATGTATGTTTTTTGGAATCGGTGTTTGTATTAAATGAAATATTTCGTCCACCCTTTTTAAATGCCTCCTAAAACTGTAATATGCGCTAAAGGTGATAAAAGGAAACAGGTTGTACTAACCTTAACCCAGAAACTTAATATTATTAAACGTTTAGAGAAAGGTGAGAATCGCAGTGTTTTAATGAAAGAGTTCAATCTCGGTTCTTCAATTATTTATGACATTAAGGCACAGAAATCACAGTTATTGAAATTTGTTACGTCTTCTGAGACCACTACAGGAATTGGATATCAGCATACTCTTCATAAGCCAAAACTTGAGCAGTTGGATATTGCTGTGTATGAATGGTTTTCTATAAAGCATTCCAAGGGAGCCCCTATTTCTGGACCAATGTTGATTGAAAAGACCAAAGATTTTTATGAACAAATGGACATTAGTGAACCGTGTACATTTTCAGATGGATGGTTGACGCATTTTAAGATTAGGTATGGGATCAGACGTCTAGATATTTCAGGTGATAAAATATTGGGTGACCAAGAAGCCGCCGATAAATTTTTGATTTTTTTGAAACATTAGTTAACCTAGCCCCTGATCAGATTTATAATGCTGATGAGACCGGTATGTTTTGGCGATGTTTACCACATTCAGCTCTGGCTAGTTCAAGTATTATTCGATTTGTTATTCTCTCGAGTCCAATTTTATTGTTAATAAAAAAAATAAAAGACGTGTTGAAATTTTTTTCCTACATAAAGTTTACAATCTGGTTCGTAGATGGCAACACCTTGCAGCAGGAAAAAGAACTACATAGGCTTAGTGTCACAGGTTTCCGTTCTTGTATCAAACCTCCTAAATAAGAATGTTTTAAGAATGAGACAATTTTATGCATTATAATAGTTTATTACTTTATTTTAAGGCTACATTATTATTTTGGGCTTAGATGCAGAATCATAATCTTGTCTTGGAATAGCTTATTTATACACTACTTTACTCAAGTTCATCTTTTGTTTAACATCAATTTTCCTCAAAAATTTCTGCTAATACTTTAGAGTTGTGTGAGGATAATTTCTCTCATTTGCTCGGACAAGGAAACAATTTTTGTTGTTGGAAAATTCTAATGGTTGGACTAACAATAAGTTAATCCTTACCTCCTGTTAGAGGTCTGCACGGGCTGGGCCCGGCCCATGGGCTTAAGCCCGGCTCGTGGGCCGGGTAAGACTGAAAAGTAATGGGCTCTGGCCGGGAAGATTTAACCGACGTCTTTCGCGTTTGGGCCGCTTCGGGCCAGTTGAGGACCCGATGGACCACCCTCATGTTTGCGCCACTGTGCAAAGAGAGTGTTTCGTCTTCACTATTTCTTTTAGTGAGAGTTCTCCATTCTCTCCTTTACAAGCGCGACACATCTCCCAGGCCGCCACTAGAGCACCCACGAATTCCTACCGACCCACCATCTTTTACACAACTACTTATATCACCATCAAAAGGGTTCTGTTTGCATTAGGAGATATATAGCGGGATCTTTGGGAGTCTTACATCCGAAGCTTCATTCCCTACCTCTACACCTTATCCCATTACTCTCCCTTTTGTATCCGCAATTGGTCATCAGCTCGCTCTGGGTAGCAGATGATATTGGTCTTCCATACTGATAAAAATTGACATACCTGATTTGTATTCTTCGTGCATTTCTGTGGTTTGAAATATATTTTGTGTTATTAAAACTTTTTATAAATTCCTAAAATACCAGAATGGATTCGATCAAGGAATTTTTTTTAAAGGTGCGTTTACATTTGAAATGCTTTGAAATTTTTTAAACATAAAAAGATACTTTATAAAGGGTATATGTTTACTGAAGAATGTACAAAATGTCCACGGTCGGGCTGAATTTGGGTCAGTTTAAAATAATTTGGGCCTTGGGCACGAAAATGGGGTGAAGTTCGGGGCCAGGCCAGGCTTGGACTCACTTATGAATGGGCCGGGCTTGGGCCGAAGACTTCGGCCCATGCAGACCTCTACTTCCCGTTGTTATTAAAACAAAAGAGAAGCTAATAGCGATAGGCATACAAGAAACTGCTGGTGTAATGTAGCTAGTAATTATTAAAATATTGCTATTAAGTATATTGAATACTTGTATATTTTAATTTCATTACTTCCTTGAATGTCAAGAAATTATTTAAGAATAATTGTTAGTAGAATATCGATTCTATGAGTTAGAAATTCCAAGGTATATGTATAGTTTTGCATCTGTTCCATATTTTGGTTTCCAAATGCATTATTAAGGCCTATCCAATAAAACTCTCAAGCAACCGGAATATTCAGTTAACCGGAAAACCCAATTCCCAGAGCATGCCGGATAACAGGAAGTTTACTGTAATAACTAAGAGAAGCAAGGAATGTCATCTATTCCCTTACTTCAAGATGTTGAGTCATAAATCTCTTTGAAATAGCCTTTGTCATTCTTCGTTTTGTGAACAGACCTTTTTCAATATACACTGATGCATAAACCCAAACAAAAGTCATGATTTCAAGGGCAACACTAACATTAATTTTGCACAAAAGCAAAACACATTATAAGATCAACCAAACATGGTACTGAGAATACCACATTACAACCCATGCCTTGCATTTTTCCTCCACACACGTAAGTAGTTCCTGCTCGCTTATGCAAACCGCTAACATACTTTCCACATAATGAAAATTATTTTTGTGATTTATAGGGCTACTTATAAGAAGAGGGCAATTAAAATCACCTTAAAAAATGTATGGAGAGAGAGAGTTCAAATGAAAATACAGTTCAGCATTGTAAAGAAGAAATATTGGTGAATCTTCTTGAAAGTTATGATCCCAAAAATATTGTCATTTTAATAACCTCTAATTAGCGCACACCTTAATTTAGTGTACAAAATTTTATCCCCCGCAAGAAACATAAATAGGGGTATCGCTATATCTAGAAATAATTCAAATGTGCAATGCATGTACTGCAACTTTTGAATTGCAATTCCACATCTGCATAATAATCTAACAGAATTGATGAAAAAATTAGGGCAAAATGTTTTGTGATATGAATGGATATTAACATGAAAATACATAACATAAAAAAGCACCCTAACAGGAGCAATCATAAACATTTCGAGACGGGCAATATGCCTCGAAGAATAATTTAATAATCCAGCATATAAAAATGGTCTCAGTGTAGATCCAAACTGTATCATAATTTCTCAGCTAATAACTACAAATCTACCTGTGAGGATCTTCCAATATTTTTATCTATCAGTCTAGAATATGTACAAGCAAAGTCAAAATTATGTATACACACTTTGATAATCCATAATTTGTAAACCATATGACCAATTTGAATGAAATTTTTTTATTTTACAGCTGAAATACATAGTAATTTTTATAATGAACAAAACTCAAGTGAGATGTTCAAAATGTCCACCGCCAACATGGATACATAACCGACATCTTTTTTCAACAGTCTTACATACTACAGTGCACAAGTCAGCTGAAATTTTGTGTGCTTCTTGCTATATTGCCATCCACAGATCCTCCAATGTTTGTGGTTTCTTAGCATAAACCTTATCTTTCAGGTATCCCCATGCAAAAAAATCTAAGGGTCTGAGGTCTGGAGACCTTGGAGGGTATTCAAAAGCACTCTCCCTGCGACCTATCCATTGTTCATGAAATTTGCTGTCCAGGTACTCCCGCACAGTTTTATGAAAATGTGGGGGTGCACCATCCTGTTGAAAATACACCAATGTATCCGAAAACATGCTTCTGATATTGGGTACTGCATAATTCCTTAACATATCAAGATAACTCTCTCCAGTAACAGTACCATTGAATCTGTAAGGTCCGATTATCCCACGAGAGGAGAGTCCCATCCACACAGTGATCCCTGGCAAGTTAACATCTTTCTGCAAGGTGAAGTGAGGATTTTCACTGGCCCAGTAAACACAGATATGACGATTTAAATGACCATTCAGTTTGAACGTGGCTTCGTCTGACGATACAATTGCATCCTCAAAAGTACCGATCCCACCATTTCTTCGAATGTACCACTCACAAAATTGTGTTCGTCGATCTGGATCATCTTCCTGGATTGCATGCAGTAATCGAGGTACAAATGTATGTCCTTAAAGATTCTAAATACATTTGATTGACTCAATTGTAGTTCTTGTGAACACTGTCTTGTTGACTTCCTTGGGGAACGGTCAATTGCAGCCCTGACAGCTTCAACGTTTTCGATACTTCTTGACGTCCTTTTCCTCCCACAGCTTGTCTTATTGATACTGTGCACAGTTCCATGTTCCTCAAATTTATCATGCAGACGGGTTATTGATAGACGAGTTGGCACCGTTGTTCCATATTGTCTTTCCCATGCACGCTGAACTTCTATGACATTTTCAAATGTCCAGTGCCATTTTAGAATCGCCTTTCTCTCATCGAAACTCAGCTGCGTGTTCTCCATCCTTTCCATGGATATCAGTTAATTTGTAAAAATTTAAACGTAACATTTGTATTTCAGCTGTAAAATATAAAAAAATTTCATTCAAATTGGTCATATGGTTTACGAATTATGGATTATCAAAGTGTGTATACATAATTTTGAATCACCCATTAGTAATAGGAAAAGTCTTCTGGACATGTTTTAAACAAGATGACATCATGGAATATCTCTTTGGGATGTTCAGCCACATTGTTCCTTTCTTCTCCGAGAAAGGAACAGACAATGCAGCCAAACATCCCAGAGAGATATTCTACTGCCGAACAATGCTGTGAAAGCCTCCAAGAGAAGTTGACACAATCTGCAAAAATAAAATAGAGGGAAATGGTTTTGGCACTTATCCTACCATTTCCCTTTGATATAGTTATTGGACAAACTGATGTATAGAAAATTCAAGGCAGTTGTATGAGCAAAGTATTCAACTAATGTTAATTTTTAATATTACCTAAGGCTAAATATGTGTCCATATCCTAAATCTTGGAAATTTTTTAAGATAAAAGTTGAGGTATTACTTGAGCAAAAACAGTACTTATCCCCATAAAATGACTCCGTAAAATCTATACTACCTGTATTTGTCATACTTAACCTAAGTTAGCCATTCAGCAGTTGGAACATAACTGTAATACTCAGCCAATACTTATATAAAGTTTTACTTTAATTTCCCTCACTTTAAGAGTGCCACTTTTGGCAGCTTCTTGAATGTTTTAAATACTCATTACAGGGATTTCGACGTTGGCAGCAAATCAGGCAATCAGCATCCCTGCCTCATCCAGCAGTTAGTGATATTAAAAACGATAAATGGTTATTAATGTTATCGAGTGGAATATTTGTAGTGTTCTCTTATTCTCAGTTATCTGCCAACCGGGTTGCCATGTTTTTGCAGTGTTATCATGGCAGTCAGTTATAATGGGACCAAGAGAGATAATTCAAAAAGCAAATGTAGGTTTAGTAAAAACCAGGTGAATATTAAGGACTACTTATTAAGGTTGATCTCCCTTTAAATTCACCAGATAAGGTAAAATTTCACTCTAATTTTTTACTGAAAGGTTTGCCTGAAAATTTGATGGCTTGGTGATTTTTTAACATCTTGATAAAACTCCAGTTATTAGTAGCACTACATAACCGACAAAAAGCAAAAATAGTGATACGCATTCTTATTTTCTATAGTATCAGACAATTCCCATTTGGTGAGCATCGATTGAGAGTAAATTAGATAATATCTGAGAAGTACTGAGTCGAAATGGTTCTCAGGTGGGGAGATGCATCAAATGTACCTACTTCTAACAATTTTGATACTTACTTTTAAGCTTACTATGCCATTCGCTTTGATTGTTAACCTCAAAGGTTCCTCTCCTTTTGATTCGCATATATGTGTGTGGTCATACATAAAATAACACCATGTGAGCAATCAAAAATTTGTGTGAATGATATTCAATAATTGTAACCTCTGCATTTGAGGAAATTTGGGGTGCAACCGACGTTTTGGTTACTAATTTAAAATTTTGTTTGTGTGATAAATTTCAAATATTACTAAAAGTTTGCTGTTCTGGTTATGTTTATTTCATTTTATGAAGATTGACTCTGCAGTTATTGTAATAGGTAGAGATGTTTTATGTGATATTTATGAAGGGAGTATGGAATGAGCACACTTGTTTTTTTTATAAAGTCAAATAATCTTAACAATTTTGCCAAAGAAAAATTGTTGACAAATTCTTAACTAATGATGTTTATCATTTTCTTGAGAGTTTTATTATGAGCTGATGACTCAATTTTAAAATCAGGAAGTTAATGGCTGGAGTGGTTGTGATTGTTCCAGTGTTGCTTCTAAGTGGTGTTCTATAGGAGCGCTGTTTTCATGCAATAGTAATTAAATATTTACACTAGCAACATTGGACCAAAATTCACATGGCTCTCACTTCATCCTTAAGCACATTTTCAATATTTTATATACATATATATATATATAAATATATTTGCATTGTTAATGCATGCAAACCTTACAAATCCTCTGTTTCTCTCTTCCTATATAAATGTGTATAAATGGATAAGTATGTATAGAATTAGATTTTTATGTAAATAAATTTTATTAGCATAAAATTGTGGAAGGTGGTAGATGTGTCAAATAAATATGTATTATTATGAGCAAATAGCAATTTACCTGTTGTTGTGTGTCCTTTAAATAGTTGTTGCCATGGTTACTGAGTTAATCTTAGCTACCTGTTTTTATATGAAAAGGGAAGAAAAAAATACCATTATTATAACTTATCCAGATGTATGTCTTGAGTTTTGTATAAAACGAGTTTTGGAAGTGTTTAGATAGTAAGATGTGTAAAACAAACTGCATTGGTGTTTTAAGTTCAAAGACAAAACTTTTAATGTTAGCAGTCATGATGCAATGCCAACTGCGCATGCAATTCATTGTTCTATTGAAAACTGTGCAATCGAATTGACTGTCTGTGCATTGGTGAATATTTTTAAGGCTGTATTTGCGTGCTTTACTAATTAGAAAACTTTCAAAAACTTTTCAATTGGATAGAAATGTGGAACAGGATATGTGTGTAATGTGTTTTGTGTAAGTGTGCGAGTGTGATTGTGCTTGAGTGAAGAAATAAACAACTACGAGGTATGAAGTCAGTGCAGGAATAAGAACTGAAGATAGGCCATGGATACTGGATAAAATGAAACACGCTTCCTTAGTGTAATGAATTTTCCTTAAATTCCAGCACATCAGTAATTGTTGCCAATGATAGTTGAAAATGCACATCATGAATCGATTACCTTAACAATTCAATACATTTTCACCCATGATAAAAGATAGGCAAGCAAAATTATTATTTATTCAATTTATTAAAAAGCCTAATTTTTCATTTCATCAATTTTATGTAAAGTGTTACTATGGCCTTATGTCTATGAAGTTGGTTTTTATTAAGTTTGAAAGAAATGTGAAAATTTTAAATTATCATGGTAGTTTATGGGTGAAGATTAAGTTTATTACATTGGTGTTTCCTTTTGAAGCACCCAAATATCCTTGGCCAAGAACATGTTTTTATTTTGGTGATTGCCATAGACAATCATGAGGTAATCAAGTTGCCCGTTCCTTGGTCATCCTCACAAATGAATAAAAGATTTGGGAAAGTAATACCATGTTGTACAGAATATATTGAAGGTTGTTTTTATTCAATTTTTATATTTATGCAAAAAACACAAAACTAACAATTATGAAAAAATTGTGTGGTGTGAAGTTCTCTTTTTGATGGAAGTAAGTACTAACTGCACAGGCAACCTAAAAAAATAAAAAAAAGGATTAAGCATAAACAAATGCTATCATTCCATTGTGACATACTATTTCTTGCCCATCAACCCCATAAAATTTTTGTTCGTGTTGATGTTGATCTCAAAGGGTTAATGGTAAAAATACAATAAGTGATAAAATATTTGCTTTTGGCAGTTAATACATTTCTCCATCCTGTGTGCTTATATGAAGCACTTCCACGTAATGCCAACTGTTTTTTAAATTCAAAAATATTGTATTAATTATTGAATAAAATACAAACTACAATTAACCAATGTCCAATTAATAGGATTGTCTTCCACAGAAACCAATGTTAAGTAGTGAATACAAACACAGTTCACCAAAAATTAAATGTTAAAGAAATCTTTTGCCACATTTGTATTATTAAACAACACTGAATTTAGAATAACTATGATTTGTAGGTTGCAAGACTTGGATGCAACCAATAAATCTTTATCAACAGCAAACACCTTTCATGGGTCATTATTCTAACATTCAGAGTTATATGTATGACAAAGAATCTAAGCACCACATTTACTCACATATACACATCTCAAAACAATGACAAACTAAAAATCCCTAATAAATATCATAAAATTATGTAAATATTTAGGAAGCATATTTTAATTAATGACAAGAGAAATTAAAATGACTTACAAACCAAAATCATGTGAGAGAGGTCTGCACTTGCCCCACCACTAAATTTTAGACAGGAAAGTGCAAACCATGGGGAATTCCATTTTTTGTGACAAGTTAGGTAAAAACTAATATCACAGATAATAAGAGCATAAAAAGAAACCTTAATTTACCATGAAGGTGTTGCTACAATTAAAGTTAATCAGCCAATATTATACAAGGATGCCATTGGTGCTGCTCACTTGTGATCAAATGCCAAAAGGGACTTTATTTGATGAGCTCAGATCATCTACTGTATCTCAAGAATAAAAGATCTACAGATGAGCTGTGAACTTGCTTCCTCTCACCATAATGTTTAGATTTATATTTTACATGTAATACTATAAAAACTGGAAAATTCAGAAAACTCACCAAGGTAATCATCCATAAGTGTTCCGATAGCAAACTGTTAATAAATGGTTAATATATCAGTTAAAAGTGAATCTGGGAATGCACAATATTTGAAAGCCAAAACGAAAATTAACTCACAATTCCGGAAGCATCTACTCTTGTGCCTACTATCTTTAGTCGAATTTCATCATCTTCTTGAATAACTACATCCTGTGAAGAGGGATGAGGAGAGTATATCAGCTTAGCTATTATTTAAAATATTTGGCCAAATGATGATATGAGGAACATAAAAGAATTAGCACAAAAAATAATTATAGGCAATTTTTAAATTCTTTTTACCCCATTTGCTTCATGTCATTAGAATGGTCAATATGTTTATTTTTTAGCAAGCATTAACCCAGTTTCAGGAAAAACTAATTAGGCTGTTGGCATTCCTTGGTGATTAGTCAGGGGTAGAATTGACAAGGCTCCTGCATGCATAGGATAACTCCATATCTCATTGCCTTGTACCAAAAATGACTGTGTGGTACATTTTATGTGTTAAACACGTCTATATCTCACTTTTAACTCTTAAAGATTAATAAGGTAGATAAGCATAACTTCTGAAATCTGTCAATGGCAAAGTTTTCATTTTGACATAAGACAGAAAGAGGTAGTGCCCTGTATTCTCAAAATGGAAATTTACCAAAATTAACATGGACATGGTTCAAACAGACTTCTTTCATCGATAAATATGCTAAATAAATGTTATAAGAAAAAAGTAATGGAGAGGATTGGCTGAGTCAAGGAATTCTTATATCTATTACTATTAGATGGTGCTTGCATTCTGCAAGCATTTTTTAAATTTGGAATTTTGACAATTTTGCACATTTCCCAATGGTTTGGTCCAAAAACCTATAACCATGCTAAATTTAAAGTATACAGCTCATATGGAACTGCCTCATAATTTTTATCCTCGTATTGGGCAATAATGGGGCAAAACAGCCCCAAAATTTCAAATTTTTACAATCTCGCATTTCTTCCATTGGTCGTAGTTTAATATTAATGGCAATATAATATAGCTCTCTGATTCCCTTTAAAAGCTTATCTACCCATATGAAAGCATTGAGCCCATTGCCATGACAGTCAATTGTACATTTATGCTAATTCTACATTGATTTGAATGCAGTTTCCAAAAATAAGAAATTACAATTATGTATTAAGCTTTCCAAGAGTTCAAGTCCTGAGTTCGAATCTTGACAAGAAATAATTTTAAAATGCAAATATAAAAACCTCTACACTGATTTACGTGCTTTTCTTATGAGGCCAAAATAGTCCCTCAAAATTGGAATTTCGACAATTTTTCCCTTCGTTTATGACCAAAAACCTATAATCGTGGCCAGATTATAGGATTTTGGTCATAACAATTAGAAAAAATCAGATATCATTAAAATTCTAATACTTAGGTTTTTTTGTCAATATAATTTAAGTAGGCTGAAACGCTTGCAGAATGCAAGCACCGTCTACTAGTATATCTATTATATACGCTTCTTACATAGGATATAGGAGGATACAATTATGAGGCACTTCCATATGCGTTAGAAACCTGAAATTTGTCACGATTATAGGTTTTCAGTCACAACTGAAGGAAAAAATTCAGAATCGTTGAAATTCCAATTTTGAGAGCCTATTTTGCGCCATTATTATTGCACCATAAGAAAAGCAAATAAATCGATGTAGAGGTTTTTATATTTGCTTTTTAAAATAATTTTCTGTCAAGATTCTATAAGGTTGTAACATAATTACTGTCATTTTTTTACAATTGTGAAAT
Organism: Uropetala carovei; assembly: GCA_036926305.1. Lineage (NCBI taxonomy): Eukaryota > Metazoa > Arthropoda > Insecta > Odonata > Petaluridae > Uropetala > Uropetala carovei. The sequence goes on from JAXCHB010000127.1 coordinate 481,103, forward strand.
AACGATATTACTTAACTTTATTTTAAAACTTTATTCAAGAACATATTCACCCTCATTTTCAATCACATAGTCCCATCTCTTCAGCAGTTTTTCAATCCCTACTTGTAAAATTTGGTCGGTTTTCATTGAAAAAATTCTTTAGAGGCCACAAATGAGGTCATCAGAGTTCCCGTACTGTTTATCCTTCAGATGATTTTGTAGCGATTGAAACAGATGGTATTCAGAAGGTGCAAGATCAGGTGAGTATGGAGGGTGTGGCAGGACTTCCCATTTGAATTCTCTGATCTTCTGCTGTGTCATCTTTGCAACGTGGGATCTGGCATTGTCATGCAGAAGGATGACACCCTTGAGATTCACCAGATATTGTCGTTTTTGGTGTAATGCTTGATGTAAACGCTCTAACTGCTGGCAGTAAGGCTAAGAAGTGACTGTCCTATTAGGGTTCAGCAGCTCATAATATATTACACCTCTCATATCCCACCAAATGCACAGCATTATCTTTTTAGGGTGCAAACCGCCTTTTGGAGTGGGTTTGGGGATCTGTCCACATCCTAACCACTGCTTTTTCCTTCGAATGTTCATGTAGAGTATCCACTTTTCGTCACGTCACAATTCGATCCAGAAATAGATCACAAGATTGTCGAGTGCATAGGGAGGAGCATACTGATACACGCTGCATCAGGTTGTCTGGTGTCAGTTTATGTGGAACCCACAAAAGCATACTTATTGACCTTGCCAAGTTTCCGAAGGTATCTATGAATCATCATTTGGGAACACTTCAGCTTCTCGGCCATTTCACGAGTAGTTTGAAGAGGATCAACTTCAACAAGAACTCGGAGAGCATCGATGTTGAAGTTGACTACTCATTCAGATCGGATGCAATCACTAAGATTGAAATCACCTGATCAAAACTTACAAAACCAACACTCACACGTGCAAACATTGAGAACTTCACCGTAAACTTTGCAAATGTTTTTAGTCGCAACGGTAGTATTATTTCCACTCTTAAACTCATAGAGCATGCAATGGTGTATGTGCACATTGTCACCACTCATTTTTGAATCTGTAACAATGAGGGTTTAGATTACATTGTTTGATTTAATTACTTAATGAAAAAGGATCATAATTATAATGTCCTCAAGTTTCATTATTATGTAAATTATAATTGTGATACTTTCTATTACTTTAACAATAATTTGCTAAGTGTAAAAACATGACATTAATTTTTACAACCTTATAACTCGGGACTTAAACTATCGGAAAGAATAAAAATTGTAGTTACTTATTTTTAAAGACAGAATTCAAATCTGTGTTAATTTAGCGTAAAATTATAGTTTTTATCGGAGAAAAGCGGTAATTTTTCATGGCCCCAACAATCGACTGTCATGGCAACAAGCTCAATGCTTTGATATGGATTAAGCTTTTAAAGGGAATCAGAGCCTTATAACTAGTATAAAAGCCTATCAGTAATAATTGCCTCCTCACTCCCTCCCTCTGTCTCCCCCTCTCTATTGTACTAAAAGCATTCAAAGCATGCTTATACCCATAAGGATTGAAATAACAATATGATATCAAGGTCTAACAATGGAACTGGTAGGCAAGGCAGCATCCCGTTAAAATTGCAAGATTTCCTCAAACTGTGTGAATGAAACGTTTAACATGAGTAATTTTGATCTGCAGGTGGAAATATATGAACACAATAAGAAACTTTATAATGTTTTCTTTAAAATGGTTCATATCCGAAGATTGTAGGTCAATTCTTTCTAATTTTAATCTAAAAAAGAATGAAAGTCTGCAAGTCGAAAAGTCCATTTTTACGTTACCTTATGGGAAATGAAATGTCTTCCTCAGAATCGAACCCAGGAATTTTGAGATTTTTTTTCGCCATCACCTTAAAATATGTGAATCAAGCATTCCTGCCAAATTTCGAGTTCCTATCTTGATTCCATATGGAGTTATTCGCATTTTTGTATGATCACCAACCAACCAACGCTTGTCTATTATTATAAGAGATGCCATAAATGTTACCTAGACCAATGGAAGAAATCTGATATTGTATTAATCCCCATTTTGGGGCTGTTTTGCCCCGTTATTGATCCATATGAGGACAAAAATTATGGGGCAGTTCCAAATGAGTTAGAGACTTGAAATTTGGAAGACTATACATATAGATCACAACTTATGGATAAAATCCGACATTATGAAACTTCTAACTTTTAGGGGCTGCTTTGCCCCATTATTGCCCCAAACGAAGATAAATATTATTAGGCACTTCCAGAAGAGCTAGAGTTGAAATTTGTCCAGATTAAAAGATTTTGGTCATAACAATTGGAAATATCCTATATCATTAACATTCTAATACTTAGGTGTTTTTTCATTATAATTTAAAGTATGCTGAAATGCTTGCAGAATGCAAGCACCAACTACTAGCAACTATAAGATATAGATAGACCAGTGGTTCTCAAACTTTTTCGGTCTGCAGACTACTTCGATGGGCAAACAACCTTGCAGACCACCTATCCCATCCACTCCCATCTTGCCATTGCTAAAAATGTAATAGAGTAACAATTTTTTATTGTTCCAAACAAGGAGGAGAGTAGTAGTAACAGTTGTTAAGGGCAGTTCATTGCATCCACTGAGATTTTACGCTGTGAAGAATTTAGTTGGTTTCAGTGGTATTAATTTAATTTTTTGGTCAACATTACAGGTGAGCTACGCAAACAAATTAATTTAAAATGGTATATTAATCCTTACCACTGTTGTAATACGTCACGCGAGTGAGTTGGAGATTAGGGTTCTGGTCTGTTCTCTAGTATGGCCTGTGTGGCACTGTGTATCAGTAACTTGTATTTTGGACCACCTGGAGGACCACACTTGGAGAACCACTGATATAGATGCTTCTGACATTTATTATATATAGATGCTTCGTACAAAGGATATATATAAGATGATACAAATTATGAAGCACTTCCAGATGAGCTTGAAATTTGGTTTGATCCATAACTGAAGGAAAAAAATCAGAAATTGTTGAAATTCCAATTTTGAGGGAATATTTTGGCTCCATTATTGCCCCATAAGAAAAGCATATAAATCGGTGTATAGATTTTTTAATTCGATTTTAAAAATTATTTACCGTCAAGATTTGAACTCAGGACTTAAAGCATCGTAAAGCTTAATAATTCTAATTTCTTATTTTTGAAGACTGAATTCAAATCTTCAAGAATATAGTTAAGCTATTGCTATTTTCTTAATTTGTTAAAATAAACAATACTTGAAAAGCTAATTGTTTATTTTATTTTTAAAATGTACAACATTTTAATAAAATTGGTCATAATGTCACCAAAATATGGTTATTTAAATATATATATGTGTGTGTATACACACACACAGGGTGTTTCTGAAAGGTCTTGTCAAACTTTGGGAGCACATTCTATTGACCATAAGGATGAAAAAAGTTCATATGGACACAGGTCCGAGTTACATCCCTTTTTTTCTTTTCAATAGGGTGAAGGTAAGAACACCTGTCAGGTTCCAAGTAGGGAATCTGCATTAAATCCCTGTTAGACCATACCACACCTTCAACTATCAACAACAGTAACTGAGCTGACTGGTTGGTTTGAACTCATCAAAAATTCATTTTGTGTAGCACAGTGGAGAGACAAAAATGAAATATCTCATCCATAACCAAAAAAGGGGTTAAATAAATTATCATGCAAAACAATAACGGGCTATTTCACTGTCTTGGATTACACAAAAGATGCCATACTCACTTCCTCCTTTGACTTGTAACATGGAGGGTTGGCATTAGGGCAGAACTCCATGTCAGCAGGAATGGACTGTAAAAGGCACAAAGCTTTTAAAATTTCACGTAGTAACTTGTTTTGTTTACAATGAAATTTTTTTAAGAATGTGGGAAAATATACCAATAATAACTAATCTCTTGCGTACTAATAGAAGACCACTGGAAATTTAAACGTATAGCAAATGAATAACTCACATGATGAGATATAAAACAGGAAAGTGGGCCAATCTCTGCAAACATTCCCACCTGAAAATAAAAATTTTATAAGAGAAATAAATATGAGAACTTATGATAATTTTATAAATTGTTTTTTCCACCTTGATTATCGCAATTAATCAAAAGTGAATTTACCTTGTTCACTTGAGTAACCACAGCATCTAAAACCTCTCCTTTAAAAGGTCTGAAAACTATAGCTTTGTATTTAACCGGATAAACAACAAATCCTTGGCCAGGTTGTATGATACCGGCTCCTATATTATCGATCGTTGTCACCGCAATGACGAAACCATATCTAGATAAAATTAATGACAAAAATTATACTTCAAGTAAATTTAATCACCTCTGCCGGAGTTCATCAACATCTTTCAAACACATAATAAACTTGCGTAATTTTCATAAAAAGTCAAAACATAGACACTTTCACCGAGTTTTAGAGTCACATTGTAATTATAATTTCGAGAACATACAGACTACTTACTTTCCTGTGCATGTCCCCTCGACTTCTGTGTATAGTTTTTGCTTCACCGTCTCCAATAGCTGAGGTCCGAAGTAACGGGGATGCAATAATATTTCATGTTCTAAAGATATCTAAAAGAAAAAAAACATTATTATGAACTTACAGGAGCCCTTCTAGCAACTCATGACATATTACTTACATGATAAAACATTTCTTTAGATATGCGCTTCCTATTTACGAATCTCTTTATTCCATTTAAGACAAACGTATTAAAAAATGTTGAAGTCTACTAATTTAATCGTACTAAACGCCTTTCGAGCCGCGCTGATGACAACACAACATGTAAACAATCTAAACAAAGCTTGCGGTTAATGATTCGAAGATTTTAAACACGACTCTTGTGCCATCTGATGAGTTCAGACCAGCCAGGTCTAACTGCTATGGCCAGCATGGCTGGCTTCCATATTTGAGCAGTTTTTAATCACAAGCGGAGGTATATTATCTGGACTAGGACTTTTATTAATATCAACTGTATTAAGTTTAGTTATAATATCACTAGCTGATAATTTAAATTGAGAAATATATATTGTGTGGTCATAATTAGGATTAATATCAGTATCGGAATACTTACTATAAACACTAGAGAAGAAATTTGAAAAAAGGTTTGCTATTTCCTGACCATCATCACCTGATTGGGTATCTAAAAACGTGTTTTGGTAAACCAGCATCTCTCAGGGTCGAGTTCACAAATTTCTAAAAGGGCTTTATGTCAAAAGTTATAGATTCTTCTAAGTCATTGATGTAATTTGAAAAGCAAATTTTATTTAAACTTTTGCATTTGGTTCGTAAATTTGAAAATATATTGTAATCAATGGATAAATTGGAGATTTAATAAGTCATATGAGCTTTGTTTCTACTATTAAGTTCTTTAGTTCAGGTGTAAACCAGATGGGGAATTGTTTCTTTTTTGGCTTAACTTTGGGGACGTCTATTTATAATATCTTGCAATACATCGTAAAAGAAGTTTAATGAAGAATCAATATCAAGATTTTGTAATGAACACCAGTTTATATTAGATAGATCATTAAATATGGCATCATATCACTTCATGGCTGCTAAAAGGTTAAAGAGGAAGTTTAAATTTACTTAACCGTTATTAATCCTGAGAAATGAATTGCTTTAATTTTTATATATCGTATAAACGATTCACCTAACCCTATCATGGATGACAAATTAATAGATATAAAATATTAGGTATTTATATAGAAAAAGTCTTCGAATAAAATCTGTAGTGTTTTTAAAATAGAACATTTCATTTCCTATACATATTTATTGTAGGATTAAGTATTTTTGAGAAAATCCAACTAGAGACACATATGTTAGTTCAGTTTGAAATAGGAAATATTCATGTATGGATACGCAACTGTTGCCACCCTTAACATTCTTAGCAGTAATCGAAGTAAATAAGATCTTACATATATTAAATTATATACATGTATTTGTTGTAAAATAGATTTAAAAAAGGTTTTTCCGGACTTTTCTATTGTAAAATTTCAAATCAGATAACAAACAATGATATTTTTTGTTATAAGCGAAAGGATGGAAACTTTTATACAGGTAATGTGTGTTACATATTCCAGTGTTTATTTAATTTATAACATATTATTAATAAAAGGGCCGATTAAATATTAATTAAAACATTTCAATATTACTTATTAAAGATACCATGTTTATTTCGCAGTATTTAATAAAAAATGTAAAGAGAACGGAACAGCCATGAACAAAAGAAGTCCGAACATGCGTATCTCTTAACTCTGACGGGCGTGTAGAAGTTGGTCACTTTAAATTTACGTTGAGGAAGATCACATCGTCGGCGAGTGAGGAAGTTTCTCTTCATACTTGCCAAGAGATTTACATCGACCTCGTGTTACTGTGATCCATTGTCGGGTTTGAATTCTTTAGTTAGAAATAAGCGAAAATTTAATTTAATTGATGATTCAGCGGGTTAGCATTACCGCATTAATATTGCCGTACAATTTTGTCTCAAGGTCATTATTTCTTCCGATCCGTAGTTCACAGATTTTTTGAAATTATTTCTTAATTAAACGAAGTGGTTGATCTCTTCACTTTAAGTTAATGGCGGCATAATCTTTGCATTAATTAGGGGAAAGCTTTATATAGGATCAATGCAATTATTTTTCCTTGTTGAAAGTTTTAACCACGTGTATTTTGGGTGGACTGAGTCAAGTTTAGACATGAATATGGTTTTTAACTTGTCGAGTGGTTGTGTAAGCGTCAAGTTACAAGGTAAAGGTTGGTTTTTTATCACATAGGACAGGTAGTGAAATTTCTATCGTTGTTTCGGAAATTTTTCTCGTACACCATTTTATAAATGATTTTATATACGGTGGTAGCCGATGATGAGGGGTGCCAATTTGACGAGAGTCCGGGGCAGTGCGTATAACTTTTCGTATATTTTAACCTCGATAAAGCGTACGCTTAGCTGAATAAATAATATTTTAATGAATAACTGAAAAAAATATTAAGGTTCTTTCCCAAATAGTCAGTTTTCTGACAAAATTCTCCGTGTCCTGCGATGTTTAATGTTGGCAACCCTATCGTAAAATTCATTCTTTGATATATTTCGTTTATTGAGTTGATATTAATGTACGTAATCAGTACATACTAGTCTTATGGTTTTGAAATGAGTATTTAGCCTAACTTAGCAACTAAAGGGATACAAATTTTATATTTTACAAATCTTGGAATTTGAGTTAAATATAATATTTTCGAATATTATCGGAGTGATATAGCACGAGAGACATTACATGATGTTAACAGAAATAATATTCAGCATGAAATTACAGTACAAACTTTAAGGTTTCATTCTCTTGTTTCAGAAGAATGTTTCCAGAAGACGTGAGAAGACTTCACAGAACAGCTGTCGTGTTCCCTTTTGAGATATCAAGAAATATTAACGGTGAGTACAATCTCAACTTCTTTAAGTAGTTTGCCTATTGCATTTAACGTATTGGCTGTTACCTCAGGAAGTTTCCAGTGAGAATTATGCTGGTTTTTCCATCTATTAATGGTGAAAGTGTAACTTGAGTTTAAATTGGAAAGTGATAAATCTCAACTTCTTTTGTTAACATAAGTGTTATCAATGCTTCAATTTTTGGCATATTTTATGAAATACTTTGTACCTGGGAAATTTTATTTTTCAGTCTACTGACTTTCAATTCAGCATAAATCAATTAAATATGCTGTATAAATAGGAGATAATTTCATAGAAACAAAAATATTAGTTTTGCAGTGACAGTGTAACGTGAAATGTTCATTGAATTTACTCTTTGGTGACGTGTAAAGTATTTAATGTTGAAATTATGGAGACAATTTGAGTCAATGCAAAATTATTAAAATACTTTGCTTGGAAAATGCTTTCTATATGGAAATGGCTGAAGCAGTCGAGGAAATATTTTTGGGGAAAAGATTTATTAGTCAAAAGTCAGTCGAATTATTGGAATACATGCAAACTTTTGGAAAGTTGCTATTCTAATAAAAGTTTGCTGTGACAATTGGTGTTTATTGTTTTTTTCACTGGTGGTTGGCTGATTATCAGTTGAGCATGCAAAGAATTGTACATGACTTATTCAAATATCATTTTAGAGCATTTTATTTTATAAATGTTCAGTGAATCAAATCAAAATAGCAATTAAACTGTAACAGATAGAAGGCTGAAATTTGTGGGTTGTATGTGATGTATTATGCCAGTTATTACTATGATAAAGGATTTTATTTTAATGAATAAATGAAAATATATGGATAAGGTTTCCTCCCAAGTATTTATGTATTCATTTATCAGACAAACTTCACGTATTAAATGTTGGCAACCCTTTATCACAAAATTCATTCAAAGCAATGATTTATTTAGTTGATATTAATTTTCATAATCAATATATACTAGTCCAATGGTTTGGAAATAAGCTTAACTAAGTAACTTAAGGGATAAAAGTTTTAGATTTCTTTACAAATCTTTGAGGTTGTGTTACAATAGAATAAATTCCAATATTATCGGAGTGATTTAGCACGAGAGACATTGCATAATGTAACCGGGAATATTATTCAGCATGAATTTACAGTACAGATTTCATTCTTTTGTTTCAGAGGAATGTTTGCAGAAGATGTCACAGGACTCAGCTGTCATGTTATCATATATGTGATAACAAGAAATAATAACAGTGAGTATAATCAGTGTGTTTCTTTTAAGTAGTTTGCCTATTGCATTTAACATATTGGCTGTTTTGTGATACTTTTGTTGGCTGTTACCTGAAGAAGTTTCCAGTGAGAATTATCGACGTATTTAAATGAATAGCTAGGAGGAATTTAGTCGTGTAACCATGCATTTGTTTTTTACTATATGTTCAATACTTACTGTGCTAGTTATTCATCTATTAACGGTGAAAATGTAGTAACTTCAGCGTATATCGGAAAGTGATAAATCTCAACATCTTTTAAGTGGATATTTCGTTGATAGAATAAAATTGATTTTATAATTTAGACCTTCAAAGATTTGCCAATTATCGTTAACATAAGTGTTATCAACGCTTCAATTTTTGGCATAATTTATGAAATACTTTGAGCCAGAGAACTTTTACTTTTCAGTCTACTGACTTTCAATTCAGCATAAATCAATTAAATATGCTGTATAAATAGGAGACAATTTCATAGAAACAAAAATATTAGTTTTGCAGTGACAGTGTAACGTGAAATGTTCATTGAATTTACTCTTTGGTGATGTGTAAAGGATTGAATGTTGAAATTATGGAGACATTTTGAGGAAAGTGATTAAAATATTTTGTTTGGAAAAGGCTATCTATATGAGAATTACTGAAGCAATCGCGGAAATATTTTGAGGAAAGCGATTTCTGAGATTCTTAATAGTGAAAGTTAGTCGAATTATTGGATTACATGCAAATTTTTTTAAAGTTGCTATGCTAATGAAAGTTTGCTGTGACAATTCGTTTTTATTGTTTAATTTCGCTGGTGGTTGGCTAATCATCAGTTGAGCATGCCAAAATTGTAAAATATTTATTCAAATACCATTTTAGAGCATTTTATTTTATGTTCAATCAATCAAATCAAAATAGATATTAAACTAAGAATTAGAAGGCTAATATTTGCAGGTTGTACATGATGCATTATGCTAGTTATTACTAGGACAAAGGATTTTATTTTTGGTGAAATTGGTGTGTCAGCAGGTCCAATGCTTTTTAAAATGTGAAACATATTTCATGGCATTATTGTGACGATTTTTATCTTATTAGCCTGTTATTTATGAAGTATTAAAGACAGTGAATAAAGAAGTGACATGAAATCAGAAGCGATAACGTCAGTTTTTACCTTGTTAAGTGCAGCATATTGGTCTTGTTACGATGAAAGCTTTCGGAAGATTAAAAATATTTCCTTACTATTATTTGGCTTAAAGTTCTAATCAGAATTCATATTCTTTGACCGTTTTTCAATGTAAAAACAAACCATAGTCTTATCCAATGTGAAATTGGTTTTAGATTATATATTATAGATATAGACATTATAACCAATGCCGTGATACGTCGATAATTTCCAATTAAGAATACAGGGAATAATTTTTATAAAGTTAATTCATTAATTTAGTTGATTTGATAGCATAAATTGAAATGAATATTGCTGTTACACTTGAAATTATTAACAGATAATATTTAATACTTATCTGTAGTTAACGATGTTTATTTGTCACAGGAAGACTATAATCTATTAAAATGCCATCTCATCTAAAAATATTTAAAAAATTTTAATAACTTGGCGGTCAGCAGGAGGTGCCTTCTAAAATATCAACTTAAGATTGAGTTAACAAATAGAACGTTGATATCCCTTCATTGACTATTGAGTATATTTACTTTGCCATGCAATCTATTGTTAAACCTTAAAAGAGTTTAAGGTTCGAATTATAAATAAAATACTTTTATTGCACCGGCAAATGACGGTACAATTTTTAATTTCAATTCTTATCTAATGCGATTGCTTTATTTCCTCTGATAATTTACGCTTTATTTTCTATAAAACAATTCTTTATTTGGTTGATTAGTCAACAATCATCATCATCATAGGTAGTCTGTCCATAGACAGGTCCGTGATTATTTATGGTTAAACTTGGTTCTCCATATACTCTTATTTTCTGCAGTTTTCTTCATGACTTGATAGGTCTCTTTCTCTTTCAAGTCGTCTACTAGCTGAAACCTTTTCTTACCTCTTTCTCTTTTTCCATCCAGTTTTCCTTCTAGCACTTCTTTAACACGTTCCGTGCGGCGAGCGGCATATGCCGCCGCAGTAGGTACAATTGGGTGGCTGAGAGCGGCATATGGCGCGCTCGCCCCACTGCTTTTCTATTGGCTCTCGTGGAAGCCAGCCATGCGTTGGAGCCTTCTAATTTTACAGCCGCCACCAGTTCGTTCTCAGCTTCGAAAGTGTGTATTTCGTTTTCAGATCGGCCTTACCATTGCGGAGCAAGTTTTTTTTTATTTTATCAGGTATGTTGACATTTTCGCTATTTATTATTATGAATTATTATTAGTTATTACTATATTTTCTGGTTAGTAACTTAGTTTTTATCTTTTCCAGAACCCAGATAGTAAGTGAGAACGTTTTCGTGAAAATTGGATTTTCGTGTAAATAAGGTAAATTTTTTATCAAATTTTTTAAATTCTTTAATGCACGTGCTACGGAAAGAAATAATGGCTTTTATTCATAATTTTGTTCATGCTTCTTAAAAGCAAAGTAGTAGTTATTATGTTTTAATTCTATAAGCTTGTGTTCTGAGAATTAAAAAATTTTTTTTTCAGTGTATTTTAGGCAGCCTACATATTTTCGACAATTACCTGTTCTTTTGCATTGTCGGACTGTGCCAGCAGGTGTGTCAGCTAGATTTTGTTCATCCAAATCGACAGGTATTTATCTAACTATATATTAATTTTAGGTTGACGTCTTTAGACATTTGTTTACAATTTATATCGGCGTATTTCTCGATAACCGTTTGTCATAAAGATATGCGGAAAACGGCGTTTTGTTTCTATTGGCTATGAGGGCCCTGTAAAAATATTTTCGTTTGCTAAAGAATCCCGGGTTCGAATCCAGGAGACATTTATATTTTCCCATAAGTTTTCACAGGATTTTCCATTATTCAGAGTGCAAGGTTTTTTCCTTCGTTCGTTAAAATACGTAAATATGTACCGATTTCCTTCTTTTTTCCTTTATTCGATGTCTAAAGCTTTATACTATTTTATTCTTGAGATGTTTTCATGGTACACGGTCGAAGTTATCAGAAATACGTATCCATTTTCGAAGTTTTGCGGATTTTTCGTAATCATTCCGGGCGTTTCCAAGGAGACTCATTGTTGCCTCCGATTCATTTAATGCCAATTAAACCTTCGAATAGACGAAAGAAAACATTATTCGCATCGAAATTAAATAAATATTAAATATTTACGGATAATTAGTCTGTTGACTGCGTATGGGAAGCTTTTCTAGCTGTATCAATAACATGTGTATAACGAACAAGATCCCAGCGCCTTGTTTTATTTTAAATTGTGCAATTAATTTGCTTTTCTTTTGTTTCAATTGATACTATAACGTTTTAAAATGGTTATGTTAAGGACTGTCAGCATTTGTTTACAATTTATTGTTAACATCTGTAGATGTGCTAGAAATTTGATATTTGGCGGGATTATAGGTTTCTCTCTTACTCTTTATATTAAGGTGAGATAAGAGGCTTTTTTATTTTAATACTTTGAATTTCATTTATATTTCATTAATTATTCAATAAATGTTATTTCACTAAACCATTAGTTTATTTAAATCGCATTGAGGATCGGAGATCCGGGGCTGCCCTACTAGTTATTTTTAAATTATTATAGTTTAAAATCTTTCTCTTTATAGCACCTCATAAAATAATTTCTTATAACTGTATTTCTCACGGTAGACATTTTTGTCTTTGAGTAAAACAAAATTAAGGAAGATGCTTTTGTGCTTCCCGCGAATATTTTTTCCTTTATACCTTTACTCTGGAATCTTAGGTATGTCGTGAATGGGTTAAATTCATGATAGTATCTATTTTCAAATAAACAAAATAATTTTACATAAGTACAAAATAACCCTTATTAACAACAACAACCAATTCGAATTTTTACAAATTGTGTATGATTGTAAGTAGAATGTTATAGTAAATTATATTGCGGATTGACTCGGAAAAGAGGGAAAGGATAAAATTTTTAATGAAATTTGAATAATTTTACTCAATACTATATAAAATATATATATATATAATAGTTTCTTTGATATTTTTTCAGTATGGTTAGAACAAGGAGTGGGAAGAGGAAGCATGACGGCTCGCAGCCATCGTCGTCCGGAGGGCAGCCCCTCCCGTCGACCTCTCCAGATGTGCCTCTCGCGTCGACCTCTAGAGAGGAGCCCCTTCCCTCAACGTCCCAAGGGGAGCCCCACCCGTCGACATCCCGAAGAGACAAGACGAGGATATACACCCCGGAAGAGCTCCGAAAAATTTTGGAGGAGAGCGACGAGGAAGGTTTTGTAGATTCCGACCTCGAGGAAACGCTCTTTAGGGACTCTTCCGGAGAGGAAAGCGAGGAGGAACCCTTGGCAGGTAGTATCCCTTTGCCCACCGCCGATCCTACCCCGTTTATTGCCCCATCCTCCGATCCCGTTGTTCCTCAGCCGGCTGCCGAAAGACCTGAGACGAGACAATGGACGAAAACAAAAATCCCTCCCAAGAATATTCCTTTTTCCGCAACAGCTGGGATAAAAGTGCCGCTGGCCGGCACCCAACCCCGAGACTATTTTAATCTCTTACTGACTGACGAATTAACGGACTTGGTAATTACACAGACGAATGTATTTGCTAGGGAATTGATGCAGGCAAGTGTTTCTCCTAAAGCTAGGATTAAATCGTGGAAACAATTAGACCTTCAAGAGTTTTTAACTTTTTTAGGGCTATTGTTCCACATGGGATCTATTCCCTTGAACAGAATACCGGATTATTGGAGTACGGATATTCTGTTCAATTTTCCTTTCTTTAGGAGTTGCATGAGTCGTGACAGATTCCAGCAAATACTACAAGCCCTCCATTTCGCCCCCAATCCCCGACCGAATGACCCGAAACCGACAGACCGGCTGCATAAAATCCGACCTCTCCTCGATATTTTTCATTCTACGATGAAAAATATTGTCCTTCCTTCCCGGGAAATTTGTATTGACGAGTCTATGGTCCTTTGGAGGGGGCGGTTAGTATTCCGTATCTATATGAAGGGGAAGAGGCATAGATACGGAATAAAGCTTTACATGCTTACCGAGCCTTCCGGTTTGGTTTTGAGATTTATTGTGTACACCGGGGCTGGAGATGTCGAAGTAGGGGGTCCGGGACATGTCAGCAGTGTTGTCCATAAATTGTTGGAAGGAAATCTAGATAGAGGTCATTCACTTTTTATGGACAACTATTATAACAGCGTTGACTTGGTGCACCAACTACTCGAACGTGGAACCTATTGTACAGGAACTCTCCGACCAAACCGGAAAGGCAACCCCCAACAAGTGGTAGCCAAAAGATTAAAGAGGGGTGAAATTGTGGATGCCTTTTCTGATGATGGTGTTTGTGTCCTTAAGTGGAAGGACAAAAGGGAAGTGCTGATGATCAGCTCTGAATTCGGGAGTGAATTTGTTAATGTTCCTCGCCGAAAAAGAGGAGGGGTTGTTTCCAAACCTGAGGCTGTTGTTCAATACAACAAGTCGATGGGTGGAATTGACCACCTTGATCAGATGATGGCTTATTATCCCGTTCAAAGAAAATGCCTTAAGTGGTATAAGAAGCTGGGTATCCATATATTTCACCTCATCTTAGTCAATAGTTATTTCCTCCATTTAAAATCCTCTCCAACCAGCCTTTATGATTTCCGATTGTCCGTCATAAAGTCCCTCATCCTTCCTTCTCTTGCGGCCAATCCCAGATCCACTCCCAAACCCAAATTACCCATCCATTTTCCCATCTATCAAACCGCTCCTGGCTCTAGTAGGAAAGTACATAAGAGGTGCCGCTTATGTCTTTCCAAAAAAGTCAGGAAGGAGACTCCCTTCATCTGTCCTCACTGCCAAGGGTCTCCTCCTCTCTGTCTTGATTGTTTCCTCCCTTACCATGAAAGCGTATAAATATGTATATTTGTATATATGTATATATGATATTACTGTATATATTATTTTTGTATATTGTATTTATTGTATATAATATTTTTTTTATATATTATATTTATAATATATATTATCTTTTGTTTTATATGCAGTTATCTTCATATATTTTTTGTGAATATTTTTCTGAAAAAAATTTGTAAATATGTAAATGCTTTCATGGGAGTCTACAACTGAAATATATAGAATATTTGTATACTAGTGAAGGTGTGCTTGCATTCTGCAAGCATTTCCTATCACCCTAAAGTAAAGAGTAAGAGCCGACAAATAATTTTTAAACGCAACGCAAACCCCCGGATGATTAAACCAAACAAGATTTTTTATTAATCGTCCATCTTCTTGCCGGTTTACGTGTTTTTCCTTATTGTCAATATTGGGGTATAAACAACCCCAAAAATTTATAATTATAAAACTTGTATAGGTTTTCAGCATTTGTTATGAATACCTCACATATACGCAAGATTTCATCAATGTAGCACCTCTAGAAGTGCATTTATATGACTTTCATTGTTTAAATTTTAATAATTTTTGACAGCCACAACAATATATATTTCTAAAATTTTCTGTTATTTACCACTGGAACATTATTTCCTAACTCTGTTAAAATTTGCAGCTTCCTGGGTCTTAAGAATGTACATAAACTTTAGTCAAATTGTTAAACATTTGAGAATTGATTACGGCCGATCGAATGAAAATTATCAAATTTCTATATTCCCGTTTTCATTATTTGGCAAATTTTACCTCTTGAAATAATTTCAGCTTCATAGCACATTCAGAAGTACCTAAACCATGAAATTTTAGAAAAATAGTTTACAATTTTTTACGGCCAAGAAAATAAACATTGCTGCAATTTTGCATTTATTCCTAAGATAATTTTTTTTGATTCACCTCTATATTAAATTTCAGCTCTGCAACTATAGTAGTTTGGGCCAGACATTAGTATCCTCCTATATCCTATATATATCGTATATCCTCATGTGTAAGAAGAGTGCTTATAGAATGATACAAAAAAGTATTTTCGTAAATTATGTAATTGTTTCGGTGAATAAATGTAAACATTTTCTAAAATTGTAAATATTTAGTAATTTTTTATAAATTATTATACTATGTTTAATAAATAATTGTTTAAAATATTGGTTTATTAAAATCCTTTTTTGTAAACTAATTCTTATATCAAAATCAACAGTTATATAATGTAAAGAAATATACGAATCGGGAATAGTGCAAGGTAGGCAATCCCGCAAAACGCGTAGCGTATTTTTAGAGTCACTCCGACGGCGGAGAGCGGCATATCATGCTCTCCATATTTCGCATAAAAACGGTACTTTTAAACGTTAGAATTTTTTTTTGATTTTTCCCAGCTTATAGACGCTAATTACGATACATTTACGGGAAAAAAAATTTCAGCCACGGAACAACCACCACTGAAAATCGCTCCCGCACGGAACGTGTTAATCATGCACTCTTTCCTCAGGTAATGCCCAATCCTTTTTTGATATTCTGTATAATCGTTCGCTTCTCTCATATTCTTCGTAGTACTTCCTCATTTTCTACCCTATCTGTCCATTTTTATCGTCAGCATTCTTCTCCATGTTCACATTTCGAAGCTTTCCAAGTATTTAATATCATTTTTCCTTAGTGTCCATGTTTCTGCAGCATACGCTTCATTTTCTATAAAAAATCGTTTACTTGGTTTATTAGTTGAGGCAATATGGAAGGTTAAAATTTAAAAACTAATTGTCAAATAAATCTTCGCATAATAATATGAATAAACTCTTAAAGAATTTAAAATTTTACAATTCTAAAATAGGGCTCTATCAATAAGATGTTCTCTTTCATATTGTTTAAGCAAATTAATCTTTTATATTTATAATTTTAGATTATATTTCTTTATTGAGTTCACCACAACCATTTTTTCCTCTTCATTGTAGGTAGTAGCAGTTGATGCTGAGCTGTAGAGGAACCATGAATCGAAGAGTACTGCTTTGCTGAAACGAGAATTGATTCATCTGGGTGCAAGAGTAAAGAGGAATCTGAGCTGGAGGCTATGCATACGGTATGAGAGTTTTTATACCTATATGTTGTTATATTCTTGTTTGTTCAGTATATCAGGCGATAAATATCTTGTATAATATATAGCTGCATCTTACGGAGGATTTAGGAGGAGAGATTAAATTATAAGGCACTTTTTGATGAGCTAGAGACTTCAAATTTGGCATTATTATAGATTTCTGCTCACAACCAATTGAAATGAATACAATACAATAAGAATTCCAATTTTTAGGAGCTGTTTTTCTCCTATCATTCAGAATAAGCCGAAATTTATGGTCGGATTAAACTACACACAAACAATTTGATTTCTTTTAAAAATATTTATTAATCAATTTACACGTAAAGTAAATAAATTAAAAATATATCGCCACCCCTGAAAAAGAATGTTTTGTCTGGTATTGTCCGTAAGAATATTTTATTTCTGAGAATATAAGGCATCAATTTTCTGTTTGAACTTGAAAACTTATTAAATGCCAAGTTTTTGTGTTGACTTCTGAAACAGCACTGTATTAGCTCATGTTTGCAGACATCATACGTTTCTATGGTGAATATCGTTCAGCAAATTGGATATTGGAAAGTAATTAATTAAATTTAATCTTAAAATAGGAGCAGCCCTTTAAAAAGATTATTTGGATCAGGATGTTTTGTGTTCTACATATAAAATTTTACCAAGAGGTTTTGTCGTGGTTAAATAATTCCAGATTTAATTTAATAATTTAAAGAAATTTGGAGATAAATGTACGATATGCTTGAATTAATTCAGAAAATATTCTTTGGGTTTTTTTGTGGTTTATTCGAGGCAGAAAAATTTCTGAGGCAATACAAATTCTATTCATTATTCAAGTTATCAAAATCAGATAAAGAGTTTAAAATGCAAATGAAATTTCGGTTAGTTTTTAGGGCTTTGATTGAAAATCCGAACTGAATGCCTATATGTAAAGGAAAATATTTTCGTTGTGAAAAATAGAGGAGTGGTTAGTGTGTCTAGCTCCCAATGCCGAGGGCATGGTCGTTTGTGCTTGTTAAAAATATATTACAACACATGTAATTGGAGGAAACTGTTTGTGTTAAATAAATTATTATTATTATTAACATTGATATCTCGTAATTGGCTATTGAGTATATTTACTTTGCCATGCAATTTATTATTAAACTTATAAAGAGTTTGTTTGAATTATAAATATTTGATTCGGTTCATTTTAACTTTCAATTGTTATATAACGCGATTGCTTTATTTCCCCTGATAATTTACGCTTTATTTTCTATTAAAAAAATCAATTCTTTATTTGGTTTATCAGTTGAGGCCATCATCATCATAGGTAGTCTGTCCGTAGACAGGTTCGTGATTATTCATGGTTAAACTTGGTTCTCCATATACTCCTATTTTCTGCAGTTTTCTTTACAACTTGATTCACATATAGATTCCTGATCAGTCTCCTGTCTTTCCAGTGTACACCTATATCCTTTAATATCCTCATCAGCAGTACCCAGTTTACTCTATCGAAGGCCTTCTGCCAGTCGACGAAACATAGGAGCAATCTTGGCTGTACTCTGTTGCCCTTTCTGATATGATTCTCACTACACCGATAGCATCTCTGATTCCTCGTCCTATTCTGAAGTGGAATTGATCTTCCCCTAGCATTTCTTCGGCCTTTTTCTCTAGTCTTTTATTAAGAATACTCGTGGTGATCTTCAAAGTGTGTGACAGTAGGGATATCGTTCTGTAGTCCTTAGACTGCATTGCCGTTGGCTTCTTCTTTAGAGGGATCATTGTTACATCTAGGAAATCCTGAGGCCTCTCTCCCGAGTTGTAAATCTTGTTAATTAGTTTCGTAATCACTTTGTCCTTCCAATCCCATGACTTTTAAGTACCTCTGCCGGTATTCCATCGCTGCCTGTAGCTTTTCCTTTCTTTAATTCCAGTATTGCCTTTTATGCTTCGCTTTTCATAATACTTAGTCCCAATCTTCTTCAATGCAATTCTCTTCTTCCAGTTCCATTTGTGCCGATCCTGCCTGCTTGTTGTATAGTTCCCTAATGTATTCTTCCGAGTCGAACTGTCCTTCTCCTTCCCATCTAGCTTCGCTCAGCCCTATGATGTCAATCCTATTTCTTTTCATTTCTTCTTTCAGGTTCTTTATCTTTTCTGCCATCCTCATGGTTTTTACATTCCAAGTACCTATGCATAAGTTATCTTCGACACATGCTTTCCTCAAGGCAGTCCCTGCCCGGAGATCCTATTGGGGGATTATTTTACCTCGAAAGAACTCGTTTTGTCCAACCATATAATCGTTACTAAGGAATTGTAATGTGGCAGTTTCCCTGTTGTTTTCCACATCGCAGATCGCAGTACTGTAGCCATTCAAATCGTCCCGATCACTCCTACAGCTCTATTGGATATAAACCCAGCCAACATAATTTGTTTTTAGCTCGATACCAAACTGACAGTACTGCTGCCTACTGCCAGGCACCGATGATAGTTTTTGTTATTAATTAATTAATTTTTTGTGAAAAACCTCCATTCGTGGATATCGAACCCAGGAACTTTGTAACGGGAAGCCGACACGCTAAGCGACACCATATGGAAGGTTAAAATTTTAAAACTAATTGCCAAATAAATCTTTCACATAATAATTTGAATAAACTCGTCAGGAATTTAAAATTTTAAGATTCTAAATAGACCTTGGTAAATGAGATGCGCTCTTTCGTGTTGTTTGGGAAAATTAATCTTTAATATTTAGATTTTTTAGTTTATATTTCTTAATTGAATTCACCACAACCATTTTTCTTCTTTATTTTAGGCATTCACAGTTGATGCTGAGTGAAAATGCGATGGTGTGAGGCATCAAGGAACCATGAATCGAAGAGTATTACTTTGCTGAAACAAGAACTGATGCATCTGGGTGCGAGAGTAAAGCGGATTATGTGCTGGAGGCTACACACATGGGATGAGAGAAGGTTTTTATACCTATATGTTTCTATATTCTGGTTTGTTCAATATATCAGGCGATAAATATCTTGTATAATAATATGGCTGCATATTACGGAAGATTTAGGAGAAGAGATTGTAAATTATAAGGCACTTTTAGATGGGCTAAATGCTTCAAATTTGGCATTATTATAGATTTCTGCTCAGCCAATTGAAATAAATACGATACAATAAGAATTCCAATTTTTAGGAGCTGTTTTTTTCCCGTAATTCAGAATAAGCCAAAATTTACGATCGGATTATACGATACCCCAAGAATTCAATTTCTCTTTAAAATATTTTTAAATCAATTTACACTTAAAGTAAATAAATGAAAAATATAGCGCTACCTCTGAAAAAAAAGTTTTAACTGGTACCTTCTGTAAGAATATTTTATTTCTGAGAATATAAGGCATTAATTTTCTCTTTGAACTTGAAAAGCTTTGTGATAACTCAACTTTTATAAAATGCATTTAATATTGATTATAAATTTATGAGAATATAAGGTGTTGGTTTTCAGTTTCAACTCTAAAAACTTTCTCTAATTTGATTTTATAAGGCATATTCCATTTTGTTTGTGAAGTTTATTAGCGTACTTCTATAAATTTTAACTTTTCATCAAATTCCACTTCTGTTAATAAGAATCTAATATTGTAAATATTTATTTATGAATTACAGAAGATATTTAAAAACCTTAGAAAACTTATTAAATGCGAAGGTTTCATATTGACTTCTGAGGCAGCACTGTATTAGCTCATGTTTGCAGACTTGTCGTGCATTTCTATGGTGAATATCGTTCAGCAAATTGGATGTTGGAAAGTAATTAATTAAATTTAATCTTAAAATAGGAGCAGCCCTTAAAAAAGATTATTTGGATCAGGATGTTTTGTGTTCTACATATAAAATTTTACCAAGAGTGTTTGGCGTGGTTAAATAATTCCAGATTTAATTTAATAATTTAAAGAAATTTGGAGATATGCTTGAATTAATTCAGAAAATATTCTTTGGGTTTTTTGTGGTTTATTCGAGGCAGAAAAATTTCTGAGGCAATACAAATTCTATTCATTATTCAAGTTATCAAAATCAGATAAAGAGTTTAAAATGTAAATGAAATTTCGGTTAGTTTTGAGAGTTTTGATTGAAAATCCGACTGAATGCCTTTGTAAGGGAAAATATTTTCATTGTGAAAAATTTATAATCTCCAATTATTAAGCCATTCATTGGAAATGGTAATTTAATTGTTCTTAATTCTAGGCAATATTTAGAAAAAGATTTAACTTTGTGGAGAGTTACATTTCTTAATTAAGAAAAATTGTGAAGGTTTTTTTATTCTTAATTAAAGTCAATATCCAGAAAAAAGAATTCCAAGTCTGTATACTAAAGTTCTTTTAATAATTCCATCAATATCCAATTTGCTAGACATTATTTACTTGTAAATAGGTTTCCAAAGTGTTGTGTTATTTATATTATTCAGAAAAATCGGAAATTCTTTTAAGTCTAAATGTATATAAGCTATTGCTTTTTCATTCTGTATAATTACTGCCATTTTTTTAAATCTGAACAAACCAGAATTAGCATTTTTGGGTATATATATATATATATATTTTTTGTCTCATATTTTTTTCTAAGCTGCTGTGCTATTTTTCCTCTTTGTCACCAATAGAAATTGTTAAAATGATATTATCCTTGCCAAAGTGCTTTGTAAAAATGTCCAACTTTTATTGTAGTGTTTGCTAAATTGTAAATTTTTTTCTGCACTTCATGAAAATTTTTAAATGGCAATTTTGATTTGTGCTAATATTCAGAGCATTTTAAGTCTAGAAATTTTTTAAAGCTCAGAAATTTTTTAAAGTCAGAGTCAGAAATTATTCTGTCCAAAATGTAAACAAATTAATTTTTTTGTCCTAATTTCAGAAAGCTTTTAAGTCGAAGAGTTAATAATTATTCTAAGTCCAAATTGTAAACAAGTTAAAAAAATTAATGTGTTTACAATTTGGACGGAATAATTTTTAACTCCAAGACTTTTAAAGATTTCTGAAATTAGGACTTGTCCAAAATGTAAACAAACATTTCTTTTGTCTAGAGTCAGTTTTCTTTTCAGTCCAGGTTTTCATTTTGAAGTGCATGATAAAATAAGTAGAGAAAATGTATTATTTCAGATTGTAAAATTTTTATTGAACTTGTATGTATACATTGTACATTATTTTCATTGCAATAAAGACATTTTATTATGATCAAAACCTGTTGACTCCTTTTAGATAGAAATAATTTCTTTTTCTCGGAGCCTCTTTTAGGTATCGTTGGACTTAAGGGGTTTTTTTAGGTATATTTTTGCTAGAATTAGCACACTTTTAGCCTAAAAATGACATTTTTGACCACAAATTCAGCCAAATTTTGCTGATTATTGAACAAATTATTCTACATTATGACAATTTATCTACATTTCAACTATTGAACAACTGACAAATTACATATAACACAATATTTTCAACTGTTATTCAACAGTTGACATAACTACATATATCACATGAAAAAATAAACCATCAAACACATTTTACAGCTGAATTAAATTATTGAACAAGCACTTGAAGAAATTACTTGCCTCAGATAAAAATAACTGCGACTGAGCTGTGGAAAAATTAATACAAGCATTTAGACTACAGAACAGCCGTCATCAGTGGCAAAATGCCACTGACAACAACTGCTCTGAAGTCGAAATGCATGTATTAATTTTCTCACAGCCCAGTCGCAGCTATTTTTATCAGAGGCAAGCGATTTTTCCAAGTGCTTGTTCTGGAAACACTTAAACGTATCACATTATCAATGACCTTAATTACAATTAACAATGTCTCTTATTGGTCAAAATTGAATACACGCAACTGATTCCAAATGGGAGCAATGTTTGCATAAATGACGAAAAAATAATGAATCTCGCTAAGCAATGCTTAATTGGAATTACTTAAATGTCAGAATAACATTTTTATAAACCATTCCAAGTCAGAAATAAACTCCAAAAAATGCAGTTAAAATTTTATGGCATACCTATTTCAAATGTTTATAAAATTAAACCTCTTTATATTTGCCAAATTAATTTGCTTAAAATGCATTGAAATTACACCATGTACCTCAATTAGACGCTTGACTGTTTTTTAAAAACGTTAATTGCATAATAGAAACTCAAAGACTAAACATTTACTTCTGATAATTTAATTTTTATAGCAACAAAGATTGAACTAAATACATTTTGTCTTTAAGAATTATCTTGCTTGGATTTAAAAATATAACATTAATGGAGGTAAGTTTATATTTACAACATCAAAAACATATTTGCTCATTTAAAGTTCAGATTCAAAGCTATTATGCAAAATATAATATTTAATCAAAGCAAACACTCTATTTATGAATAAATATAGCATATTCTCAAAGTTTGTCTTATATTTCCAGGTAATGTACAGTAAATGCATAAAATTAAATGATCTGAGGTTAATTTACATAAAATTTAAGTAGTAATTGCATTGCGTGACTCAACTCACTATCGTTAACAAATCACATTGCTCCTTATCAATAGCTTAACACTTTCATGGCCAATTTGTCAAATTTAAAAGAAAAATCAGCAAATCAAATCATTAAAAATTTATCAATAATTATATTTTTTAACATTATAAATGTGCAAAATGTAAGTAGCAATACATTATCGTTACAAAATATTTATTTAAAGACTTATATTTGAAGAATTTTCAATTGTAATTTATGAAAGTATTGAGTGCACGAAAAACTAAAGTATTTCATTAAATATTTGTATATAATTGAGTTATTTATGTTAATAAATTTAAAGAATTCCTTTTCAGTAACGCTTGTGTTAGAATAAGTCAAAATCTCATATGGAGTTTACCAAAATTATCGTTACGATAATTTAATGAAGATATTTTAAACAGCCATGAAATTGTTAAGTAATCTAAAATATAACTCATCCAACAAGAGACAACGTTAATATTTACATAGAGACCAACCTGAGAATCAAAACAATAACTACAAAATTGAGAAACAAAATAAATATCCTATAATTATTATACCAAATAGAATTGAATGAGCTTCCCACAATCTATATATATTTGCAAAAGTTTGTTTGCATGTCTCATTATGCATGCCATAAACTATAAGACATGAATAACTAAAATTTGGTACGATTATTATTAACATCTTAACTTGATGAATGTATAAAAGGTTTGGTCAATTGGTTAATTATAGTCGGTGCTATAATAACAATAATATAGGAGAATATAACATTTTATAATTCCACTAGAGATGCCTGCATTTTAAATTTTAAATGTCGGAATTTTTTATAAAAAACAAAGACGCTTCAAAGTTTATTGTATATAAGGATTAGCTATGATGCTGGTCAACGCAGACATCCATGACATTTGACGGTGCAATGAGACACTATTACGTATGTTAACCTTCATAACAGCCTACTTAGACAACAAACCCATTCAGCGGCCGGGTTATGCAATCTTACTTTCGATACTACACAATTTATACAAGTGAAAACATTTACCACTTACTTTATTTGCTCACATTACACTGTGTTGGATGTGGTTTGGTTAATACAAAACGACAAACAACAGATGAACAAACAAAAAGAATTAATGCAACGAAAAACAAAAACAGCAGAAAAGAGAATTAAAATCACACAGAAATTCAATGCTCCGACTCTTAGAATGATTCTCTAAGCAAAGAGTTTTGTTAAAATAAATTTATGTCAAGTGAATAATACTTTGTTACAATAAGTGGACAATACTTTTGTTAAAACGTTACAAATTGCACTTGACAATGCCTTATCCCCCTCCCTCCCTCTGCTGTTCCCCCCCTTATCTCTCGCGAGGCAATAATATGAATCTCGAGCCTCAAAAATGACATTCGTTGTCCAGGAAACTTATCGATAAAAGTCAAAATCTGTCACATATTCGTTAAATATGCGTAATTTCAAAACTTGTGGTGCATTACTTTCTGGGAAACCCTCGTACAATGTTGTGTGAGACAGACGCTCCTTTCTAGGAACCTGGTATTATCTGAATTTTTAAAGAATGTTTATTTTGAACTCTTGAACATCCCGCATATAACTGTCCATGCGTAAAGCAAAGCTACCGTATGGTAACTGACTTAAGAAGTCACGTCTCTACTCTGCGTGCACGGGGATTTCCCTTCTAGGAAGCGCGCTCACCTTCAATGCCCCTCTATTCTAATGGAATTCGTTCCCCTCCACTCTACATATTACCTCCGATCACTGAGGCGTAAGGTAACTTCTAGTAATTTTCAATTGCTACATTGGGCGGAACTACCTGTACTCTACATGCACGTTCTCTACCGGAAGCTTAGAGAACGAACTCCACCTGGCAAAAAGCGTCACCTCACAAAATGAATCGACTGCATTGATTGCCAATTTTAATTACGAATACTCGAAATATTTTCCAACACTTTCATTTATATCAATTAAAATATGAAAAAATTTCCCAAATAAAACTTAATTCAAGCATAGATATAATTTTTTGTTCATAATTATTGCCATAATTTGAAGTCACGATGATTTAAAACATAACCTGAGCAACGCTGGGTAAATTTGCTAGTTATTTATAAGCAAAGAACTTTGCAATACCATTTTAATTTAATTTATTCACCAGAGAACTATATAAAGACGTCTGTGTTGCATTGTAAAATAAATTCCAATAATTACTGCAAGATTTGATGCACAAAAACGATTACAGTGTAATTTTCCTAATAAACGTTTAATGTGACTAAATCTTAAAAGGATATTTTGTAGTTTAATTTACATTCTTCGTTAGAAATAATTTTATGAACTCTGTATTTATCTCAGATTCACTACAAATATGTTGTCAACAATTTGTTGCTAACATACATTAAAGTTATGGTAATTTAATGTTGTGCTTATGCAAACTGTATAATTATAAAATATCAGTTGATTACTTCGTTTAAAAATTAGTACAAGAGTTTAAAATAACACTAATATTTATAATGAGATTTTAAGATATAAACAAGTTAGGAAAGTGTACACCGTAACACAAATGGGTGCATTTTGTGCACTGGAGTATTTGAAAGAAATTATTTACGTGTTTGGAAGGGAAATAGCATTATAAATTCTTTTCTTCGTCATAAATAATCCATTTTCTTCCCATTTAAAAATATTAAATGCATATGTAAGGAAATTAAACATATTTCCGTGAGATTGTTTACGTTAGCAACAATGAAGAAGTAACCATGCTAGAAAATTTCAAAGTTCAACTCAAATTAAGACTCTTGTTCGATTTTCTCGGAAACGGCGACTCCTACGATGAAAATGTAAAGGAAAAGAAATACCCTACTTTACCAGTTCTACAAGTTTTACTTGATAAATATTTTGATATGACCGATACTTTACGAGATATGAGGGAAAGTTCATATTTTATCACCAGTAAAGTGGTACCCCTGATTGGCTTACGTGACTCATTTATGTGATTTTCTTATTATCTTTGACTGTAAGTCCTTAATATCAAATTTCATGAAAATCTGCTTGGTAGAAGCAGATAACGAACATGCGGACAGACCAGATGGAGACTAATACTAATAGGCGCTTATGCTGGAAGCGAAACGCACCTGACAAATAACCTTGCATGTAATTACATTTACAGATACACATACATTATTATAAATTTTCTTTAATGACAAGAATGATATGTTACTTATTTGTTCGATATACAAATAGAAGGTGCTTGCATTCTGTAAGCCTTTCAAGTCATTATTTATGGCTTTTGCAAAGTAAAAATTCAAAACTAGTTAAATAAATAAAACAACTTCAAGTACACATTAGAATAAACTTCATTAGCCCACTGATTCCCAATGAAAAGACAAAACTGATAACGTTTTGATTCCGATGCAAATGAATTGGAATATTTCGAGGCGGTGCTTACTGTAAAAGAGAGACTGACTGATGTTATTCACTTCTTTCGGTAAATTGTGATGAGATTAGCCATGAGGAAGTGTACCATCTGAAACAAAAGTACCACGAAGCCAATGAAAAGGAAGAAATCCACAGTACATTGAAACCTCTGCATACTGGACCTTGATGGAACGTACTTAGGATGTAACGGACAGAATGTCCGGCGATGCAAAACAGTTAAATGACGCCACTAATACATTGTGTCTCATGCGGACCTATCACATGTGCGTTATTTGGAAGGCCTAATGAATACATCGCAACATTATAACTAACGTATATCACGGCGTATAAGTCGACCTTTGAAGCTTAAAAAATTTTCCTAAAACTTAAAGTCGACTTATACGACGAATACAAAATTGTAAACTTTAAATTACAGATAAATAACATCGATATTTACTAACAAGGGGAGGCCATAACATTAATATTGAAATTCGTAAAACCCTTTTAGGAGGTGAAACTAGAACTAAAACATCACCTATATCTCTCTGCGTTTTTGCCAATGGGCCCTTGTTTAAAAGATATTAACAATTTAAATTCAGGTGTAAGCATGGATGCAACATATATCATTAACCTTACGGTTACAAAACAGAAGCAGCAATAGCTTAATTGGTAGAATGAATGTCTAGTAGTCGGATGGGCTGGGGTTCGATCCCAGCAGCCAGCATTTTTTTTCAGAAATGGTCTGTATATATATTTTAACTAGTAAAATTGTATTATTATTATGTCTTCATTACATTTTTGTTTTTTTTTCGCAATTTTTTGATCATTTTTTTTTGTCTTTTTCACATACGTACTTGATTTATTTGCACTTTCCACATGTAATTATAACATTATAATTATAAATAAATAATACAACTTAGAATGTTATAATCATTACTTGATTGTTTATTAAAATATCAGTTCCTTAATATGACATTTATGAAATGTTTATTATGGACAATTACCTTGTTTTTTTAAATGTATCATCCAAAGTATTGTAATGCTGTAGAAGTAAGTGAGATAGAAGAGGTACACTTCAATAGGAATTAACCATACTAATTGCAAGTTATGATTATATGTGGAATATGCAAATAAATCAAGTACAAAAAAGTACGTGAAAAAAGACAAAAAAATAATCAAAAAATATGCGAAAAAACATTTCCTTTTTTGAAAAGGGGAATAATGTAATCATCAAAACCATCCTTATGCCTGCCAACGTGATATTATATTGAATTCCACCACCGTAGATATTGATTGCGATAACTAGGTGCAGTTAAATTTGATAGCATCATTAACAGCCGACATTAATCAAATCACAGGAACCATTATTTAGTTGGTCAAGCTCTCTGAGAATAGCAGTTTCTTATTGGTTGAAATGAAAACACCTGTCAAATGGAAGGCTCAAGAAGAATAGCACGGACTCAAAACTATATTCATATATTTTTTTATTACTATGTTTATTTCTGTATCTTGTTAAAACTTGGATCGTACAGGACCTTGATTTTGCCTGGCGATGATTTCATGAGAAGTATTTTTAAGTGAAACTTATACTGCGAACATATACTTAATCTAGTATTTTCAAGTTGAAAATTCAAGGTCGACTTATACGTCGCAATATATGGATATATATACATATTATAATGTATATAATTACTGTATATACTCGTGTATGATGCGTCCCAGTGTATAACTGCCGTGTATAATGCGCACTCGTACTTTATTCCAAAAAATCCCGACTTTTTCTTATACCACGTGTATGACACACATCCTTCATTTTTGGGAGGTATGTAAATATTAAAACGTTTGGACTTGTCCATAAGTGTATTACGTTCAATAAGCTCCATATTATGTCTAAGAGAGACATCGTCAATAATTAAAGCGACTGAGATGAGATGGGAGCAACTTCATACAGTAAGTTGGGCAAAGTGATGCCGTGTAGAAAACCGCAGCGCCACTGTTGCCAATGCTTTTACATCAGACAAAAAGGGATCTATAAAATAGTTTTGATTTAAAGTGGATGTTGGTTCTCTCTTTCCTATCTCATTCTAAAACTGTTTAAGAGAAGGAACAACATAAAAATTTAACAAACAAATCTGGAAACAGGAAATGCGACAGGTAGGATTAAGTTCATACACGAGATTCTATGGGTTTTAAATTACTTACATTGTCAATCGTACATACTAGAATCATTAACTAAATAAAATTATTTCAATTTGCTTATTCTATGTTTTTTTTGTTTTTGATATGTGTTTTGCAGGAAGACTTATCTTGTGATTTTGCAAAAATTACAGCAATCAGCTGATGAGCTAGTGAAAAGCGGAATAATTGGAGAGGATGGGATTATAAATGTATAGAAGTAATTAGGTGTTCTATACATATAATTATGTATGTATAACCTGGAGTATCAATAATTATTGTGCTTTTCTCATTAATTAACCCAAAAAGCGTGAATCTGGTGCGAGGTAGGTTCCTATTTTAAGTGCAGAGAAGTGTTACCTGGGTATAACGCGCACCCCTACATTATGACCTGAAAATGTGGTCTTCAAACAGCACATTATACACGAGTATATATGGTAGATACAATGTATAATTTATTGGTGCAGCAAATCCGCAAAAATTAATTGTTCCTGCGTTTGATCATTGTGACTGGTTGAAATTGACTGACTTGCGTTACTCATGGGGTTTGTTTGTCTTAAAACATTCTTTGTATTCATTGTTACTTTCTGCCCCATTTCCACCAGGGTCCGGAAAAATCTAAAATCTCGAAAAAGTATCCCAAGTTCCATTCCTAAGAATAATTCCTTTCAAATAAGAACGCAAGGGAAAATCAATTTTTCTTACGGTCGCTATAATTTATTTCATTCTTAATTATGTTCTTATAACAATATGCTCCTGCTAGCACACTGCAAGCACCTTTTACTAGTAAAATATAAAAATTAATACGATTCCTATTTTCCTAAATTAATTAGAAAACTCTGTGCTATTATTTCATGCGCTCTAACAATTTGTATGAATATATAGCGGAGTAAAACACTGTCCTTCATAACATGTGCACTTTAACAATTTAAGGCAACACATACGTTTCCTTCGGATGTTTCGGATATAACAGACAGGCCTTCCCCTCCTTTTAGTCCAATATATCGAGGCTTCACTGTATGTATGTAAAGAATGCGATGTCGGACTGTGTACAATACCACGTTTTGCAATATACCATACACGAAAACGTATCAAGTGTATAATCGCAAGCTCTGGAATAATATAAATTAAAATAGTTATAACAAATCCAACGTATATTTTCAATCCTTTCAAACTTTTACAAACCTATGCCAACAGGTGCTTCTGATGGAATCTTAACTTAGTACTTAAAAAGAGTTAAAAATGAAACAATCTTTTGTTATTCTAAAAGCTCCCAATTGCAAGCGCGATCTGAGTTTATATAAACATTTGAAATACAGTTGGACCTCTATAACCGTCACCATTGATAATCGTTGTTTCGATCAACCCTCATTTGTCGCCAAATGGTACAAAAAAATTAAAAAGTTTGCACTGTGACAGAGAGAGGAAGATTCCTGGCATTGCCTCCGATTCAATTAGTGCCAATTAAACCTTCAAATAAGTGAAAGAATAGCATTATTCGCTTCACGCTTTAATTTAAGCATCGAAATTAATGCTGTAGCAATGTCAAACTTTATAGATAGCAACAAAAATATTTACGGATAATTATCCAGTTAATAACAATTTAATCAAAGCAATTGATCTTATTTTAAATCATTCGAATGCTGGAATCTTACTTTTTCAGTAAGTAAAACTATTAAACATCTATAATGCTTATTAAGGCAAATTGTCTCATGCATAAATTTAAAATTAGATGAGAATAAGGACGTACATTATTTTTTAACAAATTATAAGTTATATGGTTATGTCACCATCGTAGATAATCTAAATGACAAAGAATGTTAGGCGACGGGCTACGTTTATTCAGGAGCAGCATGAAAACATTTGTTTTAGATTGATAACCTAGAACTCGCCGAAACTTATCTTCTCTTCTTTGTTAATCTAAATAAACGGTTGCGTTGATTGATATATGAAAAAAAGGACATATACTTCAATTAAAAGAAACAAAGAAAATTAAAAACATAAAAGTTTGCAATCAATTACCGTGTAGCATTAATTTCCTCTCTAATTTGACTTTTAAAATACAGATTTCTTACTGACTTTGCACAATTAATTGTCAATATGCACACACAGCCTCGCCCTCAGCGAGATTTGTACCCGCTAACCTTACCTATACTGGGGAAATGCATTATCAGAGTTAAATACGAATTATTGAGTTATATGTGAAATATTGAGACCAACTTATTCTACACAATTCTTAATTTTTTATAAATTAATTGAAAAAACAGTGAAAACACTGTGCGGGCACAGCTAGTACTCCGTTAATTCATCAAATAGAACTTATAATTTTGTTTGTTTAGTTTACATAACAACGCTTTTACTCATTATTACCTCTGACGGTAAAGCACTATCAATTGCAATTTCCCAGGTTGTTGTTACTATCAGCATTTTAATTACTACAAATATAACTTTTAATTAAAGTTTAAGGCAATAATAGCCCATTAATCCATCAAATGGAAGAAAGAAGAATATAACGAGGTCTTTGAAACTGTGTAATTTTTACTTATGTACCAATGACGTGAATCTAAATTGATTCTTTTGAAAATTTTAATGTCAATCTGATTCAAACGTACTTCATTGCGTCATTTTATGTTACTTGTCGCCACCTGGCAGATCCAGCCACCTTGTGACTAAATGAATAAATAAATAAATATTATAGAGACAGAAGAAGATAAAGAAGAACGACGTAGAAGAGAAAGAGTGAGAAGATCAATACTGACAGATGAGCAAAGGCAAACAGCGAGAGAGACCATAACCGAAATCAGGTAACAAAGAAGAAATGAACAAACTGAAGAAGGGAGTAATATAAGAAGAAGCCAAAACAGAATCGATGCAGCCAACGGCGGAAGGCGAAGAAACGACACAAATTTAAACTCAGCAATAGGAAACGGATTAGCTACTCGACGAGATGATTCACATTTAGGAAAAATGGATAAAGAATGTCAAAATCGTAGAGCTTTGTTTTTTAATAACCGAGAAAAGCATAACAGATGCTGGTACGAGAAGAGCACTTCCGCAGCTTCCAGATATATTAAAACTGCCGTAGAGAGAAAATACCCCTATGTGTAAAAATACGTAAGACTAATGTAGTTTCTGCACATGCCAGGACATGAAATATATATATTTAAAGCGGGAAGCTCATTAGTTCTAATTTGAAATGCAAAATCAATCACACTCACCCATCTTCTTTCTTGATATCGCAAAGCAGAGCTGGCCTGAGGAAGACGTACGATGCTGGCTGCGTTTTCAGACTTCATTCTTCGGAGGCACGCATCTGAAACAACGACAGAAGCAACTCAGAAATCTCGCACCCAAAGGATAAAAATTCTACAAAACCTTCACAATAACTTTTGATTTGAAGTTTATAAAGTAATGGAAACTGGCTAAAAATGTATTATTCATACGTTTTTAAAAACACAGATTCTCATTTTATGAGGTAAACTATAATTTTTACGTTAAAAACAATATATATTGATAACAAACCCTTAATTAATCCTACGTTAAGAATGTAACGCCATATCTTGGCTATATTTGCCCATAAACAAATCCGTCCTTGCAAAAAACTTTACCAACTCTTCACAGAAAATGATACTTTACAACGATAAAATCACTCATTAAACATGTTATGCGGTAACAAAATGTTATACATAAGGACTAATTTATAAGAATAATTACTCCATTATACATAAATATGATAAATATAACATTTACTATATACATATATATACGGTAAAGATATTTCAACTATAAATCAAAGATGAATAGAGAAGTTATTTAAGATTTCCTTACCTTTGAAGATATAAATCCTCGAGGAGATTGACCAGGACAGCTGGATCACACAATAATAACAGTACATTTATTTTCCAGAAGATCATAGTTACATGGCAAATCAATAAGACAAACTCAATCACAAAAGAAAATACAAAGTAAAACAATATAACAGCACGAGTGGACTAAAGAAAAACAATAATACATCAAAACATCACCATAAATTACAATTAAGTGGCAAAACAGGGCATACTGAATAATTACATATACAAATTCACATATCATTGATTTACAAAATAAGAAATAGTACTATTAAGAGACGTTAACTAATGTCCAGTAAGCAATGTGAAGATTACACACATTGAAACTATAAAAAACTTTAGATAAAACTTCACTTCACTTAAAGTGTCTTAAAACGTACACAAATCAAACTAAAAGTACATATTTAAAAACTGCTGTCAAAATGCGTCACATGGACCACTGTTTTCGAAGAATAAACGGCCAAACTTTTGTCAAGATCAAAACTATCAACATTAAATTTCGAATACAATAAAAAGGTCTAGTTTTTTCCTTCTAAAATAAATAAAATAAAATAACCAAAAGTATTAAAACACTGCTGTGAAAATGATTATCACGTGGACCAGTTTTCGAAGAACACAAGGCCAAACTTATATCACGATCGTAACTATCAACATTAAATTTCGAATACAATAAAAAGGTCTAGTTTTTTCCTTCTAAAAAGGTCTGATGGAAACATAAAATAAATTTCGAACGGTATTACGCACATAACAGATAATCTCGTCAGCCATTTTAAGATTTCTATGAAACAACAAGAAGTAACGCGCAGGCGCGCAGGCTAACCAACATTTCGTCTTATAAAGCAGGATATTTACAATTTCGACAAAAAAACCACAAAAAATAAGCAATTCCTTTTTATATCTTGATTTCACATTTTAGTAGGAACACAATTATAACTTATTATAGGATCGATAAAATTTGCTTAAATGTTATAAATTACTTGCAGTAAATCAAATTTATTGGCATTAAACTTTTGCTTTGCAAACCTAAATTTGGATTCGTCATGGAGAGGGGTAAAAATAAGGCATTAAAATATATTTTCACATTGCTTAAAAACCGACAATGTAATTAATTAAGTAATAACGAATTTTTGGTCCAAATACGATTGCGTTTTTTGGTAACATTTATTTTTCTGTAGGACATGTCTTCATAAACAATTACATGGGTAGTTTCTGCGACATTTACAAATTATGCGGAAACAATTATTAGTTATTAAAAACTATTCACGAGTGTAATTATAAGAATAGCAATTATACTCCGGAAAATACTTTCAGGTTTTTATCTTATCCATGTACTTTGGAAACCTGTGGTATATTCAATTGATACCGATAAAATATTCGTATAAATTTGAAATGTAGGTACCTACCGTAGGAACCTACTGATTTACAAACACAGATGTCCGGAACAGGTAGAAAAATACACTTGTAATTGTCCTAACTAAGATACTCTATTTAGTAAGTGAATTAGCCTTCATAATGCACTTAAGAACCATAAAAAACTAGGGTGAGTCCTTCTTCACGGTAACCTTCCACCTCATTTCCTATTTGAAATCCAAAAACTCACGTAATATATTTTCAAAAAAAACATTCGTGCGTCAATTTCCAACAAATCCTTTATCTAATTTTACAATTGTCCGTCCGTCTTTCTCCATTTGTATCTCCCATTATTACAGCTAATGCCTGTCGCATAAGTATATACGGATCATCCTTTGCATCAATTTATAAAATTTTATTAATGTAATATTATCGTATATTTCATAAAGGTAAGCTCCTCTCCATTATGAATTTTACACTAATAATAATAATACTTTATTTACGGGACAAGCCCTTTTCCTAAAAATACAATCAGAAATGTATTAAAAATAAGCTAAAATATTTAAACGTGCGTTGAAATACAATATAAACCATTAAAGCACAATAATAAGAAAAACTATCTCACATAAAAATCACATCCTATAAAAATTATACTCAAAATCCATCTGACAATATAACAGTATCGTACAATTTAAGTTAAATATGCAGGTAGAAACTTTTGTATGAACTCAACATTAACGAGGATATGTGCTAGTTATAATAAGTACTTCTCTAATCTAGACATTTTTATCAGAAAGTCTGAGTATATAACATAATTATCGACTTTATTGGGGTAGTCAATAAAAGATATGTATGAATTTATAATTTCACTATTGTTTGAAATTATGTACATATCTTGAAAATGAAGGAATATATGATTGTTATCTGCCTCTCTTCTTTTATAAATATATTTCATTCGTTGTTATTGGTAATACATAACTACAATTGTATAACTACCATTGTTACTTGCCTTATTTATAAATAATTCATAGGTTGTGTTTGATAATATATATATATATATATACACACACATGTATATATATACCATTTTCAATCCAATAACAACACTTTTCGAATCACAACCTTGAAGCATGAGTCCGCTTCCGTTGCGACGGCATGATTTTTTTTTCTGTACGCTGCACGCGCAACAAAGTATCGACGCTTCAGGATTCAGCAAATATATGACGCAGTCTACATGTCAAAATATCTTTAAAATAGATATTTATAACTTATATGTCACAATAAATATTTAAAACCCGATTTTAGTTAAACGTGCTTAAATATTAGTAGAAAATAGAATTAAAATATATATTGTTAAAGATGCGTAAACTCACTAAAATCCCATAAAAACTGAATTAATTGACCATTTTCTCCGGGGGGGATTTTCCCCCCCGGGTACCCCCTGGATTCAACACTGTTTGCTGACCCGAAGAAACTACACCCTGACATCGGATAGAGATCCATAGGTAAAGTGACCAGATGTACTGATTTAATCAGTACAGTACTGATTTTAGAGATTGTGTACTGATTTCAAATATGTACTGAATTTTGTACTGAATTATAAAGTTGTACTAATTTTAAAAGAAGAAACAATCTATAATTATTTATATAGTTCATTTACTGTGGGATTGACAGTTGAGGTGGCTCGGGTGCGATGTTGCCAGGATGTGTAAAGAGGACTTGCGGCAATGGTGTGTAGCTCCCCCTAGAAAACATTACCTCCCCTCCACCTATGATTGGCTGTGAGGGAGGGGAGTCTGGAATTGAGACTTAATAGTTGTAGAGAAGGGGTGGGGGTTTGGCAGGAAAGACTCCCCTCCCTCACAGCCAATCATAGGTGGAGGGGAGGTAATGTTTTCTGTTGTCCAGCCAATAGTAGTTATGGTTGTTTATATCATGTGAGTAGTATAATATTTTAATGCTGTTTAGTAAAGTAACATTATTCTCAGAATAGATTATTAATATTCTTATTTAATTATATTTAAAGACCCTGCCATAAATAGAAGAAAAAACAAATTTTCTAATCGACTTCAGCAAGAGTATCCAATATATATAACAATAATATTATATACCTATGTATACTGTATAAAATTTCAATATGTAAAGTATTATATTGAAATATAGTTTTCTTTCATGGATATAAGAAATTTTAAAAAATATACTGATTTTACATCTTGAAAATCTTGTAGTTTTCTTTCATGAATATAAAAAATGTACTGTTTTGACATCTAGAAAATCTGGTCACTTTATCCATAGGGCCTAGACCTGGAGTCTGCAGGTCAAGCGATATTGTTGGCAATACTACTTACATTCGTAGTTGCCAATAATCTAATATACTTGATTATGTGTTCAACAAGTTCATTTAATTCTTTTTACTCCACACATCATTATCTAAATTTTATTATTAATGAGTTTGTTTTTCCTGTCTACGTACATAAATCTTGAAATTCTTGTAAATGATGTATTGACCGAAATAAACCAAACTTCGTTTTAAAAAGTCACACGAAAATTTTGTCCCGTTTTTTTCTTGAGAATTACAGGAAATGTCCCGTTTTAGTCTCGTAGAAATATGGTCACCCTAGTCTAGGATTAGCTATAAATAGTCTCCCTGAAGTTAAATTATTCAGAAGCAAAAATTATGTTATTTAGTTTGTTATGACGAACGGATTATAAAATAAGTAACACTAATAAGTGCAAGGTCCTTGTTCTTCCACTAAATCGGCAATAGCTGTCTATATCTTTCAGACGAAGTTTGTAAACCTCGCATTCAAATTAAATTGTGAAAACGCTATACGCTGCGGATATGTTTGCTGAGGTTAGGAAAAACAAAAGAGTCAAGTTAAACGATGAATGTTGTTTACGGATTTAGTATTGTATTAATATAAACAGAAAAGTCATATCTGTAAACTATAATTCATGAATTTGATTTTTTAATATTTCTGAATATAACGTTTCCCCCATATTATATCTACCAAGCTATGGTAGGGAAGAGATAGTTTATGCTATGCGTTAAAATTAATTGAAATTAACAAATGAAAGGTAAGATGGAGTTTAATTATAGTTTTTTTGCCAAAATAAATAGTTCAAAATTTGAAATGAAATCAGGCCATATAAATGTAATGGCCTTATGCGTCAAAATCCAGAGTTTCCTTAATAAATGCGATACATTTTCGCGTTCTCCTTATGAACACGGTAGGTGCAACGAACTTGCATATTTCAGGAAATGATAATAAATTTCAAAGAAACTTGCAAAGCACGCTTTGAACATAGCGAAAACTTGTTATTGCCTTCATTATAATTATCCAAGGAGGGGGCAACCGAGGATAGAATACTTTTCGAAAGCGATTACTTAGTGGAATTCCCTTAAGATAGCACGATCACGTGGAAATTGAAATAAAACATTTCTAATCGCCAAGAAATCAAATGTTTTTCATTTTGTATGTATTTTATTCAAAGACTCGATGATAGCTCTTTAATAAAAAGAAAACATTGACTTTGACAATTATTTCCAAAAACAAAGGTTTTTATAAAAGTTCCGTGGATTAAAAGCTTCCAAACAACTTGCCAAAATGATGCACCTTAAGATCCTCCAACATCAGAAAATATAAACTTTCCAAAGATGTGCGGAGTAAGTACGTTTACATATTGGAATGATCACCAATGGATTTCTTACAGGTCATTCATTGGTTTTCAACTGATTATTATTCGTCTATTTTCACTCTTAAAGTATGCCAACGTAATTCTGTTCACTGATGAAAATGTACATCTGCATCACACCATTAATTCTCTTCTTCAAGTTGTTGTAAAAGTAACATTCTTCTCTTTTCCAGCTCATCTTCACTGAGTTCTCCTTCCTCACTGGAAGGCTGGGTAGGGTGCATCTGTCCCATATGCGGAGGTGACGATGGAGACTTGAACTTAGGTGGAGGAGGTGGAGGAGGAGGTAGATTGGGAGGGGAGGATGGAGAGGGAGGGGAGCGTGGTCCTCTTCCCATTGGCATAGGTCGAATATTTCGGTCTGATCCCTTCCTTTGGCCATGATGAGAAAGTGAAGGACCATGATCTTCATCCTCGTCTGAGTGAATTGGTGATGGCGGCTGGGGATGGAAATGTTCACATGGAGATAATATTATAAAAATGATGGTAAAAATAAATAAACTTAATGAGGCAAAATGAACTTGAGGGATTTTTAAGCTACAAATTAAAAATAAAATAGAATTTGCTGAAAAATAACCAGATTAACTCAAATGAGTATGTATCTCATACAAAAAGTATAGTTCAAAAAGAAAATTCCAATTTCTTCACCTTAAGAAAAATTAATTTCCAAAAATTAAATTCTGATGAAATGAATTTAAGATTTTACGATTTGCACTGTTTGAATGCCAAAACAAATCTGTGAAGTAGTCAAAATATCTGCCTCAAAAGATATTTTTCAAAAATTTACAAGTAATGAATGTTCCACATAGACCAGTGGTTCTCAGGAGATATTTTCTTGTGGCTGCATCTGCAGCCACGAGCATTCCCTCATGGCCACATCAAGAAAAGATTACAGAAAATGTAATGATAATCATGTAAAAACTTCCATATACAGTGTGGGACCCTGTATCCGGCTACCCAGTATCCGTAACGTTCTGGAAACCGACAAAGTGTAATATTTAAAATGCGCACAAAGTAATTTGTGTTTGTTGGTGGCACCACTGATGTGTTTTACAACAAGTCGAATGGTGGAGGCTTGTATTCTCGTGATTTTTGCTCACATTTTTACTGCAGAGCAGGTGTATAATGCTGACGAGACTTCTTTATATTGGAGGTATATTCCTAGAAAAACTGTTGTTGCACCAGAGGAATCAGCACCCAATGGGTTTAAAGAATCAAAAGAAAGGATAACAGTGCTAGGTTGTGCGTTTGTTTGTACATTTTAGGGCTGGCTACCCGAATTCCAGAAAAACCCCCTATCCGGCAACCCTCAGGTCCCAAGCATGCCGGATACAGGGTCCCACACTGTACCTTTTTATTTAATTACAACGGTTACTTATTTATCATTAATAATTGTTTTTCTTTAAATAATTCGAATTATTGAAATTTTCTTGTGGCTGCACCAAAATTGTCTGGTGACTGCAATTGAGAACCACTGATATAGCCTATAACTCTAAAGCAATTAAGGATCTGAATGTGGCATTTGTTTTCTAAAGATTTCAGTTGAAAAAAAGGGGCATCTTCATTCCTCTAATATATGGTATCATTGCTCTTCATTACTTTAATCTAAATATCTGTTATTCTACAAGTTTTTTCTTCATTATAAACAAAATTTCTAAATGTATTACTACCAAAAATATGTTTTATGCAATCTATTATTTTGGTAGACACTTCCCAGAACAATGAAAAGTGTAGTAGTAACTTCTTCGTCAAATGACAATACTTACTCGTAAATTTAATCTCAATTTCATATTCTAACTTATCCCTCCTGTTATTTCCAATTAATCTGACTAAAATTTCAACTTAAGAGTATTATTCATCATGTAACACTTTCTGATTTAAAATAATTCGAGTTCCATAAAAAACTGATTTCTGAGGAAGCCATCCTTTCCAAGTATTTTTGCAAAAGGGTTAGTATTGTGAAAAGAAAAATTAAAAATGCATTAACTCTAAAGAATAGTAAGTGCCTCCATTGAAGAAAATAGTCATCAGTATGTAAAATTAAATTTCTAGCCATTTATTCCACATGCTTATTTATATAGGAATATCAAAATCTTAAAAGTAGTAATAGTATACTAATTATTTCCATGTTTACAATGAAAACAAGAAAAATCTATAAATTTCTAAATGACTTGCCGTTAAGTAAAAATTGTTTCATTTTACTTATAATCAGAAAAATGAATTTTTCTAAATGTAGTAATTGTACAAACATTGAATAATCAGGACTAACCTATGAAATACATAACATGAAAAGTTAAGAAATTGAACAATTTTCTCATTAATGAGTTCAGTCTCCACTTACTGGAATTTACTCATGTTACAAAAGTAAATCAACTATGTATCTTCCATAGAAATTCCCATGCGAGGTACATAGTTGATTTACTTGTGCATCTTCAATAATTTTATTTCTATCAATGTAACTTCTTTAACCCAAAATAAAGTTCAACAGAAATGGAAAATAACATTTAATACCATGAGTATATACACAAAATCTGCATCTAATAAATGTTTTTGTGCAAATATTTAATATTATCCAAGAAAATAAACACTTTTCAGTAACTGCAGCAAACTAGAAGTGTTTCCTAAATAGTCATTCTGTGATGTTACAAGTAATTCCAAGATGTGGCATAACAAATTTTACATTATAACTAAATCGATAATTTAGGAAACGATAAAATTATTTTAAGACAGCAATTTCTGTTCATTTAACTTTGATGTTTCAGCATGATACCATACAAAAGTGTAAATAGGTTGATTGCAATATCCTTATGCATGCATTTAATAGTAATTTCGAGATGAGGTGATGTTTATCTTTGAAATGTTTCATGCATGTAGCAAATTAGGGAATCTATATCCTGAAACATAATTAGTATATAAAAAAATATTTCAACTTTTACCTTACTTGAATAACTCACAAGCCTAAAATAAGCTTTCCAAGCTCAAAAAACCCTATATCATTCTTAATATGCAGCAAGCCTTAACCCCTCACCCGGCTTCATTACGAAACATTTAAATTTAATCTCCTCCTAGATGATGTCAATTACAAATTAATTTCTTTTAGCTCAGGTATGCCCAAAAATAATTAGAAACCGAAAAGTGAATAATCTACGAGAAAAATATGCTTGGAAATGCAGCAAAATGTTACTAAACCTTTTGCACTCACAAATGGAGTCTGACTCAACAGCAGTTAGGTAGTTGAGTATAACTCGATACCTGTTTTGGAGGGTGAGAGAGGCATGGGATTTGTAAATATTTTTCTGTGGCCTACTTGCAATTGCATTTTCTTATGCTTCTGGAGCCCCTTAACTGCAAATTAGTTGGCTTATCAATATATGCTAAAGATAAATAGGTTAGTAATAGTGGAAAGGAAAACAGAAATCCAAGCACAAAAGATTAACGCTGTGGATACAAACAGCATGTCTTACATGCTGGAGGGGTTAGACTTCTTCCATTATTTGTTTTAGTAGATATTTTGCAGCTTTTCTCCTTAAGAAAATTTCCAGCCATTTGAAACATAACAATAAAAACTATCAGCATAACAATTGTTTAACATTGTTTCCCAAGCATAATGAAAAATTCTTGAGGTACTTTTTAGATCTCTTGACATATTTTGAACAACATTTTCAGCCTCAGTGATATCATTTTACATCATGGTTTTTTTGCATTTGTTTACATGTAAGTGACATACAGCTTTTCAAAGTACTTGATCCACTCCATTACAGGTTCAGTATCCCTTATCCAAAATGCTTGCGTCCAAAAGGGTTTCAGATTTCAGAGATTTTCAGATTTTGGAATACAGGGGGTCCCCATTGTACGTTGCCCTGATATGTTTCCCCGCACTCACGTAGCTGAAATTCTGGGGGAAAAAACGTAAAAATTCCCCGCTATTACGTTGCCTACGTGGCACCCTATCTTTTGAGGCAGCTAACAGACACCGTTGTTGTCATGGAATCGAGACGAAACGAAAGACAGACACTCATGCTACTCTTATCAACTTCCTATGAGAGCTTTGCACATGGGCGGCTGTGAGGCACAGCGCACCCCTGGTTCCGTAGTAGAATTGAGAAAAATGACCGGAGGTTGCCTAACTTGCAGGACCTAATTTCCAAATAAGGCAGACCCAGTGCTCGAAATGGAAAATGTTACAAAACCGAACACTTGTATTGGTAGTAGAATGGAAATTTTTACGAAACGGAATGCTTGTTTAAGGACGGTATTTATAAATGTCTGACAAAATGGAATGGTATCATTGGTGTGTGTGATGAGCCGGAGCGGCATTCCAGTGCCTTCCATCTCATTCCGAGCACAGGGCAGACCTTATCTTTCTCCTGAAAAACTCCGAGAAACTCCACCAATAATAAATGATACGTAAAACGCAAGGCTTAAGGATTTGAACTACGTCAAACCTGAGCAAATACCTCAATGATCCTGAATAGAAAGGATCAAGAGTTGAGGGTTGAATTTTTCCCCTCGGGACTTCCCTGTTGTCAAAAAGAAAGAAAGCTCCTGAACGGTGATAACAGCTTATATTTTCCAACTTT
The DNA here is from genome assembly GCA_036926305.1 of Uropetala carovei. NCBI lineage: Eukaryota > Metazoa > Arthropoda > Insecta > Odonata > Petaluridae > Uropetala > Uropetala carovei. The sequence continues at coordinate 523,468 of JAXCHB010000127.1, forward strand.
TCACATGTGAACGGGCACAAAAGTTTGGGAGGATTGCATCCTAAAAATATTTAAAAGCATATATTAGACATGTGTATCTAATTTTTACTTTCTCCATACATAGTATGGGGAAAGTATTGTGATCACAAAAAAATCGACTTCGAAATTTCAACGGAAATATACGTTTTGAGGTCCCTAGAACACGTTTAGACTATTTTCGGAATGATGTGTGTGTATGTGGATGCAATATTTCTCCGATAATACGTCATTATTGTATACATTGACCATTACAAAAAATGTAGAAAATTAATTTCCTACATCTTTTATTTCAAACAATTTTCCATAGCAGTTATTGTTTAGAAATTATTTATAAATAATCGGTTTTTCGGTTTCCGTCAAATATCTCCTTAAAAATGTCGTTATTCGCAATCTTTGTGAAGGCCAAAGTTGTAGAGAATAATATTTCTTCCAAGTTTTGTTTGAAACAAATTTTCATAGAACCATCCATTTGGGAGATATTTTGCTTTTTCTTAATTTCCAGTATACAGTGCCACCACCATGTAGAGGTGAATTCTGTAAACATATTCAAAATATAATTTACGGCAATAAGGACGACTGTATTCTTTTACAATACGAAATTATAATTTTGCCTTATAATGCTATTCATAATAATTTAAATATCTATACCCCAAATATGGAGAAAGTCATGTGTTGGCCACATCAGATTTTTTAAATTACACATATATGTTACATTACTGCACTTACGTAAATATTTTTACATATCACGAAAGTGGGGGTGCAATTGTAAGCATCTGCTGTGCAGTGGGACCTGTGCATCATCGAGGAACCTTCTCAGAGCCTTCCACTCATGTTGTCTTGGCGCTCAAAAAAAAATTTTGGATTTCAGAGCATTTCGGATTTTGGATAAGGGATACTGAACCTGTACTAACAATTCATGTCAGTCTCTGGCTGAATATCATGAAAGGTATCAGCTAAAGATTTTCATCATCTGTAGCAGTGTTTCTCAACCTTTTTCTAAAAAGTACCCCTTTAAAAAAAAAAATTTGAAATACCCCAGGACAATTTTGACGTATAAAAAATTGTTGAACATACAATAAGTTTAATTTTTGTTTATTTATATGCGTGTGTGTGTGTATACATACACACATATAGTTTTTTAAGAAACATGATAATAATATTAATGATTAATAACATTATAGGCAAGGCAGATACAATGATACATACAATATTTTATGCAGAAAAATTATGATAATATGCATATAATTATGATTACTTTAATGCAAAATTTGATCTTGTTTGAATAAAATCAATTTTTTAAACCTAGATTTTAAACTGCTTATTGTTAGAGCCATAATTAAATCATTTTATGAACACATACGTCTTAGTTTAGTTTTTAATTCACTCATGGTTGAAAAACTTGCCTCACATAAGTAAGTTGATGCGAATGGGAGTAGTTCTGTGAGAGCCATGTTACTTATTGTTAGTTGTTTATATTCACCTTTCATTTTTTGCCATTGTATTACATAAATGAATAATGATCTCAGCCCTCTTACCCATTCCCCTCTTTAATGTTTAACGGTCACCCCTCCCCTCCCTTTCACATGAACACGCCACCGTTCAAATACCCTTAACCACACGCCACACTTTCATTCTACATTAGCTATTAAAGATGGGAGCTTAGCTCCCGAAATGTACATCTAGTGTATTTTTGAATATTTAGAGATTCCTTTTTTCTTTTTGAGTGCATGTGTTTGATTGTTCGTCTAAAAGTTTGTGCCTGTATGAGTGAGGGAGTTTAGTGTTTCTTGTTTGTTTCTTGAGCACATGTGTGAGTGATTGGTTACCTACTAGTGCCCTGCATTTCGCCATTTCGGTGAGTGGCAGAGCTTGCGGCCTTGAAATCAAGTCTCTTGTGAGGTGTCTTCCGGTAAACCTGTAAGTTTGACGTTTCTTTTTTCTTTCTTCATTTGTTTTCCGTTTTTTGTGTCTTGTCCCTAAATATTCAAATTTTATGGTTAAGGAGTTTCCTTTTAAACGACTGTAGATTTTGTCAAAGATGTCACAAAGGTAGGATAATCTGAACAACCATATCTCACCATGAAAATATTGTACTAATTCAGATTTCAATTCTGTGAGAAAAACTGTAACTTAAGCCTTTAGCTCAAATAGACGGTTGGACAATCTTCCACTTGACAACCATGGAATATTGGAATGAAGTAATACAGTAATATATTCAGATTCCATATCACAACATAGCGATCAAAAAATACGTGAATTCAGCGCTCAAGACTTTATTAGGTTAACCATCTTCACTGCAACCTTTAGCACAAAGTTTAGATCTGCATTGAGCTGTTTTGCAGCCAATGGCTCTCTGTGGATCATACAATGTGTCAACTTTAATCAAGCAATAAGACCACATTGTCGATCTACCATTGCAGCTGCTCCATCTGTAAACACCAAGACGCACCACTCCCATGATAATCCATGCTTACAAATTACTCATTTAGCAAACTAAAAATGGCTTCGCCTGTTGTCTTCGCATCAAATTCTTTACATAACTATATTTCCTCACATATTCCCTGTTTATCTTCATCAATATATCTAACAAACACCATTAATTAAACTCAATTTGAAATATCTGTGGATTCGTCAAGTTGTAACGCGAACTGTTTTTCTTGATAACTTTTCCTGTAACTTGTTGTATTATATCTTCTGCCATTTCATAAATTATTCTTCTTACTGTATCGTTTGAATGTGGGATATTTTTTATTTTAACTACTTCATTTTCACCAAGCATAATTTCAACAATTCTAATAGAAGCTGGAATTACAAGCTTCTCAGCAATTGTATGTGGTTTCTTTGTTTTTGCTATCATTTGTACGATTTCATAAGAAGCTTGTAAAGTATAAGGGTTAGCACTGAATAACCAAGATAAGCCAAAAAGAATAAACCGCTGTAAAACTGAAAAGAAAAATTTAGATTCCTCGAAATTACAGGTGATAACGTACCTCAGACTTGTTCTCACGTACCTCTGAGGGTACATGTACCCCTAAGGGTATGCGTACCCCAGGTTGAGAAACACTGATCTATAGGTTGTATTGCATGAGCGACTACTTAGTTTTTCACTAATGAACAGAACTACAACGTGCAAATATTTTATGCTTTACACAAAGAAGTACATAAGGACATTTTAACATTTTTTGGCAAATTCCTTCACTTTCCAGTCCAAATAATGCCACATGGAATCATTCCACTTTTTTTACTACATTTATCACTTTTTGTATCTAGTTTTATGCAGGATCTGTGCCTCAAAACAAAAAAAATGTCTTGAATGTATTAATTTCGAGCTGTAAAGGTTAGATCAGTTTCAATGGCAACGACAAATGAAGTATAGCAATAGTACAATTTTTAACATTCACTGGTATTTTTTCCCTGCACAAATTGGATTATAAGAAGTTTATTTTATTTTAACAAAACCTGAGTTTAAAGTGTGTCATGCAACATAAGCTATGATATCCATCGTTTAAAATTAAATGAGGGGCTAAGTTGTTGCCGAGTTATTTAAATGCCCTTTCTGTAAGAGTAAGGTTACCACTTTTGTATTAGTTTAAAATAATACAAACTTGAAATTTGGATGTATGTACAGCTAAAAGAAACATCTTGTCAAAGTAAAATACTGAAAATTATTGGGTACTAAAAATAACCCTTTAATTCCTCCTCATAATTCATGTGTGGCAATTCCATGAGTAAATACACTAACGTCCATAGGATTTTGAAAATGTACCTATCATTTTATAACCAGTAAAAACTCATGTAGCTGCCTTAGAATATGCCAACAAGGGCCACAGTGCATACTGGCAAATGGCAAGATATCTCTTGTCTAATAATTAATATATTAATTTTTTAAATTACATACAGACTAAAGTGAAATAATATATTTGACATATTTGACCTTAAACAAGTGAGTCTTCAAGCTATATTTCTGAGGTCATTGAGAAAAAACTTAGCAAGAGTAGTGGAAAATTATTCAGAAGTTTCAATTTTGTAACGTTACTGTATGTCAGTCATTTTACCAATACAGCTTCTATGAATTGTTTTCAAGTAGAATAATTACCATTTATCCTCATATTGTGCATAACATTTTTGTAATCTAATTCACCAATAATTTGAATAGCTAAATTTTTCGGAAGCCAAGCATTCAGTGATTTTGATTGAATAAATGCTGTTTATCGATTTCTATCATCATTTTATTGGAATTGTTCCAGTAAAGCTGTTGTTTCCAATAATATCATGAAGTTAAGGTTCTTAATCCTATCATGAAAAAATCACTAATTTCTTTATTTTTCTTTACATCTAATACTAAACAGCAGCTATTCAAGTAATTTAATTATTTTTATTTTTAAGATAATTTCTGAAATTGTTCATTATCTTTCAATCTGTTCATATTATAGCATAAAAATGAATTAAACTGGTTGTATAAGCTACTTAGCCCTTTGAGGGTTTTACTAGACGAACTGGAAACAGGTCTCTCCTCAGCAGCAATAAAAAAAAACAAATGCAAAAGGGTGAAAACAGATTCATATCATTTTGCTGCTACAGTAGGAGACTGTTTATCTAAGAAGCCTAGAGCAGTGGTGTCCAACCTTTTCTACCTGGTGGGCCACATCAGTGGTTGCAAATCCTTTGGTGGGTTGCATTGGAAGTTGCCAATTCTTCTTCGGGCTGGATTGAAATCAGAAGTTATTTACTATACATTCTGAGGTGTCACTTAAGTGAAAATCAACTCTAAATGAGGTTTTTAAGCTATACATTCCAATATTAAAAGTTTTATTATCAAAATTTCTATAAAAATGCATGAATTTGTGTGTTAAATTTTTCGGACTGCTTTTTCATCATAGCTTAGTTAGCAGGCCGCACCAAAGTCCTTCGGGCCATAGGAAGGACATCACTGATCTAGAGGTTCCTGTATTCAGGGCTCTCCAGTTTTCTTAATTATTAGCCCTACAATATACAGCTAATATTAACCTTCATTGCCCATGCATGTACATTATGTATGTACATTAAATATGTTGGCAGTGGGCATTATTGGCATTGGTATGCAGAGTTATGTACAATTTTGTCAAGTTAGAGGGACTACAAAAAGTGCAGCTATATATATCTATATATATATATATATATATATATATATATATATATATATATATATATATATATATATATATATATATACACACACACACACACACACACATATACAATGATGCAACATGCATGTAACATTAGAAAATCGCTCTAATTACACTACATGCCATGCATGTTGATTTTTCTGTGGTCTTTGAATGAAGAATATATCGAGGATCAGTTTTTGAGCACGGTTATCTTCCTCTGCACTGGTTACATCTTGATTTCCTTGCTCTAAATTTCATTGGTGCCTTTCACGATTTCAATGGTATTTGAATTTAGAGGTTCAAGAGACCCCTTGGTTGATTTGTTTTATTAATCATGGAACCCCTAACATGTACGATAAGGCCAGCAAGATTGCACATGCAGAGTATGGGTCCCAAAATCAATAACTGACATATATAATGCTTTCACAATACAAGACAGAGCTAATCTTATATTATGCAAGGTGAAACCATGTTTTGTTTACGTAGTTGTTTGGTACTATTGTTATTCTGCTGCAATAACACTTTCATTTCAATTTCTTTTGCTTATATTTAAAATTGTACTTTAAGAAATGTAGTTTCAAAGGTGAAAACTCTAATAATGTAAAACATGTTAGACTATATATTTAATATATAAAGAAGTGTGTCTGTGTTTGACTGTCTATCCTCTATGCATTCGGACACCACAAGAGTCAGTGCAATCAAATTTTGAATGGAATCTACTTTCATCCAGGTGAACGGCCATATTTGTACCTAATTCCAAGGTCCCCAGTTCAATTCCAGGAGCTTTTCTTTTTCTCATTATAATAACTTGTAAATCAGTGTACCATATTTGTGCCTTGCTTATAATCATCATAGAAACTCGAGAAAAATGCCTAAAAAGATTTTTATTTTTATACCATCTACAGCAGGGGTGGGCAAACTTTTCTGCATGGCGGGCCACATCGGTGTTTGCCAATTCTTCAGCGGGCCACATTGAAAGATGCCAATGCTTAGGCGGGCCAGATTCGAGTTTAAATCGGAAATTGCTTAGATTCTTAGGCATCATACATAAGTGAAAAACAAGCACAAACAAGGATTGTAGGGCTAAATTTTCAAAACTAAAGGTTTTATTGTCATAATTTTACCAAACATAATATAAAATTGTGTTAAATTTTACAGATTGCTTTTTCACCAAAGCTTCGCGGGCCACATTAAATGCTCTCGAGGGCCACGGTTTGCCCACCCCTGATCTACAGTATAGAACCTTTTATCCGGGTTCCAGGTATTCAGAATTCCAGTTAACCAGCTATTTTAAAAAATGTTGCATTTTTCCAAAATCTGTTAGGAGAAAGAAATTCAAATTTAATGCCGCACTAGTGATTACCCAGCTCACCACCGTGCATTGGGTGTGCTCCAGTGAACAAGTGAACACTTAATTTGGAAGATAACAAGGAATTTATATTGGAAAGTACCAGAATACTGAAGTATTTCTATTACTGTACAGTACAGGTTTATATTATAATGGTGCTCGAAATGGAAAATATTACGAAATGGAATGTATGTACTGTTAGTGGAACCAAAAGCAGTGGATGCGAAATAACTGACAGAATATTTACAATCACATTTAAATTTGAATTAAACCTTTTGTACTACAATGAAGAAAAGTAAAGACTTTTTTATAATATTTTTATCAAATGAAGTTAAAAAAGTATTACTAAATGTTTGAAGAGACAGAGCTACATATATTACTGACATGTGATGGACTAGAAAATCCTTCCGGTAGGTTTTAGCTCTCCTAGCATTGTATATTCCAGTATACGAGTATATTCCATATAACCGGAAAAACCAGATAACCGGTTATCCCCATATCCCAAGCTTGCCGGATAAAAGGTTCCATACTGTATAATTGAAAATGCATCAAATCATTATGCAAATTTGTTTTGAACCCAGAAATTCACATTTTTTAGCTGAAAATCTTTGGCGCTCATACTGACCACTGAATATGTCAAAATTTGGTACTATTATGTTGTTCTTTTCAAGATGAAGGGCAACAAGGCATTCATTTTTCTCCAAAACATCAGGGTTTGGGTCTAGGTGTAATTTGTCCTTTGTTTACGAGATTTACATGTGAAGAAGTCTTAGTACATTCTTGTATTTTTAATTCTGAATAAATTTTTTAATCAGTACCTCACAGATAATATAGGAACTAGGGAGAGGAAAACATGGTTTTAATTGTTCTCAACAAAAGAATACTCATGTCATCAAATGTAAACGAAATACATAATGGTATGTTTGCCACTTTCTTGAATTTCTATCTCAAATTATAAGTTGCTATTATGTACTCTCACTGACTTTTTGTGACAAATGTACTTTCTCCAAACAAATTTTCTTATCATTGCTTCAAAGGTCATGTAAGAGGTAGAGAAAGGAAAACATGGTTTATTAATTGTTGCCCACTCAAACAATCTTCATAGATATTGCTGTTAGCATTGTTTAATAGAACCCTTGCCTTCTGAGGGGAATTTAAAAATGAGAAAAAGTGTTAAATGGAGAAATAGCTGAACTTGAGTAAATGAAGATACTCTGAGATGTGTTCAGAGCAATTGAGATGAAAATTAAAATTCTAAGGGAAATGTGCTTAATGGCTTATTGGGAGCATCGGTTACAGTTCCTTGGCGTCGATAGATTTTTCACTTAATTGAAACGTAGAATTTTTGTTAAAAACAAATTTGTGGGAATTTTTTATTCTCAGTGAGGCCTCGGGCTCAATAGAATTTGATAAGAGAGGTGATAGATTCTGTGAAATCCAAGACAGATGACCAATAGGAAATCTTAAAGTAAATTTTCACCAGTTTGTCACACATCAAGTATCAGATTTACCCAGGCAATGCCAAGTACTTCAGCTCAAAGATAAATGTGACCAATTATCTGCCGAATGCGGAAAATTCGAATATGCGCGGTTCACCAAACACGAAACAGTATGCAAGCTCTAGAACTGTATAAACAATCTCCAGCGCTAATCTTCCTCTCCCTCAATCTCGAGTAAGCTGTGACCGCACTGAGTTCAGTGCCATACAGTCGAGTTATTTTTGCCACATTTTGCAGATATTTTGGTAATAACCCTTAGAGAACAGAATGGAACTGAAACATAAAGCATCTCCAAATGGCAGTGAGACAAAGAAAAGCCACAAAGTTATTAAGTGTGCAGAGTATCATATGTGAATGTCATTATGTTTATGATTTTATATTTTTAGTTCATCTTATATACAATATAGGTAGGGCTTTCCATCTGTGTGTGTATAAACAATCTACATATCTAGGTATTTATTAGAGAGTTCACACAGCCGCGTTCACATATCCCAATTAATCCCATAAGGTATTAAATTCCTCCAATAAAAGTATCGAACTCATTGCCATGGTAGCCCATTGTTGAGACCAAGAAAAATTTCTACTTTTTTCCGATAAAAACTAAAAATTTGTGCTAAACCTACATGGATTTGAATTCTGTCTTCAAAAATAAGAAACTACAATTTATTAGCTTTCTGATAGTTCAAGTCCCGTGTTCGAATCTTGGTGGGAAATAATTCAAAAAATCAAATAGATAAACCTCTGCACCGATTTACGTTTTTCTTATGGGCAATAATAGGGTAAGAACAACCCCTAATAATTGGATTTTGAACAATTTTAGATTGTTTCCATTGGTTGTGACAAAAAACCTATAATAGTGCCAAATTTCAAGTGTCTAGAGCAGTGGTTCTCAACTGGGGTGTGACACTAAGGTTATTGAGGGGTGACGTGAATATTTGATAAATTCACAGAATCATATTCTGACTTATATAAAAATAAATAAAACCAGGAGAATAAACACACATGCTTATTTAAATGCCAGAATTTTATCTTTATGTGGTTAGGGAAAGGCCAATTTATCTTTACAGGTCACTTGAAGGCAATGCAACTGTAAATGGGATGACGCAAAACTGAACATGGGTGACGCAGACAAAAGAAGGCTCTAGCAAATCTGAAACTGCCTTATAATTTATATCCTAGCAGCTATATATTACAATGGATATAGAATATTATATCTTATATCTAGCATCATCTTGACAAATTGCTGTCCAACATCAAAAGATATGGATATAAATAAATAAATCATCAATGTTAAAAACATAACCATATGTAGGATGTTCAGGAGTTAAAAAAAAGAACTCTTTAAAAATTAAAATAATAGCAATTCCTAAGCAACTAACAAATAATACTGTATATAAAGAAATGTTGTTAATACAGTACCTAATACCAAAAATAGAATGGGCTCATAATATATTTTTTTAATCTAGAAATAATAGTATCATATTAGTGAACTCATGAAATTTGCTTAAAAGTTTTGAACATTATGCATTTTACTTACTGACATTATCTAGTGCAAATACAGAAGGCTATTTTAAAGAAAGATGATTTTACATTTTTGTTGTGTTTTTAAACAAAACTTTCTAACAAAGAAAACATTAATTTTTCTATTAAAATTTCATCCCTATCCTGGAAAACCCATGAGTTGTCATGCTCAATATTTTTAAAGAATAAAACATTTTCAACTTACTATCTCATGATAGAAAAACAAATCTATCCCCATGACTTTTATCTTTGCATTTGCTACACAATGTGAGCAACACTCCCATGAAATAATGGGGATTGAGAAAATATTCCCAGTTTTGGAAGATTTTTAGCAACAAAATTGCAAATCCTCTTAATAGCACAAATGAAAGCAAGAACTAATGCAAATAGAATTAAATAAAATTCATGACAAATAGTCTGCCTATTGCAGCTCTGCTTGCAATACAAGGAGAACGTAATAAAGAGAAAAAAGAAAAACAAAGAAAGAATGAAAGCTAGGAAAGAAAGTATACATGCAGAAGAGATGATCCTGATGATAACCTCAACATTGTTATAAATGTGATGCTATCACTTCAATAGGTCAATCCACTGAATACAGTCATCTTTTGCAGCTGATGCCCTGAGGCACAGGTGCTGTGTAGACTAACAATAAGTTTTATACCTACTTAATTGACTTTAATGGTATTGATGACGTAACTTAAAGCATATGCTCTAGCCAGCGGCTTACAAAGTTTTACATGCCTTTCAAGTCCCTCCACCATATCAAGATTTTAATTCAAGAAAGCATATATTATCATGTCCATGCTTCTCCAGCTCACCAAAGAAAAATCACGGGGCCCAATTCAAAGTGTGTGTGGGGCCTCTCACTATGACACTTCGATATTTTTTTTATTTAAAAGAACGTGTACTTTATAAGCACAACAGATATTTTTTACCGAGTGCAGGGCTTCTTTAAGTATGGGGCCCCATTCACACCGCCATCAAGTCAGCTCTGGGTAGGAGTAATTATTTTCCAATTAAACTAGCAGTAATTGCTATAGACACAGCTGAATCACCAAACCTGGCTTATGCACATTCAAAATCTTTCTTATTTCTACTTGGACTATAAATTTCTCATGATTCTGGGCAATTGATAAAGGAATATCCTCCATTATGTGTAAAACTTTAGGAATAAGTTGCCATCCTGTCCTATAACTTATAGTGTAGTATTGATCCAAAGAATTACAAATGGACATCTCTTTTCCACTCAATCTAGGATGTTTTCTGTATATTCCCTCTGCCTAAAATCCCACACTTACCAACATGGTCATCCAGTAAATTCCATTACCCCATAGGTTGCAAAGGTGATTTTTTTAGTGTGAGAACAGTGTTTGGGTCAATGTACGTATTTCTAATTTTGAAGTCAAAGGTCGCCAATCCCCTTGAGATGGCTACACCTACTCCTAAAGTATCAAGTTTGGGCAAAAACTTTGCATGACACACTGTCTTTAGAAGATGATATACAAGTTTTGAATCAGGCAGCACAACCCACCAGTTTCTTTAATAACTGTTGTTTTTAATCAATTTGTTACAAATACTTCCTTAGGTTGATGAAAGATAATATGCTTTTAAATCAAGTTGTGCAAACTCCTAGTAACTGCTCGTTTGCAAATCAAATATTTTATCCAAAGAGTATGACTATGGCTAGGATTATATGTAAGATTTCATTTCCACAGAGCATAATTTACATTTGGAGACATGTATTCACTTTAGTTGTTGGAACACACTTGATGTGATATAAAATATAGGTGAGAATGCAAAAAATATGTTTAACTCTCGAGCTATCATGCTGATTATTGTTGAGTGACAAAAATAAATTGCATACACTATTTCCAAAATTATATAAAAATTTCACCTTCATCACAGGAATTAGATATGGACCACATACGTAAATTGACATGACAGGGTAGCTGTTCAATGAAACATAATATTTTAACAAAATCACTGCAGTGAAAGTCATATTCGACTCTCATGGGGTCTTGACGTTCACAAGTCAGATATTGCTGGTTTTAGAGAATGTGTAGCCTATATAAGACTTGCTAGTGTTATTTAAATGGAAAGGAACATCCTCAGAAACATTTTCAAACTTTTGGTTCCATATGTCTTTCATATTCTTGCTAGATAAAAAAGAAAGAAGTCATACAGGACCAGGTCTGGTGAATATGGTTGATGATCCAAACTGTAATGTTTTTTTTTATCAGAAAGTCCTTAACTGAAAGCACTGTGTGTGCCAAAGCATTGTCATGGTAAAAAATCTATTTGTAAAGGAACAATTCGGGCCTTGTGCATCAAATGCTGTATTGTAATACTTTTGATTTGCCATGTGATCAGCAGAAACAAATTCATGGTGGGCAATTGCCTTTTTATAAAAAAGATCAGCATCATCTTCACATTCAACTTGGACATCTGAGTTTTATTGGTTCAAGTTGTCATATTCCTGAATCCTTTAATAAAGTTCCGCACAGTAAGTTACTGAAGAAATTAAATGACTATTAAATTAATCGAATGATAATCGAGTGGATCAGGAACTTTCTTAATGACTGTGAACAAATAGTAGTTATAGATGGATTTAAATCAGATTAAGTCAGCGTAGCCTCAGGCGTTCCACAGAGAAGTGTAATTGGCCCCCTACTATTCCTTTTATATATAAACGACTTAGATAAGGTTATTAAAAGTAAAATCAAGTTATTTGCAGATGATACAGTAGTTTACAGAGAGATTAACAATCCTAATGATCAATTATTACTTTCTGACGACTTAAATGCAATTCTCGAGTGGTGTAAAGAGTGGCAGTTGGAATTGAACTTAGGAAAGTGTTCCTTTATGAGATTCTAGTGAAACAAAAACATCGACGCGACAAATTACACTGTTGAAGGCATCCAGCTAAAACCAGCTGCTTCCGTCAAATACTTAGGCATTACTTTAACAAGCAACCTCTCATGGGAAGGCACATACGAAATATATGTGGGAAGGCTAAACAGAAACTAGGATTCATCAAATGCATAAGTGAGGAAAAAGTCAAAGAGACATGTTACTTCTCGTTAGTAAGACCGCTATTAGAGTATGCGTCGAGCATATGGGATCCATACGTGAAAGGATCAATCTCAGAGTTAGAAAGAGTGCAGCGAGAAGCCGCTAGATTCGTCAAAAATTGTTACAATAGAAACAAAAGTGTTACAGGCTTGATACAGGACTTAGGATGGGAATCACTAACTGAGCGCCGATCACGCTCTAGGTTAAAACTTCTTGAAAGATTTAGAATGCATATATTCTCCAGCGATGTCGAAGAAATAATAAGAGCACCAACTTATATTGGTAGAATGGACCATCCTCGTAAAATAAGAGAGATAGCCTGTAGGACTGAGAGGTACAAAGGCTCGTTTTTTCCTAGAACGATAGCTGAGCAGAACAGAAGTTACGATAAGAAATCAGCCGACGTAGAGTGATACTATTCATTATTATGCGCTTTCCCTTGGTGCTATTGCACCCCCTGCCACACACCATTGCGGTGGCTTGCAGGGTGAACTGTAGATATAGATATAAGATCCGACAAATTTCTGCTCTTTTCAATCTTTGCACATCAGTCCACTTTTTAAGAATCATCTTTGAACAAACTTTCTACATGGCCTATTTTTCAGTCAGAATCAATCTTACATTCCCTGTTATATTCAGTTCCTTTGCTATTATTCTAACAGTCAATGGTCAATCATTTATGGTTGCAGTTTACTTATGGTATTTGAGGAAAATACACTATTTTAACATTTTGCAACACAATCCCAACTTTATGTGCAGTGCACTGATCTAGAAAAGGAACTATTTTTCTATTCTTTATGCCCACCTTTGAATCAAGCATGCTTAGCCACTCACTAAATAAAGCTGTAGTTATCCATGACTTTTTAGAATTTCTGTATAAACTGGGAAGTTTTTTTATATTCTTAAAACATCTGGATTTTTTATATTTCCCAATCACAAGTGGCTCTAATTTCTCAGAGCCATCTGCATTGGTACAGAAAAGCACTGTAAATCCCTCCTTGCTTTTTTTCTCTCCATGGCAGGGTTCTCCTTTAACTGCAATAGTTCTATCTGGGAGTAAGTTATAAAAAAATCCAGCCTCATCTGCATTGAAAACGTCTTTAGGATCATAACTCACTAAAATTGTTTGCAGTCTTTTTTCACTCTTCTACCACAATTGTACTAACAGAAGCTTCTTCCCTACACATTTTTAAAGTTCTTAGGTTCCAGCGCACTTTAAACTTCTGTAGCCATACATTTTACCTTTGAAAGTCATCTATTCCCATTTTCAACGCCATTTCCCTAGCCTTCTGTTATAGAATAGGCCCAGATATAGGTATGCTTCTGGCTCTAGCTTCCATCAACCAATCAAATACACATTAATCTAATTCTTCATTTTTCACTGCCCGAGATCTTTTATTGATGAAACCTTAATGTGCTGCTACTTCAGTTTCTTTACGTTTATTTAAAATAGATGTTAGAGTCAATGGTAGTATGCCAAAGGTTTCTGCCACATCTATTTTTCTTTTCCCCTCATCAATGGCTTAGAAAATTGCTAACTTTGTTTCTATTTTCAGCAGCCATCTTTTTCTATGATTTACCATGTCCATTATGGGTCTAAAATTAATTTATTCATAAACGTATTCATTAATTACTTGTGTATTATTTGTAAATATTGTACTTAATATTATACAAGATATAATGAAGGATATTGTTATACACCTAACAAACTTTAATTAGAATCGGAAAATTAATGCATTAATAATTAAATGAAAGTTGTGCAATAATAAATATACTCACGTGATTAAGGACAAAATTAACATTAAAAAACATGTATTTGTAGATTATGTATCCACTATAGCTTAACGAAACAAATCAATGTGGTATAACCAGTAATTTTAACAAGCTCCTCGTATTAGGCAAACAAGCACTACACATTCATAGAAACTTGATGTATACCGGTGTATACCTGGATGCTTGCATGAGGGGATAAACCAGGACGTGTGAGGGGATTCACCAGGCGAGAAATCTTCGCAGCAAAAGCAGTACCTATCTTAAATATTATGCCTACATATGTAACATTATAGTCATGTATTCACAGTTCTTTTCAGATTTGGTAAAAAGTGATATGTACGTTGCAGTGGTGCATTGTTAACCTCAGAACCGCGAAAGAATTGACTTAAATATTGCCTTTGCAATGTTACAGTTATATATTTGCGGCTTTATCAGAGGTGGTAAAAGTAACATGAGGATCACAAAAGAATTGACAATTAAATGCCTTTGCAACATTGTAGTCATATTTTCAGGGCTCCTTTCAAAGGCCATGAAAATTAATGACTACGTAGCAGTGGTGTGTTACCTGAGGATTGAGAATTAATTTACGTTTAAATGATATATCTTTGCAACATTTTAATAATATTCCCGTGACTCTTTTCACGGGTGATTAAAATTGATATGTACATACGTAGCAATGATGTGTAACTTGAGAATCACAAAAAAAAAGAGTGTTAGTCCTTGCCGTTGTTTGCTTTTAGAAGTAAATCTGAGTGAGTTGAACTCGTAGGGCCTGGCATAGGTAATAAACTACGCAACCTAACTTCTACTTAAATTGTGCATATTTGTTGCATTATGATCATATTTTTGGCGACTTTTTCGAGAGGCCACTACAGTGGTTGCTTCAATGGGATAACCTTGTACGTACGCATGCATATACCATCGAATGATTTCTATTGGTTATTCACATGCAAATTTTCACTGCAAACTAGCTTAATTATTTTATCCGTAAACAGGAATATATTATTTTACTATAGGGAGGTTGTTTTTTTATCAGGGGTCCATTTTCCCATTACGAGATATGGAGAATTACGAAAATACGGAGGTACGATATTAAGAGGTTTGTCTATACCGTTACATACGGTTTTGGCAGGACCCAAAAGATATTACGAAATATGGAGGTTTACGATACACTGAGGTTCACTAGATAGAGGTTTTACTACATGTTTTCGGTGTTCCCGAGTCCAAAAAATAGTAGTTACATGCATGCTGTCTGTCAGCTCTAGGGCCTAAATGGTTCAACAAAATTGAATAACTCATATTTTTACATACTATCTTCAAGAATAGATCCTCTGAAAAGATGAAGGATATGGTGCAACAATGAATGGTATTTTATTCTTGTTGATTTTCACAATATGTCAATTAATTTAAAGGTGGCTCTAACAATTTTGATTGAAATTCATTTAGTTACAGAACTTGGTATCATGAACTATACTACATAATCCATATTTCTCAAAAAAAATAACTATAGAGCATCCAGTGAAATTATAATATACTAGCAGAATTTCCCATTGAATTTCAATGGATTTAGTCAAGCTACTACAGCACAACATCCAAACTCTTTAAAATACCTATATAGAAGATACTTTTTAAATTACAATTTGCTTTTCTTAACAATTAATCATATTTGCTTGTAACAATCCATTTCCAAGCCTATTGCATTCAAATATAACGATAATTTTATTTCCTATCATATTACTTTTGCCAAATTCATTTCGTTACTTTCTCCATACGTAGTAATGGGAAAGTATTGTGTACATGAAAAAAATCGACTTCGAGATTTCAATGAAAATACACGTTTTGAGGTCCCTAGAACACGTTTAGATTATTTTCGGAATAATGTCTGTGTGTGTGTGTGTGTGTGTGTGTGTATGTGATTGTGGGCGCTCTACCTCAAAAACTACATGCCATATCGTTACCAAACTTCATATATAACACATTAACATAAGCACAAAGAACTGATTAGTTTTTGGACAATAACGGTTAACCGGAAGTCGAGGTTTATTCAAAACTCGATTTGCTTTTTGTGATATTTCTTCGTTAAAACATCATTATTGTATATACAATTCTATACAAAAGATATAGAGAATGTAATTTCCTGCAACTTTCATTTGAAACAATTTTCTATTGTAGTTATTGTTTAGGAGTTATTTATAAATGATCGGTTTTTTCCCTAAAAACATCGTTATTGGTAATCTTCGGGAGGACCAAAGTTGTAGAGAATAATATTTCTTCCAAGTTTTGTTTGAAACATTTTTGTAGAACCATCCATTTCGGAGATATCTTGCTTTTTACTTTCTCCATATGTAGTAATGGGAAAGTATTGTGTTCACGAAAAAAATCGACTTCGAGATTTCAACGGAAATACACGTTTTGAGGTCCCTAGAACACGTTTAGACTATTTTCGGAATGATGTCTGTGTGTGCGTGCGTGTGTATGCGTATGTGTATGTGATTGTGGGTGCTCTAACTCAAAAAGTAATTGCCTTATCGTTACCAAACTTCATATATAATAGTTTAGCATGAGCACAAAGAACATTAGTTTTTGCACTATAACGGTTAACCGAAAGTCAAGGTTTATTCGAAACCCGATTCGGTTTTTGCGATATTTCTCCGTTAAAACATCATTATTGTATACACAATTCTATACAAATGGTATAGAGAATGTAATTTCCTACAACATTCTTCTGAAACAATTTTCCATAGCAGTTATTGTTTAGGAATTATTTATAGATAACAGGTTTTTCGGTTTCCATCAAATATCTCCTTAAAAACGTCCTTATTGGTCATCTTCGAGAGGACCAAAGTTGTAGAGAATAATATTTCTGACAAGTTTTGTTTGAAACAAACTTTCATAGAACCATCCATTTCGGAGATATTCAACTTTTTTCATAATTTCCAGTATACAGCACCACCACCATGTAGCGGTGAATTCTGTAAACATATTCAATATATACCTAATTTATGGCAATAAGGACGACTGTATTCTTATACGACTCAAAATAATAATTTTGCCTTATTATGCTATTCATAATAATTTAAATATCTATACCCCAAATATGGAGAAAGTCATGTGTTGGCCACATCAGCTTTAGTAATTATTCCTCGCTGAAATATTTACTTTTACGTCTTGTAAGCAAGAAACCCGTGAAAAAGCAACGTGCAGTTGTCCATGATTGAACACTGACTGGTAAATGTACACCAGATACGTGAGCTTATTTACGATAGACGTTATAATGTAGAATATAATGATTTTACTTATAAAAAAAGTAAGATTCCATTATTCGATAGACGAAAGAAGGTTAAATTACTTTCATCAATCGTTATAAACGCTTCCTGAATAATAATCAGTATCTGTTTATGTTGTTATCCATAAACATCGATCGTTTCGTTGCTTAAACAAAAGTGCGAAGCGAATAAAGCTAAACTTTCATCTATTTCTAAGCTTCATTGAAACTAACTGAATCGGAGGTAACAATGACGGCCGCCTTGGAAACGTCCGGAAAGAGTACGAAAAATCCACAAAATTTCGAATCAAATAGCGTATTTCTGAAAACTTTGACCGTGTAACATGTAAACTTCACAGGAATAAGATAGTATAGTTTTTTATTCGTCGAATAAAGCTAAAACAAAAAAAATCAGTCCATATTTACATATTTTTATGCTTGAAGGAACAATACCTTGTAAGTCAAGTAATCGATTCATACGTGTTATCTTATGGAAAAATGTTAATCCCCTACATTGGCAGCACTGATTAATCCTGGTTTACCAAACCTTGACCATACACTAAGTAAGGAAGAATCGTACCAAATTTGGTTATTCTAGCTTTTATCGTTTAGGAGAAGTTTCATGAACAAACACACGCTTCAAAATATATTATAGATTACCATAATCGCAGTCGTAGATGAACTTTTCCCTCTAACAGGTTTCAGATTTCCCCACTAAATGTCCTAATGCTGTATCAGGTAGAGCACTGATCGCAGTGGTGTTTCGAATCACGCTCATGTTAAAAAGTACCAAGTAAAACGGCATCTTATTTGATATCGCGAGCCACTTTTGGTTCCGTTTTCGACCATGGAAATGTTTACATTCCTTTGAATTTCGTTCCTGTTATGTATGCTTCCTAGTATTTTTATAATACAGGGTCATTGAAAAAGAAGTCTGGGATTTCAAAATTTAATATCTCTTTAAATACAGAACAAAACTCATCATTTTTAGAAAATGTGTAAAAACTCTTAAAATTTAATGTCATACTTTAATAGATCTCAATGTAAGCACCATTTGTAGCTCTACAAACATCTAAGTGGTAGACCATTTCTGGCCAGGTATAGTGAAGCATGTCCGGTGTGATTGTTGCTACAGCTGTAGAGATTCTCTGTCGTAGATGGTCCAAGTCACGAATTTTTTCAGCAAAGACGTTTTTCACATTCCCCCACATGAAAAAAACCATTGGTGTTACATCAGGACTTCTTGGAGGCCAGGCTATTGGCCCACCTCTTCCAATCCACCGATTAGGAAACCTAGCATCCAGAGCATGGCGAACCTGTAGACTGAAATGAGGTGAGGTGCCGTCTTGTTGGAAAATAAATTACGTTGAACAGTCACAATACAATGGCACGCACTGAGCTTTCTGCTGAACGGACATCATCTCACTGAATAGAGCTGGCATTTAACGTGAATGCCACCATGCAACTAATAATGCACATCTGCAATCACAGTGCGTTGCGCGGGAAAGATGAAGATAAAACATGGAGAGTTTTTACACATTCTAATAATAAAGTCATGTTTACATGTCCCGAATTTACCGATATATTAAACATTGAAAACCCAGAATTCTTTTTCAATGACCCTGTAAATAATTTTTAAGTTATTATTATTACTCAAAATAAGCAGTTGTCATTAAAAGTTTACTATAAATTTCTACCTATATTTTTGCCAGAATAAGTTGGCATCTGGAATCTGTGTTTGTCAAATTCATCATGAGCCACAGATGCTCCTTTAACATAAAGAGTGATGACCACTAACGAGATTTCTGCTAGCATCAGCATAATGAAATCACCCAAAAAATTGCACCACATTAGTCGAAGGGAGAAGATGCTTAACTTGGGCGGACCTTGTTTAAGGGAGGGGGAATCAGTGAAGAGATCCTTTTTTTTAATTCTAGATGTCAACTTATTCTAGCACAAATTTATTTTTTTCCCTCCCAACTGGCCCAAAAATAGTTGCGTTTGGTACATGAGGGTGCAGGTTACACGAATAAATACAGTATATCCAAACTAACACAAAAAATCATGTGATGGTACAAATGAAAATCAACACTAAACCATTTTTTAAAGTTAAAAGTTCAAAAAGCAAGGTTTTATGGCAACAAGCACAATTAAATACACAAAATATCAGTAGTAAATATCACAGACCATATCTTCAACAAAACTTTGAAGGCTGTATAATATGTTCTAGCCTTGCAAGCGGCAGGTTGCATGCCTCTGCTTTAGCTCGTAAATGGCTTTGACAATGGTGTAACTATTTATCAAGTTTGATTTTTATATATACGAGTTTATCAATATACAGGCAGTCCTCGACTTTCGTACATTCGACTTTCGTACAATTCGCTCTTTCGTACATTGTAAATTCTTGCCCCTGAACCGCCTTCGGTACGCCGAACAACGTCGAATTCGGACTTTCGTTCGTCAGCTGACGATCAAACATTTCGAGCTATCGCATAATGGCGCTGTCAGTCAGCCAAGCCAACACTTTTAATAAATTAAAGTATGCTACGTAATAATATACATATTGTATGTAATGTAAGATTTGTGTGTAATGTTTTTTAATATTGTACTGAAATTTGACAAGATTAATACCACTGTAAAGTCGGTTAATAATCAATAAATTATTGTTATTATTCAGACTTGGCAACATTACCGTCATTGTTTGTACGTACAGCAGTGTTTGTTTGTGCATTTTACACGTATTATTTTATAAACATGAGTGATAAATGGAAAACTGAAAGTGCTAATACAAATGAAAATAAATGTAGGGCTCATAAAGTGAACACGATTGAGACAAAGATGGAAATAATTAGGCGTGCCAAAAGCGGCGAATCTTTAGCTTCAATCGGATGCTCATTGGACTTAAGCCGGTCAAGTGTGTGTTCAACTGTGAAGGAGAAGAACAAATATAATAATACAATATGTACTGTGGCATTCTGAATAAACGCCACATTTTTTAAAGAGCAAGGAACCAATCTACACACGCTTCGATGACGTTGGCGATATCCCTTTAGCAGACCGCAAAGCAATTTGAGACATAATGATCGTGCAGTAGCTTGGCTTTCTCGTGAATGACAATTGAACTCAGGGGACTTTCTTGATCGCTTCTTCACTTATCTTAATCGATCTTATTGTGGACTCATTCACACTAAGTAATTTACCAACTGATGAAGCAAATTCATTATGCGCAAGTCTATCTAAAACTTCAATTTTCTTCTCCAAACTCGTCACTTTTTTTGCCCTTTTCTTTCATTTCAATCATCACTCTCTTTGGGGCCAAGTTTAGGCAATATTACAAAAAACTATGAAAATAGCAAATGCTTTAATGAAAAAAGAGGGATTTCGTATGTGCACTTCAGGTGGTTCTCGACTTCTTGCGTTCGAGATTCGTACAACTCGCACATTAATAATAATAATATTTATTTACAACCGGTAATCACATTGTAGTCACAAATCACAGAATAAGTTTCATTAATCACAAAGTAATTTATTATCCAACTCATAGCCTGTAAAACGGTATTGGGGTTCAGCAACAGCTGGTCTTCCACCTCTTCCAGAAAAGACTGCCATAAACAAAGATAATTTCACCAAAAATACAAAAAAATAAATAGACATAAACAAGAAAAAGGGAACTTAATACCAAGATATAATAACTATAGCCAATTACACTATGTGTGTGATAATCTTAGGATAATACAAGGGAACAAGAACCCAAGATAGCATAGATTGACACCTCTGAACCGCCTTTTGTGCACCGATCAGACTTTCGCACGTCAGCTAAATGACGAACGAATATTTCGAGTGGTGCTGGTTGCCAGCCACCAGTTTCCACCATGTTGCCATCTTTGTCCGAACAGCAGTGTTTATTTGTGCAATTATTTAAATATTTTATTGCATTTTGCCCTATCTCTCTATATTATAAAATCGACCATTGTGTCTAAAAAGCCCCTGCACAAAAAAACTAAACATTTATACCATAATTAGAGATTTTATAATATTTTTTGGCTCTCTGGGAACGGAACCCCTCTATAACATGTAAATCTCTCTTCGACTTTCGTACATTCGACTTTCGGACATGTTTTCAGGAACGCATTATGTACGAAAGTCGAGGACTGCCTGTACTTGTATTAATAGCATTTAGGTGCAGAGGACATTTTCCATGGTTGTTTTTGTAGCAGTATTAGTTCCTTCCAGTCAGGAATGAGCATAGTGAGACCAGATGCTTAAACATGTGAGAAATTTTGTGCAATGTCTATAGTACTAATTTTTTTGTCATAATCATATATAAAAAATAAAACTTTATCAATGACATCACTACTCAGAACTGCATATGATTGTCATGCATTATGTTCAAATGTTACCATCGCTGTTTCTTATGAAGTGATGCATTCTTCATACATAAATAATAATTTACTATTACTAGAATAATTCTTAAATAGACTGTATATTCACTTTCCTTTAATGCAGAGTAGGCCCAGCCATTGTAGTTTGGCATTTGCTGTTTTTTATTTATTCACTACATTTACCCTAAACCTATGCTACGAGGGAGAGTCAGAAAGTATCTGCAATGTATTTTTTTAAATTAACACAAAAACAATAGAGAACTTACAAGAGCATCATTTTTCAATATAGTTCCCCTGCTTTTCAACACACTTAGTCCAGCATTGCATAAGCTTCTGTATGCCATCAGAAAAAAGTGTTTTTGGCTGAGTTACAAGCCATGCATGCACCGCTTCCTTCACTTCTTGGTCACTGGCAAATCGGCAGCCTTTAAAGCGTCTTTGAATGGACGAAAGTGATGATAGTCCGAAGGGGCGAGGTCAGGGCTGTACGAAGGATGCTCTATCACCTCAAAGTGCAGTTTCCGGAGGGTTTCAACAGTCTGGGCGGCAGTGTGTGGACGGGTGTTGGCAGATGTCCAAATGGCTGCACTTGTGCTCTTCTGTGAGTTGTTTGGGAAACCATCTCGCACAGACTTTATGAAAATCAAGTCTGTTGTGGATGATTTTATGGGCAGAACCATGACTGATTTGCAGGTGATATGCCACTTCATCAATAGTCACCCATCTGTTATTCAGAATCATGACATGGGTCATTCAATGTTCTCATCAGTAGCAGACGTGGACGGGCGCCCCGATCGTTCTTCATCAGGGACACTTGCGCGACCGTTTTTGAACATGTTAATCCAATCGTACACACTCCGCTGCAGAATAGCAATGTTCCCATACTGTACTGAAAGTCTTCAATGGATTTCTGCCCCAGGTACACCTTCAGCCCACAAAAATCGAATCACTGCACGCTGCTCTTCTTTGGTGCATTCTATGGTGCATACGGCAAGTGGAGCGGCCATGTTAACACCGCTACAACGACACAATAACTGCCCATTCAAGGTCGAAACCACACCAAAATGACTAAGAGAGTCCACACTTAGAGTTATGCATGCAATTAGCAGTGCAGGCAACAAAACAAAAATTTTAAAAATACATTGCGGATACTTTAACTCACCCTCATATCAGTAAGAGAAACTAAATACAGTAGAACTCCAATTATCTGAACGCCAATTATCCGAATGTCCAATTATCTGAACTGAAATCATTCAACACATCGTTGCCTACATTCCCCATATTTTTGCCCATAACAATTATTTCCGATCAGCTTGTAATTACTTTGATTACAGTTTTTCTATTTTTGTCTTACATTCAGTATATTTTGTTTTCTTTTACAATTCTTTGTGAAAAGGCAATACATTTTAATGAAAAACTTTGTGGCAGTCCAGAATTTAAGGCAAGCTCTGGATGGCTGAGGAATTTTAAATTACAACACAGTATACATCAACTGGATATTTATGGCGGAAAGCTTTCAGCTGACTTTCATGGAGCCGATAATTTTGTTAATATTTTAGAAGACTTCATTCAAAAAGAAAAATACAATGTAGACTTTATCTACAATGCAGATGAAACCGGACTTAACTAGAAAACTCGGCCAAAAAAATCATTTGCATCACGGAGAGAATTGACTCCACCCAGTTACAAAGTGTCCAAAGATAGGGTAACAATTTTGTTACGTGCTAATGCCAGTGGAAATCACAAGCAGCCTGTGCTACTCATTGGGAAATCAGCAAAACCTCAGGCATTCAAGTGTTTCTGGAATGGTATGACAAAAACCTTCATTCCCAAGGTTAAACAATCATATGCCTGGAGACAGCAATGGAATGGTTGGAGGGACAAGAAGAGTGTGATTCAGTCCAATTGCTTTGTTTAAGAAGATTACGAGATTTAGCTGCAAAAAGATGAAGACTTCTGCAAAACAACTATCAATCATTCAGTTCTTGTCTTAAATAAATGAAATTTTATATTCAAATGTTGCATTTTACATACATTATATATCTTTGTAGACCACCAAATTAATATTATAATTTTTTTTGTACAATGCATCGTAATATGCATTTTACAACATAAATACATGTTCTAAATACATGAACCTTGTTTACTTTACTCCAATGTTTTATTCTGTCCAATTATCCGAATTTTCAATTATCCGAAGCACCCTTGGTCCCAATTAGATCGGATAATCGGAGTTCTACTGTATAAGATTTGGTGATGTGCGTGTAATGTCTTATTCATGTAATCCTTATTTTAAACTATATATCCAGAAAAATTAAAATCCATGGAATGCACTCTCTGCAACTTTTAATCTCGATATTGCAATGCCAAATCTGTTTAGTAATAAAAAAGGACATAAGATAAAAATGATCCACAACAAGAATTAAGTACAACATGAAAGTATATAGGTACATACATATATGCTCTATTAAAGTAAAATCCTATATAAGGCCAATCTTAAACTAAGATGATGTCATATCTGTGAAAAGCAGCAGATGAACATGAAAATGTAAGACCAGAAACAAGTGTACACAATATGGAGAATCATACTTGAAAATGGTAATTTTTATTGGCAAGAGAGATTATGAAAGTGAGGGGAATGCATTAGTTCCGATACCTACCCTACCACTTCTTTTTGATTTTAAATGAAAAAAATATGCATATAACCAGGGCTGCCGAGAGCCAGCGCGGGCCCTGGGGCAAATACCATTGCCGGGCCTCTTTTCTCTGTTTTATGTTCAAAAAGGGAACGTGGTCTCTCGGCAGGCCCAGTACAGCCGACTCCCCCTCCCCCCTTCTCTAGGTATTGGCTCGCAGTATTATAAACAGAATTTGTCAAATTCCATCCAATTAAAATTTTTTATCAAAATTACATGTAAAATATATGTTGGTACTATATGTATCACATCATAATTAGGCTTGGTATGATTCGATTAATTTCAATAAACAGCAAATTTGTAAAAATCAAATATTCGATGAAATTTACCGTAATTTTCCCATTATAATATGCAACCTATATAACACGCACCCATGTTTTCACGAGTGAAATCTGAAAATTCTCTTATCACTATGTATAATACGCACCTATTTTTTTGTAAAAGATCAATGTAATTTTACTTGACTATGTGTAGTATCGGGACAGTTCTCGCCTTGCCGCCAAATGAGATACCTGTGAGAGAGTTTACAAGGATATCACGTTACATTCTGACTCTCCCATTAAAGATTGCTACGCTATATAAAAACATTTTGTCTCAATGTCGGCTTTTGTATTAATCTTGTCAGTTGGAATACGAGTTTGCGCTTGGCTGCCAAACTAGATATGTGTGAGAGTTTACGAAAATATCACATTACGTTCTGACTCTCCCATTAAAGATCACTACACTGCATACAAACATTTTGTCTCAATGTCCCCTTTTGTATTAATCTGGTCAGTTGGAATATGAGTTTGTGCTTTGCTGCCAAAATAGATATGTGTGAGAGAGTTTACGAAAATATTGTGTTATGTTCTGACTCCCGTTAAAGATCGATACAATGTATAAAAACCTCAGTCTCAATGTCACCTTTTGTATTAATCTGGTCGGTTGGAATAACAGTTCGTCCTATGCCGCTCAGCGATATTATTTACGTGAACATCAAGTCCAGTTCATACAAGCCGATCGAGTTGTGTAAAATCTTCTCGGCGACGCAATTTATGTAGATGATGAGCGAAAACACAAGATTGCTGAGGAACTGTTTGAGGACAGTGAGGGGAGTGGTAATGAATTCCTAGGCTTTAGTAATTCTGACAACTAAAGTAAATAAATAAATATTCGTATTTTTGTTTTGAAAAACAATATTTAAAGGAATGTTATCAAAATGCATTGAAATGTGCAATTTATTTGTAAAAACATGTTCGAAAATATAAATTATTTCCGTACTAAAAAAAGTTTATGCATTTATAACCATATATAATACGCACCCTAACTTTTTGTGAACTATTTTAAGAAAAAAATGCGTATTATAATCAGATATAATCAGAAAATAATGGTAATTGCCGTCGATAAGTGTAAGTTTTTCATCACTAAATTTTTTGCAAAATTACATGTCATGGTTTTTAAATTTAGTTTTCCAAATTAACACCTAAAATGTATTTTAGTACCAAAAAAGCAACGCGTAAAAAAAATCAGTACTTGTCATAACAGATGACCACATTTGAATTGAAATTTCCTACACTATGCATTGTGAGGTCCCCCGTGACATTTTTAAGTAGCTGCATATCTTGCGCTGCAACAGAGTCTAAAAGTATGAATTACGTAAGAGTAGATCTTAGTATGAATGAATACCGATCGCCAGATGTCCCTATAGTACTTTAACTAATAAATTCTCATAAAATTTACATTTCTAGGAGCCATACGTATAATCCATCCTCTGAAGGAGAGTTCTGTGTTTGCGTTCTAGGCATTTTTCTAGATTCCCCCTGATTTTTTTTACCAACATCACAACTTTTTCCTTCATAATATTTACATATAAATTTGGTTGTATATTATACAGTGGGTTCCGCTTATTAGAATCAGTGGTTAATTGAATCAGCCGCTTTATTGAATCAAAACTGGAAAACCGAAACCATTTTGTACCTAACATTTTAAAAAACCTCCCCTTATTGGAATCACTTATTTCAGTTTATTGAATCGCGCAGCAAAGAATGAATGCAGAGTTGTATACCTAAAGTTGCTAAATGTTACAGAAAAGCGGATTTTCATCACATCGAGCAGAAATGAAAACCGAAGAGGAGGAAGTTGAAGAAGAGTTCAGTAGATTGAATTCGATAGATGATGACATTGTTGTAGCTCTTATTGACAGGAGATGACATTGTAGTTGGCATTCGAAATTACAATTCAAGTGTTGATGAAGAAGTGGAGGAAGATTACCATGAAGTATACTGTTTAGGTACTGCTTAAGAAGTCAGATGTGTTTTAGCTGTCCTTAGGAAAAAACCGAATTGAGAGGACAGGCGGAAAAGTTCGACCGCTTAGTATACGTACACCGATGGAAGATGACTTGATTCCTAATCTTAAGGAGGTCACAATTCAAATGATTTTAGGTAACTATTTTTAAAATAACTCGAAAAGTGAAATTCGTGTTTAAAATTTTATTTGTTATAAACTTTCTTATATTATATCTCTCAAAAATTAGCATAACCATGAAATTTTTATATACGAAAGAGATATGAACTTTATTCTAACATTTTCTTATGTGCCATAACTAAAATACGCAGACTCCAGATTCTTGAATCAGCCGTTTAATTGAATCAAATAACGGATTCCCGACTTGATTCTAATAAGCGGAACCCACTGTAATTGCGTAACATTAAGTTCGTTATTGAATGGTCGCGATTTCGCAATTGTATGATTCAATGAATAAAATTTAGTTTCTCATCTCTAAAAAATTAGGAGTAAACAGTATTGTCCTTTAGAACTGACCGTATGACGACACTCCGAGTGCTTGTGGGTCTGGAACCCGGGCCCAAAGATGGAATTTCCCGAAGGGGAGAAAAATAATAGTGGGGAGGAGTTTGAGGGCACTAAGGGGTGATGAAAAAGCAGTGGGTTGGGTTGGGAAAACCCAAATCCAAATCTGAGAAATGGGAAATGGAGAAAACGCCATCCGTTTGTATTGGTTGCACCCGCATATTGCGATAGGAAAATCTTATGACAGATCCTAATACCGGGCCCCGGAGATTTTGCCCCAGTATCTCCACCCTTTCGGTGGCCCTGCATATAACACAAGATAAGATTTAGTAACATTTGATTTGAAGTATTGTTCTTCATAAGTTATTTTGACTTTAAACTTGGTGCCATACATCAATGGCTTGAGAATTTTTTATAACTAAGCTAAGCTGATAGGCATACAGGGTTAAAATGAAGTTAAAAAAAATACTATAATTGATTAATCAATAATTCTCCAGTCCTATTTATTGCTGACAAGCTGTATTCGACTGTAACAATTTATATATGTGTTTGTGTGCTTAAGGAAAAGGAAATGTTATTTTTAAAGGTGGGTGGCAACAAGGTGTTGGAGGAAACCCAGTGGACACTTACCAAAACTGGAGAGCTGCTGAGGGTGCTGAAGACACATGAAAAACAGAAACACATGAAAAACAGAAACACACGAAAAACAACACAAATTTGAAAGCTTTTTGGGCAGAAGCCCTTCGTCAGCAACAGATAGAGAAGTACTGTTTGAAGTGATGCACTGGGTAGGGATATAAGAGGGTGATGCGAGGGGTTTCAAGATAGGCAGGGAGGGAGAATGACCAATAAGGCTAGCGGAGATTGAGATGGGGGGGGGTAGAAAGTCAAGTAGGTGTATATGGGCTAATTCCAGCTGTTGAAGTAGGGGGGCAGGGGTGTCGTCCGGTAGGGCACAGAAAATCCTTACATTAAAGCAAGTATTAAAAGATATCTTGTGTAAATTATATATACAGGGTGAGTCTTAATTACATACCTTAAATATAAGCATCGTGTTTTACACTACAGCCAAGCAAAAAAGTTCATATAAACATATGGTCGCAACCGCTTCATTAGCGAGATATGGCAGCAGGAAGCACGAGGAAAGAAAAGTAGACAGATAACATAGTTTTGGATCAGACGTGTATTAGCTGTGAACAGAACAGCATCTGGTTAGTTAGAAATAATTTACAAAAGATGTTCAAACTGTCCACCATTACAGTCAGTGCACAACTGAGCCCTGTTGCGCCAAGAATTCCTGGCTCGCTGAAGGACGTCAGGCATTTCGCGTATTGTCGTCCCAGCAGCTTCAATGACATGCCATAGCTCGTCACGCGTATTACATCGTTGGGCGTAAACGATGCTCTTTAGATGGCCCCACAAGTAAAAGTCGGCAGGAGTGAGATCGGGTGATCGCGGAGGCCACACAACTAGTCCATTTCGTCCTATCCATCGACCTGGGTAGTGACTGTCCAAATACCGCTTGACATCTCAAGCAGAATGGGCAGGAGCCCCATCATGCAATACCCACATTGTCTGACGCGTTCCCAAGGGTATGTCGTCTAGTAGCTGCAGTAATTGTCGAGACAGAAACCGTAAATAGGAGGACCCTGACAGTCGAGGCGGTAGCTCATAAGGACCTAGGAGGAGATCGCCAATTATTCCCGCCCAACATTAATTGCAAACTGCTGTTGGAATCGTGTTCCCTGAAATGTATGTGGATTTTCATCAGCCCATGTGTGCTGGTTACGATATGCTGCATCCTGCTTCAGTAGCCATTCGCAGAATGCTCTTCGACGCTCATAATCCAGCAGCGGTTGCAGAGCTTGAACACACTGTAAGTGGAATGGGTACAACAACTGATCACTGTTCGCTGGGAAATCTGGTGACGAACAGCCAACCGCCTGGTACTAGTACCAGGGGACCGTTCAACGGAATGCAGAACATCCTCTTCCACATCGGCGCTCCTGCGACTTCGTGGTCTACCAGCATTTGTCATAATGGGCCGCATACAACCTGTTTCTCTCAGACGACGTTACAGAGAAATGAATGTCCTGCGATTTGGATGCCGTCGTCGCGGATACCTTTCGGCGTAAAGACGTGCAGCAACTGCACTGTTCCGCTCTGCTTCTCCGTACAGCAGTATCATATCTGTTAATTCGTCTAATGAATAGTCCGCATTATGCGCCATTCTTCAATACATAACGTGTCTCCCAGAACAGTAACCCTGTGTGACTGAATGATTGCTTTCTAGTGTCGCGTCGTTGCCTCGCTGTTGCTATTGTTGCCATTGTTGATTTTGTTGCCATTGTTGCCGACAAAGCACGAGAGGGGAAGGGAAAGGATTGGAAGGAGAAATGATCGAGTTTTTTTTATAATATTGCCATATCTCGCTAACGAAGCGGTTGCGACCATATGTTTATATGAACTTTTTTGCTTGGCTGTAGGTGTAGAACACGATGGTTATATTTAAGGTATGTAATTAAGACTCATCCTGTATATGTGTGTGTGTATATACAGGGTGTATTTAAATTCCACCAACAAACTTCTAGGACTTGTAGGTGGGTTAGAGGTATGATCCGAAAAATTAATACGAGATGTCTGCGTCGCCTCATTATTGAGATGCAGGCCGATGAATGTACCGTCTTCACGTCTCTGTCGCTGCTTGTTGTTGCATAGTTGGGACTGCTATGCGCGGTTCAACGTGACTGATCTGGCCGCATTGAACTGAACTCCTTGATTCCTTGATCAGTAGCTTGTTAGCCTGGCACGTGCCACCATGTCTCTGTTGTGAGTTTATTTGCATTAGTGCATGAGAGACATCAGCAATGGATGCATATACGTGGGAAGAACTGACAGATATGCTCCTTGCGTATGGTGCAGCAGATGGCAATGGAAGGAAGGCTCAGCGGATGTATCAGGGACACTTTCCTAATCATCCACTTCTGCACCACAGCACGTTTACATCCATAAATCGACGGATAAGAGAGACTGGCACATTGAAGGTCAACAGGCATGATTGTGGATGGAGGAGAACTGTCCAAAGTCTGCTCTTTGAGGAAGCGGTCTTGGATATGGTTGCTGACGAATCATCAACCAGCATGCGCCGAGTTAGGCACGCCATGCATGCATCTCACACTGCTGTTTGGCAGATCGTGCATGAGCAGCAGCTACACCCATATCATCTGCAAAAAATGCAGGCAATAAGCCCAGCAAACTACCCCAGGCGACAGGAGTTTACTCAGTGGTTCTTCCAGTGCTGTGCTGCAGAGCCCCGGTTCCCCAGCATCGTGCTCTACACAGATGAGGCATCCTTCACTCGAGAGAGTATTATCAACAGCCATAATAGCCATGTTTGGGCCAAATAAAACCCGCATGCAGCAGTTGAACAAGGCCATCAGCAAAAAGATTTTCCATCAATGTCTGGGGTGGTATTGTTCATGCTTTTTTAATAGGCCCTACATACTTCCTGCACGCTTGATAGGACTGGTCTACAGGAATTTTTTGGAGCAGTCACTGCCAGAATTGTTGGAGGATGTGCCCTTAGACGTTTGCCGAAGGATGTTGTTCATGCACGACTGGGCCCTAGCAAATTTCAGCATGGATGTGCGAGAATACCTGAACAATGTTTTCCCTGCGCGGTGGATTAGGTCCTGTTTCCTGGCCTGCTCGCTCACCAGACCTAAATCCACTTGACTTTTTCATCTGGGAACATCTCATGTGTCTCACCTACGTTACTTCAGTAAAGCCAGAAGATAATCTTCTGCCCAGGATCCAGACAGCATGCGACAACATACACCTGGTAATTTCGAGCGACTGCGACAGTCAATGGTGCATTGCTGCAGGTTTTGCAATGAAGTCGGTGGTCGTCACTTTGAACAGCTGCTGTAGTTTCCATGTTAATGCTGAAAGGCCTGATTATCATCATATCATTGTTACCTTTGCACAATTAAATTTCCCACTCTTGTCTGTTTTCACCATCTAAGTACACTTAGGGACTTCCATTAATTACGTAAGAGATCTTAAGCCATGTTTTGAAACTTTATTCCTACTACTGAAGAAAATGATATTTACCGTCCCATGTTATTTGTACATTAGGACGTAAAGATTTTTCATATTCTGCCCTCTCAGAGTCTTATGTAATTAAATGACCCTAATAACTTCCTGCTACTGATCAAGGAATCAGTGCCGAACCACACATAGCAGTCCCAACTATGCAAACTACAAGCAGCGACAGAGGCGCTGGGATGGTTGCAAACCCTACAGGGGCAACGGTACATTCATCGGCCTGTATCTCAGTAATGAGGCGACGCAGACAACTCGGACTAATTTTTTGGAGCATACGAGGTGCTACCCAAAAGTTCCCGAAATGTATCTGAAAAAAAAAGTAGACTTGTAGTCCCCTTGGGAGCGTACAAAACGATCCCAACGTTTCTGCCACGATCGGAAGCTGTACTGGAAGTCCTTTTGTGTCAGCATCTTCAGCACCTCCTGCGATTCGGCCTGGATCTCCTCTACGGTGTCAAATCTTCGCCCCTTCAACTTGATTTTCATCTTGGGGAAGAGGAAGAAGTCACAGGGGGCTAAATCAGGCGAGTAAGGGGGGTGGGGGACGGCCGCCATGTTTTTGGAGGCCAAAAACCGTTGCACAGCCAGAGCGGTGTGCATGGGCGCATTGTCGTGATGGAGCACCCAGTTGTTCCTGCGCCATTTCTCTGGCCGCTTTTGCCTCATGTCCGCCCTAAGCCACCTCAGGACATCGCAGTAGAACTTCGCATTGACGGTCTGACCTGGAGGGATGAATTCCTTGTGGATAATACCGTCAATGTCGAAAAAGCAGATCAGCATTGACTTAACATTGCTTTTGACTTGCCGTGCTTTCTTCGGTCGGGGTGAAGATGGACTCTTCCACTGGGACGATTGCTGTTTTGTTTCAGGGTCGTACCCATAAACCCAACTTTCGTCACCAGTTACGACCTTAGAAAGGAAGTCTGGGTCATTTCTGACCTGCTCCTGAAGTTCCATGCAGACTTCCAGCCAACGTTGCTTCTGGTCGTCAGACAGCAGCCTTGGCACGAATTTTGCAACAATCCGCCTCATGTTGAGTTCGTCCAACAAAATGCACTGGCATGTCCCGTATGACTGTCCCACAATGTTGCAAATGTCATGGATCGTTCGCCTACGGTCCTCGAGGATAGCCGCATGCACTTTTTCAACATTTTCCACCATTGTGCCGGTTGAAGGTCGTCCAGAACGTGTGTCATCATCAACTGACGTTCGGCCATTGTTAAACCGGTTAAACCAGTCATAGGTTTGTGTCTGACCCAAAGCGTCATCACCAAATGCTTGTTTAAGCATTTTGTGTTTCTGCCGCACTCTTGCCAAGTTTGAAGCAAAACTTGATGCACACACGCTGCTCCTTCACGTCCACCATTTCAACGAAAAAAATCACAAAATGACACAAACACGATGTTATAAAAATGCATAGAACATAAGAATGCGTGCACTCAGCGCGAAGCCACGTCGCACACTGGTTCACAAAGGATACATGCAGCACTACTGAGCACCACTAGTCCGTACTACTATCGGTTCCCATGCGATGTTTAACTTTCAGGAACTTTTGGGTAGCACCTCGTACCTCAAACCCACCTACAAGCCCTAGAAGTTTGTCAGTGGAATTTAAATACACCCTGTATATACAGTAAAACCTGTGAAAGGCAGAAACCTGCCAAAGCCAGAAATCCAAAATAAAATCGTACTAGTAGATACCGCTTTTCATCTGAATGTCTCTCTGTAAGGTGGAAACTGCGAGACATGGACGGAAAGGATTTTTTCTTGTAATTTTTGTATTATTAAGTTAATTCTGAACCTGCGAAAGACGGAAAGTAGAATCAGTCTCTTTAAAATATGTCTCGAAGGCCTTCAATATATACAGGGTATCCCACGAAACATTTCTCAGTCGTTCGTTAGTGTGTACAAAAAGCCTGCATCAAAAATTGTTTTAGAAACTGTGGCTTTGTTTTTGATTACGCTAATGAATGTGACGATGCAGGCAGCGATGGTGATTACTGTGACACTCAAAATTTGATTGATGAGATGTATTAAGTTGAGGGTACTAACGTAAGTGCAAAAAAATTCATAAATACTGATGAAAGCTTTATCATGGAGACTGATGAAATTGACTTGAAAACTGTGGTAGAATCACAAAGCAATGAAACTGTTCCCAATTCAGAGTATGAACAGAATGAGGAAGATTGTGAAAAAGTGGAAATGCAATAACCTCGGAAGTTCTACACTATCGTAAAGTTTTAGAAACATTCTGTCAGAATGAAGGGTGAAAATTATTTCTTTAGCAAAGTTATAGAAATAGTTTTTCTTTTGCCATGTTAATCAAATCACAGAAAAAACAGCACAACTAAAATTTGATAGTTTTTCAAATAATTTTCTAGAATTTTTTAACTTTGTTTAATATTTTTATTGGATTTTAATGTTTATTTGAAACGTTTTGCAACTGTATGAAATTTAACTGTTCTGTTTCAGAAATATTGCAGAATTTTTAAAAGAAGTTTTTTAATTTCTAATAAAATCAGAATTGTGCAAGCATGCAATTTCAAGTTTTTCGTCTCATTTATTATATATATTGATTTTTGTTGTAATTTAAAAGCTTTTGTTTCCAATAAGACAGAAAAA
This sequence comes from Uropetala carovei, assembly GCA_036926305.1. NCBI lineage: Eukaryota > Metazoa > Arthropoda > Insecta > Odonata > Petaluridae > Uropetala > Uropetala carovei. The sequence continues at coordinate 557,711 of JAXCHB010000127.1, forward strand.
TTTCTATTTTCTAGTTAAAATCTACTAAAAGAAAAGAGTTGCGTAAATTATTTCAAGCTGTATAAGGTGGAAAACCAGCAAAAGATGGAATAATATGCCCGTTCCGTGAGGTTCCGCCTTTCGCAGGTTTTACTGTGTGTGTGTATGTATATATGTGTGTGTATACACACACACACAGTAAAAGCCCATTCTAACAGCACCGACGGGACCAAAGGCGTGCCGCTAAAATGAATGTGCCGCTATAACGAATGGTACTGCAAAATCACATTCCATTTACTTTAAGAGCATATTTGGTATCTTTTACCAATAAGATATTGAATATGTTTTTCTTCGTTATCTAATTTATTATTTTTGCCATAATTATTACGGTGTAATAAATCTATCTCACTATATATTAATTTTACATTGATGTCTGTCGACATTTGTGTATACGTAATTTATATCGGCATATTTCTCGAGAACCGTTCGTCGTAAAGATATGTGGTAAACGGTGTTTTGTTTCTACTGGCTATGAGGTCCCTGGAAAAATATTTTCGTTTGCTATAGTGTCTAGGTTCGAATCCAGGAGACAATTATATTTTCCCACACATGGCATTTTCGATTTTTCAGAGTGCAAGGTTTTTTACCTTCATTCACCAAAATACGTAAATATGGACTGATTTTCTTCCTTTTGGCATAATTCGTCGGCTAAAACTCTATACTATTTTATTCTTGCGATGTTTACATGTTACACAGTCGACGTTTTCAGAAATACGCATTCTTTTTCAAAATTTTGCGGATTTTTCGTACGCATTCCGCGCGTTGCCAAGGAGAGACTCATTGTTGCCTCCGATTCATCTAATGCCAATTAAACCTTCAAATAGACAAAAGAAAAGTGTTATTCGCATCGACCTGTTGTTTGAGCATCGAAATTAATGAATCATAGCAACGTAAATATTTAAGGACAATTATTCTGTTGACTGCATATTGCTGCATATGGGAAGCGTTTCTAACGATTTAGTCGAAGCAACTGAATCTTCATTTCATCGTTTGAATGCTGGAATCTTACTTTTTTGTAAGTAGAACCATTATATTACAAATCTGTAATCCTAATTAAGGCAAATAGGCTCACGCATAAATTAAAAATTAGATGAGAAAAGGAATGCACGTTATTTGGTAAACGCATTATATGGTTAGCTTCTCTTCATTGACTGTCTAAATAAATGCTTCCATTGACGTCGCCTTTATAGTAGGTCCTGTAAGAAGTTAGCAATTAAAGGAAAGCAACTGTTTGTGAGTTCGTCTATAAGGGTGCAACGATAATCATTGGAACTAAGGTAAGGTACAATTAAAAAGTTTTCCCCTTTGAATATACCGCGATATTAAACTAGCATTGAGTAACTCTGTGACACTGTGATCACGTAATTGCTCAAATATATTGCTGTAAAATCGCAGAAAATTAAAAAATGCCAAGGGGTAGACCAGTGAATAGGAGAGCTATTAGCCCAGAGAATGGAAGAGGAGCCAGAGATCAAACAAAGAGTATCATAGGAAAGAGAGAGAGATGCAGAAGCTCATAGAATTTCCCGTGAAGATGAGGAGCAGAGAGTACAAGAAAGACAAAGAAATAGGGAAACATGCCAAATGAACAGGTTACAAATAAGATCTAACCTAGGGCCGAACTATTGAGATTTGCATTTCATTTATTTCATTAAGTATTCAATAAAAATTATTATTTCACTAAACCTTCAGTTTATTTAAATCACATTGAGGATCGGAGATCCAGGGCTGCCCTAGTAACTTTATTAATTTTTGTAATGCTCATTCTGGGAACCAAAAGGGTCCATCGAAAATAATATTATTACTACAACCATCATTTATTATTCACAATTAACAGATTATTTTGCTTTTTTCGTTGAAAGTAAATATCAACAATTCGTATATTCACGAATGTGCAGCCTCACTATCAAGTTCAACCGAGACATCCAGTTTTCGTATCCCGTGACGATGTTTAAAACGAGATAGCCACCCATCAGAAAAAATACATCGCTGATAAAAATATTTTGCCTTTTCAATTAATAGTGGATCTGTGATTGGGAAACCTTCAGAACGTTTCACTTTAAACCACTCGTATAATATTGCATCCAATTGTTCTAGCTTTGGCTTCCTTAAATCTTTACGTTTTTGGATATTTTTATTTGTCTCAGATCCAGCAAAATTTTTTAGAAGTCGTTGTTTTCTTGCTTTATTACCATATATCGTAGATGAGCTTATATTGTACTCGTTCATTAATATATGTCTATTTACCGCATTATCCAGACGTTGGCAAATGTCAATTTTCTGTCGTAAAGTAAGCACCATTCGCTTCTCTTGTTTTCTACTACTGCTGCCACTACTCATGTTCTTTAGGATTTCTTTAAATGTTTATAAAATGAGGTTAATAACAAATAAAATTATTACGCAGTACGTAACGACTGTTGATTTGGTTAATATTATGGAGATCGGTCATGCCTGTGGCGACATCTATTAGACAATTAGAAAATGTAAGTTCACCGAAGATGCCGTTAGAACAAGTTTGCCGCTAGAATGGGTGCTGTTAAAACAAGCTTTTATTGTGTGTGTGTGCGTGTGTGTATGTATGTGTGTATGTATATACATGTATATATATGTATATATATGTGTATGTGTGTGTGTATGTATATACATGTATATATATATGTGTATGTGTGTATGTGTGTGTATATATGTATATATATTTATATATATGTATATATATATGTGTGTATATATGTATGTATATATGTATGTGTGTGTGTGTGTGTGTGTGTGTGTGTGTGTGTGTGTGTGTATATCATCAAATTTGGTCCCGGATCAGGTCTGGCGGGTATCCACATTGGAGGAATGCATTTTCGAGGACGGAGCAGTACTCGGAGAGTGAGTCTCTGTCCAAGCAGATTCTCCGCCCTCGGTGGGCTAGAACATAGGGGATTGAGGCTTTGGTGTGGAGGGGGTGGCAGCTGTGGAAGTGGAGATATTGAAGGCGGTTGGAAGGTTTTAAGTGAACTTTGGTGTGGATTTTGTTTTCTCGGATGGAGAGGTCGACATCCAAGAAGGTGATGCTGGAGGGGGAGGAGTGGTGGATGAAGGAGAGGGTGGGGTGGGAAGAGAGGCTCTCCTCCCAGCCTCAATATCCGTTAATATTTCCTTCTTTCCACCCTCTCTTTCCCCTTCACCTGCATCCTCCAATCCCTGACCTTTCCACGCTCCCTTCATTTCCACCCCACACCTTCACCCCAGTGTCACTGCCAAATCAGTTGTCTCTCTCTTGTGCTGACGAAGGGATCATCCCGAAAGCTCCAATAACTTCTACAAATGTGTCTCTCCAACATCCCAGCGGCTCTCCTTCTGGTAAGTGCTCACTGGGTTTCCTTCAACACCTAGTTGCCCTAAAAATACACACACACACACACACAGTGGGTGTCCGCTTACCGTGATTAATTGGGACCAAAAAAATGTCTTGGTAAGCGAATTTCACGGTCAGCGAGCAAGGGGGACCAGTTTTTACTTTCTCCATATACGTAGTATAGTGAAAGTAATGTATTCATGAAAAAAATCGAATTAGAGATTTCAACGGAAATACACGTTTTGAGGTTTATTAGAAAGATAAATTGATCCCTAGATCATGTTTAGACTATTTTCGGATTGATGACTGTGTGTATGTGATTGTGGGTGCTCTAACTCGAAAAGTACTTGACATATCATTACCAAATTTCATATATAACACTTTAGCATGAGCACAAAGAACTGATTAGTTTTTGGACAATACTGGTTAACCAGAAGTCGAGATTTATTTGAAATCCGATACGGTTTTGTCAAAATATCTCTGTTAAACCATCATTATTGTATATACAATTCTATGCAAAGTTTATAGAGAATATAATTTCCTACAACTTTCATTTGAAACAATTTTCCATAGCAGTTATTGTTTAGGAATTATTTATAAATAATGTTTTCTCGGTTTCCATCAAATATCTCCTTAAAACATTGTTATTGGTAATATTCGTGAGGACCAAAGTTGTAGAGAATAATATTTCTTCCAAGTTTTGTTTGAAACAAATTTTCGTAGAACTTTCCATTTAGTAGATAATTAATTTATTCATAAATTTTCAGTATACAGCAACACCATCTTGCGGTGTATTCTGTAAACATATTCAAAATACAATTTACGGCAATAAGGACGACTGTATTCTTTTACGATATGTAATAATAACTTTGCCTTATAATGCTATTCGTAATAATTGAAATATCTATACCCCAAATATGGAGAAAGTCATGTGTTGGCCATATCAGATTTTTTTCAATAAAATTATGTAAATTGTTGCTTTATGTTACTATTATAATGATATATAGATGGTGTTTTAATAAAGAATATGTAAAAAAATTTGTTTATGACCTTTTATTTTTCAAGAAAATATATGTTAAAATAAACACAACTGTAAATTACACTTTAACTAGTGTAATTCCCATTGAAATATCAACGGAAGAATTATAGATAGATGATTATTAATATTTGCATTTAAAATAATTAATAGCACATTATTACATATGAAATATTTCGTCATATATTACATTTCTAGTGAATATTCTGTTGTCGTTTAGTAAATGCCTTTGGTTTTTATTTTCGGCTATAAAATTCTGATATTCTTCTACCACCTTGTTCTCGTCAATGCTACATATAATTGTTGGTGTGAAAAGACAGGGAAATAATTATATGTATACATATATAACGTAGGGAATTAAATTTCGTGCACTTAACGTTATGATTGTTTTAAAATTGTACTCTGTACTTACAAAGAAAGAAAGCTTACTCGAATCCTCAATAATGTTCTCCATCGTTATGTAAATAAAACTCTTTAAAAGATTTAAATTAAAAACTAACTAATTAATCAATCAGCAGAATAATTTCTTTGAATACTATCTGAACAAAAACAAATCACCTATTTATTTCAACATTGTAAACTGTTTTCTTGACGATTGAATGGATCATTGTACATATTGGAGATCCTTATTGACAAAAAATAAACTAATTGTTTATCGTAGAAACCGTTACATAAACAAACAATTGTTTATCATATATTCCCGTCATTTTTGCCGAAAGAAAGGTGAGTTGTTGATGTACATGTGGCGCGGACCTATCGGGCAGAATGAGAACTACATTTCGCTGTCGGCCATCTTGCGTTCCTTACAGAACAACGTTTTTATTACACTTTAATAAAAAAACTTGAAAAATTTAACAAAAAATTTAAATGAAAAATGTCTTTTTTGGAAACCTGAACTAAAAACAAAAAATAATTAACACTTAGAAACACAACTATCCATTGCATTTTAATAAAAAAACTTGAAAATTATAACAAAAAATTTAAATGAGAAAAATGTTTTCTTTGGCAACCTGTTCTAAAAAACATCCCCATCTATGGAATCACAGTTCATTAACTCGATGAACAGTAAAAAAATTTTGGATGCCTGATGTGGAGGGTACAGATTCTTGATATTCTTCTGAAGGTGGGGAGGAGGGAGTCACGTTCTTCTTAAAGAAGGAATCAATTTTCGTCTGTTTCAGTTTCGTCATCTCATTCAGGATAAACGCATATTCCTCAATATGAGAGTCAATTCCTAAACAACCCTTGAATGCTCTGTCATGGTGAGGGTCATATGAAGACAATAATGGCTTCAATTTGTGTGCCTCAGCAACAATTTCCTTCTGATTTTGCACCATGAGTTCTTTTGTAGCCTCTGTATATACAGGTTTTGACACAACTTCTTCGTCGATTTCGAGGATTTCCTCTTCAAAGAGGTCCTCGGAATGAGACTGGACAAGCACCTCCACATCTTCCGATGTCACCTCAAGGCCGAGATTTTCTCCAAGCTGTACCACTTCTTCAGTTTCTTTTTGCTGTTGTTCAGTGGATCGAACCCTTCAAAATCGGGCACAATTTGTGACCACAAATTTTTCATGCCGCTGACAACAATTTCTGACTCACGTTCTCCCATGCCTTACCAATGTTATCTATAGCATCTCTGATTTTATGACTCTTCCAAAATTCTTTTAATGTCAGCTTGCCTTCTCCATCAGTCGCCGAGAAACATTGTTGGAACGTGAGCTTATGGTACTCCGTCTTAAAGTTCGCGATGACATGCTGATCCATTGGTTGAATCAATGAGGTTGTGTTTAGGGGCAAAAATTTCACTTTTATGAATTCTGGGACATAATCAAGGTCTAAGCTATGCGATGATGCATTATCAACAAATAGGAGAGCCTTCTTCACCAAGTTCTTTTTCTGAAGATATCGCACTATTGCTGGCGTAAAATAATCCACAACCCAATCTTGAAAAATTTCACGGGTCACCCACGCCTTTCGATTACTCTTAAAAATCACTGGGAGTCGAGACTTAACCACATTCTTCAATGATCTCGGGTTCTTGGAATGGTAGACAAGGAGTGGCTACATTTGAAGTCTCCCGAGGCATTCGACCCCCACATCAACGTGAGACGAGTCCTGGCAGCTTCTGTTCATCCTTCATAATGTATGTTCTTTTGGGCATCCTTTTCCAGAAGAGACCAGGTTCGTCCAAGTTGAACACTTGGAAAGGTGAATAACCTTGGACAAGCTCTTCAAAATTTCCCACGAATTCGTTGGCTGCAGCTTTATCTGCTGATGCTGCCTCCCCACGCCTGGTAGTTGGTTTGATACCAGTTCTCTTCTGAAAACACCTAAACCACCCAGAACGTGCTTTAAATTCGAGTTTGCAACTTGGATCTTCTTTTTTCAGATCAACAAATACGATCCTCGCCTTCTAACAAATCATTTCCGCCGATGCATCGCTATCTTTTTCACATTTGTCTGCAAACCAATTGAGCAGTTTCTTTTCAAGGAGCAGTAAAATTTCCTCCGTTGGCTTAACCACTTTTATGGAGCCTTGTGTGCATTTATCCTTACTAATGATAATGTCTTTCACAGTCGTCCATGAAATATTAAATAGGCATGCAATATCAGCCACGCATTCACCTCTTTCAGCTTGTTCAATGATACAAAGTTTCGTATTCAAATCTGTAAACTTTTTAGATGCACTAGTTTCGCTTTTGTTTGAAACATTCACTAGCATCACTTTAACTTTTTTGTGGGTGCGCCGTAACTTAATAATTTAATATAATCAGAATTATTATTATAATTGTATCAATAATACTGTACAGTATAATGCGCTGGTATCAACAATTCACCAATTCAAAAAATTATATTGAATAACTAAAGTTCGCTTTTAATAATAAAAATTGTTCAAATGTTCTGAAATCCCAAAATATGCAAAGCACGCATGTCTATACTCTCTTGACTGAGAGTGTCATGTGCGACGTGTGACCATAGAATGTTTTCTTGCATCTCTTTTTCACTTCAGTGCTACCGTGCTAAAAATACATTGAATGCACATTCTATTTAATATCTATTCTATGGCGTGACATCTTGCGGGTGCAGTGCTTATATATATATATATATATATATATATATATATATATATATATATATATATATATATATATATATATATATATATATATATACAGGGTGTAAGTAAATAAGACCGACAAATTCAGAGGGTGAATTCCTGGTTACTAGAGTATTTTAGCAGAAGGAATGCATGTCCGCTTCCACTTAGTTTCCGAAATAATGACCATTACAAGCACATGTAAACGCCTGTAGGTAGACAAATCTTCGTGCATGCCGGTATCTGAGTCGATCCAGGCACTGCTGATGACGTATTCTCATTTTCGGGCAGCGTGCCTTTTTAAACCGTGAAACTATCTTTGCCATTAGATTGGTACCCCCTTATTGTTTTGATGTAATGAGGAAAAGGACTGGTGAGTGAGCGAAGCGAGTGTATTTAAGCTCGCCACTATACACTAGCTAGGCATTTGTTTTTTTGAATCATTCACCCATACTACTACGACTCACTAAATTGTTGGTTTCCATGTCAACTGCGCTCTTCGTTATAACATGGAGCGATTTACATGGCCAGAGATGGCTGACATCCATATGGTTTATGGCAAAGCAGATGGAAACGGCAGAAGGGCACAGCAGATGTATCAGGAACGCTTTCCTGAGAGACACCTACCACATCCCACTACCTTTGCGTCCATTGATTGGCGGCTGCGAGAGTCAGGTACGTTCAAATCATGAAAGCTTTACTGTGGGTGCAGGAGGACTGTTCGTACAGCACGATTTGAAGAGGAGGTTTTGGTACGATCTGCAGACAATCCATCCAAGAGCACTCGCTCTGTAGCCAATGCCATAGGTGCAAATCACACCAGTGTTTGGCAAGTTGTACATGAGCAACAGCTTCACCCCTATCACCCCCAAAAGGTACAAGCGATGGGACCAGCGGATTATCTGACAAGAGTGGAATTCTCATAGTGGTTTTTGCAGCACAGTGCTGAACAACCCGTTTCCCGCACAGGTCTTCTACACTGATGAGGCAACTTTCATCCGAGAAGATATGTTCAACAGCCGCAATAGCCACATCTAGGACAAAGAAAATCCACACGCAGTATTAATCCGCGGCTATCAGCAAAAATTTGCCATCAACGTGTGGGGAGGAATAATCCACGATTATCTTATCGGACCGTACCTACTACCAGCACGGCTATCTGAACCAGCTTACAGGGTATTTCTGGAGGAGGTAATTCCTGAGCTGCTCGAGGATGTGCCTTTGGGAATCCGCAGGGAAATGTGGTTCCAACACATGGGGCACCTGCTAATTTCGTTAATCCTTTCCAAGAGTACCTTACTCAGACATTTGGTGCCCGATGGATCGGTCGAGGGGGACCTGTTGGTTGGCCTCCTCGATCGCCCGACTTGAATCCTCTTGATTTTTTTCTATGGAGGGAAGTAAAGAGCATCGTTTACGAGATCCCTGTTGAATCCGAAGAAGACCTGGTATCACGAATAATCGCAGCTTTCGACGTTGTACGCAGTACGCTGGATATCTATGAGCGGGTCAATGGTACACCAATGTCAGCTTTGCATCGCTGTTAATGGGCGACATTTCGAGCAACGTTTATGACTTATGTAAATTATCAATAAAACCTATTAATGCTCAGTGCCATTTAATTATCATCTTCCTTAATCTTCCATGAGAAGTCGCGGGGTTTTGATTAGAACGAAGACATTAAGTAAGCATAAACATGTGATAGAATGCATGGAGGTCTGCCTACCTACAGGCGTTTACATGTGCTTTTAATGCTCATTATCTTGGAAACTAAGCGGAACCGGACATGCATTCCTTCTGCTAAAATACTCATCTAGCAACCAGGAATTCACCCTCTCAATTTGTCGGTCTTATTAATTTACACCCTGTGTGTGTGTGTGTATCAAACTATATAAAATAAATTTTATAACTGAAATCTATCAAATTCTGAATTAGCATTAGACAACAGCTAAAATCTCTTTTAAAAGACAATGGTTAATTTAAATAACACAACCAGTTTAACAACCTAATGTATCTTACAATATTTATTATATGCAAAGTATTTTAACAGCTAAAATGCTTAGCCCCACTTAAAAGAATGAAAATTAGTAGTAGTAGATTTTTCCAGAGCAGCTTTAAGCATATCTCATCCAAAAATAGCATTTGACTTTTATTAAATGCCACACAGTAAGCTAGTTATTTTTCTATTCCATCACTTGAGATTTATGAATTTGGGATTCGATTAAAATTTATCAGAAAAATAATTCCAAACTATCCAAATTTTAATTTCAATTCATTATTTTCTCGTGTTCATGTTCATGACATGGCCTGTTGCAATAATTAACATAATAATATTAATGACTGTAAAAAGTTAAACTGATTAATGTATTCTCAGCCAATAACTTTGGCAGTGAAGTGTGGCACAAAATGGATCTGTCAAATATACCGAGGGTTAAATGTAATAAATTCTGCTTGCTAGTTCCTTTATCACAGCAGTTAGTAAACCAATGGACTAAGCCACTGAAAAAGGTTTTAAATATAAAGCATAAAAGGGAAAGAAGTGAATGATACAACTTTCAATCACAATTTAATCACAATAAACAACACTCAATGTATTATTAATGACAATGCATTAGTTGATGTCTCTTATTAAAGAGTAATACATATTCTATGGGCTTCAAATTTACTGGAGTTAATGAAAGCCCTTGTAATAATGAATGACAAAGTGAAAAATACTTTACTGGAATATCAGACTTCATAACAAAAAAGGAATATTTTGTTAATCAAAAGAGTAACAATTAACATAAAAAAATTTAAAATTATTCCTGTTGAAAACAATCAGGGAAGTTTCTTTGCAAAATCATGAACTACAATATCATGTGGTAATAATATTGTCACTGATTTGAAAAATATGCCAATTAAATCGATAATTAAGCGTGGGAATGTTAGAACAATTATTAAAAGACTTAGTTGTAGTCAGAAGTCAAGTTAATTTAAATATTAAAATTACAGCAAACAACATGATCTTTTCCACTGGACTTGTAACTCAAAAAGGAAAATTCAATCATAACAGTTTTAAACTGAAATCCTCCTTCCCTCAAATATAAACTATGGAATGTAGCAGAAGGAACTTTCTCAAGTCATGAAGTGAAATATAAAATATTTGGCTCTAATCATTCTACCAGTTAACATCAAACTCTTCAGAACAAGATAAGAATTATTTAATTAAAATTTTGACATGTAATTAAATTAGTCGATGAATGATTCTAAGAAAAATAAATCTATAAATATGAATAACATAAAACAAAGCTGACAAAATTGGAAAATTAGCCTAAAAATTGTTACACACCTAAATAGCACAGATTTTAACAATATAGGCCATTTCAAATATCACAAATGACACTCCAGTCTTATATCCTCTTCAAACCAAAGAATACTATGCAGTAATTTTTAAATAAACCTGAGAACCACAATCATTCCATGACTAAAAATTTATTTAAATTAATAATTTACTTCACAGCTTTATAAATAGTGTGATAGATATAAGTAATAATACTTTTATGTTTCCTTCTGTTGCTAATGAATAAATACAGACAATTTCAGATTATAAAAATATCAAGAATGAGATGTTGATTTCTTGAATTTTTTAAAATCTTGATTTCAAAATTTTTCTCATTTCCAGAGAAATAGACATGAAACATAAATGATTCTATTTACTTGTGAAAACTTTAAAGGCAAAAGACAAAATAAATAATTTCTGAATGACTTAAATTTGAGAATTAAATAAAAGATATTTCACTGAAAAAGTAATTCAACACCATATGGTGTAAACGTAGAGTCCATAAACTGTGCTAAAAAATCTAATGAAAGTTTGGTATCCCAATTTTAATTGCAACAAGTACCTCATTCATACTTGTTGTCTTATTATCATTACATTTTTCCTTTAAAATTTCACTTTCTAAATCAAAGATTTCTTGATGATTTGCTATGTTTAAAAATATTACATTTAATTTAGAAATCTGGCAGCAATTTTCCTTTTAAACTTTCCATCCATTCTAATTTTGCATCTAGTTCTCAACAAATCATCACTTGATATACAAAATCTGACACAATTATTCATGTAACAAGACAACTATACAACTAGCATTTAAGTTCATGTTGACAATAATTATCTTATTCTGTGTAAGTTTCCAGAACTGGTAAGCAACTAAGCCAATGTATTTTCCTGCATAACATGTTAAGGACTGAAATGAAATCAATGGAGTACACAGTGGTTAATTTATCTTATCAGTTTATCAATAAATTATTAGCTGCCCACAACTAAGGAAGGAGAGAAACTGCATGCTAGTCTCATAACGACGGCTTGCAATATACCTGAATAATTAAACTAAAGTGTTTCCTGTACTAGCACAACAGTACAACAACATGAATGCCTAATTTAAAATGAACCAATAAGTCAGAATACCATTCCAACAGTAATAGCCAATGAATGACCTTCGAGATGATCTGCATTGGTTGGAAGCCCTAAGCAGTGTGTGCTACGAGGCGAAGGACAGGCAACCACTCCTGCCCGCTGGTAAAGGCTATAGAGGAGGAAGAGCAAGAAAATACACTTCCCCTCCATCTGCTTTTCGCACCCCTCAGCCCACACTTACGGATCGGCTGCTGCGCGATGCCTTCTTCTTCTTGCCCTTGCGCCGCCTTGACGAGGACATGCTCATGGAGGAGTTTCCTTTTCGTGACCCATGCAGCGACCCTCCCGCCCCCTCACTGTCTGAGCTCCCAGCCCCTGAATTGTTGTTGCTGCCACTCCTTGACTTTGGTGAGTGTCCTCTGCCTCCCGCTCGCCTGTGCTTCCCCATCATACTGCTGCTATGACCACGTCGCTCATCATCTGAGAGGGAAGGCTGCAACAAATTGGAAATATACCTTTATCCTCACCACAATTTACTACTCCAATGTATAATCAATTATTTAATTGATGTCAGTGTTTCATAAAACACATGCAATAAATATATTTGAAATAATAAAACTGATAAAATATTGGCACACTCCTGGACAAAAAAACTGCACCACCTTACGACCGCTCTACTGGAATTTTAGTGAACTACAAGCTCGGATCAACCAGTCACACGAATTGACAACGCTGCTGCTTCAGGAAGGAGGAAAGGGTTCTCCCTCCCTCTCTCCCCTTCTCTCTCGCTCTCTCCAACTCGTTACCAGTGTCACACGAAACATTTTCCTCCACGGATTTCATGTACGGGCATTTTGAGTGAACGAAAATATACATTTTAAAATTAATTAAAATGGAGACATGAACTCGGGCATTACCCATACGGACGTCAAAAAGAACGAAGTTTATTTTTCCACTCAAAATTGAATTGAATAAATTCCTATTTAGAATAAGAATCTATTAAGCCGTGTTTACATGGGTCGAGAAAGTGGTCGTGATTTCACGTGCATTATCGGTTTATAAACTGGTCGTGAAATCTCGAACGCAATGACGTGCGAGAAAAGTGCCGGATTGGTTTTATAAAATAACCATTCAGTCGTGCTGAAGACATTGAATAAGATGGACTGTTTAAAAGACGGTGTTAATATTGTCATTGCGTTGCTGTGTAATGAACTTGGTGAAGTTTTGAGAAATCTTAAAAAGAAGAGGCGGAGAGTTTGGGCAAAGATTCTCGAAGGAAAATCAATGTCTTAAGTTATAAACTGAGTCGTGAAGTTAGTCGAGATGCCCAATGTCATGCACAGGGAGTGTTTACATGGGGCGAGAAACTGTTCGTGATTAGTCGTTCGAGAATTCACGACCACTTTCTCGATCCGTGTAAACGCGGCTTTAGGAATTGAAAAGAATACACATATTAATGCCTTAACAATGAAAAAATGTTAGTTACCACTACTACTTCATGCATTATTTTCTTGCTTTGATGCAAAATATGTTTATGAAAGCTATTAGTTGAATTTGAACAATATCTTTATCCTATTTTATATAGCATTTATTTATAGTTTTTCCTTATACGAAAGAGCTTTTGAGGATTCTTCTCAGTTATATGTCGGGATTACAATCACTCAGATAGGCAAAATGAAAAAATAATGACGAAGAACAAAAAAACTATAAAAAATGTTGCATTTCAAGAATTAAGTGTAAACTATTAAATTTAAGTTTATGAATTACATATAACCAAAAGTTAAATAAATATACTTAAAAAACAAAACTATTTTTTATATCTGTACCCTTTTCTAAAATGAGCAAATTACTAGTTCTCTTAAAAAGGAATTAGTTAATAGCAATTCCGTTCTTTCATTCCTGTGTGGAATATATTTTGTTTTGTTTAAATAGCAGCAAATTAGGTGCTGATTTTTTAAATCAAACAAAAACGATTTTAATCATATTGTTGTGTTGCTTTAAAAAGAACGCTACCAGTATTTTTGTGTCGTTAAACAATCAAAACCTTTATAATTTCTATTTCCCATAACGTTACACTTAAAAACTGATTTTTCGGAGTGCAAGCTTTTCTTCTTTTGCAAATTTAAATTAGAAAAAATTGACCTTTGGGCTTCGGACCTGGACTGCTATAAAAATTAATAAATTTTATTATTCTTATCATAGATAGACAGTATTATATGATAAATAAATTATCATCCTGACAAAAATTCATCGTCTGCACACATGCTTCTAGTCTATGACTAGTAGGTTTTCCCCTGGCTGCAGGAGAACACACAAGTTTACAACAGCGCAATTGGAATCTTTTTTGGAAGGCAAGGCAGGGGTTAGGATCAAGAGGTGGGGATGGGTATGGGAGCCGGTGGGAGATGCCGACAAGAGTTCGTAGATGGGAAGAAAGGTTGCAGGTAGCAAGCAATGAGGAGTGAGTGGCGAAAAGTATACTCATTTACAATGGGAGCTGTATTTCTTGGAAGATCTTAGAGTTATCTCAAGTATTTCTCAAGGTGACTCTTATTTACCACAAGAAGGACTTCCACAGAAAAGGAGGTTCTTGTGGTTTTGCTCCAACGATGTTATTGTTCACAGATCAAATCGAGTTATTTTAAAAAAAAAGTTTAGTTGGGTTGTTATAACTTCATTTCAAATATAAAACGAAGTAAATATTCAAGGTTTTGATTGTTTAACGACACAAAAGCATCGGTAGTGCTCAATTTTATGCAACAAACATATACAATTAAAATCGTATATTCATTTGATTTTTAAAATCAATAACTATTTCACTGCTATGTAAACAGCAATGGGAGAACAGAATTGATATTAACTACTATATTTACTCATGTAACCTGCGCACTCGTGTACTCCGTGCACTCCTATTTTTGGGCCGGTTCAGAGGGAAAAATTAATTTGAGCCAGAATAAGTTTTTTTTAAGTCACCCGTTCCCACTCCCTAAGACAAGTTCCACTCATGTTAAGCATCTTCTCCCTTCTAGGTGATGCAATTTATTGGGTGATCTCTTTATGACGATACTAGCAGAAATCTCTTCACCGATACTACTCTTTTGTTAAACCCTTAACTGTTTTTGTTGTAATATTACGCAACTTCGTCCCCACTTCACTGTTTTTGACATAATACTATGCACCGATGCGGAGCTTCGTGAACCATTTGTTCATCTATGGACGGGAACTTCCCTACGTGGATGGGGAGTTTTTTCGCATATCGTCTCGTGAGTAAATATTGTCCAAACACTTGAGATGTGGATTTTCTTCTTCCTTTCGAACGATGAAATCTTTCATTCGCAACAAAATTTCACCATTCGGAATTCCTTGAAGTGGATGAGGGAAAAGGACCGAACTTTTGCGAGTTTTTGCCTGCAGCGCAGGTGTAACACACATTTGCTTGGTCGCATAAATACGCATATACTTCGTAGAATTCAACGTCTTTTACGAATATAAATGTAGATGCAAGCACTGCAGAGAATTTACTACTATGGTAATTCCTATTTAAGAATGCTTGTAATTTTATCGTTTAAAAAATAGTTTTGTTTATTAAAGTTATTTACTTAACTTTTGGTAACACATAATTCATAAACTTAAATTTAATAGTTTCTCACTTAATTCCTGAAATGTAACATTTTTCGTAGTTTTCTATACTTTGTTATTTTTTAAAAATTGTTTATCTAAGTGCTTGGCATCCCGTCATATAACTGACCAAAATCCTCCTCCTCCTATGTGAAAATCAATAAAGACATTGTTCAAATTCAACTTATAGCATTCATAAACAGATATTGGGCGTCGAAGCAATGAAATAATACGTGAAGTAGTCATTGCAACTAAACATTTTTCATTGTTAAGGCATTGAAATGCATATACCTTTCAATTCCTAATAAATATTTATGCTAACTCGGAATTGAATTAATTTAATTTGACTGGAAAAATAAACATCGCTCTTTTTGACGTCCATATGTTAAACTCCGGCGTTTGTGTCTCGATTCTAACTAATTTTGAAATGCAAAGAATTATATTCGACACTCATTCACGTGTTAGCGCCATGGGGAAAGTAAGCGCTACTGAATTCGAAACCATTATCTTGAGGGAAAATATTTGATCCCTAAGAGCTGGGAGAGAGCCATAAACCCTTCTCTAAGGGGAGGGAGGGAGGGGAAAAAGAGCCTTCATCCCCTCCTCTACTATCACTGTTGCCATATCGCTTGACAGCTTGTTCGAGACTAGTAATTCACTGAAATTCCAGTGGAGCGCTCGTAAGGTGGTGCAGTTTTTTTGTCCAGCACTGTACAACATATATTACACTGACTTTCTCACATTCCTGTATCTAATCCAGCTAATAACACCACTGCCGACATTAATATGTATTAACCTAAAGAAAATATTTCTTGCAATTTGTCCCACAGTAGTGGAGTGATCACTCAACGAGAGGCAGGAGTAGATAGAGGAAGGAGAGACAATTACTGAGCATGATGTCAGAGGAGAGCTAGACATACAACATGATATATCATAACATCGCTGAATAACACAGTTTATAAGATATAATGATCATGTAGAATTTTTTCTGACATTAAGATCTAACTGGGTGAATTTTTTTATTAAAACCACTGGAGCTATTTTTTTTACTTTATTAACCTGAGCAGTTACCTAAAGGAACAGCAAAATGTATTAGCTGTTGGCCTGGTGATCTCTTATGGAACCACAATTGCTCTCATCCATTCTGAATGGTTTATCTTTACTTCTATAAAAAATTTTATTTGGCTCGAGGGTTAATATAGGGCTTAGTTTTATATTATTGTCTTAATTTTATGATTTTAGGCATGGCATGCAGTCATAGTGTTGACACCCTCTCCCCCCCCCCCCCCTTCCCTCCTCCCCTCCCTCAGTTTTTTAATAAAAAATCTGAAGTGGCCAACACATGACTTTCTCCATATATGGGGTATAGATATTTAAATTATTAAGAATAGCATTATAAGGAAAATTATTATTTCGTATCATAAAAGAATACAGTCGTCCTTATTGCCGTAAATTATTTTATGAATATGTTTGCAGAATCCGCTGCTACATGGTGTTGGCGCTATATACTGGTATTAAGAAAAAGCAAAATATCTCCGAAATGGATGGTTCTACGAAAAATTGTTTAAAAAAAACTTGGAAGAAATATTATTCTCTACAACTTTGGTCCTTACGAAGATTACAAATAATGACGTTTTTAAGATGTTTGACGGAAACCGAAAAAACCGATTATTTATAAATAATTCCTAAACAATAACTGCTATGGAAAATTGTTTCAAATGAAAGTTGTAGAAAATTGCATTCTCTATAACCTTTGTGTGTGTGTGTGTGTGCGTGCGCGCGCACGCACATGTGCACACACACACACACACAGGCAACTCCCGAGTCTCGTTGGGGATGCATTCCTGAAAACGTGTTCTAATCTAGAATATTCGAGAGTCAAACGCCGTTTTTCCATATACTTGCATGTTAAAATCGGAGGAAACGTTCCCGCAACCCGGGAAAAAGTCCCCCCTCACGTTCTATAAAGATAAAATAACATTACTAATATGTTAATACAACAATATTAAATTATGAATAAATTATATAATAAATATTTTAAATGTATAACTTATTTTTTGCACTAAAAAGGAAAAAATAAATGGGTGTTTCGAACTTCAAAAATAGATGTATGCAATATGCTTTACAGACAGCCCGGTCCGGATCGTGCGAGTCGTTTGTTACAAACGACTCGCGCGAGCTGGATAACATACCTGTGTACATCTTTATATACATACAACTATTTATCGCAGCGAAATTAATATAAAAGTTATTTAAAATGCACAAAATAACTTAAGAATAAAGAAACAATAAAATTAAAAATATTTTCATACCTTAAATCTTTTTCAACTGCGCTTACTGGACTTGGTTTATTAACTGAGAAGTTAGAAGATTTTAGTTGGAAGAAGAGGGGCTATTGGGTGGGGAACTATTTATTGTTGTTATCAAATTACCTGAATTTATCATGTTCTAGAATTTTTCCTTCTGTTTCACATAAGTGCTAATAGTTGCCACATTCTCAACGATCGTACAATTTCAGTATGGCTTTCTGTATGTTTCTGACACTGATCATCTACCCAAAGTTTTAAAAGTTTTTCCATTTTAGGAATCACAACACTGCGCCTAGGACTGTTTATTGTTGTTATCAAATTACGTGACTTTATCACATGTTCTACAATTTTCTCCTTCTGTTTCACGTAAGTGCTAATAGTTGAATGACACATTCCCAACGATCGTGCGATTTCAGCTTGGCTTTCACCTTTCTCAATACGCTTTAAAATTTCTAATTTCAATTCATAACTATGAATCTTATGCCCTCTTTTATTTGATTACCTTACATTATCACAATTACATTTCCTTTTTGATGCTATGTCAAGTGATAAATTTATAAATAAATCAATAAAATAAATTTAAATAAAAGATTAACAGAAAAAAGAGTGAAATCAGCACAAATTCAAACAATAAAAGCAGATATAACTACGTCTACACCAAAACTAAACCTCGCGGTTGGTCGGAACCAATAACTACGCGAAGATTATTTCGCGTATATTATCGATCGGCGGGATCGAAATCTCGAATTAATCAAGACTCAAACAATCGAGACTCGGGAGTCCCCTGTGTGTGTGTGTGTATATATATATATATAATAATGATGTTTCAACGGAGATATTTCGCCAGAACCGAATCGGGCTTCGAATAAACCTAAACTTTCGGTTAACCGGTATTTCTAAAAATTACTCAGCTCCTCATGCTCATACCAAAGTGTTATATTTGAAATTTGGTAACAATATGGCAAGTACTTTTAGAGTTAGAGCCCACACAATCACATACAAACACATCATTCCGAAAATAGTCTAAACATGTTCTAGGGACCTCAAAACGTGTATTTCCATTGAAATCCCGTAGTCGATTTTTTCATGAAAATAATATTTTCTCTATACTACGTATATGGAGAAAGTAAAAATAATGAAAGCATACAGACGATTTTATTGTGTTATTTTAATGGGAGATGTAAATGCCTTCTATTGGAATCGAACCCAGCACTTTTTTCGAGATTTTTTTCGTCACCACTTTATCATATGTGAATCGAGCATTCTTGCCAAATTTAGAGTTTCTATCTCTATTTTCTCTCGAGTTAACGATAGAGGGGGTGGTTAGCAATGTTATGGTCACAGGTTGGAACCCTGCCGAAGGCATGTCAAAATAAAAATATCATTATTCTCATTTTTTAACGTTACATCCGACAAACAAACCAACCAACAGATCGCGGAAAATATCTATAGAATTTCTGAGCTATATAAGCATAGGGGCATTGGTGTATGTTTGGTGCAGTAGAGTGTATATCGCTTGGCAGAAGAGCGTGGGGAGTTTGATACATCTAGGGAGGAATATGTTATAGCGGCAGTCAATGCAAATTGGGTGGCATAAATCAGGGGGTAATTCCATGTGTTGGGTGGTCTATATCGAAGGAGCAATCAAGTGATTGATGGTCGTATATATATTAGGCCCTAATAATTAGGGGTTTGTTGTGCAAGTTGAGTGGCATATATTCCAGCTGGTTTTTGATGCGTTTTTGGTGACACACACGCACAAACACCCCTCACACACACGCACACACTCACACGCACACCCTCACACACACACACCCTCATACACACACACACACACACAACATCACCCACAACCTCACACACACACCCTCAAACACACACACATATGCACACATACCCTCATACACACACTTTCACACACACACACACACATCACCCACAACCTCACACACACACCATCACACAAACATCATCTCATTCATCCAACACATCGTTTACTCTCACGCATTTACACGCAGTCGTTTTCGCTCATTCACTCTCTCACGCATACATCCCTTCACATACTTCATTGTACATACTGGGATATCAAAAGAAATTTTCTCATTGTATTGTTACTGTAATATCCTCGGGTTATCTTAACCCATCGATATGGCTAAAGCGACCTCGTAAATTAACCTAATACATCTCTGAATATTCCATTTAATCTTCTTCTAGATACTTCTCAATCTACAACGTAGCAGTGAAATTAGTTGAACCATGTTTTCATCATTTTATAATTCATTTATATCAACCTACAAATCATTCATTCCATTATTTATCCTCTTCTCTGGTCACATTAGCAGGTATAACATGCTCCCATGGCGGCGAGCTCTTATGGGTGACAAATTTGAAACCCTCGTTCGCTTGCGTGTTTTCGGATACCGTTATCGTCGCTTGGTTGATGTAGGATGGGCTTGGTTGGGCAAATCGCAAAATTCGACGCATGATGCATAGAGGATCCCTCATGTAATTACACATACCTCATATGATGGAAAGGTATTAAAAACGTAAAAACAATGTATCACAGGAAAATGAATGGCGATTTTAACATAAACATGAGCCATCAATGTTTTAATTCATATCACTGTTTTTTGACATATTTATTAATCTTCCTTTGCTTTGAGGCCGTATTGTATTTTGAAATATGATATGAAATCGAATAATTTCGCCATTCTTTGACTACACTGTCATCTACATCAGTACATGTCATAACGTTATTCGTGTAAAGCAAGCGCTCTGAAGGCCTCTTTGCGAGCTCAAGGAGTCTCTACTCGTCATCATCTTCTCTCTCGATCGCTGGAGTTTCTTTCGGATCATTCGAATCTTAGCAATTGCTAGAATATCGATTTAATTCTCAGGAAGTTGCTACCATGCAATCGTCGAAATGTACCAGATGGTGAGACATTTTGTTAGTTAAACAGAAACACATTTCTTTCTTCAGAACTTGCTATTAGCTAATTACAGGTTTTTTGGAAAGTGCAAATGATTTATTGTATTAGCAATTTCACTTCTTGTTAACAATAAAATACAAAACCAAAAACAAGCTAGGAAAATATGGCAAAAGTAGATATTATAAGAAATATTATAATAATATGTTATACGAAATATTAGAAGAAATATTATTCTCTACAACTTTGGTCCTTACGAAGATTATTAATAACGACATTTTTAAGATGTTTGACGGAAACCGAAAAAACCGATTATTTATAAATAATTACTAAATAACAGCTATGGAAAATTGTTTCAAATGAAAGTTGTAGGAAATTACATTCTCTATAATCTTTGTATAGAATTGTATATACAATAATGATGTTTTAACGGAGATATTTCGTCAAAACTGAATCGGGTTTCGAATAAACCTCGACTTCCGGTTAACCGTTATTGTCGAAAAACTAATCAGCTCTTCGTACTCATACCAAAGTGTTATATATGTAATTTGGTGTTAATATGGCAAGTAATTTTTGAGTTAGAGCACCCACAATGGCATACATCCACACACACACACACATACATCATTCCGAAAATAGTCTAAACGTGTTCTAGGGACCTCAAATCGTGTATTTCCGTTGAAATCTCGAAGTCGAATCTTTTTGTGCTCACAACAGTAAAAAATCTGATGTGGCCAACACATGACTTTCTCCATTTTCGGGGAATAGATATTTAAATTCTTTTTATGAATAGCATTATAAGGCAAAATTATTATTTCATATCGTAAAAATATACAGTTGTCCTTATTGCCGTAAATTATGTAAATTTGGAATATGTTCACATAATCCACCGCTACATGGTGGTGGCGCTGTATACTGCAAATTAAGAAAAGGCAAAAGATCTCCAAAATGGATGGTCTACGAAAATTTGTTTCAAACAAAACTTGGAAGAAATATTATTCTCTACAACTTTGGTCCTCACGAAGATTACAAATAACGATGTTTTTAAGGAGAAAACCGAAAAACCGGTTATTTATAAATACCTCCTAAACAATAACCAGAATAGAAAATTGTTTCAAATGAAAGTTGTAGGAAATTACATTCTCTATAATTTTTGTATAGAATTGTAAATACAATAATCATGTTTTAACGAAGAAATATCGCAAAAACTGAATCTGGTTTCGAATAAACCTCGACTTCCAGTTAACTGTTATTGTCCAAAAACTAATCAGTTCTTTTTGCTTATGTTAAAGTGTTACATATGAAGTTTGGTAACGATATGGCACGTACCTTTTTGAGTTAGAGCGCCCACAATAACATATACACACACACACGGACATCATTACGAAAATAGTCTAAACGTGTTCTAGGGACCTCAAAACGTGTATTTCTGTTGAAATCTCGAAGTCGATTTTTTTCGTGAATACAATACATTCCCATTACTACGTATGGAGAAAGTAATAAAGAAACCACAGAGAGAAGAGGAACCAAAACAACTTCCAGACCAAAAGCAACATTGCCAATATGCCTCCCCTGATAGAATTATTAGAATATAGCAAAATCCACATTTTAAGACAGGCATCTAAAATGTATACAACCATAAAATCTAGAAGTTCAATTTTTCACAATCACAGTGCTTCTATATACAGGCAATTCTCCAATATTTGCACAGTATCCATAGAGCGCAGTTAGTGCTAATCAACATTCAGTTTCAATTTAAAATTACATTGTGAAGCAGACTTAAGACAGTATTTAATATAATAAAAGCCGTCGTCTGTTGGTCGGTTGGTTGGTGACACTAATAACTTGAGAAATAATAATCATCGAAACTCGAAATTTGGTAGGGATGCTTGATTAACACTTATTCAGAGAATGACAAATTTAAATCCCGAAAAAATTCCTTGGTTTGTCTCCAAGAGAGGCATTTCCATTTCCCATTACTTAACATGTAAAACGCGATTTTTCGACGTGCAGGCTTTCATTCATTTGGAAATTAAAATTAGATGAAATTAACAGACGACCTTAGGATTTGAACCATTTTGAAGAAAAATTTATAGTTTCTTATTCCGTTCGTCTTTTTTCGCCCACAGTTCGAAATATTCCATGTTAACCGTTTAATTTGCATATTTTGTGGAAATCTCGCCATTTTAATGTGATGTTGCTATGTCGACCATTATCATTGTTACACCTCAAATTACTATTATTGTATACATCCTTCTGGGAATAAGCGTGCCTTGAGTGCTTCAATACGAGAGAGAGGGGAAGGGGAGAGATTGGTGTGTTTTGTGGAAAATAAGTATATTAACGTAAATATAAAATATTTTAAGTATCAACAGTGTCATTTTAGAAAAATTGGAAATAAAAAGCATTCTTAAATTAAATTCTTTGTAAACCATACGTGCTTACGAATTTATATTGTTATTCCTCGAATTAATTTCGTAACAATGGCCAAAGTTTGGAAACGAATATAAATTAAAATTCAATTAATATTAAAAGGACATTTAAAACTGTTAACAGGCAATTTTCGAAGAAACAACAATGGATCTTTTAATGAATTGATTCGTTTTTATAAAAGGAATTTTGGTGCTTATTTAATACAGGGTAAGTTCAAAGGCTTATAATCCATTTAAATCTAATAACGGTGGCTATTTTAGTTTAAAGAAAGAACTTCATTTATTCACTTTACAGAATGAATTAATTTTAGGCTAGCATTGCCTATTATAAAAGGAGTTACTTTGGAATTTACAGTATGTAAAGTGGAAGTTGTACTGAATTGACTCAAGTATATTTCAAAGCAAAAATCAATTTAAAACTATTGAAAGTTGTTGTTTCGGAAACTGAGACGTCCAGAGTAGTGAGCGGACGGTAAACGATATTAAGGTACATTTTATTCCAAAATCTATTTAAAGTATTATCAGAGGCAATTAAATATTGAACAAATTTTTTTGTTACTGGAATTCTGCTTATTTCATGAAATTGAAATGCTAATGCATTGATCCATTAAAATCTGTTAAGAGTGGCTATTTTAGTTGAAAGAAATATATGTACCTACAGGCACTTCTATTCACTTTTCAGAATGAATGAATTCTAGGTTAACATTGCATATTATAAAAGGATTTTCTTTGGAATTTGTGGTTATTTTAACTGAATTGAATCAAGTTCTCTTCTAAGTTTGAAATCCATATAAAACTGGTGAAAGTGGTTGTTTCAGAACATGAGAAGGCAAAAGTGCTAGACGATAAACGATATTGAGGTACATTATATTCCAAAATCTATTTAAAGTATTATCAGAGGCAATTGAAGATTGAACCAATTTTTTGGAACCTGAATTCTGCTTATTTAATGAAATTGAAATCCTAATGCTATAATCAATTTAAAACTAATAACAATGGCTATTTTAGTAGAAAGAAAGGTATTATTTTATTCGCAGGAAATTTCTGTGAGATTTTAGTTAATTAAAACAGACTTATAACATAGAAATATTCAATAGTTAAAACAGTGCACAAATTTATTCTTGCGATTTTTACATGTTGCATTGACGAAAATTTAGATTCATTAAACCCGTTGAAATTCAACGGGCACATCTGCTAGTTTGTAATATCATTTGTTAAAAACAAACTTCATATAAATGTTCATGATTTCTCACACTCCATCAAATTTAGAATGGTTATTAATTTGTTTTACACTTATATTTGGTTTTCTGGAGTGACTTTTTACTGCCCATTATGGAGAATACCTGACATAAATACTTTTTAAAATTTAAAGTGCTTATTCTTAAAATTTTTCAGGCATATGACAAGTTTGATAATTCTCTGGTGATTTAAGAAAGTACTTACTGAACGAGATTTTGATCTTTTCTTTTGTTTCTTATTCTTCTTAGATTTTTTTGAGCGGGAATGGTGATGGCTACATGCTTCTTCTAAGTCATGCTGGTATTCCTATTTATCATTAAACGAAAAATTTTCATCGTGAGTACTATTCAGGCTTATTTACTAAATAAAAACACCAAAGCAGGTAGTTTTATTAATCACATGTTAATAGAAATGTTTTTAATGTTTTCAAAAAATAAAAGTATCATCAAATAATAAAATAACAATCAAATTCGAAAAACAACATGGAAAAATAATAGGAATTGTAAGACCAAAACCACCTAAATACCTTGGTATCTCTCTTGACTGTAAATTACTAAAAATTCATATTAACTTGAAATGATGACAATCAGATGATTATGATTACATGCTGCCTTTAAAAACATGTCAACAAATACATAACAAAAGTTGAAAGTGAAGAGTTAGAATGACATTATTACAAGTACTTACTTTATTACATGAACTTCTTGCTTAATGCATTACAGCTCCTTTTAAAATGTTTTACATGATACATTTTGTTTCACTCTTTCTGTCTGTATGCACTAACAATTACAATTGTCATTTATGCAATTTATTATTTTTTGCAATTTTATTGGAACAATTAATAGTTAAGTATTTTTTAAATTTGTCCCTATATTCTAAATACTACATATACTATAATTTCTATTGGTAAATTTTATTAGAATGCAAACACCTAAAAAACACCACCTCTTCCACAATCAAGCATATGTAGATATGTCTCTCCCGGCTCCCAATAGATCTTGCCCAGGAGGCCAAAATCTCCCGGAAATTAGCAATCTGCAAATTCATTGTTATATTTACCGTATTCACCTGAATCTAAGACGACCTTTTTTTCCAAATTTTCAGCTGTAAATATCAAGAGTCGTCTTACATTCGAATACGAAGTATATTTAAGCATTTAATCAATGGTTTTTACAACAAATGGTATATTAGAGTAAACAATTCACAACAGCAAATTCAAGTACGTACATAAAGAAGTGAAATAAACAAATAGTAATAACAATAAGAAAAACATGATGGGAATAATAATTATTTAGACTAATAATCATCGTCGACGATCATAACACAGACGACGTACTTTCATCTTGCACGTAATGGCAACCGCAATGTCAAAACAAATGAGAGCGGAAATCATTGGGATTCCCCTTTCAAACGACGCACCGCGATTCACTAAGTGTGACAGTAATTTTGAGTTGTGCATTCTTGATTTAAATGCACAACCCTTAAGTTAAAATGACAGATCATGTTGAAGTACGTGGCATGAGTGCAAAGGGAAAGTTAACAAAGGAATTA
Organism: Uropetala carovei; assembly: GCA_036926305.1. Taxonomy (NCBI): domain Eukaryota; kingdom Metazoa; phylum Arthropoda; class Insecta; order Odonata; family Petaluridae; genus Uropetala; species Uropetala carovei. The sequence continues at coordinate 583,698 of JAXCHB010000127.1, forward strand.
GACGTAGCTAAGATACAAATTTTAAGCTGATCGTGATAAATTACGCCGAAAAAACTAATAACTGTGATGCGAGTAGAAAGTTCGGTGTATCTGAGGCAAATGTGCGTCGATGGAAACTCTCAAAACAAGAACTAGAAAAAGCCAAAGCCACAAGGAAGTCGCTCAGTGGTCCAAAATTAGGCCGATTTCATGGCACTGAAGAAGAAGTAGTCAAGTTTGTGCGCACCATGAGGAAGAATGGTATGCCTGTTTCGACTGAAAGTATTATACTTAAAGCTAATGAAATTACTAGAGGACTTAATATATCATTGCAAGAATTCAAGGCCAGCAGAAGTTGGTGCGTGAGAATGATGCGATGAAATAATTTTTCTTTACGGCGACGAACTTCGCTGTGTCAGAAATTGTCAGAAGACTATGTTGAAAAACTTCTCGCTTACCAGAAATATGTAATTGGACTTAGAAAAACCAATAATTACCTTTTGAGCCAAATAGGAAATGCCGATGAAACTCCGGTTTTCTTCTACATGCCATCTAATTATACTGTGAACGAAAAAGGTGCGAAGTCCGTCCTAATTAAAACTACAGGCAACGAAAAAATGCGAGTCACGGTAATGTTGGCGTTTTAGCAGATGGGACTAAATTACCACCATATGTGATTCTAAAGCGGAAAACAATGCCTAAGAAACATTTGCCAAGTGGATTAATAGTTAGGTGTCAAGAAAAGGGGTGGATGACTAAAGAACTAATGAGAGATTGGTTACATGTGGTGTGGAATAGACGGCCAGGAGCTTTACTGAAACAAAGAGCAATGCTTTCACTGGATGCATTCAAGGACACTTATCTCCTGAAATTAAAAACATAATGAGTGCGATGAATATTGATCTTATTGTAATACCTGGAGGAATGACATCGCAACTTCAAGTTTTAGATGTTGCTGTCAATAAGTGTTTTAAAAATAATTTAAAGGTTTTGTATTCTGAGTGGTTACAGAGTGGAACTCACACTTTAACACCAAAAGGAAATCTTAAGAAACCTGAAGTTGCAATGCTCTGCCAATGGATCAAGGCATCGTGGCAACAAATAAATGCAAAAGTAATAGTGAAAGGATTTAAGAAATGCTGCTTATCTAATGCCATGGATGGGAGTGAGGATGATGTTTTGTGGGAGACTGATGATGAAGTTGAGAGTGATAAAGATAGTGAGCATGAGGAAAATAGTGAAGGTTGCATAGACAGTGATGATGACTAACACAATAAAATGATTTTATGCAGCACTTGGATTGAAATGTTTTTTTGTTGTCCTGAAATGAGTATATTCTTTCAATGTATTTACTTTATTTTTAATGTTATCTTAAAATGAATGCTACCATTTAATTTGTTTGAAAACCTGAATGGTTCTATTTGTGATGTGATCTTATGATTTTAAAATGTTAAAAGACAATGACATTCAAGAAAAGTATAAGAGAAAATAAGTATTTCACAAGATTTATAATTTTTGTAGTCATGAAGGTCAATTTGAGCTTTTTTCTCTTTTGGAATCATCAAAATGGGGGGTCGTCTTAGATTCAGGGTCGTCTTGGATTCGGGTGAATACGGTATGTAATTAAAGTTTTTTTAAAATTTGGCCTGGCCGTTACATTTGATTGAAATGAATGGAAACTCAATGTAAAAATGTATACTTTTACATAGCAGCAATAACTCAGGAGCTTCTCAAAGGGAGTGCCGGATTTAGACCTACCTGCAAACGTTTACTTATTTTATCTCTTGATCCTTCTTAAACAATGTTAAAGAGAACTTTCTTTTAAATCTTTATCCTGAGTTGGCACTGTGATGTGAATACCTCCTTGGTAGTGGAATTTTTCAGCCTGCTTATGAAAAGCGAGGAGGAAAAAAACTTTTTTGTAAATTAATGTCGTGTTTTATCTTACATCAGACAACAGGTTATCTTGAGAATGTCTTGCTTATACAGATCTAGCAGAAAATGCAATTAACTTAGCTGTAACTGTAAATACTTTGGGTTCCTTTTCACTGCAGGCGTAGCCACTAGAAGGTAGTTTTGCGTGAGAAATCACCGCACAAGGTTGTACTCCTCACTCCAGTGTCATAAATCAAGTCAATATATATTTTAGCATAAATAAAAAGTAATGCAGTAAATGTAGCTACTATTGAGAAATTTTTATTGTTATTATGCCATGAGAGATTTGCTACAGTGGATATCTCCAAGAATCAGCATTTCATGAGGTGGCAACCATGGTTCCCTCGAGGTTGTGCGGCCACGCAGCCATTTTTGAAGTGCTGCATGCTAAATTTTTCAAGCATGCAAGAATGCATTTACCTTGAAATATACCCAAACGTGGGCCGTGCCAACCCGGGTACACATCCACGCATGTAGGCACGCATAGCGATATTCATCCCATCCATGGATGAAATAAATTAGAGAGAACTATGATGGCAACCCTAGTTCTGCAGTTAGCGTTCTCTTGTTTTGGTGATCATAAGTGGAGTCAATTTTTATTCTGACAAGCCAATGTACAGTATTATCACTACAAAATTATATTTTTACTAATAAATAAATAACCAACTTCTATTTCTTAGATTAGTTGTTTTTCAGTGAAGCAAATTTCTCTCAGAATCCCTCAGAATTGACTCCTCCTAAGGCAGGGGGTGAACCACTGACATGCCAAGGACTTTAGCCTGACACGGTAGAGAAATTTAAGTTACAAGCTCTAAAATTTAGCCCATGTATGGAAATGAATGGAGGTGAGTGAGGAAACCAGGGAAACCCAAAAATTTACCCCTGCCCACCCACTGGCATGAGTTTCTGGGTTTCACCCAAGTGTTCCACTCTTGTCCCAAAAATGGTTCCAACGGGACCGTGCAATGTGCAGTTCAACATTGAATTTAAAATACATAATATCAAGGGGATGCCGTGACGTAGTATCGCTGATCATAACTGGTGCAAACCAGATACAAATTCTGCGAAAGTAGGATTTTTTTAGAGGTTTAGCGCTCCTCTATTTTGAATGTCTAGAGGAGAACATGTAAATCAGGGATGTAAAGCCGTTGGCCCCCTTGGTGCTTCTCAATAAGAGTAGGCTAATGCTGGCACCAGGTTTCTCTCCTCCCTTGCTTTGTAATTTATACTGAAGAGCCTACTAGCACTGGAGTCACAAGGTCCCACAAATCACAAATAATATTTAAAATTATTTTTGTGAAAAGTGTCCATATTGAGATGTCAGCTAAAAACCAGAAACTTAGCAACGTGTCTAGAGGAAGTGGATGATTGTTTCACAAAGAATGGACTGGTAAAATTTGTCTTATTGAATGACCTAGTAAAGCGTTTAGCATTATTTGTAATGAATCAGTCGTTTCGTGTCGTGTCAAACGTCATTTTGAAACTAAAAACACAAATCTTTTGTCATTGTCAAGTGACGAAAATCAGTACAACATACATTGTACAAACTTTCTCATATATGGGTACTAATGCTTCGTTTAGTTATCTTTAGAAAATGAAAATCGTATGAGCCTGTTTTTAGAAAATCCAATTTTTGTTAAAGTTACCAAGAATAAACTAGCCTTATATTCATTCATTGGGAAAAATAAAATACGTAGTATTATTGTAGATGTATACTCAAGTAACTGTACGAAATTTGATCAAAATCGTTAGAGCCGATTTTGAGAAAATTGAATTATTGTTAAAGTTACCTAGAATAAACTAGCCTTATATTCATTTATTGAGAAATATGAACTATACAGTATTATTGAAGATGTAAACTCAAGTAACTGTACGAAATTTGATCAAAATCATTAGAGCCGTTTTTGAGAAAATCGGATTGTTGTTAAAAATGCGTAGAATAAACTACTCTTAATTATTGAGCAATGTCAACCATTTCTACGTATACTCTGCTCAGTATGATAAAATGCCTAAGTAGGAGATTTCATTCATTTTCGCTCTACCGTCTAGGCTCCAGAGCCAGTAACAGACAGACAGACGGCATTGCGAAAACCACTTTCGGATTCAGCAACACCTAAAACGTATATTTCCGTAAAAATCTTGAGGTCGAATTTTTTTGCGATAACAATACTTTCTCGATACTTCGTATGAGAAAGTAAAAAAAGTGAATATTGCATGCTGCTAATAGGAAAAATCTGTGGGTTTTGAAGCAACGTTTAGCCCAAAAAATAATATAATAGCTGTTAGTTTTTATTTATCATATTGTATTGCACAATATGCTAAAACCACTTACTGATGGAGATTTTTTGAAAGAAGCCTGATCATATTCACTATTTCAGGATTTTTGAAATAAAGAGTTGATCACAAATCATATTAAATAATTGCAATACTAAATTTTGTCTTTAAACAATGATGCTTCAAATCAACTACTAATTCATTTAAAACCTGCAGAAATGTTTTCACTTTGTTTGGATGAAAGTACGGATGTAACAGCATAGGTACGACTTGCAGTTATTGTCAGATTCTTTTCTAAAAATACACTGAGGGAGGAATTAGTTAAATTGATGATTTGCTGAGAAAAAGAACAGGATGTGATATTATGAAAAAATTTAAGAAAAAGACATACACATGGGCATCAACTTAAATAATATGTTATCGGTAACAACCTATGGATCCCCAAGTATGATTGGCAAACATGTTGGATTTGTCCGATTTCTTTCAAAGGAAATTCAAGGCCCTTTGCTTCAATTTCATTACATAATATGCCAGGAAGCACTTTGTGCGAAATAAAGTTTAAAGACACTTGAAAATGTTGTTACAAAAATTGTCAATTTTATAACTGCTCGTGCTCCTAATGAATGAGAGTTTGTAAATTTTCTAGATGTGGTACTTATGTACAATAATTCCTGATGGTCAAGTTTTGAACCATTCATTAGTATCTTAGAGCAGTGTTTCTCAACTGGTTGGATGTGTTTCAGTGGTGGGACACAAAGGTCGTCTAGGTAGGACATGAAGTTTATGGTGCCCTCTGGGCGCTTAAAGGTTATGGTTCTCTGGCGAACACGGATTTTCGCTTATTGCAGAGACCTCAGGAACGCATCCCGCATGTATACAGTATAAGATAAGATATGACATTTTGAATCATCACTCAAAGATGTAAAATTCATCATTGAAGAATTTTCTATAAAAGAAATGATTCTAAGCTTCCTAAAGCTATTAGCTACTATAGTTGGGTCGGTAAGAGTTGATCTCTGAGTAGTAGGTGGAGCTGGAGAGGAGGGAGTGGAATGGGCCTATCGTGAGCCTTAACATAAGGTTATGTTGCCAGTTCTTAATTCTCACTTTACCGCCTCCCGCAATTCTAAACATAGCAGTCAAAAACCCAGGGGGATTTCTCCCATTCTTCCTCTTACAAAGGCTGCTTACATATTGACACTTGAAAAACACGTTTGGAAAAAAATGTAAACACTTCAATGCAGCTGTCCATAGACAAATTCTTTAAAAGTTCACCGTGGCCTCCCGTCGGTGAGTCTCAAGTAGAAGATGAAATTGTGTCAGCAGGATTTACAAGTCCAAAGTCTCAACTCGATTAAGTCAGTTCCATGTTTATTTTTTATTTTAATTCCTTTCTTAATTTTAATTTTCTATTTTTACAAGAAATTAAAACCCGAACTGTTTTCATAAAGGAAATTTTCATTTATTTAGACCAGTCGCAGGAGTTAAGGTACGTTATAGTAACGTGTATTTGATGATTTTCATTTATTAAAACCATAAAACATTTAAAAATTTATATGCACAGTAATGTTTTGACAGAAATGCATCCTATCATTCACTAATCTTACTGGAAATTCGTTTTCATTTGTCGCGTGTATAAGTAACGGGGTATTATTCAGGAACACATCAACAGCATTCCTGTACTGTACATCTACTGCACGTAATACTACTATAGTATTTCCTGAACTTTACCACGTAGATTTTACTTTTTGTTTGTGAATTTACAGTCCATGAACCGATAATTTGGTATGAGTGCTTGAATTCAGAAAATACGAAATTTGGTGACTGGGTTTAATAATATGGCCAACCACTGTATAATTATGAATAAATAGAATATCAGTAAAATAATTGTTCATTAATTTAATCTTTATGACCTAATGTTTCATTAGAATGATCAAGTGATAGGTTAAATTATTTCTAAACGGTTGAATCAGTTAAAGCAATGATTGATTAATTTTTTAAAACGACGCATTAATCTCGAAAAGTTAATTGTTTGATAAACTCGTCCTTGAAAAATTTTTTTCCAAGAATAAATCTATTGACCCGTTTATGTTGCTTGAAAATTTACTACCCCGCGCTTCAGGTTCAGGGCGCTTGCGAGTCAGTTGGGCGGAGGGAGGGGCATTCAAAGCGGCAACACTGCATCCCTTCCACTGCAACACTCAGCGATCAATTCTCACCGGCCCGACTATAGGTGCTCAATACGCTATGCACGTCAAATGTATGCATAGAATTGGTCTACTGCCCATGTGTACTGCTGAACCTCTGCCTTTTGGCATATATTTAAGGTAGAATATAGCCCCATTTTCGGGCTTTCTCTTAGTTGACAACACATTTCACATCATGTTTATTTATCTGCCAATTAAGGGTTTGCCGACTGACTAATGAACTAAGATTTTAATATATAGGAAGATATCTGACTTAGGAACACTCATTAACACAATATCAATGAATAATTGAATATTTGCCTGTGTTTTGTCACTGTTGTATTATTTATTGTATCCACAATATTATGTAAACTTCAAAATGACATTGAAACTTCTTGAATTAGTGGACAGATGCGAATTTATAAGTCCAGTCAATCACACATGATTACACAAAAGTGACAACAATGCAGATCACCTTGACGACGAAAGATTTTCCAGGTAAAAACAGATTTCAGCATTAAAAACTAATTTGTGGACTGATTCAACATGTATTCTAAATCGATAGCAGAGGAATAAAATGTTGTTCTTTCAGGCGTTTATTGTTTAAAGTCTCGAACTCCTACAATGATTCTAAGTAATTTTAAAATGTAATTAATTAATATGCTTCACTCATGTCTGTGTTAATCAAATGGAGAAAATAAATATGCTCTTGTAATCAAAGCCATGACTTCAATGTGGATGGTGAGCAACTTAAAATTTAAAAGTGGTGTTACCAAATAATTCCTGAAAATTTGATTGAAAAATAGAAAGTTTTTGAGTTATAAGCATTTTCTTCCATAAGTTTGTTAAAACATGTTAAAAATTTGCATTGAATTTCAGAATCCCATAGCTTATTATATAATAAGAAGATATCCTCTCACCTTAAACAAACGGACACGTTCTGACTCTAGTGTAATGCACTCAAATGCAGGCTCATTTTCCAACTTCAATCGTGCCACTTCCCACGGAGTCTGATAATCCACATCATGGCTCTTAAGCAAAGACTTGAACCCAGACTCCATTTTCCTCTGTCTTCTAGCCTCTTCCTTAAGTCTTTCCTTCTCCCTAGCTTCAGCCTTGAGAAAAATATTGAATTACACTTAAGTAAGTATTCTCATCTACTTATTTATAAGTTTAAACCACCAAAATAAAACATCAAGAAGCACTATCTTAGAGAGATCTCTTACTATCCGCCTACTTCACATAGTGCATTTACATAAGCAAAAATGAACCAATTAATAATCAGAAGATATGTATGGCCCTATGCACTTAATACTGAATGCATCTAGTTATCCATGATTAATTCATATTTTAAAGTCATTATTTGATTAATAATAGCTTAGCTTTAAAATCAAACAAGTTAGGAAAGTGTACAGCATATCATAAATGGGTGCATTTCATGCAATGGAGTATGTATTAGAAAGAAATGATATACCTGTACGTAAGGGAAATAGCATTTTCAAGTTCTTTTCTTTGTCATAAATAATCCATTTCCTTCCTTTTCAAAAATATTGCATGCACACACAGGGAAATTAAACATTTGTTTATGAGTTTGTTTATGTTAGCAACAATGAAGAAGTGACCATGAAAGAAATTTTCTAAGTTAACTCGATATAGTCATTCTTAACAAGAGTGAAATGATGGAAGTTTAAATTATATGCGTAAATGCATAATACTAATCACAAATGCAAAGACTGAGAAGGAGAAAAATTCTGAACTTGACTAGGACTCTAACACGGGTCTCCCACTTGCCAGGTAGGTGCTTTAACCAGCTAAGCTACCAAGCCAGACTAATTCTCCATACTTGAATTGGGGTATTTATGGTGACGAAAGGGCTAACTCAGTTAGTAAACCTAATGACCCCAATTCGAGTATGTAGAATTAGTCTGGTTTGGTAGCTTAGCTGGTTAAAACACATACCCGGTTAAGTGGGAGACCCGGGTTTGAGTCCCGATCAAGTTCAGAAATTTTCTCCTTCCCAATCTTTGCATTTGTGATTAGTATTATGCATTCATAATTTAAACTTCCATCATTTCATCTTTGTTATTTAACATCTTCTCAATTTCTGGGATAAGGGAGGGGTGATTTCTGCTGTGCCTTCGTGAGGACATCTAATGTCGTTAGGTTTACTAACTGAGTTAGCCCTTTCGTCACCATAAATACCCCAATTTGAGTATGAAGAATTAGTCCAACCTGGTAGCGTAGTTGGTTAAAGCACCTACCCAGCAAGTGGGAGACCCGGGTTCGAGTCCCGGCCAAGTTCAGAATTTTTCTCCTTCTCAATCAAGACATTCTTGTTTAATTTTCTTGATAATGGCTACTCCCATGATAAAAATGTACAGGAAACGAAATACTCTACCAGTTCTACAATTTTTAAAAAAGTATTTTGATATGACCAGTACTTTACGAGATATGACGGAAAGTTCATTTTTTATCACAGTGAATGGTACCCCTGATTGGCTTACATGATTCATTTATGTGATTTTTTTATTATCTTTGATTGTAAGTCCTTCATATCAAATTTCATAAAAATCCATTCTGTAGAAGCTGAGAACAAACATGCGAACGGATGGACTGACGCTAATAGGTGCTCACGCTGGAAGTGAAATGCGCCTAAAAATCATCAAGTTCTACTTTGAATGCATAACTATGAGCACAGGTACAATCACACAAAAACTACATATTAATAGTCAAAATGATCAGGTAAAGCAACATTATCACTGATTTTCTATTGTACATAATCACATAACCAACTCACTTTTTCTAATAGGGCATTGTACGTTAGTTTTACATTTCCTGCATCAAGAGTAGCTGATCGCCTATCTTCACAAACAACAGTGGCAAATTCTTCAAACGTGGTATTAACCTAAAAACAAAGAATGTTACTGAATTACTATTAAACAGCTAGTTACATAGGATTTAAATCTGTAATTGGATAATAAATTCAACTTCCTGATGCATAGCAGATTTAGCAAAACATTTTTATTCAGCAGCAGTATTGATTTTATTATAACAGATATACATATATTAGAAATATAAACATTAATTATGTGGTGGTTTTGAACATCACAGAAACACTTACCTGGACATCAAAACCCTTCTCCTTTAAAATCTCTTTAATAATCTTTTTTTCATCATGAAAACGTGACTTGAGATCTTCAACATAGAATTTGAATAAATCAAGCGGAGTTGATCCTAGAAAAAAGAAAAATGAAGCATGTAAATTTTGGTCAAGGAGCATAATGAAGTCTAAATTATAATACTAAAAACTTTAAACAATAATGATGGGATTGTATAAATAATATAGCAGTTTTGGTGTCAATGAACATGGTCATCTGACCATAGAGCCAATTAATATATTATATCATAAGTCATTTCCACCTCCCTTTCTGTAACTGAATAAGAGTTCTTATAATTGTTATTATAATACTCTTAAAAATTTGGCAGCTTTATTTGAATTTTATATTATTTGTAGGTCACAAGATATGAGTATAATTTGAAGGCTAGAAAGTTTTACTAAATTCATGGAATGCCGTATCACAACTTATAAAGCTTTCAAAAGTCTCCAAAAGAAATTAGGGCAAACTTAGGTTACATTAGGGTCAAGCACAATACGAAGGTGTATCACCAACTGGTGTGTATCTTGCAATGGATTATTTGAAATTAAATGATAAAATTTCAGCGAACGACACATGCCATAAAACTGTGAAACACAATGACTCAATTATGTCTCTCTGACTACTATTTATTCCCTCCCCTAAGTTGTTGCATTAACCTTTATCATACAGATTTAAATTCCCAATGCAGGGGCCATTGGTTGGATTTATTTGGGATACTTAAATGCTATAAACCCCACTTAACGCGGCCCTGGCCAACGCAGATTCGTTATAACGTGGATTTTATTTCAAATTAAAAATTTTTTTAAGAATTAAATATCTTATGTACAGTGCGACTGTAGTCTAATATTTTATGACTTTTTAAATTTCATAAAGTATCCTAAATATGTACTGTGATATTTCAGCAGTGTTGCATAATATTGCATCGTCTGTTGGCCAATTTCACTCTTTTCCCTACAAATTTCACCGGTCTAACACAAAAAATATATCTCCTAAGTCGGAAAACATTTGAAAAATGGAAATAGAAATATGATTCATGCTTCATGTTTCTTTGGCATCATTGGATTGTCAAGAATGTTTTTGATGATTTATATTTTTTAAATCTATAATTTTCGACAATTACTTTATTACAATTTTAATTTACTGTATTAACATGTCATTATAAATAATAATAAAACAATAACACTACAGATAAAAAAATTATATAGGACAACATGTACTTGAAAGGACAAAATCAATAAATTTCCATATTTTCTAAAAATTTAACAACCGGATTGCAAATTGTTTTGTGGAAAATAAGTATATTAACGTAAATATAAAAAATTTTAAGTATCAACAGTGTCATTTTAGAAAAATTGGAAATAAAAAGCATTCTTAAATTAAATTCTTTGTAAACCATACGTGCTTACGAATTTATATTGTTATTCCTCGAATTAATTTCGTAACAATGGCCAAAGTTTGGAAACGAATATAAATTAAAATTCAATTAATATTAAAAGGACATTTAAAACTGTTAACAGGCAATTTTCGAAGAAACAACAATGGATCTTTTAATGAATTGATTCGTTTTTATAAAAGGAATTTTGGTGCTTATTTAATACAGGGTAAGTTCAAAGGCTTATAATCCATTTAAATCTAATAACGGTGGCTATTTTAGTTTAAAGAAAGAACTTCATTTATTCACTTTACAGAATGAATTAATTTTAGGCTAGCATTGCCTATTATAAAAGGAGTTACTTTGGAATTTACAGTATGTAAAGTGGAAGTTGTACTGAATTGACTCAAGTATATTTCAAAGCAAAAATCAATTTAAAACTATTGAAAGTTGTTGTTTCGGAAACTGAGACGTCCAGAGTAGTGAGCGGACGGTAAACGATATTAAGGTACATTTTATTCCAAAATCTGAAATTATGTACGTCTACCGCTAACAAGCTTTTTTGTCTTACAGTTTACTGGGTAATTTTATAGTTTGTTTAAAAAATTACGTTCTAAAAGTCCCGTAGAAATATGTTTTACATTGAATGTGAGTCCAAAAATACTATTTGAGATGTTATTTCCCTCTGGGCACGTAAAGGTTATGGTGCCCTGGCAAATGCGGATTTTCGCTTAACGTGGAGACCTCAGGAATGCATCCCCCACGTTAAGCGGGACTCACTGTATATTTATTTTTGAGTAAATTATCATATCTAGGGAACTAATAATGATAAAACTTTGAGTAAAAAGTATTTTATAGGAAAAATATTAACAAGTTACATATTTCACGTTACTTGATCAATAAATTCATAGTAAAACCAATTTTTATGGTAATATACTGGTGTTAGTACCATAATTCCCTCTAATTTTTTTCATCCATGGGCAGAATGAATTTAGTTACATTCCTCTTTCTTAAACTTAACAAGGGGAAGGCACTACTGACCCCCAACTGATTCGGCTGAAACTTCGTAGAGATAATGTTCATGACGTCCGATTAACGAATATATACACACACACGCACACACACACACATATCAGGGCCAATACCCAGCCGTTTTTATTTTATTAATAAAAATAAGTTAATATTTCCCGAGTCACTGCATTAGTACCATACACGGTAAGGGAACCCATACGTAGTGGTGCTGGCGTAGTGGCTAGTGAGCTTGGCTGTAAATGTCAAGATCAGGTGTTCGAGTCCCTGTTCTTCCGTTTTTTAAAATTTTTTCCCCACATATTCAATTTCCTCATTTTAAATCTTTATTTCCTAATATTTTTAATATATGTGTAATGTAAAATAAACATCCAGTTTACGATAAGATTAAATATTTACTACACACAATAAATATATTTGTATTTTTTTGCTGTCCCCTTCCCACTGGTGATCTTGCATTGATTTTGCAGTAGGTAAGTTGCTTTTTGCAATCGCCATATGAAATTATTGACTTTCCGGTAAAAAATATACGTCGCAGGATTAGCATATTGACGTGCAGTTTTGAGGAATTATTTGTAGCATACATAGTGGTTGGTTTTTCTCGTCAATAAATTTTTCATTGTATAGTGATTTATTAGTTTGTCCTCCCCATGAATCAACAATGAAAAGAAACTTAGTCTTGCATGTATGGTTTCAGACGTTGTCGAGAAATTCATCGTAAGTCCCCAACTGCAGTTTACCGGATTTTGTTGAGGTTGAAAATACATTTTTGAATTCGTCCATCCTCTTTAACTTGATTTGCCACTTTAGGACCAAACTGCCCATGAGTCTCTTGTAAACAAATAAAAACTCTCGGAAGAAATTTTCCCGATACTGTCATTGCATACTGCGCCGTGTACGAATGAGTAGTCTTTGCTATGCTGCTCACATTCAACTCTACATGTGTTTCTCCTTTGTGGGTCAGAGTCCGTTTAATTTGCACTTAGTATTCTCACCCAGTCTGGTCCGTGTTTATTACAAAATCCAGATTGAAATTACTGATCAGTGGTCTTGTTTGGTCTCGGAAGTGTAAAGCGCTGCAGAATTTCTCCTGGCGTGGCTGTTTCTATCTTACTGATGTACTTATGATGCGGCGTTGATGAATATTATGCGCTGCCTTGAAATTCACGCTAGTTAAAATGCTCTCAATGCTCTGATGAAAGAAGCAATACTGATCTTGTAGCACTTGAAATCGCTCCTCCTGGTACATACCCTTACCGAGCACCCTTCTCCAACTCCTCTCCGATCCTTTTCCTAATGACTTACAAAGTATTTTTCGACAATGTCATGATTGTGAAACCATACGTGCAAGACAATAAGTTTCTTTTCATTGTTGATTCATGGGGTGGACAAACTAATAAATCGCTTTACAATGAAAAATTTATTGACGAGGAAAACCAACCGCTATGTATGTTACAAATAATTCCTCAAAACTTCACATCAATATCTAATCCTGCGACGTGTATTTTTTACTGGAAAGTCAATAATTTCATATGACGATTGCAAAATGCAACTTACCTACTGCAAAATCAACGCAAGATCACCAGCGGGAAGGGGACAGCAAAAAAATACAAATATATTTATTGTGTGTAGTAAATATTTAATGTTATCGTAAACTGGATGTTTATTTTACATTACCCATATATTAAAAATATTAAATATTAAAAAAAATTAGGAAATAAAGATTTAAAATGAGGAAATTGAATATGTGGGGAAAAAATTTTAAAAAACGGAAGAACAGGGACTCGAACACCTGATCTTGACATTTACAGCCAAGCTCGCTAGCCACTACGCCAGCACCACTACATATTGGTTCCCTTACCGTGTATGGTACTAATGCAGTGACTCGGGAAATATTAACTTATTTTTATTAATAAAATAAAAATGGCTGGGTATTGGCCCTTATATGTATGTGTGTTTATATATATATATATATATTGGGCAACTAGGTTGTGTCTCTCTTGTGCTGACGAAGGGATCATCCTCTACAAATGTGTCTCTTCAACACCCCAGCGGCTTTACTTTCGGTAAGTGTTCACTGGGTTTCCTTCAACACCTAGTTGCCCTAAATATCCTTACTTACCTTTCCTCTTCCCTAGTTATATATACTCGTTAATCGGACGTCATGAACATCATCTCTATGAAGTTTCAGCCGAATCGGTTGGGGGTCAGTAGTGCCTTCTCCTTGTAAGCTGGTAAACTGTTCTCCTTTACAAAAGATTAGCTTCTGACCGAGCACCGGCACGAAATACAAAATCTAACCCATATCATCTGATTTATTACAAAGGCATATATGTATAATGAAACGACTTTTGATGTAACGTAGTGGCATTGGCAGAGACTAGTTTTATAATTAGCAAATATGTTTGCAGTAATTTAATAATTCCCTGTAACCACTTGAAATATTGTAATTTGGGCACTAGAGGGTGTTTTCAGAAGAGGCTATTTTGTGAGCATTTTTTATTTGCAAGTTTTATCACTTAAATGACCATATTATATACCTTAAGTTATTTTTACTTTCTCAATATATATTATGTAGTATAGACATAGTACTGCTTTTTTGCGAAAAAAAATCAAATTTGAGATTTCAAGGTCCCCTGTGTTTTTACTATTTGCTCAATGAGGCAGTTTGCTTAAAAGTTTTTGTGTACTTTGAGTCAACAGTTCAGTAATTGGAAATATCACAATTCATGGGCGTTTCACGTGATAATGTGAGATAATGGATACTTGTGTTTTAGCAGTTTTATAAAGAACAATTGCTGGAAACTGATAATTTTTGCATTTTGGTAGTTTCTAAAGCAATCTTGGTCTTATGCTGCTATAGGAGGCATTTTTCTTTCCTTAAAGCTGCCAAAATATCATGGGTGACTTATTCACTACAATATGCAGTATAAAGCTAACCACAAGACTTTTTTATTAGATATCATTCCCATATTCAAAAGGTTAAAACATTAATCTAATGCAGTACTACACATTTATCACACATTTAACAAACAATATTGTTTTAATATAGAACAAAATGTATATTACCATATTCCGAGAAAATTATTAAAATAAACTCATATTTCTACAATGAAACAAATGCTGTATTAAGCATAAGATCATTTTAAATATCTCCATCAAACTTAATATATTTCACCTGGTTGACCCAGCATAGCTGAAAATCTCAAGTCTGCACTGATGATTGGATATAGTTCAACCCACAGAGACATTGATGTTAACTTTCCTTGCTCATGCAGTTCATCAAGTAGAAGCTATAAAAGAAAAAAATATAGCCATAAAAGCCTTCAACTTGATGATGGAATGGGTTATGCTTGTTCATGTATATTTATTACCATAAAAACCTGTGTATAAGACGCACAGATTTTTCACGTCAAATTCTGAGAATTTTCTATGTTCCTGTGTATAGGATGCAGGAAGGTTTCTTCTTAAAATTCTAGAAATATTCAGTACATTAAAACCCCATCATTTTGATTCCTGATAATTCAAAGTATGGTGTAATTCAAATCCAAGATCAGTCCCCAGACAACACCATAGGATTTTGATACTTTTTGGTACGGATTATTTGAAATATGCCTACAATGAAATTCGAACTCATGATCTGGTCCAGTGATCCATGAAAGTTCATTTAACCCCTCAAGCGCGGAGGACATTTAACTATAATACGTCACGCAGGTCGGAAGAGATTTAGGGAAATTCGCAGTTTTTGCGCGAAACCATATAAAAATTCGTAACTTATTAGATATTTATGGAATTTGACTGAAATTTTTTGAGGTTTTACGTAAAACTATGCATATTTACCTATGTTTTTCACACCGTCTTAGTTATTATTATTCGCGTGAAATATGCCTATGAATTCTTTCACTCAATCACGGAAGCCATTTACTCAGTTTTTCTTTATTCAAAGTTTAAGGAGTACTTCACATCTACTGTTTTATCTTGGATTTCAACTTCTTCCCCGTAAGTTTTTCAGAAAAAAAACCTTCAAATAAGGATTCTTACCCCTCAGCGCCGTCCTGTGTACTGGGTACGCCGCGGAGATTGCTAGCTTTCTTTATTTTTTTGACACAGTAAATTTTCTTAAATATGGGTAACCTTCATAATTTTAAAAGAGGAACCTTTGGCCTACCTATTCAAAACTATTGCCATGGTCTTGTTCACATTAGCTGAGACAAGGGGCGAATGAAACACAGTATCCTTCCCCGTGTATACAAGAAATGACCATAAGTAGCCAGTCAAATCACAGAGCTCGAAGGTCTTGATTCCGAACTTGGAGATGTCTGATAGCAGACAAATGGGGCCTATATCCTCTTCTTACACCTCACAGTTGCTTTCGTGCAAAGATTTCGTTGAATAGGAGCTTTTTTAGAAGCCAAAATTCCCCAATTCTCCTATCTACGTGAAAATTTAATCACAAAACTTAACGTATAATAAAAGTAAAAAGAAGGAGAGTAAAAATTACAGAATTAAGCCCAATAGGAAGGCCAAAGGTTCCTCTTTTAAAATATATAAAGGTTATCCATATCTAAGAAAATTTACTGTGTCAAAAAAATAAAGAAAGCTAGCGACCTCCGCGACGTTCCCAGTACGCATGACGACCGCATGTGGAGTTTCCGTCCGACGTTCCCAGTACGCATGACGACGCTGACGGGTTAATTCAAAATCTCGATCCTGCGTAAGCGGAAAGCTCGTGCACATGCTATCATATCACGTTTTTGTTCCTCATTTCTCGCACACAAAATACATATAGTGCCCCAAACAGGCGACTCCCTTTTACTTATTTAATAGTACGATGACCAAACGCCTCATTTTCACTGGGAGTCCTGTTTTTTTTATCAAAAAGCCATTTTGTACAGTTTTGAAGCCCATCGCAAATAAAATTTAGATTATCTGATAGTATAGCTGATATTCCTAGTAGAAATGTAGGATTCTCGGAAACATGGAGGTTATCAAACTAACAACAAATGTTAATTACAGTTGCAATTGTCAGGTTAGGAAACCTCAGGGTCATTCATAAATTTGAGGTGGCAATCCTGGTCCACGTGTATAATATCCTGCCCGGGTTTAACCTAACTTATTCACTTTGAGTTTCGACAACGACGACGCTAGTCAGATTCTCTTTTGATTGTTAGCTTTGTCCTAGTTTGGCATGCTCCAGACTGTAAGGAAAGTTCGTATTTGCCTTTTTCACTATAGATCGTGATAGTGACATATATCCACCATTAAAAAAATCATGCGAAAATTTTGTCCTGTTTTTTCTTACGATGGAAAATGTACCATTTTCACCAAGTTGGAATAAGGTCACCCTATTTAATAGTCAACGTGAAATAAAATTCATAGATGATTCAAATAGTTGAATCAGCTTATCCTTGCATCACTGTGAATGCTCACATTCTCAATCGGATAGCGAAATTCTAAAACCAAGCTGAAATGAACAGAAGTTGCAGAAACCCCTATTATCTCAATCCTCATGCTCTCCCAAACCTGGACAAGGTTTTTCTCATGAGAAAGTGATATGCTCCAGAAAAGACCATGTAATACTGACTTCTGTTACTGAACCATCTTTAAATAACGTTGCATGAAGTTATACCGAATGTCGTCTCTAAAAAGATCATCCCTTTTTTTTACCCGAGAATAAGTGATGAGCCAATAACAAAAACCTAGTGGTTTTACCCAGTGATGAGCTGGAAGAAATATTAAGAACCAGCTCTATAGAACAAAAGTCAAGAAAATTTGGATAAGGGTGGCAGGATGCCTACATGCCAGGGGGCCCAGATCGCTCTAGTTTAGTAATACCGTTCCGCTAGTTTAAGAAGTGTTCGGTTCGTAATATATTCCATTTCATACAGTGTCGGTAATTGACTATCAGATAGGGCAAAATGTACTTGAAAGAACAAGATCAACAAATTTTCATATTTTCTAAAAATATAACAACTGGCTCGCGTGAGTCAGCGGGAGCCTGCTTCAGCTCATCACTGGTTTTACAATAGTGTCATACAAGAAGAGCACAATGTAATGTATATGTAGCAGTATGGAGTATGGAGTGATAATCTTTCGGCACGTGGTTGAACATCTTCTCTTTGTAGCACCAAGGAGTAACTTGAAATGTAATGGGAAATTCAGGCTATTCACTGGAGCCTTTTTTCACATGTGGCGGTCTTTGTGAATCGCAAACTAAATGTTCACTTAAGCTCTGTTCGCATTCGTTGTGTATACTAACCTGTAAGGCCAATTCATTTGTAGAACAGATAGATAAGATTCTGTATTGTGATTTTACTGCCCAAATAGCTGATCGTAAAAAAGTTTGATTTTTATGAAAGTTCGTTTATTTTGAACCCGGATACTTTGAAGTCATAATTTTTTGGTCCCTTGAACTTCAAAATAATGAGGTTTTACTGTATATCGTCATGAAATATTCATATTCATTCTATTGGATGATTTCCGTCGAATATACTTTTTACTCAGTATGAGATGACAAGTGAATTTACCGAATGATTTGTAATATGAGATTTTTAAAAATATACATCCTTTGTATTTTAATATGCATGGTAACACCAATGTTCAAACTATATATTAAAGACTATAGTAAAACATTTTGGCAAGAAATATAGAAGAAGAAAAAACGTAGCAAATTTTTGTGACTCTTACCTAATTGAAATTAAAAACTAGGTAAAAATTTCTAAAATCACCTGTGAAACTCACAGTGAAAATATCATGAGATTAAGTTATTTATTTCCATTATTGATATAGATTTCTCCAGTTTCATCCCTCAATATCTATACAATTATATATTTTGAAGAGTTTGTTTGTGCAAAATAAAGTCATACTTCCTGATTACCTGCAGATACCAAATTTCAGATAAACAATCCTGCCACTTAAATTAGCTGAATGCGCTACTTTTTACAATGGCATGCTGGGTAAAAGTTTTAAATAAATATCTTTGATTTTCACCATCTTAGTTTGAGTTTTTTCCGCATCATAGCAAAGCCGCCTCAATTGCATGCGTTCATATTTGTTTTATTTACCTTTTAAGAATGTATTCACATATTACCTATTAATACGATAATATGACAAAGAATCAAAATTGAGTGCTTGATATCACTGTCTAAAATTTTTACACCAGCAACTTATTTTGGTTTTATTTTTTATTTAGATAATTATTAATTGCATGATTTTTAAATTTTATTTATCAGGTGCTTCCTTTTCATTTTTTACTGAAGACTCAGTACAGAAAGAACGAAAAATGTTTAATATCCATGTACAAGGATGAGTCGGTTAATGACCAGAAATTTCTTGGATATATAATTTTTGTTTGTAAAAGTGCAATGTTTTCATATTAAAAGTTTAGTTTTAATATAAAAACTTTGATAGTTATTAAATATTAATTTGCAACTGTTTAGTTTTCATTTTTGACGAACATTTCATAGAGAAAAAACATAAAATATTATGTACTTAGAAAATTTGGATAAAAAATTGCTCAAAGGTGTATAAATTAAAATGCTACCGTATTGAGTCATTGCTCAAATAAAAATTTGTTATTTATGTATAAAACCAACACAGTTGAAATTTCAAGGTAAAATTACAGTTGCTCCATACCACAAAACTGTCACGGTTTTTTCTCTGTTGCCTTTTTAGTCTTCTTTTCTCTCTTTCTTTCAACTCCTCCTCCTCTTTCTCCAATTCACGAATGTGATCCTCAAAGACAATCAATGCATCTTCTTTGTCCATTGCTAATAAGGAGAAATAAATACTCATTTAATAAAATTAATAATAGTAAAGTTTTAACACAAGAGTGTAAAATTGTCATTGAATGCAAGTATATGTCAACAAGGCACTAAAACTTAAGGTAACAGATTACAATAACAACAACCCACTACTGTGGTCAAAAAATTAACTTGTTAAACTGACCTAAAAGACTAGTATCTTCAGCAAATGTAGGATTGTCTAGGAGCATTTGCTGAGCTTCTTGCCATGTTGTTCGGTGACATACATTAGCCATTGAGTCCAAGATCTCTGCCAGCCTCTTAGTATTTCTACGCTTGGTTGTTTTGGCTTCTTCCTTCTCTCTCTTGGCAAGGTTGAACACCACATCCTCATATATGTCTCTCCTGTCGCTTTCTTCTAGAACATTTCTCCAAACCTACCTCATCAAATCCAGTTATGAAAACAAACATGCCATATGAATGTCATATAAATTACAAGTGGTAATAAACTAAATACACCACTCCCCGGTTATAATGCCATCGGTTATACAGCGGATTCAGATATGCCATGGCACTTCCTTCCTCCCCATTTCTTGGAAAGTCCTGTAGATTTTTTAGTACAAAAGTAAAAACTACAAAAATTACTGACATTTTAAGGAATCTATTAAATAAATTTCTTGTACTTGATGTATATTGCCTTTTCTTTAATTTTGTTGTTTGTAGCAATTAAATAAATTATTAAAAATTAAAAGTCGTGTCCTCGGTTATACAGCATTTGTCCTATAATGCGGGTCGCAGATGCTCCCCCGATACCCTGCGTTATAACCAGGGAGCAGCGTACAAGAATTTAACAGTGATGATTAAATATGAACCTATAACACCACAGAGAAATTAACTTAAAATCTTCAGTCTGAATTAGTCCAAGAGTTTTTAAAATGGTAACTTCAAGCTTACATTTAACTGATGTATTTTCATTATTACATACCTCCATCTGTCCAAACATTTCTTCACATCTGAAGTATTTGGTTGAAGACGTCATTCGATCATTATGCATCAGAAACTCCTCGAGATCTTCACGAGCCTTCTTTGCTCTTTGTCTTTGCTCCTCCTTCTCTTCCTTAAGTCGCTGAGTCTTGTAAGCATTAAAAGCCTGCTTTCTCTCATTCAATCTGCCCAAAGTGGCAAACCGAGGATCTCCTTGGATCAGTTTCAGTGCCTGATCCCATGATGCCCCACTAGGAACTTCCTACATGAGGAAAGAAAATGTTTGAGTAACCATCTGCTTTATTTAATAATTTTAAATTCATTTGTTATAGATTATATCTATTGATAAACCAAATTAATAATGTGATGACTCACTCTTTCTCTTAGCATTTCCTTAAAAGCCTCTATTGCCTCCTTCTTATCTTTGAAAACCAACTTGGGTTCGGGTGTGCTATTCCTGCTGCCTGGGGCAGATCCCTTATTTGAGCCACTGTCTTCATCAACTGAAAAGAAAGCCTTCATTACAATATATACTAGTATAAAAGTCCTCATTTCCTCTCCCTCCCTCTCTCCACCTCCCTTTCTCCCCCTCTCTCTCGTATTGAAAGCATTCAAAGCACGCTTACACCCATAAGGATTGATATAACAATAGGATTTTGAGGTCTAAAAATATAATTGGTAGACAAGACATCATTCTGTAAGCAAATTAAATGTTTAACCTTCATTGGCCGGGCGTCACCATATGGCGACACTGAATGCATGCTTTCACGGCCGAGCGTCGCCGTACGGCGACGGAGCGTATTTCTACATTTCATAAATTGCTATATCATGTTTGGTTCTCGTATTTCCTTTACTACTATGTGGATAATGCTCATAATGGTTACTCTTTGTATTTTTTGTGAATACATCACCCTTTCATTGTTTTTAACAGAGTACCTGCTATCTAAATATGTCCTAGCTTCACGAGTTTTCTTCTCTCTGAAAAAAAGTATGTTATAAGGAGCAAGGGTCATTGAACTACAAACGTATTTCTGCATGAAGCATTAATGAATACATTGTAAAACATTCATTCCAGTTTACGTTTCCGTGTCAGTTCGGCAAATAAAACAAGTTAGGAAAGTGTACAATGTATCACAAAAAGGGCGCCTTTCGTGTAATGGAGTATTAGAAAGAAATTATATACCTGTACGTAAGGGAAATAGCGTTTTAAAGTTCTTTTCTTCATCATAAATAATCCATTTTCTTCCTATTTAATAATATTGCATGCATGTGTAAGGAAATTAAACGTTTGTTTGTGAGACTGTTTATGATAGCAACAATGAAGAACTAACCATGCAAGAAATCTTCTAAGTTCAACTCGAATTAAGACATTCTCATTTGATTTTCTCAATAACGGCTACTCCTACGATAAAAATGTATAGGAAAGAAAATACTGTTCTATACAATTTCTACAACTTTTATTTGAAAAATATTTTGATATGAGCAATACTTTACGAGATATGACGAAAATTTAATTTTTTGTCCCCAGTAAAGTGGTACCCCTGATTGGCGTACGTGATTCATTTTTGCGATTTTCTTATTATATTTGATTGAAAGTCCTTAATATCAAATTTCATGAAAATCCGTTTGGTAGAAGCCGAGAAAGAACATGCGGACGGATGGACAGACGGACGGACCAACCGACGATAATAGGCGCTCACGCTGTAAGCAAAATGCGCCTAAAAAGAGCAGGAACAAGATTCAAGTGTGCCAAATGTGACGTAGGCCTCTGTATAGACCCATGTTTCCGTATTATACTAATGTGCATTTTAAAACCATTCATTATTATTATTTTATATAATTATAGCCATCATCCGTTGGTTGGTTGGTTGATCACGCTATGCCAACGCTAATAACTCGAGAAATAATAATGATAGAAACGCGAAACTTGGTAGAGATGCTTGATTAACACTTTTCCAGGTGATGACGAATTTAAATCGCGAAAAAATTCATTGGTTCGTCTCCAAGAGAGGCATTTCCATTTCCCATTACTTTACATGTAAAACGCGATTTTTCGACGTGCAGGCTTTTATTCATTTGGAAATTAAAATTAGAAGAAATTAACAGACGACCTTCGGATTTGAATCATTTTGTAGAAAAATTTATAGTTTCTTATTCCGTTCGTCTTTTTTCGCCCACAGTTCGAAATATTCCATGTTAAACGTTTAATTTGCATATTTTGTGGAAATCTCGCCATTTTAACGTGATGTTGCTATGTCGACGATTATCATTGTTAGCTTCAATACGACAGAGAGAGAGGAAGGAAGGGGAGAGATTGGCGTGTTTTGTGGAAAATAAGTATATTAACGTAAATATAAAAAAAATTAAGTATCAAAGTGTCATTTTAGAAAAATTGGAAATAAAAAGCATTCTTAAATTAAATTCTTTGTAAACCATACGTGCTTACGAATTTATATTGTTATTCCTCGAATTAATTTCGTAACAATGGCCGAAGTTTGGAAACGAATATAAATTAAAATTCAACTGAAATTAAAGGGGCATTTAAAACCATTAACAGGCAATTTTCGAAGAAACAACAATGGATCTTTTAATGAATTGATTCGTTTTTATAAAAGGAATTTTGGTGCTTATTTAATACAGGGTAAGTTCAAAGGCTTATAATCCATTTAAATCTAATAACGGTGGCTATTTTAGTTTAAAGAAAGAACTTTATTTATTCACTTGGCAGAATGAATTAATTTTAGGCTAGCATTGCCTATTATAAAAGGAGTTACTTTGGAATTTACAGTATGTAAAGTGGAAGTTGTACTGGATTTACTCAAGTATTTTGGGTACTTTCCTGTTAACGGGACTACCTCAAAAAATAAACACGTATTGTTGTGATATGTTACGACGTATTTGTTTGTTAACAACTTAAAAATCACACTTTTTTGAAACTTATTTATTAATTAAAGCAACATAATTACTAATACAATCTAAATTTATGTTACTAGGGGGCCAATATGTCTTTATGGCATTTAAAATAGCTGGAAATATGTCGATATCTTTGTTATGTTGTCGCCATATGAATTCTTCTGTTGACAGGCTTTCGCGTTGCATTTCCAAAATATTCTGTCGCAGAAGTTTCATAATATTCTTTTTGCACATTCACCCTTTAGATAAAATACCATGGTCTTGAAGCAAAGATACAGCTTCTTCTTCACTCCTCGGCAAGCTTCACAAATTCATCATTACGGGATCAACGTAAATATCTTAACGAGATTTGTTATGCATTGTTAACAAACAAAATATCACAACATATCACAACAATACGTGTTTATTTTTTGAGGTATTCCCGTTAACAGGAAAGTACCATTTCAAAGCAAAAATCAATTTAAAACTATTGAAAGTTGTTGTTTCGGAAACTGAGAAGTCCAGAGTGGTGACCGGACGGTAAACGATATTAAGGTACATTTTATTCCAAAATCTATTTAAAGTATTATCAGAGGCAATTAAAGATTGAACAATTTTTTTTGTTACTGGAATTCTGCTTATTTCATGAAATTGAAATGCTAATGCATTAATCCATTAAAATCTGTTAAGAGTGGCTATTTTAGTTGAAAGAAATATATGTACCTACATGGCACTTCTATTCACTTTTCAGAATGAATGAATTCTAGGTTAACATTGCATATTATAAAAGGATTTTCTTTGGAATTTGTGGTTATTTTAACTGAATTGAATCAAGTTCTCTTCTAAGTTTGAAATCCATATAAAACTGGTGAAAGTGGTTGTTTCAGAACATGAGAAGGCAAAAGTGCTAGACGATAAACGATATTGAGGTACATTATATTCCAAAATCTATTTAAAGTATTATCAGAGGCAATTGAAGATTGAACCAATTTTTTGGAACCTGAATTCTGCTTATTTAATGAAATTGAAATCCTAATGCTATAATCAATTTAAAACTAATAACAATGGCTATTTTAGTAGAAAGAAAGGTATTATTTTATTCGCAGGAAATTTCTGTGAGATTTTAGTTAATTAATTAAAACAGACTTATAATATAGAAATATTCGATGGTTAAAACAGTGCACAATTTTATTCTTGCGATTTTTACATGTTGCATTGACGAAAATTTAGATTCATTAAACTCGCTGAAATTCAACAGGCACTTAAGCTAGTAATAAACAATCATTGTTTTATGTTTTGAGTGTAAATTTTAGGTAGTAAGTGAAGGTCAAATATGAGATGGTAAGAATGTGATTTTAGTAATAAAAAAATTGTTATATTATTTATGTTGCAAGATGATGAAACATAGTACATTTTAATACCACAAAGTGTGATAATGTTCGTCTACAAAATCATGTTTATCTTCTCAGTTTATTCCATTTTTTTTATTATATATTTGTATTTTTAGGTTTACTTATGATATATTCATCAAATTTTAATGTTGTTACGTGGTTCTTCACAAAAGTAATAGATTGATATATATTTAACATCAGTTTTCTTTAATATGCTTTTTATTTGAACTAATTTCGATTATTGCTTCAGGAGATATATGAGTTAGACTGAATGTATGTTCTTTGAGCCCCGATACGAAACAATATGTCCGGCCGTGAAGAGGCACCGCTGTAAATGACCGCCATACGATAAAGGTTAACATGAGCGATTTCGAACTGTAGGCGAAAAAAGATGAACAGAATAAGAAACTTTGTAATGTTTTCTTAATGGTTCAGATCCAAAGATAGTAGGTTAATTCCTTCTAATTTTAATTTCCAAAACAATAAAAGCCTGCACGCCAAAATATCAATTTTTACGTGTTACCTTATGGAAAATGGAAATGCCTTCCTTGGAGTCAAACCCAGGACTCTTTTGAGATTTATTTTCATCATTACCTTAACCTTTAAAAGCCGGATTTAAATGTCCCTTTGTAGACTCTCGCTGCTGGATTTAATTTTGGTCATTTAAATTTTCGGGCAATAGATCATAAACTGTCTTGTATTTCATGAACTATTAGTGATAAAACGTTCAAATAAAAAGTATTATTTAGTCAATCGTTTGGGAAATAGCAGAATTACGTCTTTTATCAAGAAAGAAAACAAAAAAAAGTGCAACACTGGCGTAATTCTGTGAGATAACAATTATAAACACAAGGATAAATTCGATAAAAGATATTAGTGTTAATTTTTAGAGCTTATATATCTATTTGATAAATATTATAAATCTTTTTTCGTGTGATATTCCTCAAAACAGGAAAATACACACAGACCAACGTCGCATGTTTTACATTTTGCTACGGTCCGTGTGTATTTTTCTTTTTCTGCGCACACACGGCATCTAAGGTGATTTCCCTTTATTGGCCTGTTTATTTTTTTTAGCGTCTAACCTCCTCAATGGGACCACGCTTGCACTGGGTCTTCCCTTTCGGGAAGTTTTGGAGGGGATAGCTGATGCCCCTTCCTCGATAAGCTCCCTCACAAGAGCAAGCCGAAACTCTCAGTGAGTCATCTGCTTTCCTGCTGACGTCAGCAAAACGAAGTTATTGAGCACTGTGACGTTGAGGAGGTGGAAGAAGAGCTTTTTCGTCCTCTTCCATCTACGGCGACTAATGTCGTAGCTATTCGCCATCCTGCCCCACTTGTCTACGTAACCTATGTGGCGATCGTAGTCTTCGATAATTTCCAGCCTCAGAGCATTTCCCCGCTCATCGCTGAAATTTCCTTCTCCCGGTAGATCGTGAATATTGTAAGGATAAAGACAATATATAAGGGCAAAGGGAGAACGAATATAAAAAAATCAACTTATCAAGGAAAGAATAGAGAGATTTTCACTTTTCTATCAAGAAAAAAATTCTCGTCCCAACAAACACTGTTCAAAAGTCTGCTAACGAATGAATATACGCGGTCTAAACATGCAGAAGAAAAAAGGGAGGAAGAAAATAATAGCAAGGGTTTCAAGAAACTTCTATGCAAGGACATTTTTATTGCCCACACATGGAGTGTGAAGTGGGTTACGGTTAGAGAGCAGCTGGGCTATGTCTCTTTCCATTACTCTTGGTGGAAGGTCTCCTCACCCCCAGCATCGGAGCCTACGGCTTGTTTCCTCAACAAATCTTGAGAAGAGGCTTCTAGGATGATCCCTCCAAAATTTTACACATCCAGGATGAATGCACCATCTGTAGGCGACTTTCGAAAATAAGCGTTCCCGTACAGGAACACGAGGCACCGAACGGGACAATTTTGCATGCCTGTACGGGCACTCGAAGCGTTTAAAGGTTAATATAAGAGAATTGAGCATTCCTGCCAAATTTAGGGATTCTATCTCGATTCTTTCTCAAGTTATTCGTGTTAAACCATAATTCACCACCAGAGACACGACCTATGCAATAGGGTGACCAACCAACAGACAAACAGACGTAGGCTATTATAGTAATAATAATACTAGAGTTCTAATAAAAAAACAATTATAACTAGATGAGTTAAATTTTTTTAATTTTAGATTTGTGACCCTCTCTTATAGATGTCTGCAGAGAATCAAAGTAAAAGAAAATGGTAAGGTAATTTGCATTGAATCACTTGACATGGAATGACCCTTACAATAAATATCGGTATGAATCAAAACTTCAATGAAATTTATACTTACATGAGTTACATTTACAGGCAGTCCTCAACTTTCGTACATTCGACTTTCGTACAACTCGCTCTTTCATACATTGTAAATTCTCGCCCCTAAACCTCCTTTTGTATGCCAAACAATGCCGAATTCGGACATTCATTCATCAGCTAATGATGAAACATTTCGAGCTATCGCATAATGGCGCTGTCTGTCAGCCAAGCCAACACTTTTAATAAATTAAAGTATGCTACGTAATAATATACGTATTGTATGTAATGTAAGATTTGTGTGTAATGTTTTTAAATATTGTACTGAAATTTGACAAGATTAATACCACTGTCAAGTCGGTTAATAATCAATAAATTATTATTATTATTATTCAGTCTCGGCAACGTTACTATCTTTGTTTGTACGTACAGCAGTGTTTCTTTGTTTCTGCATTTTACACGTATTATTTTATAAACATGAGTGATAAACGGAAAACTGAAAGTGTTAATTCAAGTGGAAAGAAACGTATGACTCACAACTTAACACAATTGAGACAAAGATGGAAATAATTAGGCGTGCCAAAAGCGGCGAATCTTTAGCTTCAATCGGACGCTCATTGGACCTGTGGGGTCAATTGTGAAGAAGGACAAAATTAAAGAATACGTACGAAGTGCTGGAAATATTTCGTCGAAGATCGTGTCTAAAAGGTGAGGTGTAGTGATAGAGGAAATGGAGCGATCTTTAACATTATGGATTGAGGATCAGCATCAAAAAAACATTCCAGTGAGTCTTGCAATAATACATGGTAAGGCTCTCAATTTGTATGAAGATTGGAAAAAACGCTTAGGAGAAGGGGCTGCTGATACTCCGGAATTTCAGGCAAGCCAAGGCTGGTTTGATAAGTTCAAGAGCAGGGCTTGTTTACATAACATTAAATTGACTGGAGAATCTGCTAGTGCAGATAAAAAAGCTGCACAAGAATTTGTAAAAGAGTTTTCCGAAATAATTGAAGAAGGGCGTTATTCTGCTCGTCAAATTTTTAATCTTGACGAGACAGGATTATTTTGGAAAAGGATGCCTGCACGAACCTATTTAGCAAAGGAAGAGGCAGTTGCACCTGGGCATAAGGCAGTTAAGGACAGACTCATATTGCTTCTTGGTGGCAATGCAGTGGATGATTTTAAAATAAAACCAATGCTAGTCTACCATTCGGAAAATACAAGAGCTTTGAAGGGGAAGGCTAAGGAAAATCTAATTCAAGTGCCTGGGGTTACTGGAACAACTTTTCAGGATTGGTTTAATCTTCATTTTGTTCCAGCAGTTAGACAATATTGCAGGAGGAATTATTTAGTATTTAAGGCAATATTACTTTTGGACAATGCTCCTGGACACCCACAATCATTACAGGAACTTTATCCAGAAATTAAAATTGTGTTTCTGCCTCCAAATACCACATGCGAAATTCAGCCTATGGATCAGACAGTCATAGCCACTTTCAAGCGTTACTACATGAGAACAATCAACCATGCTATCAGAGAAACTGACAAGGAAGGTGGACCTACCATGAAGGAATTCTGGAAAGATTATAACATCTGGAATGCAGTGAACAATATTGGGGACTCTTGAGCTGAGATAAAAGAATCAACAATTATTGGCTGCTGGAAGAGGTTGTGCCCAGATTTAGTGCAAGATTTTAAAGGTGTTGAGGAGACTCCTGAAGCTGCCACAAAGGAAGTTGTTCAGCTTATGAATGAACTGGACTTGGGTGTCAGCATTGAAGATGTGGATGAATTGTATGCATCTCATTCAGAGCCTATGTCCAATAAAGATCTAATTGACCTACAAGAGGCAAATAAGACACCACCTGAAGCCGAAGATGATGACTATCAACTTCCTCCCACTAACAGTTTGACAGTGATGAAAATGAATGAAGCCTTCACGCACCTTGAACAGTTCTTAAGCATCATGGAAGAATATGATCCAAATGCAGAGAGAAGTTCACAAGTATGTAGAGCTGTTGATAGGGATACAGCTTGTTACAGACTAGTGTTCAACTTTCTCTTAACAAATTTTTCAAGAAAGTTGATAAGACACTATCAGCAAATACTTCTTCCCAAAATTAAAATCAGTTTTTTGTCTACTAAATGTAAAAAATAACGAATATGAGGCAAGAAGTAAAAAGAAATTTGTATTGTTTATATTTTTTGTATTGATGAATTCAAGTACAGACTGTAATTATTGGTACAACTGTTTTGTTTGTTGCCCATAAATAGGGATTTTTATTTACAGTAGTCCCTCGCCATTCCTGAAAAACCTCGCGAATGGTAAGTAATTGAGTCTTTTAGAAAAAATAAGGTTTGGGTCTTAAGAGTCCCTATTCCAGCAAGTAACTTGCATTTTTGTCCTTCAAAATATAATAATAGAATACCTACTGTGGCATTCTGAATAAATGCCATATTTTATTAAAGAGCAAGGAACCGATCTACACACGCTTCGATGACGTTGGCGATATCCCGTTAGCAGACCGCGAAACATAATGATTGTGCAGTAGCTTGGCTTTCTCGTGAATGACAATTGAACTCAGCGGGACTTTCTTGATCGCTTCTTCACTTATCTTAATCGATCTTATAGTGGACTCGTTCACACTAAGTAATTTACCAACTGATGAAGCAAATTCATTATGCGCAAGCCTATCTAAAACTTCAATTTTCTTCTCCAAACTCGTCACTTTTTTTGCCCTTTTCACCGACTTTTCTTTCATTTCAATCATCACTCTCTTTGGGGCCAAGTTTTGGCAATATTACAAAAAAACTATGAAAATAGCAAATGCTTTTGTAGGTGCACTTCAAGCAGTCCTCGACTTTCTTGCATTCGATATTCGTACAACTGGCACATTAATAATAATAATATTTATTTACAGCCAGTAATCACATTGTAGTTACAAATCACAGAATAAGTTTCATTAATCACAAAGTAATTTATTATCCAACTCATAGCCTGTAAAACGGTATTAGGGATTCAGCAACAGCTGGTCTTCCACCTCTTCCAGAAAAGACACTGCCATAAACAAAGATAATTTCACCAAAAATACAAAAAAATAAATAGACATAAACAAGAAAAAGGGAACTTAATACCAAGATATAATAACTATAGTTAACGACTAGATTATGGTAAGGATGGAAGAACTGTGTTACAAACAGTACGAATAAATGTAACTCTTACAGTAATAAAAATTTCTTGAGAAAAAAGAATGAAAAACAAATAACGATAAATTATATAAAGATAATAATCAATTACACCATGTGTGTGATAACCTCAGGATAATACAAGGGAACAAGAACCCAAGATAGCATAGATTGACACCCCTGAACCGCCTTTTGTGCACCGATCAGACTTTCGCGCGTCAGCTATATGACGAACGAATATTTCGAGTGGTGCTGGTTGCCAGCCACCAGTTTCCACCATGTTGCCATCTTTGTCCGAACAGCAGTGTTTATTTGTGCTATTATTTAAATATTTTATTGCATTTTGCCCTATCTCTCTATATTATAAAATCGACCATTGTGTCTAAAAGGCCCCTGCACAAAAAACTAAACATTTATACCATAATTAGAGATTTTATAATATTTTTTGGCTCTCTGGGAACGGAACCCCTCTATAACATGTAAATCTCTCTTCGACTTTCATACATTCGACTTTCGGACACGTTTTCAGGAACGCATTATGTACGAAAGTCGAGGACTGCCCATATTATATGTACTGTAAGAGTCATGAGTTTTCAGATTCATATCATAAATGTTTTTAAATGCATTTTATTGGGCTTGGTAATTGTTGCGTTTGAAGTTACAGCTAAACAAATATACTTTAAATTTTAATATATTTTTTAAATTTCCGATCTTTTAGCTACTTCATCTGGCCAAAAAATGTTTCTCCATGAAAAAATTAGATCCTGATTAAGCACTCCCTTACAAAGCATCACCCTGCCTATTACCAATGAATTGCTGTGAACAGAACTTCTATCCTTTGATAACATAGAGGAATAGTAACCTCAATTTACTAGTGCCCCCACTTTAGTGCCAATGTCAGCTACGTACAAGGAGTGATGCTTAATCGATGTCTGACTGCACATCAAAAGCTAATTTTTATCTTTTAAATGTTTTTCGCTTGAATTAAAATGCGTTTGACAGTTATGAAGTTTTACCAAACAATGTGCTGAAAATGATATACAGTATCGGACCCCTCATTCAGCATCCCAAAATACGGCAGGACCTGAAATTCGGCAAAAACTTGTGTGGTTACCAATTTAAAATTGGTCGATATTGAAAATTTTCGCGATCTCGTAAAAAGGACGATAATTGTGCTGCTGTTTTATCGTTGCTGTTTTGTTAGAATATGCTGTGTTTCACAAATTTAAAATCTCTGATGTACTCTTTTTATAAAAATGTCGAAAAGATCAGTGGAAAAACCTGTGGTTATCGTAAATGCAAAGAGGAAGCACTTAACACTTAGTATTAAGAAGAAAGTAAAATTACTACAGCGTTTCAAGAAAGGTGCTTCAGTGAAAAGATTGTGCAATGAGTTTGGTGTTAGTTCATCGACTGTTTATGTCTTAAACAAGCAAAAGAGTCAATTAATGAAATTTTACGCAGAATGTGATGTTCCAAAAATTAACGAACAACAGAAAAACACTCCATCAGTCAAAGACAATCGACATGGATAACATGTTACTAAAGAAATGAGGCAGCTGACCATGAAGCCGCAGAGGAATACTTGAAAGAATTTTCTTCAATGATATCGAAAGAGGGTTTAACAACAGAACAGGTGTACAATGCAGACAAGTCGGCATTGTTTTGGCGATATATTCCCAGAAAAATCGGTACAACATACGTTGTACAAACTTTCTCATTTACTAATGCATTGTTTAGTTATCTTTTGAAAACTATGAACTATGTAGAATTATTATAAACTGCAACTTAAATAACTATACGAAATTTGATGAAAATCATATGAGCCGTCTTTTAGAAAATCCAATTGTTGTTAAAGTTGCCCAAGAATAAACTAGCCTTATATTCATTTTTTGAGAAATATTAAGTATATAGTACTATTTCAGACATAAACTCAAGTAACGGTATGAAATTTTATCAAAATCATTGTTGCGATTTTGGGAGAAAATCACATTATTGTTAAAGTTGCCCAGAATAAACTAGCCTTATATTCATCTTTTGAAAAAAATGAACTATTTGGTATTATTGAAGTCGTAAAATCAAGTAACTGTATGAAATTTGGCCAAAATCATTAGAGCCGTTCTTGAGAAAATCAAATTGTTGTTAAAAATGCGTAAAATAAACTTCCCTTAATTATTGAGCAATATCAACCATTTCTTCATAGCTTCTACTCTGTATGATAAAATGCCTAAATACGAGATTTCATTCATTTTCGCGCTACCGTTTAGGCTCTAGAGCCAGTAACAGACAGACGGCATTGCGAAAACCACTTTTTCAGATTCAGGTACACCTAAAACGTATATTTCCATAAAAATCTCAAGGTCAAATTTTTTCGCGATAACAATACTTTCTCAATATACTTCCTATATCAGAAAGTAATAAGTTAGGAAAGTGTACAACGTATCACAAATGGGCGCGTTTCATGCAATGGAGTATTAGAAAGAAATTATATACCTGTACGTAAGGGAAATTGCATTTTAAAGTTCTTTTCTTCATCATAAATAATCCATTTTCTTCCTATTTAATAATATTGCATGCATGTGTAAGGAAATTAAATGTTTGTTTGTGAGACTGTTTATGATAGCAACAATGAAGAACTAACCATGCAAGAAATCTTCTAAGTTCAACTCGAATTAAGACATTCTCATTTGATTTTCTCAATAACGGCTACTCCTACGATAAAAATGTATAGGAAAGAAAATACTGTTCTATACAATTTCTACAACTTTTATTTGAAAAATATTTTGATATGAGCAATACTTTACGAGATATGACGAAAATTTAATTTTTTGTCCCCAGTAAAGTGGTACCCCTGATTGGCGTACGTGATTCATTTTTGCGATTATCTTCTTATATTTGATTGTAAGACCATGGAAGAATAATAGGAAGCGCAGCTCCCATAAGGACAATGCTAATACGTTGACGGCAGAGCGATCTAGCGGTCAATACGAACTGAAGCGCGCCTAATTTAAACTCAAGCGGCAGACCAGGTTTTGGCGGTACATTTGAATTAAGAAGCTAGATGACGTATTTAACATAAGTTTAGCACTCAAATTAAAACAAAACAACTGGGTGCAAGATTTTTTATTTACTCACATAAAGAATAACAATACAACATTTATAAAAACAACATTCCTTTCCGGATAGAAATACATTCATAAATAACAATAATATTTGTTCCGGCGACTCGTTGGTAAAGGCAAGTGGACAGTATAAATTAATAAATGTTAAAATTTTCTAAAACTTACCAAGATGGTTTGGTGTTGAGTGAGCTTTGGGAGAATGTAAAACATCCTCAGAATCCCTCGGCTCATTTACAAGAATTAGAATACGATAGGATTAAGTTAACGAAATTTGAAAAACCGGTATATAATAAAATCGAAATTTCACTGTATACCATGTATAATACTCAAACTTGTTTTCATACCTTCAAATACACAAGGAACGGCATTCGCTTTTAGGAGAGGCCAAGGGAATCTGCTGCGGAAATCATCATCTGTAAAATGATCACTGCAGACCCTATACTTCTTCATAGAGTTGATATCCGCAGACATTAAATCCTCCCTCAGGCAAAATTTTGCCCTAAATTATAAAGCAGAAATGGGCATCAAGACTAATAACAAAAACACGTAATTCTCAACTTAACACAAGTATTCCGTTTTATGCGGTATCTCTTCTTTAAGCTCACCTCGAAACACCCTTTGGAAATCCGAAATCTTCTTGTCTACCCTGCAGCCGTTAAAATTGTTGCACCAATATGCTGCACAATAAGCATTCCATTCCATTTCAACAATTAGAAAAACACGACGCTGAAAAACCTCACCACTATCCCGTGCGCTTTCCAACAAACTGGTTTGAACAGTTTGAATCATGGAAGAATAATTTATTATTATTATTAATTATTATTATTAATAATTAATTATTTCTTCCATGGTTTGAATAATGAGTGTGGAATGGGTATTTTTAGACTCACATTGACCGATATGATCGCTGCAGGTGCAACCATCAGAGACATCTATAGGTATTAGGGAAAAGATCGAAGCTGCACTTCCTATTATTTCTCCCATGGTAAGTCCTTAACCCCTCAAGCCCGGATGAGATTTATGAAAACCTACCTTATTCACCGAATGAAGTTTTTTTTAAAATACAGGTAAAGGTGAGAAAATTTGCGAAAATTTTCAAAAATTCGTAACTTTTGATGTTTTACTGTTATTTTGATGAAATTTTTTGCGAATATACATAAATGATGAAATTTTTAAAGAGTATCATTTTAAATATCAAATGTCGCACACAAACATTGCTGCAGTAGAAGCGAAGAAACACCAATCGCTTAATTTTCAGGTGCGCACTCACAGATTATATATTTACTTTCGGAATCGCGAGAACTGTGAAATCTTATTCAAAAAAACATTTAAACAATACTGAACATTTTTTCGCAGAATGTACCTATCTAAACCAATTAGGTGAAAAGTTTGTCGCATGCCAACTTTTCCATGTCTTGACTGGAAATTTTTAACTAAGTGTTGTATTTATGATTTTTTAAAAGATGTTTTATAAATAATATAAACGTTTTAGATATGCAGTCATCATTCTTAATCATTACAGAAGACACATAGAAAAAATGGTTAAATTTCGTTCATTAGAAGCGGAGATATGAAGTTGAATTTATCATGAATGATTTTAGACACAGAATAGAGAAACCTTTTAAAATATATATTAGCTCACAAGTCCTTACCCAATTGTTTTAGAAAATGTACACATGCGTAATTGAATTAAGCATGAAATTTACCTTATAAAACACTAAAAATATCTAGTAATCTTCTCTGTGAAAAGCGCTTCCGCAGATCACTCACACAAAGGATCCTTTGTTCCGAACGCAGAGTTTAGACCATTTGCTCTATATGGGTCAACTTGAGAAATCGAAAGTGCGTAGGTCCATGGTCTCTAGTAGGCTGTGGGTAAATATTTACAGGACGTTTTCTTCGAAAAGCTCCACCAAGAAAGAAACAGATGTTTGAGAAGATTCCCTTTGCCTCTTCAAATGCCCAGGAAAGAATTCCCACTGCATTGAAAAGCGATTTTTCGAACAAGAACCACCATATATGCATGGCAAAAATGAAAAATCGAGCGCAAACTATATCGTACATTATAAAATCCTATACCATAATGAAAAATACAAGATATGCGTTACTACAAAGGCCAAAGCTTCCTCTTTCACAATATGTAAAGGTTATTTAGATATATGAAAATTCCTTGCACCAAAAGGCGATGAAATGTGATGGCGCACCATAAATTCGTGGCAAAAATGAAAAATCAAGCGCAAACTTTATCGTACATTATAAAATCCTAAACCACAATGAAAAATACAAGATATGCATTACTACAAAGGCCAAAGATTTCTCTTTCGAAATATATAAAGTTTATTTATATTTACAAAACTCCGTTACGCCAAAAGGCGATGAAAGGTTCAGGCGCACGGTACTTCCGTGAAAAATCGAGCGCAAACTTTATCGTACATTATAAATTATAAAAACATAATAAAAAATACAAGACATCATTACTTTCAAAATATAGAAAGATTATTCAGATTTAAGTATGTCCCTTGCGTTAAAAGCGAATTAAAATTAGTGCTGGTGCTCCGTAATTTTGTGGCAAAAATGAAAAATCCAGCTCAAACTTTAACGTATATTATAAAATACTAGCTTTTCGTACCCGGCTTCGCCCGGGTGCATTTCGGACTGCAAATAGTTATACTTTTTCCCGCTTAGAAGACAGCTTGAGAAAATGATACATACTAAAACTTCTCCTCTCCTTTCTGTAAACTACATTAGGAGTCTTGAAATAAAGTGGAAAGGACACGAAACGAACCAATACGAAAACTACAAAAACCACCACGAAAAAAGAAATGAATTAAACGCTAACCAATACCCGGTAGAAAAGGATGTAAACCGACAAATAAATAATCCTGGAACATAAATTAAGAGTACAACCAAAGAATATAAGTTCAATGTAAAAACCACCAAGAAAAAAGAAATGAATTAAACTGTAACCAATAGCCGGCATAAAAGGTGTAAACCGACAAATAGGTAATCAAGGAACAAAAATCAAGAGCACAACCAAAGAATATAAACATAGACTACAAAATGAACAACTAAGAATGAAAACAAAGAAAACAAACAAAGAACACAAAAAATGGACACGAAACGAAAGCAAATGAAAACAACAAACTAACCAAAACCAACCAACGAATAATCTCCTAAAGCTCAATGTCTCTGATGATGGCGACTGACGCTTTCTATTCAGTTGCTAAATAAACAACCAACAATCACAAAATAGCGTGTCGTAGTGATGAGTAAATATTGATTACGTGGAATATGAGTTTTTATGTCAACATAATAACAGGAGAACCTAAATAAGAATACCTATTATTACTCTAAATAGATATAAAATTATTGATCTTAATTGTGTTTTCCATCGTAATTAATTGAATAATAGATTGAGATATTCGAACGAATCGATTTTAAATAATGTAGTAAAATGTTTTACTTTTCTAACGTAATTAATTACGTGAGTGTATCGGTAGTGTTTACATTTTACCCATGGAACCGCAGACACGAATTCTTAATTTTAGTTCAGAAGACATAATAAAGTTCAACAAAAGTATTATTCAAATAAAATCTTTCGAAATTCACTGCGTTACTTGTTCAAAATGTTAATCTAATTTAGTTCTCGTATTAAAATAACAATTAATTTTAGAAGAAATTGCTAAATATTGGCCACCAGAAATGAAAATGTGATTGTTTTTTCTATTGTTATCTATAACAAATCATTTAAATGTTAATTGGTTTCTTTTGATGTTCTTAAATTTTAAAACATGATTTAAATGGTATTTGTTTCGTATTTATATTTTTAAGTTGGGCTCCCCATTAATATGTACGTAAGTGACGAAACCATGCAAATGTATATGCCAATGCTGAAATAAATTATATTGTTATTATTATATTATGTATTTACCATCCATCCAATTTACGTAAATGAATATAGGTACGGCCGCAATTAGTTACAGTGGAGGGGCAGCACTAATTGTACTGGCAAGTGCTGCCATCTACCAGCCAGTTTGCATAACTAACTGATGAGACCCTCCGGTCAGGCCGCGACAAAGACATCAAGCGTTTTCTTATAGTAGATAAAGTCATGCATTACTAGAAAGGCCAAAGCTTCCTCTTTCAAAATATATAAAGATTATTCAGATTTAAGTATGTCCCTTGCGTCAAAAGACAATTAAAATTAGTGCTGACGCACCGTAATTTCGTGGCAAAAATGAAAATTTCGTCGCAAAATTTAACGTAGAATATAATATACAAAAACGCTATTAAAATTACAAAACATGCACTATTAGAAAGGCCAAAGGTTCCTCTTTGAAAATATATAAAGTTTATTTAGATATAAGAATGTCTCTCGTGCCAAA
Organism: Uropetala carovei; assembly: GCA_036926305.1. NCBI lineage: Eukaryota > Metazoa > Arthropoda > Insecta > Odonata > Petaluridae > Uropetala > Uropetala carovei. Next base: position 621,634 of record JAXCHB010000127.1, read on the forward strand.
AGACAATTAAATGTAGTGCTGACGGAGGACGTAATAGTACATATGACGGCGTCTACGGGTTAATATCAAATTTCATGAAAATCCATTCGGTAGAAGCCGAGAACGAACATACTGGTGGACGGACGGACAGACCGACGATAATAGGTGCTCACGCTGGAAGCGAAACACGCCTAAAAAACATAAGTAACGGCAGGTGAGTCAGCACCAATGGGATTCAAAGACTCCAAGGCTTACTATATTGGGGTGTTCAAATGCAGCAGGAACTCATAAGTGTAAATTGCTCATTATTGGCAAGAGCCAGAATCCTAGGCCTTTGACGGGGATCAGGGTATTTCCAATTGTTTATAAGGCTAACAAGCGTGCATGGATGACAAAGCAAATTTTTCTTGATTGGTTTAAGAACCATTTTGACCCCGAAGCCAGGGCACACTGTCAGTCTGTAGGTCTTCCTGTGGATTGCAAAATTATATTACCGTATTCACCTGAATCTAAGACGACCTTTTTTTCCAAATTTTCAGCTGTAAATATCAAGAGTCGTCTTACATTCGAATACGAAGTATATTTAAGCATTTAATCAATGGTTTTTACAACAAATGGTATATTAGAGTAAACAATTCACAACAGCAAATTCAAGTACGTACATAAAGAAGTGAAATAAACAAATAGTAATAACAATAAGAAAAACATGACGGCAATAATAATTATTTAGACTAATAATCATCGTCGACGATCATAACACAGACGACGTACTTTCATCTTGCACGTAATGTCAACCGCAATCTCAAAACAAATGAGAGCGGAAATCATCGGGATTCCCCTTTCAAACGACGCACCGCGATTCGCTAAGTGTGACAGTAATTTTGAGTTGTGCATTCTTGATTTAAATGCACAACCCTTAAGTTAAAATGACAGATCATGTTGAAGTACGTAACACGAGTGCAAAGGGAAAGTTAACGAAGGAATTAGACGGAGCTAAGATACAAATTTTAAGCTGATCGTGATAAATTACGCCGAAAAAACTAATAACTGTGATGCGAGTAGAAAGTTCGGTGTATCTGAGGCAAATGTGCGTCGATGGAAACTCTCAAAACAGGAACTAGAAAAAGCCAAAGCCACAAGGAAGTCGCTCAGTGGTCCAAAATTAGGCCGATTTCATGGCACTGAAGAAGAAGTAGTCAAGTTTGTGCGCACCATGAGGAAGAACGGTATGCCTGTTTTGACTGAAAGTATTATACTTAAAGCTAATGAAAATACTACAGGACTTAATATATCATTGCAAGAATTCAAGGCCAGCAGAAGTTGGTGCGTGAGAATGATGCGACGAAATAATTTTTCTTTACGGCGACGAACTTCGCTGTGTCAGAAATTGTCAGAAGACTATGTTGAAAAACTTCTCGCTTACCAGAAATACGTAATTGGACTTAGAAAAACCAATAATTACCTTTTGAGCCAAATAGGAAATGCCGATGAAACTCCGGTTTTCTTCTACATGCCAGCTAATTATACTGTGAACGAAAAAGGTGTGAAGTCCGTCCTAATTAAAACTACAGGCAACGAAAAAATGCGAGTCACGGTAATGTTGGCGTTTTAGCAGATGGGACTAAATTACCACCATATGTGATTCTAAAGCGGAAAACAATGCCTAAGAAACATTTGCCAAGTGGATTAATAGTTAGGTGTCAAGAAAAGGGGTGGATGACTAAAGAACTAATGAGAGATTGGTTACATGTGGTGTGGAATAGACGGCCAGGAGCTTTACTGAAACAAAGAGCAATGCTTTCACTGGATGCATTCAAGGACACTTATCTCCTGAAATTAAAAACATAATGAGTGCGATGAATATTGATCTTATTGTAATACCTGGAGGAATGACATCGCAACTTCAAGTTTTAGATGTTGCTGTCAATAAGTGTTTTAAAAATAATTTAAAGGTTTTGTATTCTGAGTGGTTACAGAGTGGAACTCACACTTTAACACCAAAAGGAAATCTTAAGAAACCTGAAGTTGCAATGCTCTGCCAATGGATCAAGGCATCGTGGCAACAAATAAATGCAAAAGTAATAGTGAAAGGATTTAAGAAATGCTGCTTATCTAATGCCATGGATGGGAGTGAGGATGATGTTTTGTGGGAGACTGATGATGAAGTTGAGAGTGATAAAGATAGTGAGCATGAGGAAAATAGTGAAGGTTGCATAGACAGTGATGATGACTAACACAATAAAATGATTTTATGCAGCACTTGGATTGAAATGTTTTTTTGTTGTCCTGAAATGAGTATATTCTTTCAATGTATTTACTTTATTTTTAATGTTATCTTAAAATGAATGCTACCATTTAATTTGTTTGAAAACCTGAATGGTTCTATTTGTGATGTGATCTTATGATTTTAAAATGTTAAAAGACAATGACATTCAAGAAAAGTATAAGAGAAAATAAATATTTCACAAGATTTATAATTTTTGTAGTCATGAAGGTCAATTTGAGCTTTTTTCTCTTTTGGAATCATCAAAATGGGGGTCGTCTTAGATTCAGGGTCGTCTTGGATTCGGGTGAATACGGTACTTCTTGATAATTGTGCTGCATACTCTGATGCTGAATTTCTCATTAAAGACAATGTTTATGGTATTTATTTACCTCCTAACTGTACATCGCTTATCCAACCAATGAACCATGGCATTCTTCAGGCATTGAAAACTTGATACAAGGCTGAATTCATGCAAAAAATGCTTACTGCGTGTAACAAAGGAATAAGAGTGACCCAATTCCAAAAAAGAATTTAACATAAAGGATGCTATTTGGAATGTTGCAAAGGCTTAGGGACAATGTTTCCCAGATTATTTTGTTGAACGGATGGCACAATTTATGGCCACCCACCAAATTTCTAAATGATGATGATGAAATTGAACCCAATTTTGAAAGTTTTCCTTCTTCTGAAGAAAGTGAAATTGTTGAAGACTTCTTGGCATTTGCGAAAATGTTGTCATGTGATACAACAAAAATGGTAGATAAAGAAGCTATTGAAGATTATTTCAACATTGACAATTGAGCTCCAGTTTACCTCCAACTTACAGATAGTGAAATTTGCAATATGGTTATGAATCATAATAAAATGAATGAGAGTGATACTGAAGGGATGATGAAGTGTTCAATGAAAAAGAAAAAGTATCCACTGATAGGTGTATACAATTAACAGAAGAACTAATTTGTTGAATGGAACAGGAGAGTTTTATTACAGAGCAGTATATTATGTGGGTTTACAAAATACAAGAAGTGTTCCTAAAAGAGAGACCAAAACATATGAAATGACAGACTCTGAAGCACATGTTCAAGAAGGTATCAACAGAGCCTCAACCTTCAACTTCTTCAGCCTGTGTCTATACAACAGCTACAACTTCGCACATCCATTCTGATGATAACTGTTCTTCGGATAAGTTTACAGAGTAACTGTCCGAGCAAAATTTCATGGCTTTGCTGTGGTTTATGATTAAAACCTTGAGATGAAAAATTCTTTCTATGTTTTCAAAGTTTCTTTTGTGAAATTATTAATTTAAATTAAATAAAGTTTAATGTTTGAAATTATTTTGAAATTTTTTAATTAAAATAAATATTGGTGTTGTTGATTCATTTTCTAGGTAGCACGTGAGATCAGTTCTCATTTCAAAACATTGAAATCTATATAAGATAGTGAAATGAAAATGATAATTCAAAAGTAAGAATGAGCTAATACAAATAATAGATAGCTGAAATGAGTGATGGTTTTTTTTAGCTGCCTATATAGAGAGGAAAGATTCATTCTAGGAAAAAAAACACTTTTAGGTAATAATAATTTTAAATGATAAAGATGCCTTATCTGAACAAATTTGTTTTGTGTTAAAATTCGATATAAAGTGAAATTATCATTTAATTTTATACTCCATTGATATACCGTATCTGCCCGAATAGAAGCCGACCCCTGATTTAAGCCGACCCCCCAAAAATTTCCACAACTTTTTGGCAAAAACGTAAATTTCGTAGATTTTATGCACATCTTAGAATACATTATTCGAGATCGAAGAAATGTGTGGGAAATGGCTTAGTTGTTGACATTTTGAAATATTGCTCCAATTAATAATTTTGCGTTGCTGAATAATGTTCCACATTCAGTGACAATAATTTCATTCAACTTCATTTTCACAAAAGGTCAAATATAGTAACAGCGATCTTGCCAAGATATTTTTTCATCGATTCTATTTCCAACGAAATTAGCATTTACATTGCCTTAAGAAATTGCATTTTTATAATTATACACGTTCCATGTAAAGTTTTACCGAAATTCAAACAGTTGAGCATTCACAGCCGTCAACGCATTTTGCGTAATTGTCAATTTACGCAAGAGATCTCGCCAAGATATTTTTTCATCGAAGTCTATTTCCAATGAAATTAGCATATACATTGCCTTAAGAAACTGCATTTTTATAATTATACACGTTCCATGTAAAGTTTTATCGAAATTCAAATAGTTGAGCATGCAAAGCCCTCAATGCATTTTGCGTAATCGTCAAGATATTTTTATAATATATATTCATCGTAGGTCAAATATTTACTTTACGAAAAATATAGTACTATCATTTGAATGCTAAGGCAATGAGAGACTTCGAGATTTAACCATAGCCCAAATTTTTCTCGGACCCGCATTTAAGCCGAGATGTGATTTTTTCATGATACATTTTGACAAAAAACATCGGCTTTATTCTGGCAGATACGGTATTACAAGTATATACTAAATTGAGGACCTGAAATCTGGAAAATCCCCAAATCCAGCAAATGCCTGGTCCCAAGCTTGCTGGATAAGCGGTCCGGTACTGTATTCCCAAAATCAAATCCAGGCACTAGAGGGCACATTTAAGATTTAATTCTAGCCTTTAACATTAAAAAGTTCCAAAAAATGCATAATACGAACCAGGCTTTGTTGGAGGTGGGGTAGGAATACTGATGGCTGCTAAGGTAGCTGCCATTGCTTGATCCATGGCTGAAGATCCTGCAGCAGAAGGTTGAGCAGCAGCAACAGCACCAGAAGAGGAAGCAACTGGCATAACCACAGGAGCAGATGCTAGAACAGCAGAAGAGGGAGATGGGAGGCCAGGTGCTACTAATGGTGGGGTTGGTACAACAGGAGCCGCAGGGACTGCAGGAACAGCTGCAGTAGTAGGTGCTGGGGTACTGGGAACACTGCACAAAAATTGACAATGTTAATTGATATGACACAATAATGTGAAATAACATACTGGTGAAAAGTGATACTAAGATAAAAATATTTTCCTAGCAAATGTGGACAAATTGAAACCCCACATACAGTAAAAGCAACAAGTAACAGAACCTGTATTAAACGGATAATTCAAGCTAGAAATTTACTTAAAATTCATGTACCTGTACCCTTTTTACTTTCTCATATACGAAGTACATTGAGAAAGTATTGTTATCGCAAAAAGTTTGACTTCGAGATTTTGATGGAAATATACATTTTAGGTGTACCAGAGTCCGAAAACGTGGTTTTCCCAATGCCATCTGCCTGTCTGTTATTGGCTGTTGAGCCTAAACGGTAGCGCGAAAATGAATGAAATCTCATATTTAGGCATTTTATCATACAGAGTAGAAGCTAGGAAGAAATGGTTGGCATTGTTCAATAATTAAGGGAAGTTTATTCTATGCATTTTTAACAACAATTTGATTTTATCAAAAATGACTCTAATGATTTTGACCAAATTTCGTACAGTTACTTGATTTTACGTCTTCAATAATAACAAATAGCTCATTTTTCAAAAAATGAATATAAGGCTAGTTTATTCTAGGCAACTTTAACAATTTGATTTTCTCAAAAACGGCTCGAACGATTTTGATCAAATTTCGTAAGTTGGTCCATAGGCTGCAGCAAGAATGTGGTGTTTGGGGGCAAAAAAACCACTTTGATCTTAGGGTGCAAATTAGCCAAACTTGCTGGATGACCAGGTGCATTGTTCAGGATTAACAATGCCTTAAAATCTAGATGGTTCTTAGTTCATTGAGGGCACGAAATGGTGCATAAACCAATTCTCAAAAAGAAATCCATGCCTTACAATTCGATTTCCAGAACACTGGCAGTGCACTTTTTAAAAACTCCTTAAAAGCCCTGGGATTTTCACTGTGGTACACTACGAAAGGCTTTAATTTAAAATCCCCAGCTGCGTTACCACCTAACAACAGAGTAAGACTCCTTGGCAGCCTTAAATCCAGACATACTCTTCTCGTGGATCAAAATGTAAGTGCATGCAGGCATTTTTTTTTCAAGAGAGGCCTGACGGCACAGTATTCTCCTTCAATAATTTTAGCTAGAGCCTTAGGAAATTTATTTGTTGCATCAACATTTGCACTCACAGCTTCACCTGTCACTTTGATGTTGTGTAGCTTAGCACGGATCTCAAATCTGCAAAACCACCACCAGCTTGCATTAAATGGTTCACTATCACTTGCACTAGAACCTCCCAAAATATTTTTTTCATGAAGTCTCCTTGCTTTTTCCTGAATTATTGAAAAGCTCAGGGGAATGCGACACTGATTTTGGTCTTCCATCCAAAGCTTCAAAAGTCTTTCCATCTCCTCAATAACACTACAACGTGCATGAGTTTCTTTAAGGCAAATTAAGCACTCAAGTCTAATTAATTTAATGCTGAGCATTTTTGTCTTTGTTTATCCCTTTTAGTGCCAGCCGGTCGATCTATTGGCCCTTGCTGCATGTGTGAAGAATGCCACGGGCTGATCTATCGGCCGCGCTTGTTTACAATGACTTTGTATTTTCTTTCCGGGTGAGATTACTCTTTTAGTCACTTAGTTGACAACTGGTAAGCTTTCCCTGCCACAATGTATTAAATCTCATATGGATAGCTTGTCTTTCGATTTTATATCTACTGAGAGGACTTCGGCCGTTTTCTCGTCAGTAGCTTGACGTGTTTTAGATGGCGCATCACATTAGTGGTTGTTTTCATTAATTTTTGACCTGCAGTTTTTGGACTTCAAAAGGCAGTGTGTTTATCTACTGTTATCTCAGGTACTCCACAAAATTTTTTTCGTAAATTTATTCTTAAAAATATTCATCGTACCATTATATCAGTCTTGAAATATTTCAAATTCAAAATTCCGCACAATACTTAGTATTCTGTATATATTCTTTATATGCAATTCTTCTTTATATGCAATTCTAAATTATATTCTGTCAATGCGCATATGATTTACCAGAATGTTTGAATATTATCTTTTTATTTGAAATCTTTTACTATAGGAAAATTTTCCATTCCACCCTTCGATAATGTCAAGGAATTTGAAAACTAAGAACATCGAAGAGTTATTGTTTGAGTCCGATAGAAGTAATGGTGAATCAGATACGACCGATGAAGAGGTTTTTTCATCTAACAGTGACGACTCAATTGGATGTCTTGTTCGACCCCCTGCTTCATGTGTATGAATTTTATCGTCATCCGAGAGTGCCGAGTCTCAAGAGTCAGATACAGGTGAGGGCAAAGTTGATTTGGATGAAAGTAATTGGAATGAGGTGTTTGAGAACAGTGATAACCCACCTCCATCTCCTCTTGTGTACCAAGAAGCGTATGGACTAAAACACACACCCCCTCCTACTGCATTGCCGATCAGCTATTTTTACCTGTTTTTTAAGAGCTCTTTTTTGAACAAATTGGTAAAGGAAACAAATGACTATGCTAAAATTTTTCTTTCGACGCATAAAAATCTATCCCCGAATTCTCGTGCGCAGAATTGGATAAAAATAACTTTACCTGAACTAAAAGACTTCATTGCGCGCATTTTGAATATGGGTTTGCATTTGCGGCCAACTATAGCTTCTTACTGGTTTACTCAAAATTCCCAATATCTTCCATGGTTCCATAAAATGTTTTCAAGAAACCGTTTCCAGTTGATCCTCAAATTCTTCCAGCTAGCTGACACCAAACATCTTGCTCAACCTGGTGAATCCGGGTATGACCCATGTGCCAAAATCCAACCCCTCATCAACCACACCAATGTTTTGTTCAGACATCATTATACCCTTCATGAGGAACTGAGTGTTGATGAGAGTTTGGTTGGAACCAAGAATCATATGCAGCTGTTACAATATCTTCCAAATAAGCGTCATCATCGATGGGGGATAAAATTTTGGATGCTATGTGATTCGGTGGTTCACTATTGTTTGGCATTTTTTATATATAGAGGGGCAAAGAGTAATGAAGATAAGGCTGAAATCCAAAAGAATGGCTTAGCATAAGTGGTAGTTAGAAAATTATTGAGTATGGGAAATTATTTAGCCAAGGGTTATCATGTTTTCATGGATAATTTTTTTGTGTCAATACCTTTGGCAAAAAGTCTGTACGAGCCTGGCACATATATTACTGGTACTATTCTCAAGAACAGAAAATTTCTTCCAAAAGAATTTCACAATAAATTTGCAATAGGGGAAAAGAAATATTATCGTCAGGGCCCCATTCTCGCTGCTGCTTTTCAAGAAAAGAAATCTCAACGTTTTCCTGTTCTCTTGTTGTCTACAAAATGTAAAGCGGAAATTAGTAAGTATTCCCCTATGCGTAGTGGTGAGGTAAAGGATGTAGAGAAACCTTCTATTATAAAATCTTATAATGATTTCATGGGTGGAATCGACACATCAGACATGATGCTATATACATACCTTGACGAATGACGAACAGTAAAGTACTGGAAAAAATCTGATGTGGCCAACACATGACTTTCTCCATATTTGGGATATAGATATTTAAATTATTATGAGTAGCATTATAAGGCAAAATTATTATTTCGTATCGTAAAAGAAGACACGTCGTTGCCGTAAATTACGTATATTTTGAATGTTTACAGAATTCACCGCTACATGGTGTTGGCGCTGTAGGCTGGTATTAAGAAAAAGCGAAATATATCCGAAATGGTTGGTTCTACGAAAATTAGTTTCAAACAAAACTTGGAAGTAATATTATTCTCTACAACTTCGGTCCTTATGAAGATTACCAATAACGATGTTGTTAAGGAGATATTTAACGGAAACCGAAAAACCGGTTATTTATAAATAACTCCTAAACAATAACTCCTATAGAAAATTGTTTCAAATGAAAACTGTAGGAAATTACATTCTCTATAACTTTTGTTTAGAATTGTATATACCATAATGATGTTTTAACAATTTTATCCGTTATTGTCCAAAAACTAATCAGTTCTTTGTGCTCATGTTAAAGTGTTATATATGAAGTTTGGTAACGATATGGTATGTACTTTTTGAGTTAGAGCGCCCACAATAACATACACACACACATTGACATCATTCCGAAAATAGTCTAAACGTGTTCTAGGGACCTCAAAACATGTATTTCCGTTGAAATCTGGAAGTCGATTTTTTTCATGAATACAATACTTTCCCATTACTACGTATGGAGAAAGTAAAAAGAAAAGGACTGTTGTGTTTGCAGCAAATGAGATGTAAATAAGCTAGGGAAGCGAAAAAGGGCTCGTACTGTGTGTATAAAGTGTGAGAAGGGTCTTCATGGTCAGTTTCCCAGAACACAGATGTAATGGCTAACATGGGCGTGTGCGAGATGTGCGCCAGTGTATATATTTTCAAGTGTAAATGATGAACATCTAATACAAAAAATATAAAAAATTGGATTTAGCTTCATAACTAATATGTGTAACTAATGTTAAGAAATTAATCACTCAAAAAAAATTGTGACACATGATTTGTATGATCGAGTTGCAAAACTTTTAAATTTTTTATAACAAATTCTCAGAATAAACATTTTTCATGCTTTTACAAGATGTAAAAAATACATTTTTTATTTATTTTATATATTCTACATATACGCAAAGGGTTGATTTAGAAAACTGGCTTCCAAAAATCTATAATAACTCTGGGAAAAATATTTTACTGAACGAGTGCATTTTCCTCAAATTTGGCTTGGCATTCTTCGACAACCCAATGATATTGGGGCTGGCACCAAAAGGGTTATTATTTAAAATTATAACAGTAACTTCTTTTATTTGTCTAATGCATAGTTAAAAATTAAAAATACTTCTTATGAATTCTTAATATTATCTAGAAAACCTTGACACTGTTTTACTTTAACAACTGTCTTTAAATTTTTCTTTGGTGTAGTCCAGGTATATTTTCTTAAAGAATGTTAGTCAAGTTTAATTGCCTTTTCTTGAATCAACATATCACTTGCCAGCACGGCTGGTTATCATCTACCTACACATTCAGCAATAGTTCCACTTTTATTCAGAGCTTGAGATCTACTAGATATGCATAAAATGTTATTGCTAGTACCTCCAATAATAGCATAACTATCTTAGATTGATTTTTCATTCTTAGGAGTGTATATGATTCAGTTAGCATTATAAAGGGCGATGACATCCTTGCCTGGCTAGAATTTCTATTTTATTGGACAGTTACTGATAATCTCTTTCACTGCTTTGCAGATGAGTCACCTGGCACTAGATATCAGAGGAATAATGCAGGGCAATTGGTCCTATGGCAGGTAATTGGCGGGGATGGCATGCAATGCATGATCCATATTCACAAACACAAAAGATAACACTTAAGTACAGCATAGAACCTTTTATCCATATTCCACTTATCCAGAAATCCAGTTAACCAGCTATTTTAAAAAATAATGCATTTTTACAAAATTTGTTAGGTGAAAGAAATTTAAATTTAATGCCTCGCTAGTAATTACCCAGTTCACCACTGTGCATTGGGTGTGTTCCAGTGAACAAGTAAACACGTAATTTGGAAGAAAACAAGGAATTTATATTGGAATATACCAGATTACTGTAGCATTTCTATTACTGTACAGTACAGGTATATACTGCATTTACTCGAGTAATACCCGCAACCCTATTTTTAGACCTAAATATTAGAGAAAAATGAAATTGCCAGCACTTCCAAAATTTCGATTTTGATATTTTACAGCAGCATCGGTTGAATACCTAATCTATCTGAAGCTGAGTTTCATGATACAATTATGGCAACAAGCAAATATTTAAGAAGTGACTTTTGAAATGACTTTTAATACTTTTGTAACGTATGTAATCATGAAAAATTGACATCCAATGTCATTATATTCAGAGCCAGATTTAGGACAAATGTGATGCTGGGCAAAGTAGGTTTTTGGCACCTCCCTGAAGGTTATACCTATACCCCATACCGGGTTCCTTTGGCACCCCAGGCAATCGCCTGCTTCATCCGCCCCTAAGGCCGGTTCTGATTATATTACATGGAGACTACTCGAAAGCCTATTTTGGAGTCTAGCTCCTTAATTTCACATTTGGGTCGTTACACACTCTTAAGTTATTTAATTTAAACTGTGTTATTTTCAAAGGAACCCAAAAAATGCAGTTACGGTAAAATGTGATATGAGCATGTCATGACTTAAAAGATAATCTTATAGAATTCATTTGTATTTTATGAGAAATATATGAAATTCAGTTGTCTTAAACACCTTTTCTATGAGAATGACCATTTTCTGACACTCATCTATTTACATAGAATATTTACGTGATTTAGGTTTCCTACTGACAGCTGGCAAGGAATTTTAAACAAGTTAGGAAAGTGTACAACGTATCACAAATGGGCGCATTTCGTGCAATGGAATATTAGAAAGAAATGATATACCTGTACGTAAGGGAAATAGCGTTTTAAAGTTCTTTTCTTCGTCATAAATAATCCATTTTCTTCCTATTTAAAAATATTGCATGCACACGTAAGGAAATTATATATTTGTTTGTGAGATTGTTTATGTTAGCAACAATGAAGAAGTAACCATGCAAGAAATTTTCTGTTCAACTCAAATTAAGACATTCTTGTTTGATTTTATCAATAATGGCTACTCCAACAATAAGATAAGATGCTTTATTTGTCCAAAGATCTGAAAAAGTAAGGCACAATTTAAGACATAGGACATGTCAGGGTTACATAGTACAAACATATAAACACTTTGAGTAGATTAGAAAATACAAAAAAGAAAAAATGTAAGATAAACAAAAAAAGAAAATACATAATCAGTCAATGTTATCCTCAAGGAACTCATTTGTACAATAATATAATTTGTTCTGCAAGAAATTCAATAAACTAACTTTGAAGGAAGTGACTGCATTAACACATTGAAGCCGAGCGTCATCAATAGATGACGGGCAACTACGCAGTTCCGCTTCGACTTTCAAACTCTCGTCCCCTCCAATTTCTGCAGGTATAACTCTCGAACCTTCACAGCGGTCACATTTGAGGCCTGCCTTTCATGTGTTATGGGTCGGTTCTTGGTCCGAGTTTTCATTTTTTGTAACAGTGGCATTTTTTAATAGGCGTTTCTGTCGAGGTGTTTTATTTCTCCGTATTTTCCTAACTTTTACAATGTTGTTTTAATATTCTCTTTTTTTTTTGATAAAAGCTTTTAATATTTTCTTTAATTTTTTATTTCAGTGATGTTAATAAATTATCCTGTACAAAAAATTCAGTTATAATAAAATGACCTTGTACGAATACAGATTGTCCGCCATAGATACCCTTGCAAGGGAAGCTACTCAGCAGAATTAGTCCGTATTTTGGAGACCCTCTATAATATCAATAGATTCAAATTTTCCAAAATACCGTGAAAAAAGAAGTGATAGGAGGGTCCAAAAGAGGTGTAGGCAATGTTCAAAAAAGAAAAGAAAAAGTGCAAATTTCGACAAAAACGGTTACTTTCAACAAAAAAAAAGTAATTTGCATTCGAATAGGATAAGTAGACTATTAAGAAGGAATATCACGGAAAAAAAATCCTTGGATTTCAGAAATTCTCGGAAAATACTATTCGGGCTTAATAGTGTTAATAGCTTTCAAATTTTTTGGAAGCTTATTGAATAAACGCAGACCAACCCATTTAGGTCCAAGAGCAGTTTTACAGGTGCGCACATATGGGATATGGAGATCGTTAACTTGTCGCATGCTATAACAATGCATACTCGAGTTCTTAGTATAGTCGTGAATACTCATTTTGGTATGCAAGATGATGGTCATTATGTATACATTTATGTATAGGAAAGGAAATACTCTTATTTACAAGTTCTACAATTTTTATTTGAAAAATATTTTGATATGACTAATACTTTACAAGATATGACAAAAATTTCATTTTCTGTCATCAGTAAAGTGGTACCCCTGATTAATGTATGATTCATTTTTGCGATTTTCTTATTATCCTTGATTGTAAGTCCTTAATATCAAATTTCATGAAAATCCATTCGATACAAACATGCGGACGGTCGGATGGACAGACAGACCAACGATAATAGGCGCTCATGCTGGAAGCGAAATGTGCCTAAAAATACCTGATATATAACATGCTTATTATATTATTCCACGCATTTCAAAAACACCTAGGTTAAAACTTGAGAAAATAAAATGCACGGTATATTGCGCCTACCAAATAACACCATCTCAATACCTCACGCCAGGCATGAAGTATAGAGTAGGCATTTCACAGGTGGCCTATCCCCAAAAGATGAATGGGCAAATCTCATGTAATGTCCGCACCCCCACTTTTTGATGGGAACTTTTGGGGTGAAAAGTGCAGGTATTACATGAGTAAATACGGTATTATAATTGGAATGTACATTCTAGTAGTGGAACTGAAAGCTGTAGACACGAAATAACTGATAGAACATTTACAATTGAGTTAAAATTTTATTTATTCCTTATGTACTACGATGAAGAAAAGTAAAGAAAAATTTTTTATATTATTTTTATTAAATGAAGTTAACAAAACGGTATTACTACATGTCTGAAGAGACAGAATGATATTACCAACACATGCAATGGAGCAGAACACCGTTCAAGTGGGTTCTAGCTCTTTCCAAGCATTGTTTACTAGTATATTCCAGATAACCAGAAATTCCAGATAACCAGCTATCCCCATAGCACAAGTTTGCCAGATAAAAGGTTCTATACTGTAGTTCTTGCTACTAGTAATTGGTAAGAAGGAGATGGAAACTTTTTATGCACGATGCACTTTCATACTGAGAGTGATCCGACACATTTTAACGTAACTAGCTGTACCCAATGTTTGCGTGGATTTTTTCCAATTAATTTATTAATAATGGAGATGCACCCAAGTTCAGATTCAGCTTTGGCTGAATATCTACTAAATCTAAAATTTGGCTTCTGCTTCAGCCTCTGTGTATTTAAGGCCGAATACTAAATTATTTCTATATTTTTACTTTTTTTTTTAAACAAAGGGAAGAATATGGAATATTTATTATTATTTAACAATATGCAGGTTGTTTATAAAGTGCTTGTGCAAATTTAAACATTAAAAGCTTTGGTTAGACTGGAGTTGCTAACTTTAAGACCTTCATGACCTGGAGATTTTGATCTGAAATCTGAAGTCTTTGGAGAAAATCCTGTTTTTTTCTTTTCACAGGTTTTCTGTTATTCCCAAATTGCCTAATTAAAAAAAGTATTGTAAATTAAAGCAATACATGGAACAAACATGGTGAAGGCAATGAGCAATCTAGGATTCACAATTATAAGATGCTTTATTTACACACTTCAGTTATGTATGCAGAAAGCAATTTCAGCACAGCGTAATTTAGTTGAGTAGTTACTGACTAAGCAGAAAGACTGTGGGAAACTTTCAACATTCTTCCATTGCAAAAGAGAAAGTATGCGATATACAAGAGACGTTGAAACTGCCTCTTCATATGCTTATACAAGATGTTCAAACAAGATGGAGCAGCAGCTACTCATGTTAAAAAGCAGCCTGAGCAAAAGAAAGCCATCATCCTGTACTTTGCAAATAACAATGTCAACATAAAAGAACTCACAAACCACCAATGGTAGCATGCAGAGAAAAGTTCATTTGCTGGAGCCTGCTGAAGAAGCTACAAAGCTGATCTGCCTTGAGAGGGCAAGTATTTTTTATTCAATGCCTACATTAAAAAGTCTTCTATCATTCTGCTCCAGGGAAGATACTGACATTGATATACGTGCTATGAAGGCTGAGATGCAGAATGAAATCCAGAGACGATTTTATTGTCTTGAGAATATACTACATTGCACCATTGCCACTTTTCTAGATCCTACGTTTAAGAACAAACTAGCTGAACCTGCGCGATGTTTGTGCGATTTTTTTCAATTAATTTATAAAAAATTAAGGAGTGTGCAAAAAACTTGATCTCAATAATTCACATTTAATTATACTAATGCATTTTCCAGGTATATGACTATTCTTTCACCTATTTGAAGGATTAATTGACAGTAATTGAATTGGAGGCAACAATGATGGTCGCCTTGGCAATGCCCGGAAAGAGTACGAAATATCCGTAAAATTTTGAAAACAATTGCATTTTCCTGAAAACTTTAACTGTGTAACACGTAAACATCACAAGAATAAGATAGTATAGTTTTAGCCATCGAATAACGCAAACATGAAGAAAATCAGTCCATATTTACGTATTTTGATGAATGGAGGAAAAAAACCTTGCACTCTGAAAAATCGAAAATCCCATGTAAACTTATGGGAAAATATAATTGTCTCCTGGATTCGAACCCGGGACTTAATGAAAATGAAAATATTTTTCTAGGGACCTCCTAGTTTGTAGAAACAAAACACCATTTACCGTATATCTCTACGATGAAAGGTTCTCGAGATATAGGGGGGAGGACAGATGGACACTTGAGAATTACATCTATAATATATAGATGCTTCTTACACATGATATATATATATATATATGAGGATACAAAATTATGAGGCACTTCCAGATGTGCCAGAAACTTGAAATTTGGTAGGATTATAGGTTTTTGGTCACAACCGAAGGAAAAAATCCGAAACTGTCGAAATTACTATTTTGAAGGGCTATTTTGGCCCCCTTTTGCCCCATTTTTAGCCCATAAGAAAACGTAAATTGGTGTAGAGGTTTTTATATTTGCAATTTAAAATTACTTCCCGTCAAGATACGAACTCGTGACTTATACTATCGGATAGGATATAAATTGTAGTTTCTTATTTTTGAAGACAGAATTAAAATCCAAGTAGAATTAGCGTAAATTTATAGTTTTTATCGGAAAAAAGTGGTAATTTTTCTGGGTCTAACAATAGGTTTCCTAGGCAACAGTCTTTATGCTTTCATATGGGTAAGCTTTTAATGGGAATCAGAGGCTTATATTTTAATGCCTTTACTGTTAAACTATGCCTAATGAAGGAAACCTATATTGTAATAATCCTCATTTTTGGAGCACTTTTGCCCAAGTATTGCTCCATACGAGAACAAAAATGATGAGACAGCTCCATATGAACTACAGACTTGAAATATGGCACCATTATAGAAATTTCATTGCAACCGAAGATATAATAAAAAAATAGCAAAAATTCAATTTTTTAAGTGTGGTTTTGCACCATTTCTACCAATACGAGTGTGAACATTATAAGGCACTTCTTAATGAGATACAAACTTGAAATTTGACACGGTTATATGGTTTTGGAGATAATCGATTAGGAATAATTCGGATTTGTAAAAATTCGTAACGTTATGGCTGTTTTGACCTATTATTGCCCCATACGGGAATAAAATTATAAGGCACTTCTAAATGAGCAACAATCTTCAAATTTGACACGCTTATATGATTTTTTTGAAAAACGAAAGGGAATAATTTGAAATTGTAAAAATCGTAACATTTAAAAAAGCTTATTCATTATATATTGACGGGTCTTAATTAGGATATAGAAGGATATAGGAGGATACAAATGTTCAGCCCAAACTACAATAGTTGGAGAGCTGAAATTTAATACATAGGTGAATCTAAAAAAATAATTGGAGGAAAAATTGCAACAATATGTATTTTCTTGACCATTGAAAATTATAAACTATTTACTAACTTTTCATGGTTTAGGTAATTCTAAATGATCTATGAAGCTGAAATTTTTTCCATTGGTAGAATTTGCCATATAATGGAAACGGGATTATAGAAATTTGTAAATTTTTATTTGTTCGACCGTAATAATCTCTTACATGTTAAACAAATTGACTAATGTTTATGTACTTTCTGAAGAGCAAGGAAGCTGAAAATTTTAAGAAAGTTAGGGAGTAATGTTCCGGTGAAAATTAACATTATAATTTTGTTAAAGTTTATTATTGTGGCTGTTAAAAATTCAAAAATTTTAAACAATTAAATTTATATAAATGCACTTCTAGGGATGCTACATCAATAAAATTTCGCATAAATGTAACAAATGCTAAAAACCTACAAATGATTTATAATTATAAATTTAGGGGTTGTTTTTACCTCAAAATTTTTCAATAAGGAAATCGATAAAGAGGTCCAAACTTTTCCGTTTCAAAATTATTTTTCCTCTCCTAATGCTTGCAGAATGCAAGCACACATTAACTAGTATTATATATAGATGTAAGGAATAAAACCCTATCAATGACATCACTGCTCAGAACTGCAAGTGGAAGCAAAAATATAGAACTAAGAGAGACAAAAGAGTTATATCATTTTATGAGATTGTTTTAATAAAATTGTATATCCATCAGTATAAACAAAACTACTGGCAGCAAAAAACTGTAATAATAAATAAATAAAAACGTTAGTTGATAAATTTTCAGTTTTATTTTGGTAATTTAAAAATTAATTTGGCCAAAAACTATATTCGGTTAATCTCTAATATATTTTGAAGCGTGTGTTTGTGTGTTTGTTCATGGAACTCCTCCTAAACGATAAAAGCTAGAATAACCAAATTTGGTATGATTCTTCCTTACATCCTAACTTAGTGAATGGTCAAGGTTTGGTTAACTGGGATCAATCAATGCTGCCAATATAGGGGATTAACATTTTTCCATAAAATAACACATATGAATCCATTTCTTGACTTGCAAGGTATTCTTCCTTCAAGCATTAAAATACGTAAATATGGACCGATTTTTTTCGTTTTTGCTTTATTTGACAAATAAAACTCTATACTATCTTATTCCTGCGAAGTTCACATGTTACACGGTCGAAGTTTTCAGATATACGATATTTGTTTAGAAATTTTGTGGATTTTTCATAGCCCTCCTGGACGTTGCCAAGGCGGCCGTCATTGTTACCTCCGATTCAATTAACTTCAATGAACCTTACAAATAGACGAAAGTTTAGGGTTATTCGATTCACACTTTTGTTTAAGCAACGAAACAATCGATGTTTATGGATAGCAACGTAAATAGATACCGATTATTATTCAGGAAGCATTTACTGATGAAAGTAATTGAACCTTCTTTCGTCTATCGAATACTGGAATCTTACATAATTTATAAGTAAAATCATTATATTCTACATTATAATGTTTATTAAAGTAAATAAGCTCACGTATCTGGTGTACATTTACCGGAGTCAGTGTTCAATCACGGACAACTGTACGTTGCTTTTTCACGGGTTTCTTGCTTACAAGACATAAAAGTAAATATTTCAGCGAGGCATAATTACACAAGAAATGAAGCTGGATTTCACGAAAGTGATATATATGATAGGAAATACAATTAACGTTATATTTTAATGCAATATGTTCGGAAACGGATTGTTACAAGCAAATATAATTAACTGTTAAGAAAAGCTAATTGTAATTTAAAAAGTATCTACTATATATTTTAAAGAGTCTCTATGTTGTGCTGTAGTAGCTTCACTAAATCCGTTGAAATTCAATGGGAAATTCTGCTAGTTAATAATAATGTGAATCAATTAATGGTTCAAATGATATCCCCATAGAAAACTATTCTATTAAAGGCATCCTTTACTATATTCTTGCATTATTGAATATCTCCCTCCTGCCTCTCTCCCCCTCTTTGTCCCCTTTCCCCTCTCTCCCTTCTACCTCTCTCTTTTCCCCACTCTCCTTTCCCCCTTCCCTTCCCCTCTCTCCTTTTCCCCTTACCCTCTCTCTCTTCTCAGCCTAACTGTGAAAATCCCGCATCAATATCTCATTTTTAAGATATTTTAAAATGCTAAAGAAAAAAGGCTCTCTCGCTTCGTTTCAGCTCTGCCCATGTTATTCAAATGAAGAAAAGATATGCTCCTGGAGTCAAACCCAGGACTACTATGTACATGGGGAGAGTTGCAAATTGAAAAGTTTAATAGTCAAATGATCCCTGAAAGTTTAATCGAAAAAGGCTGAAAAGCTTTATAGTTATGAGCGGTTTTCCTTTTCTCCCATCTAACATCATATAGCAACCAAGCATTACACCGTCCACACACACTTACTAAGAGAATTATATGTTTTAATAACATACAAGAAACAGAGCAGGGATTTTAATTTTTCATTTTGAATCAGTTGAAATGAACTTGGAACTCAACATGTATGTTGCTAATTGGAAAATTTTGACATAATTTGTTCAGCAACTTTTTTTTCATATTTTGAAATTTTTTAAAGAAATAAAAACACAAGGATTAACTGAAAATGTTCTTAATATGAAATCTTGCCTGGTCGTGGCTGCTTCCTCCACAGAAATCCTCGCTTTCAGCTCCTCCAGTTCTGGTGGAATCACCCACCTTGACTCCTTTGTGGAAACATTGTGGTAATAAGTCTTACCGCTCTCTGATCTATGTTCTTTCCAAGGGCATTGAGACAGCAGAAGCTGAGGAAAAAGAGAAATGTTGAAATACTCTTATTACATTTCATCATAGTAATTGTCGAAATAGAACCTCCACCAAACCATATTTCAAAATCTACAACTTTGGAATCATCAAATTACACCGACACTGAGATATTTGCATATTCAGTCACATTCTCTCAATTTCTTATTTTCTAGGCAAAGTATGAAGGATGAAATTTATAAGATCCAAATGTACAATCTATAAACTTGTCCCTTTCGATGTTTTAATTCAAATTGAAATTTTCCATGTAATTTTTACTGTATTGTATGTACCATATCATAAAAATAAAACAAATTAACTGTTAATAAACATTCTAAATATAGACTATAAAGTATTCTAGTCATTACATCCATCATATTATATGCTATGATGCACTATCAGGGAACCTTAGGTATTAGACATTTTGAGAAATCTTCATTTTTTTAGTTCAGATATTACAGAATTGAGCTTTCAAGCATTCTTGTGAACAAGTTCTTACCACCACTCAAAAAGGAATAGTCTCCTTTTATGCATTTTTATTACCATTCATATCAGTACTTATCCAATGAAATGAGCCAAATTTTTCTTTGTGATATAACATACTATACAAGGTGTCTCCAACTGTCTAACAATACGTTGCATGGCAATCAAGAATGGCTGACAGCTTTTTAAATACATATTTTCACTAATGGAGCCTTATGGAATAAACTTAGTATGTTCAACTTTATTTCTTCCATTATAATAAAATTTTGGTGAGAAATATTTCATATTCAATAAGTTTCATTTGAAGAGGAAACTCCTTTTTAATTACCCCTTTATCCCTGCGAAATCCACATGCGAAATAATGTTTCTTTAAGCGGCCCACAAATTTGACAATCAGGCAAAGCAAGATCAAGACAGCATAGTGGGTAAAGCAGAATCTCCAACTTCAGCTTCTGAAGTATTTTAAAAGTTATGGTGGCAGCATGAAGATAGTAGTGCAGGCAAGGTAACGTTGACAGCATTTTGGGAATCTGAGGAACCCATCAACCTCAAGCATTTTCAACCAGGGCATCGAACCGGAACCGAACCGAAAACCGAAACCGGAAAAAACCGTTATTTTTCCTGGAGTAAAACCGAACCCGAACCGAAAAAAAATATTTTTCTGAACCCGAACCGAAACCGAAAACCGTTATTTATTTCGTTCCATATTTTTCGGTTCGCATAAAAAGTGGGAGCGAAAGAAGGGTTTTTCTTTTGCTTTAGTTTGAGTCTTTCTGAAAGCCTCACGTTTAGAAACCGATTAAGAAAAGGGTTGGGTTTTTCTTGAGAACACATTCTCCTCAGCCTTGGGAAGGATGTGTCTTTGTGATAATATCTGTTGGCTCAATAGTGGGATTTTTCATGTGCATCTCAATAGATAGAGAGAAGGCCTACAGTACATCCTGCTGAGATTACCTGTTAAACGAGGCTACTGGAAAGGAACTTGGGCGGCACTTTGAAGACAGCCTCTAATTGTCTTTCTACCCTCCCCCCGAGCATACCCCGTAGAGTGTGTTCCTGGCAAAAATATTTCCCGATTCTTAATTTGGATTTTCCTTAAAGTTGGAGGTTAATGTCCCCATTTTCACTCCCTCTCCATATCCACTGAACCCTTGTATTCTGGTAGTCATTCTCTAAAACTTATCCAGGAAGGATCGCTCCGCAGTCGTGGTTTTGAGATATTCTTACTTCGGTTATCCTTTGTTACAGGCAGGGCCGCGCCGACCTATGGGTGCAAGGGGTGCATCACACCTAGGCGGCAATTCACGGGCGGAAGCAAGAATATATCATAACTTTGTGTTTTTACAAACGCACAAACGTCCTTTACATTCCGCTCTCTTTATAAACTCATGTGATAGACCGTCTTCTATAACCAAGTACTTTTACGTAATATATCAAAATGATTCGTATACGAGAAAGTTTGCGCAATGTGTTTTGCACAATTTATTTCTTAAATTAAATACAACTTTTAATCAAAAAATCGAAAAAAATCTGGGACAGGGTGCTTTTATCAGTCCGTAAGGGGCGGCATAAACTGCTTGCACCCGGGCGGCAAATACGCCCGGCGCGGGCCTGGTTACAGGTTAGTAAATTTCTATTTATTTTATAGAGTGCATCTTAAAATGAGCACACATATTCGTATTGGTTGCTTAAAACTGAAGAGAAATTAAATATGAATGCGAATTTGTTATTTTTAGTGAAATATTTTTTCGACTGCAGAAACCCACATTAGAGACTCCGCCTGAAGAAAGTTCACGACAGGCCGATTAAGTCTTATTTTCTTTTTGTTTGCATGTTTGATTGCAGGGTAATGTGTAGATGTACGTAGATGTTTTTATTTGCTGTCGGGTGAAAATCACATGCTTTCGCTTAGTCCTAGTTTTTCGAAACGGTACTTATCATTTCAATTTCATGAAATAATGAACTTTAATATTCTCACACTATCTAAGCGACTAAAAATATTCAATCATCGTAAATTTGTATCATGTTAATAAACATTTCTCAGCCTTTCTGAATTCTCGGACTTTCCATTTCTGCGGGCTTCTTCCTCATAGATATTTTATAGACTTTTTCATCCATTTAAGTAATCTCTGAATGAAAAAATTAAGCCCTGCATTTACAGTTTTTACTATAATACGAGCAGTGGACGTGATCTATAAATTGTTAATGAAAATAACATAATGTTTTATTCAACTTACTGGCACTATTGAGACAACACGATCTCTTATTTTGCCGCACGATTTATAAATAAAAATATTAATAATTCATTATTAGGCATTCCAGCTTTAGCGCATATTAGCTTCTGTCTGTCTGTCCTTCTATCAGGATTCAATTTTTTTCTGTAGCTATTCAGCCGATTTTTAATTAAATTGAGTACTAAATACTAAGCACAGAAAATTAGGAAATGAGATGGTTAGCATAACATAATAAGTTTAGAATACTCTATCGCAGGAAACGTGCTTATTTATAATTTACTTTACACTTTCCTAACCTGTTGAAATCATATGCGACACATGTATGGTTTGTAAATATTCAATTCAAAATATAATCTTAAATAAATAAGATACATATGTACTAAATATTCACATTTAAATAATTTATTTTCGTGTTTTGATTATTTTTTAAAAATATCACTATTTTTATAGTGAATATGTATTTGATTTAATAAAAAAATTACTTAATTAATAAATCAATTCTTGAAAGTTTCCTAAAAATATTTTAAGGTCGGAGCGAAAAAAACCGGTTCGAACCGGTTCACTGACGCTTGCCGGAGCGAAACCGGAACCGAACCGAAATTTTGTGTTTTGAGTGAACCGGAACGAAAACCGGAGCGAAAAAAATTACGGTTCGATGCCCTGTTTTCAACAGAGAGGAGTCACAGTATAAGCTACTACATGCCCCATGACAAATTAAAGCATGTTATTCGAACAAAATGAAGGGGCAGGCTTTCTGGAAGAGTGGTTTTGCTTCACAATACTGCTAGTCCTCATAATGATGCCATAACTATATAATAACACTTCAGAAACTGAAGTTTGAGAGGTTCTGTCCCTCCCATAGTGTAATTTGGACCTTACTCCATTCAATCACTACCTTTGTAGGTCACCTAAAGAAACCCTGATTTCACAGCAATGAAGAGGTCATGGAAATGATGCATAATGGCAATAAAAGTAACCCAAAACTATTTTCTCTGACTCACTGGAAAAGGAGTTTAGAAAACAGGGAGACTATGCCAAAAATAATACACTTTTTAGATTTTCAATAATTCTTGTATAAAATTTATCAATAAATTACCATTACTTTTTGAATTATCGTCATATTATGCCAGATGGGGAAGAATGTACAAAGAGAGAGTAAAAAAAGTTTAATTTATCTAAAGCTTCCTACATTGCAGATTAAATAAAATATTTTCAAAACTGGCTGAAATTCTTCTGGATTACCAATGCTGATGAAACAAGAATATATAAATCCCCTGTTGCACTACACATTCTAAGTTTTGATTCACTATGTTGATAATCAAATATAAAGAGCACAAAAATTGAAAACATATTAATACCTCTGCAGGAGATTTCAAATCATCTGGTTTCTCCCAAGAGCTCTGTTTTGTCACAGAGTTATAAAAATATGTTCGGCCATCAGGAGCCTTATGTTCAGTCCAATCTGATTTTTTTCCACCAGATTTTGAATGATCCTGACCACTAAAAATCAGAAAAATAAAAACAATACCTTTATTAAAAATTAGTTTGATTTCTCATCATACAAATTTTTTTATGAAAAATTAATTATTTATAACAAGACACTTTAAAGGGCTCAACAGTTATGATTCAGTATGCAATTCCTAAACACTACCCAGGGCACAAACACACTCAGACCCACACAGTGCACCAAAATAAAATACGAATGTTTACTTTTACTCAACAGCCCATCAAATTTTAACCACTACCACAGATACATATGCCGAAGTCACCAACAATTTTCCAGTTCTCCTTCAGAAGACTCTGAAGAGGGCTACATGGTAGCAAAATGCAATTCGTCTTTTATTTTGGTGCACTGTGTGGGTCTGAGTGTGTTTGTGCCCAGGGTCACTGAAGCAGTGTAGGAACTTGTGATCCCTTGCGTATCTGGTGCATGTTAGGCAGCTGTGTGTTTCTGGTATGGGTCGCTGGAGAGATGTGGAAGTCCATGAACCCTGGGATGAGGGGTGTGTGCGGGGGTCGTGTGTGTTGCTTACTGAGGTCATAGGAGGCATGGAAACCCATAAGCCTTGTGTTTGGCGGGTGTGTTTGACTGGGTGAATGTATTTAAATTAGTTTTGTACGGTATTGTGGAGTCCCTCTATCTGTAATAACTTTAACTGCCAAAGTCTCTAAAAATTAGAACATCATTCTTTTTATAAGAATAAATTTCAACATTTATTTTCTTCCAACATATAAATGCATGAAATGTTTTATTTATTATCATAAATTATGGAGTAATACAGCCTACTACACCTACAAAAAGATTAAATTTAGCATTTACCATTACAACATTCTATATAAATTTGATTTTTTACAATCACTAATTTAAACAATATAAGGTCTGTAAGGTGCAATTTAACCATAAACCTGGTTGTGCTAAACAAAGAAATACTATAGTTAATCCATCTATTATAGAACAAATAAAATTTTGGAATTCTTACTTTGGATTAGCCGTGGTCACCATTGAAGATTCCCCAATTCCTGAAGATGGCACTGCAGTCAGTTGTGGACCTGCTGATATTACAGCTGAACTTTTACTATCACCTGAAATAATACATATCCGATGATTTCAACTGCCATAACAACAGTGACTATACAGACTAGAAATGTTAACTAATTATTTTTTTAAATTGGTATAACTATATTAAACAGCATAAATTATAAAATCCACAATAGCTGGATGAAGTGTACAATTTCCTATTATGAAAAAAATGCTTTTATTCAAAATACAGTGTAACTTCAACAGAACAAGTATAGCCTATAACAAGGATGCCAAATACATGGCATGCAGGCGATTTTAGTTGGCATGCGCAAGCTTGTATTTTCTGTATTAAACATGAAGTTTCTTTGAGGAATAAACTAGTGGCACGCGAAAAAAAATTCTGATGGTTAACAGTGCTTTCTTGGCACGCAACTCAAAAATCATTTGCCATCCCTGGCCTATAACAAGAACATCATTATGGCGAGCAAAAACATTGTCACCATCAATTTCTTAATGTTACATAGATGGAAAAATAACAATTAAAATGAGGGGTTTTCAGGCAATTTCATTATAACAAGTGTACCCTAACTTGTGTGGCGATTTTTCACACTTATATGCAGCACTTAAAAAAAGCTGTGTACGAATCACGCCGGCATTCGTATTATCGCCGAAGAGAATGGCTAAAATGCTCCCTGCTGAGGCTCTCCTCGCTGGGCTCAGCCATATAGCAACCCACCTTATATACTCAGAATATCCCCCCTATTTCCTAACTTTCCCCTTTCCTACCATTATGTAATCTCCCAAAAGAATTAACCAATACAAAATCCAGGAGATGCCCGTTTGAAAAAACTGCCTCACCTCATTCCCTTCCCCTCCGCAAAAAAAACCCTCCTGCTGACATCAAGTGGGCAAAACTTCACCAGCGAGTGCCGGGAGAGTATACCTTGTTCACCGGCCGTACCACGGAGAGAGGCATGTGTGGAGCAGAAGAAGCCAGTGGGAGAGACCAGCAATGAAAGAGTAACTCGTGGGCTGATGTGCCAAGCTGTTTTCAAGACCTGTTGTAACTATATCTCATGTGCTATTACTGACTGTAAATATGAGACAGGTTTTCATCTCACATAGTTTGTCATTTGTTTAAAATTGTGCTAAATATAGCATATTAGTTGGAAACTGTGTACCGAAATAATTTTGTTCGCTACACTTGTCCCAACTTTTTCTCTTGAACTTTTATGCAGAAGTGATGTTTTCTTGCATATAGAGTGCATTTTTAATAGTTATTTATGATATAAATATACAGTACCCATTGTTTCCCATTTAATTACTAATGCTCTGACTTTCAAAATATCTGCCAAAAAAACTCAAGCAAGCAAACATGTTGTTTTGTGGGGACACATATTTGTGGAAGTACTGAAATCCAGTTTGCAATTCTGACATTTGTGACTAGAACATTATGAGATGAAACCTGTGAAACCAGTAGAATATTGTTTGCACAAGGAAGTTGTAACTACGTGTCATGTGTGCTCCCTTTCAGGTGCAGTAAACTCCCGATTTGCAAACACCATGCATTCCTGAAAAGTAGTTCATAAACTGAAAGTTCATAAATCAGGAGAAATTTTCCCATAAATGCATTGTTAAAATCATGAAATGTGTTCGAAAACCAACTTTTCCTCCTACATGGGCAAAAAAAGGAGAATGGAAGAAATTATAACAAATGCATTTTAATCATAATTTATTCATTTGTTTAATTTTGCATCATTTTCCACATTAAGCGGAGGTTTGGGGTAGAGCTCTTACGGGTGAGGGAAGATTAGTAGGCGTGATGATGTGGAACAAGAAGGTGCACAACTTTCAACATTTATATCAGAAGAGTGCTGCTGCAAAGGAATGAAAAACGTATCCAAGGAAGTCTGATGTGAATGCCGTTTCATTTTTTCATAAACATATTTCTTCATATTGCGGCGGTCCTTTTGAGGTCATAAGTCAAATTTGTGGCATAAAAATTCTTATTCATAAAACCAAAAATTCATAAACCGAATGTTCGTAAATAAGGAGTTTACTGTACGTTATGATGAGGCTTATTTTTATTATAAGTATGGCAACTTAAATGTATTCATTTAATTTGGCTACAAAATTAGAATGAAAAATGATCATTGGTTCAAATCCTACACACCTATAATGCACCTTGTGCTTTAAATTACTTACAAAACTTAGTGAAGCATAATGATATATGTACATAGAGGTAAGAGAGTCACTTCATGATTATTTTAAACATTTTCAGGTATTACAAGTACAAAGTTTTATAAATTTTATAAATTCTCACTATATTGATGTTTCACTGTATATAAATGCTTGTGTTCATTATTTTAACCAGTTTTAAACAAATAAATGTCCCACATCCAAAGTTTTATTACATAAACAATATTCACATTTTATATGCAAAATGATAGTCAGTAACAAGAAAACTGAAAAGCTTATTTATCCCAGAAATAGTTCAAACAATTGAAATTTACCTCTGAAAAGTTAAACCCTTATGAGGAAGAAATTGAAAAACATATGACACAAAACCTGTTCAAATATAAGCATAGTTTCAATTTCGTGAGTGATAAGTAAGCATATTTATAAAATGAAAATAGTTATGATAAGCAGAAGCACATTTAGCCACAAAGCAGTAATGATTCACTAAGATTAAGTTCAATAGAAAATACTTAATTTATCAATTTCATTTTTAGATTCTTTGTCTATTTTTTGGCTTTAAGTGAAGGGTGGCTCAGAACTCCTACTTATATGTGAATCATAATCATAAAATGATGGCATGAATGACATTAGTTCGTCTACCAACATTAGCACCATGACTGTGATGTCCAACAAGCTATTTTTCTATTTTGACCACAATGATTTCTGGAAATTGTTCCTATTACTCTTTCACATTCAAGTAAAATAAAATACTTTTGAATTTAACAAATTAGATGAGCTTCTAAAGTTCAATGTCTTTTATCATTTTAAACAAGTGATTCTACTAACTTTGTCACAATAAAATTTTTTACCAATAAAAAACCATTGTGCCACTAGGATTTCTTCCATAAGAAAATAAATTCCAGAATATCCTGTTTGAGATTAATATAATTTTCAATTTTTTTCGAGAAATATATCACTTGAAAATTTCAACCCGTATATTATCACATAAGCAAAAGAATCAAATTAAATTTTTAATGAATTCAACATTCATCTGAATAAAATATTTAATTATTCTTAATATGCAATGCATTTTTTGCGGATATTGATCATTTTTTGTCGATAATCACTACAACAAATGAAAATTTTCTTCAAAATGGCTCATAATTTCATATATTAGTAAAAATTAAGTAAACAGTACTACCTGAATGTGAACCATAGCCATATGACGGTGGAGGAATGTTAAAAGGTGCAACCATTGGGGGAGGGAGACGGATATCTCCTGGAGGTACTGGTGGCATTCCATATCCTCCTATAGCATGTGGAGGTCCAGAGTGAGGAGGCACATGAGGAGGTGGTAATCCAAAGGGAACCGGGGGCCCACCAGGTTGAGGTGGTCCCCCAGGAGGATGTACTGGAGGTGGCATAAATCTTTACCACTGGTCACAAGTCTGTAAACAATACATAGAATATATTCACACAGGTCGCTTAAAATTAAAAGTCCTTATAACTGGCAGGCGGAGGATCTATAATGTACAATAACATCGAAATATATGAAGATCATATATCAACCTGTCTTTTCTATAAACCATAATTTATATGCGCTATTAAATCTAATTTTTTTACGAAAGAAACTTAGTGCTACATAAAACTATTTTAAATTAATAATCTTTAATCACCTCTCTTTCCAAACAATAAGGAAATTCTTATGCATAAAGGGCAGGAATAGACCGAGGCGTTATAGATTAACATGGTTACAAATGAATTACAGTTATCGACTTACAAGCCAGCAATAGTGTTCTCCAATAAGCACCAACTTCAATGAGAATATAGTATTGCTCTTGAAAATACAGTGGGGGACCAACTCTGAATAAGTATTGCTTGTTACCATTACACCGAAACATACAAGCTTACTGCTTATAAAAAAACACCGCATGCGTTATTTGTTATCGCAACAGTCGATATATCGGAAGGGTTTCTTCAAACAAGATAAGTAGCTAAGACGTATTACATGGATAGATTGCATGATAATTTAAACAAGAAAGCTTAAAAATCAATTTCTAAATTTTTATTCATATAGACTTGTTCTATCGCATATTTGTTCAAAAAAATTTCGAATCGGTATCGAACATCGAGAGATAGCACTGGCGCAATCCTTCGAACTTTAAAATTAGTTTAACTAATTTTATTGAAATTATTTTACTACCCCCACTTATAAGATATTAATTGCTATGATTAAAATCTCGCTTAAATATCATATCTTAAAACAATCGTAACTATGATAATTTTGTTGTTGTGTACATTGTAACTCTGAAATATAAATAGAACACCGATCTAATAAAACAGATGATCGATTCTTCATCTTATAATATATAGGAGCAATTGAATTTGAAAATGCCTGTACGCCCCAGAAGTCTCTTTACAAATAATTCATATCACGGATTATCTCAAGATAAGTCTTTCCAGGTTTGAAAAGAAAATGTTTTACATAATGCTATATTTATGTTTTGCCTATAACAATGGTGAAGTAATGGCAATTTATAAAAAGAATTATACAATTTAGAGGCGAAGTGAACTATCAAAATATTATGAAACACCATCGCACGAACAATCATATGGCATATTAGCACAACAAACTCCTTCGTCGACATCTGCTTTCAAAACAAATATTCCACTGTGGAGAAAACCTAGGAGTCAAAGTGCTCATAAAATACAACCTTTGCCATATTATTCTTCAGAAGAAACAATAGGATATAAGGTATGAAAATGTTCAAATAATATCTTGAAAATAGGTATAAATCATATTATTATGGCTAGATTAAACTTGCAAATTTATAATATGCTGTCCAAATACCAGCATCTCCGTTATTCATTATGGATGTATTCTCAATGATTATGACAAATAACAGGGCTGAAATTGCTATGAAGGCTTCCACTGTGTTTCCTTACATGATTCTCCTTTTCTTTCGGGTGACAACCACGTGCATTGTCACCCAAAAAAAAGAACCAAACAACAGGGCTGACTAGCTCATTGGCTTATATGTAATAGGTACATGAAAGATATGTTCCAACAATGAAATTGTTCCTATAATAAATTACCACAATTTTATGCATTATTCACATAAAAATATTACACAAAATACATTAATATACCATACAAGTAAATGTGTGCTTGCATTCTGCAAGCATTTTCTCTCACCTTAAAGTGAAAATAAAAGCCGAAAAATAATTTTCAATGCTTAAAGTTGCATCTCGGCTCCGAATTACGTGTTTTTCTGTTTTGAAAATATTGGGGTAAAAACAACCCCTAAAATTTATAATTATAAAACATTTATAGGTTTTATCATTTGTTACGAATACCTTACATTTATGCGAAATTTCGTCAATGTTGCACCTCTAGAAGTGCATTTATATGAATTTCATTGTTTAAATTTTATTAATTATTAACAGCCACAGCAACAAATATTTCCAAAATTTTCAATGTTATTTACCACCGGGACATTATTTCCAAACTCTGTTAAAATTTTCAGCTTCCTGGATCTACAGAAAGTACATAAACATAAGTCAATTTGTTAAACATTTGAGAATTTATTACGGCCGAACGAATAAATATTTTCAAATTTCTATATTCCCGTTTTCATGATTTGGTGAATTCTACAGGTAGAAAAAATTTCAGCTTGATAGCTCATTTAGAAATACCTAAACCATGAAATGTTAGTAAAATTGTTTATAATTTTTAGCGGCCAAAATAATGCACATTGTTGCAATTTCGCAATTATTCCTCCGATTATTTTTCTTTATTCACCTCGGTATTAAATTTCAGCACTCCAACTATAGTAGTTTGGGCCAGACATTAGTATCCTCCTATATATATATATATATATCATTCTATAAGCACTCTTCTTACAGAGGAGGATATACGATACAAGTGAATGTGTGCTTGCATTCTGCAAGCATTTTCTCTCATTTAATAAAAAAGACTAAAAGCCGACAAAAAATTCTAAATGCAAAAGAGCCCTGCACCTATTTCAATGCTTTCCTTTTGGGAAATAATCTCAAATTTGAGGCTACCTGGAATCGAACCGGTGACACCTATGCAGGAGTTGTCAAATACTATGGAGATATACTCATGACATCTACAAACCCTGAAAATATCATTTATTTATTCCTCTTTGTTTGGTCTATATGAAGGAATTCATTTTTTCCATGCTTTCTTATGGGAGATATACCGGGTCATCCGGAGTCGAACCCAGGACACTTGCGGTTAAAGTGATAACGATTCCCTATAGATCTCCTGGGTATCTAACAACCCTCCAAGTTTGAATTCTCTATCTTATCGGAAAGTGCCATAAATTACTTTTCAAATATGCCGCAATGCTTTTCTTATGGGAAAAAATGAAAATTTAGGAATTTCTGGAGTCGAACCCATGACACCTAGGTATGAGATCTCAATTTTTCTGGCGGTTTCTCCATGCCATCTACAATTACTGAAAATTGCAGCTCTCCATCTATTGTAGTTTGGGCCAGACATTAGTATCCTCCTATATCCTCCTCTGTAAGAAGAGTGCTTATAGAATGATTTCCTGTACATTACAAAGAAATTTAATTAATATAACTTCTTAAAAATAGATTAATTTATAGGAAACACTCACCTGTGATAAACACCAAGCTGAATCAGTATGTTGTTGTCAATAACAGCCTTTGCTTCAATGTAGTAAGGCATACAATTGACTGCATAGTATTCAACAGTTACTGAACTCTGTGTCTAAATCATCATAGCAATATAATATACAGCCATAAAAAGTTTAGAAAATCAGAGGCACATTACAGCTACCATGCAGCCATTGTTGCCAAAATGAAAATCTGGTTTTATAACCTTTTATGGCTACTGGAGACACATTGGGCAACTTTGATTAAGATCAGAAAATGATTGTTTTAAGGTGAAGTGGTTAGCCTTTTTCACATTTCTAAAAGACTGCACAAATAATTTAATGTTGTCCTTTTTTGTTTGAAGGTTATGTCAGGTAACCACATTCATTATTGCTGGCCTTAAGGGCGAGTGAAGCGGGTGGTCATCTGGGGCACCTAAGAAATCCCGTATAGGTGTAACCTTCAAGGGGGTGCCAAAAACCTACTTCGCCCAGTATCACATTTGTGCTAAAGCTGGCTCTGTTGCTGATCTTAGTAGAGGGGTGGTTAGAAAGTTTAACACTCAATGCAAGAATCACAGGTTCAAATCATGACAAGCCAAATCTATTTTAATACATGTATATGGAGGAACCTGTTCGTGTTAAAGAAATTATCATTATTTTGTCAACCAACTCTAGCGTAGAGGGAGCTAGAGCTTGGTGTAAGAAGAGAGCAAGCACAGAATAGGCATTCACCATAACTTTTTGGATTTATACATGGGAGAATATATGTGGTGCTCTACACTAAACACAGACAGACTATACAAAGAAATCTTGAGAAATACCATTGAATTTTTACATCCCAAAGTTAAATATGTATTTTTCTTATTTTATATTGGAAAAGATAAATTGTGAAAAAGATGCGATTTTATAATAAGAGGATAACAGAAAAGTACCTTCATTTTCAAAAGAAGAATTAAAGAAACAACAAAGAATTAACTAAAACATTAAATTATTTATAACTAAAGAGCTGTTTTCCAGCATGTTCAGCTTGGAAACTCCTTAAATATATTCTTCTCATACTTTTATGTGATCCTAATTCTATTAATTAAATGAAAGTTTATACACACCACTTTTTGAAGACTTATCATTGGGGTCTTTAGCATTTAGGAACAATTTGGAAAGTATAACTAGGGAATAGACAGTAGGTTTCAGATTAGGTTTAGGAAAGAGAATGGTTTACTTATAAGAAAACTTTCCTATAAATTGAAATTTGATCCAGCTCTAAGGTTTAGAAGTGATAACTGGTGGAATAGCCATGATTGTTTGTAAAGCGATGAATCTTAATTTTTTATAAGAAGTTTACCAATCAATCAGCTCTTATAGCCATTGCTAATGGCAGTCTGTTTATTAGTGTTGTGCTTTTTCCTGAAATTTGGTATAGAGAAGGGAATGTTGAACCGGCAGTGAACGATTTAATGGAAAGCAGTGTGCTTTTGGGAAAAATGATTCGAGGAGTGATTGGGAATAACATGGTCTGTTATAAGTAGATTTATCAGAACTTACATATTATCCCCATGCCATACTTATGTATAACATTAACAAAAACTAATTGGCCTGTCTCGACATTTACAAACCCAATCACTGGACAACGGGGAGGGATACTTTGGTTCCGGGCGAGGCGAAGGGTGCGGTAGCACCTGGAGACGACTACCCATTAAAACAAAGCGAGCCGAAGGCTCGCCAATATCCTCTCCATTTGCAGCACAACAGTCAAACGAGATATAATTCGCGGCACAACAGACAAACGAGATAAAAATATTAACAGAATAACAATGTAATGAAGTTTATTACTCAATACGTTGTTATTCTGATATTTTTATGGCATGGGGATAATATGTAAGTATGGCGTGGGGA
Source organism: Uropetala carovei (assembly GCA_036926305.1). Taxonomy (NCBI): domain Eukaryota; kingdom Metazoa; phylum Arthropoda; class Insecta; order Odonata; family Petaluridae; genus Uropetala; species Uropetala carovei. Next base: position 655,249 of record JAXCHB010000127.1, read on the forward strand.
TAACACGTAAGTACTGATTTATCAGTATGTTGAAAATGTAGGTTTATTGTTCCAGAGTATGATATAAAAAGTTAAGTGAGCCATGTGTCTCAGTATTAAAAGTAAAAGATAAATAATGGAGGAGAGAATTTAATAGCACACAAAATTCAGATAGTTGGTTATTTGTACCATTCTAAACATGCAAAATGTGATACACATGATGACACCAAAAATTCAAGTAAATTAGTAAAGAATGTCCTGGGCTGGGAAGATTAATTTCCAAGTTAATTGTAAACACATCCACAATGAGAGAGGTGATAACAACTTATACTACTGTCTACTGAAATTCTGTATACAGGCACTCCTTGGAATGCGTTCCGGCACCCATTCCGTAACTCAAAATTTGCATAAGTTGAAAATTACTATGGATGCTATGTGTTTAAAGCAATGGTGCCCAGCCTACAGCCCGCAAAGGGTTTTTATGCAGCCCACAAAAAGCAATCCGAAAAATCAACACAAATTCATAAAAATTTTTATAATAAAACTTTTTAGATTGGTATGTTTATCATAAAAACCTCATTTAGACTTGATTTTCAATAAAGTGGCACTTCAGAATAGATAAATAACTTCCTATTAAAACCTTAATCTGGCCTGCCGAATAATTGGCAACTTCCAATGTGGCCCGCAGAAGGATTCACAACCACTGATGTGGCCCACCATGTAGAAAAGGTTGAGCACCACTGGTTTAAAGTATAATTTACTGCATCAGTATAATACAAGTAATCAGTTAAAATAGAGAAATGTAAATGCACTTTTACTCTCACTGTGACGCTTATCAGCCATGAATGCAAGGGCAACACTTACGTTAATTTGTGCAAAAGCGAAGCACGTTAAGATATCAAGCAAATGTGCATGAGTGGTAAAAAATACTGCATTACAATACAAACCTTGCATTCTTCCACCATGCACATATGTGATTCCCACTAGCTTATGCAAACTGCTAACGTAAACTTTCCCCATAATAAAAATTGTTTTTGGTGATTTACGTGTGGGTTTATGTAAGACAAGGCTTATGTAACCCAGGGAGTGCCTGTGCAGCACTTAAAATTGAGAGTATGCTAAAGCGACTTGATAATTTTATTTTGTTTCTTTTCTAATCATTCTGGCTGTTATTTGAAACTTTTCAATAATTCTATCTTTTCTAAGACTAGCCTCTGGGTTTTATTCTAAAAGAAATGCAGATGAGACTTCTACCTCTACTGCATGATTACTTTTTTCAGGATGGTTGGCAAGAGCATGAAGACTTGGGATGGGGAGTCCCATCAGTACCTAATGGAGCCCGTCCAAATAATTCTGGATTACCAGTTGGAATTCTGTGTGCATCTGGAGGAATTTTATCTATTGCCCTAAGTGAAAATATGCATTTGGACATGACAGCAGAACGTTCCATTAGAATAGTCAATTACCAGGTAGGTGCCTGGTTATTCTCAAGCAATTATAGATGGAATTGAAAGATGAAAATTTTTTACCCAATAGATCAGGAGTCGGCAACCTTTTCTATATGGCAGGCCACATTCGTTGTTGTGAATGTTCAGAGGGCCGCATTGGAAATCACGAGAGCTTCGGCAGGTTGGATTGGCATTTAAATCAGAAGATACATAGAGATTTTTTGGTCTCATTTTAGTGAAAATCAATTCTATGTAATTAGTTAACTAGCCTTAGAATTCCACCAGAAATGGTTTTGATACAATAATTTCACTGAAAAAATATGGAATTGACTGAGTTAAATTGTACCGACCACTTTTTTATCATGGCTTTGCAGGCTGCATAAAGTGCTCTCAGGGGCTGCATGAAGCCTGTGGGCCATAGGTTGCCAGCCCCTGCAATAGATGATCATAAATTATGATCAAGAAAAATAAAAAATTTTGGGACGAGGCTAGATATGATTCCAGAACCTTCTTTCATAACTGACTAACAAATGATAAGATAATAAACTATAATATTTACCTATGGTGGTACAATTTGATTACCTATTTTTCATTATAAAATATACCGTATATACTCGTGTATAGTACGAGTTTTTACGACCAAATTTTTATTGCAAAAATTGGGGATCATACTATACACGAGTAATGCATTTGAGGATTTAAAATTCATGCATCTTCACGGGCATTTTCGGTGAAGTTATGCCACCCGCACGCATTCTAATGGTAGGCTAACCTTAACAGTGAGGTCCTTTATCGTTGTTATGTTGCTTCGTGAAGAGTAGAATCTTTTTCATATAGTATACAGCTTCAAATTCACAAATACTTGATATAAGTGATGATTTATGGGCACTTCCTTTCTTGAATTTTATGTATGTACATCTTTGTTTGTTTCTTTTTACAAGGGATGGATTGGAATGAGTTGGACTAAAAGTATCGTAGACGGCGTAACTTTATGGAATTTCGACATCTTGAAAAAAATGAATTACTTTGTAATATTCAACAGTCTTTATTGTTTCTTCAATCACACACTGATCGGTTTCCACTACAAAGTCATTCTAAAGGTGTTACGTCGGTTAGTAACATCATTAGAATGATTTTGTAGTGGAAACCGGTCGGTGTGTGATTGAAGAAACAATAAAGACTGTGGAATATTACAAAGTAATTTCTTTTTATCCGTTATCGCTACCTATTAAGTAGATGAGCGAGTGGAACCATTACGTAAGCGGAACGTAATCAAGACGTACTAGAATTGAAACGATTTTATTTCATCTTGTGCAATCATGATTCATATCACTTTTTATTAAATGTTTTAGGAGTAAGATACTTAACTTATCCGAATGTTAGTGTACTCGCAAGAAATACTATTTACGACATTGACGGTCTATTCTCGCTAGTAACCATCAAGCTATCGGAACGAAATATATCGACCCCGGTGGAAAGCTGGAGTCGTACTATAAACGAGATATATGATAAAATCAGATTTGTTCACCAAAAAATCAGGGGTCGTACTATACATGGAGTCGGCATATACACGAGTATATACGGTAATTAAAGCATTGAAAATTATCATCATCTATCTGATTGAAAGCATTGCCTTGCCAGCCACTAAATGTGCTTCATCTTCCCAGCACTAACAGATGTTTAAGATTTATGTTAATATGACTCAAACAAAGAAAAATGCTTAATAAGACTTAGTATTCCAAATAATTCTAAAATAATCACGAAAATTCATTAAAACTGTAAATCATCTTCTTTCCTTTTAATCAAGGTAAATATTAATATTCAATCACCATTTTTTTTGTGAACTCTCTAAAAATTTGGATCTGTACCCAATGCTCATAAATGCCTAACTAACAATAAGTAGCTTTGGGCATTTTTTTTTAGAAACATTACAATTCAGAAAATGAATTTAATCATAAATAATAGAATCTTTATGATCCATCTTTCTTTTCTCAGAGTAATATTGTTTTGGCAATCAGTGGCTCTGGTTCAGCATCTGCTCTCAGACATCCCAATGGCTGCATGTATCAGTATGGAAGCCGGGCAGAGATATTAGCACATGATCCACTAGGGAATCATAAGTAAGACATTTTATATATTGTTCTAGTAATTTTAATGGTAATATAAAATAAAAGTAATGATAAGACAACAGAAATAATTTTAATTAATTTTTGGTGAAAATTTCTATTGTTACTGGGAAATTAAGTAAAATTTACCACTTTCTGAACAGATTAATTAACTAATACCTTATTTATATGACGATTCATTGCTTTGTGCAACTCATAGTCTCTCCAAGAGGGTGTATATTCTAAAAATAAAGTCATCATTGTTCAAATGTTAAGAACAAAAACAGCTAATTGCAAATGTCATTGTATTTTAGATAATGGTCAGAGTTATATACATATGTAGTACTTGATTTTATGTCCTGGTCATAGTAGTATTTATTTTAATTCAAAGAATTATCAAGCTTGTTACTAACCTTGGCCAACTCCTGTTATAATCCAGGGTATAATTTGCATTTAAACAGTTTGGTATGACTTAGGATGTGTGATTCTAGATTTCAGAGCAATTAAGGGCAATATTAGAGGGTCAGAGTGTTTTGTTTACAAGCTTAGTTAACCGGCAGCAATATCTACTCTATTATTACTGTAATAGCCCACGTCTGCCCGTTGGTCACGCTATTGACTAGGCCATACCTCTGGTGGCGAATTATGGTATTAACTCGAAAAAGAACCGAGATAGATACTCTAAATTTGGCAGGAATGCTCGATTAACATATTTTAAGGTAATGACAAAAATAAATCTTGAAAGAAGTCCTGGGTTTGACTCCAAGGAAGACATTTCCATTTTCCGTTAGATAACATGTAAAAATCGATTTCTTTAATGTGCAGGTTTTTGTTTTGTAAATTAAAATTAGAAAGAATTAACCTATGATCTTTGGATCTGAACCATTTTGAAGAAAAAATTGTCAAGTTTCTTATTCTGTTCATCTTTTTTCGCCTACAGTTCGAAATCGCTGATGTTGAACGTTTAAAATCCTATTGGTATATCAATCCTTATGGGTGTAAGCATACTTTGAATGCTTTTAATACGAGAGAGGAAGAGAAAGGGAGAGGAAGAGGGAGAGGGAGGCAACTATTTTAACTAAAGATATTGTCATATTGACAGGTTTTTATACTAGTTTGTACATACATGTGCATGAATGAGAGGTTTGAAAATTTTGGGATTGGATGAGGCTGCCTGAAGTGGTATAGAATGCGACCCCCATTTCACTATGCAGCGGTAGGTTCACATAACACAGATTCACAACGCAGAGTATTTATTTTAGAACATTTCCAGTGTTAGAGGACCACATGTAAATTAAAATGTACTCAGCATTGGATTTTGAAGGAAAATTTCCAATTATACTGCTCATAGTTTCATTGATGCACTGTTTACCCCTGGATTTAAAATGGATGTTTTGATGTAACTGTGATGAGATAGGATTATTTGCCTATGAATGTCAGCACTAATGTATTAAATCAGATTAACTTAAGGAATTAATATGCTATGGAGTGATAAGTGACAAAGAGGGTTAAATTACTCTTAGGGTTTCAGGTGTATCCATCAAAACTCTTAGGCAGTCATCCCTTAAGGTAGCTTTCTGTTTTTTGAGAGGTTTGACTCTATCTGTATTCTTTGTAATTTTTAGCTATTTTCTACAAATCGCTTACGTATTCACTTTGTCTGTCCGGCTATGGAGGCGATTTCTCTGTAACAGTTTAACCTAGAGAAACCAAAAGTTCAGGATAAGTTAATACATATGAGATCTACATGTGGCAATCCAAAATTGTTAAAATTCCATTTGCCCCATTATTTCCCCATGAAAAAAGCACGTAAATTGGTGATGAGGTTTATATATTTGCTCTTTAAATTATTTCTCATCAAGATTCTAACTCAGGACTTGAACTACTGAAAATTTTAGAAAATGTAGTTTCTTATTTTTAAAGACAGAATTCAAGTCCCTGTAGATTTTGCATACTTTTTTAGTTTTTATTGAAAAAAATGGGAGTTTTTCTGGGTTCCAACAAAGGAAATATGTACTTAATTACCATGGAAACGAGCTCAATGCTTTATTTGCACAGTGTACCTTCAAAATAAGAGGAAATGCTTGCTTAGAACTCCTGAGTTCAAATCTTGATGAGAAATAATTTTAAAAAGCATATAAATAAACCTCATCACCGATTTACGAGCTTTTCTCATCTACTAGTTTTTAGCAATTTTTTTTTACAAAAATCCACTTATGTATGTATTCACTATGTCTGTTTGTCCATCCATCTGTGCAGGCGATATCTATGAAACAGTTCAACCTACAGAAACAAAATTTTCAGGATAATTTACTACATATGAGAGCTACAATAGGTACCCTTAAAATTTGAATCTTAGATACTTTTGTAAAAGAAATCTTATAATACTGCTTTCGCAGCACTTTCCTGACTTGTTATTATTTGTTATAAAATTATTCTTCATTATTATTCTATTATTTTGAATAATACTTTTCTCCAAGGTATGCCAAGATGTGGTATAAAGGTGTGAGCTTCACTTGTGAGAGATGTGCCCTGGTTTACCTAGTTGACTCAGCTGGAACAAGAACCACCACAGACACTTTTTCAAATCTGAGCAGCGTTGACTTTTCCTTGCCAGTGTTCTATGATGCAAATGACAAGGGCTCCAATTCTCGACAAGCTGCTATGTCAGCACTTGAAGACTCTCATTACTGGCTCTCTGATGACGGCATTCAAAACTGGGTTGTCTGCAATGTTCGTATATCTGTGACACCAGATGGCTTAGTCAGGTAGTTACAAAGCCTTTTTATATCAACTAATGTAAGTATAACTGCATATGACAAAGGTTATGCCCAATAATCAGCTATGAACATAATAAACCTTTACACAAAAGAAAGCAAATTCTAGAAAAATGCATAGATATCTCACAATTTTAGAAGGATAAATATATCTTGGAATAAAGAAATACTTACCTATTATACTCAGTCCTGGGACAATACATTTTTGTACCCAATGTAAATTTACTAGTGTGTTAAGTAAAATGAAAAATTTTCCTGTAGGAGGTATTTCCATTTTGGGGTTAATTAATGATAAAAATTAAATTTTCGCAAGATATTTTTACACTAAAACAAGAAGGGGGAAAATATGATGTTTTCCCCTACTGCATGAAAGTGGCCACACCAGAAACAAGTGATGGGTATAAAAATAAATTTTTATAAATAACTTTTATATTTTAACATTTATTATACTTGTTACTTCAAATTTGGTGAAATTATCTGCATAAGTTACCTTTTACTGGTGGAGGTGGTGTTATATTCAATTAATCTGGATATCAAGGCTGAAGACATTTCTTGTCGTATACAAATCAACGAAGCTCAACACGAATAATATCAAAGGTAAATAATCGGTACTATTACACAATCATTATGGGCGTAAACGTGCTTTGATTGCTTTTAATACGAGAGAGAGAGGGAGGGAGGGTGAGAGAGGGAAATGACTTTTAATACAATTAATGTTACTGATGCCAATTTGATCTCTATAAATAGCTTGAACGATCGAATCTTTACTCCCATTGATATTTCAATGTACATTACGCTACTAAGGTTTTAAAGGAGAAATATAAGACTCTGATTCCTATTAAAAGCTTACCCATATGAAAGCATTAAGCCTGTTGCCTAGGAAGCCTATTCTTAGACCCAGAAAAATTACCACTTTTTTCCGATAAAAACTATAAATTTATGCTAATTCTACTCGGATTGAAATTCTGTCTTCAAAAATAAGAAACTACAATTTATATCCTATCTGATAGTTTAAGTCTCAAGTTAGTATCTTGACGGGAAATAATCTTAAAGTGCAAATATAAAAACCTCTACACCAATTTACGGTTTCTTATGGGCCAAAAATGGGGCAAAAAGGAGCCAAAATAGCCCCTCAAAGTGGGAATTTGGAAAGTTTCAGATTTTTTCCTTCGGCTGTGACCAAAAACCTATAATCCTACCTAATGTCAAGTTTCTAGCACATCTGGAAGTGCCTCAATTTTGTATATTGCCAAAGTGGTTACAAACCGCTATCTATATATATATACTAGTGAATGTGTGCTTGTATTCTGCAAGCATTAAGAGCCGAAAAATAATTTTTAAATGCAAAAGTTAGGACCTCTTCACCGATTTACGTGTTTTCCTTATTGAAAAATTTTGGGGTAAAACAACCCCTAAAATTTATAATTATAAAACATTTATAGGTTTTTAGCATTTGTTACGAATACCTCACATTTATGCAAAATTTCATCGATGTAGCACCTCTAGAAGTGCATTTATATAAATTTAACTGTTTAGAATTTTTGAATTTTTAACAGCCACAATAATAAACTTAAGGGAGATTTTCAATGTTAATTGTCACTGGAACGTTATTCCCTAACTTTCTTAAAATTTTCAGCTTCCTGGTTTTTCAGAAGTACATAAACATTAGTCAATTTGTTTAACATTTGAGAATTTATTACGGGCGAACAAATAAAAATTTTCAAATTTCTATAAACCAGTTTTCATTATTTGGCAAATTCTACCAATGTAAAAAATTTCAGCTTCATAGCTCATTTAGAAGTACCTAAGCCATGAAATGTTAGTAAAATAGTGTATAATTTTTAACGGCCAAGAAAATATATATTGTTGCAATTTTGCAATTTTTCCTCCAATTATTTTTTCGATTCACTTATGTATCAAATTTCAGCTCTCCAACTATTGTAGTTTGTGCTGGACATTTATATCCTCCTCAGTGTTGAATCCAGACGTTCTTCCTCGGGGGGAAACTGCATGGGTCGGTGGGGTATATAATATATCGCTATAAAATTAGCAGGAGTTGTCTTTTTGTTACTGTTTAAATAATTAAGTAAAATAAAATGCGATTTATTTATATTTTATTCATTTATTGCAGATTAACAAATAATCTGTAATATAATTTTATACATCATCATTTAATAACAAAATTAACTAAATTTAATATTTGGAAAAACATAGAAAATTTGATTAGATATGTAACAAGCACATTAATAAACCTTAGTCTTGATAAGTAATATAATTATAAAACACTAAATATATATTTATTGAAAAGAAGAAATAAATAAACGTGTATTCATCAGTACTCAGGAAGATAAAAAAAATCATAAACTAAAACTAAACAAATATACGAAATTATATCTATTTACGCATCCAGTACTTTTAAATAGACATAATGTAACAAAAAAATGTTTTATTTGACAAAAACTGACAAGTTCCTGTGCCTTAATAAAAAATAATAACTATATGAATTTATGGTTTATTCTCAGGACACTTGATAAGGAACTTAAACAATTTAAATTAACCTCAGTCTCCTTTGTTGCTTCTTAGCATATGTGTCAATAACATCGTCTAACAAAGTATTTGGTAACTCATCAGGTCCCTCGATAGCGATTTTCATGAGGTCTTGCAATGTTTCTTGTCCCAATCTATTTCTTAATTTCGTCATCAGCCTATTCATTGTACTAAAATACAGTTCAGCACTTGCGGTGGATACTGGAATGCAACATAGTTTTACGTATAAACTCTTTAAGTTCATCATATCCAATATTAGATTTCAATATTAATTTCAAAATATTATTCTGACCGTCTTCAGATTGGACAGCATACGTAAAGGAACGAATATCATTCCACAATGCATCGAAATTTAAATGCAGCAAACCAGATAAATGCCTAGCATCCTGTTCAGTCACAGTACGAAATGATTCTGCCGATTCCAACTTCGAGGTAATTTTGATCAACAGTCTAGCCTTGTCCTGGTTAATCATTTCATTGACGAATTTACTGGCTGTTTTAAAACTTATTTCAGGTTTTTTGTTTTCCTTTACGGGGTGTATATTTTCAAGATCTTTAACCATGGACATGTAGTTTTTCCAGATTGTGCTTTCTTTATTATTTTCAAAGCAATCATGAGATATAGTTGTAAGGTGTTTAATAGTGGAATTAATAAGTCTGGGTAAAGCGGATAAACATAAACCTTCTTTTTGTAAAATCTTACTTAGATTTGAAACAGCGAGTAGTGCTTCATGTAAAACACAAGAGGTTTATTAAAAAAACTGGATTTTTCCATTTCTAATAAAATGCCTCCTGCTAAAGAAGCAAGGTCTGCACCATCCTTATGTATCTGTTCACAAGTCATCATTATGGAACCGTAACAAAGCCTGACAGCGTCAATAGATCTAAAATTACTTAGCCAGCGAGTTTCTATGGTTTCTGGAATTTTTAATAGTGGTTTCTCAAGAATGGATTGAACATTGTGTAACATTCTTTCCCGCCTAGATGATCTATGAAACAGTTTGTAAATATCCTTAACAACATGCAGCACTCGTTTAATCGCTGGATATTTGTTTCTAGCACTTGTCAAAGCTAAGGATAATACGTGCGCTCTGCAGTGTATGTAGGTAGTAAGGTATTTCTCGTCCAACTTTTTCTGATAGTCTCTTTTGTACACCAGAAATATTTCCTGAGAAAGTAGCAGCTCCATCAAATGAACATGACACTAAATATTTTAAATCTATTTTCCATTGTTTTAGCTGACATAAAATGGTTTGCGTTATAGTTTCTGCATCCACATTATCTAATTTAATTAAACAGAGGAACATTTCTCTAATATTATTGTTATCTATGAAACGTAATATTATCGTAAGTTCTGACATATTATTAATATTTGTGGACTCATCAGCCATTAGCGAAAAGTACTTATTTTTTACAACTATGCTGGAATCATGTTTATCTAATATCTCTCCAATGCGCAAAATAAATTCTGACACAGTCGCTTTGCTAATATAAGTAGAGTGGCTGCTTTGGCCTTTTAACCAAATATTGAGGATATCGTCACGTTAAATAAGATTTTTTAAAATTATTGCTTCATATTTGGTTGTATGAGGTATTTCTTCTTTAGCTAGAAAATATAAGGCTTCTATAAGAGCATGCATTGACCGATGATTTTGGCCTTTCTGTGTTTCACTTTTGTTAATTAATATGCTATGTAGTGGTTTCTACATTCCCTGGAGATGCAATGTTTTCATAGAAACACTACATGCATGCTTTTCGGAATTTGTAGGGTTTTCTAGTTTACCAGTATTTCCCGCGGCTTTTCTATAATTAGTAAAAGGTACGTACAATAAGTAACAATTGAAATTAAATATTCATATAAAGTAAATTAATTTAGCTGTTATTGATTTTGAGATTTTTTGTAAAGATTTGTGTTCCAAATTGTTCCAATGTACTGAATAAAACTTACCAATTGTTAATAAAATTTAATTTTCACCTCAGCAGAAACTGCAGCTTATACACATGCACCACAAAATCAGTCATATGAAGTCCCATCTCCTGTCGATGACGCAGAGGGGTAGGGGGGAGGAAGTATTCGGGAACAGAAAGATAGAAGTTCTTCTATCTGTCGAGATTGTTCCAGGCAGTCTGTATTAGAATGGCGAGAAGATACTATGTGCCCAATTTTAATAGAAAAAATCAAAACATTGTTTTGAAACACAACCTTGACGCATGAGTTTGCTTCCCTTGTGACGGCATGATCTTTTTTCTGTACGCTGCACGTGCAACAAAGTATCGACGCTTCAGAATTCAGCAAATATATGATGCAGTCTGCATGTCAAAATATCTTTAAAATAGATAATACAATCAATATTTAAAACCCGATTTTAGTTGAACATGCTTAAATACTAGTAGAAAATAGAATTAAAATTCATATTGGTAAAGTTGTGTAAACTCACTAAAATCTCATAAAAAACTGAATGGACAATTTCTCCGGGGAGGATTTTATATTGCCCGGGGGGGGATTTTCCCCCCCGGGTACCCCCTGGATTCAACACTTATCCTCCTATATCCTAAGTAAGGCCCATCAATATATAATGAATAAGCATTTTTAAATTTTAGGATTTTTACAATTTCGAATTATTCCCGGTCGATTTTTTAAAAAAATCATGTAAGAGTGTCAAATTTCAGGTTTGTAGCTCATTTAGAAGTGCCTTATAATTTTATCCCTTGTATGGGGCAAAAAAGCCCCTAGGATTTTGAATTTTTAATATATCGGATTTCTTCCTTCTGCTGTAACTAAAAACTCATAACACTACCAAATTTCAAGTTTATAGGTCATTAATAAGTGTCTTATATTTGTCACACTCGTATGGCGCGGAAATGGGGCAAAACCGCCAATGAAAATTAAAATTTTTCCAATATTCTATTTTATTTCGGTTGCAACGAAATATCTATGAGCATGTCAAATTTCAAGCCTCTAGGTCATATGGATCTGCCTCATCCATTTTGTTCTCATTTGGAACAATACTGGAACGAAACAGCCCCAAGAATGGGGTTTATATTAATATCGGATTTTTCTCATTAGTCGTAGTTTAACATTAATGGCATAATATATAAGCCTCTTATTCCCAATAAAAGCTTACCCATATGAAAGGATTAAGCCAGTTGCCTAAGAAGCCTATTGTTAGACCCAGAAAAATTACCACTTTTTTGCGATAAAAACTAAAAATTTACGCTAATTCTACTCGGATTTGAATTCTGTCTTCAAAATCTACAAAATTATGAGGCACTTCCAGATGTGCCAGAAACATGAAATTTGGTAGGATTATAGGTTTTAGGTCTCAACCGAAGGAAAAATCCGAAACTGGCAAAATTCCTATTCTGAGCTGCTATTTTGGCCCCTTTTTGCCAAAAAAGCCCCTCAAAATAGGAATTTCGCTAGTTTCGGAATTTTTCCTTTCGTTGTGACCAAAAACCTATAATCCAAACAAATTTGAAGTTTCTAGCACATCCGGAAGTGCCTCATAATTTTGTATCCTCCAATATATATATATCTATAATATATAGATGCTTCTTACACATGATATCTATAATATATAGAGGCTTCTTACACATGATATATATATATATATATAGATATACTAGTTGTTATGTGCTTGCATTCTGCAAGCATTTTCAAATTTTAACATTTTTACAAATTCAAATTACTCCCAAGCGATGTTGTACATAATCATATAACCATGTCAAATTTGGAGTTTGTTGCTCATTTAGAAGTGCCTTATAATTTTAATCCTCGTATGGAGCAATAATGGAGCAAAACAGCCCCTAACATTATGAATTTTTACACTCTCAGATTTTTTCCATCTGTTGTAAATAAAAACCCATAATTCTGCCAAATTACAAGTTTGTATCTCATTAAGAAGTGCCTTATAATTATCGCATTCATATGGGGCCCAAAAAGGGCAAAACCACCCATTAAAAATTGGAATTTTTACAATTTTACAATTTTATCTTAGTTTGCCATGAAAATTCTATAATCGTGCCAAATTTCAAGTCCCTAGGTACTATGCAGCTGCCTCAAATTTTTTGTTCTCGTATGGGGCCGAAAAGGGGTAAAGCCGCCCCTTAAAAATTAAAATATTTGTAATTTTATCTTAGGTTGCAATGAAATTTCTATAACCGTGCCAAATTTCAAGTCTCTGGGTCCTATGCAGCTGCATCGTCTTTTTTGTTCTCGAATTGGGTAATAATGGGGCAAAACAGCCCTAAAAATGAGGCTTATATCAATATTGGATTTCATTCATTAGGTGTAGTTTAACATTAACAGCATTAAAATATAAGCCTCTGATTCCCATTAAAAGCTTACCCATATGAAAGGATAGAGCTTGTTACCAAGGAAACCTATTGTAAGACCCAGAAAAATTAGCAATTTTTTGCGATAAAAACTATAAAATTAAGCTAATTCTACTCGGATTTGCATTCCGTCTTCAAAAATTAGAAACTACAATTTATATCCTATCCGACAGTTTAAGTCTCGAGTTCGTATCTTGACGGGAAGTAATTTTAAAATGTAAATATAAAAACCTCTGCACCAATTTACATGCTTTCTTATGGACAAAAAATGGGGCAAACAGGGGCCAAAATAGCCCCTCAAAATAGGAATTTTGCCAGTTTCGGATTTTTTCCTTTGGTTGTGACTAAAAACCTATAATCCTACCAATTTTCAAGTTTCTGGCACATCTGGAAGTGCCTCATAATTTTGTATCCTCATATATATATATATATATAATATATCATGTGTAAGAAGCATCTATATATTATAGACTAGTTAATATGTGCTTGGATTCTGCAAACATTTTCAAATTTTAGCCTTTTTGCAAATTCAAATTATACCCAATCGATGTTGTACATAATCATATAACCATGTCAAATTTGTAGTTTGTTGCTCATTTAGAAGTGCCTTATAATTTTAATCCTCGTATAGGGAAATAATGGAGCAAAACAGCCACTAACATTATGAGTTATTACACTCTCAGATTTTTTCCATCTGTTGTAAATAAAAACCCATAATTCTGCCAAATTTCAAGTTTGTATCTCATTAAGAAGTGCCTTATAATTATCACACTCGTATGGGGCCGAAAAGGGGCAAAACCACACATTAAAAATTGGAATTTTTGCAATTTTACAATTTTATCTTAGTTTGCTATGAAAATCCTATAATTGTGCCAAATTTCAAGTCTCTAGGTCCTATGCAGCTGCCTTGCATTTTTTGTTCTCGCATGGGGCCGAAAAGCGGCAAAGCCGCCCCTTAAAAATGAGAATTTTTGTAATTTTATAATTTTATCTTAGGTTGCAATGAAATTTCTATAACCGTGCCAAATTTCAAGTCTCTGGGTCCTATGCAGCTGCATCGTCTTTTTTGTTCTCGAATTGGGCAATAATGGGGCAAAACAGCCCTAAAAATGAGGCTTATATCAATATTGGATTTCATTCATTAGGTGTAGTTTAACATTAACAGCATTAAAATATAAGCCTCTGATTCCCATTAAAAGCTTACCCATATGAAAGGATAGAGCTTGTTACCAAGGAAACCTATTGTAAGACCCAGAAAAATTAGCAATTTTTTGCGATAAAAACTATAAAATTAAGCTAATTCTACTCGGATTTGCATTCCGTCTTCAAAAATTAGAAACTACAATTTATATCCTATCCGACAGTTTAAGTCTCGAGTTCGTATCTTGACGGGAAGTAATTTTAAAATGTAAATATAAAAACCTCTGCACCAATTTACATGTTTTCTTATAAACAAAAAATGGGGCAAAAAGGGGCCAAAATAGCCCTTCAAACTAGTAATTTCGACAGTTTCGGATTTTTTCCTCCGGTTGTAACCAAAAACCTATAATCCTACCAAATTTCAAGTTTCTGGCACATCTGGAAGTGCCTCATAATTTTGTATCCTCATATATATATATATATATCATGTGTAAGAAGCATCTATATATTATAGATATATACTAGTAATATGTGCTTGCATTCTGCAAGCATTTTTAAATATCAGCAATCTTACAATTTAGAATTATTTCCAATCAATTACATACCAAATCATATAACCGTGTCAAATTTCAAGTTTGTTGCTCATTTAGAAATGCCTTATGATTTTATTCGTCGCCTAGGGCAATAATATGGCAAAACCGCCCCTAAGAATTCGAATTTTTACAACATCGGATTTCTTCCTTCTGTTGTAACTAAAAACCCATAATTCTGCCAAATTTCATGTTTGTATGTCATTAAGAATTGCCGTATAACGTTCACACTCGAATAGGGCAGAAATGGGGCAAAACAGCCTTTAAAAATTAGAATTTTTGCAATTTTATAATTTTATCTTAGGTTGCAATGAAATTTCTATTACGTGCCAAATTTCAAGTCTCTTGGTACTATGCAGCTGCATCGCCTTTTTTATTCTCGAATGGGACAATAATGGGGCAACACAGTCCCAAAAATGAGGATTATATCAATATCGGATTTCCTTCATTAGGTGTAGTTTAACATTAACAGCATTAAAATATAAGCCTCTGATTCCCATTAAAAGCTTACCCATATGAAAGGATAGAGCTTGTTACCAAGGAAGCCTATTGTTAGACCCAGAAAAATTAGCAATTTTTTGCGATAAAAACTATAAATTTACGTTAATTCTACACGGATTTGCATTCTGTCTTCAAAAATAAGAAACTACAATTTATATCCTATCCGACAGTTTTAGTCTCGAGTTCGCATCTTGATGGGAAGTAATTTTAAAATGTAAATATAAAAACCTCTGCACCAATTTACATGCTTTCTTATGGGCAAAAAATGGGGCAAAAAGGGGCCAAAATAACCCCTCAAAATATGAATTTTGCCAGTTTCGGATTTTTTCCTTTCGTTGTGACAAAAACCTATAATCCAACCAAATTTCAAGTTTCTAGCACTTGTGGAAGTGCCTCATAATTTTGTATCCTCCTATATATATATATCATATGTAAGAAGCATCTATATATTATAGATATATATATATATATACTAGTTGATATGTGCTTGCATTCTGCAAGCATTTTCAAATTTTAGCATTTTACAAATTCAAATTATTCCCAAGCGATATTTTACATAATGATATAACCATGTCAAATTTGGAGTTTGTTGCTCATTTAGAAGTGCCTTGTAATTTTAATCCTCGTATGGAGCAAAACAGCGCCTAACATTAAGAATTATTACAGTCTCAGATTTTTTCCATCTGTTGTAAATAAAAACCCATAATTCTGCCAAATTTCAAGTTTGTATCTCATTAAGAAGTGCCTTATAATTATCACACTTGTATGGGGCCGAAAAAGGGCAAAACCAAACATTAAAAATAGGAATTTTTGCAATTTTACCTTAGTTTGCCATGAAAATTCTATAATCGTGCCAAATTTCAAGTCTCTAGGTCCTATGCAGCTGCCTCGCATTTTTTGTTCTCGCATGGGGCCGAAAAGGAGCAAAACTGCCCTTTAAAAATGAGAATTTTTCTAATTTTATCTTAGGTTGCAATGAAATTTCTATAACCATGCCAAATTTCAAGTCTCTGGGTCCTACGCAGCTGCATCGCCTTTTTTGTTCTCGAATGGGGCAATAATGGGGCAAAACAGCCCCAAAAATGAGAATTATATCAATATCGGATTTCCTTCATTAGGTGTAGTTTAACATTTACAACTTTAAAATATAAGCCTCTGATTCCCATTAAAAGCTTACCCATATGAAAGGATAGAGCTTGTTACCAAGGAAACCTATTGTTAGACCCAGAAAAATTAGCAATTTTTTGCGATAAAAACTATAAAATTACGCTAATTCTACTCGGATTTGCATTCCGTCTTCAAAAATAAGAAACTACAATTTATATCCTATCCGACAGTTTAAGTCTCGAGTTTGTATCTTGACAGGAAGTAATTTTAAAATGCAAATATAAAAACCTCTACACCAATTTACATGTTTTCTTATGGGCAAAAAATGGGGCAAAAAGGGGCCAAAATAGCCCTTCAAATTAGTAATTTCGACAGTTTTGGATTTTTTCCTTCGGTTGTGACCAAAAACCTATAATCCTACCAAATTTCAAGCTTCTGGCACATCTGGAAGTGCCTCATAATTTTGTATCCTCCTATATATATGATATATCATGTGTAAGAAGCATCTATATATTATAGATATATATCGATATATATTATAGATATCATGTATATATATATATCGAGTGAGGTTGATATAAAAGTCATTAAAAATAGCTTTATTCAGTGCTTATTTTCTGCCAGAATGCCATCCTGGAAGTTTTGGTAAAAGTGCATTATATCCCCTCCTCCGAAGAAGTTCTTTTCACAACAATTTTATCAACATCAGTTACCATGCTATTGTTTATGTATTTGGGATTTAAATAACAACAATATTTACCCTCAAGAAATTTCTAAGAATAAAAATTTATAAATTTTGAAAACAGTTCAAATTCAAAATATTTATTACTAGATTGATATGCATTTCACACAGTGGCGTATCCAAGAGGGGGTTTTGGGGGTCATGACCCCCCCCCCACTCTCGATTCAAGAATTTCGTTCACTCTCGCGAATTACCAAACAATCGGTACAATATACATTGTACAAACTTTCTCCTATATTAATGCGTCGTTTAGTTATTTTAGGAAAAATATGAACAATGTAATCGTTAAAGAACATCAACTTAAATAACTATACGAAATTTGATGAAAATCGTATGAGTCGCTTTTTCAAAAATACAATTTTTATTAAAGTTGCCTAATAATAAACTAGCCTTATATTCATTCTTTGAGAAAAATGAAATATATAGTATTATTTCAGACATAAACTCAAGTAACTGTACGAAATTTTATCAAAATTGTTATAGCCGTTTTTGAGAAAATAGAATTGCTGTTAAAAATGCGTAGAATAAACCATGCGCACGCATTTCGAAGTGAATCATTTCGTTGCATTCATTTTGTCGCACACATTTTGCCGCAATGCTATATTGTCGTATGCTCATTTCGTCGCAGTTCAGTCGCAGTTGCAGGCAACTAAACAATAATGCGACATTATGTGGGGAGTTTCTCATATAAAACTGACAGGTCTAAATGAATACCATGAGAACTTCGCAATAAATGGCGATATTTTTAGGATGGTCCACCCCCGAATGAGCAAGGTTTGAACTACTGTCAAATTGCCGTTGTTATTTGCGACAAAACGCATGCGACTAAACAATAATACGACATTATGTGGCTGCGACAAACTTAACTGCGACGAAATGAAGCCTACGGCAATATGGCATTGCGGCGAAATGTGTGCGACAAAATAAATGTGACAAAATTATTCACGACGAAATGATAGGGAACCAGAATAAACTTCCCTTAATTATTGATCAATGTTAACCATTTCTTCAAAGCTTCCATTCTGTATGATAAAATGTCTAAGTATGAGATTTCATTCATTTTCGCTCTACCGTTTAGGTTCTACAGCAACGAACAGACAGACCCACAGACAGACGGCATTGCAAAAACCACTTTTTTGGACTCAGCTACATTTAAAACGTATATTTCCGTCAAAATCTCGTGGTCGAATTTTTTCACGATAACAATAATTTCTCAATATATTTCATATATGAGAAAGTAAAAAGTATCATGGGGTTTAGCTTCACACCCCCTCCCCCCTCTTAGAGTTCGGGTTCAAACCCCCCCCTGACAAATTCCTGGATACGCCACTGATTTCACACGTGAACTGCAAACCACCATTTATGAAATGATATTTATGACCTGACATCTATAATATCCACCTTTTCATTGGCAAAAAAACTACGCGTTCTGGAAGCTTATTTTTTTTAGAAAAAAGCACTGGTTTTATTTCCTATTTCAGGTAGGGCAATTATGTGATGGAGGCAATCATATGAGTTAATGTGATAGTTAAAACAATTAAATAATACATACAGAATGAGGGAAAATAGAATAAGATAAAAATCTCACTCTACACCTACTTTCCCACTTTCAAGGGTAAAAAAAATGGGAATGGCATAACATAAATCCATCAACAATTATAGTTCTGTATATTTGTGATTGCTCTTTTTTAAACATGAGCTAGTAATAATTTTACTTTACATTCAAATTCAAAATGGTTCTTGGTTTCTGAAGCTTGAAAAGAGGAAGATTACTTACCGTATATATACTCATGTATAATGCACAGTTTGAAGACCAAATTTTCAGGTCATAAAGTAGGGGTGCACGTTATACATGGGTAACAACTCTGTGTACTTAAAATCGGAAATTAAAGTGAACCTACCTCGAACCAGATTTTCGCTTTTTGGGTGAAGGGGAAAACCACAATAATTATCGATAATCCAGGTTATATATATATATATATATAAATTATATGTATAGAACACCTAATTACTTCTATACAGTTATAATTCCATCCTCTCCAAATATTCCACATTTAACTAGTGCATCAGCTGATTGCTGTATTTTTGCAAAATAACCAGACTTCCCGCAAAACACACATCGAAAACAAAGAAACATAGAATAAGCAAATTGAAATAACTTTATTTAGTTAATGATCTAATATGTACAATTAACAATGTTAGTATGTAATTTAAAACCCATATAATGACGTGTATGAACTTAATCTTATCTGTCGCATTTCCTGTTTTTAGATTTGTTTGTTAAATTTTCGTGTTATTCCTTCTATTAAACTGTTTTAGAATGAAATAGGAAAGAGAACCAAAATCCACTATAAATCAAAACTTGACTTATTTTATAGATCCCTTATTGTCTGATTTAAAAGGATTGGCAGCAGTGGCATCGGTTTGGCCAACTTACTATATGAAGTTGCTGCCATCTCAACTCAATTGCTTTCATTATTGATGATGTCTCTCTAAGACGTAATGTGGAGCTTCCTGAATGTAATATTTATGGGCAAGTCCAAGCATTTTAAAATTAAAAAACCCAAGGAATTTGGCTGAACTTTGTGGTAACTGATACTCTCATTTCTGAAGAAAATAACAACTCTGTTAAATTCCACAATAAAAAATTGTGGAATTTAACAAAGTTATTATTTTCTTCGGAAATAGGTTTTTAAATTGTTAACTGGTGATAATTTAATGCTTTAACGTATTTATTTACGCTACTCTAGTTAATACTTAACATGACGATATAATTTTGTTCTTATACCCCACAAAAGTCATGGGTTCGCGTTATACACGTGCTATAAGAAAAAGTCGGGGTTTTTGGCAAAAAGTATGGGTGTACGTTATACATGAGGATGCGTTATACATGAGTATATACGGTATCTTCCATTTAGTAAATATAATGAATTATCTCAAAGAAGAGATAGATGTGTAATAGCTGCTCTTTATAAGATCAGGCTGTGTAAGGCAGTTAAAAGATGTTTTTTTCATAAAATATGTATCACCAATTTTGATAAAATAAACCTTTATACAGAGTTGCCCGCAACAGTAACAAGTACCAGTTGAAAATTTCTGAATCAAGTGGAACTGTTTCACTAACAACCCCTTATCTGCACTGCACAGCTTCAATGGGAAAAACATCTCATCTCTTTGTTCGACGTGGCGAAAGAAGAATGCACTTTGATGGATCTACCTTCATTGTGCGCAATGCAGGTCACTCAGCTGGTTTTGATGAGAAGAATCAACTTAAAGTTTATTAATTTAGTGGTATGGCAGTAAGTTTCATTTTTAAAGAAGTTTAGTTATATTTTTACCTAAAAAGGATATTAATATCTGGTAGACAGTAAAAATACCATAGATGTTATTTATGCTTCAATTGTATAAAATAGTATTTCTCTGTAAGATTATTTGTCCTAAATTATATTATTCAATAAAAATAATGGAATGTTACAAAAACAAAACATAGAAAAGCCCCAGCTGTAAGTATGAGGATAGAGTCATGTTATGGTAGTAACTGAGTTTTCTGAATATTCAAATCTATAGCAAATTAAATGTATTTTATCAAAGCAAACTACATTTAGGAGATTAATAGTGAATGACTGGAAATAATTAACATGGAACTCAGTTAACAGACAGATGAAATAATACCCTTCAAATTCAGAAAACAGAAGCATTCTTTTTGAGCCACTTAATTTGCAATATTACCATTATAACAAAAATTATAACCAACTGTAATTTAGCATAAGGCAAACAAGTAATAAGAAGATAAAGTTTTTCTACTTTAATGATGGTTATCTTTACAAGGGGTCATTTATGAAGGTATAACTGCCACTATGAAAATAATACTATGCAGAAAAATAAGTAATTTCATATAATGAATTATATAACTTACAATGAAGCCATGTGAAATACATTTTTTAAACAGATAGTAATGGTTTTAGTTATCCCATTTAAAGGACATACTTTAGGTCAAATAAGTCTCCTCGTGTGACGCTCTTCTTGCATTCTGAAAAGAGAAAATTTTTATGCATCAGATTAAAACAAAGTGAAAATTTCCATGATAGTGATTTTTGCTGACAATGCAAAAGAATTCCATTTCAATGGAAATCTGTAAAGGCCTAGAAATGTTTAAAATTAATAATAAACTAGGGGCTCTGCTCCTGCCATCTATGGCTGCCAACCCCACCACTCTTTGCTTTGCTCTCCTACCCTCCTCTCTCTTCCTCTATCCCATTAAACCTTCCACTTTCCCTCCTTCTCTCTCTCTTTCACTCTACCCTTTCCCTCATACTTCCATCTTCCTCCGTTATCCCAATACAGCCCCATGTAATTTTATGAGTATGGCAACAATGCTGGTTGCTCTTGGCAACAAAATATTTTATTCACAAAAAAACTTAAAAGATTTTTGCCTTCAAAACAGTTTTCTGAGACAATTTGAATTGTCTTTGAAAATCAACGTAAGAAAATGAATCTGTTCTTTCCTACATACTTTGGTTAAAGTTTCTAATTTCTATGACAAATATAAGTATTTTAAAAAGCAAACAAAAGATGCCTTAGACTTTTTATGCATTAATCAAATGCAGAATGGATACTATCCTGGTTATGGAACCCATGCCCTTATGTTAGACAACTGCACATCTATCACATGCAGAAAGTTATGTAGAGTATTATGGCAAAAATTTATCGAAATTGGATTCACATGTCGTGATTTATTTAGCAACTTGATTAGACAAGTGCCATATGGCCAACCGAGTGACCACTGGACAGCTTACAATTTTAATAAATAGAAAGATTGTATTTGTGACTTAAGGTAAGTCTTAAATAAAAATTTAAATTTTAGATGAAACTCGCTACTTGAACCACCAATACTGAATTACACAAATTGTCTAAAAAGCACAGCGGATAAGGTAATATAATACAATCAACTAGAATAAATTATTGAAAGAAAAGTTTTTCATAAGCAAATTTTTAGTTAAGGACAAAAACAAGTAAAAAGTCAATTTCTATATTTGTTTATACAGGGTTAGCTAAAAGTATGAAATCAAGCATTTATTATCGTAAATATTAATTTTATTAAAAAAATCTTTTTATAAGAGTTTAATTGTAAATTATAGTGCATCTTTTAGCACAAACAATTATTTCCTAATCACAAGAATTTCTTAGTTATGATGTCATCGTCCATTTTTTTTAATGGCACCCTGATTATTTTTTTAGTAATTTTGGAAAGATTTCTTCTTTACAAACTTATTTTTTTTGCTTCAGCTCATCACCAAGTCCATGTATCTACAGTAAACTCCCCGTTATCCAGCACTCATGCAACCGGAATTCTTAAGCAACCAGCATATCTTGCATCTTGATTTTTTTTATTACTTCTAGTTCGGAATGTTCCCTCTAAAATTGGCACTTCTGGCAATTTTTTGTTTACATCTAATTCGGAATGTTACTGCCAAAATTTGCATTTTCAGCTGTCACAATATGCAATTGTGGATGTTTCTTGCATTTGGTGTTTATGTTAAATAAAATATTTCGCACGCCCTTTTTAAATGCCTCCTAAAACTCCAATAAAAGGAAATGGGTTATGCTAACCTTAACCCAGAAACTTCATATAATAAAATGTTTAGAGAAAGTCGAGAACTACAATGTTTTAATGAAAGAGTTCAATGTCGGTTCTTCCACTATTTATGACATTAAGACACAGAAATCACAGTTAATGAAATCCGTTAAGTCTTCTGAGACAACTAGTGGAAATGAATATCGACACACTTTTCGTAATCTGAAACTTGAGCAATTGGATATTGCTATTTATAAATAGTTTTCTATAAAGCATTCCGAGAAAGCATCTACCGTATCTGCCCGAATACAAGCCGATGTTTTTTGTCAAAATTTATCATGAAAAAATCACCCCTCGGCTTAAATGCGAGTCCGAAAAAATTTGGGTTATGGTTCAATGTCGAAGTCTCTCATTGCCTTCGCGTTCAAATGATAGTACTATATTTTTCGTAAAGTAAATATTTGACCTACGATGAATATATATAAAAATATCTTGGCGAGATCGCTTGCGTAAATTGACGATTACGCAAAATGCGTTGACGGCTTTGAATGCTCAACTGTTTGCATTTCGGTAAAACTTTACATGGAACGTGTATAATTATAAAAATGCAGTTTCTTAAGGCAATGTATATGCTAATTTAATTGGAAATAAACTCGGACGAAAAAATATCTTGGCGAGATCGCTGTTACTATATTTGACCTTTTGTGAAAATGAAGATGAATAAAATTATTGCCACTGAATGTGGAACATTATTCAGCAATGCAAAATTATTAATTGGAGTAATATTTCAAAATGTCAACAACTAAATCATTTACCACACATTTCTTCAATCTCGAATAATCTATCTACACATATCTATAAAGTAAGGTGTTCGTATGTATGTTCTACTAAGACTCAGAAACTACAACACAGAAAAAAGAGGAAGGTGTCATATTAACCGGAATAACAAGTACGGTGGTGTAGTAAGATTTGTATATCGATTTGATTGACCTTTCTAATTTTAAAAAATATTTTCTTTTTTCATTTGAATAACATAGGGACGAGTGCAGCACATTTTTCATTTGAATTTTAAAATTATTTAGAAATATGGTACGAACTTGAGACTTGAATGGTTCTATGAAGAAAAGAACAAAGTTTATTTTTATTGAAGACAGAATCCGAATCCTGATCGAATTAGCATAAAAATGCATTTAGAATCAATAAAATACGTGATTTTATCAGTTTTATTACAATACCCATTATAAGCTACCATGACAACTCCCATTGTCGCCGAAATTGAGAATCCAATGCATTTATATTGGAATATTTTTAACGTAATATCGTTTTTCAATTTCTGTGGGCGAGTTTGCTTTGTTTACATAACAACCTAATATTTGTTGATTATAATTGAAATATTACTAATAAATAGTTTTTAATGATATTTTCGTGTGGTGTAGAGTTCTCCAAAGCAAGATGTTTTTAAAACTATGTAACTTAAATAATTAGACGTAGATTTCCCACAAACTGTGATTGGATAAATCGTTTCATTGTTTCAAAAGTATTGTTGATGTAAACAATAATTGTTTTCCTGTAACAGAACCAAACAGAACTCGTGGATGAGCATGAACGAGCATCAATGAGCATGGATGAGAGAATCGAGCTAATGGTCTGAGGGTGATATTCACTCAGTGATTCTTAAACGTTCTCTATTTAATTTTTTGTCTTTCGTAAAATTAAATCATTTTGTAAGTTCCTTTGTTCATTTATTTTTTGTTGATTATTGTAGTCTTGCTGGTTTTACTTACAGTTTTTGTTTTGAAGAAATCATCACGAAACTTCGCATAGGTATATAATTTTACCCTGCAGGTAACATAGGCTATATGGCGATAAAAATTTCAAAGTATGGCATAGAGTTCTCCAAAGCAAACAGTTTTTAAAACTATGTAACTTAAATAATTAGAGATAGATTTTTCACAAATTGTGATTTTCAAACCTTTGAAGATATCGTCACAAAACTTCGCATAGGTAAATAATTTTATAACATAGGCTATATGGCGATAAAAAATTGGGAGGGGGGGGGGGGGGGGGGGTGGGGAGGGGTGCTTCATTCAATAATTATTTTATCATAAGTTTACACGTAATTTTCGATTTTTCAGATTTTCTTCTTTCATTCATCTAAATAGGTAATTACGAACAGGTTTTCTTCATTTTTGCTTTATTCGACGGTTAAAACTGTGTATTATTATATTCTTACGATGTTTACATGTTACACGGTCGAAGTTTTAGATTCAATAAATCCGTTTAAATTCAACGGGAAGTTCTGCTAGTGTATTCTAAGATGTGCATGAATGCCCGGCACACTTCAGCGTAAAATCTACGAAATTTACGTTTTTGCCAAAAAATTGTGGAAATTTTTGGGGGATCGGCTTTAATCTGGGATCGGCTTCTATTCAGGCAGATACGGTATTTCTGAACCAATGTTGATTGAAAAGACCCAAGATTTTTATAAACAAATGGAGATTAGTGAACCGTGTGCATTTTCAGATGGATGGCTAACATGTTTTAAGATTGGGCATAGGATCAGACGTCTAGATATTTCGGGTGATAAAAAATCGACCAACCAAGGAGCTGCCGACAAATTTTGTGACTTTCTTGAAACACTAGTTAAAGAACATGGCTTAACCCTTGATGAAATTTATAATGCCGACGAGACCGGTTTATTTTGGCAATGTTTACCACATTCAACTATGGCTAATTTAAGTGAGACTCGTGCTGAAGGTTTTAAAGAAAATAATGACCGCTTAACTGTGTTTACCTGTGTATCAATTTACCTCAAGAATTTCTGCTAATACATTGTATTGGGTGTGGATAATTTCTCTCCTTTTCTCGTACAAGGAAACGATATTTTGCGTTGCATAATACTAAAGGTTGGACGAAGTTAATCCTTACCTCGCATTGTTATTAGAACAAAAGAGAAGCTAGTAGTGATAGTCACATGAGAAGCTCCGTTGGATGTAATGTAGTTAGTAAATATTAAAATATTCCAATTAAACGTGTTGAATACTTGTATATTTGAGTTTCATTACTTCCTTGAATGTTAAGGAATTATTTAAGAACAATTGTGAGTAGAATACCTATTCTACAGGTTAGCAATTTCAAGGTGAATGTACAGTAGTGCCTCAACTTACCCGGGGGTTACGTTCCGAGCATACTGCGTAAAGACAAAACCTCGTATAATCAAAGCAACCCTTGAAAATTACTTAAATCGCCCTAAAAATACACGGTTTGTATATAATAAAGACTAACGAATATATTAAGAAGTAATAAACAGCATAAATAAAGTATACTTTTTGGAAAAATAAAAAGGACAATAGTAGAGTACATTTAATTTCGCAGTACTCACCAAATAATAATGATGAATACGAGAATGATGACTTGTACAGCACCCGTATAATGAATGATGAGATGATGAAGACGGGCGCTGTATGAACTGCGATGATCATTCTTGCTCTTCCCCCAGCGTAGGGCCATCTGCTGGTGATATTTGTTTCAGAAACTGGTGATGGGCAGCTGTCGCTGTTGTCTTTTAAGCTGCTGAAACAATTCTCGACATGGATTTAAAGCCTGTGTAATCGCGCGTGTGGCATTCAGGCTTTGTTCCATAGTGGGATAACAGTCCAAAATTAAATCTTTTAACTGTTTTGCAGTTTGGAAAATTGCAGCGAATTTATGAAGACTCAAACGCACTTCCTCTTATTCACCATCCTCTTTTTCATCTTCCTCTTCTGTGGAAGATTTTACGAGTACTTCCAACTCCTCGTTGGTCAATGTTTCTTTGTGGCCTTCAATCAATTCTTCGATGTCTTCCTCGAGGATGTCGACGAAGGCATCGCCTGGCTACTTGAACAATGCTCTTAACTTCATTATCGATGGTTGGAAAGCCCTTAAAGTCAAGGACACATTCACTCCAAAGAGATCGCCAACATGCATTAACTGATTATTGCTTGATCGCCTGCATTGCCTCTTGAATGTAAGTTATGCAATCGGCAATGTTGAAGGACTTCCAACATATCATCACATCAAGATTGGGATCGGCATCCATAGTGCTGCGTATCTGAATGAAAGTAAGGCACGTGTACGTGGCCTTGAAACAGCGAATTACACCCTGGTCAAGAGGCTGGAGGATGGAGGTGGTATTTGGGGAAGAAAGACGACTATGACGTTGGGATGCGCGATTTGGACTGAATCACGGTGGCCAGATGCATTGTCGATGGTCAGAAACACTTTAAATTCCATTCCCTTCTCCTCTAAATAGCGCTTAACCTCTGGAATAAAGCACTTATGAAACCATTCCAGAAATAAAGATGCCGTCACCCAAGCCTTTTTATTGGACAGCCAGTAAACAGGAAGGAGGTTTTTATTCTTGCCTTTCAATGCACATGGATTGGCGGCCTTGTAGAACAAAGCTGGCTTTATGAAATGCCCAGCCACATTGCAGCAAAACAACAAAGTCACACGGTCTTTGGCTGCCTTAAAGCCTGGGGCTTGCCTTTCACATTTTGAAATGTATGTGCGGTTGGGCATTTTTTTCCAAAATAGCCCAGTTTTGTCTGCATTAAATACTTGCTCTGGAACATAGCCCTTTTCTTCTATTAATTTTTTAAATTCCACAGGGAAGACTTTTGCTGCCTCTTCATCAGCAGATGCAGATTCACCTGTGATGCGCACGTTCTTTAAATTGAACCAATTTCTAAAACTCTGCAGCCAACATCGGCTGGCTTGGAAAACTTTCTTATCAGCATCGTCTCCCTCTTCCACGGGAGGGGTTAACTGCAAATAAAGGCTAAGGGCTTTTTCGCGCAACACATTGCTGTCTATTGGAACATGTTTTCTGTTCAT
Source organism: Uropetala carovei (assembly GCA_036926305.1). Taxonomy (NCBI): domain Eukaryota; kingdom Metazoa; phylum Arthropoda; class Insecta; order Odonata; family Petaluridae; genus Uropetala; species Uropetala carovei. The sequence goes on from JAXCHB010000127.1 coordinate 682,973, forward strand.
GTCTTCCAACCACAAGTTTAATGCCTTTTCGGTTTTCGCTAAACTTTTGTCACAAACTTGGCTCATTACCTAGCTGTAATTGATGCACTGGATGCCACAGCATCACGAATTTCTTTTTCACGAATCTTGATCGAGCGGATGCTAGGTTCGTTTCGGCCATTCATATGCGCCATGTTTGCTATAGACATGCCTTCTCTTAGTAAATCTAACACTGCCACTTTTTCTTGTAAAGATAACACAGATTGGTGTTTCTTTGTTTCACTTGGAGATTTAATAGTTGACTTGCGTTTTGGGGCCATGTCGTGGGTTTTTAAACACAATTAAAGTTAATTTGAACCCAATAAAATCACAAGCGGCAAGAGGAGATGTTTACAAGCACTGTGCGGAACACACCTTAACTGAGGCTGAGATAGTGGGTGAAGCGTCGTCACGTGGAGTGCAACCAACCCGACTCAACCACGTAAAGACAAATCAGCGTAAGTTGAGGCACGACTGTACAATTCTGCATCTGTTCCTTATTTTGGTATCCAAATGCTTTATTGAGGCCTATCTAATAAAACTCTCAAGCAACTGGAACATTCACTTAACCGAAAAACCCAATTCCCCGAGCATTCCGGATAACTGGGAGTTTACTGTATTATAATAGTGCTCGAAATGGAAAGTATTGCAAAATGCATATTCTGGTAGTGGAACTGAAAGCAATGGATGCAAAATAACTGATAGAACATTTACAATCAAGTTAAATTTTGATTTATTCCGTATGTATGTACTATGATGAAGAAAATTAAAGAAAAATTTTTTATAATATTTTTATTAAACGAAGTTAATAAAACAGCATTACTAAATGTTTGATGAGACGGAACGATATTATCGACAGATGCAACGGACCAGGACACTGCTTCGGTGAGTTCTAGCTCTTTCTGAGCACATTCCAGATAACCAAAAATTCCAGAAAACTGGCTTTTCCCATATCCCAAGCTTGCCAGATGAAAGGTTCTACACTGTATGTAGATTAAGTTTATGAAAAATATTATAATACTAGGAGACAAGCCACCTGCTTGCTGATGCTCATCAACCCCCCCCCCCCCCTTTCCTCACCCTTTCTTCATTCCTACCATGTACCTATTGGATTTAGATTAGTTTAACGGGAATATGTTTTGAATATGAGTTTAATGAATATATTTTATAAGGGATGTATGTTTGGTTTTTAATATCAAATTAAGAAAATTAGTTGAATGACTAAATAAAAAATAAACTTAGAGGTATAGAGCATTAAAGAGAGAGAGAGAGACATCCAGAAAAAGGATTTTAGTAATATAGATAAAAAATCTCCGTGTCACTCATGGATACAAGTATGTATGGACAAGAGATGGAAAAGTATATCTACGTAAGTCTGACACTTCAAGACCAATATTGATATCAAGTGATGTTGTTATCGATAAATTACGTAATGCTGTTGTAAATTTTACGCCAACTGTCTAATCACAATCTAATAATAGTTTTTCTAACAAATTTATATTTTCTTCACATTTGTTTTGTATATTTATATTATTTGTTCTATGTCCTGCACTTTAAATTCCGTCCAAAGTCTTGACTGTATTTCACTTAAATCCGTCCCAAACAGATTACTGAATTGCTTGTATTTGAATGCAAGAAGTATTCGTAACAAACTTGATAATAATGAAGAAATAATTTACCAAATGCAAGAGATTGATGTTCTAGTTATCTCTGAAACTTGGCTAAAAGAACTCGAAGCCAATTTTTATAATATACCCAATTTCTCTGCAGTTCATGCCTTTAAAAAAGGTGATGTTGGTGGCGGCGTATCTGTTTTTATTCATCATCACTGGAAATGTGATTTTATTAGTAAAGTGGAAAAACTCCATTCAATGATCCATATTATTATTTCTCATGGAAGTGCTGAGTTTCATATAGTGGCTATTTACAATCCATGTTTTCCCAATGCTAAACAATTTTTTATTGATTTTGAACATATTATTAATAACATAAAAAATGGCTGTTTTGGTAATTGGTGACTTTAATATAGATATTAATAGTGACACCAAAACTGTTCAAGAATATTTTCAACTGCAATCATGCTATAATCTCTCCATATGTAATAACAAAATTATTGAAAAAAGTTGTCCCATCTAGAGTATTAACTTATCTTAATCAACTCAATTTTGTCTACTGTTATCAATATGGATTTAGACATGATTCTGCAATGGTAAATGCAGCTTTTGACTTGGTTTTGAATCTGCAGGAAGCACTTGATGCTGGTAAAGTTCTTTACTGACTTACAGAAAGCCTTCGACACTGTCAATCATAATAGACTGCTCTTCAAATTGCAAATAAACAGGTATAAGAGGGTTAGCTCTGGAATGGTTTCAATCTTAACTCTCTAATAGATCAGAGTATGTCCATGTTAATAATTGTACTAGTCAATCTCTCCCTATTACAATTTGTGTCCCCCAAGGTACTATATTAGCTCCCCTATTATTTCTGATATATATTAATGATATTAAACATTTACCTTTACATGGCATGGTTATTCAGTTTGCTGATGATACTTCAATTTTTTACACTGACTCCAATGAGGAAGATTGTGGGTTAAAAATGCATAAAGATCTTAATATTTTGACCAAATGGTTAACTGACAACCGTCTAACAATTAACATCAATAAAAGCTATTATATGATATTTAATACACTTAATTGTAAGTGGAGACAAAACCCTAGACTCTTTATTGATGGAGCTCAGTTGACTTGTACGGACCAAATAAATTTCCTTGGCCTTTATATTGACGAACATCTCACATGGTAGGTCCATGTCAATCATATTAAAAACAAGATCTGTTGTATCATTGGTATTCTCCATCAGATTAAAAATAAGTTACCCATTTCTATTTCCACGACTGTGTACTTCTCCATGATGCATAGACATTTACAATATATGAATATAATTTGGGGTTTTTGTACAAACCTTTATTATTAAGATTAGAAGTCTTACAAAAAGGGCCCTGAAAATTATTCATGGTCTTCATCCCCTTACGCCCTCAAAAGTAGTGTATTCCATGTGCAATGTTCTTCCGGTTAACAGTATGGTGCAACTTAATGCCAATATATTTGTATACAAAATTACCAATAAATTATTGCATGTAAATACTGTCCTACAATTTAATTCTAACATCCATAATTTTAACACTAGAAATAAAAAAATTTGTTTATCCAGCACACCAAGTCTACTAGATATGGTTTAAAAAGTTCAAAAAGTCAATTAATTAGAATATTTAATGAGTTACCATTAAATTTCAAAACTATTCCTAAGTTATATAAATTTTAAAAAGTTGTTAAAAACTATCTATTGTCCAAGGCTGTGATGTAAGACATATTGTTTGATTTTTCCTAGACTTTTTGAATCATCTCATTCCAATTCTTATGTATGTTTTACAGTGCTATAATAGAAAACTTTTGTTAAACTTCTATGCCCACATTTTATGACATGATATTGTATGGGTTCATCAGCTTTAATATGTTGCCTTTGTATCAATATTCGTAATTTTACTACACTTCGTGTACTATTACGTGATTTTTGCCATTTTCTATATTATCCTTTTGTTGTAATCATATCTTTTTTCTCTTTGTAAACCCTTGGATTTTTCTCTGTAAATCATAACTTTACTTGATTTTTGCCATGTTGTGAACCTTTCCATCAATTTTTATTGTAAAGCTCCTTAGGACACATCCGTCGGAGCATTCTACAATTTATAAATAAATAAATAAATAAATATAAATAACATGAATACTGCGTTTGATTTATTTGCATTAAATTGATATCATTGGTCATTTCAAGCAAGTTTTAATCTTATTTTCGATCTTTAAGCCTTTACTTAAGTGCATATGCATGGAAATTACCGAGGACAACAATATCAGTAACCATGGAATGGTATTATTGAAATGTTAAAAAATTTACCAAAACTCGATTATAAATTCAAAATATGAGTGAATTCAAATTAGATTGAATATTTGACGGTAAGAATAAAAATCCCCATTCATTTTGGCATGAATTAGCACAAATTTTGTGTTGATAACTTAATTTTAAGATCATTTTATCATCATTTTATTTTATACTAGCAGAATTTCCGGTTGAATTTCAACGGATTTAGTGAAGCTACTAAGGAGAGTGGGGAAAAGAGAGAGGTAGAAGGGAGAGAGGGGAAAGGGGACAAAGAGGGGGAGAGAGGCAGGAGGGAGATATTCAATAATGCAAGAATATAGTAAAGGATGCCTTTAATAGAATAGTTTTCTATGGGGATATCATTTGAACCATTAATTGATTCACATTATTATTAACTAGCAGAATTTCCCATTGAATTTCAACGGATTTAGTGAAGCTACTACAGCACAACATAGAGACTCTTTAAAATATATAGTAGATACTTTTTAAATTACAATTAGCTTTTCTTAACAGTTAATTATATTTGCTTGTAACAATCCGTTTCCGAACATATTGCATTAAAATATAACGTTAATTGTATTTCCTATCATATATATCACTTTCGTGAAATCCAGCTTCATTTCTTGTGTAATTACGCCTCGGTGAAATATTTACTTTTATGGCTTGAAGAAGCAACGTACAGTTGTCCATGATTGAACACTGACTGGTAAATGTACACCAGATACGTGAGCCCATTTACATTAATAAACATTATAATGTAGAATATAATTATTTTACTTACAAAAAATGTAAGATTCCAGTATTCGATAGACGAAAGAAGGTTCAATTACTTTCATCAATAAACTCTTCCTGAATAATAATCAGTATCTATTTATGTTGCTATCCATAAACATCGATCATTTCATTGCTTAAACAAAAGTGCGAATCGAATAACCCTAAACTTACGTCTATTTGTAAGCTTCATTGAAGCTAATTGAATCGGAGACAACAATGACGGCCGCCTTGGCAATGCCCGGAAAGAGTAAATTTTGAAACAAATAGCGTATTTCTGAAAACTTCGACCGTGTTACATGTAAACTTCACAGGAATAAGATAGTATAGAGTTTTATTCGTCGAATAATGCAAAAACGAAAAAACCGGTCCATATTTACGTATTTCTATGCTTGAAGGAAAAATACCTTGCAAGTCATGAAATGGATTCGTACGTGTTATCTTATGGGAAAATGTTACTCTTTATGACAAACATTCCTTGCTACCAACAAACATCCTTTTGAAAGATAAGGTTGAAAACTGCATTGGTACAAAGGAATTATTGGATTTAATAATGATTAAATACAGAACAGCATCAATCTAGAGCAGGGTTTCCCAAAGTGAGATACGTGTACCGCTGGGGTTACTTTTAAAGGCATTAGGGCAGTGGTTCTTAACCTTTTTGGTGCCATGGACCCCTTTGAGAGTCTGTTGAAAGCTACGGACCCCTTCTCAGAAAAATGTACATAAACGCATAAATAAAAAATTTTACATATAAATAATAGATTGTATTACAAGGAAAAATCGTTGCGCTCACATACAGTCATATTCAAAATATAAAAACAATCTTTACAAAGAATATATACCTTTTTTCATGCAAAAAATCAATCACAATTCCCTGAATAAAATGAAATATATATAAATTTAAAATTAAAATTTAATTCTGTTTAAAAGGACATTTCAGTGAGAAGGCTGTTGCTGTTTAGCTTGAATAAGAAGATGAAATTGCGGAGGGGTCTTTCACAAGGCAACACGCATGTCATGTTTGACATCCAATCGATCTCAATACTCGTACCATGCCAGATAAATATCCAGTGCGCACTCTAGAGGATTTTTCATACAACCTGAACGGAAAAACAATCTTCTCCAAGATTGATCTTGTCAGTGCTTTTAGTCAAATACCTGTCGCAGAGGAAGATATTCCCAAAACAGCAATCATCACTCCATTCGGGCTCTTCAAATTCACGAGGATGACTTTTGGTTTGAGGAATGCTTCCCAAACATTTCAACGTTTTATTGACGAGGTAACTCGCGACCTTGACTTCGTTTTTCCATACATCGATGATCTTCTCATCGCTTCAAAGGACTCTGAGGAACACCTGCACCATCTGCGAATACTCCCTGCCTGTTTGACTCAATATGGCATTGTTATAAATACTGTCAAATGTGAATTCGGGCAATCTGAGATCGAGTTTCTCGGCTACGTAGATAAACTTCTATCGAAAATTCATCCCTAAAGCGGCCAACCTGCAAGCTCCTCTTCATGATTGCCTGAAAAATGGCATCAAAGGTGATCACCAATTAGACCGGACACCGGAAGCCACTTCCGCTTTCAAGGAATGCAAGGAAAGCCTTGCCTCGGTAACAAAACTTACGCATCCGACTCATGGCTCGCATTTAGCCATTTTTACAGACGCATCTAATACTGCTATGGGAGCTACACTACAGCAGCGCATTTCACAAGATTGGCAACCTCTCACCTTTTATTCCAAGAAATTCTCTGCAGCTCAGATGAATTACAGCACTTACGATAGAGAACTTTTAGCAATTTACAAGGCAATTCACCAATTTCGTCACTGGCTCGAAGGACGACAATTTACAATCTACACAGATCACAAGCCATTGATCTTTGCCTTTAAACAGAAACCAGAAAAGTGTTCTCATGTCAATTCAGGCATCTGGACTTCATTGCCCAGTTTTCCACAGACATACAACACATCTCTGGGAAGAATAATATTGTGGCAGATACATTATCACGAATTGAATGAAGTGCCTCACCAATTGATTATAATGCCTTGGCCCAGGCACAGGAGGGGGATGAACAACTTCAGCGATTACTCTGCAGCACCGATAGCAGCCTGCAATTCAAAAAATTCCCTATCCCAAATTCTCCTAATTCCCTATATTGTGATATTTCCACTTCCCTTGCACATCCTTTCGTTACAGGTGCTTTAAGGAAGAACGTCTTCGAAGCTCTCCATTCGCTTTCACATCCGGGTGCAAAAGCTTCGGCCAAGCTCATATCTAATAGATTTGTTTGGCCTGGAAGAAGGAAGGACTGTATGGCATGGGCTAGAGCTTGCATCCCCTGCCAGCCCTCCAAGGTCTCACATCACCAGTTGGCACCTTTGCTCTTCCAAGCTCCAGGTTCGAGCATGTCCACCTCGACCTCATTGGACCATTACCAATATCGAAAGCACAGCGTTACTGTCTAACGATTGTTGATCGTTTTTCCCACTTTCCCGAAGCATTCCCTCTCGCGGACATCTCCGCAGAGACTGTCGCAAGAGAGTTTTTTTCAGGCTGGATATCTCGCTATGGCACGCCGTTACGAGTGACCACGGACCGAGGTCATCAGTTTGAAGCAGAACTCTTTGCAGCCTTGGCGCGGGTAGCAGGGATTGATCATCTCCGTACCACCGCCTACCACCCAGCATCCAATGGTATGGTGGAGCATCTGCACAGGCAGCTGAAGGCAGCCATCATGTGCCATCAGCCGACATCTTGGACAGACTACCTTCCCATTGTGCTCATGGGATTGAGAGCAGCCTTCAAGAAGGACATCGCAGCCACACCGGCCGAGATGGTCTTCGGGCAAACAATACGTCTGCCCGGAGAATTTCTGGCTCCTCGACCTGGACGTCCTGCCAGCCCAATGGACTTCGTGTCGCATCTGCATAGTCACTTTTACGTTCCGCGACCCGTTCCAGCCTCTCGACATTCCCCTATCGCCACCTTCATCCACAAGGACCTCAAAACGGCTTCGCACGTCTTTGTCAGAAATGATGCAGTTAGAAAGTCGTTGCAGCCTCCTTACGATGGCCCTTTTCCTGTCCTTCGAAGGAAGGACAAATTCTTCGATCTCAGCATCCGAGGAAGGAGGTCAGCAGTTTCGATCGATCGATTGAAACCGGCCTACATCCTTGCCGACGATCCTGACTTAGGGTTGAGGCTTTCTTCAATCAAGCAAACGAATGATTCTTTATGTTTTGGAAAACAGCCCCATTCATCTCAATAAGTGTTATTTATTATACGTAAACTTGTTTGTTTTTGAATAAGTCTATTTTGTGTAATACTTGTATTATTTATAAGGGGGTATTTTGATTGATTGATTGAGTTCTAATGGGTACGTGGCCAAAAAAGTCTGAGAAACCCTGGTTTATGATATTAAGGTAAATGTAAATCAAAATTTTTGACCAAATGGACATTTTGTGAAAATTGACAAGAATAAACTATCCTCCATTGTTAAGCTATATGGACCATACAGGCAGTCCTCGACATCCGTACAATTCACTCTTTCAAACATTATAAATTCTCGCCCCTAAACCGCCTTTCGTACTCCGAATTCGGACTTTTGTACATCAGCTGACAAACAAACATTTTGAGCTATCATATAATGGCGCTGTCAGCCAAGCCGACACCTTTAATAAATTACCAAATTAAAGTATGCCATGTAATAAAATACATATTATATGTAATGTAAGATTTGTGTGTAATGTTTTTTAATATTGTACTGAAATTTGACAAGATTAATACCACTGTAAAGTTGGTTAATAATCTATAAATTATTATTATTCAGTCTCGGCAACGTTACCATCTTTGTTTGTATGTACAGCAGTGTTTCTTTGTTTGTGCATTTTACACGTATTATTTTATAAACATGAGTGATAAACGGAAAACTGAGTGCTAATACAAGTGGAAAGAAACGTAGGACTCATAAACTGAATGCGATTGAGACGAAGATGGAAATAATTAGGCGTGCCGAAAGCAGCGAATCTTTAGATTCAATCGGACGCTCATTGGACTTAAGCCGGTCGAGTGTGTTCAATTGTGAAGCAGAAGAACAAATATAATAATACAATATGTACTGTGGCATTCTGAATAATCGGCACATTTTTTAAAGAGCAAGGAACCGATGTAGACACTCTTTGATGACGTTGGTGATATCCCGTTGCAGACCGTGAAACAGTTTGAGACATAATGATCACGCAGTTACTTGACTTTCTCGCAAATGACAAGTGAACTCAGCGAGATTTTCTTGCGAGTTTGGGTCTCGAGTCACAGGTCTAAAGCCTTCTCATTCTTCTCTAGGTACAAAAGACACTTTTGTACTCGTTGAAGTACCACTTGCAACACTACCTCTAATCGCTTCTTCACTTTCCTTATTGATTTTATTGTGGACTTGGTCACACCAAGTAATTTACCAACTAATGAAGCAGATTCATTATGCGCAAGCCTATCTAAAACATTAATTTTCTTCTCCAAACTCATCACTTTTTTTACCCCTTTTACAGACTTTTCTTTCATTTCAATCAGCACTCTCTTTGGGGCCATGATTAGGTAATATTACAAAACAAGTTAGGAAAGTGTACAACGTATCACAAATGGGCGCGTTTCGTGCAATGGAGTGTTAGAAAGAAATTATATACCTGTACGTAAGGGAAATAGCGTTTCAAAGTTCTTTTCTTCATCATAAATAATCCATTTTCTTCCTATTTAATAATATTACATGTACACGTAAGGAAATTAACCGTTTGTTTGGGAGATTGTTTATGTTAGCAACAATGAAGAAGTAACCATGCACGAAAATTTCTAAGTTCAACTCGATTTAACACATTCTTGTTTGAATTTCTCGATAACGGCTACTCCTACGATAAAAATGTATAGGAAAGGAATACTCTTCTTTACCAGTTATACAACTTTTATTTGAAAAATATTTTGATATGAGCAATACTTGACGAGATATGACGAAAATTTAATTTTTTGTCCTGAGTAAAGTGGTACCCCTGATTGGCGTACGTGATTCATTTTTGCGATTTTCTTATTATATTTGATTGAAAGTCTTTAATATCACATTTCATGAAAATCCGTTCGGTAGAAGCCGAGAACGAACATGCGGACGGACGGATGGACAGACGGACCGATCGACGATAATAGGCGCTCACGCTGCAAGCGAAACGCGTCTAAAAACTATGAAAATATCAAAATGCTTTAATGAAAAAAAAACTCGCACTTTCATACATTATACACTGACACTGCTAAACTGCTTTCCGTACACCGAATTCGGAATTTCGTACATCAGTGAAATGATGAACAAACTTTTAGCGATGGTGCTGCCAGCCACCAGTTTCTGCCACGTCGCCATCTTTGTCTGTACAGGAGTGTTTATTTGAGCAATTATTTAAATATTTTATTGCTTTTTGCCCTATCTCTCTATATTATAAAATCGACGATTGTGTCTAAAAGGCCCCTGCACAAAAAAACTAAACATTTATACCATAATTAGAGATTTCATAATATTTTTTGGCTCTCTGGGAATGGAACCCCCACTATAACATGTAAATCTATGTTCGACATCCGTACATGTTTTCAGGAATGCATTATGTACGGATGTCGAGGACTGCCTGTATCAACAAGGCTTTATTTAGGATGATGCCCTATATCAGAGGTGTCCAACTGATTTCCATGCTCACCAAACTTCTGGTGATCAGATTGTCATATTCATCACATTATACAAAATATATGCAATATTAACAAATATGATGTGCAATCTTTTGATAGCCAGTAGAAATTATTAACTGATATCACTAAGGCTGATATTGTGGCCCAATGGTATTGAATGTGTGGTACCAATACCCAAAGTGACATCAGTAGGATTTGAATCCATTTTCTGAAACCACCCATTTTCCAACTATTTTTTAGGAAAATGGGCAAATCTGGCAAATTACCCAAGAATATGCAAATCTTTATATCTGACTTAAAAACACTATAAGCACAATGTCAATGAATAATGCGTTATTTATTTTTGCTACTGTTATATTGTTTATATTTTAAACTTCAGAAGAGCCTCAAAATATCACAAATATGTGGACAGATAAGAGGAAAATTACTAATCCCAGTCAATCGTTCGCAATTAAAGGAAAACGGGACTTATGCCATCAAGGCTAATGGCACGAGTGGGAGAAAGTTTAGAAAGGAAGAGATGAACTTCTTGTGGTAAGGTTCATAAACTGGAAAGAGTGAAATTGCATACAGGTGTTAGAGAAAGATGTTCCTGGGGGTTGACGGAAGTTGAGTAATATATAAGGGTATTGGAGAAAAATTTACTGAAGAGGTCAGATCGATGTGGCCCAGCTGCAGAGTTTTTATAAGTGATTTCATCCAGAATTCTGTCATGATTTCTTCCGGAATTGACAAGAGATAAAAATCTTTTGGGGTTAAAAGTGACGGAAGATGAGAATTCAGACAATTAAACATTGTAGTCTCATTTTGGAAGAGCCTTAGATCGAGCCCTTAAATTTGAGGCACAGCTGGGAAAAGATTTCTATAACATCCATGAAGGTTTTGTTTTTAGACAAAGAACCATTCAGCCCCTAGAGCCACAGACAGACAACAGATGGCATTGTAAAAAAACCCCATTTTAACTTAGGGACACCTAAAGGACCCACACATCAAAATCTTTAATTCAAACTTTTCATAATACTTTCTCCATTTACTCTGTATATGAGAAAGTGATTAATGACTCTAGTTGAATGTATCATGCAAGACCATATTTGGTGGGTAGAAAAAACCACCATTATAAAGCAAGTCTTAAACTGAGATGACAAAAAAACTGGAAAACTTGACAACCTGAAGCCATAGTGAAAATGGAAAGTGAAAGATTATAAAGTACTGAAAAGCGAATTTTACAGTTATCTCTTGATAGAACATAATGTTCAAGTGGTGGAACTAAATTTGTTTTAGTAATGATCCTAACCCTTCTCCTCTTTGATATGATGTTCTTCAAGCAATGGCTTGTTGATCCCAAAAAGTTACAACAATTCTAGTATTTGTAGTTAGTGAAATTGAAAGCAAGTTTTGAGTGTATATGAATGCTATGGAATGTTCCATCTGGACAAAGTATGAAGCAGAAGCTGGTTTCTTAAGCCACACAAGGCAAAGTTCAGGTAATATTAGCACTAAAATTTGAGGGAATTTCTTAGGAAAAAGTAAAGTTGTTATATGAGCAAATGTTTGGTATCATTCTTATATTTCATGAAATATAGCATTGGGGTCACTACTTTGTTTTACCCAACTGGGAAAATTAACTGTGCTATTACCAATATGCATTACTTTCTACAATATGTACTTCTATCAGTCAATTATAAAAGCATAATGAAATAGACATATTTTTTTATAACTTTTTAAATGTTATTTTAATAAACAAAGTATTAAGAAAACCTTTTTTATAAATATAAAATTTCTGTAAGCATAGCAAAACACCATTTTACTCAAATATATGACAACCCAGAATGTAAGATCTCTCTTGAACATAGGGATGAGTTTGATTTGCATATTAAAATAACTAAGCTCAATGTAGGAATTCAAAAATTGAAATGAATGCCAAAAAGAACAAACTTTTATTTTCCTGCGGTTGATTTTTAAAAATGCATTGAATCGGCCTACAAAATAGATTTTAATTCCAAAGTATGACATATTTTTGCCTGAAAATCTTTCATCAACAAGATGAATAGTAGTGTTGTCAGTATTGTGTAACTCAGGGCCGTTTTAAGACCTTTGTAGGCCCTAGGCACTCTTGCATTCAAAGGCTCAACTCTACGTCATATCAAATATATTAAAATGCACCCACATTAAATCTAATTTTTTGCTATTAAAGATATTCAAAAGCATTTTTATAATTTTGCTTTTGAAATTATTTCAACAATACTTCAACACTTATTCAAGCATCAAACATTTTCGTAGACCCTTGAAAGGCTCGTAGGGCCTAGGCACTGTGCCTAATGGATAAAACGACCCTGGTGTAACTGCACATGATTGACTAGGATTATAAATTCGCACCGCATCTTTCCATATATTCAAGAAATTTTGACGCTGTTTTGAAGTTTATATAATACCTTGGAACCAGTGACGTACACAGGGGGATCTGGGCTCCATTAAGAAGACAAATGTCAATAAATTAATTAACTTTTCGATATTTGTTCTGCCACTATAAAATTCACTTCTATAATCCCCATTTATTAAACCACATTTTTTCATTACTAATTATTAATAATGATATAAAAATTTCAGCTTTTTAACATTGAGTTTCATTTTTGTTCCTTAAGGATAGAATTTTAACCTCCACTCTTTAGGAAAATTCTGCATATGCCACTGCTTGGTACGATAAATAATAAGGGTACAGTTGGCTTAACGCAGCCACACTATTGACTTCTACGTTTCCCCGCTAGATGACAATACTTATGCACCATGGTCTGCCTACTTAAAACTTCCAATTTCCACCAGTATGTGGCACTGTGTACATTACTCGATGTATTGGTGATGTTTCTACGTTTTCATTCCAGGCAGTATAAGAATTCCCTGAGTGCACGTGGCACTGCATTTTTCGCTACTCTTTATTTATTTGCGAAGGGAAATTGGTGACGTCATAATAATACAAAAGTACCCTAAAGCTTGCTAACCCATGACTGATCGGCCTGTCATGCCATTTACAAACCCGATCACCGTACAATGGGAAGGGATAGTTTTGTTCCAGTAAGGCGAAGGGTGCAGTAGCGCCCAGAGACAACAACTGAAATATAAACAAAGAGAGGCAAAGGTTCACCAATATCCTCAGTTATTAGGAAAATTACTACAAATACCAGTACCCCCGAGGATAAGTAGGTTAGATTCAAACAGAATTCATCAAAATACATTAGAATAACAACTTTTCACATCCTAATTGGAGGGAGAATTAAAATGAATAATTACCCAAATCCGTTCGGCAAAAATGTTATAACGATTGCCTAAAATGGAACCTATCCTTCAGTCTGGGTTTGCAAGAGAAATTGGCTCCATTTGCGGCACAACTGTCAAGCAAGATATTTTTGCACCTTAGTCACCAATTTCCCTTTGTAAATAAATAAAGAGTAGCGAAAAACGCAGTGTCACGTGCACTCGGGGAATTCTCAGGGAATAAAAACGTAGAAACATCGCTGATACATCGAGTAATGCACACAGTGCCACATACTGGTGGAAATTGGAAATTCTAAGTAGGCAGACCATGGCATATAAGTATTGTCATCTAGCGGGGAAACGTAGAACTTGGTAGTGTGGCCGCGTTAAGCCACCTGTACCATAATAAATTTAAAATTTATGATCAAGAAAGCAAACTAATTAATACTACTATTAACTATTACAGGTGAAAACATAAATAACATGCAAGGAATTGACTTACAAATTATATACAAAATATACAAATTATAACTCTGGTAAGCTGGTTGACTGGCAAGGCTCACTCTCAACTCTTGAAGTTGAAGGTTTGACAAATTCTTTTGACTGATTTTCTCTTGTATTCCTGAAAAGAAAATGTATGTATATGATAAAAAATATAGTCATTAAACATCTAATAAAATGAATGAAGTGTCAAGGTAAAACAAAATTGTTATACATAATTCATGAAAGTATTAATAGTACATAGTATAGTTTAATTTTCTCTAGCAGATAAACCATAGGTACAGATAATAGAAGAATTCCATCAGTTATTTAAGTAGGTAAAGGTAAGGAGATGGTAAAAAAAAGCGCTAAGTCAAAGATAGGTTGTTTTACTTATTAATTAAAAGATGCAATTGTATTGAGAGAAGCAAGACAAAAAAATTTAATACACAAATTAAAATCTATAAAAATAAAACGTCAATGGAGTTGAATTTGAGAAATGGATGCAGCCTACTTCTTTTTAAAATTTATTAAAGTTATGCTCCCAGAGTTTAACAAATGTATGGGCTATAAAGTTTATTTTTATTGTTAAGAGAAATATAATCCATTCCAAATTACCCCAAAAATTAATTTTGAACCCAAAACTAATTTTCTACATTTTTAAGAATGAGAAATTGGAAAATTGTAATGTAAATCAATGTTTAAAATCATCCAAGTATGATAATAACAACAATATAACTAACAATTACTTTGAAAGATTTATTAAATGTTGACAATAAGATAAGATAAGATGCTTTATTTGTCCAAAGACCTTGAAAAAGTAAGGCACAATTTAAGACATAGGACACGTCAAGGTTAAATAATACAAACATATAAACACTTTGAGTACATTGGTAAACACAAAAAAGAAAAAATATATAGGTATATAAGATAAAATACATAATCAGTCTATACTATCCTCAAGGAGCTCTTTTATACAATAATATAATTAGTTATGCAGGAAATTCAATAAACTAGCTTTGAAAGACGTGATTCCATTAATAGCTTTCAAATTTTTTGGAAGCTTATTGAATAAACACAAGAGCAGTTTTACAGGTGCGCATACTCGAGTTCTTAGTATAGTCGTGAATATTCATTTTGGTATGCAAGATGACGGTTATTATGTATGCACAAGGCAAAGGGAGGATATTCAATTTTTTGAAGATAGCTCGACATGGTGCATGATAAGATTCATTTGCAATCAAACGAATAATTCTTTTTTGTATTCTGAATATTCTAATTGCATATGGGGAAGAACCTCAAAAAAGAATACTGTACAAGGCATTAGAGTAAAATTCATCAAAGTATAATAAGTGAAGAACCTCATTAGAGACAGTAGATCTAACTGACCTAAAGAGATGATATAGGCTACAGAGCTGCAAGCATATTAATATGGGATTCCCATGACATGTATGAGTCAATTAAAACACCTAAAAGTTTAACAAATTCAGCTTGTGGAATAGCTTTATTATTAATGTCTACTGAGAGCCTTTTAGGAGGTTTATTTATATTTGTAAAGTAAATTAGTTGAGATTTGCCAACATTCAGATTTACATGATTGTTGCAGCACCAATCACTGAGATGTTCCGATATGCGATTTCCAGTTTCTAATAAACTGCCAAATTTTGAAGAAGAAATAATGAAATCTGTGTCATCAGCATACAATATTGGAGTGATACTAGGTCCAGAAGGAACAAAATTTGGTAGGTCATTAATAAATATTAAAAATAGTATTGGACCTAACACAGAGCCCTGGGGAACACCTCTGGTTAGTAACTTAGCTGGAGAAAGAAAATTATTATCATGATTAGAGATCACAACTTGTTGAAGTCTATTATGTAGATATGATTTGATCCATTTGTTAGAGACTCCCCGGATCCCAAATAAATTGAGCTTATGCAAAAGCAGTTGGTGATCGACACTATCGAAGGCTTTTGAAAAATCAAAAAGCATAGCAAAGACTTCCTGTTTGTTATCAAGTGCAGTGAGGATATGATGAATAGCTTTATAAACTGCACTAGTAGTGGATCTGTTCTGTCGAAATCCATGCTGAGAGTTAGACAGCAAGTTATTTGATTCTACATGAGATAGTAACCTTCTATAAAAACTTTCTCAAAAATTTTACCAAACTGATTGATAACTGAAATAGGACGATATGAGTTAGGATTCAAAGGACACCCTTTATTTTTAAATAAGGGTATAACTTTAGACAACTTGAGGGGTTCTGGGAAGATTCTCTGGGGCAGGGACATGTTAATAAGGTACAAAAAGGGAGACTTTATAAAATTAATAGATAATACAATAATAAAATTGGGTATCTCATCAATACCAGCACTGAATCTGTTACTTAAATTTTTTAATAAGTTATTAAGTTCGATTTCTGAGCAGGGAAATAGAAAGAGGAATTTGACTGAGGTTGCTGTAAAACATGGGAGTGTATTATTGAAATTTGTGTCATTAAGCGCAGCGTTGATAAAGTACTCATTAAACTTAGTAGCTAACAAAGAATAATTAGTAATAATATCACCTGATTCATCCTTGAGTTTTAAAACAGGAAGAGACAGTGCTCTTTTGGATTGGTTTATAATTTTCCAACTTTCCCTGATTTTATTATGAGCATTCATTATTCTTTGATTATTATATGTGCGTTTGGCTTTAAGAATATGATTCCTATATTGACGTTTCAGATTATTATATTGAGTTCGGACAACTGCATTATTACTCAGCCTACAATAATGAGCAAAATCTTTAAGATAGAGTGAAAACTGCCTAATTTCGTTGGTAATTCAGTTATTTTTTGAGGCATTACTGGGAGAAACTTATTTAGAATAAGAGGAAAGGAATGGTTTTCCAGTTCTCAGAAGCAAGTAGGTTTAAAAAACTCCTTATATTCGTTTCAGAAAAACATCGTCTTCGAGTAACAACACGAGAGTCAAAATAATAATCGAAAGTAACTTCAACCAGAAAATAATATGTTCAAGTCAAAAACATCAAACATGTTTTTCTGTGATCATAATTTGACACAATATAATCCAGAAGAGTCACAGAAGAAGCTGTGACGTGTTGGTTTATTAATTAAGCATCGCATTCCATAAGAAGTAAATAAGTTCGACAATTTGGCTTTTTGTGGAGAATTCACTAAGAAGTTACAATTGAAATCGCCAGCTATAATTAAGATCGGGCTCTTCGAGCTCTTTATTAGAATTGATATTCTGAATTAATACCTAGATAAGGTCTAAACCTTGAATTTAATACTTCATTCATGTCTATCCATAACTTTTGATGGATAATCACATCAACAATTAAACTATAGGTTTAACTGAGCCATGATTACTTAGGAATATAGTTGAGGTGGTTTACCTTGGCCTTCCTCAATAGTATTTTAGGATGATTCCACCAATTCAACAAGCCACCGATATCTTTTGCAGCTGCTACTAACAATCTGTTGAAAGACATCAAGCAAAGGAGGGTGCAAGGAAAGGGACAAAGAGTTTGGAATATAAAGGGAATGAGATGGTTATGAGAAGATGAAGAGAAGTGCTTTGGGTTGGATCAATTGAGATGGGTAAGGTTAAAACCTGTTGAAAGGTAGAAAGTTGATGATGATGACATAGAATGGTTTTTGGGTAATGATGTTAGAGAGAAGAGATTGTGGAAAGCAATGGGTGGGCTCTCCGTCCAGAATACAAAATAAAGAAATCCCATGGGGAGGGCTCCCCATCTGGAATGTGTTAAGAATTACTAATTTAATAAATAAATTTTACAAACCTCCTATATTGCCTATTTTTTGGATGTGAAGTGGCCACCCATTCTTCAGACAAATCAACACTTGCTTTGCTCTCCTTCTGCTTGATCTTCTGTTTCGATGTGCCAGGAGAAGTACTAGGACATACTCTTTCATTTGCCGAAAAAACTTCTTTCTCCTTAGAATGCCCTGATAAAGCTCCTTCTAATTCCTTTGTTCTTGAAGTTTTAGATATTTTCTTAAAAGCATCTTTTTTCAGCCTTTTCCGCGTGCTCTCTATTTTAAGATAATAACACTCATAGGTAATGACAGAAAAACACAAAGATAGGTTTGCTTTAAAAAAATGTTAGCCTAAGACAGTAGTATTCTTAAAACATTACAAAAGTAACTAAATCAGTCCAATATAAATTGCTCAAACTTTCTCATGTAAGCATCTGGCCTCATTACTTTCTTTCCTGACCTGAAGAAGCACTGTTGCTACAAAAGCAGCAAAACTGGTGTTTTGCAAGTTTGTGGAAAAATAGCACAACAATTTGATTATTGGTATCATAATAATCATAACATGAGAAGTTTTTAACAAACTGGCAACTCAAGACAACACCATCTATCTTAAAAGAAACTAGAAACGCCATCTATTATATATAGGTCAGTGGCAGAGTTTCTGTTACTTCGTGCAACCTCAGTGATGCTCGACAGTCATCAGCGATAAGCAGATTAGTGTAGTTTGCAACATTTGTAAAGGGATGTTGATGCACTCTTTTGGCAACTCTCAGAACTACTCCCAAGCTAGAAACCTACTCTAACCTGTCTGTGGTTTAGGTATACTTTGACATTAAATAAAATTAATATTTGACTTGCTACTCATCAAGCAAAATGAGCAAACAAAATAAGTAAAACATTCTTTATGAAAAAGGAAGAAGTGAGTGAAATAAATGCGGAGGAAGTGAGGGCATTAACATCTACAGGAAACAATGCCAGTAATTAATGATGCGACTGACCTTTGCCAGAATGCAAAAAGCAGAAAGTGGTATATCAAAAATATGATCCCAACAACATTACAAACAATTTCACGTCTTAAGGCACCAATCCACAGTATGTTATATGCTTGGAAATTTTGTCTAATAATGCAATGTTTCCAGCAAAACTCAAAAGACATTTAGAAACAAAGCCCCATCAGTATCAAACAAGTCAGTAGATTTTTAAGAGAAAATAAATTGAATAACAAGAGGAAATTAATTAGTAACATAGGAAATGTAAGTGAAGCAGCACTAAAAATATCGTTCTTGATATTACTTTGAATATCAAAAAACTAGAAAGCCTTTCACCATAGGGGAAAATTTAATTATGCCTTGTTTGGTAGATGCAAGCAAGGAACTTTTGGATGAGGAAGCTGCCCAAAAAATGAAATAGATTCCCCTTTATAACAATACTGTTTCAAGAAAAGTGAAATGTTCATCAGTCTCTTTCAGAAAAAGTAAAAACAAACAAAAATATACATTCTTCAATTGGATAAATTGACATTGTTAAATATAGCTTAAATAAATACTTATGTACGTTCAATGTACTGATTGGGACGAAGAAGTTGTCGAAGAAGAATTCATGAACAGCTTTGGCTTGCCATAACGTGCAACTGGATCTGAAATATTGCAGGTAATATCCTACTATTTCTCCAGTAAAAATTTGAAAAGGACAGACTGTGTTTCAATTTGCACTGATGGTGCAGCAAACATGGCTGATGTACATGTGAAATTAATTGCAAAAGTGAAGGAAGTAGCACCACATATTCATAACCAGTATTTCATTATACATCAAGAAATGTTATTAAGTAAATGATTACCGTATTTACCCGAAAGGAAGACGAGGGTTTTTACAAAAAATTTCCGCAAAAAAATTAAGGATCGTCTTAAAATCAAGTACGAAGTTTTAGGTGGGAAAAATGCCTGCATTTTAAACACCACAGGAAACACCCGGATTTCGAGTATATGTCCATGAAAACGCATTTATAAATGCATACAACAATACATTACATTTAATTGATTATTATAATACATTAAAAATTCGTATCATAGTTCTTAAAGTTGCACATAGTACGAAAGATTACCTCCGGAGTACCTACTGATGGAAGGTGTGTTTACGGCTGGGTAGGAAATCTGATATGTGCTACAATGTAGACGGTTAAGCAAGGTCGTATTTGAGGTATATTGTTACATTTTAAACATGTCTATGTATTACAATTTAAAAATCTGCTACCTTTCGATTGGTGCTCCAGCAGCAGACGAAAGTACACCTGAATTTTTAAGAGTATAACATTTATGAAAGCACTCCATTAGTACTCACTTTGCCAAGTTTTAATGTGAAGGGAAGACTAGTCATTATTTTTAAGTTTAAAATAAGTTACCCCAAAGATATAGTGTCACTATAAAAACTTCCGGGAATGAAAAATTACGAGTTACGGTAATGCTGGCTGCGTTAGCGGACGGCACGAAGTTGCCGCCATATGTTATTCTAAAACGCAAAACAATGCTTAGGGAACTGCTATCTAAAGGAATAATTGTGAGATGTCAAAGCCAATGCCTTTTTTACTTTCTCATACTAACAAGGGAAGGCACCCAAGTGTAAGTGGCGGATCACGACCAAACTTCACAGGATGAAAGAAAATGAAAAATAATTAGACACGTATTTTCGGAAAGGCGTCTAACGAGCCCGCGTTTTCGAGATATTTGCAATTGAAAATTGAAAAACAAGTGGCTTGTCCTCTAATACCATGACGAGCGACACCCTGACAACTGATGGCGGTAGCCTAGTGATAAAGTGTCGGGCTGCGGAAATTGTTTCGCGTGTTAGATCCTCGACATCGTTGAATTTTTTTCTTCTCCAATCAATGTTTTATGACTTTAGTTTTATGTAAGTTGTCCAAATTACATCATTAATAATTTTCTTTCTTTTTTCAGGCCAGTATTGTAATTTTAAATCCATTCCAATGCACTTTTTACGACATACTCAGATTATATAGATACTTGATAAATATATACAGTATTTTCTATGCACATCCTCCTCGATATTTCCACTGTAGAGTTGCATAGTTTACGTGCCGAATAAGGAGCACTTTATGCCACGTTCCGACGGTTTCTCGAGTTTTTTCCCATTTTTTTTGACAAAATTAAATGGACCTAGGAGGGCAATCAGGGGAAAAATAATTATTCTGCGGTACAATTATACCATATATACCCGAATATAAGACGACTCTGATTATAAGACGACCTCCCATTTTTAAGTCCTAATGAAAGAAAAAATTTATTATGCACACAATGACAGAGGTTTATTATACCTTTGAGTAATGAACATCGAACCAATTGAAATAAGCAATTTTGATTGGAATTTTCAATTGAATATTTTGGAACAAATATTTGGCACAAATGTTATTAACTGGTCCTCTAAACTTTTACGACGTCCTTCCTTAGGCCCACGAAATGCTTTCCGATTTGAACTTGCACACTTTAGCATTTTCTGCGATTTTTTCCACCGCCGCACATTTGCCTCGGTGACACCAAACCTTCTTGCTGCTGCACAATTGTTAGTTTCATCAGCATATTTCACCACTAAAAGTTTAAAATTTGCGTCATAACTATTACGCAATGATTTGTCCTCTGTATTGGTGACAGGAGAAAAACAGAGAAAGAGATGGAAAAATTAACTTCAATGAAAGTGAGACTTAAACAAATTAAAAGAAGACGAAAAAAGTATCAGAAAATAGTCTTATTTAAGTTCCGTAGTAGAATTGAGAAAAAAAATGAATTGAGGTTGCCTAACTTGCAGGGGCTAATTCCCCAAATACGGCAGACCGCGTCTTTCTTGGGGTTACATTCCTGAAAACCTCTGCGAAACTCCACCAATAATAAATAATGCGTAAAACACGAAGCTTAAGCATTTGAACTATGTCAAACCTGAGCAAATAACCCAATGATCCTGAATCGGAAGGGTCAAGAGTTCAGTCTTTCCCCTAGGGACTTCCCTCTCGTAATAAAGACAGAAGGCTCCTGAACGGTGATGCCAGCTTATATTCTGCAACTTTTCACGTGCAAAGGGACACAAAAGTGTGGGAGGATTGCATCTCAAAAATCTTTAAAAGTATATATAAGACACGTACACGCGTCTTACATATATACTTTTAAAAAATAGATACATGTATCGATTTTTTTAAATTGCATAAATATTTTTACATATCAGAATAACGTAACAATATTTTTCAGGCCTGACTATGAGAGAAAAAGTGAGGAAAACGTGACTGATTCCATATATAGAAAATTTTGCGCAGCCTTTTTCGTGATTTTTTCCGCAAAAGAGCGAAACATAAGACTGTGAAAGACAAAACTGGTCGCAAATGTGGAACCACGAAAGATAAAGCCGCAAAAGACGAGGTCTGCCTGTATTTCGATTATAGCTATTTGATTCTTCCCATCTCTACCTATCTCTGCCTTCTGCTCCTCTGTCAGTCAAACTATTATGCACCACGCGATTATAAGACGACTAACGATTTTTCGGTCATTAAAATTGGAACAAAACCTTGTCTTTTATTCAGGTATACAGTAAAACCTCTATCTAGTGAACCTCCGTTTATCGTAAACCTCCGTATTTCGTAATATCTTTTGGGTCCCGCCAAAACTGTATGTTACGGTATAGGCAAACCTCTTAATATCGTACCTCCGTATTTTCGTAATTCTCCGTATATCGTAATGGGAAAATGCACCCCTGATAAAAAACAACCTCCCTATAGTAAAATAATGTATTCCTGTTTACGGATAAAATAATTAAGCTAGTTTGCAATGAAAATTTGCATGTGAATAACCAAAAGAAATCAGTCGATGGTATATGCATACGTACGTACAAGCCGTTGAAGCAACCACCGTAATGGCCTCTAGAAAAATATCATAATGCAACAAATATGCACAATTTAAGTTGAAGTTAGGTTGCGTAATTTATTACCTATGCCAGACCCTACAAGTTCAACTCGCTCAGATTTACGGTCCCCTACTAAAAGGAAACAACGGCAAGCACCAATAGTCAATTCTTCCGTGATTCTCAAGTTACACATCACTGCTACTTATGTACGTATCAATTTTAATCACTCGTGAAAAGTGTCACGAGAATATTATTACAATGTTGCAAAGATATATCATTTAAACGTAAATTAATTCTCGATCCTCAGCTAACACACCATTGCTATGTACGTATTTATTAATTTTCACGACCTTTGAAAAGAGCCCTGAAAATATTACTACAGTGTTGCAAAGGCATTTAATTGTCAATTCTTTCGTGATTCTCATGTTACTTTTACTGCCTCTGAAAAACCCACGAATATATAACTGTAACATTGCAAAGGCAATATTTAAGTCAATTCTTTCGCGGTCCTGAGGTTAACAACGCACCACTGCTACGTACGTATCACTTTTTACCACATCTGAAAAGAACCGTGAATACGACTATAATGTTACATAGACATAATATTTAAGATAGGTACTGCTTCTGCTGCGAAGATTTCTCGCCCGGTGAATCCCCTCACACGTCCCGGTTTATCCCCTCATGCAGGCGACCAGCTATACGCCCGTATGCGTCAAGTTTCTATGAGCGTGTAGTGCTTATGTTTGCCTAATACGAGGAGCTTGTCAAAATTACTGGTTATACCACATTGATTTGTTTCATTAAGCTATAGTGGATACATAATCTACAAATACGTGTTTTTTAACGTTAATTTTGTCCTTAATCACGTGAGTATATTATTTATTATATAACAACTTTCATGTAATTATTAATGCATTAATTTTCCGATTATAATTGAAGTTTGTTAGGTGCATAACAATATACTTCATTATGCCTTGTATAATATTAAGTGCAATATTTACAAATAATACACAAGTGATTAATGAATATGTTTATGAATAAATTAATTTTAGACCCATAATGGACATGGTAAATCATAGAAAAAGACGGCTGCTGAAAATAGAAAGGAAGTTAGCAATTTTCCAAGCCATTGATGAGGGGAAAAGAAAAATAGATGTGGCAGAAACCTTTGGCATACCACCATCGACTCTAACATCTACTTTAAATAAACGTAAAGAAACTGAAGTGGCAGCACATCAAGGTTTCATCAATAAAAGATCTCGGGCAGTGAAAAATGAAGAATTAGATGTGTGTTTGATTGGTTGATGGAAGCTAGAGCCAGAAGCATACCTATATCTGGGCCTATTCTACAACAGAAGGCTAGGGAAATGGCATTGAAAATGGGAATAGATGACTTTCAAGGGTCAAATGGATGGCTACAGAAGTTTAAAGTGCGCTAGAACCTAAGAACTTTAAAAATGTGAGGGGAAGAAGCTTCTGTAAGTACAATTGTGGTAGAAGAGTGGAAAAACACTCTGCAAACAATTTTAGTGAGTTATGATCCTAAAGACATTTTCAATGCAGATGAAGCTGGATTTTTTTATAACTTACTCCCAGATAGAACTATTGCAGTTAAAGGAGAACCTTGCCATGGAGGGAAAAAAAGCAAGGAGAGATTTACAGTGCTTTTCTGTACCAATGCAGATGGCAATGAGAAATTAGAACCACTTGTGATTGGGAAATATAAAAAACCCAGATGTTTTAAGAATATAAAAAAACTTCCGTTTATACAGAAATTCTAAAAAGTCATGGATAACTGCAGCTTTATTTAGTGAGTGGCTAAGCATGCTTGATGCAAAGATGGGCATAAAGAACAGAAAAATAGTTCTTTTTCTGGATCAGTGCACTGCTCATAAAGTTGAGGGGATCGTGTTGCGACATGTTAAAATAATGTATTTTCCTCCAAATACCACAAGTAAACTGCAACCATTAGATCAGGGCATAATTTCTAGTGTTAAGAGAAATTACAGACAGCAGTTGGTGCTCTATATTTTAAGAAATGTGGATGAAACAAATGATCTTACAAAATGTAAATGGAATATATTGCAGGCCATGCATAGGCTCTGCCTATCATGGAATTATGTTCAGTCAGCCTCTATTAATAAATGCTTCATAAAGGCAGGACTTATGAGGACAACATATGAGGAAGATGAAATATCAGATTATGAACCTTTGGAATGGGATGAAATCAATAAAATAATTCATCTTCAAATATCATTTAATGATTTTGTTAATGTTGACACTTCCCTATTAACTTGTGCACCAACTGAGGGAGAAATGGTAAAAGAAGTGGAGATAGAAGTTGAAAGGGAGACTATAGCAGAGACTAATAAGGAAGAAGAAGAAAATGATGAAGAGGAAATAATTCCATCTCCAAAAAAGAGTGAAGTGCAAGAGGCTTTGAGTGTGCTAGAAAGATTTTTTATGAATATGGAGGATTGCAGTGGTGATAATCTCTTGCTACTAAATAAAATAGAAAATGTTGTATCCAATGAATTTAAGAAAAAGATGACACAGACTGAAATTACCAGCTTTTTTTCCAGTAAACAATAGGTAGAGTACATATTCATTTTTTGTTCAGTTAGGTTGGTATTTATATTATAAATATATTAAATTTATGTTGTGTATATATAAATATACTAATATAATAATTAAAAAGACAATAGTACTTTTAATTACCAGTTTGTGCATTTATGAATAATAATATGAAGGTCTTACGGTAAACCTCTTTATAGTGAACCTCCATTCATCAAAATGCCTAAAAATCTGGTCCCTTCCATTTCGATATATAGAGGTTTTACTGTATATGGTAATTGGACCGCAAAGGGTTAAAGAGATTGTGTGAACTTAAGCAGAAAGTAGCTGTACTACTGTCGAACGACAATTCTGATCTTGATAAATACTACAAGATTTTGATTTGAAATTGAAACCTTCCTATCTTGTGGACGTTTCAGATTTTGAATTAATTAAATTTGTCTCTTCAAGAATCACTGAAGAATGTATATTAAATGCGTAGTAAAATTGAAGGATTTAGAAATATATTGAGATTATGGATTAATAGAGCTGAAGACAACTGTTTGTTAGGTTAATGGAGCTACTCACTGAAATGAAAGAGAATGATAATGAAGATTATAATGCTGTAGAACTTATATGAATTATTTTTAATCGCTTAAATGTGCTTTTCTGTAAATTTGACGAATATTCTTCTTCAAACAAAGATCCTAGAGAAGGTAGTCTTTGGATATTAGATCCATTTACTGATAATCATGGAAATAACATATCACTAGAAAAAGAAGTTGCTAGCAGATTTTTCTTCAGACAGTACATTAAAAGATCTGTAAATGTAAATAAAGATCTTTTATACTTTATTGGACTTAATCTTTCTCTTTCTCATCTTGAATTTTTTAACACTTTTCCACGAATTTTGTAATGTGGATAACTACTGATGTTATAACAAAAGGTACACAAAAGCATTTGATCTTTTAGACTGTGTGCAACCAGCAAACAGAAACCTATGCACAGTAGAGAAAATCTCTATAAAAACAAGAAACGCTGGCACAAAGAATCTCCCAGACCCATAAGTCAATAGATGGTGAATTCGAGGAAAAGTACTGAGAAGGCCTGGCATTAAAGTTAAATATAAGGTTATAAAATTAAGAAAACAAAAACTGTGTCATCTAAAAGACCGCATGCAACCTCTTAATGGTTAAGAGAATCACAGTTACTGACACTGGATGATGAGGTAATTAGCAACCCTAAGAGAATCATAGTTACTGCCCTTAACCCTGGAGCACTCACGCTGAGCCTAATAGGCTCGCTGAGTCATTTTCTTTTTGTTTACATATAGATAGTTTGAAGTAGTATTGGGAATTCCTGCTCTACCTTCCCCCCTCCTTATGATTCATCTCTGAAGATAAGTAAATTCTTTTCAGTGCTTTTGCTATAGCCCTGGTGTAAAGTTCTTTGTGTAACTATGTTGATCTGAGCCTCTCAGACTCAGCGCGAGTAATCCCGAGACTGTGGTAAGTTATTTAGATTTTCAATTCATTTCTTCTATGACGCATTATTTTTTTAAATAATTAATTTTAACTCATGTATTTGATATTTTCGTACTTTTCATTAAATTCTGGACTTGTTTATAGTAATGGCTTCTAAAAAATTAGGTTGGATCCGGATACCAGCAAATACATATATCGATGTGATTCGTCATTTGCTGACTGAGCCTCTTCCCGAAGAGTCAGCACCTCTAATTTAACCTCCAAATTGATAGTTTTACGAGATCTCTTCGCTGAAGCAATTTCTGCACGTTTTTTTCCCATAAGTGTTGTGTACAAATTAACAAATTAAAAAATCAATCGTAGTACGTTGGAACACACTCAATTCTAAAAATGGGCAGGCTTTTGAACTGCCTTGACGGAACAAGCAATGCCAAAAGGGAGAAAAAACTCTAGACTCAATACATGTCCCGATCTGTTTGGTGTTACAAATTAGACGACTTTGTAGGCATTATCAGAGAAAAGATACAATGTATTACTTCTATGATGGTGCCTTTTCTACTGAGAGGGGGAGGTGCACATTTGGGTGTGTCCACTGACTCAAATATCATTCCCCTTTCTCCTTCGGATTTTCCTGCTCCTATACTCGAATCAACATTGCTTTTAGATACCGAAAACCCACACACACAAATAGATTTATTCCAATTGACTGACAACATTGCCCTAGCCAAAAAATAGCAATTCCCTTGTCCATAGATTACTCTGTGTGCCATTCAACCAGTAAGATTTCAAGAAAGACTTATCTTTAGCTTTAAAAAATGTCCCAAAGGAAAGTGTTAGAAATGAGAATAAAGAAAAAACAATGAGTTTAACTAGGAAAATAAAGATACTGGACAATCTCTGTACTGATGATCGTATCAACGAGGTTGGTTGAGAGTATGGTACATATTAACGACTATTCGGAAGGGTGAAGATAGCATTAAGAGTGCATGCTATCAATGCAGGTCAGTTTTTTACCATGTCATTTTTTTCGGTTTGATCATTAAACTGTCCCCATAATAAATAATTTAAAAGAATCTAATGATATTAAATATTATTATACATGAACACTATAATTAAATTTTAAATAACATGCACGTAGTCCTCAGTCAATGAGGTAAATGCATTCCTTAAAAGTACTGCATTCAGCAAAAAATCTATTTCCCATAAGAATGCATATGATAATGATAGTTCTAAAGATAAATAAATTAAAAAAACCTTGTAACTTCCACATATGTATATGCAGTTTTGGGCAACCATGGTTTTGTTGCAGAGTAACATCATCAGATGTCAGCAATGTAACTAGCCTCCCAAATCTGGGAGAGCCAGCCCAAAAGCTAAATATATTTCTGGGGCGCACCAAATTTTCAAAGTTAATACATATAAAAGCATAGCTCAGTATTTTTGTGCCAATGCTCAATTAGCATCAATTAAGCCTTTAATAGACCAAAGGATAGCTTTATTTGCTTTGCACTTTTGTTTAAGCAACAAAATTATCAATCTTTATACACAGCAACGTAAATATATACTGACAATTATTCAAAACGTATGCTAAAGCTACAGGGATTTGAATTCTGTCTTCAAAAATAAGAAACTACAATTTCTAAACTTTCCAACAGTTCAAGTTCTGAGTTCGAATCTTGTCAGAAAATGATTTAAAAAACCAAATACCGTATTCACCCAAATTCAAGACGACCCTGAATCTAAGACGACCCCCCATTTTGATGATTCCAAAAGAGAAAAAAGCTCAAATTGACCTTCACGACATTTTAAAATCATAAGATCACATCACAAATAGAACCATTCAGGTTTTCAAACAAATTACCGTATTCACCTGAATCTAAGACGACCTTTTTTTCCAAATTTTCAGTTGTAAATATCAAGAGTCGTCTTACATTCGAATACGAAGTATATTTAAGCATTTAATCAATGGTTTTTACAACAAATGGTATATTAGAGTAAACAATTCACAACAGCAAATTCAAGTACGTACATAAAGACGTGAAATAAACAAATAGTAATAACAATAAGAAAAACATGACGGGAATAATAATTATTTAGACTAATAATCATCGTCGACGATCATAACACAGACGACTTACTTTCACCTTGCACGTAATGCCAACCGCAATGGCAAAACAAATGAGAGCGGAAATCATCGGGATTCCCCTTTCAAACGACGCACCGCGATTCACTAAGTGTGACAGTAACTTTGAGTTGTGCATTCTTGATTTAAATGCACAACCCTTAAGTTAAAATGACAGATCATGTTGAAGTACGTGGCACGAGTGCAAAGGGAAAGTTAACAAAGGAATTAGACGGAGCTAAGATACAAATTTTAAGCTGATCGTGATAAATTACGCCGAAAAAACTAATAACTGTGATGCGAGTAGAAAGTTCGGTGTATCTGAGGCAAATGTGCGTCGATGGAAACTCTCAAAACAGGAACTAGAAAAAGCCACAAGGAAGTCGCTCAGTGGTCCAAAATTAGGCCGATTTCATGGCACTGAAGAAGAAGTCAAGTTTGTGCGCCCCATGAGGAAGAACGGTATGCCTGTTTCGACTGAAAGTATTATACTTAAAGCTAATGAAATTACTAGAGGACTATATATATCAATGCAAGAATTCAAGGCCAGCAGAAGTTGGTGCGTGAGAATGATGCGACGAAATAATTTTTCTTTACGGCGACGAACTTCGCTGTGTCAGAAATTGTCAAAGACTATGTTGAAAAACTTCTCGCTTACCAGAAATACGTAATTGGACTTAGAAAAACCAATAATTACCTTTTGAGCCAAATAGGAAATGCGGATGAAACTCCGGTTTTCTTCTACATGCCATCTAATTATACTGTGAACGAAAAAGGTGTGAAGTCCGTCCTAATTAAAACTACAGGCAACGAAAAAATGCGAGTCACGGTAATGTTGGCGTTTTAGCAGATGGGACTAAATTACCACCATATGTGATTCTAAAGCGGAAAACAATGCCTAAGAAACATTTGCCAAGTGGATTAATAGTTAGGTGTCAAGAAAAGGGGTGGATGACTAAAGAACTAATGAGAGATTGGTTACATGTGGTGTGGAATAGACGGCCAGGAGCTTTACTGAAACAAAGAGCAATGCTTTCACTGGATGCATTCAAGGACACTTATCTCCTGAAATTAAAAACATAATGAGTGCGATGAATATTGATCTTATTGTAATACCTGGAGGAATGACATCGCAACTTCAAGTTTTAGATGTTGCTGTCAATAAGTGTTTTAAAATTAATGTAAAGGTTTTGTATTCTGAGTGGTTACAGAGTGGAACTCACACTTTAACACCAAAAGGAAATCTTAAGAAACCTGAAGTTGCAATGCTCTGCCAATGGATCAAGGCATCGTGGCAACAAATAAATGCAAAAGTAATAGTGAAAGGATTTAAGAAATGCTGCTTATCTAATGCCATGGATGGGAGTGAGGATGATGTTTCATGGGAGACTGATGATGAAATTGAGAGTGATAAAGATAGTGAGCGTGAGGAAAATAGTGAAGGTTGCATAGACAGTGATGATGACTAACACAATAAAATGATTTTGTGCAGCACTTGGATTGAAATGTTTTTTTGTTGTCCTGAAATGAGTGTATTCTTTCAATGTATTTACTTTATTTTTAATGTTATCTTAAAATGAATGCTACCATTTAATTTGTTTGAAAACCTGAATGGTTCTATTTGTGATGTGATCTTATGATTTTAAAATGTTAAAAGACAATGACATTCAAGAAAAGTATAAGAGAAAATAAATATTTGACAAGATTTATAATTTTTGTAGTCATGAAGGTCAATTTGAGCTTTTTTCTCTTTTGGAATCATCAAAATGGGGGGTCGTCTTAGATTCAGGGTCGTCTTGGATTCGGGTGAATACGGTAAATGGTAGCATTCATTTTAAGATAACATTAAAAATAAAGTAAATACATTGAAAGAATATACTCATTTCAGGACAACAAAAAAACATTTCAATCCAAGTGCTGCATAAAATCATTTTATTGTGTTAGTCATCATCACTGTCTATGCAACCTTCACTATTTTCCTCATGTTCACTATCTTTATCACTCTCAACTTCATCATCAGTCTCCCACAAAACATCATCCTCACTCCCATCCATGGCATTAGATAAGCAGCATTTCTTAAATCCTTTCACTATTACTTTTGCATTTATTTGTTGCCACGATGCCTTGATCCATTGGCAGAGCATTGCAACTTCAGGTTTCTTAAGATTTCCTTTTGGTGTTAAAGTGTGAGTTCCACTCTGTAACCACTCAGAATACAAAACCTTTAAATTATTTTTAAAACACTTATTGACAGCAACATCTAAAACTTGAAGTTGCGATGTCATTCCTCCAGGTATTACAATAAGATCAATATTCATCGCACTCATTATGTTTTTAATTTCAGGAGATAAGTGTCCTTGAATGCATCCAGTGAAAGCATTGCTCTTTGTTTCAGTAAAGCTCCTTGCTGTCTATTCCACACCACATGTAACCAATCTCTCATTAGTTCTTTAGTCATCCACCCCTTTTCTTGACACCTAACTATTAATCCACTTGGCAAATGTTTCTTAGGCATTGTTTTCCGCTTTAGAATCACATATGGTGGTAATTTAGTCCCATCTGCTAAAACGCCAACATTACCGTGACTCGCATTTTTTCGTTGCCTGTAGTTTTAATTAGGACGGACTTCACACCTTTTTCGTTCACAGTATAATTAGATGGCATGTAGAAGAAAACCGGAGTTTCATCGGCATTTCCTATTTGGCTCAAAAGGTAATTATTGGTTTTTCTAAGTCCAATTACGTATTTCTGGTAAGCGAGAAGTTTTTCAACATAGTCTTCTGACAATTTCTGACACAGCGAAGTTCGTCGCCGTAAAGAAAAATTATTTCGTCGCATCATTCTCACGCACCAACTTCTGCTGGCCTTGAATTCTTGCAATGATATATTAAGTCCTGTAGTATTTTCATTAGCTTTAAGTATAATACTTTCAGTCAAAACAGGCATACCGTTCTTCCTCATGGTGCGCACAAACTTGACTACTTCTTCTTCAGTGCCATGAAATCGGCCTAATTTTGGACCACTGAGCGACTTCCTTGTGGCTTTGGCTTTTTCTAGTTCCTGTTTTGAGAGTTTCCATCGACGCACATTTGCCTCAGATACACCGAACTTTCTACTCGCATCACAGTTATTAGTTTTTTCGGCGTAATTTATCACGATCAGCTTAAAATTTGTATCTTAGCTCCGTCTAATTCCTTCGTTAACTTTCCCTTTGCACTCGTGTTACGTACTTCAACATGATCTGTCATTTTAACTTAAGGGTTGTGCATTTAAATCAAGAATGCACAACTCAAAATTACTGTCACACTTAGCGAATCGCGGTGCGTCGTTTGAAAGGGGAATCCCGATGATTTCCGCTCTCATTTGTTTTGACATTGCGGTTGCCATTACGTGCAAGATGAAAGTACGTCGTCTGTGTTATGATCGTCGACGATGATTATTAGTCTAAATAATTATTATTCCCATCATGTTTTTCTTATTGTTATTACTATTTGTTTATTTCACTTCTTTATGTACGTACTTGAATTTGCTGTTGTGAATTGTTTACTCTAATATACCATTTGTTGTAAAAACCATTGATTAAATGCTTAAATATACTTCGTATTCGAATGTAAGACGACTCTTGATATTTACAGCTGAAAATTTGGAAAAAAAGGTCGTCTTAGATTCAGGTGAATACGGTATATAAACGTCATCACCGATTTACGTGCTTTTCTTATGGGACAACAATGGGGCAAAATTAGCCCCCAGCAGCTCATCCCGGTCCACCAAATTCTTGCCACACGTAGCTCTCATATGTATTAACTTATCCTGAAAATTTGGTTTCCCTAGGTTGAACTGTTTCAGAGATATTGTCTGCATAGTCGGATGGACAGACAGACAGACAAAGTGAATACACAGCGATTTGTAAAAAAATCACTAAAAATTAAGCAAATTAGAAACATGAACATAAAATATGATTTTGTAATATTTTTCATTTCTATGCTATGTGATTCTCTGTAATTTGCAAGTATTTGCATAATATTATCAAAAATAACATGGTTAGAATTTATAAATGCTCTTTCTCCTCAAAATAATGGACTTTACTTTAAAATGTATGCTTCAAACATATTTGCCATATGGCAACTTATGATTAATAATCCATAAATAAGTTTCAGTTCTAAAGTCATAAATGAAAATATATAAAAAAACATTTTTAAGTTATACTCTTTTTAATTAAAGAAGGCCAGAGACTACGGCGAGATGGATTAATTAAAACATAAGTACTCCTTAACAGTACAAAGTGAGAATATTTAGAGACAAAATAAACAATGAAAAAGGGGTAAACAAAAACCTGGTAAGGAAGGAATCGAAGAAAAGAAAAACAAAAGTAACAGTTACAGGTTTACGGGGAAAAAACCCTCGCTGGTGCCACACGTTCATGCACTCATTTCCTCCCCAAAGGAAAAAAAATTTTCCGTCAGGAGAACAATCACTCAAACACGCACTCAAACAACAAAAAGGAAACAATAAAAAAGAAAGGGAAACCTAGCCCATCCTAATGATGATGTGGAATGAAGGTCTGGCGTGTGGTTTAAAAGTGTTAATGGAGAAATGTTTATGTGAAAGTAAAAGAAGGGGGAAGCATTGGCCATTAGACTATAAAGAGGGAAATGGGAGAAGCGGGCCAAAATCATTGTTCATAACGGTTCCTTTATATTTTGCGATGAGCATACTTTCGTAGGCGTCCAGTAAAAAATTGTTATGTACAAATTTCAAGAGTGATAAATTATCAATGGTAATGGGATGATTATATTCCTGTATGTAAGATGCTACACTGAAATTAACAAACCTACCAAATTTAAAATATGCCATATGTTCCTTAAAACCCCCGCAAGAAATTTTATAAATACCTGATTTCTGTAAAGGGGGTATGGTGTCTTTCAGATTGTGGAGGAGGTTAATAAGTTTATTTTGGTTAACTAGTACAGTTATAAAACTTAACCTTTTATTATAATTTATTTATTTTATTGATTTATTTATAAATTTATCACTTGACATGATATCTAAAAGGAAATGTAATAGTGATAATGCAAGTGAATCAAATAAAAGAGTGCATAAGACTCATAGCTATGAATTGAAATTAGAAATTTAAAGCGTGTTGAGAAAGGTGAAAGCCATACTAAAATCACACGATCGTTGGGAATGTGTCGTTCAACAGTCCTAGGCGTGGTGTTGTGATCCTAAATTGGAAAAACTTTTAAAACTTTGGGTAGAGAATAAGTGTCTGAAACACATTCCTATTAATGAGACCATGATTAGAGCAAAGGCTGCAGATGGCCCGGCTCACCAAGTCGTTTGTAACAAACGGATCGCGCGAGCTGGACCAGGCCATCTGCAGCAGATCCCTGCATACATCTATCTATACATACAACTATATATTGCAACGAAATTAATATAAAAGTTGTTAAAAAGCACAAAATAACTTGCAGCCTTGCCAGTTAATTTAAGGTTATGCAAACCTGCCCTTCTCTTAAATCTGCCAAACCAGCCATAACTTGCACTAAATGGAGGCTCATCAACAGAAATTTCATCCATCCTTTCCTTCAAATCATCATAGAGATCCTTAGCCTTTGCTCTAATCACGGTCTCTCTAATAGGAATGTGTTTCTGACACAGATCATCTACTCAAAGTTTTAAAAGTTTTTCCATTTTAGGAATCACAACACCGCACCTAGAACTGTTGAACGACACATTCACAACAATCGTGCGATTTCAGTATGGCTTTCACCTTTCCCAACACGCTTTAAAATTTCTAGTACTACTCATTCCTCCATTTAAATAACATAAGAATGGATGAGGCGGATTTGATTTAATTTAGATTTTTAAATTACGTAAAATAATCATACAAACAAATATTTATTTTTTCCTTTCTAGTGCAAAAAATAAATAATACATTTAAAATATTTATTATTTAATTTATTCATAATTTAATATTGTTGTATTAACATATTAATAATGTTATTCTATCTTTATATAACGTGAGGGGAGACTTAATAATTTTTTCCCGAGATGCGGGAACGTATCCCCTGATTATAACATGCAAGTCTATGGAAAAACAACGTTCGACATTCGACAATTCGAGATTTGACCACGTTTTCAGGAACGCATTCCTGTCAAATCTCGGGAGTCGTCTGTACAATGAAAATTTTCATTAAGATCCAAATATTTTCTTGAACCCATAACTTTGTTTTATATTTTTCAATGCACTTTATAAAAAGAGTATAACTTTAAAATGTTTTGTTATATATTTTTATTTTATACTTTTTAGTTAAATGAATTTATAATTATGACAATGAGATCAAATTGTGATGTATTAATTTGCATCAAACATTACTATTCAATACAGTAAACCCTCGATTTAACAGACTAATAGAGGGAGGGGCTGTCCGTTAAAGCTGAATGTCTGTTAAATGGCGAATGGGATTTTTTCGAGCCCAAGAACACACTCGTACATGAAAAAACCTACTTTACTGATAGTACATAATATGATGGGGCAGAAAAAAGTCGGGGATGGAAAAACATCGGTGGCAAGAAAAACATTGGAGGTGGGAAAAACACTGGGGTGGGAAAAACAACAGGAGCAGAAAAAACACAGGGGGCAGTAAAAACACCGGGGGTGGAAAAAAGTCGGTGGCGGAAAAATTTCGGGTCCAGCAAATTTTGTCCGTTAAATCCGAAGTCCACTAAACCGAGATCCGTTAAATCGAGGGTTTACTGTACTGAAATCTATAATGTAGCTATTATTGTTATAAAACTTTCATAGGGATTTTTTTTAATTATGACATTTTGCCAAACTATGATTTTATGCTGTGCTCTATGCAGCCCCTTCTAAATGCTTTTCCCAGAACTGAACAAGGACATTATTTAGCCTTGAAATGATTAAAATATATCTGGACTTTTAAAATAGCAGATGAGACTATTAACAATATATAAAACTTAAACTGCAGGTGCTAAGTCTACCTGTAAATTATCAACTGAAATTAAGTTTTTATTGAAAATTAATTACTTTTCACTCTCATGCATACCATAAAATCTATCAATTTGGCTACCAAAAAACACATTCATCTCATGTTTAAAAAATTGTCCATTGATTCTGCATGTGAATTCTTATTAATTTATGCTCAACAATTCTTTTAACAATTCACTAGAAATCTAAGTCACTGAAATTCAAAATTTTAATAAAATGCATAAGAATTTACCACTGTGGAACTAAATCTGACAGGATGCAGTGCTCCTGTAATGAAATACATCTAATCACAGGAAATTTCCACTGTATTTTTATAGCCTCTTAAGAAAACTTTTAGTAAAATTGTAAGTAGATGATGTTTAAGAGAAAATCCAAACAATTTAAATTTTCTTAACTGGAATTCATAACAATATTTCTTGCAAACACAATAAATTTGATCGCCAAATCTGTGGGTGTCAGCCATGAAACAACTATATTTGTCAATAAAGATTTTATTGCTAAGATGTGGAGATTGATTTAATCTTAACTGGTTTAGACATTTACTTCAGTCACCTTCGGTTTCTTTTGCCAAACACTGTGACTGATTTTCTCCTAGCTTAACTAAACGTTCTTCTCATTGTTCTTGTGTTTCTTTATTTACATGAAATTCATAATTTACTTTGAACTTTTCTAATCGTTCCAATCGTTTATTTTTACTTTCATTCTCTATACTCATTCTTCTACTCTTATTTTCTTGTAGTACCTATATGTTTTGTCTTGTTAATCTCACTAGCCTTCCTTTCTCCGTTTCATGGATAGTTTTTTTCATGTCTCGAGTTTCTATGACTTAAAGTACAATTACATCCTTAAAATCACACTCAGTATAGCATGGTTTGTTTTCAATCGTATCGCATTTTCTTGCTGCTTGGTGTCACTAAGTGAGCGATAAGTATAGCAATCGCAATCTGTTCTAGAATTACAAAATAAAATGAAACTACAAAGAACGTAACAACTGTTTAAATATTTTTAATTGGGGGACGTCCTAATATATTTTATTATGTACTACTTTTGTTTCAAAATTATTAATATACATTTATATTTTGGATATGAAAGCATGTATATATCTGTTAATAAAAGAGTATAACAAAGTACAAACCTTCATTAGATGACGTGGTTGGATTCACTAAAGCATCTTTCATTGCTTTGACAATGTTAGGCAAGGCATAGTTCAAACTCTTTGGAAGACTCCCATCAGGCTCACCTAAAACCAAATTGTTCAAAATTATTACATGTACAGTGATATACTCATATATCAGACCATATGTCATTTTCTTTTGCCAATTTGTGTGTAATTTATAACGTGAAAACTAGTAATTATGAGGAGGTATAAAAAAGTAATTATATGCTAATATTTGACTAAAGACTTGAATCCTTCAGCAACAACAACGGGAGATCGCCTCAACTAATATCCCATGCGTCCTGGCACAGTTATATAAAAATTTTATTCTCAATGTATACTGGATCATGCCCATTAAGGATGGAAATAAGCCCATCTTGGCTGCCATTCTATGAATTCTTTACACAGTTCATGACAATGAAACAATGAAGAAAAAGAACACTTTGGACATCAGGACTATGCTTAAGACCGGCAAGTAAGAAATTATAAAGATAGAGATGAAAAGGGATAAGAAAATGTATTAGGTTTGTCTGAAGTAAGGTGGAAAGAAGATGGAGAATTCTGGTGTGAAGATTTCAGGGTAATTTAGAGTGGAGGAAAGTTTCAGATAAGAAAGCAGAGCAATTAAGCAACTGTTAAATGTTAGTGGAGGGCAAGGCAGAACCAATAAACATAGTCATTATGCAAGTATATGTGCCAAAGAGTGATCATAGCGAGAAAAAGAATTGGATGAATTGTACAATCAACTCGAGGAAGTTATGAGAGAAGTAAAGGCCAAAAAGAATTTGGTAGTCATGGGAGATTAGAATGCTATAGTGGGGTAAGGCAAGTAAAGTAGCAAGGTTGGGGATTTTGGCCTAGGAAATAAGAATGAAAGAGGATAGAAAATGTTATATTTTTGTAAATGAAACAAATTGATAGTTACAAATATATAATTTAAGCATCACAACAACCAAAAATAAACTTCAGGAGTCATACAGAGATATCAGAGTAGTAGTAGTAATTAGGTTTTTAGGTGCGTCGACAGCTAAGGTCATTTTGCACCGTCAAATTCTGTTAGAGAAAATCAACATACATCACAACATCCATGCCCGAAGCGGGATTCGAACCCGCGACCTTTGGGATAGAAGGCAGCCACACTGCCTACCAGTCTAACCCGGCTGGCAGAGATATCAGATTGATTATTATATTATAAAGATATAGGAATAGTTTGTTGAACTCATGGTTTTCCAGAGGCAGATGCAGACTTTGTGTGAGTTTTCTGGCATCCACTTGGCCTATTACTGTCGTAGTTTTATTTAAAAGACTACACAGAAGGGAGAATGGAAACCTGGTGCAGGCATTAGCCTACTCTTTACAAAGATTGCCAAGGAGGCCAGCTGCTTAACATCCCTTCTGAAGGATGGAGTGCTGATTTGTACAGTCTCCTTAAACTACACAAGTAGGGGACAGGGTGATTCCAGGTTGAAAAAGCTGACTCTGCCAGATTTGAAAATTGGCATTTATGAGATGACAAAAGTGGTTGACAGGAAGTCTGAGCGAAGATATTAATAAAAAGAGGTTTATGAAAACTCTGATATGAAGTGTAGCATTATATGGGTCTGAGACATGGACAATGAGAAAAGAAAATGTGAGTAGATTAGAGGCAGTTAAGATGTGGGTATAGAGTTGACTAGAGAAAATTGTAATCCACTAGGGAAGCCTGAATTTTGTGGAGTTCCATAATAAGAGACAAATAATACAACAAAACTATGTAATATATAATATTACGCAGTCATATGACCACATTTCAATGCTACAATGTCATCATCATTCATTGGTTACTTCTTACTGTCCCACTGTATATAAATCTGTGAAACTTTTGGTATATTCACCTGATGATGACATTGTTATGTTGAAACCTGGTTACAGTTACAGTCAACCTCAGTTATACAAGGATTTTTTTTCATTCCCTGACCGTTTTACTAGACTATATCCCTGTAGCTACCTTGGTTATACCGGCCTCATGTATAATGGATCTTCGGTAACAGATTTCTGCGGCATCCCCTAACAATAAATTTTCCTCGGCAAAATAATGTATTGTTCACAATCATCAAGGTGTGTTTGCAGGGTTTAAAGAACCTGTTTGCGATTCAGATGACTCACTCATCACAGAAACATGAGTAATGGCCTCCTCATATGCTCTGCCACATGACAGGGTGATGAGTCACGTGATTTGGTATGTAAAAGGTATGTAAATATGTAATGGCCCAACTTTTAATAAAGTCAGTCAGTTTTTAGCAACTCTTAACATTTTTTTACAGCTACAAAACCATGAAGAAACAGCGCCATG
Organism: Uropetala carovei; assembly: GCA_036926305.1. NCBI lineage: Eukaryota > Metazoa > Arthropoda > Insecta > Odonata > Petaluridae > Uropetala > Uropetala carovei. The sequence continues at coordinate 722,490 of JAXCHB010000127.1, forward strand.
CTTTAACTTTATCTGAGAAATATGAAATTATTTCCTTTTGGGAATGCAATAAGCATTTAAGGAAAAAGGATATTGCTCAGCACTTTGAAATTCCAACCAATACACTTGGAGATTTGCTAAATAACACAGCAAAAATTAAGCAATCTTTTGAAAACAGCAGCCGTAGAGCTGATGCAAAATGACATAGGAAGACTAAATTTGATAGCGTCGACATAGCTTTGCTGGCCTGGTTTAAAAAAATGAGAATGAATAATCCTGAGATAGCAGTAAGCGACTTAGTCTTTTTGGAAAAGGCAATAAAGGATGGGTGTCTATAAGGGCCTTTTCCAGCCCCAGAATTGGTGGAAAAATTAAAATAAAATAAAACTGTTTAAGCATTCCACAATAGTTTGATATCATATCTGTTGTAGTATGAAAGAATTTTTGCTAATGTAAGTGGTTTTAAAATGTTTCCATGGCTCTAAGTTCTACTCTGCTAGCATTTTTTATGAAATAATATCCAAATTGCGTACTTTTTCGAGTAATTACATATTGAGCGCATTGAGGCACCACTTTCTCCGTTGGATATGTTGCATGATTAGACTAGATACACATCATATCATAATAAGAATGTGGTGCCTCAATGCGCTCTTACTTAAAAGTGAACTTTTCGTACTTACGCGGCAGCATAGCTAGTATGAACTGACTACTTCTGTTGGTGTAGCTTCAAAATAAACTAACCAAAAAGTACAGGAAGAGGTAAAATATCAACAGTAGCATTCATAATAACATATAAAAGCTGCAAACAAATTCAAGAAATACATTAACAGTATGAACAGGCAATGAAAATATACTTAGCAATTACATGCAAAGAGAATTAGTTACAATGTTATGAAAACAAGTTCGTTTTGCTTACAATTCTTGAAATAGCAAGTTATTATGGATGCTAACTATCGAAAAGGTTCGTGTATCATCGGTAGTTCCCACATCACTAACCAGGAAGTGCGGTAGTGTCGGATACTGTATCAGTATGATGAACAAAGTCCAGATGAGCGCTTGAGTGTTGGAACTTTTCTTTTGAAAGTTAAGCTGAGGATAGTTTACTGTCTGCTGCTGTTAATATGCCGAAAAACACATTTTGTCAGTGTAACAGAAAATGTGCTAAAGCCCCTGAATTCTTCTTTTTCTGTGTTCAATCTAAAGATTGGTTGGCAGCAGTTCTCCACGCTGTCCGGTCCTCAGCCAATCGCTTCATTCTGTCATAAGTTTCACATCCCACATCATCCAGTATCTGTTTAATGAACCCAGGGTCGGCCTGAGATATGGGCAAGCAGAGTGGCTGCCCGGGGCACCAAAGTGTTGGGGGTGCTATCCTGATCAATAGTCCATGCATTACTTGCAGTCGAATAAATATTGGACAGCAATTCACACTGTGAAAGGGGCTAGAATCTTATGGCATTCCTTTCATTTTTTCATTATCAATAAGTTTTACATAGCGATGAATAAATTAATGTGCACTTTGTAAATATCTCAACAAACATTTACGGAAGGGTGCTGGAGTGCTATCCCACCCAGGGCGCCAAAATTGCTCAGGCTGCCGCTGAATGTACCCCAGCCTTGGTCTACCACAGCAGTTTCTTCCCTCCACTGTGCCTTCTAGAATAGTCTTTATCAGCCCTTCTCGCCTCAAAATGTGTCCGATCCATATGTCTCTCCTCTTTTGCAACATTTTCCACAAACCCGGTCTCTCCTCTATTCTCGTCAGCACTTCTTCGTTTGTCACCCTGTCCACCAAAAGAATCTTTAACATCCTTTGATAGCACCACATCTCGAATGCCTCTATTCGCTTCTGCTCAGCTACCCCGAGCGTCCAGGTCTCACTGCCGTACAGTAGGACACTCCACACAAAGGTCTTCACTAGGTTCTTCCTTATCCCCTTGCTGATGCTGTTGGATGTGAAGAGTTTCCTCTTTTTATTAAAAGCCACTTTTGCCTGGTTTATCCTGCTCTTCACTTCTCTTTTACTTCTTCCATCCGATGTTATCTTGCTTCCCAGATAGGTACACTCTTCAACATTCTCCAGTGGTTCACCCTCCACCATGCCCTGGACTTGTATGTATTTTCTACTCAACATGAGGATCTTTGTCTTTCCTCTGTTGATCTTCATGCTGTACCTGGCACTAAGGGTGGCCTCCATCTCAGCCAGTGTAGCCATCAACTCCTGCTCACTCTCGGCCAGCACTGCGATGTTGTCCGCAAAGCGGAGCATGTCCACCCTTTTCCCCTGCACCTTCACCCCTCCCAGCCGCTTCCTCACATCGTCCAGCCCTTTCTGGATGTACACATTAAACATAACAGGTGAGAGAGAGAGCAGCCCTGCCTCACTCGCTTCCTGATTCTGGCCTCCTGCTCGTGCTCCCCACATCTCACCATCGCCACCTCATCTCTGTATAACTTCCAGACCACTCTCCTCTCCTTGTACTTTACACCTGCCTGCTTTAGCACCCGAAACAACTGACTCCACTCAACATTATCAAACACTTTCTCCAGATCAGGGGTTCTTAACCTTTTTTGTGCCATGGACCCCTTTGAGAGTCTGTTGAAAGCTACGGACCCCTTCTCAGAAAAATATACATAAACGCATAAATAAAAAATTTTACATATAAATAATAGATTGTATTACAAGGAAAAATCGTTGCGCTCACATACAGTCATATTCAAAATATAAAAACAATCTTTACAAAGAATATATACCTTTTTTCATGCAAAAAATCAATCACAATTCCCTGAATAAAATGAAATATATATAAATTTAAAATTAAAATTTAATTCTGTTTAAAAGGACATTTCAGTGAGAAGGCTGTTGCTGTTTAGCTTGAATAAGAAGATGAAATTGCGGAGGGGTCTTTCACAAGGCAACACGCATGTCATGTTTGACATCCAATCGATTTTGATTTTTTGTTTTGATGGTGACAAGTGTTGAAAATCCTGACTGGCAAAGATATGTGGTTTAAAATAGAATTAGACCCCCATAGCTCACTTTACCAGACGAGGGTAGGCATGTGTCAAGGAACACCAAAATTCTCCAAGACTCTTCAAGTTAAACTCAAGTCGTATCAAGTTATTTGTCCTAAGATCAACGAGGTCATCTTCGGCAAGGTCTGCATCATTAATACAATTTATATCAGCAAGGAAAGGATTGCAAATCTACAGTTCAACTTTAACGTCATCTGAGCAGAAGTAACCTTTGAAAGAGTTCTGCAGTGTTTCCAGGTGTCTGTACATTTCTGCCTGCAAAGAAATTGACAGTTTTTTCTCTCTCAACTCCATCCTGAAAAAGCTCTTCCTCCAGCATTGGAAAGTTTGCATAGTTGTCGGCCTCCAACCTCCTCTTCCACAGCGGCAGCTTAGCCAAAAGAGCTTGTAGTTTTTCAGTAGCATCCATAATGGTGACTGCAGGACCTTGAATTGAAAGATTTACCTCATTCATATGGCTAAAAATATCCACCAGGTAAGCCAAGTCATGGATAAACTCCTCCCTGTCAAACTGTTCCAAGAGTGGGCTTTCCTTTTCTTTCAAAAAATGTGAAACTTCTGCCCTAAGTTCTAACAAGCGCTTCAAGACGTCCCCTGGAAAGCCATCGAACTTGTGTTTGGTAGAGGACTTCATATTCTGCTCCCATTTCTTGACAAAACTTTTTAAAAAGGCTATGATTCAGATACCTGACTCTGATGAAGTTGACGACTTTTACGGTAGTTGACAAAACTTCTTTCAGGATTGTTGGCAGAGTCTTTGACGCCAGTGCATGCCTATGTAGAAAACAATGAGTGACAACAACGCGAGGAGCTTCTTTTTTTTACTAAAGCAGCAAAACCAGATGTGTTGCCAAGCATCGCAGGTGCTCTATCTGTGCAAAGAGTATCAAGCTTTTCCTTCCAGTCAAAGTTTTCCTTCCAGTCAAAGTTTTGCTTGGCAAAGAAACTTTTCATCATTTCTAAGATGTCGATGGCCTTTGTTGTTTCCAAAAAGGGACTCACAAAATAGGAATTCTTCTTTGATGGCATCAGGAGCTGGGATGGATGGGATGGAGGAGCTGGCTACATAAAGTATTAAAAAATTAAATTAGTCCTAACTAATCCTTAACAATGTCGCATTTTCTGGTGCAACACTGTTTATAACCGACTTTGAGTGCATGTATTTTATTGCAATGGTATTGCTCAGGGTTATTAGAAGTTCAATGCATATGAGAAAAGTCACAATCTGTGAAGGCAAAGACAATTACCTACTCGTATATTCAATAGGTACTTAACACATTCTATATTTTGTATAAAATCTTTAACAGAAATAACAAATGTCCAAAAATAGGACATTCCTCTTGAAAAGAGGACATCTGGTCACCTTAGCATTACTTCGCAAATGACAGTTAGATACTAATGGTACAAAAGAATCAACGGTAAAGATAAACGGTAAGAAATTAGGTAAAGAGAGCAACATTTGAAGATACTTTAGCTAAATCATATGTGCAGGAGCATTTAGTTCAAGATGGATTGTACAAACATTTTGTTCACAACGAATCCGACAACATTATTCGGGTGCAGTTGCAGTCACGTCATATGTCAAGCAAGATATACAATGTGTGGATAGAGTATACTCACAGCGACGTACCAATATTTACTTGGTATTGTCAATGCAACTCCGGCGCTCGAGTTTTAGGGTGTTGCACACATGTAACATCTATTCTGTCGTGGTTGGGGTACTACTGTAACAGTCCAATAAAAGAACAAAGGTCGTCAAAGCAAAGTTATGACAATTATGTCTTGGACACTACTGAGGCATGGTCAGACGCTGAGGAAGATTCAGATTAACCATGACTATGAAAGTTTTTCACTGAATATTTGTATATTATCTTTGTAAAACATACATTCCTGTCTTAATAAATAATATTCTGCAATGTTACAAGTGCATTTTTTTCATTTTTCATCCAAAGTGCTAATAAATATCTAAAATTTTCTTCCTGCACTGTAAAGTTCTAAGCCCTATACGATACCTATATCTATTGATTTCGGAAAACAAATTTTGATTACTACTTCTAGTAGTACCAATATGTTAATCGATAGAAAAAATAGAGGAATCTAGGTGGGGACAGAAGAGGCCCTTATGGACACCCATCCTTTTTTGAAAGAACTCACAGTGAAGATATTTCTGTAGCCTGAATTGGTTGATCGAAAACTCAAGATAACATTGTTTCTAAGAAAATGTGAGGTGAATCAGCTACTGTTTGTGAAAGTGACATACATGAATGGAAGTCTAAAATTACAGCAAATTTTGGATAAGTTTTTCACTGCATGACCTTTACAATGCTGACAAAACAGGCCTCTTTTGGTGGGCATTGCCTGATTGCACTCTGGCTTTTAAAAATTAATGTATTTAAGGTGATAAAATGGCTAAAGAAAGATTGACTTGTATAATTTGTGATAGCAAGGCTAGAGAAAAGGTGCCATTGCATGTGATATGAAAGTATGAAAAGTCACGGGCTTTCAAGCATGCAAACAGAATGTCTGTTGAATGCAAGGTTAATTGTAAAGCATGGATGACATCCATCTTATTTGATGAGTGCCTGCAAAAATTTGATACGTGGATGAGGTCCGAAAAGTGCAACATCGCTCTTATTCTGGATAATTGTGCTGATCATTCTGTAAACACAGCTTCTTTGAAAAACATTGCAGCTTATTTTCTTCTTTCTAAAACATCTAAAACTCAACCCATGGATGCTGGAGTAATTAAAAATTTGAAATTACATTATCGCAGTCAACTTGCGTGCCAGCAACTAGCTGCTTATGAAGAAGCAGTTCCATGGTTGAGCCAGAAACTGTCATTAATTGTTACAGATCAGTGGTATTTAATAATGATGCAACAGATGAAGTAGATATGAGGAATGGTTTCGTAGATTTCAAAGGCTTTGACTCTGATGAAACTGATTTGAAAGCACTACGGTGCTATAGTTCCATTCCTGATGGAGTCAACTTTTCTGAGTATGCCTCTATTGATGATAGCACAGCAATTACTGAGATTCTTGCTGCTGTATCTAGCTGAGCTGTAAACAATGACAGTGATGAAATCAAGATCGGTACGTGAAGAAGAAAGCGAATGCCCGGCTATCAATGCACAGGAAGCTCTGAAAGCTTTCAAGATCAGTACTATGATGCTTGTGGTTCTGATGAAAAATAAGACATGAATCTGTTCTCTATTGAGAAGGACCTGCAAATCCAGTCATTAAGCTCAAGGAAACAAACCCATGTAACTGAATTTTGAGTTGAAATCAATAATGTGCTTTGGCTTATCCAATAAAATATGCTTTTATTTATATAACAAACTTCAGTTATAATGGATTTTTACCGCACACTCCAGGTGATTTGTTATAACTGAGGTTGATTGTACAAAAAAGTTGCTTTTTGGGTCACATGAAATTGCAAGCAATAAGTTTACTTCTCAAATCCACCCAAATAAAAAACACTTGTCATTCATATTCACTGCAAAGACAAATGTGCCACAATTTTTATAGTAAAATGCTAATATAAAAATTGGCTTGATAGACTTTGGAAGTTGGGAATTGCATTTGGGAAGAAACCTATAACACATTATGTACAACTAGAACCTAATGCCTACCATAGAAATTATTTTTCATGGAACTATACTTCTGATCAATATCTTGAAGACAATCAAGCATTTTTATTTTCTGCAAGAAGTCTGTAACAAATGTTTCTTGAACGAATTCTTCTTCATCAGAAGACTCCTCATCTTTCAATGCATTTATGTTCTCATTTTCCCCAGGTTTATGGATCAAATACTTTCGAATATTGAATTCAACACCATACTGAAAAAAAAACACAATTTTGATGATTTTACAATTGATTCACACATTTAAATCCATTTTATGTATGGCTCACTAGATAGGTAAATGGCTTTTGATTTTAAATTTAATGCTTCATTAAAAATAGGACACAAGGCAACAATTGAGAAAATTATATTATAAATTTATATTTAATTTTGCCAAACTTGAAATAAACAGAAAAGGTACAAATGCTTCAGAACAAGATTTTTTTAAAATGCGAAATTGAAATTAAAAATGTGGCACAAAGTGAAAAGTAAGAAATAGAGAATTTAGAATATTTGTGCACATGCATACATTTATCCTGTATGAACTTATTATTGGGGATTGAAGTAAGGGCTATTTACGAGTGTAGTACGGTATTATTGAGAACCGAATTAATGGAACACAAATTGGACATAATGTTATAAGGCGCTAAAAAGGACTGCGCTTTTACAGCATCAAAAGCTGAAATGAATAATATCAATCACCCGTATTACAAATAAAATAATTTTTATGGTACATCGAGTTTTTTGATTGAGCAGCAGAGCATCAAAAATAAAAAATTTCACTCACCGTTCGTGGAGATAAAGTGAAGTGAAATGCATTATCTGCAAACATCTTGCTGAACATATAAATAACATCATAATGACCTTCCCCTCTTAGGTGATCCATGAATGATTTAAGTTCTTCGATTTCTTTATATATCAAACGTATCTTCACCAATCCCCTGAATTGCAGAAAATGGCGTTCAGAAAATTGTCAATCTAAATGTAAGCAAAAGCTAAATTTTAAATCAATTTCTAATAGATTCTATTTTTACAAACGTAGAATACAGCACTGACCGATAAAGAAATCATTGGAAGAAAGTTATTAGTTATCGAAGATTTAACTTGTAATCCCGAAAACGTTCTTTTACCAAGTTTTAATTAAAAGATTCCTCCAACATAGTACTTGACTATATTGGTATTTTTAATCTGACCCAATATCAATAACACTCATAACTACAGAGACATTACCAATAAAAATTTGATATATTGGCTAAACTGAAGAAAAACTTTACCTTGTAGGTTGTTTGTAATAAAGTCCAGCACATAAGTATACCCCTCCCGATCTCATTTGAAATGAATGAGGAGGGAACATGAAACTTTTCGCAGTCTGTAGGACTTCTTCTGTGAACTCCAAAAGTTCACTATATGTCTCTCGACCACTGAAAACGGAGTATATAAAGAGTGACACCTTATTTAAATTACACATTTACCTAAATTAATACAAAATTTTGTTTTACCTGTAAATAAGTGAAAAGGACATGCTTTGCCATGCTTCTATAAAATCATCAAATCGTAAGGAGTTCTTTGCTAAAAATTTATTCAAAAGACTCTCACAATCTGTTTGAACACCCTCACCGATGTACGAATTTTCCCCGCTCATTTCTGCTCAAAGAATGGGGACCATACAAAACGAAGTACGATAAAATGTTAAACGAAACCGAATGATAGTAATTTCCTCAGGAATCGAGGTTGGCGGTGGATATACATACTTGCAACGGATTACGTTCTTCATTTTAATCATTTTTATTTTATCGCCGAAAGATGTCTCTATAGCGAATAGGCGTCTGTAACTGACACAGCAAAAGGTGGATACATGGCTTAGTTTACTCGAATCGCACGTTTTTTTCTGTTGTTATTTTGTGATTGGCTTCCTCTTTAATCACAAATAATGACTGAAAATTCTAGTACGCCTTGTGAAAATGAGTTAAACGAAATTAAAAAGTTATTATGGGGACCATATGTAAAAGATGAAGTGTTTAAAAGATGGGCTCAAGGTATTTATTTAATTACTTTTCATTGTTATCTTCATTTTACAACCATTTTCGATTGAAGCACAAAATGATAGTTATGGTGAAAATTTAAAAAAAATTTGCGTGTCATCTTTTAAAATCATTTTATTATTCCTGTCACTTCAACGTTTTAGGTTTTCAATTTAGTGAAGAAGAGCCAACTGCTTTGGTGCAGTGGGAAGGAGGGCCCTGTGCTGTCATTGCACCTGTTCAGTCGTTCATTCTTAAGATACTTCTGTCTGGGAATGTTGGAAACAACTGGAGGCAGGTTAGACATTTTAAACAATATATCTGACGTTTTTGTTGTTAATGAAATGAGTTTTATCAAGATAAAATATAATTTTTGCTCAATTGTTAATTATTTCCGGGTTGAAATTTTTTCCGCCGTTGTTTTGTGTTCGTAACATACCTTAAGTACTAGATCAGTATCAGCTTTTACCAATAATATTCAAAATACGAGATTTATTTTGTTAATGCCAGGACCGTGAACAAAAAACGTCATCGATGAGTAGCACAAAACTTTTGTATGCCTAAAACTGATAGAGTTTCATCGCGTAAATGACAACTTCGTTATAGTACTTGCTGTGTTTCTAATCGAATTTAAAAAATATACTTTTCTGCGATGTTTGAAAAAAACCGAAACGTTTATCTAAGATATAGATGCTCATTTACTTGGGTTAATGCTGTACCCTCCTATTTGGAGGCATAACTTGGCTGAAACCTCACATCCACTTTCTAGGTCTTCACTAATGTTTTTTCCATTGTATCACCTGTAAGGCACAGCATATACCGTAATAAACGCTCAAAATTGCTTCAGTTTTACATTAATTTATGACAATATTTTCATTATCTTTATATATAGTAGGATATATTTTATGTTTTAGGTTGAGGCTGAAGAGAGCCATCGACTTTTGGTGAAGGCATTATGTGAGATTCTCAGTCAAGCACAATCACGGCATTCCTCAAGAGGATTTTCTTTGGTACATGTTCAATCTGGTCAGCAAGTTTCCGAGTCTTCAGAGCGGCAGCGAATGAATGGAGGCGAGGAAATTGGAAATAATCAAGATATGGAAGGGGCTGAGGGCAGTAGTCCGCAGGCTTCAGATGTACCCACAACAGACCCTCATAGAAAATATATTGAGGAATCTGGTCCTAAAAGACAGAAACTGGAACACCAACATTTCCATTCTCAGCTCAGGTTGCTATCTTAGTTAAATTTGAATGTATTATATTAAAGATGGTATTGTCTTTGTATGTTCTATTTTCCATTGTTAACGCTGTATGTAGTTAACTTTTTTGTGTCATAATGGTTTTAAAAAATAGTTTTGGTTGTTTTAAGTCAAAACAATTACTCTTTTGCATTATGAAAATTTTGATACAATTCATGTTTAGGTAGGTTGAGGTAGTTTCATTGAGAAATATGTTTTAGGCAACCCTAATGGTTATTTGGAGTTCCTTTTAAACTTTAAAAGATTTTCTTTATGTGTAAACACTTGAGAACTAATTTTTTATCCAGGCTCTTCTAGCTCTCTCTGAGAAATCAACATATGTTTGTAGCTTTGGTGACTATAGGGAAAATGTCAACATCTGGCGTATCATCTCCTCAACAGGTTAGCTGAGCTAAAATCATTTCACAGAAAGCAATTCTGACCATGGAAAAGCACGCCCAATTTCATCTCTAACATTTTATTCTACCTTTACACACCCATTCCCAGCTAGGTCCATGAAGTGAAAATGTTTAGCTATTTTTCAAAGAACAAAATATCCGGTCCTATAACATGAGTTCTGATAACATGGATTTGCTGCACTATGGTTTGTTTAAAAAAACATAACTCTAATTAGGGTTTGCATCAATGTTTAGTTGAATATGGGATTTAATATTGCCGAATGAGAAAGAGGTGGGTCAGATTACTTTATTTATAAGCTTAGATAAATGACAACATTCATTTCATACATGTACATAAGAAAGGTTTTATAGTTTTGGGTCTGGAGGAGAGTTCCTGGAACATTATCGAATGCCTCATTTTACTAGAGGGCAGGGTGTATTAATAGACACTTTCCATGGATTATATTGGAGAATTAATTTAATTTGTTTTGTGATTCTTGTATGGCATAGGCATGAATATCTATTAGGTTAAATGGAAAATGAAAATAACACAACGGTTGATAAAAAGGTAGAGTTTATGTTATTGAAAACTACTGGCAATGAAAAGCTGAAGTTAACAGATATATCGTCAGTATCATAACTGTATTGTTTACATGGGAAGATAAGTTTGATAAGCATGTTTTTAGACCTTAAAGGGGGCTAGCAAGTCTTAATCTCACCCAAATATTTCCCACCACATTCATTTATGTTTTTACTTATATTATGTTGTTTTTTTGCCACAGGGTGATGAACTTGAGTACAATAGATGAAGTGGAGGATTTTTTCCAAGAAAGGATAGAGATGCTTCAAGAGACATTTGGTGTCCTCCTCCTCCTGTACTCCGTTCTTCTGACAAAGGTGGTTTGAGGTTTCTTATGGCTTGAACTAAATAATTGTTACCCTTGACAATCCATCATTTATACTTTGGAACAATTTTGTTCATGAAATAACAGTAAAACTAGTACCATCACCACTGGGACAAATTCTTTCTGTCTATTATTTAAATGTGCCCATGTCCAAATTCTGAAGTAAAATATGGTCAGTATTGTTCCAAAAACGTCTTTTTTGAAAAATAATTAAATATTGTATTCTAAAATGTATTCCTTAGGGTTCAGATTTGGTTAAAGGTGAAATGTCAGATGGCAGTGAAGCACTAATTGATGGTACTTATGGCTATGGAAGTCAAAGTCTAATCAACCTCATGCTGACAGGACGAGCTGTTGGCCATGTTTGGGACCATGATCAGGATGTAGGAGGGCTAAGTGAGTTACTGTCATGTTTTTTTGTTGTCACTTGCGTAGCATAATCATTTTTTTACTACTCGGTTTTCTCAAGTTTTTCTTAAAAAATATGGGATGTGGCTTATATTCAGAGAGTAAGTAAATTTGATATTGTAAACCAATAGTATTAATGTTTCCTTGGTTTTTTACCAATTCATGTGCATACTTATAACACTGTAGTGAGTCAATATCTTCAGGCTAATGATCAATAAGTAATAATGAATGTCATTTTATTGAATAGCTGGCTTTTGCAAAAGTTTGTAAAATTAACCTTTATCCGCCGAGCGGGTCAAAGGTATCAAAGGCCAAATATGGTCCGCTTGCTTTTAAGGTCACTTATAAATGGTGTACGTGCCTTGAAGTTGAGAAAGTAAGAGGGGAAGAGGGACCAGGCACCTGTCCTGTCTTCCTTTTCTCCCAAGGTCTAAAGGCATAGTGGTAAACAAACACTAGACTACTACTTAGACTACCTTTCATAACCCAAGGAGAGGCAGTAAACAGAACCCTATGCTTAATTAAGCTCCAGCACAAAGTCTCTTTATTGTTCTTCTTCCTTTTGCGCCTCTGCGTTTATGATCTGCCTTGTTCATTCATTTGCAGACCACGAAATAGAGCAGAAGTAGGCACGTGCACAGTTTTTATAGTTTATCATCTTGTTAGAGATTCTAGTTTTTGGTACTTAGGGGTTAAGCGGCTCACACTACCTAATTCAACGTTTAGCTGTTAGATGACACTTCATATGCATGCCAGTCTGCCTCCTAAGGACTTCCTATTTTGGCCATTACATGGCACTGTGGGCATTACTCGTTCTGTCTGTGATGTTTCTGCATTATCATTCCCAACGGATTGGGATTTTCCCGAGTCCAGAGATCGTCGCAACCCAACCATTATTTTGAAACCCTGACGTGTGACAATAGCGCCGTCACAACGTTTGGTATTAAAGTTATAATGGGTGCCTTAAATGGAACTTATCCTTCAGTCCCGGTTTGCAATCTAAATATACTCCATTTGCGGTGCAACAGTCAGGGGGGATATATTGCACTTTAGTCACCAATTTTCCTTCGCCAATAACAAAAGAGTAGCAAATAAGCCAGTGTCATCTGTACTTGGGTAAATCCCATTCCGCCGGAAATGATAATGCAGAAACATCACAGACAGAACACAGTGCCACGTAATGGCCAAAATAGGAAGTTCTTAGGAGGCAAATCGGCATGCATAAGAAGTGTCATCTAACAGCTAAACGTTGAATTAGGTAGTGAAAGCCGCTTAACCCCTAAGTACGTAGTTTTTTACATAGTTGTACATAGAAATAGTTATATGTAGTTATTAGATAGTTTTGCAAATGTATTTTGCAATGGCCTCTAAATGCAAAATTGCACATGAGGAGATGGACTAAATCTTCGTCAACTCCGATTTTGATGTGTACGAAGAGTAAGTGGAAGTGACAGTGAGGAGGAACATCCTGAGGAAGATACCCCCACAGGGAGAAGAGAGACACCAGAATGGAGATCTCCATATCAGAGCCAAGGAGGAATCAGGCGAGAACAACACTTCACTGCTGGCTCATTGTTGCTTTTGCATCAAGTTTGTATGCCAATACGTAATTTTGATGTCTTAATTTCTGATAATATGCAGAACCATATAATTCCTCAATATTTTCTCTATGAAATGTTTTTTATTTGAACATTTTATTCCCAATAGTTCATGAGATACATGATTTTTTCAAAAAACTTACAAAAAACATTTAAGTACCCCAATTTAAATCTGGCAGTGGGATCGCACACCGGGCATTCAATTTCAGCAGATAAAGGATTAATAGCCTGTCTGGTAGCATAAATCAGGAAGAAAATAATGAACTGTAAATGTTAAGTAAACGGGGGTTGGAGACTATGGTGAGATAGATGTTAGAAAAGTAACATTAACCATACAAGGCTTGTACAGTTATAGTTAGTTATTTATATTTTTGTAACTGTAAATGTGTTAAGAATAAAATTAAACATTTTCAGTTACCAGGTCGCATTTTAAACTTTGGTTCTCAGTTAACTAAGAAAATAATGAAAGCAGAAAATCTTTATTTTATAACTCCTTTATATGAAAATGTCTTATTTTTATTTGTCAAACATATTGCCTAAAAGTATTCCATTTCTGTATCATCCTAATATTTAAATATAGTAAGTACATGGAGTTTGCATTGATTTATCAAATTAGCAATCATATTTTCATCTGTAATGTTATCTGAAATTTATTTAACATGCATGGGAATTATTTTTAGATTTGCATCTTGCAAACAAAAATTACTTAAGCTAATGTATTGTAATGAGAATGCATGACAAACATTTGTTATAATTTTTACTTATGTGAGAGTTTGATATTTGATATTTTTCATTCTCTTCCTATATTTTAATGTTACAGAACTCAGGGGGATTGATTGTCAAAGTGAGATAGGTTTTCTGGCCCTTCTTGAGCATCTCAGATACTGTGAAGTTGGTTCCTTCTTTAAAAATCCCAAGAATCCAGTTTGGGTGATGGGAAGTGATACACACTTAACAGGTTAGTACATTGTTGTTTCTGTTGTAAAGATAAAGCACAATATGACTATTCTGGATATTTTTTAAAAGGTAATGATGATATCGTTTGGAAGATTGATTCCTGAAGAGGATATAGAACTCAGTTGATGGATGGGTTCTAGGTGAATTCATCAAAAACGAATTTGTCGAAACCAAATTTGTCGAATGAGCAGTTCATCAAAGGGCAAGTTTTTCGAAAATGACAGGTTCATCGAAAATCAGTTTATCAAGTGAGAACTTTCAAACTTATAGCTTTAAGAGGTTATACAGGAAATACATTCTGAACAAAATGACAGGTTCATCGAAAATCAGTTTATCAAATGAGAACTTTCAAACTTGTAGCTTTAAGAGGTTATACAGGAAATACATTCTGAACATTGCTGTTTTAATTCCTTTCTTCAGCTATGCTATCTAAAAGAAGAACAACATAAATACTTGAATAATAAAAATATAATTCTACATTTTAAAAATATTTACATAATAGTCAAAATCAAAGCACAATAGCAGAAAAATATTAATAAAAAGAAATATAAAAACAATAATAATAATATGTTATTTAGGGGGAGTTGCCAATCTGTTAGCAATGGGCTCGCTATGTTTTAACAAAAAGAGATGGATTAGAAATCAACCAGCATAATAAGAATAAATATTTTTATTTTCTCAATTCATAGTTTCAAGTATTTATTTATTAAGGAAAGTCTGATCTGTGATTTTTATATTTTAGCAACTAAATGTAATCCACCCTTTTGATTTGTTTATAAAAGTATCAGTATTAAATCATTATTGGGCAGGTTTAACATCTTCTGTAATGTCTGTTGGCTGGATTTATTTTGGACATTGAAATATTTTTGTTTATATTTTCAATAAATTGTCATACCTCAGGAGCTATTATTGATAAAACTTTTAAATAAAAACTTTTTATAGTCGAATCATTTGAAATTTCCATAGTTATATTGTCTAGCTACATTAATACAATATGCTCATCTGATAAATTTTAAATATGGGCTCGGTAAGCAGGTTAAAATTTAACAATGAGCTAGTGCAAGCCCACTGCAGCTCATCCCTGGTATTATGAAAACATATTTTTGTATTTTCATAATACACCATTATGGTTTATATATATTTCACTTTTGTTAATATTTTTCTGTTCTTTTATTTATATTATGCCTTTTATAAAATGAAATTAAAGATAATATTACATTTTTAGAAGAACGAAGATTTTTTAAACTTACCATTGTAAGAAGTTTGCATTTATTTATTTCAAATCCTTTATGGTTTTTCAGTGCTATTTTCCCTAGAAAGGAAACTTGTCAGTCCAGAGACGCCAAGTGAGACAGCAAGACGGGTATTCAAGAGTTTTGATCCTGAGGGGAACAATTTCATCTCATCAGTTTTACTTCAGGATGTTCTCACAGCCCTTGATCTTGTTTCTGAACCTGAGTAGTAAGTAATTTAATTATCCCATGATCTGGTCATAATATTCACAACACATTTAAGATTAATGGTAAAATGCTGGAAATGTTTGATTTTTATTTTGTGTTATGTTAAATGAAGGAATTTTAGATATTATAAACACTTCAAAATGGACTTATTTTTTGTCTGCGGGTATGTATTGAGGGTCATTCAAAAAAGTGATGATTCCAATTTTTTTTAGTAATGTCTAATTATGATTGAAAGTACCAGCACAGCAACAACTATCAACTGTGCATTTATTTTTCCACATTTTTATCCATTATTTTCTGTACATTTACACCACAAATAATATATCAGAAGCAATTGTAACAATGAGATGGGCTGCCTTTCTTGTCCTGCATTCAGCCCAAACCTTATTCCCTCTGACTTTTCTATTTAGACCTCTCAAGGATGACCTAAAGGGGACTGGCTACTTTCTGATGTGAAATGAATGCTTTATGGTCAGGTCTTGTCCATCTGTCTGTCAGAATGTTTCATCTCTGAAACTGAGAGTAGATTTTTAATGAAGTTAGGTGCTAAGGACTCTTTGGACAGAGGGCAATAAGAAAATGGTATGTTTCACATAACCCAAGCAGCAGGGATATATCATCTCCTTTTTATGAAGAAAAAATAAACTTTCCATCATGCCTCATAGAAAAATATTAGCCTTATTAAAAAAAGGCTTCTAAGAAAGGTTTTAGAACTAGTATCTTTATGCCAATGCTAGCAGAAATCTGTTCCTTGGTAGTCGCCCCTCTCACGTTAAGGATCTCAAGTAGCTCACGATGAATTTGGCAAACAAAGACACCTGATGCCAACTTATTATTTAAACCCTAAACATTTGCTTGGTCATGTAGATATGCATATACTTTGTAGAATTCTTCATCTTCTGTGCATATAAGCAGGCACGTGTTACAGTAAAGTTATTATTGAGACTCGCAATTTATAATATCTGTTCAGAAATCTTCATGTATGACACACAGTCCTATTTTTTACCAACATTTTGGGAAGAAAGATGTGCAGGGTACACAAGTAAATATGGTAATTGTAGCTGATAATTCTTTTGTAGGAATTTTGAATTTGATGCTTAGAAATTTCTATGATTTTATGATTCACTTTGTTAGGTGGTCATTGTATCTGGCTCAAAAATAAAATGCTTTGTGCATTTTTCATTTACTTTTCAGTGTGGATATAATGAGGAAAAAGCTTGACTGTGAAAACCTAGGTATTATACTTCTTTCATCTTTCATGGAGGAGTTCTTTCCAGAAGAAAAACGTTCAATGCCGGATGTCTTCACCCTTTACCATTATAATGGCCTGGCTAGATCTTCTCCCAGTGGAAAGGTAACTGAAATAATCTTAACATTTACTGCAATTTAGCTCATACAGCATATCCTGTCTTTTAAATTAAAGGGACTTAAAAATTTACTTCTAACCTTTCTGCTCCCAAGGTGCCAATAGGTTTAACACATTGCAGATGGAGAGCCCAACTGGCAGGCTCTCTGTTTGGAGAGCAGATGTTGGTTTTTCATGTAATAGGAGCCCAACGCTTCTTCTAGGGCAGGGTTTCCCAAACTGTGTTCCTTGGGTTCCACAGAAGCTATATGAGGTTCCGTGATAGAGACCCGATACGTTCTTCTTTCTCTTATTTATAGCAGAAAACATGAGCCTCACTTGTAAACTGTAAGATACATAAGCTATGTAAATAAACATTAAAATGATTTTAGTTAATTTGTAAATAAACATTTAAATGATTTTAGTTAATTTTATTGCGATTAGGCTTACCATCTCTTAGGCTTCTGTGGGAAAAAATATTTGAATATAAGGGTTCTGTGGCTTCACCAAGTTTGGGAACCCCTGTTCTAAGGGTAAAACAAACACTCCTGATTCCTCAATATCAAGCTCATTATGTTTCAAGTGAATTTTAATGTTTATGATGCATTAGGTTGACATTTTTTTCAACAGGTGGAATATTGGGAAGGAAATGCTGTTCTATTAGAATGTGATGTAAACTGTATCTTGGAAAGTAACTCCATGCTGACGTGTTTGCAGACCAAGTGGCCAAGCATAGAAGTGCAATGGAAGGGAGGCCTAACACCCTCACTTAATTAGCACTAATATTCCATTGGCCCTCTCCTAAAGTTAATGTTCAGCACTCCAATCTTCTACAGAATCTTTCTCTCCTCAGCTTAGTAAGTTGATTTAATTTTTTTGTGTTGTATAAGAGGTTAAAAATGAAAAAAATTTAATGTTTTTTCAAATTTGAGATTTAGGAGTATTTTTCACCAATGTCATGCTTTGTTCAAAGTTAAAAGTTTGAATATTATCTTGAATTTGTGTAAAATCGATGCATGGTTGTATAAATCTTTTCTGTCTCTGTTGCATCAGTGATTAGATCTCTAAGGCCAAATGATCTGCCAGAGACTATATGATTAGGGAACTAATCAGACGAATCTGCTATTTGACAGGCTTCATTGCATTAAGTTGATTTGCCTTTTATAATTGAACCCTAAAAAGTGCTTTGTCAGAGTTTTTTATCAGGAAAAAAATTTACCTGACGAAGAGCATCACTTTGTTGCATGAATGTGGCCGATTTAATATGAAAATATAAAAACAAAAGCAATGTTGAAAATATACCCCTTACTGAGATCGGAGGATAACATTCATGTTTACTAAATTTTTGCTGATAGAGCGGGACACAGATGTCTCTAGATGAGACAAATATTGTTAATAAATGCAGTTAAAAGAAAATTTTTGTAGTTGCTGTGGACAAAAGTTGATCAAGTAATGACTCAACTTTTGTCTATCATATCATTGAAAGGGTTCAAGGTTCAACTCTAACAAATCTTTTAAAAATTTCATTCACCAGTAAAAGTACATAAAATTATAGTTGAGATAATTCTAATAGATATAAAAATACTAATGAATTTGCTCTATTTTGTTTGCACAACCAAAAAATTTATAGCTTATCCTTCGGAAATAAATCTGTGAATTTACAAAGATACAACTATGTAATTGATAACGTGAGATTTTAACTCCAAACTGTACAAGTGAGGACTTGCAGGTGACCAGTAATGCTAAATACATAATATTTCGAGAGCCAAGCTCTCATCATCAATCGCTGATGTTAAATGACAAAATGATGTTTTGTTTCCAGAATCTAACATGTTGTTTGTTTGCATGAAGGTGAAAGGAAGGGGGAAGGTCAACTGTAGAGATGTGCTCATTATAACAATGTTCTTGTATCTGTTGATAAACATGATCTTGTGTCTAGTGTGCTTTCATTGTATACTGATTAACAGTGTTAAATTGTGGATAGTGATAAGTTGATTGTTTTTGTGTATATTTGTTGCTATACTTTCATTATTAATTATGTTGTCTAAAGTGTGTGAAGTGCTCTTGAAAGTGTTTTTAACTTTCATTTTCTCTGTCTTAACAACCTTCCTGTTACCACATTCTAAATCTTGTGCTTATCTACTACAAAAAACCTTTATAACACAGCTGATATCTGTGCAGCCATGTTTCGTATGATTAAATCTTTGACTAACAAATATCCAGTATGAGAATTTCAAGTCATATAGAACCAAATTCAAGTATACCTACTTCTTTATGAGTCCTACATTTCTTTTCACTTTTATTAGCACTTTCAGTTTTCCGTTTCTCACTCATGTTTATAAAATAATAGGTGTGAAATGCACAAAGAAACACTGCTGTACGTACAAACAAAGATGGTAATGTTGCCGAGACTGAATAATAATAATAATTTATTGATTATTAACCGACTTTACAGTGGTATTAATCTTGTCAAATTTCAGTACAATATTAAAAAACATTACACACAAATCTTACATTACATATAATACGTATATTATTACATGGCATACTTTAATTTGGTAATTTATTAAAGCTTGGCTGACAGACAGCGCCATTATGCGATAGCTCGAAATGTTTGTTCGTCAGCTGATGTACGAAAGTCCGAATTCGGAGTACGAAAGAGGGTTTAGTGGCAAAAATTTATAATGTACGAAAGAGCGAATTGTACAGATGACGAGACTGCCTGTAATTAAATGGACCCAGGAGGGCAATCAGGAAAAATAATTGGACAGCAAAGTGTTAAAATATGAAATGAGTGGTAAAAGTTATGAACATTAGTATACATTAACATTATTATCGACTGAGTAATAATGAAATACGATCTCCTTCCTTTCGCAAACCGATCGTTTTTCCCGGCACCTCTTCTCAGCTTTCGTCGGTTCCCGAATCTTCTCGAATGCGCAGAAAGTCACGGCATCCCAACTTTAATGATGTAACTATTTTTTATAAAATTTATAACATGGGATGTATTGGGAAATTAATTTTCGTTTTACGAGTTTTTGCCTTACGATCAGTTTTCGAGGAACAAATTAAGCTCGTAAACCGAGGGATTACTGTAAGCTGATGCACAGCTAACAGTGTCGCTTTCACCATTTAGATTAGTTATCCCGTGGGTGGAAGTTGTGTCTCGTTACTGTACTGCTCTTCATAAACAAATTATAACCCCTCATCATATAAGCACTACTTTTTTAGCTTTAACTATTCACTGAAACGAACGTATATGTCAAAAAATATATCGTATTTAAGCATTGTTGGACTTACACGGTTTTCGACTTACACGGCAACCTTCAGAACGAATTAACCATGTAAGTTGGGGACTTACTGTACAAGCACAGGAGCTGGAGATCTGGACTGGAAAAAGTGACCAATGAACCACTCATCTACAAGAATAACTCTCAACTTACATGGTGTCCTATCAAAGATTATAGAGTAAAACCTCTACCTTACGACCTCTCTTAGAACTAAGAACTCCATATAACGAAAATTATCGCTGGTCCCGAAAAATTCACTAATAAAACTATATAGAAAACCTCTATATTACAAACCTCCGATAATTACAAAACCTCCCAATTATGAAATAAAAATCGCACTCGTTCCAATAAAAACAAATCTCCATATAGCAAAATTAAAAAAAGAATATTGTATGCACTGTTGTAAAGCAGAAATCAATGCCATCTATACGGGTGTTAACGCTGTTATTATGACTTCACCGGAATGATTCACAGCATAGTATTTGTTGTAATTTCAAGCATTTCGAGTGATAAGGTAGACAGATAGACCTTGTCTTTTGCAACTTTATCTTTGGGGTATTTCGATCTTTCACGGTTCCACATTTGCGACCAGTTTTGTCTTTCACGATCTCGCGTTTTGCTCTTTCATGGAGAAAAATCACAGAAAAAGCTGTGAAATTTTTTATATGTGGAATGAATCGCCTTTTCCTAACGTTTTCTCTCATAGTCAGGCCTGAAAAAATATTGTTGCGTACTTCTAATATGTAAAAATATTTACATAAGTGCATTAATGTAATATATATGTGTAATTAAAAAAATTACACGTCTTACATATACTTTTAAATATTTTTAGGATGCAAACCTCCCACACTTTTGTTGCAAAATATAAGCTGGTATCACTGTTCAGGAGCTTTCTTTCTTTTTGATGACAAGGAAGTCCCAAGGGAAAAACTCAGCCTTCAACTCTTGATCCTTCCTATTCAGGATTATTGGGGTATTTGCTCAGGTTTGACGTAGTTTGAATGCTTAACATTTTGTTTTATGCATAATTTATTATTAGTGAAGTTTTGCAGTTTTTTAAGAATGTAGCACCCTGAGAAAGAAGAGGTCTGCCATATTTAGAAATTAGCTCCTGCAAGTTAGGCAACCACCACTCATTTTTCTCAATTCTACTGTGGAACTTAAATAAGATTTTATTTTCTGATACTTTTTTCGTGTTCTTTTATCTTGTTTAAGTCTCTATTTCATTGAAGTTCTTTTTTCGTCTCTTTCTCTATTTTTCTGCAGTCACCAATACAGAGGACAAATGATCCGTTCTTGCTGGGATGGGAACCAAACCCTGTATTTCCCATTGCCTTAATTACGTCTCTTTTGCAACTTCGTCTTTCGCGATGTTTTCAGGAACATAACACCCGCGAAAGAAGAGGTCTGTCTGTGTATGTATAATTAAGTATGAAAATTCATTAAAAACACGTAATAAAATATAAATTCTTTTTTATAAATAAATTTTCTATAGATAATTTCTCGTTACTAGCTCTTTGTGATAAACGTTTAAGACCAACTGAATATATAACTTTTATTTAAATAAAGGACAAAAATATTTTTTCATTAATACTTTTTGTGCTATATTTTCATTTACTTTTATTTGGCTATTTATTGATATACTATTGTCTCAAATGTACATAGTGTTAAACATTGCAAAATTTGCCATTTAAATATTTTGAATACTGAAAAAGTAAATTTAGTATAAAATAATCCAAGTTTTGATCAATAATAATGACATAGCTCAGTAGCCCACTGATGCCCTACATCATAAATTGCCACATCATGTAGAGCAGTGGCCGGCAATCTTTTTACTGCTGAGGGCTCATTTCACATTTGGAAATAGTGGCGGGTGCCAATTGGGAGGTGGGGCATAAGATTGGTAAATTAAACCTAATTCAGCAGAAGGTACCCCACTTGTTTATCTAATGTTCTCCTTTTGGCCGGCGGGTGACTGAAAAGCCTTACGGACGCTGCGTTGCCAGCCTCTGATGTATTGTTTTTACTGTGAAAATTGATCAATGTTGTAGGAATGAAAAAATAATATATTGTTTTTATCATAAAGTGAGTTTCTTGGAAACATTCTTTGACTAAAATGTTAGTGATGAAATAAGTTATAACTAACAATAATACACTAATATGCATATATGATGAATCTGAAAAAACCTCCATACAATGAATCTCCTTAAAACAAAGTGCCAAAAATTGCGTCCCTTCAATTTTGTTATAAAGAGGTTTTATTTTACATGGATGTCTCAATGCTTGAAAAAAAGAACAATTTCCACAGAAAAAGTTTTCTTTCATAACCAAAATATACAAGATGTTCTTTGTAGGTGTGTTTTGCCTTCATCATAAGCGTCTATTAGCATCGGTCCATTCGTATGTTCGTTCTCAGCTTCTACCAAACAGATTTTCATGAAATTTGATATTAAAGACTTACAGTCAAAGAGAATAAGAAAATCATAAATGAATCACGTAGCCGTTATCAAGAAAATCAAACAAACTCTTAATTTGAGTTGAACATAGAAAATTTCTTGCATGGTTACTTCATCATTGTTGCTAACATAAACAGTCTCACAAAAATGTTTAATTTCCTTGTGTGTGCATGCAATATTTTAAAATAGGAAGAAATGGATTATTTATGACAAGGAAAAGAACTTTAGAATGTAATTTCCCTTACGTGTGTGTATAACATTTCTTTCAAATACTCCATTGCATAAAACATGCCCATTTGTGATATGCTGTACACTTTCCTTACTTGTTTAAGTGTTATGATAAAATCCCAAAGTGTAATTGCATCTCATATTATCCGTTGGTATACCTCACTTTTTGAAAAATTATTACCAACAGTTTCATCAAATATTTTATGTGATTTGATAGGTGTATGATGTGCAAAACTTTTGTGTGTTTATATTCCCAAATCTGCTGATCAAGCAGTCTATATAAAGGAATAATAGTAGGAAGGGGATATTCAGTGATGGAAGAAGCTGTTTCCTGGTATCTGGTCTAAAAACATTTACAAACTTGGGTATTACATTCTTGTTTGCTGAAGTTTTTTTGCTATTCTTTCTTGTATTCTAAACCTCATCTCTCATTTTGAAATTAATTTATTTTGATTTTAGTTGTGCAATTTGTTGGTGAAATAGATTTTATATGCCTCTAAAGGCATTTTTATTATGTGCTGTTAATATTTTTAGTGACCTGGAGAGCTGTGCCACAGTGGATACAAAGGCTGTTTTTCGAGGAAATGACAGAGCTGCAGAATGCGGGGAAGAGGATGGAATTGATTGTTATCTATGACAAGCATCTTCAGTTTTTTTTTAAGTTTCTCCAACTCACTGGATGCCACAACATGATTCTGCAATTTCACATAGGCCAAAACTCACAAGTTTCCCTCAAATGTATATGTATATATGTGTGTGTATATATATATGTAGTGACACTTATAATTCTGTTGACTTGAGGGAGCCATGCAATTTAGCTTGAAAATTATGTATATTCCTTCTCCGTTAGTCATCTGCGAAAGTTGTGTTCACAGTCATTTGGAGGAATTCTGCATTTTCAGCAATCTACAGTGAGGCAGAAAAAAGTTGTTATAAAGGCTTGGTTTCTCAAAAAAATATTTCAACCATTTTGGTGCAGCTATCCATAGGTAAAAATTTGTTATATTCTATTAATATTCAGGTGCAAAGATTAGTATGCCTAAAATTCAATAATTTGAATAAAGTGAATTTAAAAAAAAAGTCTTTCTCTCTTCAGTATATCTAGAAAACATTAATAGAACTTAGCAATTAATGAAGACCATAAATGAGACTGTGATCAACAGTTGTGCTTTGTTATCATTTTAGTTAAATATATATATAAATAGATTGCAAGTTGTAACACTCAATGTGCCATCATTTTTTAAAAATTCTTTAGATCAGAGCTTACCCACAAAATGCAATTTATGGTCATCTCCTTAGAAGCAATTGCAAAAATTGCAGAACACTAGGGTTTACGAAGCTCTTCCCAACGTTTTGCACAATTGATCTGGAAAATATGCTTATTGCTTTAATCTGTTAAATAAATTTATTAACTGTGGATGACAAGATTACTAATTATTTGGATAAATATTTTAGGATTGAGTATTTTCTGCACTTAAGGATACAGTGGTGAAATGTCAAAATTTAGCAATGAAATTTGTTTGGAATAGGTGTATTCATATGACGACGTTTAAGGATGGCAAAATGTGAAGCTGTGAATTAAAATGTGATAGAATACTTTAAGGAGCTTTTGTACTGTTTCAAATACAGATACACAAAATAAGACTCAGTAAGTAAACAATCTTCTGAAAAACAGAGATCTTTCATGGTCTTTATAGTGAAGTGAAAAATTCCACTGTGAAGGCATATTGGATTGTAATGGATTGTAACCAGGAAACAAGGAACTTCGTGATTTGTAGTATAAGTGGCTGATGGGAAAAGTTACCTCTTACGGATACAAAATGGAGTGCAACACATGGGATTTTATTTCAAGAGGTTAAAAAAATCCTCATTTGTAGCATATCTCTTGAATTGGCATAAGTATGTATTTTTTAGTGATTAAGTAAAACTTCAAGGACACGTACCAAGACATTTTCTTGTTGCATACAATTCAATGTTTATGCACGTATTCATGCTGTCAAACAATTGCATCAACTCTGACAGGGTACATTGGATCCAGACATATTTCTTTTTAATTAGCTTAGGTAGTTTGAATGTTTGAAATCATTAATTTTAAAGGTTCATTCATTACCTAACTGCATATATTTACAGAATACTGATTTAAGTTGGAAATGGTTTGCTGGTTCTTATGCATTGAAATAATGACAGAAGTTCTTTGCATGACTAGCTCTGTTAAGTGCTTTGTCTTTGCTCAGATGTAGATATATTTGCTTTGTTTAGGGTACAAGTTCCAACTTATAATTTACTCTTCATTTTGCATGAAGGAATAGAATTTAATTTTAATCAAACATTGTATTTATTTTAACATTCATATTTTGCTAAAACCACACTGTTCATATGTACTAAAATATATCATATGGATATTCACAATATATGCTTTGGTTATATACTTTGTTTTTACATTTTACTGCTAATGATGATGTCATCAAATTTTCCTAATAGGTAATAGGCACAAGGAAACTCAAGAATTACTTTGCATCATGGTTTTGTATCCAACCCATTGCATACTTGACTCACATTTCTTCTCATTAATGGTATAGAAATCACAATTATTAAAACATGGCATTAGTGTACTATAAGTACATTGTGCAAAGGTACAAATTCATAAATAACACTTCACTGCAAAGTAATCATTTTCAAATAATAACAGAGGAAATGGAGTCACCAAAGATTAAGTAAAAGATTTTACACAGATACCACAGTTACTCTTAATTTATAAAGACAACCTTATAAATATTAAGGAAGCACATGTTCAGCAATGCAGTGCATTTTCAGGAAATTGGAGTTATAGTTTACAATAAACAAATTTAGGCAACCTTATAATGAACAATGTTATTTTTCAAAGAATCATGCATGTACACGCATGTTTACATAGACAAATTGCTACGTAATCTGAATTTTAGATTTCTTATTATGTAGTCTTTGCTTAGCGAAAATAGCAACTTGGTAAACAAAGAATTATGTAAGAGAATTTGCCTTTCTTTTAGGAAAGCGTCTTAAGAGATTAAAGCCAACTTTTAAAAACTGGATGTGGATTGCTTGCTTAGGACGGATGACATTTGGAATATTTGCACAGATACAAGGTGATATTTGAAGGAATTTCTATTAGGAGTTGTGAAAATAATTTAACTGCAATTATACCATTATAAAGGAAATGTGTACATAAGTTGGACTTCCTAGGCCAGAATGGCATAATATAATTATAAGAATGGATTGCTCTATCAATTGTTAAGCTCACTAAAATGATTTAAGACATTTGAATTAAAATTAATTTCTGAGAAATGCTAAAATACATTATAGGTCATTTAATTTGAAGGCATTTACAAAGTTTGTATTGTACATATTAGAAAAATGTGAAATTGTTGCAAGGGGTTAGTGGCTAGTTTCATTCAATTTTGAAATAACTGGAATGCCCATGGAACTTGTATCTTTTAGATCCTATTCTTACTGCTTTTGTCTTTTTAATTTTAAACACCTTATCAACTTCAACTCTCCAGCAAAAAATATTTACATAACTTCTTCTGCCATGACAATGTATGATACTGACAAGGCAACCAATCAATTAATGTAGAAATAATAGTATTCATCCATTTAAACTTGTTTTGATCAAGCATTCTTCAGATCAGCTCTTAAACCTAGCCTCTTTCTTTGAAAGCATAAATATGTGTACTTCCCTTACTATTAATGATGAAAATTTGCCTAACAGCTTAAGTTTAGGTATTGATAGCCAAAATGATTCACATTACTGATGCTACTTTTAATTATCATATTCATTGATGATCTCAAATAGGTAGTTTTATTTACAATCTTATTCACTATTGTTTTACAAGGATCAGTATTATTTGTGCAAGCCATAGCTACAAAGGCAACAGTAAATGAAAAAGCAAATTCTGTAAACTCAGCTGTGTCCATAATAAATCTGGAACATGAAACACCATTAAAATTTTATGGTACAGGCAGTCCTCGACACCCGTACATAATGCGTTCCTGAAAACGTGTACGAAAGTTGAATGTATACAGATGTCGAGCAGAGATTTAATGTTATGGGGGGGGTTCCGTTCCCAGAAAGCCAAAAAATATTATAATATCTCTAATAATGGTATAAATGTTTAGTTTTTTGAGAAGGAGCCTTTTAGAGACAATCGTCGATTTTATAAGATAGAGAGATAGGGCAAAATGCAATAAAATATTTAAATAATTGCAAAAATAAACACTACTGTACAGACAAAGATGGCGATGTGGCAGAAACTGGTGGCTGGCAACCAGCAGCACTTGAAATATTCGTTCATTTCGCTGACGCACGAAAGTCCGAATTCGGTGTACGGAAGGCGGTTTAGGGATGTCAACGTATAATGTACGAAAGTGCGAGTTTTTTTTCATTAAAGCATTTTGCTATTTTCATAGTTTTTTGTAATATTGCCTAATCATTGCCCCAAAGAGAGTGATGATTGAAATGAAAGAAAAGTCAGTAAAATGGGTGAAAAAAGTGATGAGTTTGGAGAAGAAAATTGATGTTTTAGATAGGCTTGTGCATAATGAATCTGCTTCATCAGTTGGTAAATTACTTGGTGTGACCGAGTCCACAATAAAATCGATAAGGAAAGTGAAGAAGCGATTAGAGGTAGTGTTGCAAGTGGTACTTCAACGAGTATAAAAGTGTCTTTTGTACCTAGGAACCCGTATGTAGAGAAGACAGGAGGGTATAAACCTGTGAATTGAGACCTTTTGTACCTAGGAATCTGTATGTAGAGAAGACAGAGACCCAAACTCACAGGAAAATCTCGCTGAGTTCACTTGTCATTCGCGAGAAAGCCAAGTAACTGCACAATCATTAGGTATCAAATTGTTTCGTGGTCTGCTAACGGGGTATCGCCAATGTCATCGAAGCGTGTGTAGATCAGTTCCTTGCTCTTTAAAAAAAATGTGCCATTTATTCAGAACGCCACAGTACGTATTGTATTATCATATTTGTTCTCCTTCACAATTGAACACACACTCGACCGGCTTAAGTCCAATGAGCGTCCGATTGAATCTAAAGATTCGCCGCTTTCAGCATGCCTAATTATTTCCATCTTCGTCTCAATCGCATTCAGTTTATGAGTCCTACGTTTCTTTTCACTTTTATTAGCACTTTCAGTTTTCCGTTTCTCACTCATGTTTATAAAATAATGGGTGTGAAATGCACAAAGAAACACTGCTGTACGTACAAACAAAGATGGTAATGTTGCCGAGACTGAATAATAATAATAATTTATTGATTATTAACAGACTTTACAGTGGTATTAATCTTGTCAAATTTCAGTACAATATTAAAAAACATTACACACAAATCTTACATTACATATAATACGTATATTATTACATGGCATACTTTAATTTGGTAATTTATTAAAGCTTGGCTGACAGACAGCGCCATTATGCGATAGCTCGAAATGTTTGTTCGTCAGCTGATGTACGAAAGTCCGAATTCGGAGTACGAAAGAGGGTTTAGTGGCAAAAATTTATAATGTACGAAAGAGCAAATTATACGGATGTCGAGGACTGCCTGTAATACAATTGATCGAAATCTGCTTATTAGTTCCAAAAAATATGAAGTGAAAGGTTACGCATATATTTATGGTAAAATAGAAAGTATAAAAAATGTTTAATTTAATTGTCTTATAATCTTATGTATCCTCTGCAAACATATTCAATCAATAATAAATAACTAATGTTTACCATTTTACATTGTGTAAATCTTAATTTCTCAGTTAAATATAATGCATTTAAGGATTTAACTAATGTTATATGTAAAGCAATCAACGTGTATTATATTTTATAACCTGTTCACCTGTAAATTATATTTTACTATTTCATTGTCAGTAATGTTTTAATTTTACTATAATCTATATCATAATTTCTATATTTTTTTCTGGGAAGTGACCGATTTACTCAAGTATTTCTGACTTAACCCATTAGCACCCAGCATCCTTTTTTGAGGACAGCTACATTTTGCTTCTCAAGCCTCTTTAGAATGTAGTTTCTCCCTTTTTGCTACATTGTAATCTCTAAATACTTTTGTTACCTCCCTTATACTGCAATGAAGTCACTTCTATGTTGGTTCTGAGATGAGCAGCAGGAGTTTTTCTACGGCGTGTTTTCCGTTGACGCGACCTTTGATATTACGTCTTTATTATATAGGACCAAAACCTACGTAAGTCATAAATGATTACAAAATAATAAAATTGAAATGTGTACAATGACAGTAATGTGTAATTGTCTAATTTTATTTATTTAAATGTTTGTAATAATATGTCGTCAACTTGGCGTCCTCATTTGAGGACGCTGGGCGTTTGAGAGTTCACACTGTAGGGATTAGTCGCGAAGTTATTTTTTCTAGTCCTCATATTATAATTTGTTCCCCACAGCAAAAATGTGTGATACTGAGAATAAAATTCTAATGGTCGGATGGCACAATAACAAAGCAGTGACCGTAGGAACGAATTTTGATCAACTGGAACCGGTAGTAAAAGTGCAATGCTGGAGTCGTGAAAAAAAAGCCAAAAATTGCAATAACACAACCCACAGCCATTCACACATAAAATAAATATATGGGAGGTGTAGACCTACACGACTGGCTGCTTGAAAGGCACACTATTGCTATTAGGGATAAAAAGTGGTACTGGTGTTTGTTCACCCGCATGATAGACATGGCAGTTGTAAGTGGCTATCTTTTATATAAAGTGGTACATGGAAATAATTCAATTTCAATTACAGACTTGCATAGATAAATTGCTGTCATGCATATTTGAAAAGAAGTTGTGGAAAACGGGTGGCTGCAGGTCGATCAATGCCGTTACCATCGACTTCAAGAGTGTCTGAAGATGTCAGGTGCGATGAAAAAGCACATATGATAGGGAAGAGGAATAGTCAAAGAAGACGCCAACTTAGAAACTGTACAGGGAAACCACTGACATTTTGCACCAAATGCAATGTAAAATGATGTATCGGTTGTTTTCCAAACTTTCACTCCAAAAAGTAAAAGTGTTATAATAATTTGAAAAAATCTCCAAAATGCTTATATTTCAATTACATAATAACTTCAGCATACTCAAATTTAGATAATGTATAAACATGAATGTATAAGAATAGTAATATTTACCTTTTTTCAATTTGATTAGTTTATTTCTTTGTGGGAACTACAAATCCCCTAACGCCCAGCGTCCTCATTTGAGGACGGGCTATATTTAAACAATAAATGGAAAATTATCAAAAATTTCGATTTTGTTTACTTTCATAACTACTAAAGACTAATATATAAAATTTTCAAAGCAATTAGATTAAAAAAATTAATTTAGGTATTAATGGGTTAATTTGTTATCAGGTTATGCTAATGACACATTACCTAACTACCAAATAACTAACATAAATGCATGGTGACAGATGAATGTCACAACAAAGAAGTTATAAAAAATTTTTAAGGTGTTGATTACTCAGAGTTTTTTATATTTTTAAATGCATAATTAGGATCTCAACGTTTGAAACATATTAATTAGCTGGATTAAGTGAAGGTTTTGATTTTAACTACTATAAACAGTAAATAGCAGAATTACAAAGACATCCTATTGCAGATGTTGGACATATTATGAGGCTTAAAGCTTATTTTTGTTCATAAATAAAGCTATAGAAAACAAACATGAATATTTCAACATAAAATTCATGGTATAAATTATGCAAAGATGTTTTGTTTCGTTGAACAAGAAAAAGCGCATTTTTACTAATTTTCCTGAGCTTGTTTGGAAATGTTGATATCTTACCGTATATACTCGTGTATATGCAGACTCCATGTATAGTACGACCCCTGATTTTTTGGTGAACAAACCTGATTTTATCATATATCTCGTTTATAGTACGACTCCAGCTTTCTACCGGGGTCGATATATTTCGTTTCCATAACTCGATGGTTACGAGCGAGATATATTGAATAACCTTGATTTTCCACACCACCATAGAATAGACCGTAAATGTTGTAAATAGTATTTCTTGCGAGTACACTAAAATTCGGATAAGTTAAGTATCTTACTCCTAAGACAGTTAATAAAAAGTGATATGAATCATGATTGCACAAGATGAAATAAAATCGTAATAATTCTAGTACCTATGTCTGGATTACATTCCGCGTACGTAATGGTTCCACTCGCTCATCTATTTAATAGGTAGGGATAACGGATAAAAAGAAATTACTTTGTAATATTCCACAGTCTTTATTGTTTCTTCAATCACACACCGACCGGTTTCCACTACAAAATCATTCTAATGGTGTTACTAACCGACGTAATACCTTTAGAATGACTTTGTAGTGGAAACCGATCAGTGTGTGATTGAAGAAACAATAAAGACTGTTGAATATTACAAAAATAATTTCTTTTTTCCAAGATGTCGAAATTCCATAAAGTTACGCCGTCTACGATACTTTTCGTCCAACTCGTTCCAATCAACCCCTTGTAAAAAGACGCAAACAAAGATGTACATATGTACATAAAATTCAAGAAAGGAAGTGCCCGTAAATCTTCACTTATATCAAGTATTGGTGAATTTGAAGCTGTATACTATATGAAAAAGATTCTACTCTTCACGAAGCAACATAACAACGATAAAGGACCTCACTGTTAATGTTAGCCTACCATTAGAATGCGTGCGGGTGGCATAACTTCACCGAAAATGCCCGTGAAGATACATGAATTTTAAATCCTTAAATGCATTACTCGTGTATGGTACGATCCCCAATTTTTGCAATAAAAATTTGGTCGCAAAAACTCGTACTATACACGAGAATATACAGTAGTTATAAAGCAGCTGCCATTATTTCAGTGATTCCCAAACTTTTTGTAGGTTCAGCACCCTTTAAAGATAAATATAATTTTAGGTCATCCCAGCCTTGAAGAGAAATTTTATATCTTTACATATGGGTATCTGGACGCATCCATTTGTTGGTACTACTCTATAATCCATTTCTTAGAAGAAAAATTATTTCCCTAATGACCTACAGACACTCCCAAATTGTTGAATTATTTACTGAACAAAGTTTTGTAGCAATTCTAAAAATCGGCTGCAGCACACTGGTATGACACAACAACCTATTTGGAAAACACAGAGTTATTTCAAAGCAATATTGTTACATAAGTATAAATTTGATCTTTGTCTATCTTAATAATTATATAATAAAATGATAACATTTGGCTACCTCTTCAATGACTAGAAAGGCTTAAATTCATGTACAATTTGTTTTTACAATTCCAAGGGGGTCAATATAATTTGACTATATGTAAAAGTTAAAATAATTATTGAAAACTACTGAATTTGCCCATGCACAATGTCAGATAAGAAACTACAAAGACACCCAAAAAGAACTGATTCTAATTTACAGTAGAACCATAACAAAAATTCATAGAAAATTGCTATCTAGGAGTAAGTAGTAGCTACATCCATGATGCTTTGTGTGCTCTACCCCATGCTGCACTTCATAGCAAATTCACCAAATGGGCTCATCTGGTGGTATCAGCCCCAGACCTTTATACCTGGGCATTTATTTGAAGAAATCAATTACAGTAGAACTCTGTTATAATGGCATTCAAGGGAGTGGAAATTTATTTGTGTTATAACCGAGTTTCATTCTGAGGTGCATGGGAACATAGAATAAGTTTCCAAATTATAAATTTTATATTATGATCTAATAAATACATTAAACATATTATATTACTACTGTAGTGCCTGTCAAAAATTACGGGAGGAAAGATACGATCTTTCTAACTATTTAGAGAGATCATATTAACATCAGAAATAACTGTCTTGAAAATCGTTTTCCTCTCCCTCTATCTCATATTAAAAGCATTCAAAGCACATTTATACCCATAAGGATTGAAATAACAATATGATATCGAGGTCTAGGAATAGGTAGGCAAGGTAACATCCCGTTAAAAATGGCAAGATTTCCTCAAACTGTGTAAATGAAATGTTTAAATTGAGCAATTTCAAACTGTAGGCAGAAAAAATAAGAAAAGAATACGAAACTATAATGTTTTCTTCAAAATGGTTTATATCCGAAGATTGTAGGTCAAATATTTCTAATTTTAATCTAAAAAAGAATGAAAGCCTGCACGTCGAAATGTCCTTTTTTACGTGTTATCTTATGGGAAATGGAAATTAACCCCTGGAGTGGAACCCGGGTCTTTGATCTCGAGTTTGATACATTAAAACGTTTTGTTATTATATCATAATGCTATCCTGAAAATTTCATCAAATTCGGTTTAATCGTTTGCGAGATATTAAGCTTCAAAAAGCATTACACACGTCTGCTACAGACTAAGGCTTTTATTTATATGATGACATAGTACATTATATTATGATATAATAAGTACATTAAACATAATAAAAATATTTTTAATGATTAGTAAAATAATCTGATCTCTCAAACTTCTGTAGACCAACGAATCTTCTATCAGTGTAACTCTTAACTCTGCAAGGTTATTTATTTGCTTAGAACTAACCTGTGGTGCAAATTTGAGATATTTTGTACCTAATGCATCTAACAGCGCATTTTGCTCACCATGTAGGGTAAGGTTTAGGGGTTAATTGTTTCTTGGGGGGAGGGAGAGATAATTATCCTCCTGTATCTGCCATTACATTCCGGTCACTATTCCCTTGGGGGTCTTTTTGGGATCATCCAATTTAGTGACACTTAACAACTGGACCACAGAGCTTCAAAAATAAAAATAATGGCTAATGTGAACCACACTGAGTAAAGAGTTTCCCTGTTGGATCCCTTCCCACCCGGGTGGTCAAGAGGCTACCTTTAGTCCTTCAATGTATTGGCGATCAACAAAAATTAATAATAAAACCTGAATCATGTAATGAGATTTATATGATATTAGTTTTCTTCTTCTCAACCACACATACAAAAATGTGTTGTGCTGACACTGTGCTTACGCATACAAATATTTTTTAATTACTACTAACTTCTATTGCCACTATAACCGAGTGCATTAATACGTTATAACCAAGGTGAATATTGCAATATTGTACAAACAGGGATGGAACCTGAAGAATAAGTCGCTATATCCGAGTTGTAGTATTAACCGAGGTCGTTATAACTGAGTTCTACTGTATAACAATTACCAATACATACTTATCGGCAGGACTCCAGAAATACGTTTGGCCACTTTCCACAGATGAGTTAAAGGAAGACATTGGAAAGTAGATTTTTAGCCTAACTCACCACAAAATGAGTTACCGTATTTAATTGATTGTTTTTACCATATCAGAAATTGCCACTCTGCTTAGAATCGGTGTAAAAAAAGTAGTCAATGAATTTATGTCCATAGTTACATTATAATGCGAGATATGTGTACCAAAGTGTAAGTAAACTATTTACTTTAACCCTGGATGAGTAAGGTGGGGTGCATATGCACCACACCATAATTTCAATATGGTATATTTTTAGGTTGGCACCCCTGAGGTCTTTGACCTTGAGTGACTTTGTTTGTCTCCCTAGCAGGTAGTTAGTGGGCCAGTTGATGTTAACCTGTGTTGTTCTCAGCTTGTTGCACAATGACGTTGGGGGACTTTTAACCCCACCTTACTCATAGTGCAACTATTTTCATCATATGATTTTATTCTACAGTTTCAGTTTTAGTTACATTTTGATTAAATTTATGTCTTTTAAAATTTTTAAAGTGTTTTATAGTCTTTGAAATGCTTATAAGGTACTGTTTGGTTTGATTTTCTTTGTTTTATAATGGCAATTAGTAGTAAAAAGCATTTGTGTGATGACAAAATTGCAGAGATGTTGGTTGAAGAAAACAAAGACCCTGGTGTAATTAGTGAAGAAGATGATGAACTGCTTTTAACGTTTATGCATAATAAATAATTTTTAAAAGAGTTTAAAGCATATATTTTCTATTTTTTCCTTATGGGGTGCACATGCACCCCACCTTACTCATAGTGCTATAAAATTTAGACCTTACCCATCCAGGGTTAAATGTATGCAAAAAAGAACCAAAATGACTGAAAACTTACGAAGAAATAAATTATGTAAATAATACGTGGCACGTCAAAGTCGTAAAAAAATGCAGCAATAGCGATCGTATGCGTAAGAAGCTACATATGTACACGATGTTTCATTTTACTCGTGAATCGAAACATTTGCCTTTCCTACCCCCCTCCCCTCCCTCCTCTACCTATCTTGTTTCAGTGTGTCTAGTGGTGTCTAGCATGCACGTACTGGGATTTCCCGAGCGAACCATTACTTCCTCATGCCTTAGCAGCATAGTAGCAAACTTGGGAGAATAATTTAAGAATAAAAGTGAAAAGGAATGCCCAGGGATACTAGTGTAGTACTAACGTATGTTATGTAATACGGTGTCTGTATTTGATTAACGAGAAATGGCTATTTTTTTACGAGAATAATATCCGGGGAATAACGAAGTCAAATTACACTTTTAGTAGAAGTTGTTATGAATAAGTGAATAAAATGTATTTTATGTCACTGTAATTTTAGTTAATACTCTTTCTTTAATTACGAACTGAAAATCTGAGACGTAATACGGTGTCCATATTTGATTGACGAGAAACAGCTATTTTTTTACGAGAATAAGATCCCATAATGAGGCCAAATTATTCTTTTTGTAGGAGTTGTTATGAATAGGTGAATATAACATATTTTATGTCGCCGTAATTTTAGTTAATACTCTTTATTTAATTACGAACTGAAAATCTGAGGCATTCATACTTGGTATTTTGAAATAAATGACCCCAGCTGTCTAATCACTTTAAAATCAAAATTTTTCCTTGCGTGGCCTTGTGAAAAGCGGGGGTCGGCTTACAATCGATTAAATACGGTATAGGTAAGTTGTTTTTGTGAAGTGGTGAATAGGTCTTAATTATACTCTTTATGGCATGCCTATTGGTATGAATGCACATTAATCACCCCTCCTAACGTGCGTAATTTTCAACAATCCATCCCTTCCCTCTCTTCCTATCAGGATGTACATGCATTCACCTACTCTCCATCCCCTGGGACTTAGTGTTCAGGAAGGGAAAAACTTTTTAATAGATAGGAAAAATTAACTTTGTTTGAACTTTCTATTTGTATAGCATAAAAGCATCAAATTATTTTCCAAACTTGACATGTAATTGATAAAAGAGCATATTTTACTAATAAATAAAATGTTAAAATTTTTACTTAATGGGCCGGTAAGAGTTGATCGCTGAGTAGTAGGCGGAGCTGGAGAGGAGGGAGTGAAATGGACCTATCGCGAGCCTTAACGGAAGACTCTGTTGTCCGTTTTTAATTCTCACTTTCCTGCCTCACGCAATTCTAAACATAGCAGACAAAAACCTAGGGGGATTTCCCCCATTCTTCCTTCTACAAAGGATGCTTACATATTGACACTTGAAAAACATGGCAAAGAATGAAATTGTGTCCAGCTCAACTCTTCAGCAGGATTTACAACTCCAAAGTCTCAAATTGATTAGGCCAAATTCCATGTTTATTTTTTTATATTTTAATTCCTTTCTTAATTTTAATTTTCATATTTTTACAAGAAATGAAAACCCGAATTGCGCGTTACATATTAGAACCGTTTTCATAACGGAAGTTTTCATTTATTTAGACCAGTCGTGGGAGTTAAAGTACGTTATAGTAACGCATATTTGATGATTTTCATTTATTAAAACCATAAAACATTTTAAAATTTATATGCGCAGTAATGTTTTGCCAGAAATGCATCCTATCACTCATCTAATCTTATTGGAAATTCGTTTTCATTTGTCGTGTGTTTAAGTAACGTGGTATTATTCAGGAACACATCAACAGCATTCCTGTACTGTACATCTACTGCACGTAATACTACTATAGTATTTCCTGAACTTTACCGCGTAGATTTTACTTTTTGTTTGTGAATTTACAGTCCATGAACCGATAATTTGGTACAAGTGCTTGAATTCAGAAAATACAAAATTTGGTGAACGAGTCTAATAATATGGCCAACCACTGTATAATTATGAATAAATAGACTATCAGTAAAATAATTGTTCATTAATTTAATCTTTATACCTAATGTTTCATTAGAATGATCAAGTGATAGGTTAAAGTATTTCTAAACGGTTGAATCAGTTAAAGCAATGATTGATTAATTTTTTAAAACGAAGCATTAATCTTGAGAAGTTAATCGTTCGATAAATTTGTCCTTGAAAAAATTTCTTTCCAAGAATAAATCTATAGACCCGTTTATGTTGCTCGAAAATTTACTATCCCACGCTTCCGGATCAGGGTGGTTACGAGTCAGTCGGGTGGAGGGGAGGGGCGTTCAAAGTGGCAACACTGCATCCCTTCCACTGCAACACTCAGCGATC
The DNA here is from genome assembly GCA_036926305.1 of Uropetala carovei. Lineage (NCBI taxonomy): Eukaryota > Metazoa > Arthropoda > Insecta > Odonata > Petaluridae > Uropetala > Uropetala carovei. Next base: position 759,861 of record JAXCHB010000127.1, read on the forward strand.
AATTCTCACCGGCCCGACTATAGTATAGCATACTACCGAGGAGATTTCTGCTAGTATTGGGATAAAGAGATCACCCAATAAATTGTGTCATGCAGGTAGGAGGGAGAATATGCTTAACTTGGACAGACCTTGTTTCAGGAAAGAGGCCAGCTTTTTTAAAAATCTCAGATGTAAACTTATTCTTGCACAAATTTTTTCCCCCTCCAAAGCGGCCCAAATATAGGAGTGTGCATGGCACAGGAGAGCATGGGTTACATGAGTAAATATGGTAATAAATGGACCATTAAAGGGGCTGAAACCACTACTTTGGTACATCACCATAATGCCTCTCAGTCAGAAACACATGGGAATGCTGTTCCACTGTATACAAAATGAAGCTTATAGCATTCCCGTTGCTAAAAAATCAGTTGAAAATATTCCAATTACTAGGATTCCTGTTGTTAACATTTTCCAATTCAAGTACTGGTTGTAACTCTGCATTAACATTTAAAATGAATAAATTCTCACTGGCAATCATGATATTTATTAAAACCTCTTAACAAATAAAAATTGAAAAATTATTTAGAATAACTTAAACAACAACATAGTAAGAATACAAAAATGATAATCCTAGGTTATGACCAAAGTTGGTTTGAATGAAAATGTTACTGTTAAAAAAGTGAATGGAGATGCTTTTTTTAGCGATACTGAAAGTTCTAGTACTTCAAATGCAATAAGAAATGGGGAATTCAAGCAATAGTGAGTTGGAAGAAGAAATTACAATCTAGAGTTGATTCTACAATGTGACAATCTGCATGTTATTGCCAGGAAAAGGGAGACGTGAAAAACTAAACATTCAAAGGTAAGAAGAATTAAATAAAATATTTCTTGAAAATTTGATTAAGATACATAAAGTTTTACTTAAGTTATTTTAAGTTTTATGAGCTGATTTTCTCGCAGCATACTATTAGCAAAATGACAGTATCAAAACTGGGAATACTGAGCATTTAAATTTGGACCAGAGAGGGTTAACCAAGGTAATGGAGAGGAAAGGGTACATACATGGTTCACAAAGATAATCGAAAAAAACTAGAGGCAACACTTAATCACTCACTAGACTATTTTTTTAACAAGTAACTTTGATCTGAGTTTTTATACACTTTGGTTCTACATATAATCCTTAGTATTTTTCAAAGAGTCATAAATAAACATCTTTGGTAACTAATAGGAAACTATATACCATGCGAGCAAAATTTACTTCTCATTGAGTATGTTCAAAATGCTTTTTATTGAAATTTGATATTTATAGGAATATTTTTTAAATAAATGAATCTGCCCTAAAAACCAAGGTATATAGAACAGCAATTTGCATGTGGGGCTGTTGTTTAACTTGATACAATAAGCATTAATTAATAAGAGTCAACCAACTAAAACTGCATGTGTGAACACAGTTTGTTGATTAACTTTTCTGCCTATTCAAAAAGATTGATACAATCTTAGTTATTTAGTTGAACATAATTTGTACATACTGCCAAAGAATTTGCAAAGGCATGTTGCACATACCCTGCTGTCTTTAAAGAGCAGTGTCAAAAAAAATCCTTTTAAAGGAAATGCTAGAAGCGCTATCTTATTCTTTTTTTGCAAAGATAAATTATAAACGTTATAATCTATATCTTTATAATAGAGAGTGCATTGCATTAAAACATAATGCATTTACATTTTGCCAAAATAATATGGATGAATTCTAAAATTAAGTACGTAGATTTTTTATTATATTTACTGATACTGATATCTGTATTCATAATATGATATAAGCGGTGCTTGAGGCAAGTTGAAATGCCATCCAATATTTTTTCAGGACTAAAACTATCCCATCATCTATCTGTGGAATTTAACAATCCCTGGACTTTTATAGCTGCATCAAATATCATAACCCAAATTAACTAAATCCTACAACATTCAAATGAGTTTTCAATGTTGCCATAATTTCATATTTATACTAAAAGTCCAGATTTATCCACATAAGCAGTATAGTAGTGAATTATGTGGTGAGTGAATTCATTCATAAGGTAATTCTCACCATAAAGTTTCATGTTCATCAATCTACACATCATTCTCTTGGACAACCATTTACATGCTGAAAACAGTCTTACAGCTATAGAATAAATGATTTTTGAAATTATTTCATTGCAATTAAATTATTTTGTAAACTATAAATACTGTATGGCTATTTCATCTGGTATACATAGGACTATTCTAAAATCACACAAACCTATAATGAACTTTTACTTTTAAGAGTTTCTTCCTAACAGCTGAAAGCTTTAAAAAATGTTGCATCAAGCACCATATTACTAATATAAATTTTATGCATTGCACAGCTATTTAAAAAATTCTTTTAAGAACCAATGGCTTTGGATAATGTAAAAGAAGTGATCCAACTGCAATATTTAAAACCAAATTGATAAATTTAGCATTAATTATTAGTCAGTTATCTATTTACTGGTCTATTATTCTAAGGTAAAGCATATAGTTAATAATTTTATTGCAGAATTGATAGGAACTATAAACATTGCCCATTTTATGATTCTTTGATTAAGGAATGATATTTAACATATTTTCTCATTTATCATTGGAAGTATACTTGAAGTCCATTTCATTTTATTAAATGAAAATGGCATGCATTCAATAAGATGCCAACAAACTATTTCATAAACAAATTATAATCAATTTAATACATTTCAAACAATATCTTGAAGCTTAATTATGTGAAATATATTTCCCTTTTTGGTTTAAATGTCCTAAAATTTAATCCAAACAAACTTATTATTATCAATAAATGTAACATGATTAATGATTAACAATGGTAAAGAACCAAACACTAATAATCACAATTTAAGAAACTGCTAAGTGTACATATAACCATAGAAACTGGTCATTTGTTTAGCACCAATCAGTTATTTTTTCATCCCACCTTTGCAAAATACTTATTTTCTAATAATACTAACAAATAAATATAATTTACAAACATGGAGTTTATCGGAAAATTCAGCCTTTAAAGGAATGCAGAATTCATTGCAAAAGTGGAATTGAAAAAAGTACTCAGCTATTTCTTCATCTTAACAGTTTGCAATGCAAGTCAAGATAAAAAAAATCACCACAAGAATCATTTCCTATAACATTTGATTGAATAATGTCAGTTAAATTTTAAGTCAAAATACCATAATAGTGCATAACAATGATAATACCAATCAAAATAAGTCCAGAGAATTTTACTGTACTCAAGGTTTTGTATTGCTCGAAAGAGGTGTAGATCTCTTGTTCATTTTGAAGTCCTGCGTCCAATGAGGTGAGGGATGGTCAACTATGGCTGCCGAGTCTATCGTGCTTAATGCATGAGACAGGGACTCCTCCATCTGTCACAAATAGCTTTCACTTTCAGCTACATCGGTATGAGTCTTCTTTTCCTGACTGCCTCCACTTTCATTCTGCTTGCCTTTAACAGGGTTTTCCCTTCCAAGCAGCACATGATGCACCTCCCACGTAAGGGGAAGTGGTTCATCTATAGGAGGCAAGCTACCTTGACAGCCTTCCCAAAAATCATCCTCATTGAGGGAGAACAACATGGCACCTGACAGGCCTCTCTCTTTTACGAATTCAGCCTGTATGAGAGGTGATTAAAATCATATTACAAGTGACTCCCGAGATTCAACCATTCGAGATTCGACCAACTCGAGAATTCGACCGGTCAAATCAAAACCAGTCAATCAATCGGTTGAATTAGAAACTAGTTTATGCAAAGTAATTTTCGGTCCGCCCGACCACGAGAGATTTAGTTTCAGTCTAGACATCATTATTTCTGCTCTAATTGTTTGAATTTATGCTGATTCGAGAGTTCGAGATTCGACCACGTTTTCAGGAACACATCCCTGTCGAATCTCGGGAGTCATTATCATATGGGATTCCTATGAAGTTTTGTAAATACACAGTAGAGAAGGTATGAACTAAATAATTATTACACTTTTTAAATGAAAAAACGTTTGAATATTTCTATAACTAAGACTTTCTGCTCTGCAACACTGCCGAATGAAATTTTATCGAAGCTATGAATGTTAAGTTGATTATTTGGGATGTTATGCTGCAATAATTTTGTCAATTGACAGTGTTTAGACAACATATTACAGTTGGTATCTTCAGGTCAAACTGATTTTATCTCCTTGGGCTTCTGCATTTATGTCCTCTTTCTACCCAATGAAAGGAAAACCAAAACATCACAGCGTAACATCCCAAACAATCAACTTACTATGGAACAACACAGTGAAAGCCTTCATACCAAAGATATGAATACTCTAGTATTTCAAAAACTTTAGATAATGCATATCTTAAAACATCAACTTTTCTTTCAGTCACATCATACTCCAAATACAGCATGTACATGCCTTACATAGGATTATCATACTCGTATATGGAACTGCACCAACAGACGAATTACATAGGGTCAAAATCAATATGCACAGAACCACACCATTAGCAGTTTTCCAAACTGTCAGGCAGCAGACAAATTTTTTTATCTAAAATCAATGACAAAAATTTCTGGAAATGAAAATATGCCACGATCTTGAGAACAGGTGTTAATTTCAAATATCCCTTAATGAGTCTTCATTGATACTCTGTTGTTATGTCACTCAGATTTTAAAATTTAGTTTTTCATTACCGACTTAAATGTAAAATTTTCATGTGTTCAATAAAGTAAACAACTTCCTTGGTCATTCTCCTGGCTAGGAAATAATTTGGCTTTCCATGTTTTATGAGATTTTATCAGATTTTCTTTATATGGTCTAGGTGGCAACTATAGTGCAAGAGTTATTACAAAGAGACTTTTTGGAACCTCACACTACTAGCCCTAGAATAAAATTCCATTTTTAGCACGTTTTCTTAAAAGTAAAAACACTAATGCAATCACTCTGTCTGTGGACAACCAACTTTTTTGTTTTAAGAGATATTTAGAAATTTTTTTGTGAATTAGATAGCTCTTAACAATCTATGAAATGAATTCTTTGAGCAGTTCATACATTTTCTGCTAGGTGGCTTAAAAGTCAGAAAATTCAAAACTTTGAAATGATATTTTTTCATGGGTGGGATGGACTGGTGAGGATCCAATACATTCCTAGGGTATGGGTTAACCCCCCACCCCCTCCCCTCCAAAGGAGGAGGCAAACCACAACTCTGAAAATTTTCAAGAAAATGTCCTTTGGTATATATTTGTCATCATTATATAAATACTCTACAGAAATTTAAATGGACAGCTTTTGCCCAGATCATCATTCCTGCATTTAGCAGAGTTGCCGATATTTGATTTCAATGAACACACCAAAAGCAATTTTCACTATTGATAACTTTTCCTTCGCTTTAATGCATCCTTTGTGGAATTAACCAGTTTATGAACTGGCCATCTCTTCTGTCCACATTTAGGCAAATAAAAAACCTTTCTGTCCATTTCTAGAACAGACCAGCTTAAGCAGCAGGGAGAATATGGGACTTTTGGGGTTGTTAGGCATGCTCACTGTTTTTATTGATTAAATTTCACTCAATTTATGAGAATTTGTGATAGCTATTGTGATATGACTTGTCTATTTTAAAAAGTGTCAGCAGAGATCATCAGCTCATTAATCAACCAAAATGACTGGCCAGTTCATAAAATAGTGAATCTCACCAAAAGGCTATAACATATACACTAAAATAGGCACAGTACCATGTGAGTAATAGGAATTCATTCCTATTTAACCCTGCTACACTATTTGAATTAATGGCATTCAACCATTTTTACCTTTCTCCTCAGGCTCTGTTTGTCATCATAAGAAATCCACTGGTCACCCATATATGCATATGGTACCTGACTTTCCTCATCATATACTCGAGTTGCACCATTGGAAAGAAATGTACAAATTTCTGGGAATGACACAAAACCATCACTTCCAATCGATCCTTCACCAACTGCAGGAGCACCCAAGCCGTTATTGTAAAGATTACGGAGCCTGTAGTTTGAGCAAAGAGAGGAAACCATGAAAGATGCTTAATGGTAACCATTTCAAACACTGTTTACTTTCCATACAAATAGTTCTCTGAATGAACCCTTGTTCTTATAAGCAAGAAACAAAATACCAAAACAATACTCTTATATAATCAACAACAGTGGCGCACCCAGGGGGAGGGGAGTAAACAGGGCATCAGAGCCACCAAGAAGGCGGGGATTCATTCCAGCACAAAATCCCTCATGCCCAGGCCTTTTGGAGATCGGGATTAAGAACATTCACAAGGTTATCCCAATGAGCCGAATGTTTTACTTTACTTACTCTTGCCACCCCCACTTCAGTTTATAGTTGGCACAGAACTTTCCTTTGCCCCTCGATCAAAGCTGCCAAGAGGTGCATGCCCAACCGAGAATTTTTGTCCAAAGAAGCCTGTTTGTGTTTTATGTTTTACATTTTATAGATAGCGCATGCGTTATCTACCAGAAAATACAGTAATACCATTTTTTCTTATAGTTTTTGCTAATTAGTTTTTACGTAAAATGACATCATATTAATAATAGCCTTTCAAAAGCTGACACATTAATTCCAACGTTCACTTGAAAATAATTATTTATTTGAATGTCTGTTATAATTTTAAAAAAATTATAATGATGTTTATTCCAATTATATTAGAAATTATCAAACAAAAACAAATGAAAAAATATTTTTATAAACAATTTTTATATAGATGCAGCGTAGATTTTCTGATAACAGATGGCATCACTGTTATGTCAATCGGTTACCTATTAGTACCAGGGTGGTGGCAGTCGGTCATTTGTGCACTCAATATTGCAAAAAAATTAAATAAAAACATTTTTGTAATATTTCTGCTGAAAATACTGAGGATCAAACAGATACAAATTAGAATTTATGTTTATTAATTAAAAATTTCTATTACACAGCTAAAAACAAAGAATAATATAGTAACATTTGAGGTTTTTGCCCCCCAAAGTAAATTTCTGGGTATGCCACTGACCAACGAGACTCTTAATAAAATAACTGACTTACGTGAAAGAATGACCATAAGTAGGCATGCCAACAACAATCTTAGAGGCTGGCATGCCAAGGTGTCGCCAATTTGCCACAGACCAATTTGTGTTTAGAGTTGAAAATATACCTTCTTCCTCAGAGCGCCGGAAGAGAGGTGCATTGGAGCCAGTCATTGGCACATACCACACATAAAAGTGAAAGTCATACGTCATCAAATTCACAAAATTCACCAATCTGAAATTAAGAAAAATTCAATAAATACTTCAAATATGTTGCACAGATAAGTTGAGAATTAATGACAGTGAAGTTAGCATTACAATCGAACCTAGTGTGTTTAGTAAAACCTTATAAGAGAATGAGTATCTAAGAAACCTGCTTCATTACTAAAAAATCTGACGTGTCCATCACATGACTTTTACAGAATAATGAATATGATTGCTCTCAACATCCAAGTCCTCAAGGATAATTATCGGCAATTACACTCATGAATAATTTATATGAATTTTCAATAATCTTTATTTTGAAAAAACAATAAGTAAACAAAATTTCTATGGATAACAAAATATCGACGCTCAATTAAAATTACCTTTGGCAGAGTACGCCAGAGTCCTGCACGGGCCGGGACTAGCCCAAGGGCCTCGGCCCACCTGGCCTGTGACCCAAATTTAAAAAATCACACAAGTCACATTGATCTTCCGTAATGCCTACAATTTCTTCAACATCGTACGGGCCGGGTCCAAATTTGTACGGACCAGGCCTAAAAAATCAGGCCCGTTCAGAGCTCTAGCGTATGCAACGCTATCAACAATTAGAAAGTTTTATCATAGCAATGGTAGAAATAGTATCAAACATAAATTCAGAAGAATAATCAAAACATCCCTTAATCAAACGGTCTTATCAAAAATGTTTTTAAAAACCTTGTAGAAAATTACATTGTCTACAACTTTGATAATAATACATAAAGTCCTAATGGAAATATCTGGAAAAAATGGGAAAACGGCAAGAATAAACCTCCACTTCTGGTTGACCAATTTTTCAAGTCATACTTTTACTGAAAAATATGATATTGCCTACGCCACTTTTTACCGACCACTTTTTTATCATGGACTCGTGGGCCATAAGATGAGTTCTCGTTGGCCGTATTCGGTCCTCTGGCCTATGGATGTCTCTCCATAATGTACAAAATCAATTTTTAGTTGGTGTTTTTCCTGTTTCAAACTCTTGACGCCGCAATCAAACAAACTAGCGAAGTACTCAAAGTAAATTCTGATGAAAAAAATTAAAACTACTGTGTTTATGAAAAAATGTTTCAAACAAAACTTGTAGAGCATTACACTGTCCACAACTTTTATGATGTCAAATATTTATGTAAATTGAGTTCCAAAGGAAAAATTCAGAAAAAACAAAATGATAAGTGATGAGAGGCCATGGCTAATCACTGAGAACATGGTCATAATTCCATCAACATTTGCACTTTCTCAAATTACAAGGCAGCAGTGCTCAGTTTTAGAATCAGCTGTATATGAATAACTTGAAACATTTAATTTTTTGCATTATTTGTGAATATGAATGTGCTACATCCAAATCCGCTGTCTAATAAGGCTTTTTATAATATGGTCCTATCATACCTAATTCCCAGAAGCAAAACAGCTTTATGCCAAATAGCTCATAGAATTGACGAACAATACCCAGAAAACCTGCATAGCTGCAAAATTTTACAATACAGGCGACTCCCGAGTCTCGTTGGGGATGCATTCCTGAAAACGTGTTCGAATCTCGAATATTCGAGAGTCGAACGCCGTTTTTCCATATACTTGCATGTTAAAATCGGAGGAAACGTTCCCGCATCTCGGGAAAAAGTCTCCCCTCACGTTCTATAAAGATAAAATAACATCACTGATATGTTAATAAAACTATTAATTTATGAATAAATTATATAATAAATAATCTAAATGTATAACTTATTTTTTGCACTAAAAAGGAAAAAATAAATTTGTTTCTCGAACTTCAAAGATAGATGTATGCAATATGCTTTACAGACAGCCCGGTCCGGATCGCGCGAGTCGTTTGCTACAAACGACTCGCGCGAGCTTGATAACATACCTGCGTATATCTATCTATACATACAACTATTTATCGCAGCGAAATTAATATAAAAGTTATTAAAAAAGCACAAAATAACTTAAGAATAAAGAAACAATAAAATTAAAAATATTTTCATACCTTAAATCTATTTCAACTGCGCTTACTGGACTTGGTTTATTAATTGAGAAGTTGGAAGATTTTAGTTGGAAGAAGAGGAGCTATTGGGTGGGGAACTGCTTGTTGTTTTTATCAAATTACCTGAATTTATCACGTTCTAGAATTTTTTCCTTCTGTTCAGATAAGTGCTAATAGTTGACACATTCCCAACGATCTTACGATTTCAGTATGGCTTTCAGTATGTGTTTCTGACACTGATCATCTACCCAAAGTTTTAAAAGTTTTTCCATTTTAGGAATCACAACACCGCGCCTAGGACTGTTTATTGTTGTTATCAAATTACGTGAATTTATCACATTTCTAGAATTTTCTCCTTCTGTTTCACATAAGTGCTAATAGTTGACACACTCCCAACGATCATGCGATTTCAGCTTGGCTTTCACCTTTCTCAATACGCTTTAAAATTTCTAATTTCAATTCATAACTATGAATCTTATGCCCTCTTTTATTTGATTCCCTTACATTATCACTAATACATTTCCTTTTAGATGCCATGTCAAGTGATAAATTTATAAATACATCAATAAAATAAATAAATTTAAATAAAAGATTAACAGAAAAAAAGTGAAATCAGCACAAATTCAAACAATTAGAGCTGATACAACTACGTCTACATCAAAACTAAACCTCGCGTTTGGTCGGAACCAATAACTACGCGAAGACTATTCCACATATATTATCGATCGGCGGGATCGTAATCTCGAATTAATCGAGACTCGAACAATCGACAGTCGGGAGTTGCCTGTACAGTAGAGTCCCGATTATCCGAGGTTCCGTATTATCTGAGGAACATGAGAAAAAAATAGCAAAGTATTATTTTGAAAATCTGCAATTGAAAAGTATCATATTTGATACATATCAAAGTGGCTATATTGAACTTAAAATATAGGGTATTTCGATAATAAATCAAATTTATTTCACAGTAATCTGAATGTACTTTTATTCATTTCTTCATGTAGTGTAGCTAAGGTATGTATTGTTTTATCTATAATATATAGATGCTTCTGACATAGGATATTAGAGAATGAGGAGGAGGATACAAATTATGAGTCACTTCCACATGAATTAGAAACGTGAAATTTAGTATGTGGGTTGGTCAAGTGGCCAAACCTTCGAAAAAAAAACGAAAATTACAAAAATGTTTATTTTTTTGGCCAGTAAAAAATCCCAAAATTTAAACAAATACTTCATTGTTCAGGTATTTCTAAATGCGTTACACCAGTGGTCTTCAAGGTGGGCGATAGCGCCCACCAGTGGGCGTTTTTGGATTTTTGGTGGGCGCTAAAGAACTCAACAAATGCTATTCTAATTTTTACACTGAAAAATAAAATTCTACAAAAAAGCTTAATGATACGCACACATATTCTGTACAACTATTACAGTTTGTTTGTCGTTAACTATAGTATCATATCATACTATACTAGCGACAATGTATCCATGCTGCGGTAAAATCGAAAGGCCCATGAGGGTGGTCGGAGTCTCTCGCAGAAGCAGCGAAGTGTTTAAGTTTAATTTTATCAAATATATAAAATCATAAATTTTTAAACACTGTTATTACCGTATTCGGTAATCTCATCTAATGACAATCCCACTAGTATTAGGGTTACCATACCTCCGTAAATCGCTTTGCTACTGGGGGCGCAAAATTATTCTTTGCCCTGGGCGCCAGAAACCCTCACTACGCCACTGGGTGGGCGGTGAACTTATTTCAAAGGACAACATATGGTAAAAGTGGGCGGTGACTCAAAAAAGGTTGAAGACCACTGCGTTACACAATGCAGAAATGTGACCGTAAAAAATTCACAGTTTAAACAAATCAAAATAATGCATTTGGCAGAAATGTGTGCCATTTGTAACAAGCATTGGAAAAAATATAAAATTCTTAAAATTGCAATTTTTAGGGGCTATTTTGCCCCATTATTGCCACTTACATAAGAGGGAAAAATCTGATGTGGCCAACACATGATTTTCTCCATATTTGGGGTATAGATATTTAAATTATTAGGAATAGCATTATGAGGCAAAATTATTATTTCATATCGTAAAAGAATACAGTCGTCCTTATTGCCGTAAATAACGTATATTTTGAATATGTTTACAGAATTCACCGCTACATGGTACTGGCGGTGTATACTGGTATTAAGAAAAAGCAAAATATCTCCGAAATGGATGGTTCTGCGAATATTTGTTTCAAACAAAACTTGGAAGAAATTTTATTCTCTACAACTTTGGTCCTCACGAAGATTACCAATAATGATGTTTTTAAGGAGATATTTGACGGAAACCGAAAAACCAGTTATTTATAAATAATTCCCAAACAATAACTGCTACAGAAAATTGTTTCAAATGAAAGTTGTAGGAAATTACATTCTCTATAACCTTAGTATAAAATTGTATATACAATAATGATGTCTTAACAGAGAAATATCGCAAAAACCGAATCGGGTTTCAAATAAACCTCGACTTCCGGTTAACCGGTATTGTCCAAAAACTAATCAGTTCTTTGTGCTCATGCTAAAGTGTTATATATGAAGCTTGGTAATGACATGGCAAGTACTTTTTGAGTTAGAGCGCCCACAATCACATACACACACGCAGACATCATTCCGAAAAGTCTAAACGTGTTCTAGGGACCTCAAAACATGTATTCCGTTGAAATCTGGAAGTTGATTTTTTTCATGATCACAATACTTTCCCATTACTTCCTATGGAGAAGGTAACAAGTACGAAATTGCGTTTCAGTGAAGAGTAAACAATGATGACTGGAAATATTTATAATAAATCAATTACTTCGATAATAAATATATTTCAAAGTAAACTTTTTATATAAAATTATTATTTTTTGTGAAATAAGAATACAGTGACCTTTTTAAGCACCATTATGGGTTAGATAACTCTAATTTGATGAATAAGTTAAATATCTCCGAAATGGATTGTTCTATGAAAAATTGTTTCAAACCAAAGTTGGAAGGAATATTATTCTCTATAACTTTGGTCCTTATAAAGATTGTAAATAACAGCATTTCAAAGAGCATTTCTGATGGAAACCGAAAACACCGATTATTTATAATTTGTAATGCTTAATGGATATCATAATGTTGTTTTAACGGAGATATTTTGCCAAAACCAAATCGGGATTCAAATAAACCTAAAATTCCGGTTAACCGTTATTGTCCAAAAACTAATCAGCTCTTCGTACTCATACCAAAGTGTTATATATGTAATTTGGTGTTAATATGACAAGTACTTTTTGAGTTAGAGCACCCACAATCACATACATCCACACACACACACATTCCGAAAAGTCTAAACGTATTCTAGGGTCCTCAAAACGTGTATTTCCGTTGAAATCTCGAAGTCCATTTTTTTCATGATCACAACAGTAAAAAAAAAAATTTCCGAAATGGATGGTTCTACAAAAATTTGTTTCAAACAAAATTTGGAAGAAATATTATTCTCTACAACTTTGGTACTCACGAAGATTACCAATAATGATGTTTTTAAGGAGATATTTGATGGACCCCAACAAACCGATTATTTACAATAATAATAGCCCAGGTCTGTTGGTTGGTCACGCTTTCACGATGGCCGATATACAGCATTTTAATAAACTTCCTGAATAGGTAGAAGACTGAAATTTGGCAAGGATGCTTGATTAACATATTTTAAGGTAATGACGAAAATAAATCTTTAAAAAAGTGCTGGGTTCGACTCCATGGAAGACATTACCATTTTCCGTAAGGTAACATGTAAAAATCAATTTTTTGATGTGCAGGCATTTATTGTTTTGGAAATAAAATTAGAAGGAATTAACCTACGATCTTCGGATCTGAACCATTTTGATGAAAAAATTACAGTTTCTTATTCTGTTCATCTTTTTCTGCATACAATTCAAAATCGTTATACGTGTAATTCACATATTTTGTGGAAATATTGCCATTTTAACGGAATGTTGCCTTGGCTACCAATTATATTGTTAGACCTCAAAATCCTATTGTTGTATCAATCCTTATGGGTGTATAAGTGTGCTTTGTATGCTTTTAATACGAGATAGGAAGGGAGAGAGAGGGAGTGAGGGGGAGGGAGGGAGGGGGAGGGAGGGAGGGAGAGAGGGGAGGGAGGGGGAGAAGGGAAGGAGGAAGGAGAGAGGGAATGAGGGGGAAGGGGTGGAGAGAGGGAGGAGTGAGGGGAAGGGAGGGAGAAAGAGAGAGGGAGGGAGGGAGAGAGAGAGGGAGGGAGGGAGGGAGGGAGGGAGGGAGAGAGGGAGGGAGGGAGAGAGGGAGGGAGAGAGAGAGGGAGGGAGGGAGAGAGAGAGGGAGGGAGAGAGAGAGGGAGGGAGAGAGAGAGGGAGGGAGAGAGAGACGGAGGGAGAGAGAGACGGAGGGAGAGAGAGACGGAGGGAGAGAGAGACGGAGGGAGAGAGAGACGGAGGGAGAGAGAGACGGAGGGAGAGAGAGACGGAGGGAGAGAAAGACGGAGGGAGAGGGAGTGAGGGAGAGGAAGGCAGAGGGAGAGAGATGGAGGGAGGGGAAGAAGGGAAGGAGAGGGGGAGAAGGGAAGGAGAGAGGGGAAGGAGAGGGGGAGAAGGGAAGGAGAGAGGGGAAGGAGAGGGGGAGAGGGGAAGGAGAGGGGGAGAGGGGAAGGAGAGGGGGAGAAGGGAAGGAGAGAGGGGAAGGAGAGGGGGAGAAGGGAAGGAGAGAGGGGAAGGAGAGAGGGGAAGGAGAGGGGGAGAAGGGAAGGGGAGAGGGGAAGGAGAGGGGGAGAGGGGAAGGAGAGGGGGAGAGGGGAAGGAGAGGGGGAGAGGGGAAGGAGAGGGGGAGAAGGGAAGGAGAGGGGGAGAAGGGAAGGAGAGGGGGAGAAGGGAAGGAGATGGTGGAAGGGAGAGCGTGGAAGAAACAGGGTGGAAGGGAGAGTGTGGAAGAAACAGGGTGGAAGGGAGGTGGAGGGAGGCAACTATTTTAAGGTTAACTAAAGATATCCCATCATATTGACGGGCAATTACGCTAGTTTATAAATAATTCCTAAACAATAACTGCTATGGAAAATTGTTTGAAATAAAAAATGTAGGAAATTATATTTTCTACATTTTTTGTAATGGTCAATGTATACAATAATGACGTATTATCGGAGAAATATCGCAAAAACCGAATTGGGTTTCGAATAAACCTCGACTTCAGGTTAACCGGTATTGTCCAAAAGCTAATCAGTGCTTTGTGCTCACCCTAAAGTGTTATATATGAAATTTGGTATTAATATGACAGGTACTTTTTGAGTTACAGCGCCCACAATCACATACATCTACATAGACATCATTCCGAAAATAGTCTAAATGTGTTCTAGGGACCTCAAAACATGTATTTCCGATGAAATCTCGAAGTCAATTTTTTTCATTACTATGTATGGAGAAAGTAAAAATTATGACGCACTTCCAGATGACCTAGAGACTCCAAATTTGGCAAGATTATAGGTTTTCAGTCACAACCAATGGGAAAAATCCAACAGCATTAAAATTCTAATTTTTAGGTGCTGTTTTTACCCCATTATTGAAAGTAGGCTGAAATGCTTGCAGAATTAAAGCACCGTCTACTAGTACAGTATACAAGCAAATATGTGACGGCTTTTGTTAATGACATATCTCACAAAAGTCATCACAGATTTTCCTGATATGGGCAACATTCTGTATTATATCTGAGGTTGGTGCAGTCCCGTTGACTTTTAGAACATATACATTGCTAGATATAATAACCACTCATAATCATTGGTAGAAGCTTTCATGTGGTGGAACTGCATCATATTTAATAAAAACAGTAAAAACTGTAAAACAATAAAACCATAAATCGGTAGAAACTATAAAAACAAGTTCCACAAAGTATAAAAGTAAAAATTACGACATTTCGACTAGTCATAGTCATCAACAGCTGAGGGAAGTGAGTGAAGCCGTGAAATATATAGACAAGCGGAAGTGGGGAGGAGGGGGGGAGAGGGAAATGAGTAGGAGGCGGAAGGTAAGGGGTAAGAGATTAACGTGGTAACAAGGAAGAGGGGGAGGGGATGTTAGGAATTTGAGGTGGCTGCCGGTAAGATAGACGCTAATAATGGAGAGTGGCTTAAAAACAAGTGGTCATTAATGAGAGTATGTTGGTTGTTTTTCAAATGTAATAGAATTTCTAACTGTTCAAGATGATTAAGCCTAAAACCTTTGATAATCCATTCTATTCATAATCACGACACAACTACCTTTATCGGCTTTACTAATGATGAGGTTGTCCCTTGAAATTAAGTTTAACACATTTTTTAACGGGCAATATTTTGGCAAAGGTTTTGACAGTGGTAAAGACGAAATTTGCGAGGAAATTAGGTTAGAAACTGAATGTTAGTGGTGGATTGTGAATTAGCCCTTTCTCGAGGAAAGATGTCCCTTAAACATTCAGTTTCTAACCTAATTTCCTTGCAAATTTCGTCTTTACCACTGACAAAACCTTTCCCAAAATATTGCATTAAAAAATGTGTTAAACTTCATTTCGAGGGACAACCTCATCATTAGTGAAGCCGATAAAGGTAGTTGTGTCGTGATTATGAATAGAATGGATTATCATAAAAACGTTTTGGATTTCATTGCCAATAATAACTGCACCTCCCTTAAGAAGGATCCCACCAGTACCTTCCATAGTAAAATTAAAAACGTAGTTCGCTCTTGTCCCTCTTTGTTCAACAAATCTTCTGCTACAAGAGTCATTCAAATGAATCCCATGTCTCCCTGTCTATATGGACTCCTGAAAATCCACAAGCCAAATATTCCCATCAGACCTGTGGTTTCTAGTGTATCTTCCCCGGCGCATAAATTAGCATTTGTAGTTAACATTCTCGCTTTGTGCCGAAATATAGTGTTAAAAATTCAATTGAACTCACTGAGAAACTCAAATCTGTGAATATTACTTCTAATACCAAGCTAGTGTCATTTGACGTGACTAACCTGTTCACCTGTGTTCCGATATCCGAAGTTACACAAATGGCTAAAGACATCCTGCTCAATTCTGGAACTCCTCAAAACATTGTGAATGAACTGTGCAACTTACTAGAAACATTGTGAATGAACTGTGCAACTTACTAGAAGTCTCCGTTTCGCAGAATTACTTCCACTATAATGACACCTATTATTTGCAACAAGAAGTTTTAGCAATGGGTTCCCCTCTATCCCCCTTCTTGCCGATATATTCATGAACTCTACTGAGACGCTTTTGTTTAATAATGTTATTAAGTGGTTTCAGTACTTTGACGACATATTATGCATATGGAATGGAACGCTCAAGCAACTGCTGTTGTTCTTTTCCTTTTTGAACTCCCTCCCCCCTCCTTAAAGTTTACCTATGAATTGGAACACGATTCTGCCCTCAATTTTCTTGATCTCACCATTCATCGTCTCAATCATACTCTTGAGTTCGCCATATTCCACAAACCTACCTACACCGATCATGCTATTAACCGCACTTCTAAACACCACCCTGCTCATAAACATGCGTATTTCCATTCCATGTTTCATCACCTTACAAGTATTCCTCTTTCCACTCACAACTTTAATAAAGAATTGTGCATAATTAAGCAAATCGCGAAAGCTAATGGTTATCAAGAGACACTCATTGACAAACTTCTGTCCAGAAAACAAAGAAAAATCCTCCTTAATAACATCTTCGCCAACCCGACAACCCGTAATGACAAGAAGGCACATTGGTGCCGAATGTTATACACTGGAAATCTATCACTCAACATCTCCAATTCTTTTCCTAAAGATACACTGAAACCAGCTTTCTACAACAACAATTCAATTGGAATGTCATTATTAAATGGTAAAGATAAAATTGACCTTTTTTCTAACAGTGGTGTTTATAAACTTTGTTGTGCAGATTGTGATACTATCTACATCGACCAGACAGAGAAACTTTATTACTAGGGCCAACAAACACAAGCATGCTTTCTCCATCAAATCCGACTCTTCCCATTTTGCTAAACATCTGTTTGAAAATAACCACTCCTCTGACTTCACTCCAGAAATTATCCACGTCGAATGGAAAGGTTTTAGGCTTAATCATCTTGAACAGTTGGAAATTCTATTACATTTGAAAAACAACCAACATATTCTCATTAACGACCACTTGTTTTTAAGCCACTCTCCATTACTAGCCTCTATCTTACCGGTAGCCACCTCAAATTCTTAACCTCGAATTCCCAACATCCCCTCTCCCTCTTCCTTGTTACCACGTTCATCTCTTACCTTCCACCTCCTACTCATTTCCCCCCCCTCCCCCCACTTCCGCTTGTCTATTTATTTTGCAGCTTCACCCACTTCTCTCACCTGATGATGACTATGACTAGTCGAAACATGTCATAATTTTTACTTTTATACTTTGTGGAACTTAATTGTTTTTATAGTTTCTATCATTTTATGGTTTTATTGTTTTATGGTTTTATTGTTTTATGGTTTTATTGTTTTATGGTTTTTACTGGTTTTATTAAAAATAACCACTTACTTTGCCATTTCCCGAACTTCATATGAAGAATCCACAACAGTCCGAGGGGCTGCTACAGCAACACTAAGGATAAGTTTATGAGGTCCCATAGCATCATGAAGCTCTTTTAATAAGGAAGTAAAGTTACTTCTCTCATCTGTTTTCTCTCCACTTCCAGGAAACTCCCAATCAAGATCCAAACCATCAAATGAAAACTGTTGCAATAGACTTAAAGCTTGCTCAGCAAACCTGAAAAATACCATGAAGCATTAGTAAAGTAAAAATGATCTTTGTTCTTACAAAAATAATGCTATAAATTTGACAGGACAACAAAAATAATTTAAAAAAATATAACATCATGTGCATGTTTTAAAACAGACCTTTTTCTTCTATCTGCAGAGAATATGACGTATGGAAAGCCATCCGACTCATTATATCCACCAACAGAGAGCATCACTTTCAAGAGAGGATTTCGTTTTTTCAGTGCTGCAACACGGTTGTATATCTAGAAGATATAAATTTTTTCTACCTATTTGTCATTGAAAACCTTATCAAAACTTTCAGTTATTAAAAGTTTATGAAAACATTTTTTTAAACTCTTTTTAGCACATTAAAAAAAATACTCTTATAGTTTCACTTTAGCATCTGACTGTCTGTACACTTGCTTAAATTGAAATTGTGATGAAACCGTAAACAACAGAGAGCTGAAACTTGGAGGGTAGATTTCTGTACTGCTGCCATTTATTTTTCTTTAAATTTTACTTTTGAAAAATATATTCGGATTGGGGCTAATTTAAAATTTTGTTTTTCTAATACTATCTCCAAAAGTATAAAGACATAAAGCTGAAAATTTGAGCATAAATTTTCACATTAATGCCATTTATTCTGTAAAAGTTGGAGAAAAATCCAACGAGAAAGTCGTAATTTATTTTAAAATTAGAAAATTTCTTATGCGGATTTATCAATCATTGTCAACGAAAACAATCTTTGTAGCAACTGAAGTACACAAGGTCTACTACAAATACATAAAGATGTTTACTTTCCTGTCTTGTGCAAACAGAACATAGTAATTTAAAGGAAATGGATTAACTATGACGTATAAATGAACATAAATACAGGGGCTCCCCGAGTTACAAACATCCGACTTACAGACAACCCATACTTACAAATGAAGGAACTGCGAAATTTAAATGCCTATCTAAGGATATTTTGGGTGGATTTTTTTAAATTTAAATACAAAAATGTAGGTTTCTTCTGCGATTTCTTTATAACTTGCTGTTTAATCATGGTAGTTATGATAAACAAAAGGTATTTATCGCGTATGTATATTGTATCTATTTTATACATTCATCTGAAATTGTTAACAAGGCATCATCGGATTAACTGCTATAAAAGGGTGAGATGCTTAAATAAGCAGATTGATCTGGCATACGTACACAGCTGCATCCGAGTGAATGGAGTGACTTGGGTTGTATAAGTGAAATCAAGTTAAGTGGAGATCTGCAGAAGCATGGCATGGCGTTATTTTTTATAAGTGAGATCCCACCTTTAGGATGGCTTTGTGAAGTAGGGTTTAGAATAAGATTCTCTGTAGCTAGTAATGATTCCTCCATTTCATTGATGAAAACATCGTCTGTGCCACATTTTAATCCCAACTTTACTCAGCATAAAGAAAACCCTCTTCCTCTGCTTCCTAAGTGTGAAAGAGATTCCCCTATGCCCAGGCTTAGTGGAATCACCTTTGAGGCAAGAGTAGTGTGTGCCCTCAACATTTCCCATCCATTAGCGCCTATCAACCGTGTGTGGTATGTTCAGAGACACGGTGATCCTGTACATTTACTGAGTTCGTTAAATTCTGAGCAAGAAAACTGTACATTAATTTAAATTGTGATTTAAAATACCCTTATCATGACTGACAAGTGGAAGAGTGTTGCTGATAACAAACTTATTTTAAAGAAAAGGAAAGCCATAACCCTTGAAATGAAACTGGATGTGATAAAACGCTCTGAGAATGGAGAAACGCCGTCACAGATCGGCCACTTACTTGGTTTAAATCGTTCGATGATTGGGACGATAATCAAAGATAAAGCAAGAATTTTGGAACATGTGAAGGCATCTACACCCATGCAATCAACCATAATAACAAGGAAAAGAAATAATGTTATTGGTAACATGGAGAAATTATTGGTTTTGTGGCTTGAGGAGCAAAATCTGCATAAGGTGCCTATTAGCCTTAAGTTAATACAAGAGAAGGCTCTTATATAATCAATGGTAGAAGTTTTCATGTGGTGGAACTGTGTCATATTTAATAAATAGTAAAACGGTAAAACCATAAAATAGTAGAAACTATTAAAACAATTGATAAAAGTTCCACAAAGTATGACTAGTCGAAACATGTCGTAATTTTTACTTTTGTACTTTGTGGAACTTTTACCAATTGTTTTTATAGTTTCTACCATTTTATGGTTTTACGGTTTTTACTGATTTTATTAAATAAAAGGCTCATAGTCTGTATGAAGACTTAATCAAGAAATTGGGTGTCAGTGATTCTTCTGCTGGACCATTTATGGCAAGTCGTGGATGGTTTAATAGGTTTAAAGCTAGGGTAAATTTACACAACATTAAGGTGAGTGGGGAAGCTGCTAGTGCTGATGAAAAAGCAGCCAGTAATTATCGTGAGACATTTGCTGCTATAGTTGAGGGAAAATACAGTGCTCATCAAGTGTTCAATGTCGATGAGACAGGTCTTTTTTGGAAAAAGAAGCCAGAGAGAACGTACTTATCCAAGGAAGAGAAAACTATGCCTGGGTTTAAAGCTGCGAAAGACCAATTAACTCTTTTGATTGGGGAGAACGCTTCTGGAGATAATAAACTGAAGCCACTCCTGGTGTACAAGTCTGAGAATCCTAGAGCATTGAAGGGTGTTTCGAAAGTTTCCCTGCCTGTTATTTGGAAGTGTAATCCCAAGGCTTGGATAACTTGTGAAATTTTCAAAGACTGGTTCTTTCAATATTTTGTGCCTGAAGTTAGAATTTATTGTGCCAAAAATGATCTTCCGTTCAAAATTTTGCTTCTGTTAGACAATGCACCTGGGCACCCAGTTTTTCTAGACGATTTTCATCCTGATATCAAGGTTGTGTTTCAGCTTCCTAACACAACCTCCTTGCTGCAACCCATGGACCAAGGAGTTATTAGGTCATTCAAGGCTTACTACACCCGCCAAACCTTTTCCCAGGCATTTAGGGCTACAGAAATAGAAAAGGATTTTACTCTCTAAGATTTCTGGGGGGGTTACAACATTTACAGCACAGTAAAGAATATTAGTGAGTCCTGGAATGAAGTCACACAGACCAACATGAAAGGGGTTTGGAAAATACTTTGCCATCAGTTTGTTGTTGATTTTAAAGGGATTGAGTGGACTTTGAAAAAGGTCACTGAAAATATAATTGACATGGGAAAGCAACTCGATCTTGAGTGGAAGATTTGAGGAGTTGTTGGATTCACATGCTGAGAATCTCCCTAATGATGACCTGATGCAACTGGAGGCACAAAAAATGTCTAAAAAAGAGATGGCAGAAGTTGTGGCTGAGACACCTACACACAAAACATTCATACCGAAACAAATGGCTGAGGCCTTTACGATGATTGAACGCGGCTTGGCACTGCTCGAGGAGCAAGACCCAGATTTGCCTCAGTATCCAGAGCTGTCTCAAATTCCTTTACATGTTACAAGGAAATATATCATGCGAACAAGAAAGCAGCTGTCCAAACTTTAATAGAAACATATTTTAAGAAGTGTCCCCCGAATGAGCCTGTTCCATCCAGTTCTACGGCCCTTACAATTTCCCATAAGCCTTCTCCATCATCAGAAAAGTTTCTTTCTACTTCCTCAACTTCGTCTATTTAACACTAGAATGGTGGACGCGGTCATTCTAACCGCTGGGCTTTGCATTTTATCTCGATGTGTTCTTGTTTTTTCTCCGATCTCTTTCCCTTTTGCTGACTTTTATTATATTAATGTCAAGCACAATTCAGCTGTTTTTTATGCTGATCCCTGTAATACTTTTTTATTTACAAGCCTTACCTTACCTGGCTGCAGCGGTCATTTTGACCACTGCGCGTTTTTCCTAACCCGTCTTTAGATTATTACAGCAGATTGAATGAATGGCGGGACAACCGCACAGTGGGACAGAATCCGAAAAAGCTGGCCAAAACCCATTTTTTCGAAAGTATGATTGACGTCTGGTAATGGGTTATTTATGCAGTAAATACATTGGAGTATCATGTAAAGCCCCCACATTTTTCCTGTGGTAGATTTTCTTACGTGTATTACCACTCAAACATCACGTTTATCGACCATCTACTTTTCTCGTGTTCCTCGCCCGCATGGCATGAAAGTTTACTGGGAACCTGGTGACACGTAATCAGCGTTGGGATAGTATTTCAGCGTGGGGTTTGGTACTTCAATTCCTCCGCTTTCGACTCGTTTATATATTTGGAGCGTGGAGAAAAAATAGGACTGCCGCAGCCGATTCAAAGCACCACTGCATAAGGAGGCAAGCAGAAATTTCACCTGCATTCTTCTTAATCTACAAACTGATTTCCGCAAATTTCCGCTGCATATTTGGTCTTGATAGGAAGCTCAACTCATCTACAAACAGGGTGACCAACATTATCTGCGACTAGCTGCGAATCTGCCAGTTGTGTTGACAAATGTAAACAGAGGTTGCGCGAACGGCCGCACTGTGGCAGCCTCCTCGCCCGCCGCGCGGAGCTACTATTCGGACAACCGACGGAAGCCGATTATTTTTTGCGAATGAGAGCGAAGTTTTCTTTTCTTTTGTACAAAAACCTAGTTACTTTTCAGATGACTGCACTCAGGTATGGCAGTAACTAATTTCTTATTGTATGGTTATTTAATTCATCATTACGTTTTGTTATAAGTGAAAGTTAAATGAAATCTTATAGAAGTACCTTCATTTCAGCCTGAGATAGGTAATCGAAAATGCCCATTCCAACGCGGCATCAACTGTTTACAGTTCTCCGAGAAAAACAATCTCTGACGGAGCAATGTGCACATGTCGAAAAGTACGTTCTTTCGAACGTAGGCACCTCCGAGATTACCGAGTGCGACAAGACAAAAATGAGCTGTGTAGTGTCCCAATCAAAAACAAAAAATAACAATTGGCGATATTTTTAAATATCGAGATACTGTGATGTTGTATGCACCATTTGTGTGGAAGCGAAAGTTGGGGGCGAGTTCAGTAGTGAAAAATACAGGAAGAATGGAAGTTAGATTACTTAAAACAGCATCTCAACCAGAGAATTCATGTAGATGCAGTTACCAAATTACGCAACCAGAAGAGGGTGGAATTTTGGAAATGTTAATTGAAACTCCAAAAGAGCGTGTATAGCAAGAGTGGAACAAGATGCGCGAAAGAAGTCTAACTATGATATAGTCAAGGTGCTGATTGATAACATTATCTTACAATTAGAAATTAAAATTAATGCTTCAATGCATTCCGTGCAAGAAATTCATGCACATGTGGCCAAATATGTAAATATATCAGAGAGTTGGCGCAGCAAGAACTATGCGTTTGAATTTGTTGAGTGCATCAGCTTTGTACTTCAGAAACAAATAATGGGAGAATTGCGGAAATCTGCTTTCCATACATTACCTAATTGCTGATGAAAGTACAGACATTTCTGTACAGAAAATGTTAATTTTGTAATTTAAGTTTTGACCAGAAAATGAAACTTCCTATAAGGTATTTTGAAACTAACTGCGTGTAACAGTATCACTATTGTTGAAGCAATGAAAACATTTTATATCAACAACAATCTTGATGTTCAAAAGATGGTGATGTTTACATCAGACGGAGCACATGTTATGCTTGGAAAGAATAATGGTGTGGCAGCAATTCTTCGACGAGAAATAAAGCATCTGTCTGAGCAACATTGCGTTGTCCACAGAGAAGACCTCGGATTACATGACGCATGGAAAAAAGTGTCAATCAATCATAGAAACACTGTTACAAACAGTATATACAATGTTCAGTCGGTCATCTATTAAAAAAGGAAAGCTAGAAGAATTAGTCAATGTCACAGAATGTGATGTTTTGTCATTTAGACCACTAAACGAAGTGAGGTGGCTGTCAAGACATTTTGCCGTAACTGCTTTAATGAGAAATTATGAAGTTTTAATCCAGTATTGTAAAGAGCAAGTTAATGAATGTAACGATCAAACCAGTAACTACTGCCTGAAAATTTTGACCAAACCACGATATCGATTAGCGTTAACTGTTCTTAACGATGTTTTAGAAGATCTGGCATCTCTCTGTAAATTCCTTCAGAAAAGTTGTTTGAATACAATTGAAGCACTGCAGTATGCAAAAGCAAAAATAAACAAGTTAAGGTCACAGTATCTTGGACATACTGTTTATTGGAGTGACAAAGTAAAATATCTGCTTTAATCTATAAGTTCTGACGTCGATACTACGCCTATTATTCTATTCATTCAACGTGTGTGTAATCACTTGGACAATAGATTTCCTGATGATGAGTTAAGAGAATGGCAAGCTTTTGACTCCATTGCTATGGCAAACGCAACCAATTTTGAATTTGGAGAAGACAATGTTAAACGACTAATAAAAAATATTCAGCTACCATTACAATAAACGAAAGCATTGCCACAACAATATCGCAGCAGTACTGTGATTTGAAATTCATCATTTCTGAGAAAGTTAAGAGTGGTTCAATTAAGTCGTTCACTGATATGTTGAACTACATGCTTAGAAACGAAGAATTTGAAGAACTGTCAATTCTTGTCGACATCTGTGAAACATTTAAAGCTTCTAGTGCTGAATGTGAACGTGGATTCAGTGTCATAAATTCCATCAAATGTAAATCTAGAAACAGACTGGAAGTTGAACATTTGGATGATCTGATGAGGATTAAGACTTATCTTGCATCTGGGTGTGAAATTAATCTAGACAGTGTTTATAGTCAATGGATTTCTAATAAGGACAGATGCGAAAAAGTTCTCGAAACGTGAAATAATTTTCTTTGTTGTACTAAATTTTATTGTACTATTCAATTAATAAATAAAATCAGAAGTATGCAGTTTTTCAATTTTCATTGTAAATATTCTTATTACGTATATTACAAAAAAACTTTTAAAGTGCCGCTCAGTCGTCAGGTCGTGTAAAAATTTTCTGCTCAGAGCAGTAGCAGGTCCGCGCAGCTGTAAAAAAAATTAGAGGGAACGTTGCTCAAGGGAGGTGTTTTATTTATATCTCCAAAGGTATAAAAGATGGAAAGCTAAATGTTTGCGTGTACATTTCCACAGTGATGCTACTTTTTCTTGAAAATTTGTTGAAAACTTTACAGAGGCAAATAGGGAAACACTCAAAATTATAACACAAAATTGATTGCGCTCAAAACTAAACAAGGTTTTGGTGACTAAATATGGCAGTATAACCACATGAAAAATAAAAAATGCACTAATTTATCCATTTTCATGGATAAAACTACTTGTTAAGATATTTTTGTCCCTTGAAATTTTTAACCTGCTAACACTGATATAATTTACCATATGTGAAAGTGTTGGTAAAAAAAATGGGAGTGCATGTCTTACATGATGATTTCTAAACAGGTTATATAAATTGCGAGTCTTGATAGTAAATTCACTTCAACACGCGTTTACATCAGGGGTTCTCAAGTGCGGCCACCAGACAATTTCGGTGCGGCCACAAGAAAATTTCAATAATTCGAATTATTTAAAGAAAAACAATTGTTAATGATAAATAAGTAACCACTGTCATTAAATAAGAAGGTATATGCAATTTCCACCTATACCGTTGCTGGAATAAGTTGGTATCTGGTATCTATGTTCGCTGAATTCATTGTGAGCCCTTGATGCTCTTTTAACATAAGAGTGGTGACTACCGAGGAAAAGATTTCTGCTAGCATCAGCATAAAGAAATCACCCAATAAATTGCATCACGCAGGTAGGAGGGAGAAGATGCTTAACTTGGGCAGACCTTGTTTCAGGGAGGGGGAATCAGTGAAGAGGCTCAGATGTCAACTTATTTCAGCACAAATTTATTTTTTTTCCCTCTGAAGTGGCCCAAAAATACGGGTACACGAGAGCATGGGTTACACAAGTAAATATGGTATTAAAATTACCCATGTCAGATGAGAAATACTCATTAGAGATGATGGAGCAGATGTGGTGGTAAAAGGGACAATACAATGAGGGTGAAGCAAGAGTCAGGATCATTAACAGTTCCCTGGTTACACAATGTAACACATTTTGATTTCCATAGAATATCCCAGTAGTTTATGGATTAAATGTAATTAATTTCACCCAAAGAAAGCTGTTTGTCTATCTGTATTTTCAGCAACATTAAATCTTTTTCTAGAAGCTCAGGCACATGGCAGAGAAGTAAAAACATCAGATACTAGAGCAGGGGTGCGCATCCTGCGGCCCGCATTCTGCCCAGTAGAGCATTTTACGTGGCCTGCGAAGCTTTGGTGAATATATGGTCTGCGATATTTATTACTGACAATTTTGTACATTTTAAAAACTACTGTTTTCATAGCACATATCCTGGAGAAGTTTTCATGGTAAAAATGTTTAAAACTTTATTTTCATATTTAAAATCTCTAGAGTAAGTTACTATGTAAACTCTCACCAAGGTACATATTTGTGACTTCTAATCCGGCCTGCCAAATCACTCACATGTATTAATGCGGCACAACACATAAAAAGGTTACACACCCCTGCACTAGAGATTCAATCTAAATTCCCGATAGAAATTTACATTTTGCACCAAGAAGTCTATTGATAATTAACAGATGGCTGGGTAGCATTTCTGCCTCTAAACACCTAGTCTGAGGGTTTGAATACTGTCATGAGAATAGATATATCTGCTTGTGTTTACAAGATGGAATATAGCAGTGACTTCATATGCACTTGCCTCTGGCACAAGAATGTTGGGGGTGCACAGATAGGGCTGATTTTCAAGTTTAGGCGTTCATAGATGATGCGACATCGATGTGAAAAGAGTTCCCAGTGCGTTTAGGGTTTTCTATGACTATAAATAAGTCACAGGACCAAACTTGGAGGTGTCCCAAGCACCTCAAGATATTGACCTATTTGAAAATAATTTTTGTGTACTTTTGGTCGCAACTGGCTACTTTTCCACATAGATACTGAATTTCGAAATTGTTTTTCGATCATCCCTAGCGCGAGTATAGCTATAGTCGAGCCAGCCAGAGTTGGCACTTGACTGCTCAGAAGCAGCCACAGTCGTCTTGTGGGAAGAGAGAGTTTTAGCCAATGAGACAGCATAAAGAGTGCACCGTTACCATGGCAACAGTGCGCTGTTGTCATTTTCTCTTACCCCTCCTGTTTCACTAGAATCAGTCAGTGTCGTGAGTGACTTAAAGTGGGTGTTCAGTATCTCTTTTGCTTATTCACTGTGATTATTATAATTTGTGTTTTTCATTTCGTTACATTTAATAACAAAATGTCAAACATGAAATCCAAGACTGGTCGAGAAGGTCCTTTGTGATCTCAAGCATGAGAATCCATCATTAAAGTTTGGAATTATTTCGAACGAGAAAGGGACAATGGGGAACCATTGCTTCCTATCTTACAAGCTGTAGAGAGGACTGCGCAAGGTCTACAAATCAGCAAACGCACTGTTTTAAGAATTTCGAAAGAGAAGTTCAAAGATTCTCAGAGTAAAGCTGGCAATATCTTAGTGACCCCTGGGAAGAAACGGCCAAGGGAGAGTCCCAAATCAAACCTTGATTCCTTTAATCCCTCTACGACAGAGGAGTTTTTAAGAATTCCCTCCTCAGTGGACGAAGGAGTTTTTTGAAAAAACACGAAAAAGTTGCGAAAAACTTTTAAAAAATCATAACTTTTGATTTTTTCAATGTTTTTTGATGAAATTTTTTATATAGTTACATAAAAGATGAAATTTTTAAACAGTATCATTTAAAATATCATACGTCACACACAAACATTGCTACATAGAAGTGACTGAACAGTAATCGCTTAATGTTACAGTGGGCGTTCATGGTTTATATAACTTTCAGCATAGCGTGGACTATGAAAGGTATTGATATAAAATCTTATTCAAAGAAACATTTAAACATGACTAAACATCATTCGCTGAATGTACCTATCTAAACCAATTAGGTAAACAGTTTGTCGCATGTCAACTTTTCCATGTCTTGGCTGAATATTTTTAACTAAGTGTTGTATTTATGATTTTTTAAAAGGCGTTTCATTAATAATATAAATGTTTTAGTTTTGCAGTCATCATTCTTAATCATTACATAAGTCAAATAGAAAAATTGGTTACATTTCGTTCATTAGAAGCGGAGATATGGAGTTGTATTTATCATGAGATTTCAGACACAGAATACGGAAAACTTTTAAAAGTTACATATTAGCTCACAAGTCCTTTCCCGATTGTTTTAGAAAATCTACACATGCGTTATTGGATTCAGCATGAAATTTACATTATAGCATCGTAAACATATCTCTTGTAAGCGAAGTCTTTGAAAAGATACCGTGAATCATATCCGAGCGTGACCGCTTCCTCGTCTACACACACTATATGGGTCTATATGGGTCAACTTGAGAAATCGAAACTGCATAGGTCCGTGGAATATGAAAGACAAAAACTGTGTATTATTATTATTATTATTATAGATTGTCCATAAATTGCATTTATTATTATTGTAATCAATAAAAAATGTATATTTATGTCAAAAATTGATTTTAATGCGCTGTTTTATTTAGTTTTCCCTAATGTTAAATATCGATAAAACATACTTATTGATTCACTAAAATATCAGTCATGTTATGGTTTTTAGTTAGCCTTTCATTTTAACGTGCCGTTTCCTGTTTCTGAGGGACGGAAGGACTTATTAGGTAAACACTGCAAACAATACACAAATAGTGGAACAAGCCGGTCGTTGAAGGATCGCCGAAAAGGAAAGCATTCTTGGTGAATTGAAATGCGATTTTTAGAAGCATCTGAAGTGGGCTGCGTGTATTTAGTATATAGGAGACATATTTCTTTCTCAAGCGGACGACCACTTTTCTCACAAGCCTCCGCAAAGATACAAGGGAAAAGATTATATTTCTTCTTCGAGAAAGTGAAAAGAGGAATCGTAATTTCGTGGGAAAATGAGAATTTCATCGCAAATTTCACGTTGATTATAAAACGTTAGAACAATAGTAAAATTACAGATCGTGCATTACTGTAGAGGCCAAAGCTTCCTCTATCAAACTACATATAGCTTATTCAGATTGACGAATATGCCTTCCGTATTTAGACAAAAGTATGTGGTTGCGCTCCAACTTCTCGGCGCAGAAACAAAAATTTCTCCGCAACCTTTCACGCTGATTATAAAATGTTAGAACAATAGAAAAATTACAATTCATGCATTACTAAAAAGGCCTAAGCTTCCTCTATCAAAATACATAGACCTTATTCAGATTGACGAATCTTCCTTAAGTAATTAGCGAATTTTCGGGGCAAAAACGAAAATTTCACCGCAAACTTTCACGTAGATTATAAAAACTATATTAAAATTACAAGATATGCATTACTAGAAAGGTCAAAGCTTCCTCTTTCAAAATATATAAAGGTTATTAAGATTTACGAATATCCCTTGCGTCAATAGACAATAAAAGGTGGTGACTCTCCGTATTTTCTGTGCAAAAATGAAAATTTCATCGCAAACTTTGACGTAGATTATAAAATGTAGAAACAACAGTAAAATTATTTGACATGCATTACAGGAAAGCCCAAATTTCCTCTTTCAAAATATATTATGGTTTTATAGATGTATGATATATTGAGTTAAACAGTAAAGAAAGCAAGCACTACATTAGACATGCAGGACACGTCGCTCAGCGTTGAGGGGTTAAAGAAGCTGCTACTCACCACCATATATATATATATATATATATATATATATATATATATATGGATATTATGAGAGGAGAGAATATCCTACAATTGAGAAGCTGCTGTCATTTTTGAAAGAAGTGGATCTTTTTAACAGTAGGAAAACATCGCTAAGAAAAATTTTAAATTATTTAGGGTTTAGGTGGAAGAAATTCAGCGGAGGTCGAAAATTTTTAATGGTTAAGATCTGACCTAGTGGCCTGGCAGGGCATATTTCTACGAGAGATGGCCGGATTGAACATGGAAGATGTTGTTTGGCTGGATGAAACATGGGTGAATGCTGACCACAGAAAATCCCATATTTGGACTAATGACTCCACAAAGAGGTTAATGCCAGCTCCTGTGGGAAAGCGGGCTCGACTAAATTTACTCCATGTTGGAAGTACGGAGGGGTTTGTGCCGAATGCAGCCCTTCTTTTTCAATCAAAGAAAACATGATTATCATGAAGACAGCGGAGAAATTTAAGGGTTGGTTTACCAATTGTTTGCTAGCAAATTTAAAAGGGAAGCGAATTATTGTGATGGACAATGCCTTATACCATAGCATTCAATTGAATTAGTCACCCTCTTCCATGTGGCACAAGATGGATACATATAATTGGTTGATGGATCAAAAAATTAATGAGATAGACCTGAAAATGAATAAACAGAAACTATTGGAGTTAGTGAAAATATACAAACCGCATTTCCCAACTTATGAAACTGATAAAATAGCCAGGAAGCACGGACATAAAATAATTGGTTTACCACCTTACTATTGCCAATTTAATGCAATTGAATTGATTTGGGCTCAAGTAAAAGGTTACGTCGCCGAACACAACAAGACTTATAAAATGCCAGATGTGAAATTACTCACGGATGCAATAAAAAATGTAACAGTTGAAAAGTGGAAAAGTGTGGTTGCACACACATCCAAAGAAATAAGGGAAGCAAACAGACTTGATGGAATTGTTGAATCCCACGTAGAAGAAATCATTATAACTCTAGGGAGCAGCAGCAATAGCAATTAGAACACCAAGGATTCAGATGGAAGACACTGAATATGCCCATCCTATTCAGAGGTACATATTTACAAATTCTGATTTCTCCTTAAAGATTAAGTAATTTGACATTTCATGTTTTAATTTAATTTATTTTCTTATTTAAACATGAATTGGAGAGTATCCGGAACTTGGTGTCTTTCCATTAAATTTAAAAAATATATTTATTTTGAAAAGCTTGTATTGTAATTGAAATTGTGATAATAATTGATTCATTTAATGTAAAGGGCAACACATCTAATGTTGGATACAATACTGTAACTGCTTGTCATAAAACGTTTTTTTAAATTCGGATTTTAAATAATAAAGTCTTAAATAGACAATATTGTGTTTTCTCAAATATCACTCTATTCCAGGGTGACCAGGCATCCCGGTTTCCCTGGATTTGTCCCGGTTTTCAGAGTTTTGTCCCGGTGTCCCAATTTTTTTTTGGGACGCATCAATGCCCCGTTTATTTTTTCTTGTAATAGTGATGGTATAGCAAGTAGTTTTTTTTATTTCCATTTATAGGAAATTATTTTGAAAACCAAACTCAATATTCCAAGTACTACAGTAAAACTCGTTTAATACGTATTTGAGGGGACTGACTCATTGCTTCGTTATAAGCGTGACTACGTTATATACGAGAAACATGGTTTTTGGCCTATATATCCCATATAACACGTATACACATGCAGTAAAAGCTGTGCTATCCGGCTATTTAGAACCGGCCACCCTTAGATACCGGCAATTACACAAATACAATTCATTTTGTATTTCTTTTTATTTTTTTATGAATTTTTGTGTGAATTTTATGTGAAATACCACAACTTCCACTTTAAAATTTCTTAAAATATAACAAGTATATATTACGTATTTTCTCCGTATACTTCTGTGGCTGCCGAGTAAGCATGGCGTTTTTGGTTACGTAAGCCATTTGCATTGTCTAGATGTTTTGGTGTACTTCTACAATTTCGTTTTATCGCTTTTTATTATTTAAAAATTACCCATCCATTGAATATGGCATCAAAATAAATACCTAAAAGCAAGGAACAGGAGAGAAAAGGTTGGTTTAACGCTAACACAAAAGCTGGACCTGATTAAACGAATTCAAAAAGGAAAAAATAGAGCAGCCATAGCAAAAGAATTCAACATCGGATCTTCCACGCTCTATGATATCAAGGCTAAATTAATGAAATTTGTGTCATCTTCTGAGACGAGTAAATCAATTGATAAACATCATACGCTTCATAAGCCAAAAATTGAGGAACTGGATTTCTTCATTATAGCCGAGATTTCGTTTTAGGCGTGATCGTTATAAACGAGTTTTACTGTATTTTATAAAAAGCATTTGCATTTAAGTGCTGGAAAATCAAAGACACGGTATTACACTAACAGCTGATTCTAAGAAAATACGAATTTTCTTATCCATGATTTTCAGTTCACTCAAGTTATATAAGAAACTAAAATATTCACTGTGATTTTTGAGTCGCTGAAACCTCTTCTTTATCGAAGCAATTGTTTGATCCAACACAAGATAAAAAAATTATTCGGAAGTAATCTTGGGGATTATGAAAACATGCATCAACCTGTGCAGATTCAAAATTGGGGTTCTTTCTTCATGGCAGAATTTCGGTCTCTTGCATAAATTTTGATTCAGCCTCTAGTTCTGTTGCCAGTTCTCGAGCATCTATAATTAATTTATTTAACCCTATTTCTGACCTACAAGCTCTGAAATATTGCTGAATCTGCTCAAGAGAATTTATTGAAGTTTTCATATTCATGAATGGACTTTGCAACAATTTACTGACACCATTTATCTTAAATAGAATGTCATGCCAAACTGTTGAGAAAAGCAAAAACAATGTCTTTTATAAATTACGCGAGAAAATTAATCTCAATTTACTAGATGATGGATGTTCGGCGCATATTTTGCATAATGCTATGCAGTCGGGAGCTGAGAGATTATCTTGTGATGTAGAAATGGTCGTGGTAAAAATACTGTCATACTTTTCAACTTATGCAGTACGTACCGAGCAACTGAAAAATGTTTGTTCTCTATTAGATTTGCAGTATGAAAAGTTATTGACCCATTCTAAAAGCCAGCCGGGTTAGACTGGTAGGCAGTGCCTGCCTTCTAACCCAAAGGTCGCAGGTTCGAATCCTGCTTCGGGAATGGATGTTGTGATGTATGTTGATTTTCTCTAACAGAATTTGACGGTGCAAAATGACCTTAGCTGTTGACGCACCTAAAAACCTAATTACTACTACTACCGTTCAAAAATTCGCTGGTTAAGTTTATACAATGCGGTTGATAGAGTATTAAAAATGTTCGAAGCACTGAAATCATATTTCTTTTCAGAAGAAAAGTCCCCAAAATGTATTGTGAAATTTTTTTAATCACCAGTAAATGAAGCATACTTCCATGCAATGCTTAATAATCTTGGTTTAGTTAATAAACAAATTCTAAAATTTGAATGTTTGCAAAATTCTGTAATAGAGGTAAAGAATTATGCACATGAAACGATTGACATGCTTACATTACGCATTAACGAAAAATTTGTTCCTTCGAGTGTCCTCAGAGTTTTATCTGATAATAATATTCAGAAGGATGAAATAGAATCATTT
The DNA here is from genome assembly GCA_036926305.1 of Uropetala carovei. Lineage (NCBI taxonomy): Eukaryota > Metazoa > Arthropoda > Insecta > Odonata > Petaluridae > Uropetala > Uropetala carovei. The sequence goes on from JAXCHB010000127.1 coordinate 793,310, forward strand.
AAAGAGGAATTATTTGACATATACATAACAACCTGTGACTATCTAAAAAATGGGTTGAACCCTTACTGAAATTGAAGTATATGGAATGGATGCTATTAAAAAGTTCCCCAGTTTGGGAAGAAGTGCAAAGTATGTGTAAAAATGTTATTGGCATGGGCTTTCAAGTTGACCAAAGTTTATTATTTAATCAATTTTCATTGCTTAAAAATTTGATTTCAAAAGAGATGAAAGAAAGGAATGATGAGTGGCTTAATAGATCTTGCTACGGCCGGTGGTCATATTTTTTTTCAAAATTTGAATTTCTAGAAACGGAGAAACTATGTAACTTTCTGTTTGCCATTCCGGCACACAATGGAAATGTGAAAAGAATATTTTCACAAATAGACATTCAATGGTCTGACGAACGAAACCGCTTGGATATAAAAACCATCAATTCCATAATGATGTGTAAATTCAACTTTAATATGACCTGTAAAAGTTTTTATGACATAATTAAAAATGATGAAAATTTGATCAAGGCAGGCAGAAGTACTTTAAAATATGATTGAAAACACCATTTTCATCTAATATGTTTTATTGTAATACTGCTTAATTAATCACGAAATATGTAATTTAATTGTTATTTCAATAAATTATAGTTTATATATTCTTTTGTAAACATATTTATTTGATTTTCAGAATATTCAAGAAAAAAAATCAAAATACCCATTGTCCCGGTTTTTTTAGAAAATGTCCCGGTTTTTCCATTTCAAAACTTGTTTCATTCCGGTTATTACCAAAAGCATCTGGCCACCCTACTCTATTCCCATTGTAAAGCCTACTCTCACACACATAATGACCGGGGACTCAGCAGGTTTGGGTAAACTGATGGTCATTACAGCATTTGGCAACATCGCCTTCCCATCGGGGGGTGGACAACCAGCTCTTCAGGTGCCAACTCTGGCTGGTTCGACTAAAGTTCTACTAATTTCTAGATACACCTCTGATTTTGCTTGCCCTCGAGGCTTGAAAAAGGTGATGATGAGGCAATGACATCAGGGGCGGATCCAAGGGGGAGGGGGGTTGATGGGGGCGATCGCCCCCTCCTTGGATAACCCCATTGCACTCCACTGGGTGCTTTCTTAAATTCATTCCATGCAAAAATCCTCAATTATATGCCGCAGATTAGTTCTGCATAGCAGGGGAAAGAAGGATTCTGATAGGGGTAGGGATTTTTGAAATATAGGGTAGTTGGCAGGGGCGGATTCGATAGGTGGAGGGGCGATCGCCCCCTCCCCTTGAGAAGTTTCTGGATCTGCCCCTGGATGACGTCAATCATTTTCTCATGCTAGTGACTTAGCATTGAAATACAATGAAGATTTAAATGCTACAGAAATTACTGCAGAAGTAGAAAGTATTAAACATCAAGCATTATCAACACTTCCAAATATAAAATTGGCCACCCCTTTAGATCTCCTACAATTAATACATGATTATTCTCTTGTAGAGTCTTATCCAAATATAGAAGTCTGTTTACAAATTTTTCTTACAGTACCGGTCACTGTAGCTTCTTGTGAAACAAGTTTCAGTAAATTGAAATTAATAAAAAAATATTTAAGATCATCAACAGGACAAGACCGACTGCCCAATATGCTGATTATTTCTATAGAAAAGAAATCACACAAAATATAAATTTTGAGAATGTAATCGATGAATTTGCAACCATGAAAGCAAGAAAAAGTCAACTCTAAATTCTAATGCCATTTGTTAGCAATAAGCTGACAATATAATTAATATTACCAAATAATTTTCTATAACCATAGTACCTAGACAAAATAATAATAAAATTTGGAGTTTCAGCTTGCTTTGCTATACTACAGGTACCTACTATCATGATTTATGATTATCTATGATTTTGGTGTTCTTACATTTCTTATTTGCATTTTACATATTTTTGTTTTTGCATAGTCGCAAATAAAACGATATGTACATAAAATGTTTTTTTCTATATAAATGTATTTTTGAAATTATGGGGTTTTTCAAATAAATTGTCCCATTATTAAAAATAAATTCAAAAAGTTAATCTAACATTAAACTCAAATAAATATATAGTAGGTGTATAATGGCCGAAACCGGCTAATGTTGAAAATGTGTGCGCAGTGGGGGGGGGGGGGGGGGGGGGCACAATACTGAACGACTGCCTCGGATACAGAAATGTCTCGTCCCGGCTCTGCATGCACTATCACTATACAACTGGACAGAGGATGAGAAAAACTCTGGCCTGAGTGCTTATCATTTGTACTATATAATCACTTCATAAAAAACCAGCATGTTCTACTTTGGAGCGCACAAAAAAGATTGCAATATTAGTTAGGGAAGAAAGCATATGTCATATATGAATCCTTTTTGTACCTAATAGTGAAAAGGTATATCTCAAGTGAAACCAATATCATATAAATTTATAAAAACAAAATATTCCTCTTAAACGTACATCAATGTCTGCTGGAACTTGAGGGCCAAGGTTGCCATTCACAATTCGAGCGAAGGCAACAATTATGTGGGTGCAGAGAAAGGGATCTATGTCTTCAGGGGCTAGGTCATCTCTGGATATGTCAAGCCCCCTCGGCACAGTGTAATAACACACCAACTTAAATCCATCTTCATCACTGGTTGGGGATTGTACCTCGGCCCAATCTACTGTTTGATCAGGAACCAAGAGGCCAGAGCCAGTACCCTCTTCCCACAAAGCCAGCGCATATGCTTGTCCTCTATGGCGAGAGGCATGCGCCACACCTATAAAGAGTCATCTTTTTCAAATGTAAGATACAGCTGTAACAACTACGTTTACATTTAACAGATTGCATAATGGTGCACACTGGTTCTGTTGCTATAGCACATCATTACACAACTATAAAACCTAACATTAATGCAATAATTATGATAGTTTTTCCCAATTACACTGTTACACTGAAAATGATAACACAAAATGAGGGCAGAAATCATTGAAAGAAATATTATTCCTGAAATGTATCCATGTAAATTTTTTTAGCCCATTCTGCAAAATTGCTGTGCATTTAAACCTATTTCTGGGAAGAGATTACAAAATACAAAATATATTTTTATACAGAAGAAAATGTTTAACACTAGAACGTCGGACGGGACAATTTTGTCCCATTCTGATGTTACGTCCCCTACAGTTTCTGTGATTCCGGTTTAATTTAGTCGAGATTTTGTGACTTTTAATCATTTGAGGGTTGCATTCCACTCTACACTTTTGAACATCCCCCCTCAATATTAAGGATTATAAAACCATTTTACCCTTGAACGGCGGATGGGACAATTTTGTCCCAAAATGAGTTACTACTTTGTTTCACATTCTCTGTGATATTATTCTTATGCAGGCGGTTTTGTAACATTGTTGTAGACTTCCCTCCCCCCTCTCATCTTTCGCCAGTCCAACTTCTAGCCCCACCCTTCCTCCCTCCCACCTTCCACTTGCTCCCGCAGTGTGATGCAGGTTAGAACGGGTTCCTGCAGCACTGTTTGCGGGCTAATTTACTAGAGCGTTTCAGTTGAGTACGGTGCAACGCTACATTCTACAGCATGCTAAAGTATGCAATTAGTAATGTAGAGACTACAACGTTCATAAAAATTGAACCTAGTACTGCGAATGTACGACTTTGTCGTATAGGACATTTTTGTCCCGTCCGCCATTCTAGGGGGTACGCCATGTTCAGACGTTCTTGTGTTAAAGAACATCATCACTGAGTTTGAGTCTATTTCTTGGGTTAATCGGTTTTAGGATGACACTTAAAGTTTAATTAATATCTTAGTAATCAGCTAGAGCATGCTTCTACTAGCATTATGTCTTAAGCAATACAGATACAGGCAGTCCTCGACATCCATACAATTCGCTCTTTCGTACATTATAAATTTTCACCCCTAAACCTCCTTTAGTACACCGAATTTGGACTTTCGTACATCAGCTGCTGAACAAACATTTCAAGCTATCGCATAATGGTGCTGTCTGTCAGCCAAGCCAACACCTTTAGTAAATTACAAAATTAAAGTATGCTATCTAATAATATACATATTGTATGTAATGTAAGATTTATGTTTAATGATTTTACTTTCTCCACGAAAAAATCGACTTCGAGATTTCAAAGGAAATACATGTTTTGAGTTCCTAGACTATTTAGACTATTTTCGGAATGATGTCTGCGTGTGTGTATGTGATTGTGGGCGCTCTAACTCAAAAAGTACTTGCCATATCGATACCAAATTTCATATATAACACTTTAGGGTGAGCACAAAGCACTGATTAGCTTTTGGACAATACCGGTTAACCTGAAGTCGAGGTTTATTCGAAACCCGATCCGGTTTTTGCGATATTTCTCCAATAATATGTCATTATTGTATACATTGACCATTACAAAAAATGTAGAAAATATAATTTCCTACATCTTTTATTTCAAACAATTTTCCATAGCAGTTATTGTTTAGGAATTATTTATAAAAAATAATTGGGTTTTTCGGTTTCGTCAAATATCTCTTTAACCACTCATCTGGGTATGCCGTGTATAGACGTCATGGCCGGACGCACCGTTGTTGGGTATGACGGATTTAGACGTCATGGCATTTTTAATGCTGATTGCTATGGGTATGCCGGGATTTTCCGTCCCGTAGCTTCTCGCACTTATAATGGGTTCTTCTAGTTTCGTCCTACCTACCACAGATGGCCTTGTCTTCCTTTTTCTTTGAGAAGCAGGTCTTCATAAGGGAGCTCTGCATATGCGTTGCGGGTTGCATTTCCGTGTACGCCACTTCTTGAATGACCGTTTATGACACTCGGGGTTTTTTCACACTCCCTTGCGAAAACTCACACTTTTCTCTGCATGCACTTTTGTCTCAAGGGTAATCCTGCTATTTATGAATGTTTTTCCTGCTAGTAATCCTAATGGTATATGTGAAAAACAAATGTATATGGAAGGCTCAGTTTGCTTCTGAGAATTGAAAGAGACGTTTCATTTCTAAGAGAAGCATTTTTATCAGTTACGCTGTTTTATATTTGCGGAAACTGAATGATATTTAACTTTATCAATTTAATTACCCACTGTGGGTGGGACTTGATAAAAAAACTACCCAGTTGAGTGGTTAAAAACATCGTAAATGGTCATCTTCATGAGAGCCAAAGTTGTAGAGAATAGTATTTCTTCCAAGTTTTGTTTGAAACAAATTTTCGTAGAACCATCCATTTCGGAGATATTCAACTTTTTCATAATTTCCAGTAACAGCGCCACCACCATGTAGCAGTGAATTCTGTAAACATATTCAAAATATACCTAATTTACGACAATACGGACGACTGTATTCTTTTACGATACGAAATGATAATTTTGCCTCATAATGCTATTCAGAATAATTTAAATATCTATACCCCAAATATGGAGAAAGTCGTGTGTTGGCCACATCAGATTTTTTAATATTGTACTGAAATTTCACAAGATTAATACCACTGTAAAGTCGGTTAATAATCAATAAATTATTATTATTATTCAGTCTTGGCAACATTACCATCTTTGTTTGTACGTACAGCAGTGTTTCTTTGTTTGTGCATTTCACACCTATTATTTTATAAACATGAGTGAGAAACGGAAAACTGAAAGTGCTAATAAAAGTGAAAAGAAATGCAGGACTCATAAACTGAACACGATTGATACGAAGATGGAAATAATTAGACGTGCCGAAAGCAGCAAATCTTTAGATTCAATCGGACGCTCATTGGACTTAAGCCGGTCGAGTCTGTGTTCAATTGTGAAGGAGAAGAATAAATATAATAATACAATACGTACTTTGGCATTCTGAATAAACACCACATTTTTTTAAAGAGCAAGGAACTGATCTACACATGCTTCGATGACGTTGCCGATACCCCGTTAGCAGACCACGAAACAATTTGAGACCTAATGATTGTGCAGTTACTTGGCTTTCTCGCGAATGACAAGTGAACTCAGCGAGATTTTCTTGCGAGTTTGGGTCTCGATTCACAGGTTTATACCCTTCTCTGTCTTCTCTACATACAGATTCCTAGGTACAAAAGGTCTCAATTCACAGGTTTATACCCTTCTCTGTCTTCTCTACATACAGATTCCTAGGTACAAAAGGTCTCAATTCACAGGTTTATACCCTTCTCTGTCTTCTCTACATACAGATTCCTAGGTACAAAAGGTCTCAATTCACAGGTTTATACCCTTCTCTGTCTTCTCTACATACAGATTCCTAGGTACAAAAGGTCTCAATTCACAGGTTTATACCCTTCTCTGTCTTCTCTACATACAGATTCCTAGGTACAAAAGGTCTCAATTCACAGGTTTATACCCTTCTCTGTCTTCTCTACATACAGATTCCTAGGTACAAAAGGTCTCAATTCACAGGTTTATACCCTTCTCTGTCTTCTCTACATACAGATTCCTAGGTACAAAAGGTCTCAATTCACAGGTTTATACCCTTCTCTGTCTTCTCTACATATGGATTCCTAGGTACAAAAGACACTTTTATACTCGTTGAAATACCACTTGCAACACTACCTCTAATCGCTTCTTCACTTTCCTTATCAATTTTATTGTGGACTCGAGTGCTGCTGGTTGCCAGCCACCAGTTTCTGCTGCGTTGCCATCTTTGTCTGTACAGCAGTGTTTATTTGTGCAATTATTTAAATTTTTAATTGCATTTTGCCCTATCTTATAAAATCGACGATTGTGTCTAAAAGGCCCCTTCTCAAAAAACTAAACATTTATACCATTATTAGAGATTTTATAATATTTTTTGGCTTTCTGGGAACAGAACCACTCCCCATAACATGTAAATCTATGCTCGACATCCGTACATTTGACTTCCGGACACGTTTTCAGGAACGCATTATGTATGGATGTCGAGGACTGCTTGTAATCAAGAGTAAATTGTGCTACATCAACCCATAATAAACACCTTTAATTGCCCAATTACCAAAAGTTAAATGAAATGAAGTGCTATTGGAATCAAACTGAAATAAAATTCATGCAATTTTGCTGTTTGTTATTTATTTGTAAGTGGAAAACTACATTCCTTTTCGCAGTGAATGACACACTTTTCTCATCTGAGTGATTGTTCTTCCAACATAAATATATACAGTCCCCAAATTTCGATGTTTTGAAATAATACATTATGGACTTGTAAATTTCTAAAATTAAGTAATATGCTTTGAACTTGAAGCACTGCTCCCTACTTATGATGCTCACAATGGTTTTCTTCTGGGCAAAAACCATGCTTTGCAATGAGGAATAAATATGACAGTGAAACAAAGCCATGAGATTGATTCAGACTAAAATATATAAATTAGAAATATGACACAGTAGGGAAAAAAATGTCCCACAATAAAATTTAACTAGCCTATTCGCATTTTTGGGTGCAGACATAACAACATGATGGTAGTCATGCCATATCACTATGCAAGATGTGAATGAATAAATGGAAAAGAACGCAATTGTGCCAGATTAAGAGTTTAATTTTCTTATGGTGTTATCATTTTCATCCAGAATTCCAACATTATAACATTTGAGCTTAACTTAGGAAAAAATGTTTTCTGGGCCTCCACTGTAAACGTAAACCTATTTTATAACAAAAGACCTATTGGAAAATGTATCTCTATTTGGAACGATTCAACTTAAGACATGCTTTCCTCTTTTAAGTCAAGAACTGACTTTTGTGAACATGTAAGATATAAAATTACAATCTTTAAGTGAATGTTATGCAGACAATCTATTTTGAGATAACAATGCATATCTCGTCCATTCACTTATTTAAAGGTAGAACATTAAAATATGTAGAATAAGCAGAAATACAACAATGTAGAGTTAGAAAAGATAAACAGAAAGAATTAAGAGAAGGAATTCAATGGAATTTGTTAATAATAAAACTCAGGAGAATTCTCCAAGAGCAAATATGAAAAGATTGGCTGCAACTTGTTTCCAAGCTGAACTTGATTGTTATTATTTCATAAAATTAAAATTTTCCCAGGAATAACACCTTTTATATTGAGACAACTTTTTTATTTTTTTTATCATATGTTTAACATGGAATGGGACGGTTCAGCACCACCGCTTCAGCACTGGGCCCAGTTCAGCACCAAGCGTTTCTTACCCAGTATGTATATAAAGTAAAACCTGCCTGAGGCGGAAGGTACTGGTGAATTGTAACATTGTTATTCATCCTATATTGAGCATACCATGAATTACTTTAAACAACTTAACAGGTTGCATTTTCAACTAACTTACATAAAAGAAACAATTCAATCTGGAAATTTAACCACCGCTACCATGGACAATTAAACGTGATTTATATATTAGTGAACGGGTCAATTGTTCCACCAGCTATATAAACTATTGAATGGCAAATACTAACACCAGTAGTATAAACAATTAAATGGGTAATGCTAAAAAACAGATATATGAGCAATTGAACATCTTGTATTCTGAACTTAAGTTAGTTTTAATTCATCAGTTGACTTTTCTGAAACTTTTTCATTAAGTTTCAATGAATCTTCATTTTTGGCGCAGAGGACTGATTTTAAATAGTAAGACATTTAGAATGAAGATATTTATTCACCAAACAGGAAGTTAACACAATTTGATTCCTCGGAAAAGCAATTCTCCGGTATTTCTACTGAATCTCCAAACTCTCCATTACCAAGTTTGGGAAGCAAATCTGCAAAATCTTTTTCATTTGATTTTGCTCTCGTATTTTCTTTAAGTTTTAGTAATCTAAACTGTGGCCACATATTGCTTCTGCCTACAATCTCTCCTCTCGATGCTCTTGGAATAACAGGTAAGAGCTGGCTTAAAACATATATCATCAGATTCAGCATAAAATTCACTGTATAAAAACATCAAAATTTCAATTAAAACAAAATTAAACTAGAAAATTTTGTAATCTGCATATATTGTTTTTTTTAAACATACATCATCATAATTTGACTTCTATTGAACAAAAAGTGACCATTTTTTAAATGTGACTTCTGTAATGATTCTGAACAACAATTACTTAACTGAAAAATATATAAAATTTATGAAATTCCTATAAAAAATTAACATGCATAACATTGACCTAAAATTTTTAGTCACAAACATAAAAAAGTTAGTCTGCAAGAAACTTTTTTCCTATTTAATTCAGAGGGGTATATCAGGGTATATGCAGCAAAGGAAAATTTCAAAATAGTTTAACTATGTTTTTAAAAAAGACCCCATATCAGTAACTGTGATAGCTTCATAATACGAATGAATAACAAAGTTGTATGAAAATACGGGAGCTCACGGGACAGAAAAGCATGCAGTAAGCAGATGCGTTTTCGCTTATTTTCAACAAAGAGTTGTAGGTTTTGAGATATTAATTTATTACAAGAATTGGCGGAAGATCGCTTACTTAAAGATTTATGAATAATGATTCAATTTTGGGAGAGAAAGTCATATTAATGGGAGGTGATTTTAGTCAGCTCTTACCTGTTATTCCAAGAGCATCAAGAGGAGAGATTGTAGGCAGAAGCAATATATGGCCACAGTTTAGATTACTAAAACTGAAAGAAAATATGACAGCAAAATCAAATGAAAAAGATTTTGCAAATTTGCTTCCCAAACTTGGTAATTGGGAGTTTGGAGATTCAGTAGAAATACCGGAGAAATGCTTTTCTGAGGAATCAAATTGTGTTAACTTCCTGTTTGGTGAATAAATATCTACATTCTATACGTCTTACTCACTGGCAGATTTGGAAAATTGCCGCCCCTAGGCCAAATTTTTTTCGCCGCCCCCTCCATTTTTTTGATAAATTGATTTAATTTAAATATTATTCCAGAGAAACAATATATTATTTTGTCGGTATTTTAGGTTAGATCCGTGACAAGTTTCAATAGGTTGGTTCCAATGATCTCTCATGATTTCAAAGTGATTTTCTTCGTCCTTCATCGCCTTTCTTTTGTCTACTCCCGACATTCAATATGCTCAGTATTATTCTTAATGTTGTGTTAAATCGGCAACTGTTGGGTTGCCATGAAAAGGAAATTTATTCCATAAGAATAAACTTGAAACTTTGTGTTTAAAAGTTTAATTTTGAGAAAATGTGGTCTATATTGGAAGATAGGGCTCAATAAAAAGAACCTTATTCTTATCTGTTCTGTGCAAGTTTTAATTTCTTTCGATGAATTAAATAAACTTTAAAATTTAAAGGAAAATTATTTTATATGACATAAATTAAATAATAAATTTCTTTTTTTCCACAATAGCCTTTTTATTCTCATTTTGATTCAATTATTTTTTAAGTACCAGTGGTACTTAAAATTAAAAAATGCATAATAACATTTCTGTTTAATGTACTAGGTGGTTTGCAGCTATATTATTTTTTGTTAATAATTTTTTAATTCAACCTTTCTTCCTCTGTTTTAAATTAGCTTAAATTTTTTAGTTTCATTTGCAGGAAAATTTTCAATTTTTACACTATCATTATAAGCAGTAATTTGCATTGTATAGTGTAAGTAATAGAAAAATAGAAAAAAACAAGACTAAATGTTTTGTCTTGCTTTTTTTCTGCATACATTTCAATTACATCAAAGAAATCAATATTTTTGGTATATTCAGATTCAATTGCCAAGATTGCTAATGCATTCAAACAATCTTCAGTCATTCTTGATCGCAAGTAATTTTTTACTCTTTTCAATAAAGAGAAACTACACTCAGCACAACAGTTGGTTACATGCATACACAAAAACATTCTCAATGCAATATCAACATTTGGAAACAAACTTTCCAATTTCTTCTCTAATAACGTTGCAAAGCTGGATTAAAGAAATTGATGAATTATTTTCACCAATAGAGTTCAAATAGCATTTTAAATTTAGACATTCTTCAACAAAACACTTCCAAATCATTATCATAAAATTCACAAAGACGTTGAGCACTTTTACTTATTTGTTCTACGGAATTCACAGTTAATTTATTTTAAAAAACAAATTTTTCTAAAATGATTTCATAAGCACTCAATCTACTATGCAATTCTTTCAACAGCCAAAGTATTACAACATCAAATGTTTTGCTTTTAAAATATTGTTTGGCAGTTTGCTCAATGCCGTTTTCATCACCGTTGAAATGAAGTTCTGACTTTCTTCCTTTTTTTCTTCTCATATTCCTTAATTGCTGATATCTCAAATGCTCTTGATTCATACAAATCCAGCATATCAGATGTCGATTCAACAAATAAGATTAAAGAATTATATAAATCAATAACAATGGAGATGTCTACTTCAACTGATTGCAATTGCAAACCCACTGCATTAAATCTTTCCAGAACTGCTCCCCAAAATACTACCATGAATGCAAACTCTAAACGTTCCATTTGTTTGCGATTGTTGAACGACTGACTTATCACTTGAGGTTGCATTTTATCGTTAGTTTCAATTTCCCACAATGCTTGAAATATTTCCTCCCAGTTGTTAGCTAAAGCTTTACATGTGTCAACTCGGCATGCCCATCGAGTATCGCTTACTTTTTTTTAAGACTGATCCTTTCTTCAAACAATTTGACAGTATTAATCAACGACTCACTGAAAATGAAAAAAAACTAACACCTGTAAAAAATTGAAAAATGAAGAAGCTTCCTTACATGATTCTGCTGCACATATTCCGATCAAATTCAAAGAATGTGCAGAACAAGGAACATAATCTGCGTACTTAAATTTTTGACCCGAGCTTTCAATCCTGAATAAGTTCCAGACATGTTTCTTGCGTTATCATACAACTGCCCCCTGAGATTTTTAATGTCAATGTTATTTTTAGGAATAAATTCAACAATGGCATTTGCAATATCCTCCAATTTGTGTCCAACATTCGCGAGAAATGCAAAAAAACATTCTACGGGCTTTCCCTTAGAATCAACAAATCGAATAATGAAAGTTAGCTGGTGCACATTAGAAACATCTGGGGTGGAATCAACACTTATAGAAAAATACTTTGAATTTTTTAGTTCATCAATAATGTTTCTTTTCACTTTTTCTGCCATTAATATGATAATTTCTTCGTATACAGACAATGACAGATAAGAAGTCTTCTGCTCCTTGGATTACCATGTTGTTTAATATGTTAATTCAAAAATGGGTCATATTCTGCAGTTAATTCTAAGGCCATAAGAAAATTTCCATTGTCCAATTCTCCAAAGTTTTCTACCTTCCCATGAAACGGAAGGGCTCCACTAGCTAATTTCTTAATAACCGAAATCACTCTTTTCAACACTTCAATCCAATATTTTTTTCCTTTTCTTTCTGGCTATCGAAAAGGTCACATAAACCCTTTGGAATTTTCGCCAATCTTTCTTTAAAAATGAGTTCACATTGCTTATGTTGAGCGGAGTTTTCATGTTTTGGATACTGGAATTAATGTTCTTCCAATCCGAAAACCCAGTACTAGCAAGTGCTGAAGCTCCTCCAAAGAGTTTACAAGGTGCACAAAAAACGGATTTTGTAATTTCTGAGTATACCAAATAAAATCGAGGAGAAATTTCTGCATTTTTCATTTTTCTTATAAAAACATTTTCATTTAAACATCTTTCTCTATCTGATTATTTCCTCGTTTTAGAAAAATCAAGGTCATTATTATGTTTAACACCGTGTTTGGCCAAAAAACTCAAAACATTTTCATCATTTGGCTTCCATTGCTGGATCAAAGGTATTGCTTTCATTTTCGAGAAAAGAATTGTAGATGGATATGCTCTCATTTAGATTACAGCCTAATGGGAAATTAATGCCTTCGTCTTTTTCATTAGAATTCTTTGAACATTCTTTTTGACTACTTGAAACACTTGCACATGATGAGACCTCAACTTGGTTAATATTCATTTTGCTATTTAAAATTGTTTCGTCAGATGAACCTTGGATGGTGGCAACTTGATTTATGCTCAAAGAATCTACATTAAAATCTGCTCTTGTTACAAAATGATCTATCTTTAGGTTTGTCCTGAGCATTTTCTGAAAGTTTTCTGATTTCTGTTTTGCAGTTTTCCGGTATTCATTACAACTTTTCCTTTTACGTTCACTCATGGTTTCTAAGGTTTAAACAAAAAAGCATTATTTAAATTAATTATACAATGCTACTTAGAAAATTTAATTAAAAACTAGAATTAACTAATCTCCAAATCTGAGTCATAACTCATATGTATGAGCTTTTCCACATGGTCAATTAACCACCATGCGCCAAAGCACACACATTCATCTATTTCTGACAGTTTAGCATAAAAATACGAAAGAACTCACCAAAAGTTCTTGGGACTCAAAGGTATGCAGTGATTCACAGGCTGACTGATCAATCTTGTTGGACACAGACGTAAGAGGTGAATAAACACACTGAAGCCCAAATGAAATTTGTAATAGTACCCTCAGTTCCCGGGAATTTTCCAGAGTATAAAAATTTTCTGCGTGTAAGAAAATTTAAACTTGACTCACCTTTAGTTAACATGCCCAGGAAAGTAGGTTACATTTACTGCCACTCTGTCTCTTTACGGTATGCTAACAAGGCTGTTGCCTAGTGAGAACTGCTGATAACTGGAAAATGTCTCAGATTCTTTCCTGGGAAAATTCCTATAGAATCGTAAGTTCAAGACAGTCGCAAACCAGATTTCTAAATAAAAAATTCCTGCGGGCCACTTCATCATCATCATAGGTAGTCTGTCCATTGACAGCTCCGTGATTATTCATGGTTAAACTTGGTTCTCCATATACTCCTATTTTCTGCATTTTCTTCATGTCTTGATAGCTCTCTTTCCCTTTCAAGTCGTCTACCAACTGAAACATTTTCCTACCTCTTTCTCTTTTTCCATCCAGTTTTCCTTCTAGCACTTCTTTAATCATGCACTCTCTCCTCAGGTAATGACCAATCCAGTTCGCCTTCCTCTTTCTGATAGTCTGTATAATTGTTCGCTTCTCTCCTATTCTTCATAGTACTTCCTCATTTTTCACCCTATCTCCATTTTATCTTCAGCATTCTTCTCCATGTCCACATTTCGAAGCTTTCCAAGTATTTGATATCATTTTTCCTTAGCGTCCATGTTTCTGCCCCATACAAAGCTATACTCCACATGTAGCATTTTATCAACCTCTTGCAGATTTCTTGCTTTATATTTCCCGTTAGCAGGAGTTTCTTTCTTCTGAATACGGCTCTTGCTTTTGCTATTCTAGTCCTGATTTCATCTGTACATTTTGCTTCTCTCGTTATGATGCTTCCAAGGTATTTATAATCTGAAACTTGTTCTAATGGCTTTCCTCCAATACTTATGTTCAAATTTTCTTCTTCTTTACTTGATATTCGTATAACCTTGGATTTTTCTGTATTAATTTCCATACTGTATTTTCTACCTGTTATCACTAGTCTATTTATCATTTTCTGGAGTTCCCTTTCCTTTCTTGCTAGAAGTACTTGATCATCCACGTATTTCACTGTTCTTATAATCCTTCCTCCGGTTTTGAAATCTCCCGTGCCTTCTAACGCTGCCTGCATTAATCTCTCTCCATATATATTGAATAGAATCGGCGATAGACAGCAGCCCTGTCTTACTCCTCTACCGGTACTCCGCTGGTGTCCGTATTCTCCAACCTGACCTTTACAACTTGATTCAGATTCCTGATCAGTCTCCTGTCTTTCCAGTCTACACCTATATACTTTAATATCCTCATCAGCAGTACCCAATTTACTCTATCAAAGGCCTTCTGCCAGTCAACGAAACATATGCAGCATTCTTGGCTGTACTCTATTATCCTTTCTGATATGATTCTCAATACACTGATAGCATCTCTGGTTCCACGTCCTTTTCTGAAGCCGAATTGATCTTCCACTAGCATTTCTTCGGCCTTTTTCTCTGGTCTTTTATTTAGAATCCTCATGATGATCTTCAAAGTGTGTGACAGTAGGCTTATCGTTCTGTAGTCTTTACACTGCATTGCCTTTGGCTTCTTCTTTAGAGGGATCATTGTTACATCTAAGAAATCCTGAGGCCACTCTCCCGAGTCATAAATCTTGTTAATTAGTTTCGTAATCACTTTTAGTCCTTCCGATCCCATGACTTTAAGTACCTCTGCCGGTATTCCATCGCTGCCTGTAGCTTTTCCTTTCTTTAGTTCCAGTATCGCCTTTTCTACTTTGCTTTTCATAATACTTGGTCCCAAGTTGTCTTCTTCAATGCAATTCTCTTCTTCCAGTTCCATTTGTACCGATCCTGCCTGCTTTTTGTATAGTTCCTTAATGTATTCTTCCCATACCTGTGCTACATCCTTTGGTTCTGCGGCTATTTTTCCATTTGTATTCATAATTCCTTTACCACGAATCCCATTAGGCTTCTTATCTTCTAACTCCAGTGCCCTAGCGTACATCATATCATACCGTCCTAACTTCTCTATCTGTTGTATTTCCTCACATTTTTCTTTTATCCAAATTTCCCTAGCTTTATCTGTTACCCTTCTCAACTCATTGTTTATGCATCTATAATTGGCTCTACCTTCTTCACTGTTAACGTTTTTCCATTTTCTTCTCTCATCCATTTTCTCCAACATTTCCTTAGTGATCCATGGTTTTCTGATTTTCTTCTCTTGTTTCCCAATCTCTTTCTTCAAAGTATCTTTGATGCTGGCTTTCACTTCCTCCCATTCTGTATCCACGGTCTTTGGTTTGTTTTCCAAATTTCTAAGGCGATCTTCCAACTTCGTGCTGAAGGCATCTTTCTTTTCTTTCAGTTTTTCTAGGTCCCAAGTCTGTCTATCTCTTCTCGTTTTCCTTGTTTGTTTCAGCTTTGTAGTTACATCGACTATTAGAAGGATGTGATCTGAACCAATGTCTGCTCCTGGTAATGTCTTAGCATTTTTTATGATGTTCCTGAATCTTTGTTTTACTAGAATGTAATCTATTTGGCATCTCATTCTATCTCCTGGCCACTTATTGTGGGATATTTGAGTCATATTTAAAGCAAAAAAATGAATATATAAATATTTCGAAAATTACAAAAGTTTAATTTGATAATAACAGAAAAAAATTACATACTTGTTCAATATCTATTCTAAAATATAATTTTTTCAAAAGTAAAATGAAAGATGCAAAACAGACCATAAAAATCGAAATCTCTAAAAAATTTAATAACTTGCACATTAACAGTTAACAAACGTTTATCAACATTTTCATATTTCATGTATTTCCCGAAAAGCCACGAGGCTGAAATTTTTCGCATATGTTAAACACAGTAAATGCTTAGAATGCAATTATAGAAAATTTGATATCCACTATTCTTCATCCATAAAAAATTCCTTAAATTCAAAAAAAAATAGGTAATCGTATAAACTTCGACCTGAAGAAGCCAGCGCGGCGGCAGTGTTGGCGAAATGTCGTCCCCTCTCCAGACGAACACTGAGGAAATCCCGATAAAACTATGGATCATGGAGCCAACACGTGGCGAAAGCCTTCGTACTGAAATCGTATAAACAATTTCATTATACAATATCATTCATGAAAGTTCGTCTTAACACTGAATAGTGATTTTTATAAGCCACTAGCTGAGCCTGCGCAAAATTTGCGCGTTTAATTTTAAATTGATTCATAAAAAAATAATGTTTGTAAAATAAGTTGATGTTAATAATTCATATTTTACTCTAGCAATGAATTTACTCAGTATAGGATACTTAGATATTTGACTCCCAATGTAAGGTTTGCGTGTTAGAATCTCACTGAGGGAAAGGCAGTGTGTGCATATTAAAAAAATTTTATCCGTAGGTAATCAGAAATCTATATTTTATAAGTTATGGTACAGAGTAAATTGATGCGGCACAGTAATTAAATTGAAATGATTAGTGATTGGAAGATTCTTGCGCGACAGGCATAAACTGTAGTGATGTGAAATGAGGAAACAGAAGAATAGAACTGCTAAGACCGGGAGTCAAACTGGGTCTTAACACCTCAAAGAAAGCAAATATTGGGAAAAGAAAGATGTGAACTTTCTGTAATTTACAGGAATGTCATCCACTTAATCAATCACAAAACATAACTCTTGTAAAAGCGACGCCACAAAAAATAATTATTTATCCACTTAAGCCAGGCAAAAGTATTAAAAAAGTAAGCGCTGAAACAATTGTAGAATAATTCGGAGTATAAACTTACCGGGGTTTAGAAAGATTCCTCCTCACCAAAGCCTTCATAATGAAATGGCAGAGTCTTACGCATATTTCCACTGACAGGGTGATACTTGGTCGCTTCAGTCACGAAAACAAAAACATTTGGTATTTCCAAAAGGTTGAATACTCAGATACAGTATTTTAAAAAATAAATATGCTTTTCTACCACAATCTACGATAAACGCGTCCTAGTCACAGAAAATAATCTTGCTGAATGTTCTCGAGTTAAATCATTATCTTAATGAATTCATCCATTGTTATATTTATAACAATAAAACTTTAATTAAAGCAAAAATGTAGTGTATAATGATCTTACTAACTTAAGGATTCCATTTTTACATCAATATAAACGTTTAATCTATGGTAATTGAATCAGAGGCAACAATTAAGGTCGACTTGACAACGTCCCGAAGGAGAACAAAAAATCGGCAAAATTTCGAAAACAATTGTGTATTTCCGAAAATTTCGACTGCGTAGGGTATAAAGATTGAAAGAATAAGATAACAGAGTTTTAACCGTCGAATAAATCAAAAACGGAGAAAATCGGTCCATATTTACGTATTTTAACGAATGAAGGAAAAAAACCTTGCACTCTGAAAACTCGAAAATCCCGTGTAAACTTATGGGAACATATAATTATCTCCTGGAATCGAACCCGGGACTTTAGGAAATTGAGAATAGTTTTCTAGGGACCTCCTGGCCTGTAGAAACAAAACACAGTTTACTGCAAATCTCTACGGCAAACGGTTTTCGAGATAGAGGGGGGGACGGACGGACACTTCAGAAATTATATATAGGATAATTCCCCAATTCGAGTAACTGCGCAAAAATTCAAACAAAATTTAAGGTATGAAAAAAAGGAAAAACAGTAAAAATAATACAATTAATCATAATGGAAAGGTGAAGTGGCACTCTTTTAAAATATATCAAGATTTTTCAGATTTAAGATTGTGTAAAAAAACATAAATAAATATCCGTATATCCCGCATATGAAACTCCCGAGGCGTGTACCAGGTTTGCATGACAAGGATAAGAGGATGATAACCTGACACGAGAACTTACAAGTCGTGCTACTGAGTCGGAGGAACGTCGTACCGTCGAAATTGTCTCGAACTATTATTTCTGAAATTATTGATTATCAAATCGGAATAGTTAATTGTGATGATTTTTTCCATCGAAAGTTACACTAATGCTCTTTTCCATCTCCGTTATGAAATACCGTTTTAATTTTCATTCTTGAATCAGACCGCACCATATCCCCACCGCCTCGAAATTCTGCCACCCCCAAAATCCCGCCACCCCTAGGCCATGGCCTACTTTGGCCTTATTGTAAATCTGCTAATGGTCTTACTATTTAAAATCAATCCTCTGCGCCAAAAATTAAGATTCATTGGAACTTAATGAAAAAGTTTTGGAAAAGTTAACTGATGAATTAAAACTAACTTTAGTTCAGAATACAACATGTTCAATTGCATATATATCTGTTTTTTAGCATTACACGTTTAATTGTTTATAGTACTGGTGTTAGTATTTGCCATTCAATAGTGCATATAGCTGGTGAAACAATTGTTGTTGTTTAAAGTAATTCATGGTATGCTCAATATAGGATGAATAACAATTTTACAATTCACCAGTACCTTCTGCCTCACGTAGGTTTTACTGTATATACATACTGGGTAAGAAATGCTTGGTGCTGAAACAGTCGGTGCTGAACTGGGTCCGGCGCTGAAACAGTGGTCATGAAACGGCGGCGCTGAACCGTCCTAGACCGTTTTACAGTAAGAACATGCCAGAAATTTCAAGATGGCAGATTTTATGATAATTTGATAAAAATAAAAATGCAATGAACAAGTTCCAGCTTTTAAACCAGGGGTGTGCAACCTAGGGCCTGCAGGCCGCATCTGGTCCGGTAGAGTATTTTATATGGCCCGCGAAGCTATGGCGAATATATTTATTACAGACAATTTTGTAAATTTTAAGAACTATTGTTGTCATAACACATATCCTGGAGAAGTTTTCACGGTAAAAATGGTTAAAACTTTATTTTCGTATTGAAAATCTCTTGAGTAAGTTCCTATGTAAACTCTCATTCGGCCTGCTAAGCTACTTGTGACTTCTAATCTAGCCTGCCAAAGCACTCATATGCATGAATGCGGCCCACCATGTAAAAAGGTTGCATGCCCCTGTTCTAAACCATCCCTTGCTGTTTAAGACTGATTCTTTCATCTATTTTGTTTGTTACCATTGTCTGCCTTCTACTTCCAAAACTTCGTCCTATGCCGTAACCCTGAATGTTTCTGCATGCTTTCAAGGGAAAAATCAACCATTTGCTACTCATATTTAAATTGCTATTACTAAAGAATTGTACATTTTTAATGCCTCTTTAAACTTAAAATCACCATGACTTCATGAAATCTAACACCTCTCAAAAACAATTTAAATTACCTTAAGAATTTGAAATGTAACTTTTTATAGATGTTATGTATGGCAGAGCAAGTTTTGGCTTTGGAAATACCGTATTCACCCGAATCCAAGACGACCCTGAATCTAAGACGACCCCCCATTTTGATGATTCCAAAAGAGAAAAAAGCTCAAATTGACCTTCATGACTACAAAAATTATAAATCTTGTCAAATATTTATTTTCTCTTATACTTTTCTTGAATGTCATTTGTCTTTTAACATTTTAAAATCATAAGATCACATCACAAATAGAACCATTCAGGTTTTCAAACAAATTAAATGGTAGCATTCATTTTAAGATAACATTAAAAATAAAGTAAATACATTGAAAGAATATACTCATTTCAGGACAACAAAAAAACATTTCAATCCAAGTGCTGCATAAAATCATTTTATTGTGTTAGTCATCATCACTGTCTATGCAACCTTCACTATTTTCCTCATGCTCACTATCTTTATCACTCTCAACTTCATCATCAGTCTCCCACAAAACATCATCCTCACTCCCATCCATGGCATTAGATAAGCAGCATTTCTTAAATCCTTTCACTATTACTTTTGCATTTATTTGTTGCCACGATGCCCTGATCCATTGGCAGAGCATTGCAACTTCAGGTTTCTTAAGATTTCCTTTTGGTGTTAAAGTGTGAGTTCCACTCTGTAACCACTCAGAATACAAAACCTTTACATTAATTTTAAAACACTTATTGACAGCAACATCTAAAACTTGAAGTTGCGATGTCATTCCTCCAGGTATTACAATAAGATCAATATTCATCGCACTCATTATGTTTTTAATTTCAGGAGATAAGTGTCCTTGAATGCATCCAGTGAAAGCATTGCTCTTTGTTTCAGTAAAGCTCCTGGCCGTCTATTCCACACCACATGTAACCAATCTCTCATTAGTTCTTTAGTCATCCACCCCTTTTCTTGACACCTATTATTCCACTTGGCAAATGTTTCTTAGGCACTGTTTTCCGCTTTAGAATCACATATGGTGGTAATTTAGTCCCATCTGCTAAAACCGCCAACATTACCGTGACTCGCATTTTTTCGTTGCCTGTAGTTTTAATTAGGACGGACTTCGCACCTTTTTCGTTCACAGTATAATTAGATGGCATGTAGAAGAAAACCGGAGTTTCATCGGCATTTCCTATTTGGCTCAAAAGGTAATTATTGGTTTTTCTAAGTCCAATTACGTATTTCTGGTAAGCGAGAAGTTTTTCAACATAGTCTTCTGACAATTTCTGACACAGCGAAGTTCGTCGCCGTAAAGAAAAATTATTTCGTCGCATCATTCTCACGCACCAACTTCTGCTGGCCTTGAATTCTTGCAATGATATATTAAGTCCTCTAGTAATTTCATTAGCTTTAAGTATAATTCTTTCAGTCGAAACAGGCATACCGTTCTTCCTCATGGTGCGCACAAACTTCACTACTTCTTCTTCAGTGCCATGAAATCGGCCTAATTTTGGACCACTGAGCGACTTCCTTGTGGCTTTGGCTTTTTCTAGTTCTTGTTTTGAGAGTTTCCATCGACGCACATTTGCCTCAGATACACCGAACTTTCTACTCGCATCACAGTTATTAGTTTTTTCGGCGTAATTTATCACGATCAGCTTAAAATTTGTATCTTAGCTCCGTCTAATTCCTTTGTTAATTTTCCCTTTGCACTCGTGCCACGTACTTCAACATGATCTGTCATTTTAACTTAAGGGTTGTGCATTTAAATCAAGAATGCACAACTCAAAATTACTGTCACACTTATTGAATCGCGGTGCGTCGTTTGAAAGGGGAATCCCAATGATTTCCGCTCTCATTTGTTTTGACATTGCGGTTGGCATTACGTGCAAGATGAAAGTACGTCGTCTGTGTTGTGATCGTCGACGATGATTATTAGTCTAAATAATTATTATTCCCGTCATGTTTTTCTTATTGTTATTACTATTTGTTTATTTCACTTCTTTATGTACGTACTTGAATTTGCTGTTGTGAATTGTTTACTCTAATATACCATTTGTTGTAAAAACCATTGATTAAATGCTTAAATATATTTCGTATTCGAATGTAAGACGACTCTTGATATTTACAGCTGAAAATTTGGAAAAAAAGGTCGTCTTAGATTCAGGTGAATACGGTAATTGGAGGCAGAAGGTTAAAAATTGTCATGACTATGGACAAGCCTCACATGATAATTCCAAATTCATTAATATTACTATCAAAGGTCATCTTAATTAAATCGTTAAAGTTTTGACACCAATTCAATATAAATATTATATGCATAAAAGGTACTGCATATTTAATTTACAATTATAAGAATGTATCAATGAATGCTAAATTTAAGACAGCAAATGTTATACTGTAGGAGAAAAAATATTTAATCCACTCATTTATTGCTTGCCAACATGCTAAGTACATGTGCAGTGCAACAGTCCCCACTATTTTGATACATAAATGCATTTTTGTGGAAGTTCATTATAGTGTAGCAAAGCATCAAAAGAATTTGAGATGTTACAACTGAAATAGCTACTAAACCTTAACCAAGTGAAGTGAAAGACAATATGAGCAATGTGAATGTGAATAAGTCAAATTATTTGCACTCACTGCAAAATGAAATTTACCACACCACCCAATATTTTCTTCATCTCTGATCTGTATACTGAAAAATGAGATGAAAATATCCATGAAGTTGATGGTAGATGAACACAGAAATTAATCCTTTCATTGTTGCTAAAAACCTCTCTGCTCTAGCCAAGGAATTAGCCAGATGATAATTTAGGTACCAGCAATAGTCATTGAAAGGTTAGACTTACCGTATATACCTGAATATAAGACTCAGTATTTAAGAAACAATATTTAAACCAGTAATGTTGACAAATTTACTATCTTTCGATTATATTATAATTATATGCATAATAGTTGAAATAGGTTTGGACAGTAAATTCTCTCATTAATTACTAAAATAAAGATATTAGTAGTTGATATGAAAAAATATTTTCAAGAAAATAATTTTACTTTGCATGCGAATTCAAAACAAAAATTTGTTCGGTCAATCCTGAAAATAAGAAAGGAACATTTTCTTCCTTTCAGGTAAAAATGGCACATTACTATATTAAATGTAAAAATGGAAATTATTAAACAGACCTATGATAATAGTTCAAAAATAAAAATTAGATTAAGTTCCACCATATTAATATTATTAAATTATACTTGTCTGTAATAAGTCAAAAGTTAGGTAGTTCATGTTTAATCAATCACTTGCCTTATAATTTATTTCATTCCAAGTTTAGTTCCACCAAGTGCTGAAGCAGAGTTTTTTGCCTAAACTTCATCAATCAAAGCACTTTTTTGTTACAGAAATGACATGAGGAAGATTCAAAACAATTTTCACTAATTTGGAAATAAAGTTAACATAAAGGTATACCTCACTGATGGCAGGGGCTACGTTCATGGAGAAACAGTATCTTATTATTGAGAAAGTGAATTTCAGATAGATCTTGAAAATGGTAAGAAAATCATGAACATTTGAGGTTTTCAATTTCTTTTTTTACAATAAAAGGGATGTTTCCCATTCACCAGCTCTGTACAATTGCTTTTGTTTGAAATCTGTTACAAATATTCTTTTACACAGCCCACATTTCTGGCCTTGATAATGCAATCCTGGGCTTGATAAATCTGAATCATTTGCAAATATTAATATCTTTTATCCTTCATCCTGCCCTTATAAAAGCAGAAGAAAATTACTATCTATTTTCCTTTCCTCATATTTAAGATAAAATTTCTTCAGCTTATGATGCTGCATTAATTTAATAATTGAGAAAAGTGAACTAAGCAATGTAAATTTAAGGAAAGTAAGTCATCATATTAAATTTGGTTGGTTTTAACAAAGTTTATGTAATAGTCTTCGTAACATAAATGTTTCTTCCACAAGATTGGGCAATAAATTTTTCCCCCTAATTCGGCGGTTCCCAACCTGTGGGTCGCGAAATTGGAAGGACAGACAAAGGCTTTAATGATGACAACAGCTAGAAGTAAATAAATGATTATTATTATTTTATATTATGAAATATTTTAAAGCAATGCTATTAGTTAAAATGCATCCGAAAATATCAATTATTTACCAATTGGAAAAAGTTGTATGGGTATGTTACCATGTATAATATGCACCCTAACTTTTTAATTTTTCTTTAAATAAATTACTTAAAAAAAGGTTTTTTTAAAAATAACTTTTATATTATGCACTATTATGAACCCTGTAGATTACTTTGTAGATATATACGATGTAATAAGGAAACATTTCTTCAGTTTTTTGTAGTTCAAATTTCTGTGTGTACCTCACCATCTATCATCCATCAGAGCGTGCTCTGATTTTCTGATTATCTGCTAGATGTCAGGCAAAGAGGAAACACTAAAAATTGCTTATAATTGGCATTTTAATAGGATATATTACAAATTCTGTGTTATAAAAATAAAAATTTAATAAACCCAATCTCATTAGTTGCATCGGTGGCAACACCGGATGTATTTGCACCGTTCCCATGGGCTGCTACTAATCTTGCTATAGGTGATACAAACCTCCATTTATACCCCCCACACACACACATATATATACACACATATATATACATATATATATACATATACATACAGGGTGTATCAGAATAACCCCGAAATATTTTGTAGGGTTATAGAAGAGACCTAAAAAAACATTTTGAGATAGGAAATGAGAGGTCGGCAATGCCTCCGTTATGCACAACAGAACACCAAACGTCGAGGTTGCGCTTGGAAGATAGACAAACCCTCAAGTATACCTGGAGGCAAACAAACTCTCAAACATTCCACCCCTCTTCCCCTTTCAGGCCTTGTAGCTACTATGACGTTGTCCGAGTCAGCTGATGTTGCTTACTCGACATTTTACGTTTACAACTGAAGTGGTTAGCATGGCTCAGTACACAACTGCGGAACTTGCTCTCATTGTTTTTGTGTATGGCAAAGCTAAAGGGAGTGCATGGAGATCTGCGCAGCTTTACAGGGAAAGATTTCCAAAACAAAACACATCCCCATCACACCACATTCACAGCAGTGTTCCAACGGTTGCGGGAGACAGGATCGGTGAAGCCATCAAAACAAGACTGCGGTGCAAAGAGGTCAGTCCGACCCCCTCGTTTGAGGAAGAGGTGTTGGAGCGAGTAAGAGAAGAGCCATCAACAAGTACCCGTGCTATTGTACATGCTATGGATGCTAGCCACATGCCTGTGTGGAGGGTCGTTCATGAACAGCAGCTTCATCCTTATCACCCACAGTGAGTTCAGGGTTTGTGCCCTCATGATTTTGGATCCAGACAGGAATTTTCCCACTGGATATTACATCGTTCTGCAGAAGTTCCTGGTTTTCTCAGGTAGTATGTTTTGTTTACTGACGAAGCCTGTTTTACCAGGGATGGAGTCTACAACTGCAGAAACAGCCATGTGTGGGCCGATGATAATCCACACGTGACTTCCATCCACCACCATCAACAACAGTTCTCTGTGAAAATCTGGGTTGGCATTGTGGACGATCACCTCAACGCGTTGACTTCATTGCTCTCTGGCGCATAACAGAGGCTTCTCCGACCACTCATTCCCTATCTCAAAATGGTTTTTTAGGTCTCCTCTATAACCCTACAAAATATTTCGGGGTTATTCTGATACACCCTGTATATACATACACACACACACACACACACACACACATATATATAGTGTGTATGTATGTATACAGATACATATCGAGTGAGGTTAATATAAATGTTATTAAAAAGTGCGTATTAATGTAGAAAATTACTGTAATTCTTTTGAATCTAGTGCTAGCTGCAAAGGAGATTTTTACTCTATTGAAAAAAATTGAAATTTCCATTGACTGATCAAAGATAACACCTTTTTTCATTAAAATAAGCTACCTTTTTCAGTCAGTTTATTATCATGACATTTCTTTCACTAACAATTTAGTTCAATAAACAAATTCTCCGCAGGATTTGAAATGAACAAAACTAGACTTAATGGAAATAAATACTATTAATATTATTAAAGAACAACAAACACGGGTACTTTCCTGTTAATGGGAATACCTTAAAAAATAAACGTATTGTTATGATTGAGAGGATATAACATTGAAAGGATATATTGACGTACTGTTGGATTTACGATATTTTATTTTAAAAACAACATTAACAAAAACTGATTGGCCAGTCTCGACATTTACAAACCCAATCTCCGGACAATGTCGAGGGTTTCTTTGGTTTCGGGCGAGGCGAAGGGCGCGGTAGCGCCCGGAGACAACTACCCGCTATAACAAAGCGAGCCGAAGGCTCGTCGATATATCCTCTCAATTTGCGGATCAACAGTCAAGAGAATATAACATTGAAAGGATATATTGACGAGCCTTCGGCTCGCTTTTTGTAATGGGTAGTCAGTTGTCTCCGAGTGCTACCGCACCCTTCGCCTCGCCCGGAACCAAAGAAACCCTCCACGTTGTCCGGAGATTGGGTTTGTAAATGTCGAGACAGGCCAACCAGTTTCTGTTAATGTTGTACGTAAGTATGGCATGTGGATAATACGTAAGTACCAGGTCCTGCGAAGGGTCCTGGAGGTATTCCTGTTAACAGGAAAGTACCCAAACATGCAACAGTAAATGGATTATAAAGATTTTGGAGGATTATAAAAGGAATACTTGATTTTCCATCAAAGATGGTTAGTCTAAAGATGTCTTTAGAGTCATCTAATTCACCTAGTACCTTTTAACAAAATTTCAAAGACCTAGCTATCAAGTCCAGCTGTGATTTATATTATGTTTTTCAATATTTCTTGACTGACATATTGGGTTCAATATAACCAAATTAATAATCTAAAACAATAATTAATATATTATTTAATTAATTTTTAATAATCCAAGAGGGGAAATGTGTACATGGAGGTTTAAATTCCAAAAGTTCTTACTTTGAATAGAACAGCAATCAAATTTCACTCAGCCACGTGCTTTCACATTAAAGAAAAATTCCCATAATCTGGCAAGACTACTGGTGAAGACTGTGCAGCACACAAACATTAACAACTTCAGTTTTACTTTATCTCTTTCAATTGATTAATATTTAAAACATTACTCATGCCATAAATAACATAAAAGTACACCGAATCCATAGACAGTAAATTATTTATAGAGTGGATACAAAATAAAATATATTACGCATAGCAAAGTATTATATGTATTTGGCTAATGGCTAAGGAAAACCAGAAAAATAAGGAGTGCCTTAAAGTATATGTCATGTTAATTTAACCTGACAACTGATTGAAAATACGATCAGAAATTAAAGGGATATTGTTAACCCAAATTACCAAAAATAGTTAAAATATTATACGCACCCGAAACTTAATAAGGCGTAGTCTTTAGTCAACTAGTCACTGCATTAACAAAATAAAAATTGGAACATTACCAATTTTTAAAAACCTCACGGTTTGCACAACCTTATAACAAGGGATACATAAATTACTTACCAATCAATTGTTTTCTATTCCAAAATTCTGTAAAAATTCAAAGCAACAATATGCCTACAAAATATTTTCAAAATGAAAAACCCTATAAATCCAGATTTCTTTTCGGGCGCACTTAAGTGAAGTACACATTTCACAATGGCGAATTTACAACTCTGGTATTCCTTAATAAAACGCAAACTTTATCATTTCAATAAATTTTAAAACGTCACACATTTTTCCGTTGGTATGTCAATTTACGTATGACCAAAACAAATCAATTCTCCTTGCGTATGTTAGATTATTTGTTTAACATACCTGTTAGATTTACTGGTAAATTCTCGTGGTCGTCTATTCTAGGAACTACAGACGGGTCGAATATCTGATAATATTCATCCTTGTACAAATAAAACCCTAGAACAGCAACTCCTACAACAGAACATATTAACACAGCAATCACCACTGCTATTTTAATATGCAAGTTCGACCTGTAAAATATAATTAGATATAAAATTATCAATGTCAAATCTTTGCATAAATAAGAGAAACAATTTTAAAAGCCAGTTTTCAACACCTTTGACTTTCCAATAGTAACTGATACTTCGCTTGAGGTAGAGGACGTATTCCCGTCATTTTAATCCAACAACTCTCAAACGATCTTGATCGTCGGTAAAAAATATCTCGATAGACGAGTAATCATAGATTTAGAATTTCAGCTCAATACTAATTGTAAGCGGTAATCATTTCCCTTTTCTCATACGAATACATAGGAATATGCGCAGTTGAACCAATAACGCTGCAAGAGATACCAACAGAATTTATAATAACACAACTGGTAATCTAGAAATTTGGCTGCTATATGGTAAGATAAAACATGTATTGTTTGTTAACGGTAATGATATATTTACAACTCGGATAACCCCATGATTACGTACAGGAAAAAAATGTAATGGTTTTCCATGGTAAACTACAACGTTTGAACGAAATTATTCTGATAGGAAGACGGACACTATTGCCAACTTAATTTATATCATTTTAGAATAATATTTTGTCATAAAAAGTTGAATGTTGCATCTTATTTGTGGAACGTTTTAAATGCCTATCTTCAGTTTTTCAATCAGGAATCTTAACGTATACGATTAACATGAGTTACCTTTCCACGAATTTTGCTTTAACACGAGGTACCTATGAGTTAAGGACACTATTCACAGCACGAAAAATTTATCCGGTTTAACACAACTGGCGGCGTGGTCCAGGTCCATAAAAAATTCCCAATTTGATTTGTACCGGTTAAAAATTTTGTTATATTAAACCCGAAATTAAAAAAAATGTAATGCTTACTTTTCATTTAAACCCGATTTCACTCGAACTTTTTAAAATTTTAAAAAAACCATGTAATTACCCCCCGAATGTAATTTTTTTTAACCCGAAAAATTAATGCCGTAATCATAACCTACAAACAATCAAAATTTCGTACTCCTAGATCATATGGAAGTGACCAAAATGTATTAGTTATTGGGATTTGAAACAAGGCATACATACATACATACATGTCAAGTTATAATGAATGTTATATAAAATGCATTTTTTGATCTTCAGACATTATTATTATGTTGATATTTTATTCTCCCCTATTTTGTTACAAAATTGGAAATTAATTAATTAACTAAGATTACCATCTTGGAATTCAGAACTAGCCATTAATAATATTTATGTAGATTAATATTACAATTACCAGCTCTCGAATAATACTTAATAATAACAATAATAATGACATCGTTATATGTCACAATGGAATATCAACTACAACAACTGATTAAAATAACTCACACTTTCTCGAGTGATATCAAAATGGAATTTGGGCTCAGTAAATGTAAAGTTCTACATATTGAGAAAGGGAAAGTGCTCAGAGGTAACCTCATCATTAATGAAGAGGAAATGATAAAATCTATGGATACAGAAGAGAAATATAAATATCTTGGGTTATGGCCTCCATGGTAATTTCCTTTCCCTAATTTAAAGCTTTCTTTCTAACAGAACTCAGAGTCATCCTATCTGGCTCTTCTTCTTGGTCTCCTGACCTCTCTGGTGTCCCACAGGGAAGTGCTCTTGGATCTTATCTCTTTACTTCGTTCATGGACAATCTTTCCGAAAACATCACTAACGACTGCCAGTTTATACTTCTTGCCAATTGAACCCTGTGGCACACCCTTTTCAAAAGAGTAAACATTACTAAAAATATTTAGTATTTTAACTTTAAATTTCCGTTCATATAAATAGTTCGCAAACCATTTTATGTGCTACACCATATCTATAAAGTATATTGCACAATTTCCTGTGGTTAACAGTATCAAAAGCTTTGGTATAGTCTATACATACTGCTAAATAAAACATGATTACCTTTATTCAAATTTTGGCATACATATTCAGCGAAACATATGAGCATCAGTAGTGCCAACTTCTTGTCTAAATCCAAACTGTGTATCACTCATTAAGGAATTTTCCTCAAAATATTTAACCAGTTTAGATGATACATAACGCTCTTAAAATTTTATCTAAAATGGTTAAAATAGAGATTGGTCTATAATTTGCTGTTTTTACATGAACCTTTTTTATGGATAGGCCTAATTATAGATTCTTTAAATATATTAGGGACTACAGCATTGTATAAACTTCTGTTAATTAGTTTAGCATAAATTAGTGGGCTAAATAATTCCTTCATCAACTTCAAGTCTTGAATTCTAATGTTATCACTATCTGGAGACCTAAGTCAGTGGATCACGATGAAATCGCCGAATACAGATACCAACTTATAGGTAGAAACTGATAATAGATTTTTAATGACAGAACTGCTCATCTTGAATAACAATAATCAACTTAAAACTCAATTAAAAGGTACAGCTTTAATATTATAAAATATGTCATCTCAATGTTGAAGATGAAACAATGGCAGTATAAACCTAGCATTTGAACCCTAAACCTTTTCTTGGTCGTGTAAATACATGTATATTTCTTAGAATTCTTTGTCTTTCTTGAGTATAAAAGTAGATGCGTAAATTTACTTTTGAAACACAATTTTGAAAACTTCATGTAGGACGCTGTCCTTTTTCTTTACAGAATTTTGGGAAAAAAGGTGCGTGGGCAGGATTGCCAGATTTCCAATACTACTGTGCGGGAGATTTTTTACACCAATAATACTGAAACTACTAAGCGGAACATTTTTTACAAGTCGGGAATAATAAGAAATAAATATTACTGAAACAGAATAATGTTGAAGTAATACCAACACCTTACTTTTGAAAGTGAAAACATTTAGTTATCTACAATCAGTATTACGTAGTACAACCACAAGCTTGACAATAATAAAGTTTTATAAAAATCACAAAATATGAAAATATAACGTCAAAAGCACATATAAACCAGAAAGGCAACTGTCTATTCCTTCCCGCCATATTCTCTCCAAGGAAACCGGCAAATAACAAATTTCCATAAGTATCTTTATCTTAAAAAATTATTTTAAAACAAAATTAAAAGATATACGTAGGCGTAGATAAGTACTTTAACTTTTATTTATTGTTATTCTTTTCATTTGACTCTTTTTTCAAATATTGGTGCCTTCACTTCTTAAAAATAACTGAAATTATTTGCAACTCATTCCGAAATTTTGCTTAACATTACATCCACCTCTAAATTTTCTATCAGCAATCTGTTTCTCTCTTCACTGGTGCATTTGAGTGCAGTATTGAGAATATATGTTGAATAATTTGTAACAAATTTGAGGATTGAAACTTCTTAAAATACATTACCCATTTTACATACATTTTAATTCACTTATAAAACTTCAAATAAATATATTCTTCGAATAGCAAATCTTCATTGATTGTAATTTTATAAGTTGAAACAATATCGGACAATTCGTTAAATAGTGGTATTGATTGCAAGCTTAAATGACAAAATTTATACAATCACATTATCAAAGAAATTATTGGCGTCAATTTTAAACCTTTTTACACCCTCACTTTTAGCACACTTTTGTATAATTTGACGGGCAATCGCCCCATAGTATTCTTCATTTTTTCTTTCAATTAATGGCTGCATAATATTATCCATGATTCAGTAAACTTCTACAATGAGTACTTCATCCCCTTGAAGTTTTTTTTAGCACCCCATGGAAGACTGTACATGCATTCATAACAAATCCTAAATACGCTTTGCCTAGTTCATCTCCAAAAAAACATCCGTAAAATAGTTGAAATGCTGTTTTTACTCATAAAATATGACTCAATTGGTTTGTAACTTTCCAATAACCTCTCTATAGCTGGCAGAAGTGTTAACCATCTCATTGGCATGTCGCAGCATTTCACACCACTCATTTTCTGTCCATTCAAAGAACTCTTTCAGTTCCGTTGTTCTCTTAGTTGAAGAGCTGAATTCATTTAATATTTCATCAATTTTGAGATTATTGCATGCTTTTTTAGCAGTGTTATGTAAAATGTTTGCAGGAATTATGTTCTCATTGTGTTTCTTTAAAACAGTGTACATGCTATTTTTATTTCCAATGTTTATATTTTCGGTATCTGTCCCGTAAGCTGTAACATTTTTCCAAGCGAGTTCATTTTGAATAAGATGTTGGTTTAGTGCATTCAAAATTGTTGCAGAATCTTCTGCTTCCAATGAGATAAATGATATCAATGAGTTTTGAATTCCTTTGTGGGCATTGAAATATCGTACTATAAGTGGAAATGTTTTTATATTTCCTTTGTTAGATGCATGTGCTAATAGAAAACAGGTGATCATTCTCTCATCTCTTTAATACTAGTTCCTTGGAAGCAGGGCTGAGAACTTTTGTTATGAGAGAAATCTTCATATTTCCACAGGAATATTTAGCTACTGTAACAGAATCTGCAAATATTCTGAGGAACAAGGAACTTGCACAGCCATCTGATAAATAACTATGAGAATGTAACACCGAATGATTCCTCTGCAAATGCTGCATCATACTCAAAAGTTGCTGTTTCACCGTAAAAAAATTTAAAATATTTGATGAACCTGCTACTGCTATGCTGTTTGCGGTATGAGATTTTGATTTTAAGTATCTTTCTACATCGTATTCTCCACCATGACTTATTGTAAACGTAAAGTTGTTGCAAATTGAACATCTTGCCGTAAACTCGTCTCTTCCAGGCTGAATCCAGTTGAATTTCGAAGTCCAGCTTTTGTTAAAACGTACAAGTCTTTTCGATCTTTTCCGGTGTTCTGGTTTCAGATTCAGAATCTAAATTGTTGTCGATATTTTCGTTTGTAGACATTTTACTGATGGTTCAATCTAAAAAATTAATGTTTGAACTACACAAATACCTACTCCATAAATGGAGAATTCTATATATTTTTCATTATAACCATATATGATAAATTGGCATTAATAATTTATTTTCATTTTCAGTATTAAATTTGTAATATATGCTTAAAGTTTGAAATTTTTCTCCCAAAACGCCACAAACAAAATGTCACATGCATAATATGAGCAAAATGAACGGTTAGTTTGAAACTTATGATTTTTAGCACTTGAATATAACGCGAGTGCTACTTTAAAAATTTCATATTTTGGAAAAGAATCGCATTATATTCTGGCCAAGATTGTATATTCATAGCTTTAGTTTACTTACCTTGAACAATAACTCTTATAGAAGCACAAGTTGAGCAGTGAAGCTGAAATAAACACTTGCAGCTCTGCTTATGCAGGTAATGTGGTTAACAACTTGACAGTAAACTGACAACAATCACTAATTTTACGTCCCGCATGGTTGAAGTTGAGAATATTCAATTAGAGTATATTCTCCAAGTAGTACAGGAACAGGGTGCATTCACAGAACTAGTTACAACTGTAAAGGAGTCCTTTCTTGAAAAGCAAACAGTGCGGGGGTGAGCAAATCAGTCATTCTCTATTGCGACAATGTTTCACTTCCCCTTCAGCTTCCCTCTCCAAAACGGCCTCCTAAATCATATCACTTTTCGCACAACTATGTGCCAAAAGCTTTCGATATATAGTGGGCACATTCAAATCTTTAGTTTCGAAATGGTTTAGCGGGACATTTGAAAGTTGTGCAGGATGCAGGACAATTCGTTGTTGTGCGGGACTGTCCTGTGCATTGTGGGACGTCTGGCATCCCTGTGCGTGGGGTGCACATGCGATATTTTATTGAATTTCACCTCCGTAGAGATCAATCGCGATCCCTAGCTATGGTTAGTTTCGATAGTATTGTTAACAGCTGACATCAATCAAATTATAGGAAGCTTTATTTAGTGAGTGAGAGTAACATTTTTTTATTGGTTGAAATTAAAACGTCATATAGAAGACACAAGAAGAATAGCACAGATTATAAACAATATATATTTTCATTATTGTTTATTTGTTTTTTGTTAAAACTTGGATTGTAGAGGACCTTGATTTTGTGGGAAAAAATTTCATGAGAAGTATTTTTAAGTGAAACAATGGGGGTTGACTTATATAGCGAACATATGCCTTATCATGTATTTTCAAGCAGAAAAGTCATGGTCGACCTATACGCCAGGTCGACTTGTACACCGCGATACACTGTTATGTATTCCACTAATCTAACAACAATTCCAATAAACATTCAATTTGGATTATCTGTGTTTTTCGATTATCGGGTCCCGGTTCTCCCAATTACCTTGGGTAATCGGCACTCTACTGTATATGGTCAGTAATGCCAAAATCATACATAAGAGGTATCACTGCTGATGCCCATGGTATCACAGAGTTGATAAACATAAATGAAATTACTAAAATAGAATTTAAATCCACAATTTTAAAAAGCGATAGGAAAAATGGTAGAAAATAAATACTTTTCTTCAATTTTATAAGAAAGTCTATTTTTGAAAAGGGACAATTTTAACAAACATTTGTTCCATGAATGTACTGTAATCTTTATAAAACGTTCACATCGAACTTATATTCACTCCATTCATTCTACGATGTCTTGTCTCTCCTCATCATTATATTCTTCTTCAAATTCAATATCTTCTTCAGCAGTGGCTTCCTTTAAAAATAAAAAGACAAATTTAAAATTAGTTTGAAAATAAAGAAAATAATATACGAACAATTCTAAATAGGAATGTTCTTCCATAATACAGTTACGACATACACTTGTATAGAAGCTTGACATTTTTGGAAAAAATATATGACCAGGAGAATAGGAGTTGGCTTATAGAGGGTTACAGATCAAAGAATATATATTTTAATCTTTTTCCTTGTTATTCAATAGGTTCATGTATGTCATCTTTATTTATGGCACTAGGAATGATGCATTGTGATTATGTTTCTATGTATCATTTTATATAGTCAGTACTAATTTTAAATAATTAATAATAAATTAGCTATCACTTCAAAATCTGGTGAAGACCACCAATATAAAACTTCACCATTGAAAATTTCCTTTGAAACAATCTGCATTGCTTCATTCAATTGCTTTAGAGAAGCATAATGTTTTAGTAAATTTCTCGTGCATTGCTCAGAGCGACAAAGGCACTCAAAGGATTAACTTTACTTCATGTATCATAACTAAGAAAATTTTTTTTGAAATTAATGTCAATAAATAACTTTACTATGAATCAAATTTAACTTCAACTACTTTTTAACCCGTGAGTGGTCGCGCAGGGTGCTGTAGACACCCCAGCCCTAAGTTTTATGACAGGGTTCCTTTACTTTTAGGTTTTGACTCCTTCCCTTCAGTAGCTGGAGTGGCATGTGTTTTAAACCATTTCAGTTCTTTTCTTCATCATAAATAATCAATTTTCTTCCTATTTAATAATATTACATGCACACGTAAGGAAATTAAACGTTTGTTTGGGAGATTGTTTATGTTAGCAACAATGAAGTAACCATGCAAGAAATTTTCTAAAACTCGATATAAGACTTTCTTGCTTGATTTTCTCGATAACGGCTACTCTTACGATAAAAATGTATAGGAAAGGAAATACTCTACCAGTTCTACATCTTTTATTTGAAAAATATATTGATATGAGCAACACTTTACGAGATATGACGAAAATTTAATTTTTTGTCCTCAGTAAAGTGGTACCCCTGACTGGCGTACATGATTCATTTTTGCGATTTTCTTATTATATTTGATTGAAAGTCCTTAATATCAAATTTCATGAAAAGCCGTTCAGTAGAAGCCAAGAACGAACATGCGGGCAGGCAGACGGACGGACAGACAGACCCACCGACGATAATAGGCGCTCACGCTGTAAGCGAAACGCACCTAAAGAGGGATAAACTAGCACCAATACAATATATTTTTCAGTTATTTTTAGAGAACTTTCGGTCTCAATATACTATTAGCGAATTTGCTACAGTAGACGAGCAATTAGTCGGGTTTCGAGGCAGGTGTTCCTTTAGGCAATACTTACCATCAAAACCTGCAAAAAATGGGATAAAAGTCTTTGCTCTGGTGGATTCGAGAGTATTTTATACCCTCAATCTGGAGGTCTACGCAGGTACGCAACCAGAAGGTCCATTCAAAATAGAAAACAGTTCGAGAGAGGTCATAAAACGTTTGGTTGGCCCAATTTTAGGGAGTGGGGGAAACCTCACCGTTGACAACTGGTTTAAGTGTGTGCCTCTTGCTGAGGATTTGCTTCAAAATAAACTGACACAAGTGGGTACCTTGCGAAAAAATAAAGAATTGCCACCGCAGGTATTAAATGTAAGACGAAGGGAGGAAAGAAGTAGCTTGTTCTGCTTCAAAAAGAATATGGCTCTAGTGTCTTATATTCCTAAGAAAGGGAAAAATGTAATCCTGTTGTCAACTATGCACAACCAAAAAAATACTGATGAATCTACCGGAGATAAAAGAAAACCCGAGATTCTAACATTTTATAATGTTACAAAAGGGGGCGTAGACACCGTTGACGAAATGTGTGGTACCTATAGTACTAGTAGGAACACAACCAATGGCCATATTCTTCCATCTGTTGAACACCACAGGAATAAATTCATTTGTTATTCATAGAGATATAAATGCCACTTCTATGATGCGTAGGAGCACTTTTCTTCGAGAAGTAACGAGGGCTTTAACTTTACCTTTTATAAAGAAAAGATCGAGTATGAAAATGCTACCAAAAGAATTAAAACGAAAGACTGAAAAATATGGAGAGACATCTACCGCAGAAGAACAAAAAAAACCAAGAAAGGGTAGTAGTAGCAGATTTGTAATTTGCCCTTGAAATAAAGACATAAAAACAAAATCATTTTGTGAATCGTGCGATAGATTGATGTGTGGAACTCACACGATGAAAGTTTGAGCGATTGTTTCATAAATAAATAATGTGCTGTTATTACTGGTTTACCTTTTCATTTCATTTAGATTACAAAATATAAAATTTCATAAAATTAAGAGCAAACATTGTTTTTCACAATTATTATTTTCCTCCCGGTTTTGTTAAATAATTGATGTCTTAAAATAAATTTCAATTAATCCAACATACATCAAGAGACAAAAATAAAATGAAAATTTTATTGAAAATCAACGATTAATAATTTTTTAAACAAAAATATCCGTGGGGTGTCCGAGACACCCCGCGCGACCTCATGTTACAAAAATGAGCGTGAGTACCGCCGGGTTAAACACAAA
This sequence comes from Uropetala carovei, assembly GCA_036926305.1. NCBI lineage: Eukaryota > Metazoa > Arthropoda > Insecta > Odonata > Petaluridae > Uropetala > Uropetala carovei. The sequence continues at coordinate 830,130 of JAXCHB010000127.1, forward strand.
TTACACATTTGTCCCTTGATTTAAGTCAGTGTTTCTCAAACTGGGTTCCGCAAAGGGGTGTCAGGGGTTCCACGAGATGAAAATGCATAATGGTAGAAAAAATTTATTGGCGGTCCTAAATTTGTATGTACGAATTAAAATTCGTGTGGTGACATTCGACACTAATCATTCCGCCACTGATAGCGAGCGGATAATCCACCGCTGCTTCCCTCCAGAAGCTTTCCGATTCTTAGTACCACCCCTGATGACTCATCACCAAACGCCGCATGGAAAGTTCTATGCCTGTCTTCACGAAGCTTCGATTTCTCCACCTTTCCACAAAAGCAGATGACAATGCCTCCTGGCAGCATAGTATATAAATACTGGCAGCACCACAGCATGCCAATCAGTCAGTTAGCAGAGCCTGCCATAGAGAGAGTGAAGAGTCTATTTGTCATGCAATATGATCAGGTTATCAGTCAGTTTGAGGTTAGCCATTATTGATAGATGATGTTTTTTTACGTGCTTGTTTTTGTGAATGTTTTGTCATAGACAAGTGGCTAAAAAGCGACGGTTTGAAGAGAAAACAAGAAGAGGATATGCCCGATCTTAGTGAAGAAACTGAGGATGTTCCAGACAGCAGTAACAATCCCGCAACTTCTGTTCAGATTACAAATAAGAAAAACATTAAAATCAGGAAATACTACACGGGATATTTGTCCTACGGTTTCACGTCTATGGGAGATCCTAGTGTTCCAAACGGCCAGTGTGTAATTTGTTTCAGAACGTTTAATAACAGCTCATTAGCTTCAGCTAAGCTGCTAAGACACTTGCAAACAAATCATAGTGAATATAAAGACAAACCCATCGAATTTTTTCAACGTAGGTTGGACGAATTAAATAAAAGCAAGAAAAACTTATCCTCTCAAGCTGGTGGCAACATCAATGAAAGGCGTGTGAAGCCTCATTTCAAGTGAGTTACCATGTAGCTAAGACTGGGAAGGCACATACAATTGCCGAGACTTATAAAGTCATGCATAATAGACGTTGTTGAAACTATGATTGGTGAAAAATTTAGTAACATTGTAAAGACTGTGACACTCTCAAACAATACTGTTTCTAGACGAATTCATGAAATGAGCACAGAGATTGAAAATGAAGTTATTGAGCGTATAAAAAGTAGTGGATGTTACGCATTACAACTTGATGAGACAACGGACGTTGCCGGACTTGCAGTACTTCTTGTCGTCGTCTGGTACATAAATAATAACTCAATTGAAGATGAACTGTTGTTTTGCAAGCCCCTGAAGACTCGGACTACCAGGGAGGATATTTTTAACTTGGTTGACCCTTACCTCAAAGAACTATCATGGGATGAATGCATTGCTATCTGCACTGATGGTGCAGAGTCAATGACCGGAAAACACTGTGGATTTATTGCTTGTGTTAAAAGCATCGTGCCCAAAATTGGAAGTAGCAATTGCATCATCCACAGACATGCACTGGTAGCGAAAAAACCATTGAACCTTCAAAATGTCCTCAGTGAAGCTGTAAAAATAGTGAATTTCATAAAATCCACGCCTATGAATTCTCGACTTTTCACTGCTCTTTGTGAAGAAATGGGAATCCAATTCAAGACTCTGTTGCTTCACACAGAAGTAAGATGGTTGTCTCGGGGCAAAGTTCTGGTCCAGCTCTTCACCCTGCGGAATGAAGTCATGTTGTTTCTTTCTGAATTTTCATTCAACCTATCATCACGACTGTGTGATCCCAAGTGGTTGCAAAGTTTGTCCTATCTCGCTGATATATTTTCAAGTCTCAATGAACTGAACCTATCACTTCAGGATACATCTGTGACAGTACTTTCAGCTTATGACAAAATTGAAGCAAAGTTGAAAAAAATCCAGTTTTGGGAATCTTGTGTGAAGAAAGGAATTATTGAGTGCTTCCCTACACTTCATGATTTTGTATCTGAATCAGAAACTCCTCTTTCATCAAAAATTGCTTCAGAAATAATAGAACATCTCAAAAACCTACAAGCTTCAATCAGAGAATATTTCCCACCTCCAAAAGAAGATATGAGCTGGCTCCGAAATCCATTCTCAGCCTCAATAGAGGATTTGGACCTACCACTCAAGAGAAATCGAACAGCTTATTGACTTAGCAGCTGACAGGAACCTAAAAGACACTTTCAAACCGGCGACTCTCTTTGAATTTTGGGCCCAGCTTAAAAGTGAATACCCAGAAATTGTGAAGCATGCTATAAAACAACTACTGCCCTTTGCTTCAACATACCGTTGTGAGGTAGCATTTTCGAAATACACCCTCACTAAGACCAAGCAAAGAAGTAGACTCGATCTCAAAGCAGACATGCGGCTCCAGTTATCCAACATCAAACCTGACTTCAAAAAACTTATCTCTGAAAGACAAGCACATCCATCTCATTAGTTACAAGCCGAGTTTAATGGAGAGAAAAAAATGAAAGGGCAGTTTTAATTATAGTGTTCTTAAGTGTTATTCTTAAAAAAAAAAATTACTTTTCAATAATCATGGTGTGCACCATTTTGATTTTTTTAAATTTAATAATGATCTTAAATTTTTCATTTCCTCCTAAAATGTCGATTAAAATGCACAGAAAAGTAACAATACATTTTAAACTTATGTGATTTGATTTTTTCCATGTAACGTACATGCAAGACAAATAAATGCTGGTATTTCATTTTATTTTTGACTTACTTTTTTTACTTACTAAAATATATATTTTTTAGTTAAGGTACCAGAAACTTGTACCCCAGCTTTGGAAGGGGATGGGATATGGACAGGTAGGGGATCCTCAGTAAGTTCTGTAGCTTTTTTTGGGTTCCGTGTGCTAACATAGATTGACAACCACTGATTTAAGTCATAATTTCTTTACTGCAATGCCCAAAAAAATCAACTTCACACAATGGAATCTATTGTCAGTGGTATATTGAAGGTCTTTGAAGATAGAAACTCTACCTCCCTGACTCTAGATGACTTGACTAAGGCCTTTGACTGTCTCACACTTCATTCTTCTACAGAAGATGATTCACTATGGCAGGGGTCCATAACTTTTTATTGAAAGGGCCACATAAGGCTTCATGTACAACAGCACAGGCCACTTAAGACTTTTCAAATGACTGACCGGGACTTCAAGTTTCGAGGGAGGGGGGTGGTTATGAAAAAGCTTCACCGTTAAAAATTATTTCGGGGGGGGGGAGGGGGGGAGGAGGGGGTAAGGCAGATGGGCCGGATGTGGCCCACGGGCTGTAGTTTGGGAACCCCTGCACTATGGCATACAGGGAACAGAATTAGATCTAATTAGGTCACATCTGTCTGAATGGAAGCAACTTGTTAATTCAATAGCGTACAATAAAATATTTTAGAGATAAAAAAATGTTGTTCCACAGGGATCCACTTTGGGCCCTCCATTATTCCTAGTAATTATCAATAACCTCTGCAATAATTAGGGTTGCCAACCTATGGCTTTTGGGCCAGAGATCTCTGGGTCATCACCATAATCACCGGTCTCCAGGCAAATAACTCAAATCTTCGGTTCAATTTTGACTGCCCTGTTTATGATTTTCTTGCATTTTTTTTATAAATGATTTGAATTAAGATACAGTAAACTCCCAATTTATGAACTTTCTGTTTACGAACTTTTGGTCTTATGGAAAAGAATTTTTACGCCACAAATTTGACTTATGAGCTCAAAAGGACCGCCGCAATATGAAGAAATATATAAAAAATGAAATGGTGTTCAAATCAGACTTCAATGGATGCATTTTTCATTCCTTTGCAGCACAATTCTTCTGATATAAATGTTGAAAGTTATGCACCTTCTTCTTCCACATCATCACAACGCCTGTTAATCTGCTCTCACAACCATAAGATCTATAACCCAAACCTCCACTTAATGTGGAAAACGACGTAAAATTAAACGAATGAATAAGTTATGATTAAAATGCATTTCTTAAAATCAATTATAATTTCTTCCATTCTACTTTCTCCTGCATGTGTAGGAGGAAAATTGGTTTTCGAACGCATCCCATGATTTTAACATTGCATTAATGGGAAAATCTCTCCGGATTTACAAACTTTCGGTTTATGGACTACTTTTCAGGAATGCATGCAGGGGCTCACCTACCCGGGGTGCAGTAGGTGCAACGCACCTGGGTGCCAACTTGCCGGGGCACCTTCCCATCAAGGTATTTGTATCTATATATTATTGGAATTCGACTTGGGAATGTTTCCTCCTTTGTCCAAGTGAAAAAGGAAAGTTAGAGATTCTAAAATGACACAAAATCTTCTAGGCAAAATTTTTCCAATCCCTTGAGATATGCGGTCGCATGACTCAGGAGGGTCACTAGAACACATATCAGTGGCGACCGAAAATGGGTTCACTATAGGAGTCACCAAGAGGTGGGGGCGCTACTCTGTTAATTGCTATCCCGACCCTAGCGAGGTGCTCCAGCTGAGGCAGCAATCCTTTCGTAAAGAACCATCGACCTTTACCACAAATCCTTTCGCTGGAAGAATACCAGGTGCCTACCCTTGTTCTCCCACTTACAGAGTCTTGGAAATCCCAATGTTTTAAATCGGTTAGGTATAGCTTTTCCAAAAACTAGCTTTCCTTAATCCTTCACGATCTCCCACCTACGTTAACGTTCATATTCATTTATAAATAGTACCAAATTGAAATACCGAAACGTTTTCTCCAAATAATGAGAGAATTATTGACATCTACTTCTTCATTGGATTTTAAAATATCTTAAAATAAAAATGCTAAGTCGGAACTTTGAAGTAGGAATGCATAAATAATTGAGTTTTGTTTTCTTAACTTCAGAATAAATATCGAATCTAATTTGGCTTGTAAATGGACAAAAATATGGCAATTTTTGATTGATCATTAAGGTAACGGGACAGAGTATTGAATTACCATATACCGTATATACTCGTGTATAGTACGAGTTTTTACGACCAAATTTTTATTGCAAAAATTGAGGATCGTACCATACACGAGTAATGCATTTAAGGATTTAAAATTCATGTATCTTCACGGGCATTTTCGGTGAAGTTATGCCACCCGCACGCATTCTAATGGTAGGCTAACATTAACAGTGAGGTCCTTTATCGTTGTTATGTTGCTTCGTGAAGAGTAGAATCTTTTTCATATAGTATACAGCTTCAAATTCACCAATACTTGATATAAGTGAAGATTTACGGGCACTTCCTTTCTTGAATTTTATGTACATATGTACATCTTTGTTTGCGTCTTTTTACAAGGGATGGATTGGAACGAGTTGGACTAAAAGTATCGTAGACAGCGTAACTTTATGGAATTTCGACATCTCGGAAAAAAGAAATTACTTTGTAATATTCAACAGTCTTTATTGTTTCTTCAATCACACACCGATCGGTTTCCACTTCAAAGTCATTCTTAAGGTGTTACGTCGGTTAGTAACACCATTAGAATGATTTTGTAGTGGAAACCGGTCGGTGTGTGATTGAAGAAACAATAAAGACTGTGGATTATTACAAAGTAATTTCTTTTTATCCGTTATCCCTACCTATTAAACATATGAGCGGTTGGAACAATTACGTACGCGGAACGTAATCAAGACGTACTAGAATTGAAACGATTTTATTTCATCTTGTGCAATCATGATTCATATCACTTTTTATTAAATGTTTTAGAAGTAAGATACTTAACCTATCCTAATTTTAGTGTACTCGCAAGAAATACTATTTACGACATTTACAGCCTATTCTATGGTGGTGTGGAAAATCAAGGTTGTTCGATATATCTCACTCGTAACCATCGAGCTATCGAAATGAAATATATCGACCATGGTGAAAAGCTCGGGTCGTACTATAAACGAGATATATGAAAAAATCAGGTTTGTTCACCAAAAAACCAGGGGTCGTACTATAGATGGAGTCGGCATATACACGAGTATATACGGTATACCTGAATATAAGACGAGGTTTTGTTCCAATTTTAATGACCGAAAAATCGCTAGTCGTCTTATAATCGTGCGGTGTGTAATAGTTTGACTGACAGAGGAACCGAATGCAGAGTATAATCGAAATATTCAATTCTTTAAATCAATCGAAACAATCGATTATTAAAAGTAGTAGTAGAAAATGAATCGATTCAAATGTATTCTAATACAAATACTCTTTTGAATTTTATCCTATATATTCTTTAAATCAATCGAAACAATCGATTATAAAAGTAGTAGTAGAAAATGAATCGATTCAAATGTATTCTAATACAAATACTCTTTTGAATTTTATCCTATATATTATGCGCGTAGTGAAGCTGCATGTGTCCGTGAGTATGAAGTCTCGTGTAATTATTTCGGCGTATTTCTGGAGAACTGTTCCTCGTAAAAGATATGCGGTAAACGGCATTTTGTTTCTACTGGCTATGAGGTCCCTGGAAAAATATTTTCGTTTGCTAAAGTGTCCCGGGTTCGAATCCAGGAGACAATTATATTTTCCCATAAGTTTACACAGGATTTTTGATTTTTCAGAGTGCAAGGTTTTTTTCCTTCATTCATTAAAATACGTAATTATGTACCGATTTTCTTCTTTTTTGCTTTATTCGACGGCTTGTTTTCTAACCTTTTTGTTACAATTTTAATGAGAATTTAAGCACATAATGTGAAATAAATCATTTTTGCATTATCCATGTTTTTTGCTTATTTGTGCTTCCTCCTATGTAAATATATTGCTTTTTTAATGTTAGTGAGTTTCATGACAATATCATGGGAAGTAGCATGTGACTTTGGTCAATCAGTTGTTTCTTTGCAGCCGGCAGCACAGTCGCTTGTTTTCTAACCTTTTTGTCCACGAGAATTGAAGCACGTATTTTTAAATAAATCGTTTTTGCATTATCCGTGTTTTTTGATTAATTGTGCTTCCTCTTACATCCATTAGGCCTGATAATCAAGAGTTTACTTTATTAGATTATAATTATTTTATATCTTTCATGTAGGAATACAAGCTCTTCAATATGGCCTGCTAACAAGCTTTCTCGCCTTATGGTGACAATATTTCCTGCACTGCTGAATACTCTCTCACTTGCCACTTGAGTAGCAGGTATGCCTAAATAATGGCGTGCTACTGGAGCATTGGGAAACGTCTATTCTCCAGCCACCAAAGAAAAGGGTTATTGTTCCTAGAAATTACAGGTTCTTTGAATAATTTTTTCATTCTTCAGTGGGAGATGTACTGCAACTATGAGGAAGACTTGATATTTTCATTTCTTCAAAATCTGCCCATAAAGAACTCTTTTCTTCAGAATCAAGCCCTTCAGTTGTTTGGGTCTCAGCTGTTACCTCTTGCGTAGTTATCTCAGAGATTATATACCCTATGCAGAGGACCTTTTCACATTCATTTAATAATACTGCTTTGAACCATGGATCTAAAGCCAAGGCAATCATATCATCCCTCACATTTCTATAAGATGGAAACCAGGATTTTATTGATTTTTGAAGTGATCTAGCAAATGAAACTAATTCGGACTTCATTCCTTGTTACAACACCACCAAGCATGATTTCAATTCCATGAATTAATAGTATTTTTGCTGATAAAGGTGGGAATTTTTCATAACACATTTCTTTTGTAGCATGGTCAATTGGTTGTAACACATGAACCAAACCAGCTGCTAACCTCCACTCATTCATTGTAAAACAATCATCTGTTAATATTGCTCCTAGATCAGCTGTTACAGGTGCTTGTTGTTCAACGAGTCGTGATAGCATAATATAGTCACTGTTCCAGCATGTTGGAACCATAGATAATAGTTCATGTTCAGGCTTATTCAACTGACGTTGAAGATTATGAAGTCTTTCACAAGTCACAGTACTGCATTGGTAATAACCTACAATGGCACGTCCCTTTGCAAGCAATTTATCAATATCATTATCCCTTTTAGCAACATTAACAGCAAGTTAGAGAGTATGGGCAAAACTTGGATATGTTTTCAAGAGGATTCTTTGAATGCTGCAGTAAAATTTCTAGCATTATCTGTTATGACATACACAGGAATATTGCAGTCCAGCATATGCCAATCTTTTACCATTGATTCAATCTTTTCATGTACAGAAGGTGCTGTATGATTTCCTGAGAAATGCAAATTCCCGAGCAGATGAATTTTGATACAAAATTTATCGTTCAAATATTTACATGTTAAGGAAATATAACTTTGGTGTCCTTTTGATGTCCACATATCAGTAATCAGTGATAGAGATTGCAAGCCTTCACATAGATCATTAGATATCTAATCTGCAAGTTTTTTCTTTTCTTCCATATACAGCTGTGGTAGGATACTTTGAGAAAATGTGGTTCTACTTGGCAAGATATATTTAGGTTTTAACTTTTCAAGCAATCCTCTATCTTCCACAATGCTGAAAGGCTGATGATCTATGGCCATCATCATGTCTATTTTTCTGTTAATTACTTTGGCTCCAGCATCATTTAAAGTACTCTTTTGTTTAAAAAAATTCTCTAGGGTTGATTGATATCCCTTACTTGATGTATCTTTCTTTTTTTTTTCTTTCTCTAATTTCCTATATTCTGCTTCTGAAGAAGGATGTTTCTTTATATGATGTAAAAGGTCAAGCCAGTTGGTGTTTAGATTTTTGATGAACACACATTACACTGTCCTGCAGAATTCTTTCTGTTAAAATACCACCACACTAATGCTCACCTTGTTCCGGTAACTTCATGTTTTTCTTACTCTGTTGTTCTGGTAACTTCTTCTGACTCACTTTCTGACATTTTACAAGGGTTATCCAAAGATGAATTTCAAATATGGAAATGTGATTTGCAATTAAAATCTCAGCAATGTTGGTGCCAATCTACTTTTTGGGTATGTTCTAATGAGTAATACATACAGAGATTACCAGAAGGTTTCGTTCTGGAAAGAGTTGAGCTAAACAGTTAAGAGATAGATATTTAAAAATCTTAAAATTACCATGCCATTCAAAACAATAAAAATAATTAAATCAGTGATCAAGAAGTATTATTTTAAAAATTTGTGTAACTTACCTAATTATTAGATTTTCATGAAAATTTCCCATGATTTACGCCAAACTATTTATCAAGAAATCTGAGTTTAAAAGCATGAAAGATGCTTGATCTCATCGGAAGAAAGTCAGAGCAGCAGCAAAAAGACAAACTATTTGCAGCGGTTAGGTCCCGTTTGCCCTAATCCATATGCCCTAATCCCACTTGCCCTAATTTTTATATGCCCTAATCCCACTTGTCCCAATTTTTACATGCCCTAATTCCTACTTGCCCTAATCTCATATGCCCTAATTTCTACCTTTAGAGGTCGTGCCATGATCCATAAGACTGAGCGTTTACGTTGTTTTCAACCTATACTCTTTTGGTATCATTTCAACTCTGGTTTTCTCAATTCCTTTATAGATCTGATAACTGCACACTCATAATCAACTTGAAATTTTCTTTGTTGAAACATTGTGCCTATTTGAGATGCCTTCTGTTAAATTAACATGAACATGCGATTGTAAGTTGATTTTGACTTATTTGGAAGAAGGATATAAAGAAATGGAAATACTTGACCTCTATGCATGGCATGTAGATTATATAGCTGATGAAACAGTCGAGGAACAACTTTAAATGTTCCATCCAAATAAATGGCATTGCCAGGATTTTTGCACAGAATCTGAAGGAACTGTGCAGTTCCAAATCCAAGAATTTTTCGTCTTCTCCATCTTCGAATAGCAGAAATTCTTCATCTTCTAACTTCCTATACTCTTCCGGAATGATCAAGTCTGATAATGAATTCGGAAGTACAGGACGAGATTTAGCAGCAGCTCTATACAGCGTTGTACGTACATTCTCATAGCTGGGCATAGCAGAAGTAATTTCTATATCTTCAGGATCCAACGTTTTGTTTAGTATTTCCTTATAAACTGAAGTTACTGAAGCTTCCGGCTGGGTCGAGATTTTCTCTTTCATCTGTTCCACCACTTTAGCTCTCATTGCTTCTTGAATATTAGGCTCATGATTATGACTGCCGCTCTTGGATTTCAGTATGACTCCATCCACCTTTTTGACGATTGTCGCACGTCCTAAACACCCATGATGACGGGCTCGACCGCATCGAAGATAAAGGACGTCCTTCTGACCTTTTGCATTATATTGGTAGATATAGCCATCGATAAAATATGCCAGCTTTGCTTTCCTGGATTTAATAATTTTGACCGATGACATCTTAATGGGTCTATTTTAAATGATAAACAATATTACAGTACCTACGTCACATTTTTAACAGTGATGGCAAACAAAAAAAAAATCTTATGTGGCCAACACATGACTTTCTCCATATTTGGGATATAGATATTTAAATTATTATCAATAGCATTATAAGGCAAAATTATTACTTCATATTGTAAGAGAATACAGTTGTCCTTATTGCCATAAATTAGGTATATTTTGAATATGTTTAAAGAATTCACCGCTACATGGTGGTGGCGCTGTATACTGAAAATTTATAAGCAAAATATCTCCGAAATGGATGGTTCTACAAAAATTTGTTTCAAACAAAACTTGGAAGAAATATTATTCTCTACAATGTTGGTCCTTACGAAGATGAATAATTACGACGTTTTTAAGATATTTGACGGAAACCGAATAAACCGATTATTTATAAATAATTCCTAAACAATAACTGCTATGGAAAATAAAAGATGTAGGAAATTATATTTTCTACATTTTTTGTAATGGTCAATGTATACAATAATGACGTATTATCGGAGAAATATCGCAAAAACCGAATTGGGTTTAGAAAAACCTCGACTTCCGGTTAACCGGTATTGTCCAAAAACTAATCAGTTATTTGTGCTCATGATAAAGTGTTATATATGAAGTTTGGTAACGATATGGCAAGTACTTTTTGAGTTAGAGCACCCACAATCACATACACACACACAGACATCATTCCGAAAATAGTCTAAATGTGTTCTAGGGACCTCAAAACATGTATTTCCGCTGAAATCTCGAAGTCGATTTTTTTTGTGATCACGATACTTTCCCATTACTACGTATGGGGAAAGTAATAAGCGTTTCGTTAAGCTTTAAGTAAAAAATATTATATCTTTTTGATATAGGGTACTTAATTGATAATTTAAAACGATGAAGAGGAAGACAGGTTCCGATGTACACTCTCCCGAATAAGGCTCACTTCCAAATAACCCACAAGACACTTGAGCGTATATTTCTTCAAACAAAATATTACACTCAGCAATCTCTGAAGATGCCTGAGTAGGTAGGCTTGCCAGTTGTACTGATTTAGGAAGTAAAGTAATGATATTCTATTGCCTTGTTTGACATGTACTTCTTTTCAATAATTTTCAAAGAAGTATCACAATGTACTTCTTTTTGTCAAAAAAGAAAAATTTTCTGACAAAGACGTAATACAATGTTAATTAATTAAGGTAATACAGCGCAGCTGATATCACTATTACATAATTACATTTAATTGACTTAAATCCAATCAGTAAGACCGCAATTCGTTTATTCTTTCATTAAATACTCTTTATTGCGATTAGAGCAAGTGAGATTAGGGCATGTAAAAATTACGGCAAATCGGATTAGAGCATGTAAAAATTAGGGCAAGTGGCGTAATGCCATGTGCAGCAGAAATAACATAAAACAAAATAATGCAGTGCTCAAAATGGAAAATGTTACAAAACAGAACGCTTGTATTGGTAGTGGAACAGAAATTTTTACCAAACGGAACCCTTGTTATAAAGGACGGTATTTCTAAATTCTGACGAAACGGAACAGTATCACCTGCACGTATGGCATGCTGGAGGGGCATTCCAGCTCATTTCAAGAACTGGATGAATGTATCCCAATAATTTATCAGACATATTCATACATTTTTATAATAAAACTTTCAATATTTAAATGTTAACCATAAAAAACATTATTTTGACACGATTTTCGCTTGCATAGCACATCCGAATATATAAATAACTTCCAATTTAAACTCTAATCCGGCCCGCAGAAGAATTTGCAACTTCCACTGCAGCCCACCGAAGGATTTGCAACCACCAATGTGGCCCGCCATGTAGAAAAGGTTGGGCATCACTGCTTTAGAATAAACCCAAGAGGAATTAAATGTAATGATAAATATATTCAATATTCTTAAAGGCACTCATGATTTTAGGATATATGATTAAAAATTGTTTATTTTTTTTAAAATCGCTAATTCATGAAATTGTAAGAGTATCGTCAATTTGTTTTTGTATAAAACAAAATACAATGGAAATTAAAGTGCAAACTATAATTCGAATCATTTATAAAAAAGTCATAAAAAAGGCTTTCTGCTGCAATCGAAATTAAACCGGAGATTTGTGCTACTCAACCGGAGACCAGAGATTATGGCGATGACCCGGAGAAAGCAGGAGGTTGGCAACCCTAGTTCCCACATAAAGTGCAAAAAGTTCATTTTCCCTTAAATAAGTGTTATTTCAATACTCAACATTAATTTATATAAAATAAAAATCTGATGTGGCCAACACATGACTTTCTCCATATTTGGGGTATAGATATTTAAATTAGTATGAATTTCATTATGAGGCAAAATTATTATTTCGTACCGTAAAAGAATACAGTCGTCCTTATTGCTGTAAATTACGTATATTTTGAATATGTTTACAGAATTCACCGCTACATGGTGCTGGCGATGTAAACTGGATATTACGAAAAAAGTTGAATATCTCTGAAATCGATGGTTCTACGAAAATTTGTTTCAAACAAAATCTGGAATAAATATTATTCTCTACAACTTTGGTCCTTACGAAGATAACCAATAACGACGTTTTTAAGGAGATATTTGACGGAAACCGAAAAAACCGATTATTTATAAATAATTCCTAAACAATGACTGCAATGGAAAATTGTTTCAAATGAAAGTTGTAGGAAATTACATTCTCTATAACCTTTGGATAGAATTGTATATACTATAATGATGTTTTAACAGAGAAATATCGCAAAAACCGAATCAGGTTTCGAATAAACCTCGACTTCCGGTTAACCGATATTGTCCAAAAACTAATCAGTTCTTTGTGCTCATGCTAAAGGGTTATATATGAAATTTGTTATTAATATGACAAGTACTTTTTGAGTTAGGGCGCCCACAATCACATACATCCATCCATCTCTCCCGCCTCACACACACACGCATGCACGCACGCGCACACACACAGACACACACAGAGACATCATTCCGAAAATAGTCTAAACGTGTTCTAGGGGCCACAAAATGTGTATCTCCATTGAAATCTCAAAGTCGATTTTTTTTATTATAATACTTTCGCCATACTATGTATGGAGAAAGTAAAAATGCTATTATTCTTTATTAAAACGCAGAAAAAAATGTATCCTATATAACCAAGGTGTTTCCTAAAATTTTGCCATAGGTGCCATACCGCCAAGGTACGTCTCTGCTTGCACACCCCTACAAAAAACTTAAATTGATGATGCTCTTACAATTTCATTAATTAGCGATATTTTAAAAATAAACAACAATTTTTAATCATATGTCCTAAAATCATGAGTGCCTTTCAGAATATTAAATATATTTATAATTAGAATTCATTCCCTTTGGGTTTCTTCTAAACCATCCAGGTTTCAAGCAAACTAAGGTTCACGAAGATCTTAAAGTAGGCAACCCTTAACACAATCTCCAGTTCATGAAGATCTAAAAGTTGGCAACCCTAGCAGTAATGTATTATCAGACAAAGTGCTGTATGCTGATGATACAATATTTGTTCTAAAGTGCAAAAATATGAATGAAACTAATACCCTCTCCAATGATATCCAACATCAAGCTATTTGGTTTTCTGCTACCCAGTTAAAGTTAAATGATAGAAAAATCCAGTACATGATCTGTAGTATAAGAGATAGAAACCATGGGATGGATTATGTTCATATACTGGGCTTCAATTTAGACAAAATGGAACCATCACATTTTACAGATTAGTAAAAAATTGTCCAAGGCTGTCTTTATTCTTAGAAAGCTCAAAACATTGATCCCTCATGAGCACCTGCTTGCGTTATTTAATATTTATCTCAATTATGGCATACTACTTTGGGGGTCATGTCACAGATTTCCATCATTTATTTGCAATGCAGAAGAAATTAGTAAGACTAATAATGAGATATGCACACAGAGAACATTGTAAACCATTATTTATTGATGTGTGAATCATGACTATATATTAGAGCTGTCAATAATCGATTTTCGAAAACCGATTCTACTTACCGATTTTCGACCGCCGTTTTAAAAGCCGAAAACCGAAAAATCTAATCGATTTTTACCGAAAAGTCGAAATCGATTTTTTTACCGAAATGTCGAAATCGATTTTTTTCACCAAAAAGCCGAAATCGATTTTTTTACCGAAATGTCGAAATCGATTTTTTTCACCAAAAAGCCGAAATCGATTTTTTTTACCGAAAAGTCGAAATCGATTTTTTTACCGAAATGTCGAAATCGATTTTTTTTACTGAAATGTTGAAATAGATTTCTACTGAACTATTGAAGTCGGTCTTCTGGATGTCTACATCGATTTTCTCAAAAAAGCCTACAGTATGTGATCGTGGAACGAAGTGACACCGCATCGTGTCCGTTGTCTATGGTAACCCGATGTGCTACGGATCTAAAATTTGGAATGTAGGTAGAACTCCGGGTGAAACAAGTTCGAAAAATAAAATTCTGAAATTCATACTCCAGAACAGACATATAATGTAATGGTGAAGGCTCACTTATAAATACTGCTCCTACTATTTTATTTTATTTGGAGTAAGATTAAGTTATAATTAAGTAAAATTAAGTAATGTATATGTATGATTGTAGCAGTAAATGTAAATCATCTTCTGTTTTTCATCCTATTATGAAAATATTACTGCTGTAATCATAAAATGCAGCTTACGAACAAGGATTACTGTAAAGTGCTTCCTTTTCAAATCCTAGAAGAATTTGCAGTTTCTTATTTCACCGCCAAGATGAAAACGTCGCCTGCTGGGAAACGGTAAGGTCCGAAATAGCCTTGAATATCCACGAGTCTATCTGCAATTGTCCGCTTTAATTATCCTTTATGTTTTATTTATAATGGTATTTGTCAGACCAAAGGGCAGTGGGGTATCAGCGTCACACCGCCTTGATTGTTTTTGTGGAATGAGAAAATGAAAGAAAGGAAAATGGAAGAAATGGAAACCTCGATGCATCCTTTGTGTAGAGATTGCCATAATCGAATGATTTCCATAATAGTATGTTTTTTAATTATTATAAATCGAAAAAATAGTGTTTTTTAATCATTTTAAATCGAGAAAAACGACATAGACATCCAAAAGACTGACTTCCCCAGTTCAGTAAAAAAAATCAATTTCGACTCCTCGGTAAAAAAAATCAATTTCGACTCCTCGGTAAAAAAAATCGATTTCGACTCCTCGGTAAAAAAATCGATTTCGACTTTTCGGTAAAAAAATCTATTTCGACTTTTCGGTAAAAATAGATTTCGATTTTTCGGTTTTCGACTTTGACTTACCGACTTTTCGATTTTCGACGGTCGAGTTACCGATTTTCGAAAAAAATTGACAGCCCTACTATATATAGTTTATACATTTACTAAAATTTGAAATGTGAAAAAAAAAATATTGACAGCTTTGCAACTAGTAGCAGTGTTCATTTGTATGATACAAGGAAAAAAGATCAATGCAATGTCGATTAGCTAAGTCACAACTCCTACAACAGCTTAGGTATCAGACTATTTAACTACCAATAGAGTAAAAACTGTAAGCCTTTTGAGGTTTAAATCAGTGATATCCTCTTGGTTCATTAATAAAGCACTGTATTCAATTGATGGATATTTTGATAGTAATCCAAATTACATTAAATTTTAACCATAGATCTTGTTCCTTTAAAACAATCTCCTATTATGTACATTTACATTAATTGTTGTATGATATTTTATTTTTCTAGTGTTATTATTTCTCTTTTATTATGCTATCATTTTTCTTTCTTGTATATATGATGACATATAATATGGTTTGTACTATCTAATGACGAATAAAATTATTCCATTCTATTCTTCCATATATTTACAGTGGAGACACATAAATGTGTGTACAAATAGGCAAGGTTCAACTATAAATTAATATTTCTCACCTGATATTGTTGATATTCTGAAACCAGGTCATTCATATTTGATTCAGCTTCTGTGAATTCCATTTCATCCATTCCCTCTCCTGTGTACCAGTGAAGGAAAGCTTTGCGCCTGAACATTGCAGTAAACTGTTCAGAGATGCGTTTGAAAATCTCCTGGATAGCTGTTGTGTTGCCAATAAATGTAGCAGACATCTTGAGGCCTCGAGGAGGAATGTCACAAACTGCTACTTTCACATTATTGGGTATCCATTCCACAAAATAACTACCGGATAAAAAGAGACTTTACTAAGAACGGAAATTCTGAAATATTTTCCCTTGGTAAGATGCATTGGCTTCTAATGCTCTAATAAGTTTATATGCTATTACAACAACTAGAATTAAAGGTATTAATAATTACAAATCCTGAAAAGTATTACATTAAGCACTGAAGTAGATAAATAAATGTTGATTACATCTAACAAGGGGACCTTACCACATGTTCGTCGCCGATTCGGTTGAAAATTGGTGAGCATGTAGCATACACCTATTGATGAAAAACGCTAAAGCAAATATCTCAGGCATTCGCGAGATATTTGCAATTAAATTTAGCAAAATTACTGTATGTATACCCTAATATGAGTCGTTATGGTTAGCTGAGGCGGTGGCCGAGTTGTTTAGGCGTTGGGCTCATGAATTTTTGGGCGCGAGTTCGATACTAACACAAATTTTTTTTTCAATTTTTATTATTTTATTTGTTTCTATTGTCTAGTAACTTTTGGGATATATTATTTGCTGAAAGTTTACTGTATTTATAATTACATTTTCACTACTTAATTAAAAAATATTTTTCGCAGTAAAGTTGAAAAAGAATTGGATTAGAGTTATCAGCAAAAATTAAATGGGAATAAGGGCTGTTTTATCACACATATTCAACTCTTTTCTTTTACAGGGAGCTAATGCTTCGTTGGAAATTATTATTGTACACATTTATTAATCGATTTTATTATATGACGTACGTTTCGGGTGTTAGTTATCGTAGAAACATGAAAAGCAGAGATCTAGATTACACCATGCACACATTATTAAACCAATTGATTGACAGGCACAGTTATTTTTAAAAGATTTTGCTGGGAAACACACATCATTCACATTCACAAATAACTTGACGAGTGAGTTTGGAAATGTAATTGCATCATGTTCGATATAAGGCAAACTAACAGCAAAGCTGTACAAATTATTCTTGCAGAACCTTATGTAAAAATGTACAGTTTCTTCTGCTAATTGATTCTTGGGGAGGTCAGACTAACCCCAAAGTGTATGACGAAATCTTTGTTGATGATAAGGATGAATCAACATGCACTGCCAAATTTATTCCGCCAAAATGCACTCCACTCTGCCAACCTTGTGATGTGTACTTTTATAGGCAGGTTAAAAACATCATTAAGCGGATGCAGAATTGCTCATTTTTAATAGAACAAAACCACGAAATATCATCACGTGAGGATGCAATCAAATTATATTCGTTGCTTAATCACCAATTAAGTGCGCCAGTATTTCGCGATATGATTAGGTGTGCGTTGTATGCCTCGAAACTGACAAGCGAAAGGATTTTTGTGAATGTGAATGATGTGTGTTTTCCAGCAAAATCTTTTAAAAATAACTGTGCCTGTCAGTCAATTGGTTTAATAACATGTGCATCAGGGGCGTATCTTGGATTTTGCGAAGGGGGGCACTGTTAGGAGTTTGTTTTAATTTGTTGGAATAGTTTGTGTGATCCCAAGGGGGGCAGAAAAATTATTAGTAAAATTTTGTAATTTCGAGCCTTTCCGCTAATGAAAAAAGAAAATTATTTTGAATTCATATAAAATTAACACGAACTGGGGAAATTTGAGGAGTGAAAGTAATTATAACGGTAACCCTAGGCCACAGTGACATTGACATTCGTCGTTCACACAGCAGAAATTGGGAATACAAAAGTAAAAGTAGATGTACATGAATCAGCGCGGTTGAACGCTCGGCAGAACAATTCGATTCGACTAAAGCGGTTATTACATTAGAGCCAATGCCGTCGTCTTGATCTCTTCTGTATATCTATTGAAGTCTTTGTATTTAAAGTAGAAAAATTGATTGCTTTTGATATCCAGGGGGAGTGCTGTAGCACCATACGCACCCCCCTGGATACGCCTCTGGTGTGCATGGTGTATCTAGATCTCTGCTTTTCATGTTTCTACGATAACTAACACCCGAAACGTACGTCATATAATAAAATCGATTAATAAATGTGTACAATAATAATTTCCAACGAAGCATTAGCTCCCTGTAAAAGAAAAGAGTTGAATATGTGTGACAAAACAGCCCTTATTCCCATTTAATTTTTGCTGATAACTCTAATCCAATTCTTTTTCAACTTTACTGCGAAAAATATTTTTTAATTAAGTAGTGAAAATGTAATTATAAATACAGTAAACTTTCAGCAAATAATATATCCCAAAAATTCCTAGACAACAGAAACAAATAAAATAATAAAAATTGAAAAAAAAATTTGTGTTAGTATCGAACTCGCGCCCAAAAATTCATGAACCCGACGCCTAAACAACTCGGCCACCGCCTCAGCTAACCATAACGACTCATATTAGGGTATACATTGGACCCATAGTAATTTCGCTAAATTTAATTACAAATATCTCATGAATGCTTGAGAGGTGCATCTTCTTGCTTTAGCGTTTTTCATCAATAGGTGTGTGCTACATGCTCACCAAGTTTCAACCGAATCGGCGACGAACATGTGGTAAGGTCCCCTTGTAAGAGTAACTTGGTATTTCAGCATTGTTTCTGACAAATTATGACCAAAACGTTTGACATAAAAAACAAAAAATTCTGACATGAACAACCATCTACTAAAAGAATTGTACAAATAATATAGAAGAATCATACAATGGGCTTCTGCATCTTATGAATTTAAAAAATCTTCAGAAAATTTACTCTGCCAGGCATAGAATTATCTTTGATAACAGTATGCTTTTTAATTTATTGAGCAAGTACCTTTTACTAGGTAACTTGTCAATATTTTGACTATAAAATAATTTTTATTTGAACATTTATTATTATTAGTTCCTAAGATATACCGTATTCACCTGAATCTAAGACGACCTTTTTTTCCAAATTTTCAGTTGTAAATATCAAGAGTCGTCTTACATTCGAATACGAAGTATATTTAAGCATTTAATCAATGGTTTTTACAACAAATGGTATATTAGAGTAAACAATTCACAACAGCAAATTCAAGTACGTACATAAAGAAGTGAAATAAACAAATAGTAATAACAATAAGAAAAACATGACGGGAATAATAATTATTTAGACTAATAATCATCGTCGACGATCATAACACAGACGACGTACTTTCATCTTGCACGTAATGGCAACCGCAAGTCAAAACAAATGAGAGCGGAAATCATTGGGATTCCCCTTTCAAACGACGCACCGCGATTCAATAAGTGTGACAGTAATTTTGAGTTGTGCATTCTTGATTTAAATGCACAACCCTTAAGTTAAAATGACAAATCATGTTGAAGTACGTGGCACGAGTGCAAAGGGAAAGTTAACAAAGGAATTAGACGGAGCTAAGATACAAATTTTAAGCTGATCGTGATAAATTACGCCGAAAAAACTAATAACTGTGATGCGAGTAGAAAGTTCGGTGTATCTGAGGCAAATGTGCGTCGATGGAAACTCTCAAAACAAGAACTAGAAAAAGCCAAAGCCACAAGGAAGTCGCTCAGTGGTCCAAAATTAGGCCGATTTCATGGCATTGAAGAAGTAGTCAAGTTTGTGCGCACCATGAGGAAGAATGGTATGCCTGTTTCGACTTAAAGTATTATACTTAAAGCTAATGAAATTACTAGAGGACTTAATATATCATTGCAAGAATTCAAGGCCAGCAGAAGTTGGTGCGTGAGAATGATGCGACGAAATAATTTTTCTTTACGGCGGCGAACTTCGCTGTGTCAGAAATTGTCAGAAGACTATGTTGAAAAACTTCTCGCTTACCAGAAATACGTAATTGGACTTAGAAAAACCAATAATTACCTTTTGAGCCAAATAGGAAATGCCAATGAAACTCCGGTTTTCTTCTACATGCCATCTAATTATACTGTGAATGAAAAAGGTGCGAAGTCCGTTCTAATTAAAACTACAGGCAACGAAAAAATGCGAGTCGCGGTAATGTTGGCGGTTTTAGCAGATGGGACTAAATTACCACCATATGTGATTCTAAAGCGGAAAACAATACCTAAGAAACATTTGCCAAGTGGAATAATAGGTGTCAAGGAAAGGGGTGGATGACTAAAGAACTAATGAGAGATTGGTTACATGTGGTGTGGAATAGACGGCCAGGAGCTTTACTGAAACAAAGAGCAATGCTTTCACTGGATGCATTCAAGGACACTTATCTCCTGAAATTAAAAACATAATGAGTGCAATGAATATTGATCTTATTGTAATACCTGGAGGAATGACATCGCAACTTCAAGTTTTAGATGTTGCTGTCAATAAGTGTTTTAAAAATAATTTAAAGGTTTTGTATTCTGAGTGGTTACAGAGTGGAACTCACACTTTAACACCAAAAGGAAATCTTAAGAAACCTGAAGTTGCAATGCTCTGCCAATGGATCAAGGCATCGTGGCAACAAATAAATGCAAAAGTAATAGTGAAATGATTTAAGAAATGCTGCTTATCTAATGCCATGGATGGGAGTGAGGATGATGTTTTGTGGGAGGCTGATGATGAAGTTGAGAGTGATAAAGATAGTGAGCATGAGGAAAATAGTGAAGGTTGCATAGACAGTGATGATGACTAACACAATAAAATGATTTTATGCAGCACTTGGATTGAAATGTTTTTTTGTTGTCCTGAAATGAGTATATTCTTTCAATGTATTTACTTTATTTTTAATGTTATCTTAAAATGAATGCTACCATTTAATTTGTTTGAAAACCTGAATGGTTCTATTTGTGATGTGATCTTATGATTTTAAAATGTTAAAAGACAATGACATTCAAGAAAAGTATAAGAGAAAATAAATATTTGACAAGATTTATAATTTTTGTAGTCATGAAGGTCAATTTGAGCTTTTTTCTCTTTTGGAATCATCAAAATGGGAGGTCGTCTTAGATTCAGGGTCGTCTTGGATTCGGGTGAATACGGTAATTTACTCAAAAATAAACATCATTTAAATACCCTAATAAATCTAGCACCCACAGCAGGTTAACCTATGGCTACAAACATACATAACAAATTGTTTTTAATTAGTTGCATGTTATCAAGAGAAGCAAATCTTACCTTGAATTTTTATTCTGTATATTAAGCATTTGCTCATCCACCTCCTTCATAGACATCATACCTCGGAAAATTGCAGCACATGTTAAATATCTACCATGCCTTGGGTCACAAGCAGCCATCATGTTTTTAGAATCAAACATCTTTTTGAAAAAATAAAGCATAATAATTAATTTACAGATTTGCTGCAGAATTTAAACTATACAAAATGAAATTACTTAAATACTCAAAATACCAATGCTTTAACTAAATAGACTTAAAGTTCAACAATTTCAAAGTGACACAATTTTTAAATTGTCACTCATGTTAGTTTTGCTTTGTCTACTATACCAAAATATTTTCCATGAAAATTTTAAATCATGCTTATAATTTTAAATGTTTACTATTACAGCAAGAAAGATAAATGCCTCCACTGCAATGTTTTTCACTGCTAATCACTGATCATAATGAGTTTTAAAAATCATAATGAGAACTCATGTTTATTACCTGTTGCGTTAATTCTGGGACTGTCAGAGCTCTGTATTGCTGGCTTCCTTTAGCTGTTAAAGGTGCAAAGCCAGGCATAAAGAAATGTAGGCGAGGAAAAGGCACCATGTTCACAGCCAGTTTTCTCAAATCAGCATTTAACTGACCTGGAAACCTCAAGCAGGTTGTGACTCCTGACATTGTGATCTTTGGAAGAACAAGGAATGTCATAAACAACAACAATAATAATAATAATAAATGAAGCAAAAAGTTTGATTTTTAATGAACAATGGAGTTGATTTCACGATTTTAACTGAATGATCTATCCAATTCATTCCATAGACAGAGGATTTTTTCACTGCAAACTATACTAAAATCCATTACTAGCAATTTTGAAACTTAAACTCCTTACAACATTTTAGATGTGAGAATAATGTGGAATTGCAGAGGTCCTTTCTTAAGAGGTCAGAAAATGAACATGGATAGATTTCAGCTATAATAAGGTGAAAATATTTGAGGAAAAATAATTAAGAAAAATATTTATTTAATAGGGGAAAATAGAATACTACTATTCATTTCCAAAATATTCAATGAATATGATAGTATAAGCAATAAAATTGTATTTTTAGACAATTCTAATGTGACTTACCGAGACCAAGTGATTGAGGTCACCATATGACGGGGAAGTTAGCCTTAATGTTCTGAAACATATTTCATAAAGTGCTTCATTATCTATGCAGAATGTTTCATCTGTGTTTTCAACTAATTGGTGAACTGACAAGGTTGCATTATATGGTTCAACAACAGTGTCAGAAACCTAAGAATTATGAAAGAAAAAACATTACAAAATCAAAAAACGAGCATTAGCCAACCAAAATATGTACCCTCGTCAACCGAGTTTCAAATTCTTATAAAACTTCTTAAAAAATACAATATGCATTTCTTTTTTCTAAAATGTACAGGGTTATCAAAAAAAGACTCAGTAGTTTTAAATGCCTCTATTTATTGATGTATTCCACTGACATTAATGAATTTGGAGTCATAGAACACACAACAGTTGGGAGTTTATTATTCATGAAAAAACATATTTCATATATGATCCCAGTGCACCCAATACCATTTGCTGACACCAACTGAAATTTTCCATAACTGCAATCAGTGTTCCTTCAGCAATGCTCTCCACAGTAACTGTGATTTCTCCCTCAATTCTTCAACCATATGCAGATTATTCCTGCAGATATTATCCTTCAGGAATCCATATAATAAATAATCACAGGGATTCAAATACGGAGAGTATGGTGGCCAAGACCATCAAATTCAACACTCAAATTTCAAATTGTCCAGGATATGGATTAGAGATCACCCTATCGTGAAAATATTAGCTCAGAAATTGAACTGCATTCACAGTATGAGGTCTTGCCCCATTTTGTTGGAAAATGTTTCTTCCACATTCACTCCCAAGCCCTGAAGAGTTGGAACAAAGTGGTCTTGAAAGAGTTTCAGGTAGCATTCAGCATTAACTGTGTCATTCAGGAAGATTGGTCCACAATTCCAGCAAATGAAATAGCATACCACACCATGCATTTTTGAGGATGCAAAGGCATCTCTCCATGGCTGTGTGCCTTATACATGCATATTCTCTTTATTGACATACCCATGTAGGTGGAAGTGCGCTTCGTCGATAAACCAAATGTGATAACTGTTCTCAAATATTGACTAAATGAACCACAAAAGACGACTCACCTATCTTTGTCAACATCGGTCAGGAACTGTTGCATCAGAATTT
Source organism: Uropetala carovei (assembly GCA_036926305.1). Taxonomy (NCBI): domain Eukaryota; kingdom Metazoa; phylum Arthropoda; class Insecta; order Odonata; family Petaluridae; genus Uropetala; species Uropetala carovei. The sequence goes on from JAXCHB010000127.1 coordinate 853,908, forward strand.
TGTAGGGAAACATTTTTAAGTCTTGTCGAACAATGGTTCAAGTGGTTGTTCGTTTTGAACCCAGCTGATGAGACAGTCATTTGACAAATTTGCATAGGCTACGAGTACATGTACATGTGCAATATTTTCAGGCATTCTCACAGACGTATTTCTACCAACAAAGCCCTTCTTATTGTCTATCACAGAACCAGTTTGTTCAAAGTTTTCCACTAACATCTCAATTGTTAAGCTTCTTGGACTTGCTCTGCAGTTAAATCTCTGCCAGTTAAAACCTTATCAGACAATAGACACACTGCTCAGCAGTGTATGCCATCTTGTTTATAGCTGCTTATAGAATTTTCTGATATGGGGTATCATTAACCTCCTAACTGTTATATGTTCAATGACACCAAATTCATTAATGTCAGTGCTATAAATCAATAAATATAGGCATTTGAAACTACTGTATGGGTCATTCCACATCAAAATGGTACAAGGTTAGGCCTCGATGTCTCAGAATTTGACACAATTAGTAGGGAATACTTGCCTCAGCACCAAACGAAGCCATGCCAAGCCGTTTTGCAAAAATGTGAATTTTACAGGAATTACAGGGACCTGAAAATTCCAGGTTTTCTCTGCATGGTGACAGTTTTTACCAAATATCTCAAAAACCATTAGAGATAGAGATGTGCGGTTGTGCTCATTCGAAAGAGGAGATTGAGGCGATTTGAAAGCATGTGCCGCAGTTGCTGTCTTTCAAAATTTAGTATGTTCCATTCAAGTGTTCAATGTTCAAAGTTGAACAGCATATTGAGCCGCCAAATATTTTTGGCAGATTTTTTTATACGTGATGTACCGTTCCTAGGTCCTCATGTGTGCCAAGTATGGTGAGTGTGTTTTTCCATTTAAGAAAGAAAAAAAAAATTTTTGATTGGTGCACACTGATGGATGACGCAGCTCGTCCCTGCGGTATGCTGCTCCGCTCTGCATTCATCAATTTGACCGCACATGGAGGAGTTGTCATTCGTTGTGGAGTGGGTCCCACCCTGATAACGCAACCCGGTGGCTGACCCGTGACTCCGTGCTCGGGTCGACTCATTCTAGGAAAGTGAGGGAAGGGGAGGGAGGTGTGCATATAGGCTAGCAGTGCAGCCGTCTCTGGGTGCTTTAGTGACTTTGTTCGTGTACAGAGAAGGAGCTGGAGTGACGTGCGTTGCGTGTCGGATTAAGTGTAGTGCTACGCTATCAGTGACAATGGCTGGTGAAGTAGTGGGTTCAATTGGTACACATCTAAATGAAAAGTGTTCGGATGGCCCTTTCATCAACAGCGGTCAATTTTCGGAGTGTGCCTTGCATCTCTTCAAGCAAAGAACTGGCGCCGTAGTAGTCCAAGTGTGTCAGAAGCATGATAAGTCTTTTCGCAAAAACTACTCAGCATTGCAGAAAGTTTGTTTTGATCCGGGATGCACTCCGGACAGTCAGTGCTGCGCTCAGTGACAGATGCGTGGGCATTTTCAGTAGCATTACTGAGGGCAGAAAACTTTGCATTACGTGCCTAAAAAAAGTTCTTGCCACGCTGAAGGAACATCAGACTGGTCAACATGGTCATGCTGAGTCAGAGCCCGAAGCAGGACCTTCAGGCTTGCAATCGGAGGTTTCTGAGACTCCGTCTGGGGGTAGCAAATCGCTGGGTCTCTCTACTTCTGGAAGCGAGGCGGAGGCAAGCAGTGGCAGCCATTATTCTCCCCAAAAGTGTGCCCTAGATAGAGTGAACACTGCTGGAAAGGAGTTGGGAGTATCCCCCATGAGGCCAAAAGCACTGCAGAGATCTAAATCATATCCCCTGAAAAAATACAAGCAGATGAAATCTGTCTACCGTCAGTCTCTTGAGAAGGCAAGAGGTATTAAGCTGACAGAAGAATGCAGCCATTTGTCGAGTGATGATGAGATGGACTACGAGCTAGCGGGAAAGGAGATGATCATGCAACTAAAGAAGTTTAAAAATGTACAGGAATTCAGTGAGAAGAACGGTCCTCTCTGTCCTGCCTGCAAGTTGGCTGATAGGAAAAATAATGCATGTTTTTGGAGCATTAAAACATCTTGTAATCAAAATGAAGGAATACGTCGAAAGCCAGGGCATTTTGTGTAGGCCTAACCCCAAAAAGGGAAGAATCACTGTCAGACATGACAAACCAGAGGATTCAGAAGTTTTATAGGGAGCAAGATATCAGCCGAGAGTTGCCCGGAAGGAAGGAGAGCAAGAGCATCCAGGAGGGTGATCAGCGCGTTAAGAAAAAAAAGAGGCTTGTTCTTGGAAATATACAGGAAATTTACAGTTTTCCAGGAGTGGTATCCAAATGAGAAGGTTGGGCTCTCAAAGTTGGCCTCCCTGTTTCCCCGAGTGTTCTTGCGGGAGAATCTGGCACCCACACAGTGTGTGTGTGCAACAGACATCAAAACCCGAAGCTTATATTCGATGGAGCGAAGCTGGGACAATTTCAGCTGGTAAACGGCGATAAAACGTTCACTTCGTACAGGGACTGCCTGGAAAGTACAATCTGCAATCTACCCCAAAATGATAGTTACTTTGGCTCATGCGACAAGTGCTCAGCAACTGTCGCACTGTGAGAAACCATGGAAAACCTCTTCCGCGTGAACTATATAGACAAGATTACATATAGACAATGGGTGCAAGTGGACCGGTGCTCATTGGAAGAATTTAGCATGCCTGTTGATGAATTCATAGATGCATTTTTGGAAAGCATTCCCGCTTTGATACAGCACGACTTCGCCCAGCAGCAGTCGCAGTTTTTTAAGTCTACGAGAGGAAATATTAAAGTGGGCGAGGTGGTAGTTGTTGGTGACTTTTCTGAAAACTACTCATTTATTCTTCCACATAGTGTACAAGGAGTACACTGGAATAACCGTCAGTCAACTGTACATCCATTTACTGGCTACTACAGGCCTAGTGAAGGTGCAGACGTGGTACCAGTGAATTTAGTGATCATCTCAAACCACCTCGTTCACAACATGACTGCAGTGTACACATTCCAAGAGGCTTTGATTGCCTATCTCAGGGAAAAAGTGCCTGGCTTCATCAAAGTAGTCTACTTCTCTGATGGATGCGCAGGGCAATATAAAAATCGCTACAATCTCTCAAACTTGCTGTGTCATAACAAAGATTTCCGAGTACCGGTTGAGTGGCACTTCTTTGCTACCTCGCATGGCAAAGGGCCAAGCGACGGGCTTGGTGGCACTCTGAAGAGACTTGCCACCCGAGTGAGCCTGCAGCTTCCAGAACACCGTCAGATTCAATCTGCCATCAAGTTGTACCACTGGGCAGAAGAAAACGTAAAAGGAATGCGTTTTAAGTTTGTGTCAGAAGAAGATGTTAAAACTGCGGAAAAGGCATTGTCGAAGAGGTTCCGGAGCGCCCCGCCTGTAGATGGTGTGTGGAAGTGCCATGCAGCTATCCCTGTATCTCCAGCGATATTGTTCTTCTCTTCAAGGATGCTCGGTCCAGCTAAGAGATTTGTCGGATGATGCTGCTGACGACAATGACAAGACACCCACAAACCGATCTAGGTAAGCACGAAGCGTTCACTCAGGGTTCAATGACACACTTGGTATGTCTTACTTATTGTCAGGTCCTGAATTTCATTGTATTCCGCTTGCTTGTAGGTCTAGAACACGGGAATCGTCATCCATGACCGAAGAAAACACCAGCAACAAGCGGGGATGAGCCCTGTCCATGCCAAAAAGAGGGACAACAGCGAAGAACCGGCGAACTTAATAACCCACCTAGTTGAGAAGTGTCCAGGAGAATGCACAAAGGATAAATATATGTTAAAGTTTTTAAATGATAAAGCAAATGTGCCTTACATAAAGAAAATAATTTGTTTCAGAAACAGCATTTATACTTCATTTTCCCGTACATCTAACCAGGGGGATGGCAAATTGAGAAAGCAAGCAGTTGGGTGTCTGGTGTAGACAACAGGACAGGTGGGTGCATCATCCACCGGCGTGCACTGATCAAAAATATTTTTTTTCTTCCTTAAATGGAAAAACACACTCACCATACTTGGCACACATGAGGACCTAGGAACGGTACATCACGTATAAAAAAATCTGCCAAAAATATTTGGCGGCTCAATATGCTGTTCAACTTTGAACATTGAACACTTGAATGGAACACACTAAATTTTGAAAGACAGCAACTGCGGCACATGCTTTCAAATCGCCTCAATCTCCTCTTTCGAATGAGCACAACCGCACATCTCTATCTCTAATGGTTTTTGAGATATTTGGTAAAAACTGTCACCATGCAGAGAAAACCTGGAATTTTCAGGTCCCTGTAATTCCTGTAAAATTCACATTTTTGCAAAACGGCTTGGCATGGCTTCGTTTGGTGCTGAGGCAAGTATTCCCTACTAATTGTGTCAATTTCTGAGACATCGAGGTCCAACCTTGTACAGTTTTGATGTGGAATGAGCCATATCTATTTTGATGAAAAAAAACTTTCAACTTTAATCAGAGGCATAGCCAATGGAGGGGGGGTTTATGGGGTTCAAACCCCCTCCTCCCATAAGAAAATCTAAAAATTATTTGATATTATTATTTTTTGCCTGTTTTTATTACAACTATGACCCAGTGAAAAATGGAACTTATTAGTAAAAATAATTAACGAAATAGTAACAAAGAATGCAGTGTAAATATGACACAAAAACAGCGAGCTGATCATCTATACTTCAAGGTGAAACAATTGCCGCACTTGAAGGGCGTACAACCTTAGGCATGAAATTATTACGGAACGCCGATTCTTGCTTTATTTTCGCTATTTATGGATTATTTTTGTCTACTGTACATATTTTTAAAGGTAAAAATGGGAGCAGGGCCGGTGCCAGGGGTGAGGCGACCGCCTCAGGTGACGTTTGGCTAGGAGCGGCATTTTCAGACGTATATTGAGACAAAAATCAACCGCCATTGCAGATTTACAAAAAAGGGTGCCCATACATTGTCGTTCACCACTTCAAAATCAACTAAGCGTACATGATTTTACACTTAGACCATTAAAGAAAATAATTTTAATTCTTTAAATATCTCTCCGTGATGTTTAGAGCTAGCCCTTGGACTCGGGATGTTTGGCTCGAGTTTCCTTTTCCTTCTCTATCTTTCGTTCGCATCTGTTTCATGTTCCGCTTAAATTCTTAGCATCTAACATGCCTTTCTTTGTTTGCTGCATCTTAGTTCCCAGTCAGAATTACGGGATCATCGGACTCGGTTGTGTTAGAAGCTAACTCTCCAAAAAGTACAAGTCTGCAGGTATCGTCTAATGTAGGGCAGCCTGTCCGAGTGTAGTTACACTCAATTTCTGCAGAAGGGTACTAAGTGCATCCTTACCACTGTTTCAGCCAGTAACACTGACATCTTCTTCCTGGATCATCTTTACATCTAGGTACGTAATCACTCATCAATATAATGGCAGCATTTTTATCAGAAAATTGGTATATATGATATCGTATTTTGTAGGAAACAGAGGAATTCTAAAATACTAATAATCATTGTAGAAACGCGGAATTTTAATCATAATATAAATTAAATAATAGTAATTAATTTTCAAATCGAAAAAACTACTTAAGGTCCACCATTGGCCAAGATCGGTGCATTCGCGGTATTCATATAGCTTACAGTATCGTGAACACTATTGAATCTATTGATATGTAATCTTATTCAAAGAAACGTGAACATTTCTAAACATTTCATCCGCTGGGTGTACCTCTCTAAAACAAATAGGGGAAAATTTACCACAGGACAATTTTTTGACATTTTGGCTGGAAATTTTCAAGAAAATGTATGGGTTTATGATTTTTTTTAAAGATAGCTCATTAATAATATAGAAGTTATAGTTACAAAATCATTTTTCATAAACATTACAGGTCATACACAAAAAATTGTTGCATTTTGTTCATTTGAACCAGAGATATGGCGACGGGAGAGGGTTTTCTATGCAACTTGAATGCGAGAATCTTTCCCTCGCATCTCGGACTCACTCTCGGTCAAGAGATAAACATCGTAAATTTCTTTGAGGGGTTTCATTGTAACTGACATAAGATACGTGTGGACGATGGCTCCTTCCTTTCGTGCAGAGATAAGATTTGTCTCAGAATTATATATCTATATCTATAGTTCACCCTGCAAGTCACCGCAATGGTGTGTGGCAGGGGGTGCAATAGCACCAAGGTAAAGCGCATAATAATGTATAGTATCACTCTACGTCGGCTGATTTCCTTTCGTAACTTCTGTTCTGCTCAACTATCGTTCTAGGGAAAAACGAGCCTTTATACCTCTCAGTCCTACAGGCTATCTCTCTTATTTTACGAGGATGGTCCGTTCTACCAATATAAGTTGGCGCTCTTATTATTTCTTCGACATCGCTGGAGAATATATGCGTTCTAAATCTTTCGAGAAGTTTTAACCTAGAGCGTGATCGGCGCTCAGCTAGTGATTCCCATCCTAAGTCCTGTATCAAGGCTGTAACACTATTGTTTCTATCGTAACAATTTTTGACGAATCTAGCAGCTTTTCGCTGCACTCTATCTAACTCTGAGATTGATCCTTTCACGTACGGATCCCATATGCTCGACGCGTACTCTAATAGCGGTCTTACTAACGAGAAGTAACATGTCTCTTTGACTTTTTCCTTACTTTTACCTACTATGCGTTTGATGAATCCTAGTTTCTGTTTAACCTTCCCGCATATATTTCGTATGTGCATATCCCACGAGAGGTTGCTTGTTAAAGTAACGCCTAAGTATTTGACGGAATCGGCTAGTTTTAGCTGGACGCCTTCAACAGTGTAATTCGTCATGTCAATGTTTTTGTTTCCCCAGAATCTCATAAAGGAACACTTTCCTAAGTTCAATTCTAACTGCCACTCTTTACACCACTCGAGAATTGCATTTAAGTCGTCAGAAAGTAATAATTGATCATTAGGACTGTTAATCTCTCTGTAAACTACTGTATCATCCGCGAATAACTTGATTTTACTTTTAATAACCTTATCTAAGTCGTTTATGTATAAAAGGAATAGTAGGGGGCCGATTACACTTCCCTGTGGAACGTCTGAGGCTACGCTGACTGAATCTGATTTAAATCCATCTATAACTACTATTTGTTCACGCTCATTAAGAAAGTCCCTGATCCACTCGATTATCTTTCGATTTATTCCACATTCATTTAATTTCTTCACTAACTTACTGTGCGGGACTTTATCGAAAGCCTTCTTGAAGTCGAGGAAAACAGCATCTAACTGAGTCTTACGGTCTCCTGATCTTAGTATATCGTGAACGAACAGAGCAAGCTGTGTTTCACAAGATCTCGTCTTCCTGAAGCCATGCTGATATTTACTTAGCAAGTTCTGACTATCTAAGAAGTCCATCACGGAGCTAGCGATAATGTGCTTGAGAACCTTGCAAGATAGGGAGGTAAGCGAAATTGGCCTGTAATTTTCTCTGTCGTCTTTTTTCCCACCTTTGTGTAACGGCGTTACAAAGGCTAATTTCCATTCCTTAGGTACAACGCCATGACTAAGTGACTTATTGAAAACTATTTCGAGATAAGGTGCTATTTCCAGTGCTAACTCTTTGAATACTCTAGCTGGTATCTCTTCTGGACCCGGAGATTTATTTGACTTGACTAGACTAGAGTATTTACGCAGACGAGTTCCACATTTCGCTACTTGCATGAAAATAAAAATGCAAAAATTAATGTACATTATATGCACTAAATTGTAGAATGGAGCTGAAAAAGTAAAGGCCAAAGGTTCCTCTTTTGAAATATATCAAGATTTTTCGGAATTAAGAAAATTCATTGGGTCTAAAAAATATAAATGCTGTTACTGTCCCAAAGGGCGGCATAAAGTACACTCGCCTCACACGGCAATTTTTGACGCGACGACCCTGAATGGGAGTTATAAAATTTAATGCATCTAGTCACATTATATAGAATTTTATATTTCATATTTTAATAACAGTATTTGTAGTGATGAGTTTTTAAACTAAAAATTTAAATGTCTTTGATAAATGACAATGTGACTTATTGTTAGCATTTTCCAGAATCCTTAAGATGAAAATTCACATAAATTAATTTTTATAGCTAAAGTTTATATTTATTACTGACGTCACATCAACCAAGCATACAAGATATTTTATACTTTAATCATACATTATACATTCAAAGGTAATTCGCTTGATCGTTTTTAGAATACATAAATGCTACTATAGAAATACTTGTTGTAAAAAGGTGAATTTTGATAACTTGGCCATAGGTGCCAATATTCCTAGTTACGTCTTTGTTACTAACGTTGTATAAAATGCATTTATGATAGGAAATGAATGTACAGTAGTCCCTTGCCATTCACAAGGGTTAGGTTCCTGAAAACCCTCGTGAATGGCAAATTTGCGAATGGTAATTGGGTATATGGAAAAAATAGGGTTTGGTTCTTCGAGTCCCTATTCCAGCATGCATTTTTGCCCTTCAAAATATAGTAATACAATACGTACTGTGGAGTTCTGAATAAACGCCACATTTTATTCAAGAGTAAGGAACCGATCTACACATGCTTCAATGATGTTGGCGATATCCTGTTTATTAATTATAAATCCCACGAATTTCATTATATCGTAAGAAAATTTTTAATTTCGGTGAGGCAAAACAATTTATTTATTTTTAACAAAAAAATCTATTTAAGGATTTACGGAACACGTAAATCATTAAATAAAGTAAAAATGTTTTACCTCTGCCGCGCCGCGGCAGGGTAATTCCCCGTCCGGTACAGAGCTCTGAACCTGAACCCCCCCTGGTCAAATCCTGGCTACGCCACTGACTCTAATTTGTAAACTTCAAAAAACCAAGATACTATTTTTAAATAAATATTCCAATTGTGTTTAAAGATAAATAAATCACACACAAATATATATATATATACACACACACACACATATATATATATACTAGTAATATGTCCTTGCATTCTGCAAGCATTTTATATCACATTAATATAAAGCGTAAGAGCCAACAAATAATTTTTAATTTCGAAAGTTCGCACCTCTGCACCAATTTACGTGTTTTTCCCTTTGGACAATATTGGGGTAAAACCAACCTCTAAAATTTATAATTACAAAAATTTTATAGTTTTCAACATTTATTACGAATACCTCACATTTCTGCCTGATTTCATCGATGTAGCACCTCTACAGTGCATTTATATTTAATTGTTTAAAATTTATGAATTTTTAACAGCCACAATAATAAACTTTTTTGTAATTTCCAATGTTAATTACCACTGCAACACCATTTCCTAGCTTTCTTAAAAATTTCAGCTCCCTTGCTTGACCAAAGGTACATAAACATTACTCAATTTAACTTTTATGAATTTTTAACAGCCAAATAAATAAACCTTTTCAAATTTCTATAATCTCTTTTTTGTTATTTGGCAAAATTCTACCATTAGAAAAAATTTTAGCATTGTAGTCCATATATATATATATATATATATATATATATAAGTACCTAACCCATGAAATGATTAAATTTTAGGATTTTTTAACGGCCAACAAAATAAAGTTTTAATTTTTGATTTTTTCTGTCGGTTTTGTCACTAGACCTACCTATGTACCAAATTCCAAGTTTCTAGAACATCTGGAAGTGCCTCAATTTTGTATCCTCCTATATGCTAGTGTATATGAGTGTGTGCACCTGTGTGTGTGTGCGCGTGCGTGTGCACCTGTGTGTGTGCACGTGCCTGTGTGTGCCTCTGTGTGTGTGTGTGTACCGGACCCCTTATCGGGCAAGCTTGGGACTAGAAGTTTGCCGGATTTGAAGATTTTCCAGATTTTGGATCCTTAATTTAGTATATACTTGTAATATATCGATGGAGTCTAAAATTAAATGATAATTTCACTTTATATCGAATTCTAACATAAAACAATTAAATTTGTTCAGATAAATCAAGGCATCTTTATCATTTAAAATTATTATTACCTAAAAGTATGTTGTTTTCTAGAATGAATCTTTCCTCTCTATATAGGCAGCTAAAAAAACCATCACACATTTCAGCTATCTATTATTTGTATTAGTTCATTCTTACTTTTGAATTATCATTTTCATTTCACTATCTTATATAGATTTCAATGCTTTTAAATGAGAACTGATCTCACGTGCTACCTAGAAAATAAATCAACCATATCCAATGTTTATTTTAATTAAATATCATCAAAATAATTTCCAACACTACAGTCTGGACGAAATTTCTGTGGTATTGAAACTTCGGGGAAGGGGAGGGGTGGGGGCTTGGTGGGAAAGACTCCCCTCCCTCACAGCCAATCACAGGCAGAGGGAAAGGAAGTGTTGCTAAGAGCAACCACAGTGCGTTGCCGCTATGTACCCTGCAAACAAAATACTTACTCGGTACCGCTCGTGTGTCTCCGCTGCTCTTCTGGGAAGAGAACTCAAATGGTGTTGCCATATCTACTACATTGGAATGCACCTTTCGGTGGACTCGCAAAGCAAAAGGCAACACAGGACAGAGAGACTCGAAGTGGAGACGACGGAGGCCTGAGAGAGAATGAAATTGAGCCCAGTGACGCTCCACCTCCTTCATTCCTATTGGTTCTCGTTGGTCATGTTTTGGGACGCTTTCTCCTCTCTCTCACTCAGTGGCAAAGATATTTGAAACGTGGTTTTCGCACGGGTCTGGGGGCATCTGTTATGCACATGCTGGCAACATCGCACCCGAGCAGCCTCAACCGTCAATCCCAAAGTAATATCGCCCAGACTGTAGACTTTATTTTATTTAAATATAAAAATTTTGCAAATAAAACTTTGAAAACATCGAAATAATTTTTCATCTCAAACTTTTAATAATAAACCGCAGCAAAGCCACAAAATTTTGCTGGGACAGTTATTCTGTAAGCTCATCCAAAGAACAGTTATTATCAGAATGGATATGCAAAGTGGTAGCTGTTGCTTAGGCACAGGCTGAAGAAGTTGAAGGTTGAGGCTCTGTTGAAACCTTCTTGAACGTGTCCTTCAGAATCTGTTATTTCATATGTTTTGGTCTCTCTTTCTGTGTGCATGCACGCATGCACACACACATATATACACATATACATATATATATATATATATCATGTGTAAGAAGCATCTGTATATAATAGATATATATGCAGATATCATATGTAAGAAGTGTCTATATATAATAGATATATCATGTGTAAGAAGCGTCTATATATAATAGATATATCATGTGTAAGAAGCGTCTATATATAATAGATACACATTAATTGTTATATTTAAATGACTCCTGTAATGGACATTTTAATGATATGATCTTTTCAACTTTTGCTCTTTTACAATGACACTGACTGAATCTTTAAAGGATGAAGACTTTTATTGGACACCCAAAATATTCTGATGATTGAATATAGAGAATTCTTCACCTTAGGAGAAGGCACAACAGAGAATGTGTTCATTATCCTGTCTGGATATTCTTCTCTGATCTTTGATATGAGAAGTGTACCCATTCCAGATCCTGTTCCACCACCAAGAGAATGAGTGAGCTGAAAACCTTGCAGGCAGCCGCAACCCTCAGCCTCCTTCCGAACCACTTCAAGGACACTGTCAACTAGTTCTGCACCTTCAGTGTAGTGGCCCTTTGCCCAGTTGTTTCCTAGAATAGAAAGAAATAGTTCAACACTCGACAATATTATGATGCTCTTATTGCAAGAGATTTTGTTTCTTGGATATTCAAATTTTGGAATTTGATATTTGTCAATGAATTATACATTTATCATTAATTAAGCTACACCTATTTAGGTGTACATATGTATGCATACATGCAGTACTGGCCCAAGGTGTGGGCAAAAGCCACAGGCGGCCGGTCAGAGGGGTGACCATCCGGCGACTTATTTGCGAATATGGAAAGGGAACTGTGTGGAAATTCCATTGCCTGAAATGTTTCCATCTGTCCAACTACCAATATGATTTTTCCCATGTCGTTGGACTCTTGTTTTGGAAAGGGCATCGAAGAAAAGATGAGGGTGCAATTAAGTGCGACAGCAAAAAAGTGGCACTATCCTTTGGCATCTGTGCCGCATACCGTACGCTGAGTTCTGACCCATTGAGCCCTTTCCGCAAGGGCTGATATCCTATGGTCCTTCTGTCCTGCTCACATGGTTTTTTCCAAATTGTTCTATCCTTCTTGGGGGTTGGACGTCATGGCTCTTGTAAACGAAAGCATGTTTCAGATTTTACTGTCAAACCGCTTAGAGGAACACACTGGGAAAGTCGTGTGGATGCAGTCAAAGCTGTTAGATTTCAAATTATGAGCATTCACGATGCCCTAACCTCTATTGCTGATGACGATACACTATTGGGACAGCATGGAGCTAAAACCAGGATTGAGGCAAAAGGTATAGCTAGGAAAATACGTGATTTTAAATTTATTTGCAGCATTGTAATTTGATACGAGATTTTGTACGAAATTAATATTTCCAGTAAGCTTCTGCAAGGGATATCAATTGATGTCGTTGTAGCATTTAAGTCATTAAGCCAAACAAAATATTTTTTAGATGCTTATCGGTCAGAGGACAATTTTCTAAAGGTGAAAGAAACTTCTGGGAAATTGGCAGAAAATCTTAATTTAACAGCAGATTTTCCCCAAGAAGAAAATGTAAGAAATCGCGACACAAAAAAAGTTTGTGTATGAGACATCAGAAGACCCAATTAATTATCCCGAACAGCAATTTAGGGTTGATTCTTCAATGCCATTCTCGACATAGCAATCTCGTCAGTCACTGAAAGATTTAAGCAATTACAAAAATATAATTCGGTATTTGGCTTCCTTTTTAGCTTAGAGGGAATCATTAATTTAGAAGAAGAATACTTTTAAAAATGCTGTATGAATTTGGAAGCCACTTTACCGCATGGCACAGAAAGAGATATACCGTATCTGCATGAATAGAAGCCGACCCCGGATTTAAGCCGACGCCCCATAAATTTCCAATTTTTTTGGCAAAAATGTGAATTTCGTAGATTTTATGCTGAAGTATGGCGGGGATTCATGCTCGTCTTAGAATACATTATTCAAGATCGAAGAAATGTGTGGGAAATGGTTTAGTTGTTGACATTTTGAAATATTACTCCAATTAATAATTTTGCATTGCTGAATATTCAGTGGCAATAATTTCATTCATCTTCATTTTCACAAAAGGTCAAATATGGTAACAGCAATCTCGCCAAGATATTTTTTCGTCCGAGTTTATTTCCAATTAAATTAGCATATACATTGCCTTAAGAAACTGCATTTTTATAATTATACACGTTCCATGTAAAGTTTTACCGAAATTCAAACAGTTGAGCGTTCAAGGCCGCCAATGCATTTTGCATAATCGTCAATTTACGCAAGCGATATCGCCAAGATATTTTTCATCCAAGTCTATTTCCAATGAAATTAGCATATACATTGCCTTAAGAAACTGCATTTTTATAATTATACGTTCCACGTAAAGTTTTACCGAAATTCAAACAGTTGAGCGTTCAAAGCCGTCAACGCATTTTGCGTAATCGTCAATTTACGCAAGCGATATTGCCTAATTATTTTTTCATCCAAGTCTATTTCCAATGAAATTAGCATATACATTGCCTTAAGAAATTGCATTTTTATAATTATACACGTTCCATGTAAAGTTTTACCGAAATTCAAACAGTTGAGCGTTCAAGGCCGCCAATGCATTTTGCATAATCGTCAATTTACGCAAGCGATATCGCCAAGATATTTTTCATCCAAGTCTATTTCCAATGAAATTAGCATATACATTGCCTTAAGAAACTGCATTTTTATAATTATACGTTCCATGTAAAGTTTTACCGAAATTCAAACAGTTGAGCGTTCAAAGCCGTCAACGCATTTTGCGTAATCGTCAATTTACGCAAGCGATATTGCCTAATTATTTTTTCATCCAAGTCCATTTCCAATGAAATTAGCATATACATTGCCTTAGGAAACTGCATTTTTATAATTATACATGTTCCATGTAAAGTTTCACCGAAATTCAAACAGTTGGGCGTTCAAAGCCGTCAACGCATTTTGCATAATCGTCAATTTACGCAAGCGATCTCGCCAAGATATTTTTATATATTCATCGTAGGTCAAATATTTACTTTTCAAAGGATATAGTACTATCATTTGCACGCAAAGGCAATGAGAGACTTCGAGATTTAAGCATAACCCAAATTTTCCTCGGACTCGCATTTAAGCCGAGGGGTGAATTTTTCATGATAGATTTTGACAAAAACATCGGCTTGTATTTGGGCAGATACGGTAATAGCTCTTGATTTTTTTGATGAGTTGAAAACCATCTCTAGTTGAATTCAGAGTCGTTCTCCAAAGGAAATTTTGTTGTATATACAGTAAAACCTCTATATATCGAAATGGAAGGGACCAGATTTTTAGGCATTTTGATGAATGGAGGTTCACTATAAAGAGGTTTACCATAAGACCTTCATATTATTATTCATAAATGCACAAACTGGTAATTAAAAGTACTATTGTCTTTTTAATTACTATATTAGTATATTTAGATATACACAACATAAATTTAATATATTTATAATATAAATACCAACCTAACTGAACAAAAAATGAATATGTACTCTACCTATTGTTTACTGGAGAAAAAACTGGTAATTTCAGTCTGTGTCATCTTTTTCTTAAATTCATTGGATACAACATTTTCTATTTTATTTAGTAGCAAGATTTTATCACCACTGCAATCCTCCATATTCATAAAAAATCTTTCTAGCACACTCAAAGCCTCTTGCACTTCACTCTTTTTTGGAGATGGAATTATTTCCTCTTCATCATTTTCTTCTTCTTCCTTATTAGTCTCTGCTATAGTCTCCCTTTCAACTTCTATCTCCACTTCTTCTACCATTTCTCCCTCAGTTGGTGCACAAGTTAATAGGGAAGTGTCAACTTTAACAAAATCATTAAATGATATTTGAAGATGAATTATTTTATTGATTTCATCCCATTCCAAAGGTTCATCATCTGATACTTCATCTTCCTCATATGTTGTCCTCATAAATCCTACCTTTATGAAGCATTTATTAATAGAGGCTGATTGAACATAATTCCATGATAGGCAGAGCCTATGCATGGCCTGCAATATATTCCATTTACATTTTGTAAGATCATTTGTTTCATCCACATTTCTTAAAATATAGAGCACCAACTGCTGTCTGTAATTTCTCTTAACACTAGAAATTATGCCCTGATCTAATGGTTGCAGTTTACTTGTGGTATTTGGAGGAAAATACATTATTTTAACATGTTGCAACACGATCTCCTCAACTTTATGAGCAGTGCACTGATCCAGAAAAAGAACTATTTTTCTGTTCTTTATGCCCATCTTTGCATCAAGCATGCTTAGCCACTCACTAAATAAAGCTGCAGTTATCCATGACTTTTTAGAATTTCTGTATAAACAGTGAAGTTTTTTTATATTCTTAAAACATCTGGGTTTTTTATATTTCCCAATCACAAGTGGTTCTAATTTCTCAGTGCCATCTGTATTGGTACAGAAAAGCACTGTAAATCTCTCCTTGCTTTTTTTCCCTCCATGGCAGGGTTCTCCTTTAACTACAATAGTTCTATCTGGGAGTAAGTTATAAAAAAATCCAGCCTCATCTGCATTGAAAATGTCTTTAGGATCATAACTCACTAAAATTGTTTGCAGAGTGTTTTTCCACTCTTCTACCACAATTGTACTTATAGAAGCTTCTTCCCCACACATTTTTAAAGTTCTTAGGTTCCAGCGCACTTTAAACTTCTGTAGCCATCCATTTGACCCTTGAAAGTCATCTATTCCCATTTTCAATGCCATTTCCCTAGCCTTCTGTTGTAGAATAGGCCCAGATATAGGCATGCTTCTGGCTCTAGCATCCATCAACCAATCAAACACACATCTAATTCTTCATTTTTCACTGCCCAAGATCTTTTATTGATGAAACCTTGATGTGCTGCTACTTCAGTTTCTTTACGTTTATTTAAAATAGGTGGTAGAGTCGACGGTGGTATGCCAAAGGTTTCTGCCACATCTATTTTTCTTTTCCCCTCATCAATGGCTTGGAAATTGCTAACTTCCTTTCTATTTTCAGCAGCCGTCTTTTTCTATGATTTACCATGTCCATTATGGGTCTAAAATTAATTTATTCATAAACATATTCATTAATTACTTGTGTATTACAGAAGAAGATCGTTTATCCGAAACGGTCGGGACCTAACCTATTTCGGATAAACGATTTTCCGGATGTTGGATCATTTCGAAACGTACTGCAAAATCTGATCGTGCGGTAACCATACAACGCGTAAACATTTCCGCTCGGTGGAAAAACGCTAATTCGAAATCAGCCATAATTTTTAAAAAAGTATCTCTAGCGAGTGTGATAGGCTTAAGATTAATCAGAAAAATACATTTTAACTTGCGATGAGAGACAAATAAACGATTTTAATACAATATTCTCAGAAAACATTTTATTTACGAAAGTTTCAAATGACAGATTTCGTTACGTCGTTATGCACTATTGAAGTTTTTAGTAATACAAAAAGTACTTCTTGCTGGAAAATCACTCCGAAACATCCGTGTTTATCTGAAAATGGGAAAAAGTAACACCATTTACGAGCATATTTTATGGAGAATACAGCATGAAAATTATTACGATGCATAAGCAATATTTACACGGGAAATCAAACAATAATATACTTATTGAAGTAGGCATGATAAAAGCTTAATTTTATGAATGGAAGGGAAATATTGTATTTACCATTAAATTCTCATCTGCAGAGGAGCGATGCGTCGAAATTGTAAGTGCAGTATTAGCTGCAACATGATCCGCCGGGAGGTTTAGGAGAGGATGACGCAACAGATGCTCTCATGAAAAGATCGGTAATTGTAGTCTGTTTACTTCGTTTCCGCTGCTCCTTCTCAAATTTTTCCTTCAACCTACTCATCTGCATCACCTCTTGCTCCGTGGTAAATGGCCTCTGCTCCATAAAATTCATTAGGTCCTCACAACAGGAAATAGCCTCTGCCAGGGTCATTTTCTTTTTGTCATCGCACGGCACATCACTGTCATCACTATAGCTATCCTCACTGTCAATTTCCTTAGGGCCTAAAACTGCGTCGATAATTTCTGAGTCACTATATTTTTGAGTAACAGGTGCACTTTCATCACAGTCCACCCACTCCTCTAGTTCTATTTCACTCAAGTTTGGCACTGCATAACTCTTCACGTAGATCATCATTTCCACGAGATCGGCTTTGTTTTTGGACACCTTAAATCCATGAAACTCCGTATCACTACTCTTGTCGGAGAACATCGTTTCTGGCATAATATTGTGCCAACAACGTTTCAGAACTGAAGGAGGAACGTCATTCCACGCACGAGAAATCCACCATACGGCTTCCTTCAACGTTACAGCTTTTTTGAAGTGATCGTAACTATTAGGCCCCTCAAAACTCACTAATTTTCGCATCATTTCACTGCGATAGTGGCACTTCATAGTCCTGATAATGCCTTGATCCATTGGCTGTATCAAAGCCGTGCAGTTTGGTGGCAAAAAGGTGGCGAAAACATTGCGAGAGGACATTGTTTCAGCTGGTGGATGAGCGGGGCAGTTGTCAAGCAGCAACAAAATTTTCGCATCATCGGATAACCCAACCTTCTTTGCATGCTCTCTTACCTCAGGTACGAAATAATCTTTAAACCATTCACTAAAGATTTTTTGAGTTACCCATGCGCGTTTGTTTGACCTATAAATTACCGGGAAAATTTTAATACCCTTGAAGGCACGGGGTTTGGCACTTTTTCCTATAACTAAAGGCTTGCACTTGTGTGTACCTGCACCTTGGATTCCTTTACTCCCGTCGCAGATTTCTCATCACTGGAAACAAAAGTATGGCGCGGGAGGCAACGCCAAAACAAGCCCGTTTCATCTGCATTGTATATCTGTTCTGGACCAAGTATGTGCTCTTTAACCAACCTAGAAAAATCAACCACATATTCTTCCGCAATTTCATGATCTGCAGATAGTTTTTCACCAGAAATCTTTAGGTAACGAATACCGTGCCGGCCTTTGAATTTTTGCAACCATCCGGTGGAGTAGTCGCAATCGCCATCAATGTTTAATTCCTTATGATAGGCCTTCGCTTTCTCCATTAGCATAGGCCCGGACAGAGGAATGCCTTCACTTCTACGCTGGCGGAACCACTCATACAATACTCTGTCCAAGTCATTACTTTGCGGGCCACGTAAGGTTTTTCTTTTCACTATCCCTGCAACTGAGTCCGCTTCTGCTACGAAATTAAGAATTATTTCCTTCTGCGCCTTTATGTCGTATATTGTAGTTTGGCCAACACCATACTCTTGGCGAAGTCGAGTCACGCTGACGCCACCATCTAACTTCTTCAGCACCTCAACTTTTTGTTGTATAGTTAACACATTTCTTTTCCTTTTAGTTCCACCAGATTCCAGCCCACAGTCCTCTAAATGCTTCCTTTTCACTTTGCTATCCATTCGAAGGGTTTAAGAACAGAATTTATGAAATTTATAAGGGACTACGGAACACTTGTTAGTAAAACTATCACACGCTCAAGTGGTTAGAAAGCTATGGTGATGTTATTCTTTCCGAGCCAAACTTAAAAATAAATGCTGCTTGTGTTGAAAATAAGGATGGGGCCAACTGAGGATGAGTCACAGCCTACACTCATTAGCTGGGATTCAACGGGTTCGACCATCTACCTGCTCACCCTGACTCGAGGCATTGGTCCCTCTCCACAGGAGATAAACTAATTACTCAAGAATGTTGCACTAGAGTTTTAATATTTTTCTGTCTTCCACTAAGCAGTAATCTAAGCTGTGCATCGGTTCCTAATTAATGTGCTGATTATAAGCGTATTTTAAATGAAATTGTACGATAAAGATTAACGAATTTACGTCTCCGGAAAAATTTACGAAGAAATTGCCTGAGCTCCTACGCTATAGGCCACACAACACTGCGCAACGGCCGCGATTATTTCGTTGTTTGGATGTTCCGGTGTTCAGAGTTCCGGATAAACGATCTTCTACTGTATTTGTAAATATTGCACTTAATATTATACAAGGCATAATGAAGTATATTGTTATGCACCTAACAAACTTCAATTATAATTGGAAAATTAATGCATTAATAATTACATGAAAGTTGTTATATAATAAATAATATACTCACGTGATTAAGGACAAAATTAACGTTAAAAAACACGTATTTGTAGATTATGTATCCACTATAGCTTAATGAAACAAATCAATGTGGTATAACCAGTAATTTTGACAAGCTCCTCGTATTAGGCAAACATAAGCACTACACGCTCATAGAAACTTGACGCATACGGGCGTATAGCTGGTCGCCTGCATGAGGGGACAAACCGGGACGTGTGAGGGGATTCACCAGGCGAGAAATCTTCGCAGCAGAAGCAGTACCTATCTTAAATATTATGTCTATGTAACATTATAGTCGTATTCACGGTTCTTTTCAGATGTGGTAAAAAGTGATACGTACGTAGCAGTGGTGCGTTGTTAACCTCAGGACCGCGAAACAATTGACTTAAATATTGCCTTTGCAATGTTACAGTTATATATTCGTGGGTTTTTCAGAGGCAGTAAAAGTAACATGAGAATCACGAAAGAATTGACAATTAAATGCCTTTGCAACACTGTAGTCATATTTTCAGGGCTCTTTTCAAAGGCCGTGAAAATTAATAAATACGTACATAGCAATGGTGTGTTAGCTGAGGATCGAGAATTAATTTACGTTTAAATGATATATCTTTGCAACATTGTAATAATATTCTCGTGACACTTTTCACGAGTGATTAAAATTGATACGTACATAAGTAGCAGTGATGTGTAACTTGAGAATCACGGAAGAATTGACTATTGGTGCTTGCCGTTGTTTCCTTTTAGAAGGGGACCGTAAATCTGAGCGAGTTGAACTTGTAGGGTCTGGCATAGGTAATAAATTACGCAACCTAACTTCAACTTAAATTGTGCATATTTGTTGCATTATGATATTTTTCTAGAGGCCATTACGGTGGTTGCTTCAACGGCTCGTACGTACGTATGCATATACCATCGACTGATTTCTTTTGGTTATTCACATGCAAATTTTCATTGCAAACTAGCTTAATTATTTTATCCGTAAACAGGAATACATTATTTTACTATAGGGAGGTTGTTTTTTATCAGGGGTGCATTTTCCCATTACGATATACGGAGAATTACGAAATACGGAGGTACGATATTAAGAGGTTTGTCTATACAGTAACATACAGTTTTGGCGGGACCCAAAAGATATTACGAAATACGGAGGTTTACGATACACTGAGGTTCACTAGATAGAGGTTTTACTGTATGTGAAAATAATCTTGTGTGTTTATTTCCCAACTTGTACATAACACTGAGAATTTTACTGACACTTCCAGTGACAGTTGCTTCCAATGAACGTTCCTTTTTTAAACTAATGTTATTAAAAAATTATTTGTGTTCCACCATGTCTCAGGAGCGATTAGATTCACTGGCAATAATTTCCATAGAAAGTGAAATAGCAGATAATTTAGATTTGGAAGAAGTGATTAAAGACTTAGCAGCATTAAAAGCTAGGAAGATAGTTTAATAAATATTTGTTCAAGTTTTGCAATTTATTTAAACATGTATTATGATACAACTGTGTTTAATTCAAATATATATTAAACTTTTTGTAATTGATATTTATTTTTATTTATCTGTACTTTAATATGTCCTTTTTTAAAATTAAATATACTTAATATTCTCTTCTCTGCATTTTTATCCACCAGATTTTTTGTTTTAATTCATTATCATCAGAAATTCATTCATTCCTTTTGGGACATACCAAATTAGAGAAAATCGTGTTTATGGGCTCCTTTTCTCGTGTAGTTATGGATAGGAAATTGAGCAGTAGCATGTACTTCACTATCAGGAACAGGATCTTTAAATTATTATTGTTTAAACATCTTTGAATCATTAATCCTATTATTTCTTCTGTTGCAAATTTTATTTACCAGTTTTGTCACGAAAAAATAAAGGATTTATTTTTTGTAACTTTATTTTTTTCATATAACTGGACAAAAAATATTTTTTCCTAACTTCGAAATTTTGTATAAAGGGGTAACGTATATCGGGGTCTCCGTGTATCTATTCATCTCCCATGTCTAGTGCACACTACACACTTAAGTCCCTTACTTCTAATACTTCAGAGATACATGACGTGATTGAAAAGTTCGTACAGTAGCGCAATAATTAGGAAGGGGGGGTACTTACACGCTATTGGAATTTGTCACCTTCAAAGTAATCCCCCTGATAGTCCCCTGACACTGCACACACTGACTCCAGCGATTTTTCCACTTTTGGAAACATTCTTGGAAATTTTCTCTCTTCAGTGTTTGTAGGACGTTTTCCGAATTTTCCTGAATGACTTCGATAGTATCAAATCGTTTTCCTTTTAGCTGCAATTTTAGTTTTGGGAAAAGGTAGAATTCGTAGGGGGCCAAATCCAGCAAATAGGAGGGTTGCGGGAGTACAGGAATTTGAAATTTTGCCAGAAACTCTTGTTACAGAGAGTGTGCAGTGGGCCGGTGCATTGTCGTGATGAAGAATCCAACTCTTGTTACACCACAGTGTCCTCACACTCTCCGCAATTGTTCCAAAATATCTTTGTAGAATTCTTGATTGATCGTCTGGCCCCTTGGAGTGTATTCACGATGAACGATACCAGAGGAATAAAAAAAAAACTAGCAACACTGTCCTCACATTCAAGTGACTTTGCCTTGTATTTTTTGGTCGCAGCGAACCCTTGCTCTTCCACTGTGAAGACTGAGCTTTCATTTTGGGGTCATAGCCGTAGAGCCAGGGCTCATCACCCTTAATGATACGATCCATGAAATTCGGGTAATTTTCTGCACGTTCTAAAAGTTCTTCACACACTTCAAGGCAACGTTGTTTCTAGTCAGCGGTCAAAATTTTCGGGATGAATTTTGCCGTCAAGCGTCGCATTTCCAATTCTTCGGTTAAAATCGTTTGAACTGTGTAAAAGGTCAAATTTAGTTCATTAGCCATCTCCCTGATTGTCAATCGACGATCGCTGCACATGAGATTTTGAACCCGGACGACGGTGTCATCGGTTATGGAGGTTGATGGACGACCAGAACGAGGATCGTCTTCGATTGATTCTCGGCCATCTTTAAATATGGCATAACACTTAAAAATCGCTATCTCGCCAAGAGAATTGTCCCCGAAAGCCAATTTCAGCAGTTCAACGGTCTCCGTAGCCAATTTGCCTGTTTTGAGGCAAAATTTGATGCAAACTCCGTTCCAATTTTTCGTCTATTTCCCACGAGTTAAAATATGGTGAAGCGACCGAACACGCGTTCACTCAATCGGTTACTACTCGGCAATGAAACGACGAAGGGAGAAGCGACGAACGGCATTGTGTTCAGGGCAAAACAAGCATTCCGTCCCACAACCAATCTAACTTCACGCAGTAACCAGCGGCGGCACTACTGTACGAACTTTTCAATCACACCTCGTACATATCTCACAAAAATCCAAAGTAGAATATCATCCTTCACACTCCACTTTTCTTTCCCAAGTGCCCATTATAGTGGTTGGGACCTTGAAAACCAGGGGGAAGAAGGTCACATTCATCTAGTAGATGTAGAGCAAAATAGTATCTTATTCAGTTAAGAGAGAGTCATGCAAACTAAGCTTAAAGCAGACATAAAAAACATCCTACCACGATAAAGAGCATATAGGTTAGGCCATATATTTACATCCCACCAGGTTCAGGGGTTAAATATCAATAACTATAAAAGGCTTAATCTCTTGGTCATCATTTTTTGCATAATGCTAAATATCTCAACATATCTCAGCCATTTCTTCATCCAGTCCAGCCAAATTCGGTAGGATTGCTATGAATACGTTCAAAAAGCGAATGCTATAAAAAAATTTTCAAAAAAGTCTCGGGTTTGACGTCAGGAGAATGTTTTACATTCCATATGAATTTCATATCTCAGCCCATAAGTTTACACGCTAAAATTTAATTTTCAACATGCAGAATTTTACTATTTTGGAAATTAAAATTAGAAAGAATTGACCTACGATCATTAGGTCCATTTTAAAGAAAAATAAACGGGCCATTTAATTTTGTTCGTCTTTTCTCACCTAAAGGTAAAACTTTAGCAAATTTTACGTTTAAATTCGCCGATGTAAGAAAAATCATTAATTTTCATCAATGATCACCTTGGAAACGGGCATTGTTGTTTCAAGCCATATATGCTCATAAACCTATATTAATTTACATAAATTGGATGGATAAATGCGGTAAATTAAGTATTTTAAAACATTCTAATGTTTGAAATAATTCGACAATATTTTAACGTGCCTTCGTTGTCTTATTGAAATCTTTCTGCATATTAAAGGCAGTTGCTTACGCTGTGCCTTCCCATTATCTGAATAGAACAGATATTATGTATTACATTTGCCAGATGCAGTTTTTTCACATGGACAGCTGTATGTAGCCATAACTAGAACAAGTGACAAGTATAATTTGAAATTTTGGATTAAGGATAAAGATAATCAAGGGCAACTGCTGTTAAACGAAAGAGTATTTACAAGGAACGTTGTTATAAATAATATTATTGAGGTATAAGACTTTTCCTCTTAATTTTTCAAAACTATTCCTTTGTTTTTATTTGTAGCCCTTTCCAATCTTATTCAAATATTATAATTTTATCATTTGTTTGTTGGTTTTATTTTTATATTGTTTGTTTTCAAAGGCCATTTTAAAAGGGCTCATTCGTCTAGTAAATAAATAAAATGGTATTACCTGCTCCACTCTGGCCAAAAACATAATTGTCCGGTCGGAATAACTGTCCAAAAGGACCAGACCTCACAGAGTCCATTGTCCCTGGCTCAAGGTCCACCAAAACTGCTCTAGGAACATATTTTCCTCCTGTAAAAGTATACGTATTAGAATTAAATTGTGTAAAATGATATATTTTTCAACAATTTTATTTTCAAATAAGAAATTTTGTTGGAATGAGGAGAACAGAAATATTGGACAGTTAAAAAATGGGAATGGCTATGAGAAGAACAAGAGATGGGCCTTGGATGGGACAGACTGGGTGGTGACAACCGTATATCTACCATGAGGTTGAATACTACAAATCCAAACAAAAATATTTATTTACAGAAAGAATTTCAAAAGTTTTACCCTGAGCTTCATTATAGTACACGTCAATCCTTTCCAACTGCAAGTCATTTTCACCATGGTAAACACCTGTTGGGTCGATTCCATGCTCATCAGAAATTATCTCCCAGAACTGAAAATAAACAAAATTTTGTAAAACTTAGTAGTAGTCTATTTTAAAACTGTTTCTGTGCTTCATAACAATATAATTTTACCTCATCACACTCATTAACTGCACAGGCCATTTTCTCCCTTCTTATAAAAATAGCGTACTAATCCAACTCTAAGAAAACATATCCATGCTATGTTTCTCACAAATTTTATAAGTTTTGCCAATATTCAAAATTTTAAAATGATTAAAATTACATTCAAATATCTGACAGGCAAAAAAATTTATAAATGCTGTTTTTGTTACCAAGTAAATATACTGAATGTGTGCATGTCTGTGCACACATTCAGTGGGATCCCGATTTACAAAGGGGCTATGCTCCTGGAAAACACCAAGTAAATGGAAACCATGTAACTTGAGGCATTGAGGCTATAGAAACTATAGAGATAGAGGAATGGGACAAAATTCAATAAGCTTATTTTGTAATAAAAGGATAAGTGAAAACAAAATTAAATGGCTAATGGTATTTATTTATAAATTATTGCTATTAAACCAAAGAAAACATCCCATTATGAAATGGGAGAATTAGTCTGCTATGATAGTTCAGTGTATGAATATCCACCTGGCAAGTGGAAGACAGGGCTCAATTCCTGGTCATAGCAGAATTTTTCTCACGATTTCAAATTATTCCAATTCTCTTAACTTATCTAGGACCAGGACTGGTTCAACCATACAGGCAGACCAAGTGACCACTTGGGGTGCTGAATTTTTAGGGGTGCCAAAAATCTTTAGAAATATCTTTGAAAAATACCAAAATCTGGTTTCCCCATTCTGTTTTCAATCAACTTGGCCAAAGTTTGCAGCCAGATGAATATCTGTGAAAATGTGGCTGCAAATGAATGTTTAGAGCAGTGCTCCACGGCACACCTTCATGCATGCCTAAGAACATCATGGCACACCAAACCACCCCTAATTAATTTCACTGCATTTTTAAAGATAAAAACTAGTGTAATAAGTGAAAGTCGCAGTTATATTAGATTGTTATGATTGGTAACGCAATAATTGTATAATTTTACTGTACATTAAATACATACATAATTTAAAAATAAAATTTCTTCGGAGTGTGTGGCACACTAGTCCCTTCCTCGCGGCACACCGGTTGAGAACCACTGGTTTAGAGGATAATAACTGGGCTCTACTCCGAATGTTAAAATGGTATTGCTGAATGCGGATTCTAAGAATTATAAATAATACAGATGGCTGGTTTTCCAGGCATTTTATTGCTATCTGGGTAAGCCCAATCATAAAACTAGTCTGGGCAAAATTACTTTGGGATTGACGGTTGAGGCGGCTCGGGTGTGATGTTGCCAGCATGTGTATAATAGTTGCCCCCAAAAGCGCGAAAACCACGTTTCAAATATCTTTGGGACTGAGTGAGAGAGAGAGAGAAGAGAAAGCGTCCCAAAACGTGACCATGCGAGAAACAATAGGAATGAAAGAGGCGGAGCATCACTGGGATCAACTTCATTCTCTCTCATGTCAACTTCGAGTCTCTCTGTGCTGTGTTGCCTTTTGCTTCACGAGTCCACCGAAAGGTGCATTCCAGTGTAGTAGATATGGCAACACCGAGTTTGAGTTTTCTCCCTAGAAGACCTCCCCCCACCTCCTAGGAGTGGAGACACACGAACGGTCCCGAATAAGTATTTTGTTTGCAGGGTACATAGCAGCAATGCACTGTGTTTGCTCTTAGCAACACTTCCCTCCCCTCCGCCTGTGATTGGCTGTGAGGGAGGGGTCTTTCCCGCCAAGCCCCCACCCCTCCCCTACCCCGAAGTTTCAATACCAAAGTAATTTCGTCCAGACAGTAGTTTCCAAGATTGCTTTACTCTTGGGAATTCCTGCAAATGTCTCCCTCTGGACCACGAAACCTCCGTGACTGCAGCAGGCTAGCCAGACATGCTGAGTTTCCATTGGCGGCCTAACCTGTGTAGCGCCCTCTGCTGCATTCTCATTTAGTAACGTGAAAGAGCTCCGTGAACATTGTCTTTTGGCTTGGTGTCCAAGAAGAGTTGTGTTAAGTGTGATTTCAAGAAGGAAGAAACGTGATACATTTCATCATCCCTGCAAGCAGGTAAGCGAAACACTGACAGAAAAAGATCTTGGTTTATAGAGACAAGTCTGTTATTTTTTATTAACTTGAGTGCAAATAATAATAGCACTTATTATCACAGATATTATCTTTACTTTTAACTTAATTATCGTGCATCTTACTTTACGTGATCTTTTCTCTATATATTAATTTGCATTTTTCACGAGATTGCTTGATTAAACGTGATCCGTGATATATCGAGTAATTTTTAATATGCAATTCATTTTGCTAATGAGCTTATGAGAAGCTATCAGTATAAATAATTTACGTTGCGCTCTTATTTATATTGCATTGCAATGTTTTTCATGGATTTCTCCCATTAAAAAAATAATTAACTTTGTAATGAACATTATCTAACCTAGCGGTGCACAAACATTTCAACATCAACGAAAACAGTGGTACCCCCCACTGTAATTGAATAGTATCTCATGTTTGTGTTGCTTGTAATAAATTCTTATAAATATAAGTATTACAAAAGCATAAAAGTTGATATTCTCTAATAAAGAAAAACAAAAAAGCCACCAAGTTGGTCTCGGTTGAGTAAACTTGGTGATAATTGTTCCACTTTGACAAAATGACTAATTGCACCTCACAGTTTCCGTACCTCTGATCTAATTATTGTTAAGTCTTTCAAATGTTTCATCTTCAGAAGATTTACCTGTGTGATTAAACCAGGAATGGCAAATATGTGGTGAAATTTGGCACGCTAACATTTTGCGATAATTGTGATGCAATTGATTTTACAAAATGAGTTTGCTCCCAATTTGAAGTTGCACCACATATTATGTTAACTCTCCCATTAATGGTAGCTTCAAATGAAAGGAGTTTCTTCAAATTAAAACTGAAAATTACTTGAGATCAACGATTTTTCAAGAGCACTTGAGTGGACTTGCAATGATCTCGACAGATATCTACTACATGAATTTGCAGACTCAAAAGCTCGGAAGCAAACTTTTTTGTAAAATTATATATTTATTTTTCTGTAAATACAGTGTGGGACCCTGTATCCGGCTACCTAGTATCCAGAACGTTCCGAAAACCAGAAACCGACAAAGTGTAATATTTAAAATGCACGCCAAGTAATTTGTGTTTGTTGGTGGCGCCACTGATGTGTTTTACAACAAGTCGAATGGTGGAGGCTTGTATTCTCGTGATTTTTGCTCACATTTTTACTGCAGAGCAGGTGTATAATGCTGACGAGACTTCTTTATATTGGAGATATATTCCTATAAAACTTTTTGTACCAGAGGAATCAGCACCCAGTGGGTTTAAAGAATCAAAAGAAAGGATAACAGTGCTAGGTTGTGCATTTGTTTGTACATTTTAGGGCTGGCTACCCGAATTCCAGAAAAACCCCCTATCCGGCAACCCTCAGGTCCCAAGCATGCCGGATACAGGGTCCCACACTGTACTCAGTTTTTATTTCTTTTATTTTCTAAAATCTGTGAAATTTCATATTTATTTTTCTGTGAATAAACGGCATTTTCTTGTTTACTTAATTATAAAAAATTAATGCAACATTAGGATAATTAGATCCTATTAAAATACTAAAAACTCAACTTTTAATTCATCTGCAATATACAATTTGTTTCAACGGGCCGCCAGAATTGAAATCTGCTTGGGGCACCAAAATATCTTGAGCCGGTCGTCTAGGATTTCCATTTTATCGTTCGGTGTAATTGACTTGCGCGCTCCTTCGACACAACATCACAAGCTTTCTCGGTGCCATTATTACACCTTTTTAAGGGTTAAATTTAGCAAAAAAAATATATACATGAAATTAATAAGGAAATGAGAGGAGATGCTAACACTATAGAAGTTTAACAGAACCTAGGCGAGGTTCAAACAAGCATTTGACCACCTATTATTTAGTCGAAACCAGATATAAAACAGGTATTTATAGCTTAATTATAAACTTTAATTTTCAACAAGACGCAAGCATATACCTATGTGTGCTTCCCATCAAGCTGTTGCATCAGTCGAATAAGAAAGCTGTCGCAGAATCGATTTCCGCACATCCAAAAATTAAATGAGAAAAATGACAAACCCAGCAGAACGTGGGATGATCTACGGGGTCACCCGATTAGAAACTAATTGTAAGCGCTTCGAGAACCTTGGCACGTTCATTCTAGTTCCTTATGAACCAGAAGGGGCGGAGGGAAAGATTTTTTTTACATGGTTGCCACATTTCGAAACAATCTTCGTTCTGATTCGGGCGACCGGCATCCGCCCAGTCATACGATAGAAATCATACCTCTACACATAAGTTCAATTTAACGTTTAACTAGTGAGGTGAATTATGATCACATTGTAACTGAGGTGCGGACTCTCAGACCGCTAATGTTTTTATTATTATTTATTGAATATCTATAATTCAAATTTCCGCATTTAATGACCTGCTATGAGGGTTAAAGGGTAATTAAAAGAAAAAACATTTACTTGATTCCTTTGTGAAATTCTAACTATCGGAACGTAAAGTAGCAGTGTAATATAACACTATAACGTAATCCTCAAACTACCTTCAGTTTCTGGTATATTTATCGATTTCCACACCGGTTCACTCACTGATAGGGAAAAAATGGAAACAAATCTACGCATCTACAACATACCTTCAATCGGTTAAAATTTATGAGCCACATTTTAAGTTTTCGCACAGACTAATATTTTCCATAAGTTATAAAGCTGGCTCGACAGAAATAAATAGCAACTCTTAAACTCAAGGGATCCTTTACATGCATTGAAAACCACGTTACTGCTCAAAACAATTTTCGCCGGCATTCTATGGTGACCGAATAGGGAAAAAAAATATTTGACCATGAAATTCACTCAGATTTTCAGAGCGTCAGAATCTTTTATTAACCCTCAGACTATCAAGGGAGGTAACGAAATTACCCCAAACACTAATTTTTTTTATATATCTTCTTTAAAATTTTTTAATGATTTTTTGCCCTTCCATGTATTTGTTGTGTAATGTATTTAAAATATAATTACGAAAAAATCTGATGTGGCCAACACATGACTTTCTCCATATTTGGGGTATAGATATTTAAATTATTATGAGTAGCATTATAAGGCAAAATTATTATTTCGTATCGTAAAAGAAGACACGTCGTTGCCGTATATTACGTATATTTTGAATGTTTACAGAATTCACCGCTACATGGTGTTGGCGCTGTAGGCTGGTATTAAGAAAAAGCGAAATATATTCGAAATGGATGGTTCTACGAAAATTAGTTTCAAACAAAACTTGGAAGAAATATTATTCTCTACAACTTTGGTCCTTACGAAGATTACCAATAACGATGTTGTTAAGGAGATATTTAACGGAAACCGAAAAACCGGTTATTTATAAATAACTCCTAAACAATAACTCCTATAGAAAATTGTTTCAAATGAAAGTTGTAGGAAATTACATTCTCTATAACTTTTATATAGAATTGTAAATACAAAAATGATATTTTAACCAAGAAATATCGCAAAAACCGAATCGGGTTTCGAATAAACCTCGACTTCCGTTTAACCGTTATTGTCCAAAAACTAATCAGTTCTTTGTTCTCATGTAAGAGTGTTAGATATGAAGTTTGGTAACGATATGGCACGTATTTTTTGAGTTAGAGCGCCCACAATCACATATACACACACACAGACATCATTCCGAAAATAGTCTAAACGTGTTCTAGGGACCTCAAAACATGTATATCCGTTGAAATCTGGAAGTCGATTTTTTTCATGAATACAATACTTTCCCATTACTACGTATGAGAAAGTAAAAAATCAGACCATATCCAAAATATTCGGAGAAATATCGAAAAATGTCTGACCGAGTTATCCCTCTTGGCATTAATCGGAACAATATTCCTCATAAAAATGCACTAATAAAGACTTTAATTATGTTAATATATCTTATCTTGCTATTTTTATCTGAATTAGAAAATGAACTGCAGAAGATAAAAAAATTTTACAATTTTTTTCTATCAATTAACAAAATCTGATATTTTGTTTTAATAAAAACGTTTTCGCATTATAGTATGTCAAAATGACTTTAAAAGACTAATGAATGAAATTAATGACCAATTTTTATGAAAATATTTTTTTACAATACAAATTTAATGGGATAATTCAGTTACCCCACTCGGTAGGATTGAGGTGCAAAATACCTTGGTAGGTAGTCTGAGGGTTCAAGGGTCAATTACAGCAGGAAGTTATTTAAATGAGAACAGTCATGCGAAATTTTTATCTTTGAGCGCCTAGCAGATTTCAGGGCATCCTCATCCTAACATCACCTTCGACGATCAAAGTAGATCGCAAACAAGATAAAAATGAGTGCTTTCTACGTGAGGCTGAGAAAGTACACACCGGCATCTTTGAGGGGAAATGGTGCACAGCGCACAGCTTAATATAAACCTGTTGTGGCTCACCTTTCTTCACTGCTTTTAGTCTTTATGGACCGGCAAATGTTCCTTCCATATAAGGAACGATACGAACGAGTCTCATAGACAGAGAGCCTCACAATAGCAGTACGGGCCATCGGAGGTTGCGCAAATTGCCCGTCGGTCCGGCGATTTCCTCCAGAGACGAAAGCACCTCTCGAAAAGGTTTCTGGTTCGTTTCTGGAACTTGAGGTCACATCCCGCTACGCCCTCCTTTTAAACAAAGACCCGTTTGGAACCTTACTCTTTTGGTTTTCATCAAATAGGTTCGTGAGATGATTTTTTTAGCACCTGCCAGGGCTATGACTCACAAAGATTGGAATTTAACGAACGCGGCCACCCCGCACACGAATGCATCATCGCTATTGAAAACGATCAAAGAAAGCAATAAAAAAGGTCCGTTAGACAAGTGCGATGTTCAATTACTGCCAGAGCGGAAAATACTCGTCGATTGTACACGCATCAGAATGTGAATTTTGGGCAGCTGCGCTAAGGGTGACGTAGTAACAGTGACAATGCCTCAGAACGTATTTCTAAACGTAGATTTTACGATCGAAAACGAAGGCCGTGGATTCGCGATGGCCGAAAATGAGATATCTTATCATGCCATCCGACGACATTTACATTTCCATAAAAATATTATTAAATAATGATCTTTCGATTGATAAATTCATAGTTTTGAACTTTATTACTCCTTACGCGGGTGTCTTACTTAAAACCATTTTTCTCGGTTTTTCACTCCACTTCCTTTTTTACAGACTGAAATAGAAACTCAAAGACGAACAATCAAACGGACTGTTACCTCATATGGAGATAAACAAACTTCGAAAAAATCTTATCGAACTCAGCTTATGCCTAGGAGCAAATGAAGGTCATAGTAATACCTATAACCGGTCGAGTAACTATAAGATCAGTGCATACACAAAGTGGCCGTCCACGGGTGTAATTCATCGAGTCAATTCTGAAGCCAACAATATTGGTCAACTGCCTCAGCGGCCGGCTAGTTGTAAATGCTTAAGCGTTTTGGAAAACTGTGAACTGCAGTAAAATACTAAACGTGCACCATGATAAAGCGTAAGCAAACTGACTCGCAGGAAAACTTGATCACTGAAGATGATAAACTTAAAAATGCTAAACCGAGACAATCGATTTCCGTTTCTTTTTAGTAGGCATGCCGTGAACCACGCGGTGTCCACAGAGTCACGCCATCATACGGCTTAAGTTGTCCGAGTTGGCAAATATCCAACCCGCGGAGTCATCCGGCAGAAGGGCCATCTCCCGATTTAACGGCCATAAGAAAATCGATCCGTCCCGGGCACGCTGGATGAGTGTCTATCATTTCTTTAATTCCAACACGAACTCAATTTTACGCCTTTGAGTGACTATACTGAATCGTATTAAATGTTCCCTAAAGGTAGGGTTAGCAGACACTGTAGGTTAGAAGGGAGGGCAATAAAGGCTAAAAAGGAGGACACAAAAGAAAAAAGCCGGACAAACAATATTAGGGAATAATTAACGGGCTTTTTTTGGAATAATGAGCATGTATAATTATTTATTTATGTTTTTGGATATTCTTTTGGTTATTTGCTCCTTAAGATAGTTTCCATACATATTTATTAAAAGAAAATTAATCCATTTCTCTAAATAATCTTGATACACAAGCTGCGTCTTCTCAAGAAAACTCGGGCATTCTTTGCTTGTAGTTTTTCCATGAGCTGTGTAACTGATAATGAGATAAAATTTTCCCTAAGTCGTAATTTCAATGAATTTACCACAGTTTTAAGGAAGTTCACAATTTCTAAAACAGAATTCTTTTCTCTTTCAACTGCCTCAATTTTGTTCTTAAAAATAGACGTCAGCGAGGGTAAGAACCACAGGTATAATTCGGACATTTCACTTTCAAAAAAATTTTTGATCGGTGTTGTTGAGTGAGTAAGGGACAGAAAATATTGCTTTAAAGCAGGGAACAACTTAAAAAGTCTTTCTACAGCTGGTGCTAAACTTAGCCATCTGGTCTTAGTTGAAGATAACAAGTTGTGATACTCAATTTCTATGTACTCGCAAATGTCTTTCAGAGCCTCCGTTC
Source organism: Uropetala carovei (assembly GCA_036926305.1). NCBI lineage: Eukaryota > Metazoa > Arthropoda > Insecta > Odonata > Petaluridae > Uropetala > Uropetala carovei. The sequence continues at coordinate 887,025 of JAXCHB010000127.1, forward strand.
GAACAGTATATATTGAAAAATAATTGAAGATCTTCAAAATAAGGGACTCCACATCAACACTTAATACGTCTGCTCCATGCTGCATGCAGTTGTGGAGAATGTGAGCTGGACACCCAATACCTACAATTTCTCTATTTAGAGCCTCCCTTAAGTGAGAGAGCACATTATTACCCTTATTTCTATTAATTCCTCCGAAATTCTTAAATTCCTTCAGCAGCGCGTGCTTTTTTATCACACAAGTTGTTTTGGAGACAAAGAGATGTTAATTTTTCGCATGAAGACGAAATTCGCACCATTTTTCTGTTTTTCACTTTGTATATGATGCTCTAAATCATAAGATCCCTTATTTGCAACTGATATGTAATAATCACAAATTTTACACTTCGTCTCATATTCATTCCTCCCGCTGTCCAAACAAGGATACTTCGCCTTCAGATTACTGGAGAATTTGCACTTCCTTTTAGGTGATGCCATTTTAATGGGAGGAATTTCCTTGAGTATTCTATAGCAACCACTAGCCACAAATAAAATAAATCATTAGTTTTATTCATTAATTATAATTTTATATATATATGTGTGTGTAGTACCTAATCGAAGTTTCGGTTATCTGTATAATAAGAACATATTGTACATACCAAAATAATTAAGGTTGAAGATCTGCCTTTACTCTTTTCTACTAAGAATCGGAGAGAAAAAGCAACTGGTCTATTCACTGCAACAGATAACTTAGAACTAAGATGAACCCATGAAAGTCTTCAGTTTCTTTTCTTGGAATTTGACCATGTACATCTGGTCATTACGTAACGTCACTTTGCCATTGCACACCATGACCACCAGCAAAAGTGTTGTTTAAAGAAAATTAGTGACAACTTATTGAGTGCTTGACTCTCACAGAGTGGTGACCCTTGCATAGAAATTTTAAGAGGGAAAGGGAGTCATAAAAGTGCCATTCTCACCCTTGTCTCTTTAGACAACACATGCAGGAGGGTTTATGAGCACAGCCTTTGCAAGGGTTTGGATAGGATTCCACCACACATAGGAATTGAACGGTCTACTGGTCAATGGAACCTTAAACTCACATTTCCCAGAAAAAAGCTGGACAAAATCCTAAAATTTAAAATGCCGGGAGGACGGAGGATGGAGAGGCAGAATGGAGGACATGTCCTCCTTTTGCCGGACATCTGGTACCCTACCTAAAGGAGGCGGTTAACATCCAACAGTCTCTCTCTTAAATCAACTTGATTTGAGAATCGAGCGAAAACAGAACAAGCGGACATATAAGGCAATATTTTCACAACTTGAGAAAATTGTGAGAATTTGAAAATTAAAATATTCCAGAATGGTAAAATTAGGTTATTTTACTATAAAAATACTAAAAATAAAGCTTCGATACATTAATCGTTCATCACGAAAAAAGGTCCTGCTACAAAAAGTTCCTACTCGTTTCCTGCCCACGTCTACCTTTATATGCACATCTATTTATCTTTATTTTACTTATGCCTATTATTATTCTATTTGTATTTGCTCTTTTCCTCTCTCCATACCAACAAAATCTGATGTGGCCAACACATGGCTTTCTCCATATTTGGGGTATAGATATTTAAATTATTATGAATAGCATTATGAGGCAAAATTATCATTTCGTATAGTAAAAGAATAAAGTCGTCCTTATTGCAGTAAATTATATTTTGAGTATGTTTACAGATTTCACCGCTACATGGTGGTGGCGCTGTATACTGGGAATAAAGAAAACAAAATATCTCCGAAATATATGGTTTTACGAAAATTTGTTTTAAACAAAAGTTGGAAGAAATATTATTCTCTACAACTTTGGTCCTCACAAAGATTACCAATATCGAAGTTTTTAAGTAGATATTTGACGGAAACCGAAAAAACCGATTATTATAAATTAATATAAATAATTCCTAAACAATAACTAATATGGAAAATTGTTTCAAATGAAAGTTGTAGGAAATTACATTCTCTATAACCTTTGTATAGAATTGTATATATAATAATGATGTTTTAACGGAGAAATATCGCAAAAACCGAATCTGGTTTCGAATAAACCTCGACTTCTGGTTAACCGTTATTGTCGAAAAACTGATCAGTTCTTTGTGCTCATGTTAAAGTGTTATATATGAAGTTTGGTAACGACATGGAAAGTACTTTTTGAGTTAGAGCGCCCACAATCACATACACACACAGACATCATTCCAAAAATAGTCTAAACGTGTTCTAGGGACCTCAAAACGTGTATTTCCGTTGAAATTTCGAAGTCTATTTTTTTCGTGATCACAATACTTTCCCATTACTACGTATGGAGAAAGAAGCAAGATTCCCTGTATCATGAGAAAGGAAACAATTTTTTCATGTAATTTTTTGTTAAATGTTTTCATCTCATTCTGCTGTTAGATTCCCTCTATTTTTTCTCTTATTACGGTTAGAAAGGAGACGAGACTGTATGACCTCAACCTCGTGGATTAAAGGATAACAAAATAAATAAGTACAAGTATAGTTTTCAATAATAATGACTTATGACCTTTTTTATTGCGCAATCGCAAGCATTTGCTTTCCTGGTTCAATTGCTTCTAAAGATATTTTATTTTCCGCTTCTTCTTAAAGTAAGTTGGATTAATATTAATAACCATGGGTGGAAATGCGTTGTCATAAAAAGGTATTCGCCCCAGAACCAGTGGAAGAGATATAACCAAAACACAGCTGCGTAAAAAATATCACTCAGGAACTCGGAATACGGCATATGCCTCATTTTCAATCCCTGTTAATAATATGACGAAGGATGACCCCTATTTTAACCATTGGTATGAGTCAGTCTTTTCATCGGCTTTTTGGTATATTTGACCATTGTATTTTTTGAACCATTTTTAAATGATTATCGTTGAAATTTGACTCGTTTTTTCATTTTGGATTTTCCAGGAGGATTTCTCGTAACAGAATTTCTCGCTCCCAGTGTTGTTTCGAAAAACTTCCCGGGAATAAAAATATTTAAGTAGCTGAGAGGGGAATTTCCGGTTCCCACGACCCAGCCGCGTGTCTATCGTTCGTTGCAAGGTCTTCCTTAATTACCGTTTTCGATACCTAGCAACGGTTAGATCAGAAAAAATTTGTTTCGCCCGTAAATACTATTCTTCACATTTGTTTAACAAACTAAAAGCGCCACCTTCAGAGGTACGCAAAACTTCGAAAATTCGATCGCAGCAGAACAGTTAGAAGCGCGTCTCAGGGCCCGCTTGAATAAAGAAATTAAACGAGCAAACACGATATTCGGGGCGATATTTCGAAAGCCAAGTCAGTTTTCCGCGTGCCGCCTTACTTTGCATATTCGCAGTCGCACATCGCTATTCTTGCGGCCTCGCTAAAAAGGCAGTTACAGAGGCCGGCGAAGGCGTGGGACACCAGCCGCCGTCTTCTGCACGAAATGCATTGCGTCACGGCGGTCCACACGCATCCGACGGACGGACCCCAAAAGACCCCTAATAAGGAATTGCACGAAAGGCGGAGGCGGAAAGTAAGGACTGGTGATACGGAGAGGGAAAAAAACGAGTCGAAGCGGATTTCACAGAGATCACAGAATTTGTTATGGGAGGAGCCTCTTTTTGTTCATAGAATACCAGTCTTCCGACCAGTAGCGTAGCTAGAGGTATCGGGCCCCTAGGCAACAATCGCTGATGGGCTCCCTAAGCGAAAATATTTTAGTAATGGGGGGCCCTCTTTTGAAAGAGGTGAAAAAATACCAACCACTAGTTTATTATGCAGCACAGGATATATAAGGATTTAAAAAATTTGCTTAAAATGTCTTTTTCCTTGCTTTTGCATTTGCGAAGATATTGACAATTGACATTTTCAAAACAAGGTATGGGCCCCTTTTGTTCGAGGGCCCTTAGGCATTGCCTACTCTGCTTCCGACGCCCTAAATTTATTTCTCGATCTGTCGAGCTAAATCAAAAGAGAAGACGACTGCGAAGCGTAGAAGCGAGGTTTGACGACGAATAAAATGGACGAAACCACGTCTTTCCCGTTAAGGACCGGATGTTTTGGCAATCAGCAAACACAAAAGGTCCGAGAAAGTTTTTCTTTCAAGCCCGTGTTTGCGAGGAAAATGGGACGAAAGTTTATTGACACGTCCGCGATATCGAGAGAATTTCTCCCCGAAGGAGTTTTTTCCAGGGTTGTTAAACGAAACCGAACCCACTGAAAAGGAAAGGTTCCAGATAGGTTTCGGTTCACAGGAACCAAAACGAAAAAGGACCCAAAGTCGTGGAACGAAAGTGGAACCGGAACGAAAGTGGAACGAAACCTTCGGGACGAAATGTCGATGGAACGATACTGAACCGTTCCGGATCGGGTTCGCACATGAAATAGTTTCGTTCCGGCTCCTACACCGATCCAGCTTTGGTTCCAGCCAGTTTTTCAATGGTTTTTACTCGCGTCTAACGGCGAGAGGAGAGGGCGAGAGGGGAATGCGAGAGGGGAGGTCGGGGATAGGAGGGGGATCTTAGTTCCTAATATCACCACCGGGAAGATGTAGAGTGCGCAGTGAGTAGTGAACGCCGACCTCGTACGGAGTTGTTTTTACGGAAAATGGGTGTTCGCGGAAAAATCGCCATATCATTAACACATTCAATGCCGCCGTCGACGGTTGCTACCGCGCGCAGACGACCGGCGTCGACGCGTAGTCGACGCATCTCCCGCTCCGTAATAAGCGACGGCTTCGCACATTGGCTCCTCAGTTTAGTTTTTGTCAGTTTGCTCATCGGTTAGTTTGTTATTTAGTGCGAATTTTTCCGGAAAAAGGATATTTAAAAAAATAGTGAAATTTCGGTTGGCCATTGGGGATGGATCTAAAAAACCAAGAAGATGTTGAATGTGTTAAAACGGCTTACGTTAGAAGAATAAAATTAAGCCTAATTAAGCCCCTAAGGCGCCACCTATGATTTGCGGGCTTCTACTCTATGCGAGTACCTCGCTCTCTTCTCCGCCCCACGACCAGGATAATGGTGCAGTTTGCTTGGAACGAAACTACTGAACGTATCTCCCAATAACTCTCAACTTGAATCCCAACCCATTCAAGAAAAGGAACCGTTCCGGAAAGAAATATTTCGTTCCGACTAAACAATTCCGTTCCGGAACGGAACTAAACCCATCACGGAACATACAGTTTCGTTACGAACCGAAACTAAATGGCAAGAGAAAATATATAGTTTCGTTCCGAACCGAAACTATTCTTTAGGTTCGGTTTCGTTTAACAACCCTGGTTTTTTCTAACCCACTGAAAAATCGTTATCTAGTCTGGAATTAACAGTTAGAAGTAAATAACAGAACTCGTAGAAATGAAGGCGCAAGAAACGAAAGGTATACAGAATTCTAGAAAGAATACGAAAAGCAGTATAGTCGAAAAATGGAAGACTACAAAACAATTTTTTTAAATTCCATTCCATAAAAAGCCAGGTTCGATCATACATCGACAAGCAGGCAAGATCATTACCCTTTATTTTACTAGACTTACTATAATACTATTGTAATCTTGGCCAGTTCGCATGTGCTGAGGAGTGACATCTCTAACAGGGTGCCAAGAACAAATACGGAATGCTTACTAATGCTGACAGTTGAGCGCTACAAGTGACAAAAGGAGCGCTGGCTAAAGATCTCTCGAAGTAGGGCAGAGAAAAAGAAAAGTTATGGACAGCTGTAACAGAGGCGAGTAATTAAACTTCGGAACGTTTCATCCGCAGCAATACGCTTACGTGCTCACGTGACTGTGAGCGGCAGATGCCTATATGAGGAAGTTAATTTGGTGGCGATGGAGGGGGTTATGAATTCTTTAAAATCGGAATTCCAAAAATCCTCCGAATAGAACTCAGTAAATTTGAAACATTTAGGACTGATAAAATTAATGTGGTTTTCCTCGTTAATTTAATTTTTTTTCTAAGCAACTTGATTCTCCAGCATTTACGTTTATAAATTCTCCAAAGAGGGCGCATCAAAGTTATCGTTATCTCTACGTCAAAAATTGATGGCCGCATCGGTCACGATGGATGGAACACTTTCATACTGTTAAGAAGGTTTAATTTCACCCGAACTTGTCGCCTCACGAATGAAATGATATCTAATATCAATATGCTTCGTGCGTGAATGGAAAATTGGATCATTCGCCAGATGCTGTGCCCCCTGATTGTCGATGTAAACCATGATGTCGGCCATGGAATGGAGCCCCAGCTCCTTGAGAAGGCTGCAAAGATATAACGCCTCCTTTGCTGCCTCCGACAGGCTGACATACTCCGCCTCCGTTGATCAATCAATCAATTGGGGGGACCTTGTGACTTCAAACGACTCCAGCGCTAGAAGGCTTCTCAGTCTAAATCACAAAGCAAGGGAGGAGAGAAACCCGGTGCCGGCATTAGCCTACTCTTAACGAGAAACACCAAGGGGACCAACGGCTTTACGTCCCTTCCGAAGGACGGGGCGCTGATTTGCGTGTTCTCCACATAACCACGCAAATGGGGAGTCGGGCAACCCGGTTCGCACCGAGTTTGCTAAGCGTAGCAGGCCAGCGCCCGCACCACTACGCCACGACTCCCCGTTTGATCGACTCGTCAGTCCTTCTGAAGACAAGTCCTAGATTATTCGATCCTCGAAGATATCTTAAGACTCGTTTCGCTGCGACCCAATGTTGCTTCTCTGGGTTGCTGGTGAAATGGCTCAGCTTGGCAACCGTGTTTGCTATGTCTGGTCGGGTAGCCACTGCCAAGTACATCAGAGCCCCAATAAGTTCACGGTACGGCCATGTCTCTCTGCTCGTCATCTTCTTCTCCTCGCTCTCTCGTGCAAGTTTCGAGTCGATCTCCGATGGTGTGAGCACAGGATTGCACTACTCCATTTTGAATCGCCTCGATCTCGTAGGCCTCCATCTTTGCCGACTCGCTGACATCGCCCCAGCGCTATCGAGGATCGCATCGCTCTCTTCCAGAATCTTCACTTTGAGTTCTTCTGGGGTGGGGAGTTTGTCTCGCGATTCGACCGCACACCTAAAATTTTCATAGCTCCCTGGAAGACTATACAAGAGCATAATTGCAAGAAGGTCTGCGTTCACCTCTACATCCATGGCTGCCAGCTTGTCCACAGCTTCAAAGAATTTTGTCATGTGGTCTCTCACGTCGTCGCCCTCCTGCATGCGTTGCAGCGTCAACTGTTTTAAGAGTGTCGCCTTCCTCGCAGGTCCCTTCGACGCGTAGATAGATTCGAGCTTGAGCCACACCTCGCGGGATGTCTCGCAGCCACGAATCTGTTTAAGCTCTGATGGACTAATGGACAATATTAAATCGGATCTGGCCTTCTTGTAAGCAACAAACCACGCCTGTCGTCGGGCATCCGCCGCCGACGCACCATCGCCGGTCGCCTCCGGTGGCAACGGAGATTCGCCACTCACATATCCTCACGCGTCATTTTTTATCAATAACGCTTCTACTTGCATCCTCCACGTGTCATAATTCACTTTTGACAACATGTCGATGCGGGCAGAATTCACATTCGTGACGGACATTTTCATCACCTCGTGGCACTATCTCAACTTCAAACACTTTTTCACTCGCGATCCTTTTTAAACGTATCTGGGCCCATAACCTGTTGAGATGATTCAAATCTCGCGGTTCCAATACGCGGGTTGTATACTGTTTCCCGGAGTACTTCCGGTTTTTCGGTTTCCCTTTCTTACGTAGTAGTTTTCGTCAGACCAGTCTTCCTATCGCCATCGCTGTGATAGCACGTTTTTCCTTGTCAATCTGTATCGAAGTGAATCCTGTCCATCAGTTAATACTGGACTTATATAATATAATAAACTGAATTCACATTATCTTACACAGATTTATTTAAACCTTCTTAACACATACACGCATCCATTAGCACGCGAGAGAACATGCCACAATACAAATTTGAAATGCGTCGCTGAACAGGATTTACCGTTACGTCGAACTTCGACGAGCGAATGAGTAAAAGCGTCTCTGAGATGAAAAAAATCTGATGTGGCCAACACATGACTTTCTCCATATTTGGGGTAGCGATATTTCAATTATTATGAATAGCATTATGAGGCAAAATTATTATTTCGTATCGTAAAATAATACAGCCGTCCTTATTGCCGTAAATTAGGTATATTTTGAATAGCTACGTTTACAGAATTCATCGTTAACTGGTGGTGGCGCTGTATACTGGAATTTACGAAAAAGCTAAATATCTTTGAAATGGATGGTCCTACGAAAATTTGTTTCAAACAAAACTTGGAAGAAATATTATTCTCTACAACTTTGGTCCTCACGAAGATTACCAATTAAGGAGAAAACGGAAAAACCGGTTATTTATAAATTAGTCCTAAACAATAACTACTATGGAAAATTGTTTAAAATGAATATTGTCGGAATTTACATTCTCTATAACATTTGTATGGAATTGTATATACAATAATGATGTTTTAACGAAGAAATATCGCAAAAACCGAATCGGGTTTCGAATAAACCTCGACTTCCGGTTAACCATTATTGTCCAAAAACTAATCAGTTCTTTGTGCTCATGTTAAAGTGTTATATATGAAGTTTGGTAACGACATGGCAAGTACTTTTTGAGTTATAGCGCCCACAATAACACACACGCACGCACACACACGTGTATATATATATAGACGATGCGAAGCTGTCTAATTTTTATGCTTATGAAAACAAAAACGTAAGAAGAGGTGAAGAAGGCTCATTTTAAAAATCCTACATATATATATATATAATCCTATATATATATATATAAAATCCTATATATATATAATCCTATATATATATAATCCTATATATATATATATATATATATATATATAATCCTATATATATATATATATATAATCCTATATATATATAATCCAATATATATATATATATACAGGGTGTATCAGAATAACCCCGAAATATTTTGTAGGGTTATAGAGATAAAAAAAAACATTTTCAGATAGGAAATGAGAGGTCGGCAATGCCTCGGTTATGCACAACAGAACACCAAATGTCGAGGTTGCGCTTGGAAGATAGACAAACCCTCAGGCAAACAAACTCTCAAACATTACACCCCTCTTCCCCTTTCAGGTCTCGTAGCTACTATGACGTTGTCCGAGTCGGCTGATGTTGCTTACTCAACATTTGATGTAGTGCATGGAGATCTGCGCAGCTTTACAGGGAAAGATTTCCAAAACAAAACACATCCCCATCACACCACATTCACAGCAGTGTTCCAACAGTTGCGGGAGACAGGATCGGTGAAGCCATCAAAACAAGACTGTCAGTCCGAACCCCCTTGTTTGAGGAAGAGGTGTTGGAGCGCGTAAGAGAAGAGCCATCAACAAGTACCCGTGATATTGCACATGCTGTGTGGAGGGTCGTTCATGAACAGCAGCTGCATCCTTATCACCTACAGCGAGTTCAGGGTTTGTGCCCTCATGATTTTGGACCCAGACAGGAATTTTCCCGCTGGATATTACATCGTTGTGCAGAAGTCCCTGGTTTTCTCAGGTAGTATGTTTTGTTTACTGACGAAGCCTGTTTTACCAGGGTTGGAGTCTACAACTGCAGAAACAGCCATGTGTGGGCCGATGATAATCCACACGTGACTTCCATCCACCACCATCAACAACAGTTCTCTGTGAAAATCTGGGTTGGCATTGTGGACGAACACCTCAACGCGTTGACTTCAGTGTTCTCCGGCGCATAACAGAGGCTTCTCCGACCACTCATTCCCTATCTCAAAATGGTTTTTTAGGTCTCCTCTATAACCCTACAAAATATTTTGGGGTTATTCTGATACACCCTGTATATATATAAAATCCTATACTATATATATATAAAATAAAGATCGATCTTCCATTCAAGCCATAAGAACCGACATTTTACATTAACATTTTATAATCATAATAAAAAGAAACAGAAAATTAAAAACAAAAGTTCGCGATCAATTACTGTGTAGCATTAATTTCCTCTCTAATATGATTTTTAATTTTACAGATTTCTGACTGACTATTAATCGCATAATAAATTGCCAATACGCACACAGCGATATTTGAACCCGCGAACTTTCCATTGGAAACAAAATACATTAAAATCCTATACCGGGGAAATTCATTATTTGAGTAAAATGTGAATTATTGAGATCAATTTATTTCACACTGTTCTTAATTTATTATAAATTAATTGAAAAAACCGAGCAAACATTGCGCGGGTACAGCTAGTAAGGTTAAGTTGCCGACTATGTTTGATGCCCACAACTAGAGTTCATCACTTTCACCAATCACCACTGCCCCTCTCCTTCATAGGCACTCCACCAGGTGGGGTCGAACGACTCTCGATTCTGGGCTAAAAGAATCGATCCACATAAAAATTGCAGAACAAAAGATCGATCCAAAAAATTGAATGGCCTTGTAAAAGATCGATCCTGTAAAAGATCGAACTAGGATCGCCCATCCCTATTCCGATGCAGTCGTAGATAATGTTCGCTTGAATCTCTCTCTCTCCGGTAAATGATCGATATTGTGAGGTAAAACTTTGCCACTAAAATAAATTGGAACAAATGAAAATTCCACTGAGACACGAAAGGGCGTCAGCATGTCTCCAAAAGTGACAAGGACGGTGGCGGAGAAAAAATAAGCACCGGAGGATCTTGACCAATTCACTTGGAAAAATAAGGATTTTTGAGAGCAATGATATTATCTATCCTATTAGAATATCATCCGATTTAAATAAATTCTTAAATATATATCTTTTAACATAAGTTTAAAAATGGAAAATGATCAAAGAATTACGATAAAGTCACCATTTTTACTTTCTCATACGAAGTATGGAGAAAGTATTGTTTTCGCGAAAAAATTCGACCTCGAGATTTTTACGGAAATATACGTTTTAGGTGTCGATGAATCCGAAAAAGTGGTTTCTGCAATGCCGTCCGTCTGTTACTGGCGCTGGAGCCTAGACGGTAGAGCGAAAATGAATGAAATCTCGTACTTAGGCATTTTATCATACTGAGCGGAGTATACATAGAAATGGTTGATATTGATCAATAATTAAGAGCAGTTTATTCCACGCATTTTTAACAACAATCCGATTTTCTCAAAAACGGCTCTAACGATTTTGATCAAATTTCGTACAGTTACTTGTGTTTACGTCTTCAATAATAACGTATAGTTCGTATTTCTCAAAAAATGAATATAAGGCTAGTTTATTCTAGGCAAATTTAACAATTCGATTTTCTCAAAAACGGCTCAAACGATTTTGATCAAAGTTCATTTTTCTCAATGAATGAATATAAGGCTAGTTTATTCTTGGGCAACTTTAACAAAAATTGGATTTTCTAAAAACAGGCTGATAAGATTTTCATTTTCTAAAGATAACTAAACGACGCATTAGTACCTATATATGAGAAAGTTTGTACGATGTATGTTGTATCGATTTTTTTCTTGGCGTTTTCGGGGACGGGGACACCAACCAACCACCTCGCATTAGCGTAACCTAATATTTGTTTATACTTTTGTCCGACGAAATCACACACGAGTATAACGAACGGTTACAATGTTGCCAGATACGCTAAATCTTAGGTACGTTCGACGTTGCACTCGCGTAATGGCGAATATAATCCGGAAGACGAAATAAAATAAAAAATCTAGGACAAAAATAGGCCGGGACATAAATCTTATTTCGGGGTCGAATGGTCACCTTAAATTACGACCTAAATATTTCTAGGCTAGAATGGGAAATAAATACTGAAATAAATAGCCGTGCATGAGAATAAAACAGGATATGGAAAAACATGCGATGACATTGTGACACATTGCCTTGAAGTGCTTTATCCATTTCTCGATAAATTATTTAAATTTAAAAACGGAGACAGTGAATAACAACATCGCCTGCTTTCTAAGCCGGAGAAACTATGTATGTACCTTTCACTGATGAATGACGAAACTTAATACATAGGTACTCTGTCCCGCGATGTCATCTTCAGAAACAAACTTACGTTTGTAAAAAAATGAAATAAAAGCCCAGCGAGTGTTCTATTTTTAGCTGTTTTAGTCGAACGAAGCCTGTAGGGTTGCCAGGTAAAACAACAGACATCTGGATTAAGTTCCGATTATCCAAGTTGTCCAGCTTTCACTGATTTGAGGATTTTCAAAAATTATATAAATTCATTCAATTGTTAGATTATATCGTCAAGCTTAAAATAACAGATCGTTCAAATTATGTGACCGAAATATTTTCGTCATGATTTGGATGAATTTACATTGAATTGTTTAAATACACGTTTAACAAGCCAATGACATTTCACTAACATGAAACTTGAGCCAATTATCGTGAAACGGTATAAATACATATCAATAAACAAAGCTTCCAAGATTACAAAAAGTTACATAACTTTTATAGGCAAGTACTTTTCATTGCTTTACAACAAATATACGCATGAGGTAATAACATATGGCGAACACAAGACTTTTTCAATAAGTTATTTTGTCAAAATTCCAACTTTATCCGTAATGAGCTACTCTCAATTTCACCATAAAGATGATGAGTGCGTAACCATTTTTACTCAGCACGAAAAGGTGACTCATTCGCTATTGCCACACCCACCGCAGAATCGTGAAAATCGATAAGGGTCCGTCAATTAAGTCGTAAAAATGTGCCTGTGAGCGCTAGGAGGCGAAATGGTCAAGTTGCGAATAATTCTCCTTCTTCTCTATCTTCACATTTGTAATCTATACCCTTTCCAAAATCCGCTCGCTCTTAAACGACTTCGTAACAAAAGGATGGCACAGGGATGCTCTACTACGCACTAGGTGTTGTGGAGCATATTCTGTCAGATGGAGAAAACCGCACAATAAGGTTTCACTTACGAGGCAAAGCATAAGGACTGAAAGAGTGACTCGCCCACGACGCATTCATTCTCAGATTCAATAAGTCGAGATAACACTTGTGACAAACGTAGTGACAACGCCTTCTCTATAAAATGTCGTCCACTTCGTCGGAGCGATTGCCTGCTCGAAGCATGGACAGTTCTGCATGGATACGTCTGCAAGTATGAGACAAGCGGTAAGCAACTGAACAAACTTGTCAATGACGCTCTCGTTCCCGCCTTTTCCCCCGCTACTCAACTGATTTGCGTAGCCTTCCCGCCACCAATAATAGCGCGAAATAAATCTTGAATTTACGATTCCCTCATGAAAGTTAATTGCCGAGCCAAGCGATATTCAACAAATGAGAAAATAAGAAGATATAAAAACGAGCCAAAAGCTCTCATCAATGGTAAAAATTAATTCGGGGACGTAGTAAGGGATTTCATGCAGTGTCAGTTACTATTTTTTCTACGCGCGAATTGCTACCTTAAACATGGCACAGAAACGCAATATTACATTAAAAAATAAATAAATAAGAAGATTAACGATTTGTGAGTCTTCAAGAAGGAAAATCAACAGGTACGTTCGATCTCATTCGGCGTCTTTCAACGGCACCGAAACGAAACTTGATATTTTACGATAAATCTTCGTCGAGACTAAATTCCATGAAGATTTTTTTATCTATCCGAGTCACTGATAAATAATTGATCTTATCCAATCCCTTCCTTCGGTAAATACATGAACCAACTCAAAGATAAAGTTACGCTTTCCATCGGCTGAAGAGAAAAGTTTAGGCTGAAAATACCAAATACATTTTTCAGAGATTTTATTTTATAAAAATATTAGTAATATTTGTTTATGAGCCACACAGAGAACAACACTTTAAAACTTTGGAGACGAGTAGCCTAACAAAAAATTTCATTTTACAGCAAAAGACTGCGATCCTAATCGTCGACCCATTTGTGTTCTCTAACCTCCTGCGGTTTCCTTTTGCCGAAATATTACGGGAGAAAACCCTTCTGACCTCCAGCATCGATCCGCGAACTTCCCGCCCATTCTCATGGAACCGTAACGTTATGACGTTTCGCAAGCCTAAATTTCTCTAACACTCAAAAAGAAATTACGTACGCATGAAGTGCCATTCATTGGAGAAGAAAATGGTTTCTATTGGTAGGTTTCACCATTTTTGTGCGACTTATTGTTAGGTAAAAATTATCTTCATTTTGAAGACCTTTAACCAATAAGATACATAGACACAATAAGTATCTTCAGAAACCATAAAAAATCTTGTGAATACAGCAACCATTTCGGCCAGAAAACATCCATCATCAGTAGTATTTACCGGTCGTAGTTTCATTAAGAATAATTTTCCATCGAATCCACAAATCGCGCATTAAATAATACAGAGAGGCAAATATTACGTAAAAGCAGCCAAACAACGGGCTACATGGTTCGAACGAGACTCCTTTAAAAGAAACAGCCGCGAGGAGTTTTCATTCCAATCCAATTAATGAATACAAATACAAACGAGCGAAAACAGGATTTAAGGCAGTGCTAATCACCGCCGATCCTATTAAGTCTCCGGCGACGAGGAACCGCATTTTTATTCCTTTAACAAAGTTTTTACAAGGAGAAGAAAGTGAAACCGGGTCAGGAACTAAGCGACGGCGGCAAATGACGCGAAAACTAGCCTCTCGAGATTAGTTACGGACCACGAAAAAAATATATAGTATGTAGGTCTACACACCGAGTTCAACCAAAATGGCAACTTAAAGAGACGGCATTAATCGCAAGTTTCTCTTCTCGAGTGGGTCACTACGCGGATAAAAAAAATGACAGAACGATAAAAAGTGAAGCACGTAAGGCAACCCAATTGATGACACGCACGAGGAAATTGTCGCCGAGACCTCCCGTCGCATTGCGGCGAAAAGTGAATCCGCCGAAAAAAAATTATTGCCGAAATATTCGACCGAAAATTTTCCGTCTCACTCGAATTCCTACATATATCCGTGAGAAATGAGAGGTCGGCCATGGTAGCGCTAGGGAATCACCACCGGAGAGCGAGAATCTCGTCACACGAGGCGGAACGAGGTTCCCGCTCCATTTCGATGCACGGATCCATAGGATGAGACCTCAGAAGCCGGCAAGCTTAGTACGCAGCCCTCGTTTCGAACGCCGGCAAGATTTCTCGAGAGCGATGCCGGCTGAGAGAAGGAAGAATAATAAAAAAAAAGCTCTCACCTTCGATCCAATTTGGTTCCCGCACTGGCCCACTTGCACGTGAAGGATTTCCCTCATTTCGGCCGGTTAAACTGAATATCGCAACTGGATTAAAACACTTATTAGCCTTTACTTGCTGTTTGTTCCCGCGTCCTGCTTGCTGTGTCGACCTTCTACGCTATGGAGACCGGCGTGAAAGTGCTAGCGGGAATCTCGGGAGACGCGAGAAGGACGAGGAGAGATAGGGGGAGAGAGAAGGGAAGGAAGGAGTGGGGTTTATCTCCCGACGAACTTGGGAGGCAGTCCCGAGCTTTAAGGCCGAGGCGCAGTAGTTTGGTTGGGAAGGGTGGGGAAATACGATGGGTGGGGGGAAGAGGGGAGGGAAAGGAAAGTGATAAAAAAGGAAGACGGGGGAGGAATGGGGAGTAGCACGTGATTTGAGGGAGGGACCGAGGTAAGCCGAAAGGAGAAATAGGGGATCGTGCATACAGCCGACTCAGAGGGAAGACAGACCGGAGGAGAGAGTATAGGATCGCGGAGAGGGGTGGAGGGAGGAAAGGGGAGGAGAGGGGTGGAGGGAGGAAAGGGGAGGAGAGGGGTGGAGGGTGGAAAGGGGAGGAGAGGGGGGAGGGTGGAAGGGGAGGAGAGGGGGGAGGGTGGAAAGCGGAGGAGAGGGGTGGAGGGTGGAAAGGGGAGGAGAGGGGCGGAGGGAGGGGAGGAAGAGAAAAGGGGTTGATAGGTGAAGAGCCGCGAACGAGTGCGTTCCTCGTAACCTCGAAGTGTGGAAAATGCAATCGAATGGGAATACTTCGATCGTTTCCACGCGAAGACATAATACAATTCTTGGCGATTAATTAGAAACATAATCTGAAATTTGCCGTTCCACATGTCGATTAAATTTTATTTCCGCGGAAGGGTAGAATGTCTCAGCGGCCGCTCCAACACCCTTAGTTATGGTTCCCTTATCCGATACAGGAATCTCCCGATTTACTAACCAATGGTTCTTTTCCTATACATAGTATACTTAAAGTGACCAGATTTTCTAGATGTCAAATCAGTACATTTTTTATTTTTTATATTCATGAAAGAAAACTACCAGATTTTCTAGATGTAAAATCAGTACATTTTTTTATTTCTTATACCTATCCGTGAAAGAAAACTATATTTCAATATAATACTTTATATATTGAAATTTTATACAGTATACTCTATTAAGAAAAAACAAAATATGTCAATATTTATTTCATATATTTATTGGAAGAAACAATTTCTTTTAAAATTCTTTCATCATTTAAAATTTCTGTATAAAACTTGTCACATGACATGACATACACAACCATAACTACTGTCTGGACGACATTACTTTGGAATTGAGATTTATAGTTGTAGATAAGGGGTGGGGGTTTGGAAGGAAAGATTGAAAAACTCGCCTCCCTCACAGCCAATCATAGGTGGAGGTGCGACAAGTCCTCTTTACACATCCTGGCAACATCGCACCCGAGCCACCTCAACCGTCAATCCGACAGTAAATGAACTAAATATAGATTTTTTCTTCTTTTAAAATCAATACAACTTTAAAATTCAGTACAAAATTCAGTACATATTTGAAATCAGTACACAGTCTCTAAAATCAGTACTGTACTGATTAAATCAGTACGTCTGGTCACTTTAAGTATACTTCAAGTTTTAGGTGCTTTCTGACATATTTTTCCAGATTGAAAGCCAAGTTGGTGATGTTTTTACAATACATTGTGTCTGCAATGCTACGAAATAGTATATTTTATTTTTTATGCACTTTAAATAATGCAACACTCATTTATACATATTTCAAACGTCTCCCCTGGAATTTCTCGGTTGTAATAGTGATGTGGTGTAAAATGAAAGTAACGTAACCATTAAAATATGGGTTCTCTATGTTAGCTCTACAAGAAAATACCGCAGTAGCAACACGGTAATATTACGGAAAATATACATAAATACTTATATTGTATATGCATGCGTAGTATACGCTAACTAAATACGTTTCGTAAATAAATATTACATTCTTTTATTTTACTTCCAAAATATGGCGCTATACAGTGTTGTTGCAGTTGAGCGGAAGTTTGTTAAATCGAGAGGCATGATATTTTGTTTTTAACCAGCTTATTACCAACACAATAAGGACGCTTTATGATATGATCATATCCATGGTAACAAAGGCGATGCTCACGGAAAGATTTTAAGGCAACACGACACGAGGTTATCATTTGGTGAGAGCAAGATGCAGGGCCGGGAAAGTGAATCGCCCTCAGTCACGTACTTGACCATCATCGCAAGAAAACTGTTTCCAAGGGTGCCTGCGCAGACCGATTTTCCCAGAGCCCCGCTCCCTTCTAGGAATGGTCAACAAACGCTTTCGGCGAAATCTCGCCGACGGAAGAGACTCGGGAAACAATTGCAAGGTGCCGAAAGAAGTGGCATACCCTAAGACGATACAGGGAATGGAAACAATTTTCTAGGCGCACAGAGCGCAGACAATCTGCTCACGGGGTTCTCAAAGCCGAAATGGCAATGGGCCTTAGGAAGAATTGATCGCGGTAGAAAATAAATTCTAGTTTGGGGTCCAAGGAATGAGAAGAGGCAGGGACGTAACTATTAGGATGCAAATGTCAGCTGTAATGCTGAAGTCAAGGGTTGTTCTTTTACTTTCTCATTTTCTTACCTTTTTACTTTCTCATATACCAAGTATATTGAGGAAGTATTGTTATCGCGAAAAAATTCGACCTCTCGATTTTGATGAAAATATACGTTTTAGGTGTACCTGAGTCCGAAACAGTGATTGCCGTCTGCCTGTGGGTCTGTCTGTACACGGATCTAGAGCCTAAACGGTAGAGCTATGAAGAAAGTTGACATGCTCAATAATTAAGAAAAGGTGATTCTAGAAAATTTTAAAAACAATTTGATTTTCTCAAAAACGGCTACAACGATTTTGATCAAATTTCGTAGTTACTTGAGTTTACGTCTTCAATAATACTGTATATTTCACATTTCTCAAAAAATCTGATGTGGCCAACATGACTTTCTCCATGTTTGGGGTATAGATATTTAAATTAGTATGAATTTCATTATGAGGCAAAATTATTACTTCGTACCGTAAAAGAATACAGTCGTCCTTATTGCCGTAAATTACGTATATTTTTTATATGTTTACAGAATTCACAGCTACATGGTGCTCGCGATGTAAAAAAAAGTTGATTATCTCTGAAATTGTTTCAAATGAAAGTTGTAAGAAATTACATTCACTATAACATTTGTATAGAATTGTATATATAATAATGATGTTTTAACGGAGATATCGCAAAAACCGAATCGGGTTTCGAATAAACCTCGACTTCCGGTTAACCGTTATTGTCGAAAAACTAATTCGTTCTTTGTGCTCATGCTAAAGTGTTATATTTGAAGTTTGGTAAGGATATGGCAAGTACTTTTTGAGTTAGAGCGCCCACAATCACATACACACATACGCGCACACAGACATAATTTCGAAAATAGTCTAATCGTGCTCTAGGGACCTCAAAACGTGTATTTCCGTTGAAATCTCGAAGTCGATTTTTTTCGTGATCACAATACTTTCCCATTACTTCGTATGGAGAAAGTAAAAATGAATATAAGGCTAGTTTATTCTAGGCAACTTTAGCAATGATTTGATTTTCTCAAAAACGACTCAAACGATTTTGATCAAACGACGCATTATTATATGAGAAAGTTTGTACAATGTATGTTGTACCGATTTTTACTTTCTCCGAAGTATCGAGAAAGTATTCTTTACGCGAAAAAATTCGACCTCGAGATTTTTACGGAAATACACGTTTTAGGTGTCGCTGAATCCGAAAAAGTGGTTTTCGCAATGCCGTCTGTCTGTTACTGGCGCTGGAGCCTAGACGGTCGAACGAAAATGAATGAAATCTCGTACTTAGGCATTTTATCATACTGAGCAGAGTATACATAGAAATGGTTGACATTGCTCAATAATTAAGAGCAGTTTATTCCACGCATTTTTAACAACAATCCGATTTTCTCGAAAACGGCTCTAACGATTTTGATCAAATTTCGTACAGTTACTTGAATTTACGTCTTCAATAACACTGTATAGTTCATATTTCTCAAAAAATGAATATAAGGCTAGTTTATTCTAGGCAACTTTAACAATAATTTGATTTTCTCAAAAACGGCTCTAACGTTTTTGATCAAATTTCGTAAAGTTACTTAAGTATACATTTGCAATAATACTACGTATTTCATTTTTTCAATGAATGAATATAAGGCTAGTTTATTCTTGGGCAACTTTAACAAAAATTGGATTTCCTAAAAACAGGCTCGTACGATTTTCATTTTCTAAAGATAACTAAACGACGCATTAGTACCCATATATGAGAAAGGTTGTACATTGTATGTTGTACCGATTTTTTAAATGATGCTTCGGGCGAAGCATAATTGTGTACCGTACACAACTTCTTGCAATTCATGAATGGCCAGATATTAAAGATTGAGAAAACAAACATCACTATTATAGATGTAAAAAATCGGTACAACATACATTGTACAAACTTTCTCATATACGTACTAATGCGTCGTTTAGTTATCTTTAGAAAAATAAAATCGTATGAGCCTGTTTTTAGAAAATCCAATTTTTGTTAAAGTTGCCCAAGAATAAACTAGCCTTATAGTCATTCGCTGGGAAAAATGAAATACGTAGTATTATTGAAGACGTATACTCAAGTAACTGTACGAAATTTGATCAAAATCGTTAGAGCCGTTTCTGAGAAAATGGAATTATTGTTAAAGTTGCCTAGAATAAACTAGCCTTATATTCATTTTTTTAGAAATATGAACTATACAGTATTATTGAGGATGTAAACTTAAGTAACTGTACGATATTTGATCAAAAACGTTAGAGCCGTTTTTGAGAAAATCGAATTGTTGTTAAAGTTGCCTAGAATAAACTAGCCTTATATTCATTTTTTGAGAAATACGAACTATACAGTATTATTGAAGATGTAAACTCAAGTAGCTGTGCGAAATTTGATCAAAATCGTTAGAGCCGTTTTCGAGAAAATCGGATTGTTGTTAAAAATGCGTAGAATAAACTACTCTTAATTATTGATCAATGTCACCCATTTCTATGTATACTCTGCTCAGTGTGATAAAATGCCTAAGTACGAGATTTCATTCATTTTCGTTCGACCGTCTGGGCTCCAGCGCCAGTAACAGACAGACAGACAGACAGACAGACGGCATTGCGAAAACCACTTTTTCGGATTCAGCGACACCTAAAACGTATATTTCCGTAAAAATCTCGAGGTCGAATTTTTTCGCGAAAACAATACTTTCTCCATACTTCGTATGAGAAAGTAAAAACATAGTTGAAGAAACAATTGAAATGATCGGTAGTAGATTATCCGATAAATTTTTGCCTATTAAAACTAAAGAAATATTGCAACTATGTAAAGATGAAGAAAAAAATAAATTTAGCAATGAAGTCATCGAATTTTATTCAACAGCAAGGGAGTATTTATGAAATTGGACTGAGCCATTAAAGCAGTATACATTTTAAAAATCTATTCCAAAGTGGGTTGATGTTGCATATTCTTGTGTATCGCTTGAAAGAAGTTGAATTAAATTTAGGGAAAATATTCTGTACGAACAATTTGTATTTTTGAAGAAAGTCATTAGCAATGAAACTGAAAACAATGTAAATTGGAAAACGATGAATTGCAACGAGAAGTGGATGACTATCTTTATGAAAATCGTATTTATCGAGCAAAAAAGTGAATTCATTAGAATTTCTTCATATCTGTTTGCAATTCTGGGTCACAATGCAGGCTGCGAAAGTTTTTTTCTTTATTAGACGCTCAATGGACTGATGAACGGAACAGATTAGAAATCAGTACAGTTAACACAATACTCATATGTGTCTTTAACTTAAAAGATCTAATTGTAAGTTGTTAAGAACTTATGAATTCCACAAAAGAAAATGAAGAAATATTAAAATATGCCCAAGGATCAGCCAAATATAAATGTAAAATTATATTGTAAGATTTTCATTTGATGAATGGAATTTTTTGTTTTAAAAATTCATAACTCATTAATTAATTCTTCATTTAATAATGAATGTTTTCTTAGGTGATAATGGTTCATATATGTACCTAGTATTTGATTTTTGTTGATTTTGTAATAACGATTTTAATTTTTAATATTTCATTCGGTCATGTAACTTTAAATTGATTTTTGTTTAGTTATAATCGTGCTTTTTCATGCTTAAAGACTTAAATTCACATATCTCTTGTAATTTTGAGTTTATAATGTAATAGTGATCAATATTATTATGTTAATACGATTTATCCATTACAACTTGTGTAATTTGTAATTATGGTATGCGATAACAATTTGGATGTTTCAAAGGGTAATACTCTATAAATAAGTATTTCTCAACCGAAAATCTGCCGTGGACCGGTAAATGTTGCGAACGTTCCACCAAGGACCAGTAAAATTTAGCAAACAACATAATTTTTATTTGCTTTCTTCAATGAAATTTCATCAAAAGATAAGAATAAAGTAAAGTCACATAACTTTTTAAACATTTAACTGTCAAAATAAGGATACATCTTAAACTTTCTACCTAAGTTTCGCAGATCGACGGTTGAAACACACTGCTATAAATCACAATTCATGTGCAAGTTTTGTTCCATTCGTATCAATAATATTTTTTATGTCGTAACCACTCATTCTGAACAATCTGTTAGATAATTGACTTCTTTATGTGATCATGATTTCAATTTCCTTAAGTGTAAAATACAATATGTTATGTATTTAATTTTAAGTGTATAAATAAAAATCTGATGTGGCCAACACATGACTTTCTCCATATTTGGGGTAGAGATAGTTACATTATTATGAATAGCATAATGAGGTTAAATTACCATTTCGTATCGTAAAAGTATACAGTCGTCCTTATTGCCGTAAATTATATTTTGAATATGTTTACAGAATTCACTGCTACATGGTGGTGGCGCCGTATACTGGAAATTACGAAAAATTTGAATATCTCCTAAATGGATGGTTCTACGAAAATTTGTTTCAAACAAGACCCGGAAGAAATATTCTCTACAACTTTGGCCCTCACGAAGATTACCAATAACGACGTTTTTAAGGAGATATTTGACGGAACCCGGAAAAACCGATTATCTTATGTAATAAAAAGCAATTCTCTGTCTATAACGCTAACTTTTCTGTCTATAACGCTAATAATTCGAGAAGTAATGAAGATAGAAACTCGAAATTTGGCAGGGATGCTTGATTAAGACTTTTTCAGGTGATGACGAATTTAAATCGCGAAAAAATTGCTTGGTTCGACTCCAATGGAGGCATTTCCATTTCCCATTACTTAACATGTAAAACTCGATTTTTCGACGTGCAGGCTTTTATTCATTTGGAAATTAAAATTAGAAGGAATTAACCTTCGGATTTGAGCCATTTTGAAGAAAAAATTATAGTTTCTTATTCTGTTCATATTTTTTCGCCCACAGTTCGAAATATCCCATGTTAAACGTTTAATTTACATATTTTATGGAAATTTTACCATTTTAACGGAATGTTGCCATGGTGACTAATTATATTGTTAGACCTCAAAATCCTATTGTTAAATCAATCCTTATAGGCGTAAGCGTGCTTTGAATGTTTTTAATACGAGATAGGGAGGGAGAGAGAGGGATTGTAACGGAGAGGGAGAGAGAGAGGGAGGGAGGGAGAGGTAGGGAGGGAGAGAGAGAGAGAGGGAGGTAAGGTTAACTACAGATATCCCGTCATATTGGCGGGCAATTACGCTATATGGGTATAAACGTGCTTTGAATGCCTTTAATACGAGAGAAGGGGAGGGGAGGTATAGGGGGGAGCGAGAGGGAGGGGGAGAGAGGGAAGTAGAGGGGGGAGGAGGAAAGAGGGGAAGGGGAGAGTGGGGGAGGGGGAGAAATGAGGAGGGGGAGGGAGAGAGAGGGTGTGAGAGGGAGAGATGGTGTAAGATGGGGGGGAGGGAGAGGGTGTGAAAGGGGGGGGAAGGGAGGGAAAGAGAGGCAACTATTTTAAGTTTAACTAAAGATAGCCTGTCAACAACAGAATATTCACTAGAAATGTTGTATATGGCAAAATATTTCATATGTAGAAGTGTGATATTAATTATTTTAAATGAAAATAATAATAATCTGTCTATCTATAATTCTTCCATTGATGTTTCAACGGGCATTACACCATCTACTATATATTTTAAAGAGTTTGTATGTTGTGCTGTAGTAGCTTCACTAAATCCGTTGAAATTCAACGGGAAATTCTGCTAGTTTATAAATAATTCCTAAACAATAACTGCTATGCAAAATTGTTTCAAATAAAAGTTGAAGGAAATTACATTCTCTATAACATTTGTATAGAAATGTATATATAATAATGATGTTTTAACGGAGAAATATCGCAAAAACCGAATCGGGTTACGACTAAACCTCGACTTCCGGTTAACCGTTATTGTCCAAAAACTAATCAGTTCTTTGTGTTCATGCTAAAGTGTTATATTTGAAATTTGGTATTAATATGACAAGTACGTTTGAGTTAGAGCGCCCGCAATCACATACACACACACACGCACGGCCATAATTTCGAAAATAGTCTAAACGTGTTCTAGGGACCCCAAAACGTGTATTTCCGTTGAAATCTCGAAGTCGATTTTTTTCCTGACCACAATACTTTCCCATTACTATGTACATACGGAGAAAGTAAAAAGGAAAGACTAGCCGTCCAGGATTTTGTCCCGGTCATGTTAGATTATGTTCCGGATTTGTCCCGGTTTTTCTTCTTCAGAAATCGTTTTGTCCCGGTTTTGATCCTTGAACATATGGTAGTCCTAATTATGCATGGTATTTCATTTCTACAATAGAAGAACATAGTCCAGAACAAAACCATTAATTTCAGCCAGCGTCAGAAGTTTGGATGCACTTCAATAAGGAATGATTTACAAAGAATCTTCCGAACGGAGAAAAAGTATAAATCGCTTCTATATATATAGCAAAACTAACGGAACTCTCCTCTGTTACACTCATAATTTTTCCCAAACAAACCCAAATGGCCCAGTCCATAAGAAATCTAGAAAAAATGTCAAGTTCTTAAGATGATACAACGTATGCAGTGGACAGTAGTATGAATCATCCAAAATGATATTTACATCACCAAAATTACAAGATCTGAAAGCATAAATACATAGAAATTTCAACAAACCATCCTACTACGACCAAATGAGTCACCGTCTGCGCGCTTTTCGTGGTGGTTTTAAGCGGATGACGGGTTACAAACGGGAAGAGAATTCATTCGGTAGTCGCGCCCCATGGTTGCGATCAACATAAATAGCTTCTTTCCGGCATCGTTCCTTACTATTTCACGCCCTTCCTCTCAGAACCTTCCTTCCCCTTTCCCGTTACTCTCCTTTACTTGCATTCCAAGACTTCCAACTAAGGAATCGTTGGAACCGCTGACGGAAGATTCCCTCCCCTCCTCTCTCTCTCTTCCTATCTCTTCTATGTCTCTCTCTCTCTTTGTAAATTTTCATTTACTTTTAAAAATAGTTCCTCGATGTATTTCAGTTTGTACCAGCGCACAAGCTGTAAACGCCACTCCGCCTCTATAATTAAACGGAACATATGTTTTCATTTTAAACACAAAAATTTTAAAAATTTTCGGTAACGAAAACGTTTCTCCCTTATTTATGACTTAGATAGTAAATGAGGCAGCGTCGGTGATAATTTGTATATATGTGAATATCATTACGGTAATTTATAGCCATTATAAACATAACAGGCAAACTTTGAAGCATTTAACATAGGAAAGTAATACCGTGCCAAGCATAAAATGTTTTCCAATTGAGGCGAGTCGTTATGGTTCTCATCGTTCTGTCATCTTCTAGAATATATATGAATTTCTCTTCTCCAAACGACACAAGCTGACCTCGAACGTGACGAACGCAAAGTCGAAAGGAAAAAGTATTTAAAATTGCCTCTAAGAAGATTTTAACTTCTATCGAAATTTTTGGTTCGTATAGAATTCGCAGTTACAACTAATCAGCAAGTTTTAGTAGCATCAGATCGCAAGAAAACTTAGAGTAAGATCAGAATCATTCTGCAGGTTAATCGGACGTCTTGCAGCAAATTCTCTCTGAAAACTCGCCAGAGCTGCGAACAAATGTGAGATTGTAGAGCAAAAAAACGAGGTCGCGCGACTATGTTCCCCTCATGTGAATACATAGTAGAAATCTTTGCTCCAGGCGATTTCTTACGATACATGAATGAAGACATGGCTATTACATTGCCAAGGTAGTGAAATCATACACGCGCAGATACAATACGAAACGACTTTTTAACTCAAAAGGGAAGAGTCTCATGATCGGGTAATGGATTTCTTGGTAGCACGTAGTACTCTTCACCCTTTTGGGAGTAACTGACATATAGTATATACAATAAATGGGTTTATTCATATTAATTTACTTCAATTTCTTTTAAGTGCACTATAACCAGACTCAAAATATCTGATGTGGCCAACATATGACTTTCTCTCGAGAATAATTTTAAAACATATTCAATAGTCTTCACTTAATAAAAAAAATCTGATGTGGCCAACATGAGTTTCTCCATATATTGGGTATGGATATTTAAATTATTATGAATAGCATTATAAGACAAAATTATTATTACGTATGGTAAACGAATACAGTCGTCCTTATTGCCGTAAATTATATTTCGAATATCTTTACAGATTCACCGCTACATGGTGGTAGCGCTGTATACTGGAAATTTACAAATAAGCAACATATCTCCGAAATGGAAGGTACTACGAATATTTGTTTCAAACAAAACTTGGAAGAAATATTATTTTCTACAACTTTGGTCCTCACGAAGATTACCAATAACGACGTTTTTAAGGATTTTTATAAACAATAATTGCTATGGAAAATTGTTTCAAATGAACGTTGTAGGAAATTACATTCTCTACATTTTTTAATGGCCGATGTATACTATAATAACGTATTACCGGAAAATTATCGCAAAAAACGAATCGAGTTTCGAATAAACCTCGACTTCCGGTTAACCGGTATTATCCTAAAACTAAACAGCTCTTCGAGCTTTTACCAAAGCGTTATATATGAAATTTGGTAATGATATGGCAAGTACTTTTCGAGTTAAAGCGCCCACAATCACATACACAAATTCCGAAAAGTCTAAACGTGTTCTAGGGACCTCAAAACGTATTTCGCTTGAAATCTCGAAATCGATTATTTTCATGAATACAATACTTTATACTACGTATATGGAGAAAGTAAAAATCTGATGCGGCCAACACAACTTTCTCCATATTTGGGGTATAGATATTTAAATCATTATGATTAGCATTAAAAGGCAAAATTAATATTTCATATTGTAAAAGAATACAGTCGTCCTTATTGCCGTAAATTAGGCATATTTTCAATATGTTTACAGAATTCACCGCTACATGGTGGTGGCGCCGTATACTGGAAATTACGAAAAATTTGAATATCTCCTAAATGGATGGTTCTACGAAAATTTCTTTCAAACAAAACCTGGAAGAAATATTATTCTCTACAACTTTGGTCCTCACGAAGATTACCAATAACGACGTTTTTAAGGAGATATTTGACGACAACCGAAAAAAACCGATTCTTTATCAATAATTCCTAAACAATAACTGCTATGTAAAATTGTTTCAAACGAAAGTTGTGGGAAATTACATTCTCTATAACCTTTGTATAGAATTGTATATATAATAATGATGTTTTAACGGAGATATCGCAAAAACCGAATCGGGTTTCGAATAAACCTCGACTTCCGTTTACCCGTTATTGTCCAAAAGCTAATCAGTTCTTTGTGCTCATGCTAAAGTGTTATATATTAAGTTTGGTAAGGATATGGCAAGTACTTTTTAAGTTAGAGCGCCCACAATCACACACACAGACAACATTCCGAAAATAGTCTAAACGTGTTCTAGGGACCTCAAAACGTGTATTTCCGTTGAAATCTCCAAGTCGATTTTTTTCGTGATCACAATACTTTCCCAATACTACGTATGGAGAAAGTAACAAGAGGGGAAGCATAAATGAATTGAAATGTCAATTTTTACTTTCTCCATACGTAGTATAGGGAAAGCATTTTGATCACAAAAAAAATCGACTTGGAGATTTCAACGGAAATACACGTTTTGAGGTCCCTAGAACACGTTTAGACCATTTTCGGAATGTTGTCTGTGTGTGCGTGTGTGTGATTGTGGGTGCTCTAACTCAAAAAGTACTTGCCATATCGTTACCAAATTTCAATTATAACATTTTGGTATGGGCACAAAGAACTGATTAGTTTTTGGACAATAACGGTTAACCGACAGTAGCGGTTTATCTAAACCCGATTCGGTTTTTGCGATATTCCTCCGTTAAAATATCATTATTGTATATACAATTCTATGCAAAAGTTATAGAGAATGTAATGACCTACAACTTTCATTTGAAAGAATTTTCCATAGCAGTTATTGTTTAGGAATTATTTATAAAGAATCGGTTTTTTTCGGTTGTCGTCAAATATCTCCTTAAAAACGTCGTTATTGGTCATCTTCGTGAGGACCAAAGTTGTAGAGAATAATATTTCTTCCGAGTTTTGTTTGTTACAAATTTTTGTAGAATCATCCATTTTCGTAATTTTTCTTAATTTCCAGTACACAGCACCACCACCATGTAGCGGTGAATTCTGTAAACATATTGAAAATATGCCTAATTTACGGCAATAAGGACGACTGTATTCTATTACAATATGAAATATTAATTTTGCCTTTTAATGCTAATCATAAGGATTTAAATATCTATACCCCAAATATGGAGAAAGTCATGTGTTGGCCACAGATTTTTTGTGTCCATTGAGATGAAAGATGTGACAGATCAAATTGATTCAACCTATCTATTGTCTATTTCCCCACTGCCCTCCATTCGAACCTTTCCTAATACTCTTTCCACACCAAATTCTTCGATTCTGCGGATAAGGTCCGTGAGGCAAGGGAAAGAAATATTCTCTCGGGGTAGGAATTTTCAGATTAGAGGATCGTAGACAGTGTCGGATTCAATAGTGGAAGGGGCGATGATCAATATGAAAAATTTCTGGATCCGCCCCTGGCCGTATTTAATGAAGCTATTTCCGTGACTGAAGTTTAAAATTTTCTATGGTAAACTGAACTTTTATTAGGGATACATCTGTAAAACATAATAAAGATATTTCTATAGATTGTGACGTTGAAACTGAACTTTTATGTAAAGAACTTCTTGATGATTTTCCTTAATAAACCAGACAGTAATCCAGAATTTGCTACTTTTTATGGACAACAAATGCCAATTGATTTGGGCTCGATAATAAATGGTCACTAAGTACACCATATTCAAGCCGTATTTTAATAGAAGCAAAAACTGGCGATCCTGATCGTGTGATGTGACTCGTTCTCGTCTCGTATTTCAACAAAAGCCTCAATTATAAAACGCTAAAATGGATTCGTCCGTTCGATACGGATGTGGACATAAAATTTGCGATTTGAGTTTTCCCAGAATCCTATTAAAAAATGTACAGTAGGCCCTCGCTATCCGCTGTTTTTCTGTCAATTACTTTTCCTCTCTGCGGTAAATTGTGATAGTATTTACACCATAGGCACGTCAGGTAAGTTGTGCAGCTGTGCCGTTATTTAAGAAGGTTTTTATACTATTTCAAAATAAATTATTGAAATTAAAATACATGATAGGAAAGTATGTAATTAAAACCATGTAGCCTCTTTCTGCAATTTAAGATTAGTTTCCTCGCCACTAAATTTCAAACAAATTAAGATTATGAAAAATAACTTTTTTCAGACAAAACCCAAACTCCGCTCTCGTACTATCGGGAAACGAGACGCACACGCTATTTCTCAGCTGGTAATAGATAATATAACACAATCGAAAGGCCAGA
Organism: Uropetala carovei; assembly: GCA_036926305.1. Classification (NCBI taxonomy): domain Eukaryota; kingdom Metazoa; phylum Arthropoda; class Insecta; order Odonata; family Petaluridae; genus Uropetala; species Uropetala carovei. Next base: position 916,218 of record JAXCHB010000127.1, read on the forward strand.
TTTCACCCGAAATGCATTCAGTGGCATGTATGTCGTGTTCTGCATAGACATACGGATAGACAGGTGGAATAACTATAGGTACGAGTATACAATAGACCAGGGGTGGCCAAACCGCGGCTCGCGAGCCACATGCGGCTCTTTTAATTTAGTATGCGGTTCTTTTTAATTTCCATACGGAGGAGTGTCGACGTTTTTCACTATGGAAAACAATGCCGTAGTGTGACTTGAGAGGTGCTAGAAATGCCTAAGGACATACATTATATATGAATTGCTTTGGATAGAGATTACGTATTAATATTCGTAAATTAAAGAGAACAAATTGACAAACTGTGTCATGCGGCTCTCGAACTTCTGAAGATTATCGTATGCGGCTCCGAAGGTAGGTAAGTATGGCCACCGTTGAAATAGACGCTTTATTCTACTGGAAAAAAAATGGACATAACAGTATCCCCAACACGAAATCTCATGATTATTCAATCACTGCGCATGCAACAGTTCCCTATATTTATTCGAGAAAGAGTAAATATCTTATATGTATGTGTTATATCCACCCGTAATGCTGAAAAACAGAAAGACTAATGATATGCAGCAATTTTTCCGAACTAGTAGAAGATATGGATCGAGCAGGAGTGAGTGTTATTATCTAATAGTGACTAACTTAAGAATTACAAAAGGTTAACCTGAACAAGTTTTTCACATAATCTTCAAAACTAAATATGGAATCGCTTCCCCGATATGTAAACGTACATCGAATGCCAAATCTCATTAACAGAAAGATAACGTACGGTTTTAGGGCAAAGAGGGTAGACTATGTCGCGAGAAAAACTTTCCATTTCTACCATCTCTCTTTCCATCCCTGCACGCCTCACTGGCGCATCTTCTCCAAAAACCTTCCACGGCGGTGTGACCGATTTGTCTCGGTGAATCTATTTCGAATCTGGCGCTGGGTGCTTCAGATCCCTAACGAGACGCACGCCCCAGCGCCGTCGTCGTGTGGCCAGAAGGGCGGGGCCTAATTACTTCCGAGGGAAATAAATTCAGCGGGGAAGTGAAAAAGACCTTACGCCGAGGAATATTATATTCGAGTTTCTATTATAGGTACGATGCCTCTGCTACATTAGTCATTGGTGAAGTACTTTACTTTTATATGCTGAAATCTGTGAATATCACCGACACCGCCTACTATTTCATTTATTAAAACTGACGGCTTTGCTGAAGTACTTACATGGAAGGAGGACAATTAACTGCGGGTAACGTGACCAGGATATTTTGATAATCTATCCTGCTCGATGAATTATTAATTTGATTAACATTTTTCAGATGCCATTACAAATCATTTCACCTACTTTCTCAAACTTAACAATTTAAAACAAGATCTTGGAAAATACGGAAACAGTTTTTCTTATTTGAGATAACGTCACGTCGCATAACAATCGGTCTACGATTTCACGCTATATGGAGAAACAAAGAGATAATTAAAAAATCTGATGTGGCCAACACATGACTTTCTCCATATTTGGGGTATAGTTATTTAAATTATTATGAATAGCATTATAAGGCAAAATTATTATTTCGTATCGTAAAATAATACAGTCGTATTAGTCCTCCACCACATGAAAGTTAGAAAAGGAATGATATCGTTGAAAGCTCAAGCCATTGACAGCTACAATTTGAATTTTTCCGAAGAAAAAGATATGAGGAGAGTTATGGTGTTCTAAGAAAGACACAGTGGGGCATATTTTCTCAGGTCTGCTAATTACAATGCTGAAGGGGATGATGGTGATGGTAAGGGCATGGATTTTTTTCTCGGCACAAAAGCAGAATACGGCTCCTTTCTAGGTCTTTGTAAAACGACCCTTTTGCCTGCGTTCAGATCTTTCTATATTCTGTTGGTCGGTTTCTGCCTACTGTGGTTGACCCGGATATTGTCGCAGTTGGTGTCCCCATAACCCTCACCATAAATGTCGTATGTGGATAACAATAGTAGCAGAGAGGAAAGGGATAGGCATCTTTCCTTTGAAGCAAACCCGCTGGTTTTTCCAATGGAAATTCCTGGTCTTTTCGTTGGTCCGTACTTTGTGGATTGAGATCGAACCGAAACCGAACCACTTTTGGAAAAAATTACGGTTCGGTTTTCGGTTCATTGAAAAATTAATCAGTGGTTTCGGTTCGGTTCGCGGTTCAGAAAAATGACTGCGGTTCGGTTTGCAGCTCTGCTTGAAAGATATACTCGATTTTTGCCACCAATCTCACGGGTTTAAACCGGACAGCGGTCAGGGGCAAAACCCCTTTACTTAAAGAAACCTCTAGCGGAAGGAATTGAACTATATGATCATACGACTTGAGTGTATAGTCCGATAAAATTTGTTACTAAAAAGAATACTTTAAACTTTAGTATATGTACATAGAAACATAAATATTTACAGATAATTATTCAGTTAACTGCGTATGGGAAGCGTTTCTAAAGATTTATTCAAAGCAGGTAAATCTTCATTTCATCGTTTGAATGCTTGAATCTTACATTTTAGTAAGTAGAACCATTATATTATACATCTATAATGCTTATTAACGCAAACAGTCTCACGTATAAATTTCAAATTAGATGAGAATAGGGACATAAGTTAGCATTTTGACACATTACATGGTTATATTCTCTTCATTGAAATAATGGAAGTGGAACAATATACCTCTGTGAAGTCGATTTTTTTCGTGATCACAATACTTTCCCTATACTACGTATGGAGAAAGTAAAAACATTCACTATACCTTCATTCCTCCCTTTAACCGATTTCAAAAATTTTTTTTTTGATATTTTTACTTTCTCCATACTACATGAGAAAGTATTGTGATCACGAAAAAAAACGACTTCGAGATTTACGCGGAAATACCCGTTTTGAGGTCCTTAGAAGAAGTTTGGACTATTTTCGGAATGATGTGTGTGTGTATGTGATTGTGGGCGCTCTAACTCAAAACGTACTTTCCATATCGTTACCAAACTTCATATGTAACACTTTTGCATGAGCACAAAGAACTGATGAGTTTTTCGACAATAACGGTTAACCGGCAGTCGCGGTTTATTCTAAACCCGATTCGATTTTTGCGATATTCCTCCGTTAAAATATCATTATTGTATACACAATTCTATGCAAAAGTTATAGAGAATGTAATTACCTACAACTTTCATTTGAAAGAATTTTCCACAGCTGTTATTGTTTAGGAATTATTTATAAAAAATAATCGTTTTTTTCGGTTTCCGTCAAATATCTCCTTAAAAACGACGTAACTGGTCATCTTCGTGAGGACCAAAGCTGTAGAGAATAACATTTCTTCCAAGTTTTGTTTGAAACATATTTTCGTAGGACCACACATTTCGGAGATATTTAACATTTTTCAGTTTACAGCGCCACCGATATGTAGCGGTGAATTCTGTAAACATTCAAAAGACAGTATTGATGCGCAATTGAAATTACCTTTTGCAGCGTAAGAATCGCTATCAACAATTCGAAAATTTTATCATAGGAACGGAAACAACGGTATCACTTAGCGACGTACAATAAAACTCGTTTAATACGTATTTGACAGGACCGATTCATTGCTTCGTTATAAGCGTGACTTCGTTATATACGAGGAACATTGTTTTTGGCCTATACAACCCATATAACACGTATACACATACAGTAAAAGCTGTGCTATCCGGCTATTTAGAACCGGCCACCCTTAGATACCGGCAATTACACAAATACAATTCATTTTGTATTTCTTTTTATTTTTTTTTTATGAATTTTTGTGTGAATTTTATGTGAAATACCACAACTTCCACTTTAAAATTTCTTAAAATATAAGATGTACATATTACGCATTTACTCCGTATACTTCTGTGGCTGCCGAGTAAGCATGGCGTTTTAATTTACGTAAGCCATTTGCATTGTCTAGATGTTTTGGTGTACTTCTACAACTGCCAGTTTTGTCGCTTTTTATTATTTAAAAAATTACCCATCCATTGAATATGGCATCGAAATAAATACCTAAAAGCAAGGAACAGGAGAGAAAAGGTTGTTTTAACTCGAACACAAAAGCTGGAGCTGATCAAACGAATTGAAAAAGGAAAAAATAGAGCAGCCATAGCAAAAGAATTCAACATCGTATCTTCCACGCTCTACGATATCAAGGCTTATAAGGCTAAATTAATGAAATTGTGTCATCTTCTGAGACGAGTAAATCAATTAATAAACATCATACGCTTCATATGCGAAAAATTGAGGAACTGGATAAAATATTATATGACTGGTTTCCACAGAAATTTTCAGAAGAATTAAATAATTTCGTCCTTTTCTAATAGTAAATAAAGATAAATAAGAAAGATATAATCCAATAAATTCAATTTTGGGAACAGGTTCAATGCTGTACTCCCCAAACTTCCAGGACGCCCTACACTTCTCAATAGTCTTTTTGTTTTGCATGTAAGCGTAGCAACGTATTAAATAAGAATGGGTAAATAGTGTCCATATCTAACTACGTGTGGAAGAATTAAAATGGAAAATGCAAACCCCATGCATAATTATGTCTGGGGAGTACGATAGTGAACCTAAGCCCAATTTTGTTTGGTTATTGCCAAATTCACTAAGTTAGGATTTAAGGAATAATCGTACCAAATTTGGTTATTCTAGCTTTTATCGTTTAGGAGTTCCATGAACAAACGCTTCAAAATATATTATACTATATAGCTGAAACGCCCGGTTTCGCTCGGGAAAGAGTGGCAAACGATTTTTATTGTTTGGGGCAAACGTTCCCCATTCCTTAATTACGCAAGCGATGCTTACATTAACATTTACTATTTTATGTATTGTATATTGTCAAGTTTTCCCATTAATATAATTACGCATTAACGTCTTACCTAATATTCACATGGATAAATGCACTGAAGCCTTTAAAGCAGCAATAAAATTATGTGGATTATGTCATTAGTATTAGCCAAAACGTAAACAATAAAAAACATCTTGGTTACCGAACAAATGTAAGTAGACGTATCGATTTATGTTGCGATAAATCTTTCAATGTTAATGGTAAAAAATAACAATGTTCTAATATTCCTTAAAAATCATTTGACTCACATTAAAGGTATTCATAGACTATATTTAGGCATATTTTGGCGTTAGCTATTCTTCCTCTACGGCGTGCACGCCGTGGATTTTCCTTGCATTAATCTTTACGTGTATATCTCCCTTTGAAGAGGACAACAATTAAGAAATTTAGCTTTGTTGCCACCTGGAAAATGGTCATCTAAACCGATAAATTTTGCGCTTAAAGGAAAATTTCGAGCGATTTAGCATGTAATACCACGAAACATGAACAGAATTAAAATATTCAGTCTTTCGTGCGTAAAATAATCCATTTCCTTGATCGTAAGTTAATATTTAGGTATATTTATATCCACATTAGTGAAGGGCTGCATGGCATTTTGGGGTTTCTCCACACCATTTCCCACGAATTCTTATGGAAATAGTATTTTATTGGTCCCATGTGGTATAAGAGACCCCATGGTCTGCAAACCTAGACCACGTTCTTCCTTTGGTCCATAGGATGGCCAATGAAACTTTTGAATTCGATAGCTTCAACGGTGTAAAAAGATATAACGGATGGAACTCACAATTGGAATATGTACTCTATTCACAATTACTAATATTCGTTACCTTTATCAGGGTATCCGCATCCAGTATGAATAGCTTGTCGCACACCGGAAGCCTTATGATAATAGCCAACTAGATAGGGAAATTTATCTGAGGCACCCTTAAATAATTTCAAATTAACCTACACCTCATTTTTACAGCAAAATTCCTTTTATAGGAAGATCTTGATTTATGAAGCGCGGTGCAAAATATTACGATAGTGACATCTATATGCATCACCGTTAACGAAACATCGAAGAAAAGCCGCACGAATAAGCCTTACAGATATCTTTTAATTCATGAAAGTAATTTAATAGTATAAAAACATTGTATTATTTGATTAAAGATGTCGTTAAAACAAAAAATCATTAAATATCATAATGTAAAATTTTATTTCCCACTGTTGTGAAATATTGTTCTTAATTTTGCATAGCAATGTTTTATTTTATATGGGTCCGAATCGTCCAAATGAACATTTCACAGGCACCATTGTTAAAATTGTATAATTTATTGTGTCATATAAGTAATTTCATTTTCCAGAGTTTGACTGTGTTATAAATCATGATATATTAAAATAAGGGTGAAATATCCTCCATAAAGCATATAGCGAGCCTAGATCTTCATTTTTTACTGCAGCTGTTATGTGACGCTTGGGGTTTGGGAAGGGGTGACTGAGTAATGTGAGGTCAGCAGTAGGGGGACCACACTACCTTGCTTTAGATGTGCCCTGATAGTGCTTATAGTTATTTAGTTTAATTATTTTGGAAATCATCTCCACAAAAAATGTCCGGCGTACGACAAGCTACTCATGCTGGAAGCTGGTACACTGACAAAGGTAACAGAAGCACTCGAATAATTGCGAATAGAAAATATTCCCATAGCGAATCCCATCTCAGCTGTTCAACTCATGCACTGGTGAGGAGTGTGAGGGTGGCTGTTATTGATGATCAGGTTTGGTCGGGGGTGAAGTTCATCGACCTGTCTGTCTCATTATTTACTTATAAATTATCATGAAATGGTTTAAAAATAGTTAATTGTTGACACTGGCGTGAACAATTTCAACTTAATTCTGCAGTCGAATAATAGTTATCTACCTGAATGTGGTCCATAACAATTTTACGTCAAAGTTGACAGTTAAAAGAATTGTGTATTAGATAGCCATCCTTCAAATAGTACAATAACTCTTGTCCAATACTTAGCCTTCATAAATGGGTCAGCTAGGGTTATGGTTTTCTTACTGTAATTATCAGTTTGTGTTTTCCTTTTGCAACTGGTTAGGCTAAAATTTCTTAAGCGAAATAGAGCTGGGTTTTGAAATTTTTAACCGAGAAGTCATTGCATAGAAATTAGTAAATCATTGCCATCTTTGAAATACTCAGTTTATTAAAAATCCATTGTTTCAACTAAGAACTTACATAAAAATTCGTTTTGATGCCTGACTATCTACAGTAATTGTTTCCAAATTCTAAACAAAATATATTTAACATTGGTTTAAATTTTGAATTCCTTTACTTTAGCACACTATACACAGGTACAGTAGCATAATTTAAGACCACAATTGTAAGGTGATATTTATAAACATGTTAGTAAAAATAAATCTACTAAGCATATTTGATGAAATAATTGAGCACAAATTTTTATTTGCAGTAAATATTGAAGGTTTCGTATTATTGTATCACTTACCTTTAGCAGTCATTATAAAACTTTTACTGGTAATGCATTTGCCATTCTTGTTGCACTTACATTAGGGAAGGAACTGAACAAGCAGCTAGAAGACTGGCTGGGAGCAGCTGAACTTTCTCACGGACCTGCAAGAGCAATCATAGCACCGTAAGTTAATTATTGTAGATGTTTCTATTGATTTAAAAAAATATAAACTTGCAACACCCAAATAATATTTCTTTGATATAAAGATAAAGTTATTCAATAGTACAGCCAATTTTAGAAGAGATACACTTCAATTAATAATAGATTCTTAATTTTCATTAAATTGATGCTCAAGTTGAATTATTGTTTTCAAATGTTGATGTGTATATTCAGCTTATTATTATTATTTTTTGCTGCCCAAATATAGTGAGGGCTGCCACTATGACTGCTGTTATATATAATTTTCAATTTTAGTGAATTTTATCTTGGGTTTAACCTCAGTATTATTTTTAACACAGCATTTGAAATTACAAAGACCTTGTATCTTTTCATGACACCAAATTTATTGTTGTATGTTTTCTATTTAAGATGTTTTAATTTACAGGCATGCTGGGTACCAATATTGTGGAGCATGCGGTGCTTATGCTTACCGACAAGTCAGCCCTCATGTTGTGTAAGATAATTCTTTGTCTAATAAGAAATCCATAACTACACCCAGAAATTAAATATTTTATAGCTGTTTAAGACAGCATGTGTAAAATTATTGCAGTATTTACTTTAGCAACATATTTACAATAACAGTATTCTACCGCTAAGCCTTTATTATGTACTAGCAGAAACTTCCCGTTGAATTTCAACGGATTTAGTGAATCTAAAACTTCGACCGTGTAACATGTAAACATCGTAAGAATAAGATAGTACACAGTTTTAACCGTTGAGTAAGGCAAAAATGAAGGAAACCTGTTAGCAATTACCTATTTAGATGAGTGAAAGACGAAAATCTAGCACTGAAAAATCGAAAATTACGTGTACACTTGTGGGAAAATAATTATTGAGTTAAGCACCCCCCATCCCCAATTTTGTTTATCGCCATATAGCCTGTTATGCGCAGGATAAAATTATTTACCTATGCGAATTTTTGTGACGATATCTTCAAAGGTTTGAAAATCACAATTTGTGGAAAATCTACGCCTAATTATTTAAGTTACTTATGTACGTAGTTTTATAAACAGTTTGCTTTGGAGAACTCTATGCCACACTTTGTTTCTTTCTTCGCTACTTTAGTTTATATTAGGTATATATTACTTTTAGTTAATATTACGTATCGTTTATAACGGTTGTCACGTAAATTGTTAATCCAACAATACGCTCATTCCCGTGTTATTTAAATGGGAAAAATTAAAAGAGAAAAACATTCTTAATATAAAAAATGTAGTTCAAATCACTTTAAAAGTTCTCCCATTTTCTTTAACTTTATATTGCGGTTAAAATGGCACCTTCTTCTTGCTTCTATGTTTTGTAGTTGCTATAAATGCACAAACACTCATCAAAATATTTATAGTAGAGATTAGAAGATAATTCAATTAAAAGCAACAAATACTTGGTTTCCATGTAAACAAATTAAAATCGTACACAGAAATTGACAAACGATATTAAGTTAAAATTTTGCCCATATAAATGCATTGAACTCTCGATTTCGGCGACAATGGGAGTTGTCATGGTAGCTTATAATTGGTATTGTAGTAAAACTGATAAAATCACGTATTTTATTGATTCTAACCGCATTTCTACGCGAATTCGACCAGAATTCGGAATCTGTCTTCTATAAAGATAAACTTCTTTCCCGCAAAAAAGTATCCAAGTCTCAAGTTCATACCGTTATTTTAAGTATTTTTAAAGTGCAAATTAAAAGTAGTCTACACACATCCCTGTATTTCAGTTGCAGGACGCGGCAAAATACGTGACATTCAATAATTAAATCGTTCGCCATTTCGAATCAAATTGACGGACAGAAACAAAACCTTGACCATTCACTAAGTTAGGATGTAAGGAAGAATCGTACCAAATTTGGTTATTCTAGCTTTTATCGTTTAGAAGGAGTTCCATGGACAAACACACAAACCAACAAACACACCCTTCAAAATATATTATAGGAGATATTGAAAATCTCAGTTATATGGCTTATAAGAACATATGCTGTTGATTTTTTCTTTACTTTAGAGAAATTGTTATCATTTATTAAAAGGTAGAACAAAACTTTAGCCATGCATAATATCTTTAAACTTAAGAATAATGTTAGCTTAATGTGACACCAACTTCATGTTAGTCATTTCTTGTTATTCTTTTTAAGTCAGCTTTTTGCTGCGAGGTGCTGAATAATTTACTACCTTTTTTTGTGAATGACTTTACTAAGATACTGAATTATGTCAGAGAATTTTTTTCATTCCTTGCTAGGTCATAGTTCAATGGCGGTCGGTGACCCATTGAGTAAGGCAAGCAGTGGCACAGTTTTACTTTGTTACTAATTGGTCATTTTGTGAGGCTCGCCTCGTCATTCATGTATCTCATTTGGAAATAAGCTACGAGTATAACAAATAATGGTACATCTCGTTTGAAACATTTATTTCTCACTCTCTGTTTCCAATAATTTTAATCAACAGAAATATATTAAATTACGCTTCAGAAATATCATAACCATGCAATTACTTCTACAGCTTCAACTAATTGTTGGCATTCCAGCTTGAACAATGTTTTTTTAGTTGCAAAATCTTGATAATTTGAAAACGATTTCACCAATAATTTTTTAATACACAATGCTCATTATCCTCACACATTTTTAGGATTAAAGGTAAATAATGTTTAATAGGAGGAAGTACCGATGTAGCGCACCAAAAATAAACACTTTATAAATCACATGGAGGCCACAAAACAGCTAAACAAATACATCTCTAAAAATATGTAAAACAAAATTTCCCCGATAGACAATGCAGTATTTTCATGTCACGTTCTGTGCCACAGAGAAGCATTTTTCAAATTCTGCTTACTTCCCCCTCTTCCATTGGGCTGACATAGACCCTCCCCTCTTAACCCCGCTCTCTCATATCTGCGCCTATAACCACCATAGAAGCAAATCTGAAACTGCTTCGCGAGGCATGCTCAGTAACAACTGAATAATACAAATCGCAATCAAGTTAGTAGAAATTCATTCAAATGATGAAAATGCTAAATATATTTCTATCAATTTTATAATAGTAACTACAATTATTCTAAGTATTTTAAAAAGTTTATCGCGGTGTTGTTTCACTAAGCAAGCAGTGCTTGCGTTGCTTGCATAGACCGACCGCCCCTGTCATAGTTAAAATAATGAAATATTTGCAGGCGGCGAGTGTTCATTCTGGGACCATCTCACCATGTACGCCTTGCAGGCTGTGCCCTATCTGTGAATGCCAAGTACCGCACACCTCTCTATGACTTGGTCATAGACCAGCAGAGTGAGTGGAAATATCTTTAAATCAGGGATGTGCAACCTTTTAACAGGTTTTGTAGTTGTGAGTGCCATGGCAGGACATATTAGAAGTGCCTTAGCTGGCCTGGGTTAAGAAGTTGCATTGGAACTTACTCAGGAAATGTTTTCATTTTAAAAATGAAAAGTATGAACAATTTTCTAGTGTTATGACATCACCACACAGTTGTGTGTGTGTAACTTTAATTTAAAAAATATAAAATCGCTTGTATTAAATATCGCAGGCTTTTCATCAAAGCTTCATAGGCTGAACCTGTTCATGGGCTGCAAGTTGCACATTCCTGCTTTTAATAATATCTTTTTTTAATTTTTATAATCACTGGATTTGAAGACAAAACATTTGGATGAGAAACTTGAGGAATAATTTCCCTTATCATTACAATTTAATGAGAAAATGTTAATCTAAATGGAACTCGATGTCTTGCAACAAGAATAACTTTGTGAAGTTTATGACCTACCCAAAACCTGTACTTGAGAGCGACACTATATCTATCTTAAAAAGGTGAAAGGAATTCATTTCTTTATGCAATATATAGCAGAAAACAAAACTTCAGGAAAGTAGGCATTTTGTAAAGGCCATTGGTAGTTGTTTGGTTTATGAAATACAACTAATATTCTATTCTTTGACTATATTGTTGCAATCATGAATAAATGCCACTCATTCCTAAACATACTGTGAAGTACAAGTTTAAAAACAATCTGTGGTGAATCCTTTTCCTTGTGCAAATTAATGAAATTCTATTACCCAATAACTAGGGACTCTGCTCCTGAGACCTTTTGTGGCCAACCCTGTGCCAAACTTTACCTGCCTAATTTGCTATGTGGACTCACCTGATTGATTTTGCCCCAGAACCTCTCCATTGACTAATATTTGACAAAGCCAACGATAACTACTATCGCTATATTGGTAGTTACCATCCCTCCCAACTAATGTAATTTTCATCTCTCTATCCTCTCTCTCCATCCTTTCTACCATAACACCCGTGCAATTATAATGTTATAATGGTTCCATGTCGTTTCACCCAGAGCGATTTACCCATGGGACGTTTCACCCAAAGACGATTCACCCACGAGAGTTTTCACCCAAGGGTTTTTCACCCACAATCCAGTTCACCCACATACTGTTTCACCCAATGATATTTCCCCCATAAGTTCTTTTAAAACATCAGACCTTTTCACCCTTTCTCCGTCTGTGTGAGATCAATAAATATCTAGGTAACTGTTTAAGCTACGGCCGCCATATTTTCAGGGTTGATTTAGGGGCTCGACATACACATTCCCAATTATATTTTTAAATCTATATATAATTGACAATGTTTTGATTTTAAAATGTAATAAATGCAGATACATTTATTTCTTTAAATCAAAATCATTACATTGGTTTTAACAGTTTAGATGCGCTTATAAACAGACTTGGTCCATATATCTTAAGTTAAATCTTTCTAATTCTGATCAGAGAAAGAATTAAAGTTACATGTCGAAAAGTCTGTTTTTACATGTTATCTTATGTGAAAGGAGAGCGACTGTGGCAGTATTTCAAACAACTAATATGCAGTAGTTAATTTGAAATACCTTAAAAAGTTATATAATTCAGAAGTTCATTATGTTGGAATATGAACATTTCTTTCGTTTTCCCTTTTCCAATTCATTTATAAATTAAATAAATGGGATAAAATTTAATAAATATTATTTGAAAATTTTTCTCGACTTCCACTGATTTAACAGTTTTGAAGATTACAATCTGATACAGAGGGAGGTCATATGTTTTAAAAGAACTTACGGGGGAAATATCATTGGGTGAAACAGTATGTGGGTGAACTGGATTGTGGGCGAAAAACCCTTGGGTGAAAAGACCTGGGTGAAACGTCCCATGGGTGAATCATCTTTGGGTGAAACGTCTTTGGATGAAACGTCCCATGGGCGAATCGCTTTGGGTGAATCGTCCGGAGACGGTTATAATATTTTAAACATGAAGCCTGTAATTTGTGCGTGCATTCAGTATAGGGATCCCATTCGTCCTGGTTTTCCCGGGATAGTCCTGGATTTATAGATTTTACAGAGCTCTGTCCCGGTGTCCCGACAAAGTTGACTCGGGACACCAAATGTCCCGGTTTTTTCAAGAAGACATTGTTTCTCAAACATTTTCACCTGACAGCTGGCAACAGTGGATCGAATGCGAGTGTACGAGTATCTCGCGACAAAGTAGCACATGCTTGCCATTAAGTTTGGTGTTATATACCGGTTACATTTGATATGAAAACAATTTTAATCCTTAAAACGTCATAGCATCACCGTATTATTTTGTTGCGAGATACTCATATGGATTTGAGTTTCGTTTAATCATTGTTTCAGTTTGCATTGTCCGCACTGCATTGTTCACGTCTTTTTCTAGGAGGTCTACTTTCAACGTTCTATAATTTTTATATTTTTAATATAAAATTAACCCTTATTAAAAATGCAGAAGAGAAGATGCGTGTTTACTGACAGTTGAAAAGAGCAATTTCCATTCATAAAAGAAAGTATGTAATGTTAGTAGTGATTCCTCAAAAGTGGAGTGTTGCTTGTGCCGTGCTGTGTTTAGTGTTGGTCACGGAGGGAAGGCAGATATATTTGATCATGTCAGCACAAAAAACATATGAATGCTGTGTCTGCAAAAGCCTCCAGTCATTCATTCATTCATTTTAAATAGCTAGGGAAATAACTTATAGAATATAGATATGCATATAATAAATAATAGACTAAATATGTATATAATGCATACTTCTTAAAAAAGTCTCAATAAAAGTATCTCGCTCAAATATAATGCCCCTGGCATATAGATAGTCCCGGTTTTTGTTTATAAAATCTGGGATCCCTAATTCAGTACCATTCCTAACTGACACAATTCTCATCCCTCAACTTCTGTCGTATCAGGGTGCACTCACGTCTCAGAGCGTTACGGATTGAGAAAACTTTTATAATAGATAAAGAGATGTATAATTTTGAACTTTCAAAAACCTTTTTATTTTAAGATGTGAAATGTTTAAAATGCTGTTATAACTGTAATTTCTGTGTAATGTTATTGAATGGTTTGTTTTTAAGGCAACTCTAATGAAGACGTTCATCAATCTGAAACCAATGCACCTGATTATTTTTCATTTCTTTTTGCTCCCAGTATATGCTGAGCTAGCAGCAACGAGGCAGTTTGAGTGGATGAAGCAGTCTGTGGATGAAGATGAGCACAGCATTGAAATGCATTTGCCATATATCGCCAAAGTGATGGAGGAGTGAGTTATATGTGCAGTTTCAATTACAGTAGTAACTAACGTAAGCTAACTCAGGTGCATATTTGAAAGCTGTTTTATGCAAAGTGATACTTTTTATTAAGTCTACAAATATGACTTATTGAGTTATATTAAAGATGAATTGGCAATTTTTGTTTTTAATAGGCCAAATGGGCACTCTATTTGAGAAATATTTTAAATACATGCTACCTCTAAAATATTTTAGGGCAATTTTTAGAGAATCTGCGTAATGAAAGTTCAACTACCTAATTACTTATATGTATGAAGTATATTATGAATTTCACTGGAATATGAACTTAATGACAAATTAAACTATGATCTATGACAAAAGTCAAAATCTCTTGCTTACCAAGGTGTTATAGCACTATATTTTATAAATAAAAAGAATGCCAAACTATCAACTCAATTCTGGTCCAATCTGTGCCTCATTGCAGTTTCCTTGCTTCTTTTATTTGCCTCAAAATTGAGTATTTTATTTTCCTGAAAAAAGATATGTAATATCTATTTGTAAGACATAATACTGCATACTTCTATTATTGCTATTAATAATTTAATCACCCATTTTTAGTCTTATATTTCTTACTTAATCTTATTTTTAAACCTATTGGCATGGAATGATATGAATAGCTCACACAGCAAGTGCATTATTGGGATAAAATTATGCAACCTCTCTCTTGCGTCCATTTTTAGTTTGTATGTTTTTTCCTCTCTGTACCCACAAGATAGCCTACTTTAATTGCCAATACCTCATAATTTTTATTAGTGATGTACATACCGGGTACCCAGCATACCCGGCCATATTTTCAGTACCCAGAAATTACCTGGTGCCGGGTCCCTCACGAGCAAAAAAGGATAACAATAAAAACAAATTAAATGAAACTTAATATTTTACTTTTTAGGCTGCAAGAAACATTCAGAGAAACGATATTTTAATTATAATAAACTTTTAAAAAACCGATTACTCTAACAAAAGTTAAACTGAACCATGAAATGACATTTTACATAATATGCATAATTATACTTAACGACCGGTTAACAGTACCAGATAGTAAAATCTTATAAACTTTATAAAATCTTCTTAAGTAAAGAATGAAATAAAAGTGGTCAAAATTTCAATAATTAAATTTCAACAATGGGAGATTATGATGAAGAGACAATAGTTTTTTCGCATTTCGCAGGAGTTTATCCCTCCGCTCTTCGTATATGTTTCCTGCCTCGCTAAACACCCTTTCACTGGGTATGCTGCTTGGAGGTTATGACAAGTAACGTCTGGCCAATTTTGACAGTTCAGGAAAGATAGCTAGCTGCATTTTTTGCATACCAAGTTAAAGGATTTTCTTTATGAGGGATGTTAGGACATTTAAGAAAATTTTCAAATTGCCTCTCTTCTTTAGAATAAGACGTATTATCCTCAGTACGTAATTCTTCTTGTTCGCTTTCATTTTCAAACAAATTTTCATTTAAGCAAGCCCGCACATCTTGAACCAAATTGGTTCAACCTACCCAGCCTGGTAATTTTTCTTTGCTTCCCCGGGTACCCGGTATTTTTTAGTACCCGGTACATCACTAATTTTTATGGAACAAATATTTTATACATCATTTTGTCAGTATGACTATTTTGTGAATATCATGTACTGGAAATATAGGTTTGAATTATCCTTTACTAAATTTATGTTAAATGTTACTTAATAGTTTTTCTAAAGTTAATGAAGTAAGTGATTACCAATAAAGTTATAACAAGTCAGACTAAAATGGAAGTGACTATTAAGAAATTTCAGTAAGTGATTCTCGCAGTGGTAATAAGTATTAGATACTTGGAAATGTATACTAAGCTATGATAAAGTGATGAAGCATTTGTTTATGAATTACATTTTGCTTTTAATTTCCAATTAAGAACCATTTTCTTTTGTGGGCATTTGATTAATACAACAAAAGAAGCACTTGTAAAGGGCTCACATATGTACTGGCACAAAAAATTATCTCATTAGGTTAACTGCTTATAATGGCAATTATACCATTACTGTTTCAGCACAGATGCCCTGCATTACTGAATTTGACATGCGTGAGTTTTTAAGGCTATTAAAAGCTTTTAAACGGCAAAGGGAATATTCTTCATTATTGAACAAAAAACTTTTATAGCTGAGGTGGCATTAATGAAAAGGAAAATATCATAGATTTATAACAAATACAGGAAATGCATTAATTGGCCAATTCAGGTATTCTTTAAAGTATTAAAATGGAAATTTCCATCTAGGTTTCAATGTATGATGTAATCATCAGGCACACAAGTAAAAATTTTATTTTACTTAAACCTATGCATTCATATGTAGAATTGAGGTTGGTTTTGTTTAAGGGTATACAGTGATGCATACTTAATTCATCTTAGAAGTCACTTAATAATGCATATACAGCAGGCCCTAGTTATCTGTAAAGGTTATACTTCCATAAAACACGGCACAGTTATCAAAACCAAGGGCATATGGATTTGGCTCCCAGCTCATAATACTTAAACATATCGTCAAAAGATTTAATATGTATATTTATGAAAGAATTATTGAGATCACCTTATTAGCTGAAATGAAATTAAAATGCTGTAAAGCAGATGTCATCAGTGATGATTCACTGACACTGGGCTTTGAAAAAGAAGACTCCTTTAAATTTAATATTGGTGAATCGCCAATGATGACAGCTGTTTTGTGGCCAAAATGCAAAACTGGTTTTCTAAACATTTTTATAGGTACGTATTAGGGAAATATTTTTCAAAAAAGAATGTAGTTATAGTCCATTAGATGTGTTAATCAATAAATTTGTTATTAAAAATAAACTCGAAATTTATAAAACATATTAGGCCCTTTAAAAACTAAGGAAAGAATCTATACTGTAAGACTCAGGTCCCTTCTTTCTGCTTGTTCATCTTTCCCCTGGAACTCTTTTGGAATGTATGCCATCTTATCTACACATACTTGTGAACATCTACGATATTATACCTTTCACATTATTCTTTTGGACATAACATAGTTCCTTTATGAGATCTCCGATGAGTAAAATTATCTACTTTACATTACTGACTGAGTTGGTTCTTCTTGTTTGGCCCTAATGAGAAAGCAATTTCTGCTGTTTCAGAAAGTGGTGACATGCATTATCAGAATTTCTTCAAAATGTAAAGGAAAGCAAAATATATTATCATTTATAGAAGGTGGCTACATGGTTTTAATCATGTATATAAGTCTAACTCGAGTTCTGACATCTGAGAGAAATTTGGAGTAGGTTAGGGAATTGTCAAATGCAAAGATTGAGAAGGAGAAAATTTCTGAACTTGACGGGGACTTGAACCCGGGTCTCCCACTTTAACCAACTAAGCTACCAAGCCAGACTAATTCTGCATTAAAGCCCCTACCTGGCAAGTGGGAGACCCGGGTTTGAGTCCCGGTCAAGTTCAGAATTTTTCTCCTTCTGAGTCTTTGCATTTGTGATTAGTATTATGCACTCGCACATAAAATTTAAACTTCTATCATTTCACCTTTGTTAGGAAATTGTCACTGAACACCAATGTTGCTAAATTATGCAATCACTTCTCCTGCCTTTGCTCCCTTCGTCTGTGATTTGGTTATGTCAGCCCCCCCTCTCCTGCTTAATGTCAGAACTTACGTTAGATTACCCTAACTGTAGTTATCTACTATATAATTACTGGATAATTTCAATAAAGTAAAAATAATCCTAAATAAAAAAGGATACAGCATGACTGTGTAACTTAGGTGCTGTTATGGTTATATACAGGAGAAAAATTTACCTTAGATAACCAAAACTTATAGATAGCAAGAGCCTACTGCATATCTTTCATCAGAATTAACAGCATTTAATTTTCCATTTATTAAATAGAAATGAATTTTTATATTATAAGAAAGCTCAATGTATAAGAATGAATAATTATGGATAGTATTGATGTGATAACAGGCACGTCAAACTCGAATCATTAGGGCTGCATTGAAGTGGTGGATGTTATAGGATTAGGATCACAGTTGATTAATGAGGACCAGAATTGGCAAAATATCTAGAAGATTAGTCCAAGGGCAGATACAGGCTTCATCCATAAGGGGGGCGGAGGGGTAATCAGGAATGAAAAAATAAAGTTTTGAAAATATCATAATTCACGTATATTTAATACAGAAAAAGGAAATATAACTTTTTGTATAGCAAAGTTAATGTAGTAAAATGGTTTAGTTCTCACCTGACATGCTCAGCACATAGGATGAGGTTTAGGGGTTAATTTTCTCTAGTGTTCAGAAATCTTGGGGGGAGGTAATTACCCTTTTTATCCCCGTATCTTTCCATTGATTGGTCGCTTGCTTTGTTATTAAAAGCATTGATTTAGAAAGCATATTTTATTATATCTTAACAACTAAGAAAATCGTTTTCTTTTCACAAAAATAAAGTATTTATATAAAATCTTGAACGATTTAGTTGAGAGAAAAATTAGCATTTGGACTGCAGTAAGGCAGAGAAAGGACCGCCAGTTTGACATGCCTCACATACAACATTGCAGTGAAAAGATTAAGCACTGAAAGTAATTACCATTCAAATTGTCAAGTCATCAGGCCAACCAAAATGAGTTCAGTGATTAATTCTTGTTTTAAAATTATTATTGCTCCGTCATTAGGTACATGTTATACCAATTGAATGTTGAGCTAGAGAAGTTGGGAGGAAAATTTTCATTAAAAAAGGATAAAAGTTATAAAAATTTTGGAGTGTCAAAAGTATGGTTAAGATAATTTAACCCCAGCTTTCTGGTGCATGTATATGTGCTGCGATGATCTTAATTCCAATCACCTTATCTTGTATAGGCATTGATGCTAGCAAGCTTGTACTCTATAAATATCCAAGTAAATGATTTTAATGAAGCAAAAGGGAAAAAATAAAAAAAAATCGTTATTCTTATTATGACATTTCACTACACGATGGCCTGCATTATCCAATTAAATAGAACAAAACTCCATAGCTACTTTTCATAATAGAATGTTATTAGTAGTTGGTGTATGCTATTTAAATAGTGTTTTTAAGTTTTTGTTGATTGACCATTTGACATTCTTAATTTAATTTTGAAGTCTGATGCTGATTTTCACTTAGGTTCCAGAAAGAGAGTTAAGGTTTTAATGAAATGATAATATTTTGTTGAAAAATTTTCACTGATGGAGGTTATTCTCAGAATGGTATCATCCTTTTTCTCTAAAACACTCATCTATCAATTGAGCTCGTAGGGTATTTTGACTGATTCTCTTAATTTTCAAATTTTATTATTTTGATTTTAGCTTCAAATCTGTTGTTACCATTGTTCCTGTGTTGGTGGGTTCACTAACACCAGAAAGGGAAGCAGACTATGGCCGTCTTTTTGCTCGTTATCTGTCTGATCCTAGAAACCTGTTTGTAATTTCATCTGATTTCTGTCATTGGGGACATCGGTTTCGGTACACATACCATGATCGGTCCTGGGGTGAGATTCATCAGTCTATCCAAAGACTTGACCGAATGGTAAGTTCAACAAACTCATAATTTAAATATTTTAGTCAATCCGGTATATTTAAAAAAAATGAAATCAATAAATTCTAATGCTTTTCTTTCACTGGCTGTATCTCCCAGTTGTTAGGGACTTTACTAAGGCTTTCCTTGCATAGTCTTTTTTATGCCAGCTGTGTTCCTCTTAAGACACTTTTTGTAGTGTAGCATCGATCTGTTTCAAGTCCATCAAGTTAGTGATGTTTATATTTTTAGTTATCACTATCTTAAAATGCTCTCTCATTCCTTTTTCTCATCTTTTCATAAAAATTTTTACTTCTTCTCTTTATATTATAAAGGAATGTATGAAAATGTGTGATAGGTATTTAATAATTTATTCTGTTTTATCTTTTTAAAGGGTATGGACATCATAGAATCTCTCAATCCCTCTGCTTTCACAGAGTATCTCAAGAATTATGGTAACACAATTTGTGGGCGACATCCTATTGGAGTGCTTCTTCAGGTGGATTATTTCTCATTTTATTTCTTTGTCTCTTCTACTACTTATATTGATGACAAATTGCAATAGATTTTTGAGTGAAGATATAAAGAAATATATCTGCTGAATCAGGAAAGAAAATTTAGTTTATCTCTGGAAGTTATCATTATTATTTTTTAATTTTGAAAGCTTGATGATTTTTAATAGTGGAAACGTAAAATGCTAATCATGGTTGAAAAACTTCACTTTGGAGCAGACGAAAATACAACAAAGTAAGTGAAACTGGTGCAGATAGTTCTTGGTACTTAGAGAGTAAATGGTTCACAATAACGAGTTCAATGTTTTGCCACTAGATGGTACTACTTCTGCACGCAGTTGGGCCTCCCTAGAACTTCCAATTTTCCCCAATAGTTAGCACTGTACATGTCAGCCGTTCTTATCTTGCGTTCTGATTTCCAGAGGAATGGAGCACTGGGTTTCTCGCTACTCTTTTGTTATGTGCGAAGGAGAATTGGGTTTCCTTAAGCCCTCAAGCCTGGAGGACATTTAATGAAATCCCACCTGTGAGGCTGAAGGAGATTTTAAAAAACTGGAAATGCAGGCACGAAAGTTGCAAAAATTATATAAGAGCTCATAACTTTTCACCCTTTTATTGGATTTTTATGAAATGTTTTGAGGATTTATGCAAAACATGCTATTTTAAAGCTGTAACTTTTACACTATCATACATTAAGTACAAACTCTTTGCTGGCGAGAAGCAATGGGACACCGATCGCTTACTTATCCAGCTTGTGCCCGCGCTTTCGTTTATTCAACAATATTGTGAAAACTATAAAGTTATTGACATGTAATCTTTTTCAAAGATATATTTAAAATATTCTGAACATTTCATTCGCTGAATGTACCCATCTAAACCAGATAGGGAAAAATTTTCCTGCAGGTCAACTTTTTCATGTTTCGACTGAAAATTTTAGATAAATGTTATTTTTTTAAAGGCAGTTCATAATTCTTATTCATTTTTAAGTTACTTTGTCGTTATTTGGAATCATTACAGAAGTCACATAAAAAAAATTGTCCCTTTTTATTCAATAGAAGCCTAAATATAATGTTATGTATAAGGAAGGAAGATATGCAAAATACAAAAAAACGATTTTAATATTTTTTAAACTTTAAAGGTATTTTCCTATTTTTCAGAATGTTTATACATGCATAATCAGATTCAGTATGAAATTTACTATGAGAAAACTGTTATACCTTCAATCTATTGTCCAACATGATTTTTTTAGTGGCATTTACTCACAGCGTAGTCTCAATTCGCTTCTTCATTGCTCTCTTACAAAAGCAAACAGTCTTTTTACGAGTTGGTCTGCTCAAGGTATTGAGTCCGAAATTTCTTAGAAGGAGATCTCTTAGCAATCTTTCCGTATACAGATTTTTACATGGGACTTGCAGAGAAGGCTCCTATTCTCTCTCACACGCACTATATTGTTCCCATAAATAACTGAGACATAGGGCCTAGGGTTCGGAGACAAGTGTAAGGTCGGAAAAGTGACCTTGAGCATCTCATAAACGTCCGAAAAAAGGTTCGTCTCAGCATTGTTATTTTGAACCATGCAGGGGCATGTGAGAGAAAAGGGTCTTACCTTAAAACTGCAGTAAAAAACGGACCAGAAAATAATTCCTCACACGACTAACCACAGCAAACACAGAAAAAGTACGCTCCATTCACAGCAAATGCATCTACACAACTAACTCAAACAGCTAAGACAAACGAGAAACATCTTCTATTCCCTTACTTCAAGATATTGAATCATAGGTCTTTTTGAAGTGGCTTTGCTCATTCTTTGTTTTTTGAACAGACCTCTTTCAATAAATGCTGACGCATAAACCCAAACTCTTGGTTAGTAGACCCACACAAAATACACATGCAGGCCAAAGCATTCTTTTCTTCTATTCTTTTTAATAAAATGGGTCTTCGGTCAAAGATAGGTACCCTCAGCATTTCTTTGTGATTTTCCAAAGGAATAACACTGCATGTGGCAAAGGAAATGTATTCACAGAGTTTTAAATAATTAGAAAAAATAAGAAATACAATAAAACTTGAAGAATAAAATATAATTATTAAGGCCAAAACTTCTTCTTTAAAAATATATCAAGATGTTTAAGATTGAAGAAATTTCAGCGCGGCACAAAATAAAGAAACTAGTGATGGCGCTCGCATATATATATGTCAGACAGCAGCATAGGGACCGTCCACATATTACGTAAGACATTTTAGGCCACTTTTTGACCCCCCCTCTCACCCATGTAAGAAAACATAAGATCCAATGGGACCCTCCCTCCCTCCCTAAATCTTACGTAAGAAATCTGAGATTTTTTTTCACTTGCGAGCTCACCACTACTGATGTTTCACTTCGAATGAGTATTAGATAATTTCCAGGGGTGGTAGTCAGCAGGTCTAGTAAATAATTCCCCTATTATTTTATAAACAAATCTGTTTATTATTTCAGTGAGAAGCCATACTTGGCTACCAGTCACATAAAGGTAAACTTTTTTCACAACATAAAAAAAATAGGTAATTAAAACCTTCCATAGATTTTGGAGCATCGAAACAAAAATAAAGACATTTATCTGAGCAAGAGGAACAAAAACTTTAATGCTCATTTAAGTAAATCGCATAATGTGCTCTTTGCAACTTTAAAAAATCTGATGTGGCCAACACATGACTTTCTCCATATTTGGGATATAGATATATAAATTATTATGAATAATATTATGAGGCAAAATTATTATTTCGTATTGTAAAAGAAGACACGTCCTTGTTGCCGTAAATTACGTATATTTTGAATATGTTTACAGAATTCACCGCTACACAGTGTTGGCACTGTATACTGGTATTAAGATAAAGCGAAATATCTCCGAAATGGATGGTTCTACGAAAATTAGTTTCAAACAAAACTTGGAAGAAATGTTATTCTCTATAACTTTGGTCCTTACGAAGATTACCAATAACGATGTTTTTAAAGAGATATTTGACGGAAACCGAAAAACCGGTTATTTATAAATAACTCCTAAACAATAACTCCTATAGAAAATTGTTTCAAATGAAAACTGTAGGAAATTACATTCTCTATAACTTTTGTATAGAATTGTATATACAATAATGATGTTTTAACGAAGAAATATCGCAAAAACCGAATCGGGTTTCGAATAAACCTCGACTTCCGGTTACCCGTTATTGTCCAAAAACTAATCAGTTCTTTGTGCTCATGTTAAAGTGTTATATATGAAGTTTGGTAACGATATGGCACGTACTCTTTGAGTTAAGAGCGCCCACGATAACATACACACGCACACACAGACATCATTCTGAAAATAGTCTAAACGTGTTCTAGGGACCTCAAAACATCTTCCTCTTCTTCCAAATCAGAAAGTGGCCTTCGTCCTTGGCTTTGGACAGGGCTATCTGGCACGGAAAATGATCACCACGCTGGGGTGCAGGAGGTGACGGTGTCCCACCCGTTTCCCATTTAAAACCACACAACGTCCTTACATCTTCTCTCGTATCACTGCGTGAAGTTGATGCACCATCCGTTGAAGTCGAAGCAACGGCTGCAGCCGTTCCACATGTCGACGCATTGGAACCCCTGCTGTGGTGAGCCACCTAGACATCGAATAAAACTAATAAACATGGGCCAGACATGCGGAGGGGCATTCCACGAGACATTCGTGCATGCAGAGACAGGCCGTAATTGCAATACGTCTGAAATGTGTCATCTGCAATGCTTACCTTCACAAAAAAGCTGTTGAGAGTAGCTTTTCTCTTCGTAGCTTCTTGATTCAGTTGCTGAATTTTACTGTCAATGTGTTTTTCAAATGCCATACCATCCTTCCCAAATTCAGTTTTTGCTCTTCGACAGATGACATTTGCCTCCTCCTGGGCTTGTTGTGGAGTTTTGCTTGGGTAGCAATTCTTAAAGCTTCAAAGAGCCTTTTATGGAGATCTCCTGCTCTAGACCCCATCATTTGAGGGAAAGTAAGTCATTTAAACCCGCAGTACCCTCGTGCAGCACTCCTGTCTGCCGGTAGCGGCTCGTGTCAGGTTGGAACTTGCAGCACGTGCGTCATGCAGTGTGTGACTCAGGGAGCGGGGTGGGAGTACAAGGGAGCTCGGCACCTGCTTCGACTGGCAGTGAGTCCTGCTATCGCTAGAGCGTCACATTAGTGGTGTTAAATGCATTTCATTCGGAGTACAGTTCTGGGACGCAAACTGCATTTTCGCTAAAGTAAAATCTTACGTAAGACAAATCATAGAACCTTCCTCCTCCCTTGTAAGACAACGTAAGAATCATCCGCACCTCCCCTCCCCCCAAACGTCTTACGTAATATATGGACGGTCCCATACGGATTTTTTCTTTGACGTATATATACATCAGACTGCGTTGAGGGGTTAATTAAGTGGAATTGGGTTGGGAATATGTTTTCAGAAAACGGTTGGGTTGGAAGAAGGTTTTCAGAAAAATGGTTAGGTTGGTTGGAAGAATGGTTTCAAAAAAATGGTTGAGTTGTGGTGCACTCTCGGAAATCCCATTCCTGCAGGAATCAGGATGCAAGAGATACCACCCATTGGAACGACTGACGCACAGTGCCAACTGTTGGCCAAAGGTGGAAGTTCTTGGGAGGCCCAACAGTGCACAAAGTAGTGCCACCTACCAGTGAAACGTTGAACTTGGTACAGCAAACCGTTTACTCCCTAAGTACCTAGTTTTCTAATATCCCTTGATAAAATTCTGCCATTGTATATTTTCGTGTAATTGGCTAAAATGAAGCTAATATTTTTGAAAACAAGTAAAGGTCATTGTCAATGTACTGCATGCACCATGCATCTGGTCAGCAATATTTTTACTCTAGGCTCTTTCCAATTACTATTTTATTGCCTACTACCATTTGCAAATTATATTATTACTTAGGTAGGTAATAAAAGGATTTTAAGCATAACTGAAGGAGAATTAAGCCTTTGGAATCAAACCCATGATCTTATGATAGAAATGACTTGCCTAAAAGGTGCAAATGTGTATCATGAAAAAACGTGATGTGTCCAGCACGACTTTTTCTATACAGAGTAATGCATCAGTGTCCTCAAGAATAATTATTGGCAATTACAATACAATAGTTTTTTTATACTTTTTAAATAACTTTCATGGTAATAATACTTTGAATCACTTTTCACATTGAAAAAAATAAGTATAAAAATTGTTAGCTGTTGCTGTGTATAACAAATTATCAACACACACAGAAATCGAGAAAATTTACTCAGGAGATCTCAAAACATGTTTCTGTTGAAATCCCGTTAATTTTTTTCATGAATAAATACTTTCTCTTATACTACATATGGAGAAAGTAATAATCGAGAAGAAAAACAAAACTTTAATTTTACTGGATTTAGTCTTAATCATCTTTTGCTTTCTTGTCTTGGATTTTGAAACACTCGGCAGCATTGTAGCAAAGATATTTTCTCAACTAGGCACGAAGGCCGACTGCCAATTATCCACAAATTTTGTAGTGAGAATAACAGCTGGCGTTAAAACTAAGGGTAAACAAAAGCACAACCAGCAAACAATGTATGGAAAATCGGAAAACAATAAACACTGCTACAAGAGTCTCCCATGTCTATAAGTCAGTGGATACTGAACTCAATAAAAGATACTGAGGAGGCCTAGGATGGGTTAAATATGAGGTTATAAATTAAGAAAATGAAAAGCACAAGGTCTTAAGGATTTTATTTTGACACTTCTTTTATAATCTTTGCTTTATCACAGATTGTCAGCTTTTCCTTTTTGTACCATTTGAAACTTCTCCTATGCTATTCTAATGAAGCACGAATCAAATCCACCTATGGTTTCATGACGTTTCCTCCAAAGCACTTCACCCACGAGACGTTTCACCCAAAGACACTTTGCCCATGAGATGTTTCACCCACGGAACGTTTCACCCATGTCCTTTCACCCACAAGTCACTTCACCCGCATAAAGTTTCATCCAAAGAACTTTCACCCACAGCTGTCTCACCCATGATGAAACGTATTAAAAATTTAAATAAATATAATATAGGAGAAATAAGTATTAAATAATAACTTTTATTTTATGCATGCCATCCCTCTTTTTTTCCATTTGCTGAGAGAAATTATAAAACAGCGAGCAGATAATGAAAAAATGATGGTTGAAGTAGAATTTGGAAGAATGGTAAGAGAACCAAGTAGGATGAAGTATAAAAAAGTTACAGAGAAGTTACAATAATTAAACTAGAGTATGAAGAATACAAGCGGTGTAATCGCATGACTGATTATCTTCGTGTTTGTGAATTCAATTTCAACATTTAAATGCATATTGAAATATTTTATTTAAATTACATATCTTAAAACCTTTAAATAAAAACCTATTAACCCAAATGATTTATTGTAATTTTAATTTAAAAATTAAATAAGGTTAAATATTATTTGGATTAAATTAGATTTGATTCATGCATAAAATAAAAAATAAGTTATTATTTAATACTTATCTCTCTCATATTATATTTATTTAAATTTTTAATGTTTCATGCGTTTTCTGAATCATGGGTGAGACACCTGTGGGTGAAAGTTCTTTGGATGAAACTTTATGTGGGTGAAGTGACTTGTGGGCGAAAAAACTGTGGGTGAAAGGACATGGACGAAACTTCTGTGGGTGAAACGTCTCGTGGGCGAAACTTCTCGTGGGTGAAACGTCCCATGGGTGAAATGTCTCGTGGGTGAAGTGCTTTGGGGGAAATGTCCAGATACCCTACCTACTTATACAAAAAAGTAGACAGAAAGAGCTTTATTGCAATGAAGCAGAGTAAAGCCTAAAAAAGAATGATGATGTCGATGTGAGAGAAAGGCGAAACAAAGTTATTAGGGGTGAAGAAATTATTTTTTTAAAGCAACTGCTTTTTGAAGATTTGCTTTTATAGTGAATTGCTTTTGAACTATTTTCATAAATCACTGCCTCCACAAGTTATCAGATTTCTGCAGCTTGGTTCTGTAGTGCTGGATGTGACTTCTGGTAGCAGCTGCTAAAGATACTTGTTAATTCGTGTTATGTTTGTATGACTAATAATCATTTTAAAAAATGCTATAATCAATGGTATTTTTCAATTTATAGGCAGTGAGCCACATTGAAAAAACGGGGCCAAAGATGAGTCTGAAATTTCTCAAGTATGCTCAGTCTTCCCAATGTCGCTCAATGAGTGATTCCTCCGTAAGCTATGCTGCAGCCTCACTTGTGTTTGAATAGAGAGGTTGTTGGTTTTTGAATAATGGCATGGCTTGAAGCTGTATGCCAGGAAATGCAAGGTAAAGCCTTGCTTCCTAGTCCTGCTTCCAAAGCACAATGCTGAAGCAGGTATTGAAATCAGTATGAACAGGGAAAGCATTTCTAATGAATGGAAAGTTCAAGGCCAGCTTTGTAATACTGATACTGTTTTATGATGTTATGCAAAGTTTTGGCCTTTGATGTTAGACTAAAAGTTATTGGAGATGCTTCATGTTGTCAAGATGAGGGGTTGTGGTCTTTTGATGTAAAAAAATTCCCAATATTAGAAAATAATGAGAGATTGGAAGGATCTATGAAAATGGGGAATTATGCACCTGCTGTGATATCCCCTCATCAAAGTAGCTGAGTAACGTGATAATGAAGACTGCATTGGTCTTGGATCTCTTGCAAAAAGTTGAAAAAATACGATTATTTTCCATAAGTTTCCATTGTAATGGCTATGCCTTTAGGTAAAATATGAGTGTTATTACCTTATTGTATTTTAAATGACAGCAAGAAATTTGTGGGACTGCTTTAAATCCCTAATAATTCTCTTAAAAATTGTTATATTGAATTTAAAAAGTGTAAATGTTTGATTAGTTAATGATTTTTTAGTTTAGTTATCTGGCTCAAGGTGCATATGTGAATCTGGTAAAGCTGTCAAAAGGCAGCTAGCGTTCCAATGTGCATTATGCTCCCCCAAACTCGAGTGTGAATGCGCATGCTAGAGATGTCTTCATACTGCTAAATGCTGTAATATTTTACATAAAATGATTTAAAAGGAAATGGAGAACCTGATAATAAATGTTGCCTTTTAAGGTTCATCCTTATGAGCTACATTAGGAACATTTTTGTTCCTACATTTTTTATGTGCGTGTTCAACTTTGGTGGTGTGATTTGGTTGTAAGAGAAAGATGGATAAAAATAAATCGATATAATCCCTATCTTAAAATTTATTTACTTCACCTGTCTTTTCTTTACTGATGTAACACCCACCCTCTTCCCATAACTTAAATGTTTTAACATTATTCAAAACTTTTCCAAAAAATGTCAAGACTTATAACAAAAAACTGAAAGTTATACTTTCAATAGTTAATTTCCCTGTATATGACGAAGGAGTTTGAGGAAGCAGATGATCGCTTGGAATCTTAGGTAAGTCTAACTGAATTTTTAATATTTCTTTCCTTACCATTACAGAAGCTCCAATTTTTTATTTCGATGTTTTAAAATGTTCATGTTAATGGAAAACTCAATGAGGTTTATGACAAATTATATACTTTTTTAACTGCTTTTGTTAACATAAGTGAAAACCAATAAAATTTTAAATTTATAAACAAATTAACTTTAGAGGTCATATAGTTTAATGTATGTATGAAATACTGCATTTATAAATAATTATTAAAAATATAACATTTTCTATAAAAAGAACATTTTGAGGAAAATTAAAGTTGCCTCTATTATCCTGTTTTCATCCGATTCCTACTACACCTGTCTGTAATATGACATAGTTGCATTTGCTGGGAGGTAATTCTGGAGAAAATATCACTTCCAGTTCACGGATTAGGGTTCTATTGAAATCTTTTACTGCTTCATCTACTGTAGCATGAATCTCTGGATTAAAGTACTTGTTTGTTCTAGAAGCCATCAGCCTCATGGTTACCATGTTAGCCCATGCTAGTCCAAGAGCTGGCACTTTCTTATTACATCCGAAACCTTGGATTCCATCAACAGCATCCGAAACCTTAAAAATAAGTAAATCACCCTTAATCAACATCAAATGCTAAAACTACAATGTTTAACATTGTCTTTATTTTTAAAAAGTAAAATTTTTCTGTGTCCCTATTTTTGGTTTAGCACAGTAGGAAATAAATTAAATTTAGCATATAGAGAGATGCAACATTTTTGAACACCAAAATTGATTAAGTTTTAAAATGGAACCCCTACCTACTTAATGAAAAATGCTTCCTCTTAGTAATAAACTAGCAGAAGTGCCCATTGAATTTCAATGGATTTAGTGAATCTAAAACTTCGACTGTGTAATACATAAACATCACAAGAATAATATAATACACAGTTTTAATCGTCCAATAAAGCAAAAATGAAGAAAACCTATTAGATGAATGAAGAAAATCTTGCACTGTGAAAAATCAAAAATTACGTGTAAATTATGGGAAAATATTTATTGAATTAAGCTCTTCCTCCCCCAAATTTTATATCGTCATATAGCCCATGTTACCTGCAGGGGAAAATTATATACCTATTTGAAGTTTCGTGACGATATCTTCAAAATGAAAACTGTAATAAAACCAGCAAGAACACAATAATCAACGGAAAATGGATGAACAAAGGAACAAAAGAAATTAATTTAAGAAAACACAAAAAAGTAAATACAGAACGTTTAAGAATTGCAGAGTGAATATTATCCTCCGACTATTAGCTCGATTATCTCGTTCATGAGTTCTATTATGAGAAAATTGTTTCTGTCAACAATACTTTGGAAACAATGAAACTATTTATCCAGTCACAATTTGTGGAAAATCTATGTCTAATTATTTAATCTACTTATGTAGTTTTAAAAACAGCTTGCTTTGGAGAACTCTACAAAACACAAAAATATCATTAAAAACTATTTATTAGTAATATTTCAATTAAAATTAACAAATATTAGGTTGTCGTGTAAACAAAGCAAAATTGTACACAGAAATTGAAAAATATCACGTTAAAATTTTTCCAATATAAATGCATTGGACTCTCAACTTTGGCGACAATAGGAGTTGTCATGGTAGCTTATAATTGGCATTGTCATAAAACTGATAAAATCACGTATTTTTCTGATTCTAAATGCATTTTTACACTAATTCGATCAGGATTCAGATTTTGTCTTCAATAAAAATAAACTTCTTTTCTTCATAGAACCATCAAGTCTCAAGTTCGTACCATGTTTCCAAGTAATTTTAAAATTCAAATGAAAAATAAGCTGCACTCATCCATATGTTATTCAAATGGAGAAAATTAAAAAAGAAAATAGTTTTTTAATTAGATAGATCAATCAAGTCAGTATAAAAACCTGACTACACCACTTAACACTTTATTCGGGTTAAAATGACACTGTCCTCTTGTTTCTAAGTGCTGTAGTTGCCACACTATAAAAAACATACATACAAACACTTTTTTTATAGATATGTATAGATAAATAACTTTAAATATGGATGAATTTAAATACATATCCTATACATTATTTTGGAAGTGTCCATCCATCCCCCCTGTATCTTAAAAGCCATTTGTCGTAGAGATATGTGGTAAACTGCATTTTGTTTCCACAAGCTAGGAGGTCCCTAAAAAAATATTTTCATTTTCATAAAGTGCTGACACAAATCCAGGAGACAATTATATGTTCCCATAAGTTTACACGGGATTTTCAATTTTTCAGAGTGCAAGGTTTTTTTCTTCAATTCATCAAAATACGTAAACATAGACTGATTTTCTTTGTTTTTGTTTTATTGACGGCTAAAACTCTATACTATCTTATCCTTGTGATGTTTACATGTTACACGTTCAAAGTTTTCAGAAATATGCAATTGTTTTCGAAATTTAGTAGATATTTCGTACTCTTTCCGGGCGTTGCCAAGGTGACCGTCATTGTTGCCTCCAATTCAATTACTGTCAATTATAGTCGTTTCACCAGATAAAGTCTCTTGGCCTTGGCCAGTTAGCAGCAGCCAATAGGAGATGGTTTGTTTGGTAAGGTAGTGGGGAGGAACCCATTCTCACTCCTGCTCTCGAAGAGATCACATCGGGATGCGTTGCCATTAGAAATTGCATAGTATATCAGCTGAAGGCGAAAATCCGCAAGAGCTGGCAACGCGCACCGGTATCTGCTGTCCCGCACGAAAGTTGAGAGGGGCGATGGAAGGGGAGACGTTCGTGACTGGCTACTTGCTCTAAGTAGGCCAAGAGACTTTAGCTGGTGAACCGACTATAAACCTTCAAATAGGTGAAAGAAGAGCGTTACTCGCTTTGCACTTTTGTTGAAGCATCAAAATGACTGCTGTAGCAACATCAAACTTTATACATGGCAACGTAAATATTTACGGATAATTATTCTGTTAACTGCATATGGGAAGCATTTCTAACGATTCAATCAAAGCAGTTGAACCTTCATTTCATCGTTTGAATGCTGGAATCTTACCTTTTTGTAAGTAGAACCATGACATACATCTGCATAAATTAAAAATTAGATGAGAATAGGAACATACGTTATTTTTAACACATTACATGGTTATCTTCTCTTCATTGATAATCTAAATAAATGGTTGCATTGATTGTTATAAAAAAAGAAGACATATAATTCAATATAAAGAAACAAAGAAAAGTAAAAAATAAAAGTTAACTTTCATTTACTGTATAGCAAGCATTAATTTCCTCTCTAATATGACTTTTAAAAGCAGATTTCTGACTGACTTTGCATAATAAATTGTCAATACACATACACAGCCGTGCCCTCAGTGAGATTCAAACCCGCGAACCTTACCTATACATGGAAAATGCATTAGTATAGTTAAATGTGAATTATTGAGATCAACTTTTCTTACACACTCCTTAATTTTTTATAAATTAATTGAAAAACCACACAAACATTGCGCAGGTTCAGCTAGTTTATATTTAAAAAGCATTCTTGGAGCCCATATGGAAATCAAAGCTTGGAAGAGGAATAAATATATGCTTAACCTGATTGACGCATATCACTGAGAGGCCATGTCTGCTGGCCAAAGAATGCAGTTCTCCACCAACTTCTTTGAGATCCATTGCCCTGGACTTAATACTAGAAGCAATGCCCTTCATTTGCTTATCACCGTTAGCTTCATTTCCATCATACTCTGTGCTTCCTCGGAAAACTCCAGTGATACTGTCAACTACAATTAATCCAAATGGATTAGAGGATGTATGCAGCAGATGTGGTACTCTAACTTGGAGACATTCCTTCAGTGCTGGCTGTCAAGTAGTAATAAAGGAAACATGTAATTGACTCAGAAAATGAAAGCTCACAAAAAGGAAAATTTCTTGTGTGCATACAAACACAAATTACATGATTTAGTTTTATTTTAGCTCACTCCATGTTTTGCATTTTTATTCAATCTTATTCATTAATTCAAAATTTTATGTAAACCACAAAAGAGCTGATTAAAAATTCTAGGCTGGATATGATTAAATGCCGTTTTGCTCTTGATCATGGAACTGCCTCCTTCAGTTCTCTGCACAAAGGCAGGCAGGTCCTTGTAGCAGCAAATGTTTGCTTTCCAGTATTTCTTGTATTGAGTATTTTCATCCATGTAGTAAAGATATAAAATGCTCCTATTTTACATGTCTTTCAAAATCAGCGTGAAGGTGATTATTATTATTTAGATTTAGTAGAATGCTGATTTGTCTATATAACTACTCTTGTTTTCAAGTCATAATTTACTATAGTGATCTTACTTCCATTCATAGTCATTTAAAGATTAGGAAGGAAAAAGTAATTTGGGCCATTGAGGGTTGATCTGTCCATATACACAGTAACCATAATTACATTATTAACCTTTTCATCTATGACTCCTTCCATATTCCTATTCAGTTTTCATTTTGGAGATTGGTCATGGTAACTTGTTCGAATCTCAATATGCTTAATTAAATTTAGTAGCAAACTCAGATAGTTATTTAGATATATAATATAGATCTAGGATCTCAAACAAGTAGTGGCACTGTGGAGTCCTAGAGCAGAGGTTAATTGGGTAAACTTTTTCCTATTTTCGAAGATTTACAAACACCACTGAAGCTATTTTTGAGCAATCAGCGAAGCAAAAGCAATTTGGTTTTATAACACTGAAATTCTTAAATGAAAAACCGTATTTTAACTGAAATATAAACACAATTCTGTATTTACCAAATCTGACACATGTTCTACAAAAATTCTATCTCCTAAAGATGGCCCTTTAGCTTCTGGATGTCTCATAGGGAATGTATTAATTATTTGTAGAAGTCTATTGGATGGAAAGGCATCTTCTGTGCAAATGTAAACTGTCCCTAAAACAAGAAACATATATTTAAATTAATTTCATTAAAATTTAAAAACGAAATGATGATCTAAAGGTAATACTTAGCCTACTTAGCACTATTTTAAGACGCAGATGAAATTTCACGAGGGATATTTTCTATTTAGATAACAGACATTCAAGTTTTTAATGCGGCTATTTAACATAAAATGTTTTAATACATAATAACACGATGAACTTACATTGTACCAAGTTCTACACGGTGATAACCACGCAACAAACTCAAAATTCATGTGAAACATATGTCAACCTTAATTGATTCGAATAAACCACGACCTACAACTTTTTGTCCAGAGGATTTCATTGCGATCAAACAGATTTTATTCAAAATAAATATTTTCCATAGGTACATACTAATAATCAAAGATACAATCCACCAACCTAAAGACTGCCTGCCATTCTGAAATGATGGAATTTGAGCGAAAACAGCAGCTTGAAGGCATATTTGCGTCTTTCCTGAGCCACTTTCTCCAGACAGTTCTGTAATTCCTCTAGCTGGAAAACCTCCTCTCAGAAAGGTGTCCAGGATCGAGCATCCAACAGATAGTCTGTAATTCCACCATCTAGGACCAACTGCAAACCTTGACTCCAATAAAGATGACACCCGCTGCGGAAAATTAGCAGACGATAATGCCACGGAACGAAGGCTTTTAATTTCATCCAGCGATAAGTTGGCACTAGTTAGCAGATCTCTTTCTGATGCTGCTAATATAGTGGAGATAGAATTTATACCAGCTGAAAAGACGTATACATTAGAATTGCGACAAATGTGGACTTTCATTACTACGGCGATTTGAGAATACCTTTTTCTAAGCTCTCTTTAGTTCGTGGCTCTATTTTCAGATTTTCCCAAAAAATTTCCATGGCGTCGACTAACGAGTTTACGTAGTTGCTAAGTTTTATAATTCAAGATATATTTTAACATCTACACAGTCGTTACAAGATCTCAATCGCAGGCGCCAAAATACGGTACTTTTTTCTTTGTATATACTTTATCAATGGCGCTGCTAAACCGCTTTCGCTTAAGCAGTTTCCTGTGTAGATGCTAGATGACACTACGGCAGCCCCTGGCAACTCAACGGTTTTCAGAGTTTCAAGTTACGCTCATCTTTGTTGATAGGTGTCACTGGGTGCGCTTCAAAATGAAAGTGGGGGAGGGGATGGGTCTGGGTGTAATTCTACGTCCAGGAAGAGTAGGGTCGTGAACGGGTAAGTAACTTTCCGTTCGTAATTCGCAAGAGATTTACGTCGACCTCGTGTTACTGTGATTGATTGTCGGTTTTAAATGCTTTAGTTAGAATTAAGCGAAAATTTAATTGTCGGAACGCCGCATCGGGGTAGCATCATCGCATTAATATTACCGTTCAATTTTGTCTCAAGGTCATTATTTCTTCTGATCCTTAGTTCATAGCTTTTGTGAAATTATTTCTTAATTAAACGAAATGGTTGATCTCTTCACTGAATTTTATGTCGGCATAATCTTTACATTAATTAGGAGAGACCTTTACATAAGATATATGTGGATCTATGCAATTATTTTCCTTGGTGAAAGTTAATCACGTGTATTTTGGGTGAACTGAGTCAAGTTGAGACATGAATATGGTTATTAATTTGTCGAGTGGTTGTGTAAGCGTATAGTTTGAAGGTAAAGGTTCGTTTTCTATCAACTTTGATTTTTAGAAATGATATATGTATACGGTGTTAGCCTATGATCAGATTGGCCAACGGTGGGAGTTTGATATGAGTTTCTGAGGTAATCCATCTCATTTTCGTGTATTTTAATCTCGTTAAAGCGTATGTTTGATAAAATAATAATATTTTAATGCGCAACTGAAAATATATTGATAAGGTTTTCTCCTAATTATTCAGTTTTCAGACAGAATTCTCCGTGTGCAGCTGTATTTGATTTTGGCAACCATTATCGAGAAATTCATTCAAAGCAATGCTGTATTTCGTTTATTGAAATGATATTAATTACGTAATCAATACATACTAGTGTCATGGTTTTGAAATAAGTATTAAGATTAACTTAGCAACTTAAGGAATATAAGTCTTATATTTTACAAATCTTGGAATTTGAGTTACAATACAATATTTTCGAATATTATCGGAGTGATTTAGCACGAGAGACACTACATAATGTAATCAGGTTATCAGAAATAATATTCAGAATTAAAATACAGTAGGTACATATTTTAAGATTTCATTCTCTTGTTTCAGAGGAATGTTTGCAGAAGACGTCACAGAACAGCTGTCATGTTCCCTTGTGTGATATCAAGAAATACATATTAACGGTGAGTACAATCTTTTAAGTAGTTTGCCAATTGCATTTGTATTGGTTGTTACTTTCCAGTGAGAATTATCGACGTATTTTACTGAATAGATAGGATAAATTTAGTCGTGTAACCACGCATGTGTTTTAATTGCGTCTATATATGTGCAGTACTTATTGTACTAATTTTTCCATCTATTAATGGTGAAAGTGTAGTAACTTAAGCTTACATTGGAAAGTGATAAATCTCTATTTTAAGTGAATATTTCATTGAGAGAATAAAATTGATTTTATAATTTCGACTTTGAAAGGTTTGTTAATTATCGTTAACATAAAGTGTTATCAGTGCTTCAATTTTTGGCATATTTTATGAAATACTTTGTACCTGGGAAATTTTACTTTTCAATCTACTGACATCCATTTCAGCATAAATCAATTAAGTATGCTCTATAAACACGAGATGATTTCATAGAAACAAAATTATTACTTTGTAGTGACAGTGTAACGTGAAATGTTCATTGACTTTTAACTCTTTGGTGAGGTGTAAACTAATGTTGAAATTATGGAGACATTTTGAGGAAAGTAATTAAAATATTTTGCTTGGAAAAGGCTATCTATATGGAAATTGCTAAAGCAATCAATGAAATATTTTGAGGAAAGGGATTTCTTAGTCAAAGTTAGTCGAATTCTTGGAATACATGCAAATTTTTGAAAAGTTTGCCATGCTAATGAAAGTTTATCGTGACAATTTGTTTTTATTCTGTTTATTTCCACCGGTGCACAGTGGGGTTTTTTTAAAAAAACATGGCCAAAATACAGTTAACATTTTTTCGAAACCAATTGCTACATTTTGCTTCCTCATTAATCAAGAAAGGAAATAACGTCATGAAAACATTGATTTTTTTGCCCAAAACTAAATTATTTATGTTCTACGATAAATGGAAATAAACATGAAAACATTTATATTAAAACTACATTACTTACATAATATACTTACGTGCATATATATATATATATATATATATATATATATATATAATAAGGAAAAGGAAAGGTAATAATAAGGGTAGCAACAAGGTGTTGGAGGAAGCCCAGTGGACACTTACCTAGAATGAAGAGCCGCTGGGGGTGCTGAGGACACACGAAAAACACAAAAGAACAAAAACTACACAAAAATGGAGCTTTCGGGCTGATGCCCTTCTTCAGCGACGGAGAAACATATACTGTTTGAAGTGACACACTGGGGGGATATGGGGAGGGGGGGAGGGGTAATGAGAGAAGTTCGGGGATAGGAGGAGACGGGTAGGAGGGACGGCCAATAGGGTTATCGGAGGTTAAGACCAGGTGGGGAGAAAGAGTTAAGGAGAAAGATGTAGGCCAACTCCCACTGTCGAAGTAGGGGAGCGGAGGTATCATCCGGTAAGGCACGGATAATCCTTACAGTGAAGCAATTATTGAAGGTGGCCTGGTGTGAATTGGCGTGAGAAGCCACCGGAAGGGGACGGTTAGTGTTTACGCTGTTCCGGTGGCCATTGATTCTAATGTTGAGGGGGTTGCTGGTGAGGCCAACATAAAAAGCAGGACACAGTGTGCAGGTGAGGAGGTAAATGACGTTCCTCGTCGTGCAATTACTTCTGGAGGGGATGGGGTAGGTGATGTTGGAGGAGGGGCTGGTAAATGAAAATGAGGGTGGGTGGATGGGGCATGTGAGACAACGGGGTTTGCCACAGGGTTGAGATCCTGCAGCGGATGGAGGGTTGGGAGTGGGGGGTTCTTTCTTCCACAGGATGTTTCCCAAATTAGGAGGCCGGCGGAAGGAGAGAATGGGGGAATTAGTAAAGGGGGGTTGGTGGGAGGTGGAAGTAAGAATTGGGTGGGCAGCGTGAAGGATTTCCTTGAGGACCTCGTGAATCCCGGGGTGGAAGAGGGTGGTAAGGGTAAGAGAAGGGGTAAGATCGGGAATAGGAGGAGTGTGAGGGTGGTGTTTGGTGGTTACCGGTGTGATTACCCTCCGGATCTGGTCACGGATCAGGCCCGGTGGGTAACCGCGTTTGAGGAGGGCATCTTCGAGGATGGAGTAATATATTGAGAGAGACCTCCTGTCTGAGCAAATCCTCGGCGGGCTAGGGCATATGGGATCGAGGTTTTGGTGTGTAGGGGATGGCAGCTTTCGAAGTGGAGGTATTGAAGGCTATTGGTGGGTTTGATATGGACGCCGGTGCGGATTTTTCCGTCTTGGATGGAAAGGTCGACGTCCAGAAAGGTGATGTTAGTGGTGGAGGTATGGTAGGTGAAGGAAAGCGTGGGGTGAGAGCAGAGGCGTAACAAGAAGGATTGGAGGGAGTCAGGTCCATTGGTCCAGATGAAAAAGATGTCGTCAATGAATCTCAGCCACAATAGTGGTTTGAGAGGTGTGTTGAGGAAATGAGTCTCCCATTCCCCTAGGTAGCAATTGGCATAAGAGGGCGCCATTCGAGTGCCCATTGCTGTACCCTTAATTTGGAGATAATGGTGCCCTCCGAAAGAGAAGTTGTTCTTTTTCAGCACCATTTCTGCCAATTGCAATAGGAAATGGGAGGACGGTCTTTTGTCAGGTCTTGTGTCAAGTAATTTTCTGAGGGCAGAAAGTCCGTCATCATGGGGAATATTGGTGTAGAGGGAGCAAACGTCAATGGTAGCCAAAATGGTGTTGGGTGGGAGGGGAGAAGGGAGGTGCTTAAGGCGTTGGAGGAAGTGGTTGGTGTCTTGGATAAAGGATGGCAGTAGTCGGACGAGAGGCTGTAGGTGAAAGTCCACGAATGCGGATATGCGCTCCGTGGGGGAGTTGAAACTGGCAACAATGGGACGGCCAGGGGTGTTAGGTTTATGAATTTTAGGAAGAAGGTGGGGGTACGGGGATTCTTGGGGATCATCAGGGCGATGGCAGAGTCGGTGAGGCCTTCCTGTTTTCCTGCGGAATGAAGATGGGAGGAAATTTGGGAGGAGTGGAGGCTTGTGGGGTTGGAGGTGTGGGGGAGATAGAAGGTTTCGTCGGAGAGCTGGCGCTTGGCTTCTTCATTGTATTGGGCGCGATCCAACACAACCGTGGTGGTGCCCTTGTCCGCGGGGAGGATAATAATATTTCTGTTGTGTTTAAGTGTAGAGATGGCATGTCTTTCACGTCTGGTAAGATTGTCTTTGTGGTCAAGAAGGTCGGGAAAGTTGGGCTGGGAGATTCTGCGAAGAATATAATTAAGATAGTGTTCTACCGGGTGTTGGGAGGGAAGGGCGGGTGGGATATATTGGGAAGGGGGTTTGAAAATGGAAAAGGTCTGTGGGAGGCCGGCGGGGAGGTTTGGGTGAGCAGAAGGAGAAGGGTCCCCTTTGGGAGGGTTGGTTTTTAGGCGGAGCGTGCGAGCAAAGGCCTGGACGTCGGCGAGGAGACGGAAATGATCAAATTTGGTGGTGGGACAGAACGAGAGGCCGCGGGAAAGGAGTGCTGTCTCAGCAGGAGTGAGTTCGTGGGAGGAAAGGTTTACAATGTCGTCTGGTTTGGAAGAGGTGGGGGTGGTGGGGGGAACAGAAAGGGAATCGGAGCGCTTCATATGTTTAAAATTTGAGACAGAGGGGACCCTTTGTGGAGTACGGAGTGGAGGTGGGGTGGGAAAACCCAAGAGGTCCGCAAGGCAGGGCTTTTGGCCTATAAGTGGAGGGGGAGGGTTGATGACCTCACCAGATGGTAAAAATGGTAGGGGTAAACCAAGTTGGAGGTGCCGAACGCACATAAGGGAAAGCTTGCGGAGTAGTCTGCTTTGGTTCGATGTGAGATCTTTCGTCGCTTGAAGGAGAGCGGCGTTGAGGTCGGATACGGAGTTTGGGGATTTGCAAAGATGGAGGACAAGAATTTTGCATTTTGCAAAATGGACATTGGAGAGTGTGATGTATTGAAGTATGGTGGATCGAATAATGTTGAGCGAAGTGAGGTGATAGGTGAGGGCAAGGGATGCACGGATTGGGGGAGGGAGGCCTGAGAGGGGAATTCTGATAGTGAGAGATTTGGGAGAGAGGCCTAGCTGAAGACAGGAATTAAGGAATTCGATCTGACAATTGAGGGAAATGTGCCTACGGAGGTGATAACGGAGATGGGTTATATCCATGGTGGAAGGGAAGAATGAAAGAAAAAGGCGACAGGAGAGAATTCTTGAGTGAAGGTGAGACAACAATTAGAAAAAACAACTGTGAAGAACAATTGAGAGGAAGATACGATGTATAAATACTTAAGGAAAAGGAAAGGTAATAATAAGGGTAGCAACAAGGTGTTGGAGGAAGCCCAGTGGACACTTACCTAGAATGAAGAGCCGCTGGGGGTGCTGAGGACACACGAAAAACACAAAAGAACAAAAACTACACAAAAATGGAGCTTTCGGGCTGATGCCCTTCTTCAGCGACGGAGAAACATATACTGTTTGAAGTGACACACTGGGGGGATATGGGGAGGGGGGGAGGGGTAATGAGAGAAGTTCGGGGATAGGAGGAGACGGGTAGGAGGGACGGCCAATAGGGTTATCGGAGGTTAAGACCAGGTGGGGAGAAAGAGTTAAGGAGAAAGATGTAGGCCAACTCCCACTGTCGAAGTAGGGGAGCGGAGGTATCATCCGGTAAGGCACGGATAATCCTTACAGTGAAGCAATTATTGAAGGTGGCCTGGTGTGAATTGGCGTGAGAAGCCACCGGAAGGGGACGGTTAGTGTTTACGCTGTTCCGGTGGCCATTGATTCTAATGTTGAGGGGGTTGCTGGTGAGGCCAACATAAAAAGCAGGACACAGTGTGCAGGTGTATATATATACATATATATATATATATACATACATATATATATATATACATACATACACACACACATATATATATATATATATATATATATATATATATATATATATACATATACATATATATATATATATATGTATACTTCAGCGTTTAAATTATATTTATTACATATATAATAAAGAAAAAAAACATTTATATTAAAACTACATTACTTACATAATATACTTACGTGCATATATATATATATATATATATATATATATATATATATACACATATATATATACATATATATATATATATATACATATATATATATATGTGTACTTCAGCGTTTAAATTATATTTATTACATATATAATAAAGAAAAAAAACAAAAAAGATTATTTCTAATTAAAAACTAAATTTGTACAAGTTACGAAGAATAAAAATCGAAGTAAATACGGTAGCCGTAAAAACGTGTTTTAACAAGTAGGTATATATTTATCGTAATTATGCTTAAGTATCTAACATAGAGTTAACTTCTATATTAATGAAAATAAAGTCATAAAAACATTGGTAAAAACATTTATATACTTATAATATTTTTACCTGCAGTTTACCTTACAGTGGATAGTTACACTTAATACATATGCATTACTCCTAACTTAAAAGATTTAAACAAATGTTTTAAACAAAAATATTTTAAATTATTAATCTGACTCTGAGCAAGAGGTTTCTTCAGAATCCGTAGATGACTTCACATCTGAGTCCTCCGATTCTGCCGAAGATACGTTTGTGTCTGGAGGCATTATCATGGCTACAACTTCTCGAGGGAAGGACTTTGTCTGTCGTTTTGGAAGATGCCGAATGCTTGATACAACAGGGTATGAGGATATTAGAAGACTGCTGAAAACGTCTTCTAAATTCTTTTCTCGGGAACATTTTCTTGAAAAACCTTCAGATACGCTTTGAGGTCTTTGTTACGTGTCTCTTGTGCCTCCTCTGACAGCATTCCAATTGGTAATATTCCTGACGAAATAACTATAGGACCGTGTATTAAGATTTTATGTACTGTGGTTGGCTTTACAAACCACCATAGTTCTCCACAAATAACTTAACTTATTAGCTGTGTCCAAAGTATATTTTTTGAATTTTTCAATGTTTATTGCATGTCCACTCGAAATAGTCAATCATTCTGAATCGTAAGATGAGCCCTTCATCTATCCCGGTTGTGTTAGATGAATTTGTAGCATTTTCCAAAAAACGCCGAGCTGTGTCTCCATCGTTACTGCTACCATAACCAGGTTTAGGACGATCAACCAAAAGACCCATTTTGGCTTTAAATTTCTCTTATATTTGTTTCTTATTTTCCGCGACCATTTTATTGTCAGTGTCACTTGGAGCTTGCCACTTTCTGATGTTTAATTATAAGTAACGTGTAAAAGGCATTCGAAGAAACGAATCCACGCATGGAGTGTGGAAAGGCCAAATTTTAATGTTGAAGTGTCAATTTTTTTTGTTGTATCACTTCTATATTGTTAAAATCTTTGGACGTGGCGCCACAAATATAACATTTTTGTGTCGATGAAGTTGATGATACGGCATTGCAAACTTTACTGTCTACCATAGAAAATTATAAGTTATGCCTTATTGAGAGATGCTGTTCATCACACATCACCGAAGTTGGAATCAGGCAATTGATTTGATCTTCATTGTACTTCACTTCCTCAACAGTAACATCGACAGTTTCATGCAGAAACTGGAGTCGGATTGGTCGGAAAAAACGAGACGAAGAAGGCCGGGGATTCTGCCATACAATAATTTTGTTTGAGGAATCAGCATCGCCAACTATTAACTGAAGTGGTACCAATGATGTGAGAAAAACATTTGCATCTGCACCAGTTCCACTCTCAAATTGTTGTTTATATTGGCTCTGTCCAGAACTACCATCGCATCCCCATTTAGATATTAATTGTAAACCGTTAAGTTGTTCGGTTGTTAATTTTGCCAGTACTTCTTTCTGTACTTCTGCAATACGATGAACAGAGTGGTCCAATATAGCTTGCAACCTTACTTCCAGTGAGAAGCGGTTAAGTTTGCTTTTAAATCAGAGGTAAAATGAGCCAATATGCGTTTAGTGACATCTGATGACTCATGCGGAAAGTTCGTCATTTCCATAACGCGGTTCTTAAAATGTTCACATCTATCACTATATTTTTTTTAATCCGAAGAAAACATTTTTTCAAACACTGTCTTCCTACTCAGAGAAATACGTTCGTCGTGTGATCCTGTGAGAAAAAAAGACGTAACGCAACGAGAGTAAAACAGGATCGACCAATTTCGCCATATACAGAACAGAAATTTACAGTGTGACGGAACAAATACGTTTTTTCAAAGGCGTGGTAATATGTGGTAAACTTTCTTACAGTTCCGTATAGCTGACAGACTGTATTATTAGACGCAATAAAAATTTCTGCCCGGTAATGCCCGATAGACAACTAAAACTCTAATTGAATTATTCGTCTTGCTGAATATTTACGAATATTTTTTGCATAATTAAACATAGAGAAAAATAAATACTAATGCAGAAAAATAGATACAAACTATGGTATAATTTTTGACATACCTCCAGGTATTGGATTCATGTAAACAAACGATTTCAGAATAAATACTACACACACAAAACAGCAGATTCCAAAGTACAAAATATCGAGAGAAATTTTGCAACCCGTCTTACTCGCTTAACAGTCAACTTTGTACTGAAGTAGGGAAGAGATAGTTAACATAGGAACTAGTTAATTAGCTGTATTAAATGCACAAGTAGTCTCTCCTAATGACTAAGTATTCACATAAGTGATATCTGTAACTTTGTATTTTACATTATGACCACGTTTAATGGAAAAAACCCCACTGTGCGGTGGTTGGCTAATCATCAGTTGATCATGCAAAAATTGTACAGGATTTATTCAGATACTATTTTAGTGCATTTTATTTTATAAATATTCAGTCAATCAAATCAAAATAGCAATTAAACTGTAAGAGATAGAAGGCTGAAATGTGGTTATGCCATTTATTACTATGACGAAGGATTTTATTTTAATGAATAATTGAAAGTATATTGACAAGGTTTCTTCCCAAGTATGTATTCAATTTTCGGGCAAACTCCTGTCTAGACTTATTAAATGTTGGAAACCCTTTACCGAAAAATTCATTCAAATCAATGATTTATTTAGTTGATATTCATTTCCGTAATCAATATATGGTAGTCAGGTGGTTTTGAAATAAGTATTGAGCTTAACCAAGCCACTTAAGTAATATAAGTCTTTAATTTCATTACAAATCTTTGAATTTGAGTTACAATAGAAAAGATTCCAATGTTACCTCAGTGATTTAGCACGAGAGACATTACATAATGTAATCTGGAATATTATTCAGCATGAAATTACAGTATATATTTTAAGATTTTATTCTCGTTTCATAGGAATGTTTGCAGCAGACATCACAGGACTGAGCTGTTATATTCTCCTGTGTGTGATAACAAGAAATAATAACAGTGAGTATATTCCGTGTGTTTCTTTTAAGTAGTTTGCCTATTGCATTTGACATATTGGTTGTTTTGTGATACTTATGTTGGCTGTTACCTCAAGAAGTTCCCAGTGAGAATTATCGACCTATTTGAATGAATAGCTAGGAGGAATTTA
The DNA here is from genome assembly GCA_036926305.1 of Uropetala carovei. Classification (NCBI taxonomy): domain Eukaryota; kingdom Metazoa; phylum Arthropoda; class Insecta; order Odonata; family Petaluridae; genus Uropetala; species Uropetala carovei. Next base: position 960,512 of record JAXCHB010000127.1, read on the forward strand.
GTCGTGTAACCATGCATTTGTTTTTTTACTATATGTTCAATACTTATTTTGCTAGTTATTCATCTATTAACGGTGAAAATGTAGTAACTTCAGCGTATATCGGAAAGTGATAAATCTCAACATCTTTTAAGTGGATATTTTGTTGATAGAATAAAATTGATTTTATAATTTAGACCTTCAAAGATTTGCTAATTATCGTTAACATAAGTGTTATCAACGCTTCAATTTTTGGCATATTTTATGAAATACTTTGAGCTGGAGAACTTTTACTTTTCAGTCTACTGACTTCCAATTCAACGTAAATCAATTAAAAATATGAGATAATTTCATAGAAACAAAAATATTAGTTTTGTAGCGACAGTGTAATGTGAAATGTTTATTGGATTTACTCTTTGGTGATGTGTAAACTATTTAATGTTGAAATTATGGAGACATTTTCAGACAGTTGAAAGTGATTAAAATACTTTGGAAAAGGTGTCTGAACGGAAATTGTTGACACAATCAAGGAAATATTTTAAGGAAAAAGATTTATTAGTCAAAGTTAGTCGAATTCTTGGAGTACATGCAAATTTTTGGAAAGTTGCTATGCTAATGGAAGTTTATCGTGACAGTTGGTTTTTATTATGCTTATTTCCATCGGTGGTTGGCTAATCATCAGTTGAGCATCAAAAAATTGTAGAAAATTTATTCAAATACTATTTTAGTGCATTTTATTTTATAAATGTTCAATCAATCAAATCAAAACAGAAATTTAACTGTAAGAGATAGAAGGCTGATGTTTACGGGGTGTATGTCATGTGTTATGCCATTTATTATTATGACAGAGGATTTTATTTTTGGTGGAACTGGTGTGCGACAAGAGGTCCAATGCTTTTTAAAATGTGAAACATATTTCATAGCATTAACATAACGATTTTTATCTTATTAGCCTGTTATTTACAAAGTATTAAAGACAATGAATAAAGAAGTGAGATCAAGTCAGAAGCGATAATGTCAGTTTTTACCTCTTTAAGTGCAGTCTTGTCACAATGCAAGCTTTAGGAAGATTAGAAATATTTTCTTACTATTCTTTGGCTTAAAATTCAATTCTGAATTCATGTTCTTTGATCGTTTTTAAAGGTAAAAACAAACTGTAATTTTATCCAATATGACAATGGTTTTAGGTTGTATTATAGATATAGACATTATAATAAATGCTGTGATTTGTCGATAATTTCCAATTAAGAGTACATGGAATGATTTTTATAAAGTTAATTGATCAATTTAGTTGATTTTATAGCATAAATTAAAATGAATATTGCTGTTACTACTTGAAATTATTAACAGATAATATTTAATACTTGTCAGTAGTTAAACCTCTGTATTAATTTCCATATTTCCTACCTGTTATCACTAGTCTATTTATCATTTTCTGGAGTACTTGATCGTCCTCGTATTTCACTGTTCTTATAATCCTTCCTCTGATTTAGAAATCTCCCATGCCTTCTAACGGTTCCTGCATTAGCCTCTCTCCATATATATTGAATAGAATCGGCGATAGACAGCAGCCCTGTCTTACTTCTCTACCGATATGTACTCCGCTGGTATCCGCATTCTCCAACCTGACTTTTACCAGTTGATTTACGTATAGATTACCGATCAGTCTCCTGTCTTTCCAGTCTACACCTATATCCTTTAATATCCTCATCAGCAGTACCCAATTTACTCTTATCAAAGGCCTTCTGCCAGTCGAGGAAACATACACAGCAATCTTGACTGTATTCTATTGCCCTTTCTGATATGATTCTCACTACACCGATAGCATCTCTGGTTCCTCGTCCTTTTCTGAAGCCGAATTGATCTTCCCCTAGCATTTCTTCGGCATTTTTCTCTAGTCTTTTATTAAGAATCCTCGTGATGATCTTCGAAGTGTGTGACAGTAGGGATATCGTTCTGTAGTCCTTACGCTGCATTGCCTTTGGCTTCTTCTTTAGAGGGATCATTGTCACATCTAAGAAATCCTGAGGCCTCTTTCCCGAGTTGTAAAGCTTGTTAATTAGTTTCGTAATCACTTTTAGTCCTTCCGATCCCATGACTTTAAGTACCTCTGCCTGTATTCCATCGCTGCCTGTAGCTTTCCCTTTATCCAGTTCCAGAATTGCCTTTTGTACTTCGCTTTCCATATTACTTGTTCCCAAGTTTGTCTTCTTCAATGTTATCCTCTTCTTCCGTTCTATTTGTGCTGATCCTGCCTGCTTGCTGTATAGTTCCTTAATGTATACTTCTCATACCTGTGCTACATCCTTTGGTTCTGCGACTATTTTTCCATCTGCGTTCATAATTGCTTTACCACAAATCCCATTAGACTTCTAATCTTCTAACTCCAGTGCCCTGGCATACATCACATCATACCGTCCTAACTTCTCAGTTGTATTTCCTCACATTTTCCTTTTATTCAAATTTCCCTAGCTTTATCTGTTACCCTTCTCGACTCATTGTTTGTGCATCTATAGTTGGCTCTACCTTCTTCACTGTTAACATTTTTTTCCATTTTTTTCTCTCATCCATTATCTCCAGCATTTCCTTAGTGATCCATGGGTTTCTGATTTTCTTCTCTTGTTTCCCAATCTCTTTATTCAAGGTGTCTTTGATGCTGGCTTTAATTTCTTCCCATTCTGTATTCACGGTCTCTGGTTTGTTTTCCAAATTTCTAAGGTGACCTTCCGACTTCATGCTGAAAGCATTCTGCCTTTCTTTCAGTTTTTTTAGGTCCCAAGTCTGTCTTTCTCTTCTCGTTTTCCTTATTTGTTTCAGCTTTGTGGTTACATCGAGTATTAGAAGGATGTGATCTGAATCAATGTTTGCTCCTGGTAATGTCTTAGTATTTTTTATGCTGTTCCTGAATCTTTGTTTTACTAGGATGTAATCTATTTGGCATCTCATTTTATCTCCTGGGCTTTTCCAACTGTGTTGTTCCAATCTCCCATTATTGTGCAGTTCTACTTCATAAATGTCATTCTTTTGCTCATACATCTCCCTGATTTATTCTTCTTCAATAGCGGTTGTTGGCATATATACCTGGATTATCAACATGTTAACTGGGACAACTTTTAGCTTTATTGCCATCAACCTATCGTTCGTTGCTGTTATTTTTGTCACGCTATTCATCATATCTTTTAAGTACCAGAGCTACTCCCCTTGCCTCACTATTTCCTCCGGTGTAAACTACCGTGAATTCTTCCGAGCGGATCTGCCCTTCTCCTTCCCATCTGACTTCGCTCAGCCCTATGACGTCAATCGTATTTCATTTTTCAGGTTCTCTAGCTTTTCTGCCTTCCTCGTGGTTTTTAAATTCCAAGTATCTTTGCATAAGTTACCTTCGACAGTTGCTTTCCTCAAGGCAGTCCATGCCCGGAGATCTGATTGGGGGACTATTTTACCTCCGGAATATTATATAATATAATCATTATTAGGGAAATGTAATGTGGTAGTTTCCCTCTTGCTTTCCACATCGCAGTACTGTAGCCGATCAAATCATGCCTACTGTTCTATTGAATATATACCCAACCAACATCATTTGTTTTCATCTCTATACCGTACCGACAGTACTGCTGCCTACTGCCAGACACCAATGATAGTTTTTTATTATTAATTAAGTAATTAATTTTTTTGTGAAAAAAACCTCCATTTGCAGGGATCGCACCCCGCAGCTTTGTAATGGGAAGCTGACACGCTAAGCACTACACCTTATGGAAGGTTAAAATTTTAAAACTAATTGTCAAACGAATCTTTCACATAATAATTTGAATAAACTCTTAAAGAATTTAAAATTTTAAGATTCTAAATAGACCTTGATAAGTGAATGTGCTCTTTCATGTTGTTTAAGCAAATTAATCTTTTATAGTTAGATTTTTTAGTTAATATTTCTTTATTGAATTCACCACAACCATTTTTCCTCTTCATTGTAGGCATTCACAGTTGATGCCGAGTGAAAATGCGATGGTTTGAGGCGTCGAGGAACCATGAATCGAAGAGTACTGCTTTGCTGAGACGACAATTGATACACCTGGGTGCGAGAGTATAGAGGAATCTGAGCTGGAGGCTATACATATGGGATGAGAGAAGGTTTTTATACCTATATGTTGCTATATTCTGGTTTGTTCAATATGTCAGGCGATAAATATCTTGTATAATATGTAGCTGCATCTTACGGAGGATGTAGGAGAGATTGTAAATTATAAGTCCCTTTCAGATGAGCTAAACGCTTCAAATTTGGCATTATTATAGCTTTATGCTCACAACCAATGAAAATAAATACAATACAATAAGAATTCCAATTTTTAGGAGGTTTTTCTCCTGTCATTCAGAATGAGCAGAAATTTACGAAAGATTAAACGATTCCCCAAGAATTTGATTTCTTTTAAAAATATTGTTTAATCAACTTACACTAAAAGTAAGTAAATGGAAAATATAGTGCTACGTCTGAAAAAAAAGTTTTATCTGATATCGTCCGTAAGAGTATTTTATTTCTGAGAATGTAGGGCATCAATTTTCTGTTTGAACTTAAAAACTTTCTGATAACTCAACTTTTTTATAAAATGCATTTAATTTTTTATTATAAATTTACAAGAATATAAGGTGTTGGTTTTCAGTTTGAACTCTGAAAACTTTCTTTAATTTGATTTTATAAAGAATACTCCATTTTGTTTGTAAAGGTTTATTAGCGTACTTCTATAAATTTTAAATTTTTGTTAAATTCACTTCCGTTAATAAGAATCAAATGTAGTAACAAGTTATTTACGAATTTCCGAAGATGTTGAATTTAAAAACTTTAGAAAACTTATAAAATGCCAAGTTTTCGTATTGACTTCTGAGACAGCACTGTATTTGCTCATGTTTGCAGACTTGTCATGTGAATATCGTTCCGCAAATTGGATGTTGGAAAGTAATTAATTAAATTTAATCTTAAAATAGGAGCAGCCATTAAAAAAGATTATTTGTATCGGGATTTTTGGTGTTCTACATTTAATATTTTACCAAGAGGGTTTGTCGTGGTTAAATAATTCCAGATTTAATTTAATAATTTAAAGAAATTTGGAGATGTAGGATCTGCTTGAATTAATTCAGAAAATATTCTTTGGGGTTTTTATTGTTGTTTATTCAAGGCAGAAAAAATTCTGAGGCAATACAAATTCAGTTCATTATTCAAGTTATCAAAATCAGATAAAGAGATAAAATGCAAATGAAATTTCAGTTAGTTTTGAGAGTTTTGATTGAAAATCCAGACTATGTAAAGTATTTTCATTGTGAAAAGTTTATATTCTCCAATTATTAAGCCATGCATCGGAAATGGTAGTTTAATTGTTCTTGATTCTAGACGATATTTAGAAAAAGATTTAACTTTGTGGAGAGTTAAATTTCTTAATTAAGAAAAATTGTGCAGGTTATTTTATTCTTAATTAAAGTCAATGTCCAGAAAAAAGTTCTTTTAATAATTCCATCAATATCCAATTTGCTAGATGTTATTTATTTGTAAATACGTTTCCAAAGTGTTGTGTTATTTATATATTATTCAGAACAATTGCAAATTCTTTTGTCTAAATGTATATAAGCTATTGCTTTTCCATTCTATATAATTATTGCCATTTTTTAAAATCTGAACAAACCAGAATTAGCAGCGCTTTTGGGTATATATTTATCGTCTCTCATTTCATATTTTTTTCTAAGCCATGCTATTTTTCCTCTCTACTTTCTCACCAATAGAAATGATTAAAGAAATATTATCCTTGCCAAAGTACTTTGTAAAAATGTCCTTTTATTCTAGTGCTTGTTATATTTAAAAAATTTTCTGCAGTTCATGAATATTTTTAAATGGCAATTTTGATTTGTGCTAATATTCAGATCTTTTTAAGTACAGAAATTTTTTAAGTCAGATATTATTCTAAGTCCAAAATGTAAACAAATTAATTTTTTTCAAGTTCTAATTTCAGAAATCTTTCAAGTCTAGCGTTAAAAATTATTGTCCAGATTGTAAACAAATTACTTTACAAATTGGACAATAGTTTTTAACTCTTAGACTTGAAAGATTTCTGGAATTGGGACTTTTTCAAAAGTTTTTCTAAGTACAAATTGTAAACAAATCAATTTTTTTTCTCAAGTCAAAAATTCTTTTAAGTCCAGTATAATCTTTATTTTCAGGTGCAGGATAAAATAAGTAGACAAAATGTATTATTTCAGATTGTAAAATTTTTATTGAACTTGTATGTATACACTGTACATTTTAATTGCAATAAAGACATTATGATCAAAACCTGTTGACTCCTTTTAGATAGAAATAACTTCTTTTTCTCGGAGCCTCTTTTAGGTATCGTTGGACTTAAGGGGTTTTTTTTAGGTATTTTTTTGCTAGAATTAGCACACTTTTAGCCTAAAAATGACATTTTTGACCACAAATTCAGCCAAATTTTGCTGATTATTGAACAAATTATTCAACATTATGACAATTTATCTGCATTTCAACTATTCAACAACTGACATATTACATATAACACAATATTTTCAACTGTTGTTCAACAGCTGACATAAATACATATATAACATGAAAAAATAAACCATCAAACACATTTTGCAGCTGAAATAAATTATTGAACAAGCACTTGAAGAAGTTACTTGCCTCTGATAAAAATAACTGCGACTGAGCTGTGGAAAAATTAATACAAGCATTTAGACTACAGAACAGCCGTCATCAGTGGCGAAATGCCACTGACGACAACTGCTCTGAAGTCGAAATGCATGTATTAATTTTTTCACTACTCTGTCGCAGCTATTTTTATCTGAGGCAAGCAATCTTTCAAAGTACTTGTTCTGGAAACACTTAAAAAAGAAACATTTCACATTATCAATGACCTTAATTACAATTAACAATGTCTCTTATTGGTCAAGAAATACGTAAAATTGAATGCACGCAACTGATTCCAAATGGGAGCAATGTTTGCATAAATGACGAAAAAATAATGAATCTCGCAAAGCAATGCTTAATTGGAATTACTTAAATGCCAGGATAACATTTTTATAAACTATTCCAAGTCAGAAATAAACTTCAAAAATGCAATATTAAAATTTCATATACCTATTTCAAATGTTAATAAAATTAAACCTTTATATTTGCCAAATTAATTATTGTATAAATGCACAAATTATATTACCTCAATTAGACGTATTACTGTTTTTTGAAAAAGATTAATAGCATAATATAAACAAAGATTTACTTCTGATAGCAATTTAATTTTTATAACAGCAAAGATTGAACTAAATACATTTTGTCTTTAAAAATTATCTTGCATTTAAAAATATAACTGATTAATCAAGGTGAGATTATATTTACAACATCAAAAACATATTTGTTCTAATGTAAAGTTCAGATTCAAAGCTATTATGCAAAATATAACTGATTTAATCAAAGCAAACACCCTATTTATGAAAAAATATAGCATATTCTCAAAGTTTGTCTTATATTTCCAGGTAATGTACAGTAAGTGCGTAAAATTTAACGACTTGAGGTTAATTTACTTTAAATTTAAGTAGTAATTGCATTGCGTGACTCAACTCACTATCGTTAACAAATCACAGTGCTCCTTATCGATAGCTTAACACTTTCATGGCCAATTTGTCAAATTTAAAAGGAAAATCAGCAAATCAAATCATTAAAAATTTATCAATAATTATATTTTTTAACATTATAAATGTGCAAATTGTAAGTAGCAATACATTATCATTACAAAACATTTATTTAAAAACTTATATTTGAAGAATTTTCAGATTGTAATTTATGAAAGTATTGAGTGCACGAAAAACTAAAGTATTTCATTAAATATTTGTATACAATTGAGTTATTTATGTTAATAAATTTAAAGAATTCCTTTTCAGTAACGCTTATGTTAGAATAAGTCAAAATCTCATATGGAGTTTACCAAAATTATCGTTATGATAACTTAATGAAGATATTTTAAACAACAGCCATGAAATTGTTAAGTAATCTAAAATATAACTCAACCAACAAGAGACAACGTTAATATTTACATAGAGACCAACCTGAGAATCAAAAGAATAACTACAAAATTGAGAAACAAAATAAATATCCTATAATTATTATACCAAATAGAACTGAATGAGCTTCCCACAATCTATATATATTTGCAAAAGTTTGTTTGCGTGTCTCATTATGCATGCCATAAACTATAAGACACGAATAACTAAAATTTGGTACAATTATTATTAACATCTTAACTTGATGAATGTATAAAAGGTTTGGTCAATTGGTTAATTATAGTCAGTGCTATAATAATAATAATATAGGGGAATATAACATTTTACAATTCCACTAGAGATGCCTGCATTTCAAATTTGAAATGTTGACAGAATTTTTTACAATAAACAAAGAAGCTTCAAAGTTTATTGTATATTAGGATTAGCTATGATGCTGGTCAACACAGACATCCATGACATTTGACGGTGCGATGAGACACTATTACAACGCCAACCTTCATAACAGCCTACTTAGTTAGACAACAAACCCATACAGCGGCCGGGTTACGCAATCTTACTTTTGATACTACACAATTTATACAAGTGAAAACATTTACCACTTACTTTATTTGCTCACATTACACTGTGTTGGATGTGGTTTGGTTAATACAACACGACAAACAACAGATGAACAAACAAAAAGAATTAATGCAACGAAAAACAAAAACAGTAGAAAAGAGAATTAAAATCACACAGGAATTCAATGCTCTGACTCTTAGAACGATTCTCTAAGCAAAGAGTTTTGTTAAAATAAATTTATGTCAAGTGAATAATACTTTGTTACAATAAGTGAGCAATACCTTTGTTAACACGTTACAAATTGTACTCGACAATGCCTTATCCCCCTCCCTCCCTCTGCTGTTCCCCCCCTTATCCCTCGCTAGGCAATAATATGAATCTCGAGTCTCAACAATGACATTCGTTGTCCAGGAAACTTATCGATAAAAGTCAAAATCTGTCACATATTCGTTAAATGTGAGTAATTTCAAAACATGTGGTGCATTACTTTCTGGGAAACCCTCGTACAATGTTGTGTGAGACAGACGCTCCTTTCTAGGAACCTGGTATTATCTGAATTTTTAAAGAATGTTTATTTTGAACTCCTGAGCATCCCGCATATAACTGTCCATGCGTAAAGCAAAGCTACCGTATGGTAACTGACTTAAGAAGTCACCTCTCTACTCTGCGTGCAAGGGGATTTCCCTTCTAGGAAGCGCGCTCACCTTCAATGCCCCTCTATTCTAATGGAATTCGTTCCCCTCCACTCTACATATTACCTCCGATCACTGAGGCGTAAGGTAACTTCTAGTAATTTTCAATTGCTACATTAGGCGGAACTACCTGTACTCTACATGCACGTTCTCTACCGGAAGCTTAGAGAACGAACTCTACCTGGCAAAAAGCATCACCTCACAAAATGAATCGACTGCGTTGATTGTCAATTTTAATTACGAATCCTCAAAATATTTTCCAACTCTTTCATTTATATCAATTAAAATATGAAAAAATTTCCCAAATAAAACTTAATTCAAGCATAGATATAATTTTTTGTTCATAATTATTGCCATAATTTGAAGTCACGATGATTTAAAACATAACCTGAGCAACGCTGGGTAAATTTGCTAGTTATTTATAAGCAAAGAACTTTGTAATACCATTTTAATTTAATTTATTCACCAGAGAACTATATAAAGATGTTTGTGTAGCATTGTAAAATAAATTCCAATAATTACTCCAAGATTTGATGCACAAAAACGATTACAGTGTAATTTTCCTAATAAACGTTTAATGTGACTAAATCTTAGAAGGATATTTTGTAGTTTAATTTACATTCTTCGTTAGAAATAATTTTATGAACTCTGTATTTATCTCAGAATCACTACAAATATGCTGTCAACAATTTGTTGTTAACATACATTTAAGTTATGGTAATTTAATGTTGTGCTTACGCAAACTGTATAATTATAAAATATCAGTTGATTACTTCGTTTAAAAATTAGTACAAGAGTTTAAAATAACACTAATATTTATAATGAGATTTTAAGATATAAACAAGTTAGGAAAGTGAACAACGTAACACAAATGGGTGCGTTTTGTGCATTGGAGTATTTGAAAGAAATTATTTACGTGTTTGGAAGGGAAATAGCATTATAAAGTTCTTTTCTTCATCATAAATAATCCATTTTCTTCCCATTTAAAAATATTACATGCATATGTAAGGAAATTAAACATATTTCCGTGAGATTGTTTACGTTAGCAACAATGAAGAAGTAACCATGCTAGAAAATTTCAAACTTCAACTCAAATTACGACTCTTGTTCGATTTTCTCGCAAACGGCGACTCCTACGATAAAAATGTAGAGGAAAAGAAATACCCTGCTTTATTAGTTGCACAAGTTTTACTTGATAAATATTTTGATATGACCGATACTTTACGAGATATGAGGGAAAGTTCATATTTTATCACCAGTAAAGTGGTACCCCTGATTGGCTTACGTGACTCATTTATGTGATTTTCTTATTATCTTTGACCGTAAGTCCTTAATATCAAATTTCATGAAAATCTGCTTGGTAGAAGCAGATAACGAACATGCGGACAGACCAGATGGAGACTAATACTAATAGGCGCTTATGCTGGAAGCGAAACGCACCTGACAAATAACCTTGCATGTAATTACATTTACAGATACACATACATTATTAAAAAATTTCTTTAATGACAAGAATGATATGTTACTTATTTGTTCAATATACAAGTAGAAGGTACTTGCATTCTGTAAGCGTTTCAAGTCATTATTTATGGCTTTTGCAAAGTAAAAATTATAAACTAGTTAAATAAATAAAACTTCAAGTACTCATTAGAATAAACTTCATTAGACCACTGATTCCCAATGAAAAGACAAAACTGATAATGGTTTGATTCCGATGCAAATTAATTGGAATATTTCGAGGCGGTGCTTACTGTAAAAGAGAGACTGACTGATATTATTCACTTCTTTCGGTAAATTGTGATGAGATTAGCCATGAGGAAGTGTATCATCCGAAACAAAAGTACCACGAAGCCAATGAAAAGGAAGAAATCCACAGTACATTGAACCCTCTGCATACTGGACCTTGAAGGAACGTACTTAGGATATAATGGACAGAATGTCCGGCGATGCAAAACAGTTAAATGACGCCACTAATACATTGTGTCTCATGCGGACCTATCACATGTGCGTTATTTGGAAGGCCTAATGAATACATCGCAACATTATAACTAACGTATATCACGGCGTATAAGTCGACCTTTGAAGCTTAAAAAAATTTTCCTAAAACTTAAAGTCGACTTATACGACAAATATAAAATTGTGAACCTTAAATTACAGATGAATAACATCGATATTTACCAACAAGGGGAGGCCATAACATTAATATTGAAATTCGTAAAACCCTTTTAGGAGGTGAAACTAGAACTAAAACATCACCTATATCTCTCTGCGTTTTTGCCAATGGGCCCTTGTTTAAAAGATCTTAACAATTTAAATTCAGGTGTAAGCACGGATGCAACATATACCATTAACCTTAAGGTTACAAACAGAAGCAGCGATAGCTGAATGGGTAGAATGAATGTCTAGTATCGGATGGGCTGGGGATCGCTCCCAGCAGCCAGCATTTTTTTCTTTCAGAAGTGGTCTGTACATATATTTTAACTAGTAAAATTGTATTATTATTATGTCTTTTTTGTATTTTTGTTTTTTTCCTCAATTTTTTGTGATTATTTTTTTTGTCTTTTTCACGTACCTTTTTGTACTTAATTTATTTGCACCTTCCACATATAATTATGATATTATAATTATAAATAAATAATAAAATTTAGAATGTTATAATCATTACTTGATTGTTTATTAAAATATCAATTCTTTAATACGACATTTATGAAATGTTTATTACGGACAATTACCTTGTTTTTTTAATTGTATCATCCAAAGTATTGTAATGCTGTAGAAGTAAGTGAGATAGAAGAGGTACACTTCGATCGGAATTAACCATACTAATTGCAAGTTATAATTATATGTGGAATATGCAAATAAATCAAGTACAAAAAAGTACATGAAAGAAGACAAAAAAAAATAATCAAAAAATATGCGGAAAAAACATTTCCTTTTTTGAAAAGGGGAATAATGTAATTATCAGAACCATCCTCACGCCTGCCAACATGCGATACTTTATTGAATTTCACCACCGTAGATATTGATTGCGATAACTAGGTGCAGTTAATTTTGATAGCATCATTAACAGCCGACATCAATCAAATCATAGGAACCATTATTTAGTTGGTCAAGCTCTCTGAGAATAGCAGTTTCTTATTGGTTGAAATTAAAACACCTGTCAAATGGAAGGCTCAAGAAGAATAGCACGGACTCGAAAAAATATTCCTATATTTTTTTATTACTATGTTTATTTCTGTATCTTGTTAAAACTTGGATCGTACATGACCTTGATTTTGCCTGGCAACGATTTCATGAGAAGTATTTTTAAGTGAAACAAAGGGGGTCGACTTATACTGCGAACATATACCTAATCTAGTATTTTCAAGTTGAAAATTCAAGGTCGACTTATACATCGCAATATATGGATATATATACATATTATAATGTATATAATTACTGTATATACTCGTGTATGATGCGTCCCAGTGTATAACTGCCGTGTATAATGCGCACTCGTACTTTATTCCAAAAAATCCCGACTTTTTCTGATACCACGTGTATGACACACATCCTTGATTTTTGGGAGGTATATGAATTTTAAAACGTTTGGACTTGTCCATAAGTGTATTACGTTCAATAAGCTCCATATTATGTCTAAGAGAGACATCGTCAATAATTAAAGCGACTGAGTTGAGATGGCAGCAACCTCACATGGTAAGTTGGGCAAAGTGATGCCGTGTAGAAAACTGCAGCGCCACTGTTGCCAATCCTTTTAAATCAGACAAAAAGGGATCTATAAATTAGTTTTGATTTAAAGTGGACGTTGGTTCTCTCTTTCCTATCTCATTCTAAAACTGTTTAAGAGAAGGAATAACGTAAAAATTTAACAAACAAATCTGGAAACAGGAAACGCGACAGGTATGATTAAGTTCACACACGAGATTCTATGGGTTTTAAATTACTTACGTTGTCAATCGTAGACACTAGAATCATTTACTAAATAAAATTATTTCAATTTGCTTATTCTGTTTTTATTGTTTTTGATGTGTGTTTTGCGGGAAGACTATCTTGTGATTTTGCAAAAATTACAGCAATCAGCTGATGAGCTAGTGAAATGCGGAATAATTAGAGAGGATGGAATTATAAATGTATAGAAGTAATTAGGTGTTCTATACATATAATTATGTATGTATAACCTGGAGTATCAATAATTATTGTGCTTTTCCCATTAATTAACCCAAAAAGCGTGAATCTGGTGCGAGGTAGGTTCCCATTTTAAGTGCAGAGAAGTGTTACCTGTGTATAACGTGCACCCTACTTTATGACCTGAAAATTTGGTCTTCAAACAGCGCGTTATACACGAGTATATATGGTAGATACAATGTATAATTTATTGGTGTAGCAAATCCGCAAAAATTAATTGTTCCTCCGTTTGACCTTTGTGACTGGTTGAAATTGACTGACTTGCATTACTTGTGGGGTTTGTTTGTCTTAAAACATTCTTTGTATTCATTGTTACTTTCTGCCAATTTCCACCAGGGTCCGGAAAAATCTAAAATCTCGAAAAAGTATCCCAAGTTCCATTCCTAAGAATAATTCCGTTTCAAATAAGAACGCTAGGGAAAATCAATTTTTCTTATGGTCACTATAATTTATTTCATTCTTAATTATGTTCTTATAAAAGTATGCTCCTGCTAGCACACTGCAAGCACCTTTTACTAGTAAAATATAAAAATTAATACGATTCCTATTTTCCTAAATTAATTAGAAAACTCTGTGCTATTATTTCATGCGCTCTTAACAATTTGTATAAATATATAGCAGAGTAAAACACTGTCTTTCATAACATGCGCATTTTAACAATTTAAGGCAACACATACGTTTCCTTCGGATGTTTCGGATATAACAGACAGGCCTTCCCCTCCTTTTAGTCCAATATATCGAGGCTTCACTGTACGTATGTAAAGAATGCGATGTCGGACTGTGTACAATACCACGTTTTGGAATATACCATACACGAAAACGTATCAAGTATATAATCGCAAGCTCTGGAATAATAAAAATTAAAATAGTTATAACGAATCCAACGTATATTTTCAATCCTTTCAAACTTTTACAAACCTATGCCAACAGGTGCTTATAATGGAATCTTAACTTAGTACTTAAAAAGAGTTAAAAATGAAACAATCTTTTGTTATTCTAAAAGCTCCCAATTGCAAGCGCTATCTGAGTTTATATAAACATTTGAAATACAGTTGGACCTCTATAAACATCACCATTGATAATCGTTGTTTTGATCAACCCTCATTTGTCGCCAAATGGTACAAAAAAATTAAAAAGTTCCGATGCCAGTTTTGAATGAAGCAGACAAATGAATGATGATTGCACTGTGACCGAGAGAGAAAGATTCCTGGCATTGCCTCCAATTCAATTAGTGCCAATTAAACCTTCAAATAAGTGAAAGAATAGTGTTATTCGCTTCACACTTTAAGCATCGAAATTAATGCTGTAGCAATGTCAAACTTTATAGATAGCAACACAAATATTTACGGATAATTATCCAGTTAATAACTGTGTATGGGAAGCATTTCTAGCAATTTAATCAAAGCAATTGATCTTATTTAAAATCATTCGGATGCTGGAATCTTACTTTTTCAGTAAGTAAAACTATTAAACATCTATAATGCTTATTAAGGCAAATTGTCTCATGCGTAAATTTAAAATCAGATGAGAATAGGGACGTACATTATTTTTTAACAAATTGAAAGTTATATGGTTATGTCACCTTCGTAGATAATCTAAATGACAAAGAATGTTAGGCGACGGGCTACGTTTATTCAGGAGCAGCCTGAAAACATTTCTTTTAGATTGATAACCTAGAACTCGCCGAAACTTATCTTCTCTTCATTGTTAATCTAAATAAACGGTTGCATTGATTGATATATGAAAAAAAGGACGTATACTTCAATAAAAAGAAACAAAGAAAATTAAAAACATAAAAGTTTGCAATCAATTACTGTGTAGCATTAATTTCCTCTCTAATTTGACTTTTAAAATACAGATTTCTTACTGACTTTGCATAATTAATTGTCAATATGCACACACAGCCTCGCCCTCAGCGAGATTTCTACCCGCTAACCTTACCTATACTGGGGAAATGCATTATCAGAGTTAAATGCGAATTATTGAGTTAAACGTGAAATATTGAGATCAACTTATTCTACACAATTCTTAATTTTTTATAAATTAATTGAAAAAACAGTGAAAACACTGTGTGGGTACAGCTAGTACTCCGTTAATTCATCAAATAGAACTTATAATTTTGTTTGTTTAGTTTACATAACAACGCTTTTACTCATTATTACCTCTGACGGTAAAGCACTATCAATTGCAATTTCCCAGGTTGTTGTTACTATCAGCATTTTAATTACTACAAATATAACTTTTAATTAAAGTTTAAGGCAATAATAGCCCATTAATTCATCAAATGGAAGAAAGAAGAAGATAACGAGGCCTTTGAATCTGTGTAATTTTTACTTATGTACCAATGACGTGAATCTAAATTGATTCTTTCGAAAATTTTAATGTCAATCTGATTCAAACGTACTTTATTGTGTCATTTTATGTTACTTGTCGCCACCTGGCACATCCAGCCACCATGTGACTAAATGAATAAATAAATAAATATTATAGAGACAGAAGAAGATAAAGAAGAACGACGTAGAAGAGAAAGAGTGAGAAGATAAAATACGGACAGATGAGCAAAGGCAAACAGCGAGAGAGACCATAAACGAAATCAGGTAACAAAGAAGAAACGAACAAACTGAAGAAGGGAGTAATATAAGAAGAAGCCAAAACAGAATCGATGCAGCCAACGGCGGAAGACGAAGAAACGACACAAATTTAAACTCAGCAATAGGAAACGGATTAGCTACTCGACGAGATGATTCACATTTAGGAAAAATTAATAAAGAATGTCAATATCGTAGAGCTTTGTTTTTTAATAACCGAGAAAAGCATAACAGATGCTGGTACGAGAAGAGCACTTCCGCAGCTTCCAGATATATTAAAACTGCCGTAGAGAGAAAATACCCCTATGTGTAAAAATACGTAAGACTAATGTAGTTTCTGCACATGCCAGGACATGAAATATATATTTAAAGCGGGAAGCTCATTAGTTCTAATTTGAAATGCAAAATCAATCACACTCACCCATCTTCTTTCTTGACATCGCAAAGCAGAGCTGGCCTGTGGAAGATCTACCATGCTGGCTGCGTTTTCAGACTTCATTCTTCGGAGGCTCGCATCTGAAACAACGACAGAACCAACTCAGAAATCTCGCACCCAAAGGATAAAAATTCTACAAAACCTTAACAATAACTTTTGATTTGAAGTTTATAAAGTAATGGAAACCGGCTAATAATGTATTATTCATACGTTTTTAAAAACACAGATTCTCATTTTATGAGGTAAACTATAATTTTTACGTTCAAAACACAATATATATTGATAACAAACCCTTAATTAATCCTACGTTAAGAGTGTAACGCCATATCTTGGCTATATTTGCCCATAAACAAATCCGTCCTTGCAAAAAATTTTACCAACTCTTCACAGAAAATGATACTTTACAACGATAAAATCACTCATTAAACATGTTATGCAGTAACAAAATGTTATACATAAGGACTAATTTTTAAAAATAATTACTCCATTATACATAAATATGATAAATATAACATTTCCTATATACATATATATACGGTAAAGATATTTCAACTATAAATCAAAGATGAACAGAGAAGTTATTTAAGATTTCCTTACCTTTGTAGATATAAATCCTCGAGGAGATTGACCAGGACAGCTGTATCACACAATAATAACAGTACATTTATTTTCCAGATCAAAGTTACATGGCAAATCAATAAGACAAACTCAATCACAAAAGAAAATACAAAGTAAAACAATATAACAGCACGAGTGGACTAACGAAAAACAATAATACATCAAAACATCACCATAAATTACAATTAAGTGGCAAAACAGGGCATACTGAATAATTACATATACAAATTCACATATCATTGATTTACAAAATAAGAAATAGTACTATTAAGAGACGTTAACTAATGTCCAGTAAGCAATGTGAAGATTACACACATTGAAACTATAAAAAACTTTAGATAAAACTTCACTTCACTTAAAGTGTCTTAAAACGTACACAAATCAAACTAAAAGTACATATTTAAAAACTGCTGTCAAAATGCGTCACATGCACCACTGTTTTCGAAGAATAAACGGCCAAAATTTTGTCAAGATCAAAACTATCGACATTAAATTTCGAATACAATAAAAAGGATTAGTTTTTTACTTGTAAAAAGTTCTGGTGTAAACACATAAAATAACCAAAAGTATTAAAACTCTGCTGTCAAAATGATTATCACGTGGACCAGTTTTCGAAGAACACACGGCCAAACATATATCACGATCATAACTATCAACATTAAATTTCGAATACAATAAAAAGGTCTAGTTTTTTCCTTCTAAAAAGGTCTGATGGAAACAAAATAAATTTCGAACTGTATTACGCACATAACAGACAACCCCGTCAGCCATTTTAAGATTTCTACGAAGTAACCAGAAGTAACGCGCAGGCGCGCAGGCTAACCAACATTTCCCCTTATAAACCTGGATATTTACAATTTCGACAAAAAAACCACAAAAAATAAACAATTCCTTTTTATATCTTGATTTCTCATTTTAGTAGGAACACAATTATAACTTATTGTAACATCGATAAAATTTGCTTAAATGTTATAAATTACTTGCAGTAAATCAAATTTATTGGCATTAAACTTTTGCTTTGCAAACCTAAATTTGGATTCGTCATGGAGAGGGGTAAAAATAAGGCATTAAAATATATTTTCAGATTGCTTAATAACCGACAATGTAATTAATTAATTAATAACGAATTTTTGGTCCAAATACGTATGCGTTTTTTTGTAACATTTATTTTTCTGTAGGACGTCTTCATAAACAATTACATGGGTAGTTTCGGCGGCATTTACAAATTATGCGGAAACAATTATTAGTTATTAAAAACTATTCACGAGTGTAATTATAAGAATAGCAATTATACTCCGGAAAATACTTTCAGGTTTTTATCTTATCCATGTACTTTGGAAACCTGTGGTATATTCAATTGATACCGATAAAATATTCGTATAAATTTGAAATGTAGGTACCTACCGTAGGAACCTACTGATTTACAAACACAGATGTCCGGAACAGGTAGAAAAATACACTTGTAATTGTCCTAACTAAGATACTCTATTTAGTAAGTGAATTAGCCTTCATAAGAACTTAAGAACCATAAAAAACTCGGGTGATTCCTTCTTCACGGTAAACTTCCACCTCATTTCCTATTTGAAATCCAAAAACTCACGTAATATATTTTCAAAAAATGCATTCGTGCGTCAATTTCCAACAAATCCTTTATTTAATTTTACAATTGTCCGACCGTCTTTCTCCATTTGTATCTCCCATTATTACAGCTAATGCCTGTCACATAAGTATATTCGAATCATCCTTTGCATCAATTTATAGAAATTTATAAAATTTTATTATTGTAATATTATCGTATATTTTATAAAGGTAAACTCCTCTCTATTATGAATTTTACACTGATAATAATAATACTCTATTTACGGGACAAGGCCTTTTCCTAAAAATACAATCAGAAATGTATTAAAAATAAGCCAAAATATTTAAACGTGCGTTCTAATACAATATAAACCATTAAAGCACAAGAGTAAGAAAAATTATACTATCGCACATAAAAATCACAAATCCTATAAAAATTATACTCAAAATCCATCTGACAATATAACAATATCGTACAAACCTTTGTATGAACTCAACATTAACGAGGATATGTGCTAGTTATAATAAGTACTTCTCTAATCTAGACATTTTTATCAGAAAGTCTGAGTATATAACATAATTATCGGCTTTATTGGGGTACTCAATAAAAGATATGTATGAATTTATAATTTCACCATTGTTTGAAATTATGTACATATCTTGAAAATGAAGGAATATATGATTGTTATCTGCCTCACTTCTTTTATAAATATATTTCATTCGTTGTTATTGGTTATATATAACTACAATTGTATAACTACCATTGTTACTTGCCTTATTTATAAATAGTTCATAGGTCGTGTATGGTAATATATATATATCATTGTATTGAATAATGAATATTTTATGCTTGTGAATGTATATGCTTTTTTATTGCTTTTTCGTTACATATATAATTTGCCATCTTGATATCAAGATAATTAGAATCAAGTGTATTTATTAAAATGTAAACCAGTTTATCCTGTAATTATTTTGTTGGGTAAACTTTAAAAATGATAAATAAATAAATATTCTAAGGCATAAAGTAAAATTATATCAGATTCATGGTACTTAATAAAAATTTACCTGAATTAAAATAGACATAAGTTGGCATAAATTTCTACCACATTTAAGTTAGGCATTGCAGCTTAGTTTTAAATGATTGCAGTGATTCATTGAATATATCAACTTTATGACTTATAAGGTTGTAGTCTCTCATCATAGTATACTAAGGTAAAATGCACATATAATTTGTCCATATATGGTATATGAAAAGTCATATCTAACCTTGTATACATTAAAGGCACTCTGAGGTTTATTAAATTAAGTAATTCTGGGCTTTTAATATGGTTATTTAACAATTTATATAAAAACATAAGGCCACTATTCCTCCTTTGAATGTAAAGGAGTAGCATATCAAGTAGTATTGTCACTCCTAACATAGTAAAAAAGCAAAAAGTGTCAAAAGACTTATGACCTTAACAATGCTTTCAATCTATTATCAGAACGTAAGGGGATTAAGGACAAAATTAGAGCAACTTAAACTAGCTATTTCTACCGCTGACTATGACGTTATCGTACTCACTGAGACTAGGCTCAGTGAAGACATAACTCTGAATTAGACTTACCTCATTTAGACATTTATAGACATGATCGCAGTGTAATTACTTCTAATAAAGTTCGTAGTGGTGGGGTTTTAATTGCTATTAAAACAAAATTGCAATCTGTAAAGGTTATAAGCCAAATTATTAATGTAGAACATTTTTGTAAACATTTGTAGTCAAGAGGCAAAGGTTTTAATTGGGGCAGTGTATATCCCCCCAGCCTCTGCCATTGATAAGTACTTATCTCATTGTGAAGTGGTTGAAGATATTGTGAATAATAACAATTTTTTGTTATTATTGTACTGGGGACTACAATTTACTTGATCCCTGTTGGAACACTGACTGTGATAGCATGTCTTTCACCACTCAAGCAAGAATTATAAATGAAAGTTTTACATTACTGGGTCTTAAGCAGATGAGTACTATTTGTACAGTTTACTATTAGATCTAGCTTTTTCTAATTCAGGGCAAGTAACTTCCGAAAAGGATCCATATCCTATTTAAAAATGTGTTAATCATCACCTTGATATTCATTACAGTGTAAAGTTGGCCAAAGAACTAGATTATAACAATTATCAATTTACTATTTATGATTATAGAAACTGTCATTATACTACATTGACTAACTACTTAGATACTTTAAACTGGCTAGGAATATTGTGCAATTTGGAGATTAATAATGCTCTATCAATTTTCTACTCTATTCTTTATGAAGCTATAGAACTGTGTACTCCTACCTTAACAATCAAAACATCATCTTATCCTAAATGGTTTAGTGTTGAATTAAAGGAATGTATCAAACTCAAGAAACATTACCATAAAATTTTCAAAATTACTGGGAGTAATGATGATTATCATAATTTTTCTAAAATCCGAGGTGAATGCAAAAAACATTCTGGTTCATGTTGCAAAAACAATATAAATAACATGGAAACAAATATTCCCTATAACTTAAAGTATTTCTGGAGACATGTTAAAAATCATCAAAAATTGGATAGAATACCAAGCATAATGTATTATTATGAAGAACATGTTGCAAATAATGACCACGATATTTCAAACCTCTTTGTAAGGAACTTTTCTAAGGTCCACAGTACTGTGATACCTGACACAAAACCTGCCTTTGACATAAATTACACGTTTTCCTTTGGCAAAATGACAGTTTCAACTGAGGATGTACTATGGAAATTATTGTCTACAAATGTTACAAAGTGTACTGGCCCAGATGAACTCTCTCCCTTTTTTATTTAAAAAGTGCAGTCAATCACTGGTTTACCCACTGTTTATACTATTTAAAAATCTTTTAGCAGTGGCGTTTTTTCTGACCTCTTTAAAATTGCTTACATTACACCGATTCACAAAGATGGTGACAAAAGCAATACTTGTAAAATCAATATATGTAGTGGAAAAGGGAAAATTAGGTTTGGAGTAGCATTTAAATTCAGCCAAGCATATGAGAAACAGTAATTCTGGCACTACGTGTGGAAAAATTACAAATGATGCTATTACTAAAAATAGAAAGTAGGCTGAAATTGTTTCTGCTTGTAACTTTAGGCTTTCATTCAGTTTGACATCACTTTGAGTTATCGATCAGTGATTTGCACAAATAAGATTATTTGCGGATTCAAAGATGGCTACTAAAATTTCACCAGCCAAAGCTAAGACATAAGCAATAGTTGACAAGGTATTAGCTCCACATTCTCTACCTTTAATAAAAATTAAACTTGAATATGTACATCAGGATCTCCACTGATGGTAGCAATAATTTATCACGAAAAATTTTTCGAATACTCGTACAGTATTTTGATCGTCATGTTTAAGGACTCACACAAGCTAGTTGAATTGAAATGTTTAAAATGAATCAGAGGGGACTATAAGTCACCTTGTTTTAAAAACATATGATTGGCCAGAAGAGTGTATCGCATTTGGAGGGGATAACTGCAACTCCAATTTTGGTTATGTTGATGGAAATGGACAGAGCAATGTTTATGTACTCTTGTCTGCGGAAGTTGGGGAATTACTTGGAATAAAATGCCCTGCCCGTATATCTTACATAATTGTGTTCAGCATGCAAGGGATTCCTGGCTAATTGATATTGAATCAAATTTGGTTACAATTTATAATCGTTTTCCTGTATTCACGGCCAGAACAGAAACCTTGAAAGAACTTTGTGACTTTGTATCTGTAGGTTATAATCGTAAAAACAAAGCAGGTCTGAGCGTGGCCATTATGTCAGAGAGTGGCAACAAAGATAAAATGTCAAAAGATTTTAAAGTGAGAAGGAAGGTGTGTTCCGTGAGTGGGTGTGAGGGACGCAGCGATGGGACAAGAAAATTTTTTAATTTCCCGAGGACGGAAAAAGTGTAAGTTAATTTATATTAATGAATATTTTTCTTGTGAATGCTGAAGTGTTTCTGCAAGTTATAAGTGTAGTTTATAAATAGATACAACGGTTGTTTTCAGTGCGAAGATTGTCATTTATAAGCGAAATTTAGAATTTTATTTATTCACTCCGCTTTGAGGAAGTACGTTTAACTAAATGAAGGAATTTGTAAGGCGAACATATATGTGTCATTGGTCTCTCCATTTGTTAAATATGTATAGGTGGTTTGTTTGAAATATACATGAGTTTCGTCAATTAAATCTAGTGGAAAAGTTGCTGCCTAAATTATTACGTTTTGTAAATTATAAATTACATGATTTCAGCTTCAATGTGAATTATTGTATGCTTTTGGAGATTCGTTCCTTACATACTCTTTAGGACGTAGGAATTAAATCATTCTTTCCGTATTTGTTTTTAAAAAACTATGTCGATTCTTCTAGTCTTTTTGCACTTACTATTAACCTCTCAAACTGTGAGAAACTATCTTTAATTTAATAGAAACTTTTACAGCATATGATAGAATACAAAGGGCAGGTAATGTGTATATTGACATTTGCAACATTCTTATATGAGATAAAAGGAAACTGAAAATTTCATGTACAAACAAATGTGGTATGTTTCAAAGCATTAATTTAACTCCAAATATGACAGCAATTCCTAAAATGCATTTATTCCTGCTAATTGTCGTAATGTGATTAATTTGCATTTATAATTTCCAGTGTGAAATATTTTTGTATTATTATTCCTTGACCTTTTATAAAGAAATTAATAAAATGTTCGTGATTACCTTTTATATAAAACCGAGTGCACCTTTGCAATTATGTTAAGAATAACTAACTTAATGTGGGGGTATAATGGCACTATTTGTTCGATGGTACAATTTCCAATGCTTCTTAAATGAGACGGTTTTCCAATTCTTTAAGAAATTTTGTGAACCTTGCAGGTTTTTTTATCTTTCTGGTAATCTATGATTATTCATACCGATTAATGTCTTTATGTGCAGGTGCTTGGAATGGCTTTCATTTTGCCAAAACTGGCAGGTTCGTGACATGTATGAGCGTGGGGGTGTGCGAGCGGTGGTCCACAAGATGGTTTAAAATTTTGTAATTTTTTTATTTTAGGGTATAATTTTCACGTCTTAGTAAATATATTTTATTTTAGTGTATAGGTTTCACATTTCTTTGTCACTGTTTTATTTTAGGGTATAGGTTTTACATTTCTTTGTCAATGTTTTATTTTAGGGTATAGGTTTTACATTTCTTTGTTAATATATGTTATTGTAGGGTATAGGCTTTAAATTTTGTAAATATATATATATGTACATATTCATTATTCAATCTTTTAATTTCTATATGCTTTTTGTTGGGGAAATTAACATAATTCAGATATTGTGCGACCTTTTATGTTGCAGTATGTACACATTTTCACTTCTTATGATTTAAAATTATCTGCCTAATATCATTGCCCTCATTAGGTTTGGGAACAGGTATTACATCATGCCTCTTAATGTTAGAGTACATATTTGGATGGTTTCTGTGTGTTGTATGCACTGCTTAGTGTATATATGTTCATTTTTATACTGTTTATTTGGTTACCTTGATATGATATTATGAACTTGTATATATGTCATGTGAAGGGTGTCACTGTTTATATGCTTGCATGAATTAACACATTTGAGATGTTGCAGTATGTACACACTTTTACCTTCCTGTGATTTCAAATTATCTAATATCAATGCTCTCATTAGCTTTGAGAGAAAGTATGATTTTATATGCATTTTGTGGCATGAACTAGCGCAATGCAGATAATTTGCAACCTTTTATTATTTAGTATGTACCTGCATACATCTTTTTTGTTAATTCATTGTTCATTATGTTCATATTACATTTTTTGTCTATGTTCAATTGCATATTTTCATGGTTTACAGTATTGTCTATAGTACTTTGTGTATGTTAAGATTTTCTTATACTTAGTCTCACTTTTTTCTGTTTGTGTAATACCAGTTGAGGATACATTTCCACATATTTTGTACTTTTCCATGTGTGATCTCTGTTGAATTGCTAATGTTTGAATTGAGATTTGGCAACTGTTTGTTTTATCTGGTACTACTTTGTAATGTAACTGTGCCATCTTTCTGAGTGTATATCGCAAATAATTTGTGATGTTTGCAAAAACCTTTTTGCAATCTCAGCTGAAATGCTACAGAATTGTTTCTCACTTAAAATACGGCATTTACTTGTTATATGTACATCTAACGAAGCTTAAATAAAGCAATATCAATAACGTACAATAATTTTGTTGTTTTTTCAATTTTATATTTCTATTTAAAATTTTGCGATCATATATATTAAGCATTTTACGAGGAATAAATAACCTGATATTTTAAACGCGCGCGCTTGGTGCGACGGTGGTGCCATCTATGAACAAATGTAGTCGTAACTTGAACCTATTTCCCACAAGAGTAAGATGCACAGGGCTGCACTACGGTAACTCGTATTACGTTAGCTCAGGAGTGGCCAACAAGAGCCTGAGCCAGATTTGAAATTGCCAGAGCCACGTTTACCCATCTGTATACAGCGCCGGCGCCAGCCAACGCCACCTAGATAGAAGGCCTGACGACGAAAATGTGACGTCATAACCCGCAGGCTTACGGAAACGCATACGCGCATCGTAGCCGTAGTCTTTGTACCGTTTGAATAAGTTTTTTGCTTCTTATATTGGTTTACTAATTCTGTTTTTTGCTAAAATATATCAGCATCACGCTATTTGCCATTTATATGTACGTAGTACCAGTAAATTTTGGTAACAATTAGAAGAACGTTGAATATATAAAGAAACATTTGAACCATGAAAAATTCATTTAAAATTGTTATATTACTTAACTACAACAAGACATAAATTAATCGTTGAAAAATTTACAGCATATTTCATTGAGGGATGATAATAAATCCACGAAATTTTTCAAAGAAATTTTATTACAATAGAAAATACAATGGGAAAATCAATACATACAATCTTCAACAACATTTACCACAATCATTTCGTAAAAGTCAACAACTTTCTTTTTGACAGATTGCTATATTTGTCACGTTTCATGTTGCAATAATTTTTCAATAGAATATTGCATGCAACAAATACTATTTTTTTCATTCCCTCAACAAATGAATGATTTTCCTCACAAATAATTTCATTTAAATGGTCATCCCCATTCAAAAGATTTATTACATGATTATGAAGAACTAGCCTATGATTAGGAACATCTAGAAATTTTTCCTCATCTACACCCCCTACTATTTTATTTAAGACCACATATGTATACCTATACCACAGCATTTACTGTAGCTTCCCTTAGAAACAATAATTTTCCTTGGCTTATACAGCTAATTAATTCATGGTCTTCATTAGTTTCCAAGATGTTTTCTTGTACATACCAATCCCTACAAGATGGACAATTTCTCTTCTTGAGCAACATGCGAGCACAATAGCCACCAATATATGTTAATACTGGTAAATATTCTTTAACACTTAACTTTTCAAAGAAGAGGTTTTATGAAAAAACATCCACAAAAAAGCAAAGGTATAACAAAAATACACTTTCTTAACTTGCTTCTTTAAAACAAAAACTAATATTTTAATTTTGCTTTTTCTTCTAAAAATAAAATATTTAAAAAAAGGAGGGTATCAATACAAATAAATAGTACACTTCTTAACTAACTTAGTATAAAACAACTATGTACATATATAGCAATCTTGAAAAATACAATTTTAAAAATAATAAAGTATTCAATTAATATTTGTTACTGTTTTTAGTGAAATATGCTTATTTTTTTACTTTTTTTTGTGTGTATATTCCCCCTGGTAGTCATTTCAAGGCCTATGAAGATCATTGTGTAGAACTTGAAAGAGTTTATATGTTATATCCTGATGCTTATTTCATTATATGTGGTGATTACAATTTACCTTCCCTTTCTTTGTGTAGCACTGATGTCCATCTTAACATAATTAATGACTGCAGCAGACTTCCAGTGATTACAGCGACTTATTTAAATCTTTCACAGATTAACAATGTGCCCAAGGTTGTGCTTACCAACATCCAAACATGTTCTGTAACTCCTGCCTGTGACATTCTCATTCAACCTGATCCCCTGCATCCACCTCTTGACTGTGATTTTAAGATAGAAGGTAGATTTGTCTGTACTAATTTTGATTCCATACCTTATAATTTCCTAAAGGTGACTATAGTGGTATATCCAATTATCTGTCTTCAGCTGACTGGAATATTTTGATTACTATGGATACAAACAGTGCTGTGAATTATTTTTATGATATATTGTATTGTGCAATTGAAATGTATGTTCCTAAAATTAGATTTAAGAATTGGTCTTTTCCAAGGTGGTTTATTCCTGAATTGAGATCACTTGTATATGAGAAGAAACAGGCCCATAGAGCATTTAAGGTCTCAAGATCTCCTTCTGACAATAGGGCTTTTTCTTTGTTACGTGCTAGATGTAAGAGTTTGTCTAAATACTGCTTTCGGAACTATACTGGCAACATTGAATCTTCACTGAAATGAGCAGAACGATACCAAAATCTAAAGCAAATCATTGGCGGATAAAATTTCAAGCTTTAAATTTGTTTGCAGTGTTGTTGTTTGGTATGATGTTTTATCAAAAGTTAATGTTGCATCAAAATTATAACAAAGCCCAAACATGGTATTATCAGAATGCATTAAAATTTTAAAAAGCATTAGCTCATTTTTGGAAGAATACCGTACTAATGGTTTCCCACAAATACTTTACTCCGCCAAAGAAATTGTTCTGGCAATGGAAATAACAGTAGATTTTGAACGTGCATCTCTGATTAGAATTCAACGTAAAAATAGAAAATTTGAGTACGAGGGAAGAGATACACCATTCGTAGATCCTTTAAAAAAATTTGAAGTCGAGTTTTTACTTCCTCCATACGTAGTAATGGGAAAGTATTAAAAATCGACTGAGATTTCAACGGAAATACACGTTTTGAGGTCCCTAGAACACGTTTAGACTATTTTCGGAGTGATGTCTGTGTGTGTGTATGTTAGTGTGGGCGCTCTAACTCAAAAAGTACTTGCCATATCGTTACCAAATTTCAAATATAACACTTTGGTATGGGCACAAGGAACTGATTAGTTTTTGGACAATAACGGTTATCCAGAAGTCGAGGTTTATTCGAAACCTGATATGAGAAAGTTTGTACGATGAATGTTGTACCAATTTTCAGTAACTCCAACGAAATAATAGGAAAGTATTGCGATCACGAAAAAAATCGACTTCCGAGATTTCAACGGAAATACACGTTTTGAGGTCCCTAGAACACGTTTAGACAATTTTTCGAATGATTGTGTGTGTGCGTATGTGTGTGCACGTGTGTGTATGTGATTGTGGGTGCTCTAACTCAAAATGTACTTGCCATATCCTTACCAAACTTCATATATAACACTTTAGCATGAGCACAAAGAACTGATTAGTTTTTGGACAATACCGGTTAACCAGAAGTCGAGGTTTATTGAAAACCCGAATCGGTTTTTGTCATATTTCTCCGATAATACATCATTATTGTATACATTGACCATTACAAAAAATCTGATGTGGCCAACACATGACCTTCTCCATATTTGGGGTATAGATATTTAAATTATTATGAATAGCAATATGAGGCAAAATTATTATTTCATATCGTAAAAGAATACAGTCGTCCTTATTGCCGTAAATTACGTAATTTTGAATGTTTACAGAATTCACCGCTACATGGTGGCGGCGCTGTATACTGGAAATTAAGAAAAAGCAAAATATCTCCATAATGGGTGGTTCTACTAAAATTTGTTTCAAACAAAACTTGGAAGAAATATTATTCTATACAACTTTGGTCCTCACGGAGATTACCAATAACGATGTTTTTAAGGAAAAAACCGAAAAACCGCTTATTTATAAATAACTCCTAATCAATAACTACAATATAAAATTGTTTCAAATGGATGTTGTAGAAATTACATTCTCTATAACTTCTGTATATACAAACAGTGTTGAATCCAGACGTTCTTCCCCGGGGGGGAAACTGCATGGGTCGGGGGGGTATATAACATATTGCTAGAAAATTAGTAGGAGTTGTCTTTTTTGTTATTGTTTAAATAATTAACTAAAATAAAATTCGATTTATATTTTATTTATTTATTGCAGGTTAACAAATAATTTGTAATATAATTTTATACATCACCATTTAATAACAAAATGAACTATAATTTATTTATTTTAGTTATTTATTTATTTCTATTTATTTATTACAAATTTATTTATTACAGACTTTTTTTGGCTGTCACACTTATCTAGAAAAATACACCAAGATATTTTGAACTCATTAGAATGGAAATGAAATCTTCCAATCCCAGTGATAACATGGTTATACAATTACTTTGACAATTTGATTGGAATGATTAATCTGGTGGCAAAATACATTATTTTCTCAAGTTGAAAAACAATAATTTTCAGACACACTCAGAACTTAACATTTTCAGCTCACACATAAATAAGTTATTTATTCAGTTAGCTAAATTTAACTAGAATTAATGAATCACCAACAAGTCATTTTCTCTTATCTTTAATCCTAATTTGACAAACCACATTTCAAATAAATATTAAATAAAAATATTGACCAATAGCTAAGGTGACCAGATTTCTGATCAGCTAAATCGGGACAAACTCTGTTTGCCCCTGGAGCATAGGCAATTTACCATCGAATCACCTCCCTCCGATCAAGTGAGGGGTTGGACACCCTCGTCTTACAGAGTTCTACACGACTTCACTTCTCCTTTTCCTCACTGGTGCTATTTCCTGCTGCTACATACATAAGAGCTTAGGGTTTAATCTCACCCTCCCCCTTCCTGTAGATCCTCCATTGATTGGAAGTGTAGTAGGGGTGTGTAGTCTAGATGGGTGGTCAATGCGCTACATTCCCTCGCGATAAATAAAGAAGCAAATATTAAATCAATAGTAGTATAGAAGAAATCAAAGATAAAGAAGGAAAAGGGATGTTTAATTAATTACGATATTTTTTAATTGCATTTTTAATTGAGATTTTATTTACTGGACATCAAAAACTTGTTACATCCAATTGAATTTCACAAAACTCATGCTTTAATTATTATACTTTTCAGATGAAAGAATTTTTTTAAGAAAAATTTTATTCTTGGACACTATCAAAAAATGACACAACTTTCATCTTTAGAATTCACTCTTATCGAAATTATTGCTTTTACTGTATCCACTTTCATACGGCTTTTTTCTTCTGACCAAACACTGTTCATGATACTAAAGACACGTTCAATATTGCTATTAGATCCTGGTAAGCAAAAAGCAAACTCGACAATTAACTTCATGAACTGACAAGAGATAAAGTTTTCATGAAAATGTTTAAAAATGTCCTTCCATTTATCACTTGGAGAACTCTTTTTCCACTCATCTATCTTGAATTTTTCTTCTAAGAACTTCTGTAGTCTAGAAATTTCAGTAAAGAGATACTCTTCATCTATGGAAGACACTTGATGTACTGCAATATTCAGATATTTATCCACTAAGTTCACTGATTTCGAAACATCTTCCCATGTTGGAGTTGCATTAAGTAATGTCCAAACAAATTTAAAGTTTCTCGTCCATTCTTCTAAATAATTCAATGCAGTCTGGAAGAAAATATCGACTGTCTTATAGAATGTCTCAGACATTAATTCGCCTTCGTCTTTGAGTGATTCAACCATCGTTGACACCTTCATTCCAACAAATTTGGCTTCTCTTCTTTCTATCAGCTGATTTCTCAAATCAGCCAGGGCAGTAGATATTTCCGTTAACAAAATATTCTTCTCTTCAATTTTTAAGACAGTGTCATTAAAAAATTGCAATTGAATCAGTAAAAAGTGTAACCATAATTCGGATGTAGCATCTTTAAAAAATTTACAAATAACAACTGGGCATGCGTTTTCGAAGAGAGAAAAGGAACATAAACCTGCATATATGTCAATTATTTTTTTGATTGCTGGTAATAGTACCAACCAACGTGTACTGCTATATCCAAGTAGCTTCTTATATTATGTTTGAGCAAACAAACAAAATTCTTTCAGTTTCTCCACTCGAACAGTATATATAGAAAAATATTTGTACATCTTTACAACCATTGCCTCAATGTCATAAGGGAGCTGATCGACTGCTGCTTGAGCAGCATTGTGAACGATGTGTGCTGCACATCCTATTCCTATCACATCTGACCCAACATTTTCCTTCAATAACTTTAAGACATTGTTTTGACCACTTTGCTTTGACCCGCCCATCATGCTATTTGTGTTGTCTGAACCAAAGGCAACAATTTTATTTTTTAAGTTATTCTTATCTGAAACTTCTTTTAAATGATTATCAATCAATTTTGAGGTTTCTCCTGGAAGGTCTTTAAATTCTAGGAGCATGATTTTAATCCCTTCGTATGCCTTAAAATGTTTAACCATGACCGGAATCAATTTTAAATCCTTATGGTTAGAAGTGTATGTGGATAATGACATAAAGTTACATTCATTCAAATCAGCTTTAACTTCATCTTCTACAGTCGGAAAAATTTTGTTTAAAACTATTGCTTCAGTTTTTGTACGGGCAAAGCTGAATTTTTTTCATACATGGCTTTAATAAGTTGAGATGTACAGTCCATAGACCTAAAGCTGTGGTTGTGCATGATATGCATCACTGTATGATAGGCATGTGTAGTTTCTTTTGCTGCTAAAACAAAATCATCTTTTCCAAATTCCTGTCTCTTGAAAAAAGGCATAAGTGTTTGGTTCGAACTTGCTGCATTCAGAGCTCTCTGATGCTTTTTAGATGTCAGGTGATCATTAATATCGGAATGACCGCCATGGACAACAGAAAATTTTGTTCCACAAACAGTACATTGCACTTCATGTTCATCTTCAGGTTTTACTTTTTTAAATCGTCATTGAATTTATATTTCCTACGAGGGGTCATGATGATTTAGGGGTATTTTTCTTTTTTTATTACTAACCTTACTAAATAAGCTAACAAGGCTGAGGTTTTTCCATAACAGACTGTGGGGTTTACACACCTTGAAAGCCCATGTCAATAACATTTTTACACATACTTTGCACTTCTTCCTCAGGTATATGCTTAACATATGAGGATGGTGCAGTAATTACATTCTGCACAGGCTAGTAATTTTGCAGAGCAGAGCTATAAAAACTTTGTTTAACTTAAATTACTTTACTCCCACCAACATAATTTATCCATCAAGCCATATTCTTCCTGTTAAATCTTATATAATCTTATTGTCAGTAATTCACATACATAAACTTAAAAATAATATGATACACTCAAATTCGATTGCTTCGCTTAATGCCTATTCAACAAGAGGTAACAATAAATTTATTTATCTAATGTTAATTCTGCAAAATATGGCAGACTCTCAATTTGGTTTCAGTCTGTTAAGGCCTATAATAATCTTCCTAGTGCTCTGAGGGATGTGAGATCCCTACATGTGTTTAAGAAGAAAGCAAAAATCTATACCTTGAACAATATTGTTTTTTAATGTGTTTTATGACTGTAATATATTTGTTTTACTTTTCCATTTATTTCTGTTCCTTTAATGGGCATTATAATTTGAAATGTTATGTGACCTTATTTTATGTATTTTCGATTACTGTTCTTTTTATGAGCTTTTAGCTCTCTGGAATATTAAAATAAATTAAAAAAAAATAACTTCAATGCATTGAAAGTATTACTGTATGAATTTATGAATGTTTTGCCTAATTTGGAATTGTACAGCATACATTTATATGATGTATTAAAGTTATCAAATTTTCTATTATTTTCATTAAGCAAAATTCCTACTCATACAAATTTTCAACTTCGGCCTCTACATGTCACTTGACACCTTGCAAGATGCAAGCAAGACCATCACAACAGTTAACCTGGTAAATAAAAGTGGGAAGCTCATTCAATCTACATTGTACATGTATCCCACGTGGCCTTGTAAAAGGGCATATTCCCATTAATAAAAATTATTATTATTATCATCTAACTATATATTAATTTTACGTTGACGTCTGTAGATATTTGTGTACAATTTATATCGGTGCATTTCTCGAGAACCGTTCGTCGTAAAGATATGTGGTAAACGGCGATTTGTTTCTACTGGCTATGAGGTCTCTGGAAAACATTCTCATTTTCATAAAGTCCCGGGTTCAAATCCAGCAGAGAATTATATCTTCCCATAAGTTTACACAGGATTTTCGATTTTTCAGAGTGCATAGTTTTTTTCCTTCATACACCAAAATTGGTAATTTTTGACAGATATTCTTCGTTTTTACTTTCTCCATACGTAGTAATGGAAAAGTATTGTGATCATGAAAAAAATAGACTTCGAGATTTCAATGGAAATACACGTTTTGAGGTCCCTTGAACACGTTTAGACTATTTTCAGAATGATGTCTGTGTGTGTGTATGCGTGTGTGTATGTGATTGTGGGCGCTCTAACTCAAAAGGTACTTTCCATATCATTACCAAACTTCATATATAACACTTTAGCATGAGCACAAAGAACTGATTAGTTTTTGGACAATAACGGTTAACCGGAAGTTGAGGTTTATTCGACGCCCGATTCGGTTTTTGCGATATTTCTCCTTTAAAACATCAATATTATATATACAATTCTATACAAATGTTATAGAGAATATAATTTATTACAACTTCTATTTGAAACAATTTTCCATAGCAGTTATTGTTTAGGAATTATTTATAAGTAATCGGTTTTTCGGTTTCTGCCAAATATTGGTAATCGTCGTGAGGACCAAAGATGTAGAGAATAATATTTCTTCCAAGTTTTGTTTGAAACAAATTTTCGTAGAACAATCCATTTCGGAAAAATTTCCTTTTTACCTTCTCCATACGAAGTAATGGGAAAGTATTGTGATCACGAAAAAAATCGACTTCGAGATTTCACAGAAATACACGTTTTGAGGTCCCTAGAAAACGTTTAGACTATTTTCGGAATTGTCTGTGTGCGCGTGTGTATGTGATTGCGGGCGCTCTAACTTAAAAAGTACGTGCCATATCGTTACCAAACTTCACATATAACACTTTAGCATGAGCACAAAGAACTGATTAGTTTTTGGACAATAACGGTTAACAGGAAGTCGAGGTTTATTGGAAACCCGATTCGGTTTTTGCGATATTTCTTCGTTAAAACATCATTATTGTATATACAGTTCTATACAAAAGTTATAGAGAGTATAATTTTCTACAACTTTCATTTGAAACAGTTTTCCATAGCAGTTATCGTTTAGGAATTATTTATAAATAATCGGTTTTTTCGGTTTCCGTCAAATATCTCCTTAAAAACGTCCTTACGGGTGAGGAATAAAGTTGTAGAGAATTATATTTCTTCCAGGTTCTGTTTGAAACAAATTTTCGTGGAACCATCCATTTCGGAGATATTCAACTTTTTCTTAATTTCGAGTATACAACCCCAATACCATGTAGCGGTGAATTCTGTAAACATATTTAAAAAATATACATAATTTACGGCAATAAGGACGACTGTATTCTTTTACGATAGGAAATAATAATTTTGCCTTATAATGCTATTCATAATAATTTAAATAACTATACCCCAAATATGGAGAAAGTCATGTTGGCCACATCAGATTTTTTAAGTAGAACCATCATATTACACATCTGTAATCCTTATTATCGCAAATAAATAATTCCTTGCCTCAAAAAGTCACCAGCGAAAAAATCAGACGAAAAAATTATCCCCCGACGGAAAAAAATATTCACCGCCGAAAAAAATATTTGGCCATCAAAAATTCGATGTCGCAAATAATATTTCCCCGAAGGAGAAAAATCGCCATCGGTAAAAATATTCTGAATGGGAAGAAATATCCGACATCGGAAAAATTAGCAGACGGAAAAAAAACTCCAAATTAGACCGGAAAAATTTATGCCGCGGAAAAAAATTAGCCTGCGGTAAAAAAAATCGCTCTTGGAAAGAAGAATAGTCATCGGAAAGAAATTTGCCAAATTAACCTACGGAAAAATATAGCACTCGGAAAAATTAGCCTTCGGAAACAAGTTGCATTCGGAAAAAATCATCATCGGAAGAAAACTCCAACGGAAAAAAATATCCTTCAGAAAAAACCACAATCGAAAAAAAATCGCATTCAGGAAAAACGTCACTATCAGAAAACAATTCTCCTGAGAGAAAATAAAATACATGACTGACACATTATAATATTATATCTCTTCGATGTTTATTTTCTTGTCTCGTTTCACTGCTAATGACCACTACTGGTAATATATAAATCAAATTAATCGAATTAAGTCAAATCTAATAAACATTATGTATAAGCTATTAGAAATTTGAGAACGTCTGTTATAATGATTCCAATGGTGGCATCACTGCTTCTGTAAATGAAATGTAACCTAAGTACAACACCAAAATAACTTTGGAATAGCAAATGAATAACAATTATGAAAGTCCCGTCATGAACCTGACCCAAAGAAAAAGTCTGAGGTGAAGCCAACCCAATAGTAACTTAAAAAAGCGCAAAATTTCCTATGTTGGAATAAATACAAAAGTAAACAAGTGAAATAGACAGAAATGAATAAAAATAACAGCTGTCTTTAATGAGAGTGTAAAAGGCAACTAAGCATCATGGGAACAGAGAAGTGGAGGCCAATGAAGGTAAGTAAGAAAGAAGTTAGAACAAATTCAGGACTCTAATGACAGACAGTAGCCAGAATTATCTATTTAAAACAAGACAAAAAATTAAATTAACAGCATTTTCAACACCAATAATTATTTCAAATGCTGACTAACTTTTTTTAAACAATGTAAAAGAAAAATAATTGCTTTTTTTAAGGCTATGGCATATGATGCCAGTATCTCTTGCTGACACTTAGCTGGCCTGAGGAGCAAGGAAGGATCCAGGCTTCATCTTTGGGAGGGGGTAATCAAAGATGAAAAAATAAACCGTTTATCTTCAAAAGCACACAGAAGTTAATATGTAAAAAAGGAAACATAACATTTTGCACGGCAAAATAAATACAGTAAAAAATAATATTTCTTGTTTTTTTGTGATTCTATTAATTTTTGTTTTGAAATCTTGGAGATCCACCTTGTTAGAGGGATTCTATCAGACTGTGAGAATTTAATTTTTATTGATCTTTCCCTTTAATACTTTTTGCAGACTAAACAATTCTCATAATAATATTCTAGTCATGAAGATGCACAAAGAATTGAGAGAATTATATGAGCAAAATTTCATAAATGAATCTCATAAAATGATTAAAATGCATGAAATGCTTAAACACTGGGATGATTACCTGTATTCAAAGAATTCATCTCTCTATAACTAAGAATCAAATCGGAAAGGGCAGTAGACTACAGCACAGATTGCTGCTTATGTTTCGCCGACTGGCAGAAGACTTTTGATAGAGTAAATTAGGTAATGCTGATGAGGATATTAAGGAATATAGGTGGAGAATAGAAATACAGGAGACTGATTAGGAATCTATACATGAATCAAGTTGCAATGGTAAGGCTGCAGAATGCTGACAACAGCCGAATAAATATCTCTAGAGTAAGACAGGGCTGTTGCCTATCACCAATCCTATTCAACATATATGGTGAATGCAGGAAGTGTTAGAAGGCACAGAAGATTTCAACATGGAGGAAAAATTATACGAACAGTAAAATAGGCTGATAGGAAAAGGAGCTCTAGAAAACTGGTAAACAACAGGTAGAAAGTACGAATGGAAATAAATACAGAAAAATCCAAGGTCATGCAAATGCCAGGAATAGAAGAAAACTTGAGCATTAAGTATTGTTGGCAAGCCATTAGAACAAGTTTCAGAATATAAATACTTTGGAAGCATAAAAAAAGAAGCAAAATGTACAGATGAAATAAGGACTAGAATAGAGAAGGTAAAAGCCTATTTCAGAAGAAAAAAACTCCTAATAATGGAAAATATAAAGGATGACACTGAAATAACTTGTTAAATGCTATGTATCAAGCCATGAACAAAAGTAAGACCTGAACCAGGTTTAACCTTGAACAATCATGGACATGTCTGCAAACATTAGATTTTACATAACTTTTGATGATAACTAAGCAAACTGCAGGTCAGTCTGCAACAAATACCACCAAAGAAAACTTTGTATTTAACAAAACTTTCTATTTTGGGCACGCATCAGTATGGGGTCGCCACCCAGACAGACCCTTATTCCTACGTTAACTGCCCAATAACCTTCAAAATAAGAAACCATGACTGAATTTGCACATTTTTTCTGTTATGAGCTTTGCTGCCTGGGATGTAGAGGGTCTAAATCAGGGGTCCCCAAAGTGGTCTATATCGACCCCCAGGGGTCGATAAGATATTTTCTGGGGTCGAAAATTACTCGGTGGTCGATTAGAAATTATTGAAACAGAAGTATATCACATCACATCATTGCATACTTTATTAAATATTGTTGGTCAAATCGACGTTTTGTGCCGAAAGCAAAAGTCGTATATTATACAAATTGGCAATCATGCGTCCACTCCGCTGACAGTTGTGATTGCACCAATCATGAAGCATTGGGAGCGTGACGTATTCTTCCCTAATCTCCGTTTTTCACTGTTTCAATTTCATTCTGACTTTCCTTAGTGCTAATTACCAGTTATAGTTTCTCTTGATTATTTTACTTATTTATTTGTGTTTGCTGTATCCGGAAGTGGAGATGTGAGTTCCTTTAGTAATTAAAGGAACCTACTGCCTTAATACCAGTTTCGGCCCTACGACGCGACGCATAAAAGGTATCGGTTCGCTCAAAACAAGATGCCTGATCCCAACTCGGAGCCGAAGATTGAATGAATGACATGATGAATGAGACTGGAAGACCAAGTGAAGTACATATATGAACTAGTTATTGAACGAATGAGTGACCGGTTGACTCACTGTTTTATGCGACAACCTCTCGGAACGAAATGGAATGAAGCCGAATCTAAAAACAAGTGAAGAGTTGGTCACCGCCGCAAAAAACTAGTTCAGTCGTTCAGTTTAATTATTCATTCACGAACTACACATCTCTATGTTGAAGTCTTGAACACGGCTGATAGTTTGTATATCCTATAGATATATAGAAGTACGTGAGTATATTATTGAGACTTATTACTTTTTACTTACTGACTTATTTAATTAATTTAATTATTTTGTTACAACCCCAGTAACCACAATGGCAGCTTCAGATTCTAGAAAGAAATGCAGACAATATTCATGGGAATATTTGAAACTTGGATTTTTTCCTTCGTTAACAAACGGAACAAGGCCTATGTGTCTTCTCTGTGAAAAAACTTTTAGTAACGATGCAATGAAACCAGCAAAAATGAAAGATCATCTTCATAGACTCCACCCTGATAAGAAGGATAAAGATCTTGATTTTTTTAAGGAACTGAAAGAGAAATACACACATCGACCAAATATAAAATCATTTATGAAAGCACCTGCCGAAGCTGACAATGAACGAGGATTAACAACCTCGTACAATATTTCTCTTAATATAGCAAAAAAGGGAAAACCATATACACTTGCAGAGGACATCGTTATTCCCGCAATTAAAGAATTAATTGAAACTATAATGAGTGAGTGCGAATACCGTGCAAAGGCGTATTGATGAAATGGCTGAAGATGTAGAAAAAACTGTAGTATCAGAGCTCATACATAGTAAGTTCTCCATCCAACTTGATGAGTCCACTTTTGGTAGTTCTTCTATTCTTATGGCTTATATAAGATATTTTAGTAAAATCAAACATCAAATTATTGACGAATTTTTATTTGCAAAATATCTTGAAAGTGATGGAACGGGGTTGACAATTTTCCAGCGATTGGAGGAATATTTAAATAAGTACGATATTCCATTTACTAATATAACAGCAGTAGCCACAGATGGCGCACCTGCGATGGTGGGCCGTTACCGAGGTTTCGCTACCTTTCTTAAAGAAAAAGTTCCCGGTGTACGTACTATTCACTGTGTGTTGCACAGAAACCATCTGGTGGCAAAAACTCTCAGTGACGAATTGCATGATACTCTAAAGGTGTGTATTAAATCTATTAATCAAATTAGAGCTCATCCTCTTAAATCGCGATTGGTTGCCAAACTTTGTGAAAAAAACGATGAATTATCAAACCAATTACTCTTGCATACTGAAGTAAGATGGTTGTCTAGAGGTGCAAGTTTACAAAGACTTGTTGAGTTGTTCGACTCAACTGTAGAGTTTCTTACAGATGTTAATTCGTTTTTGAGTGATGAACTGTAGAGAAATAAGAATCATATTTTCTACTTGCAAAATTTAATGATGCCCAGATCCGTCTACAAGGTAAAGATGTCACCATTATTCAAGCTCGGACAATTCTTTCAGGCTTCCAAGTTAAATTAGGCTTGTTTAAATCTTCATTGTTACGAAGAGATTTTCAGTACTTTTCGAATCTACGGCAATTGGAAGTAAAAGATGAAGATTTGGAAATATACACTAAGCATCTTCAAAAATTGAGCAATGATTTTAAATTGCGCTTTGAGGATTTAGAGAACATGCACATTCCAGATTGAGTTATCGCGCCATTTTCTGCAGAAGTTGAAAACATCGAATGTAACTTACAAGATGAACTTATTGAATTGTCAGTTGATCTTGAAGCTAAGACGCTTTTTAAAAATGTGACTTTAAGTTACTTTTGGACGAATATAAATGTTGTACAAAAATATCCAAAACTTTCTGAAATGGTACTTCCCTTTTTGCTTGCATTTCCAAGCTTGTAAATGGTTGAAGCTGGTTTCAGCCATGTTAATTCCATCTTAACAAAACAGAGAAATAAGTTAGATATAGAATTCCGTGGCGATTTAAGGCTGAAACTTACTAATCTTGAACCCAACATTGCTAATCTTGCCAAGAGTCACCAAGCACACCCGTCACATTGACAATGTCAGTCAATTTTACTAACTTAATAAAAGTCTTATTATAATGCATCTGATTAGACATAATTATATTAGATATATGTAATATAAATGATAAACACTGTAAAATAAACAATCTAAAAAATCACATAAGCGTCTTTTTTTGCTTGTCCTATTATAATTACATAATAGTAAAGTAGAGGGGGTCGATAAAAAGTCGAGAAATTCTTGAAGGGGTCGACGGTCAAAAAAGTTTGGGGACCCCTGGTCTAAATGAATGAGCCACTGAAAGATGCCTTTGAATTAGATAAGGCTCATCCAAAGGTAACGATGAGCGACTGCTGGTCTGGGAAAGAAATCAAACAGGATGGATTAGATATTTTCATGAGAAGATATCATGTGAAAGTTAAATTTAAACTAATTCCGACCCTTAAATCTCCTATTTAAAAGTCATGCAATATAAATTTGACTTAAACTTTCCTATTTAATCTTTAAAATGCTAAATTGATATACTCTATAAAACTCTGTAAAGGCTCATTCTTTTCCATATCTAATACACTTTGAAAATTTTTCATCATAACTTAAAATGAGAAACTAAACGATACCATGAATATTGCCCACACATCATGTTGTAATACAGGGTGATCATTTTATCAGGAAATGCACTAGCACCGGCACTCACGCACCTAATTCCTCCGGACTTCAGTCTGTATCGGCCGCATGTGGCAGTATGCACAGTTGCACTATCTTGTTGGAAATATCCATACTGTCTTTCTTCATCAGTTAGCTGAGCAAAAAATGGTTCCAATATGTTCGTAATGTATCGAACCGAGTTCATGGTTTCATTTAAAAAAATTGGACCAATTATTTTTCTAGCAATAACTGCACACCACACACCAATCTTTACATCATGTAACAGGATCTGGTGAATTGCATGCGGATTCTCGTCACTCCATATTCGGGTATTTTTAGATTTTACATAACCACTGACATGAAAATAGGCCTCGTCAGTTATGAAGAGCAATTGCGGATCAACGAGCCCGTCGAGCACATTTTGCAGCACCCAGTTACAAAATTCAGTCCTTTTGGAAGCATCGAGTGGTTTGAGCTCATACACTCCACTCATCTCGTAAGGGCAAAACTTAATTTTAACTTAGTAGCCTTGAAAGTAGATCCGTAAGATACTCCGGTCTCTTGTGACAAACGTCTTAAAGATTTCCAAGGGCTAAACTGTAACCGCGCTTGAATATCTGGAATTGTTTCGTCCGTGAGCACTGTCTGAGTTTATAAAACGCTTAATAAAATAAAATTATAAAACTATAGTTTATAAAACACTTAATAAAATAAAGCACAGCAACGTAACAAACAGTACCACAGGTCTTCCTTCCGAACAGAATGAAAGCTTACTGGCTACGGCTAGCAGAACATGTGTAAGCAGGCTCGGGAGATCCCCGCTAATGAGTCATTGCCATATGAGGCCAATACGGGCTGAAGTCCGGAGGAATTAGCCCTGCAAAGGCCGGTGCTAGTGCATTTCCTGATAAAATGATCACCCTGTATATGCTGGATGAAAAAGCACCTAAATACTAGTCCAGACCCGCAGCAAATGACTTTCACTTTCAGAGAGGAATTGTTAGCTGAATTCTAAACATTACTATGTATTTATAATACAATAATATTTGGGTATTTACAGTACACCATACTTTCAGTATAAAATATAAAAATTCATGCTCTGAAGAATTACATTGTATCGAGATTTTACTGCATCACTTTAAAATCTAAGTTGGCATCAACTCTGATTTTTAGATGATTCTTTTAAGCTCTCAAGACTCTCCTAAGCCTACTCAGAAACCTACACTCTATTCTCTTATTGAACACATTAAATTATTTCTAAATGCTAAATTCTATCATCTGTCAATCTGTCAATTGGAGTGAACAAAATTTCATAGGCTAAACTAGAAGAAATAGGATCACTGAACTCACATTTTTTATTTAAGTATAATAATTTATTTAATCTTAACAATCCCATCGAGCACAGGTTTTGAATCTAAAAGTTTTTAACTGAATGATTTGAAACAACTGTAATTCATTAAATATCATTTGAACTAAGAAATTTGGCTCTCACATCTATCTACATTTCTACCTTTAACCCTAAAGACCATTTATTTCACTTTTATTCACCGTCTTTCATCTTTCCCACTCTGTCTCTCCTTTCTCCAAACTGTAATATTTAATTAGTTGCCAATTTAAATTCTCTTCTCTACTTCTCCCTCTAATCCTGTTTAAATAAATCAAGTTGTAATAATTGTCAACACAAGATAACACAAGAGCAGCACAAACAGTTGTATTGAGTAAAGCCTCGAAGGCTACAAAGTTTTGCTTCTGCTTTAAATAAGAAAGATTATCCTAATCCACAAGGTTGGACCAAAACTTGTAAGAAATATTCCTTTTAAAAATTTTCAGCAGTATAATTTGGTTATTAATCATTATAGGCAATTCAAAACAATACAGAGTTTTCTTTTGATTACCTCAACAAAAATTCTTATTCATAAACTAAATGCATTTACTTCTATTTCTGCAATGAATTAATATAATATACTACGCACTATTGCTTTAAAACCCTTACGTATGCATTCAAGTGAATTACAGGTCAATAAAAGATGCTTAGGATACAAATATGATGAAAAACAGAAAAGGGAATCGAGTGCAAAATCTCAGTCAACATGTTTAACCTGACAGCAAAAATGGTAAGTACATTCGATCTGCTTTGTAACACAAAGAATGAATGGCACTCACCAATATG
Source organism: Uropetala carovei (assembly GCA_036926305.1). Classification (NCBI taxonomy): domain Eukaryota; kingdom Metazoa; phylum Arthropoda; class Insecta; order Odonata; family Petaluridae; genus Uropetala; species Uropetala carovei. The sequence continues at coordinate 1,002,971 of JAXCHB010000127.1, forward strand.
ATTTCTTGTCATCTAATGAAAGAAGAATCTTGCTGATGAAGAAAGACTTAAACATGGTGGTCCTCCAAGCCAGAATAACCAGCTATCAACTTCAAACTACGCTTCTGAAACAATAAGAATTATATCAGAAATAATCTTGTCACAAAATGACGTGTCTTAAGGGTTGTTAGTAATGTTAAATTATTCTACCAAATGCTCAAAATAGAGTTAAAAGTTAGATTCTAAAGCCATTTCTCAATTAGATTTTATATGGTAGAAGCCAAGCATTGCATAATAGTAACGGAGTATCTATGGGACATAAAACTTGATACTGACATGAAAAACAGTAAATACAGCCGTGCTGATTGCCCAAAATAATTTGTACCAAGGATAATTCGGATGCACAAAGACCAGACTTTTTTAAAAGTTGAATGCTGCAATGTTTATAAGGTCTGATATATTTTGAAAATATTTTTAAATGTCATCAAACGTTTGCCAAAATGATTCTCTTTGTTCACAAATTATTAATAAAATAAATAATATATAATAAAGAAATATTATATTAACAATACTAACTGAATCACCTAATGCTGTTAATAACTGCGATTAGGGATAGTAAATTACGAAATACATGCTCACCTACAAATGGAAATTCGAACGTCATGGCTTCGGATGAAACACAGCTTCCTACTTACATAAAAAACAACACAGAAATATTAATAGTGAAGAATACCTCTCGGATATGCCATCTTATTACAGTCAAATTCAATGTTTCAAGACCGTGAACGAAAATAAGCTACGAAAATCTTACCTTAAAATTCAAGAACGTATTCCACCGTTACGCCGACACACCCCTTCCAATACATTTCTCCACGTGACCAATGTTTCTAGTGCATTCTGGTTTGGCGGCGCTTCAAATTAAATTTCATGGCACCGACTTAAGTGAACGAAAGATCATTCAAGAAATGCATGTTTACTGAAACCATTCCAGGAAAACCACCATTAACGCACGCTACATCTCCGTTCAGCATTCTAAGCTGTAGGAATTTATCGTTACTTTATTGGATGTCAGGAAAGCTCCTTTAAAATAGACCGTCTTTTAAGAATTCAGAATTAACTGTGAACTATGTTATTCTTGCAATGTTTACATGTAACATGGTTGAAATATTAGATTCACTAAATCCGTTGAAATTCAACGGGAACTTCAGCTAGTTAATTAATAAATTTTAACACTCGCTTCATTTAATAGTTTACAAAGAAAGCTAAATTTAAATATTGGAAAGAAGGTAAAAGCACAATCCTTGAGTAAATCGTTTTAAATCGTCAGTGAAATAGAAAACGGAATTCCTATTCGAGGAACTAAGAAAAAGGTTTTAGGTTATAAATCTAGCTACAGAGTATACTGAAGTTCATTGTATTTATTAGTAAGTATTATAACTAATTTTGATTTCATTCCAATCATATTAATTTAAAATCACGTATACAAAGTCCCAATATATCAGGATTATGAAGGATAACATACTGATTGTACTCGAGAACGTTTTCCGCCGTAAATAAGATGCACGGAATTATGCTTGGAAAACTTAAGGATTTAAAACTATATGGAAGTGAGTACATATTTACTTTGTTTTGTTTTCAATTTTAAATTCAGTAACATATTTGAAACTGCATTCCTATAAATACATGTGCTATGGAATGTTTTAACTTTATGTGTTTTCAAATAAAGCCATTCAGAATTTATTTCTTCATATGAGCAGTAAATTTTAACATTTAAAAAAGGGATATTCATAAATTGTTTTTCAGAAAAAAATGATTTGATAGCAACCAGGATGTATCTGTTTCTTGAACTAACAGGTACAATGCTTAAATCCTGTTAAATCCTAATGAAAAATCTTGAGCAAGGTAGGAATCTGTGTAAATGATGTGTGTTTCAGTCATGGTGAAATGTAAATAGGTTTTTCAAGAACCATTTCTTGAGATTTACTAAGAATTGAAGTACAGTAAAACTCGTTTATAACGATCATGCCTAAAATGAAATCTTGGCTATAATGGAGAAATGTCTCGGTCCCTTGGACTTCTCCATAAGGGCACTGGTTAAATTTCTCGGATGTAACGAACACGCATTTTACGAATTCTCGGCTCTAACGAACAAATGTTTGGTTCCGTGGCAAAAAATGCCCCATTTATAACGAATTTTGGGGAGCAGAGCGATAAGTAATGAATAGTTTCTGCCCGTTTATCACGCACTTGTTCGTAGAGGTCCCCTTCCTCCATCTACCCCTTCCATACGAATTTCCACGCTCCCTTTGTTTCGAAATTGAGATTAAAAATGTGAAATGTTTATGTAAATTAATGACCAAAGTAATAATATTAATTGGCCATTTAAAAAATCGTATGTAATAGCAATCAAAAATTTTACATGCTGCGAAGTTGATAAGCATCTCTTTGCATATGTAAGTACGGCATTGAAGTCTTCTCAATGCAAATACAGTAAAATCTGTGTTATTCAGCTATCTTGGGGATTGTGGATAGCCGATTAGGAGAAATATTCGGTTAGGGGAGCGTTTTTCGATTTTGACATGGCAAATTTAGCAATAACCAAACAAAATTGGGCTTAGGTTCACTATCGTACTCCCCAAACATAACTATGCACGGGGTTTGCATTTTCCATTTTAATTCTTCCACACGTAGTTAGATCTAGATACTATTTATCCATTCTTATTTCATACATTGCTATGCTTACATGCAAAATAAAAGACTATTGAAAAGTTTAGGGCTTCCAGGAAGTTTGGGGAGTACAACAGTAAACCTGTTCCCAAAATTGAATTTATTGGATTATGTCTGTCTTATTTATCTTTATTCACTCTATTAGAAAAGGACGAAATTATTTAATTCTTCAGAACATTTCTGTGAAAACCAGTCATATAATATTTTTCGAGTTCCTCCATTTTTGGCTTATGAAGCATATGATGTTTATTATTGATTTACTCGTCTCAGAAGATGACACAAATTTCATTATTTTAGCCTTATGAGCCTTGATATCGTAGAGCGTGGAAGATCCGATGTTGAATTCTTTTGCTATGGCTGCTCTACTTTCTCCTTTTTCTATTCATTTGATCATCTCCAGCTTTTGTGTTAGCGTTAAAACAACTCTTTTTCTCACATGTTCCTTGCTTTTAGGTGTTTATTTTGATGCCATATTCAATGGATGGGTAATTTTTAAAATAATAAAAAGCGATAAAACTAGAAATTGTAGAAGTACGCCAAAACATCTAGATAATGCAAATGCCAAAAATGCCATGCTTACTCGGCAGCCACAGAAGTATACGGAGTAAATACGTAATATATACATCTTATATTTTAAGAAATTTGAAAGTGGAAGTTGTGGTATTACACATATCCAATTCACCCAAAAATTCATAAAAAAAGAAAGAGAAATACAAATGAATTGTATTTATGTAATTGCCGGTATCTAAGGCTGGCCGGTTCTAAATATCTGGATAGCACAGCTTTTACTGTATGTGTATACGTGTTATATGGGATGTATAGGCCAAAAACCATGTTTCTCGTATATAATGTAGTCACACTTATAACGAAGCAATGAGTCGGTCCCCTCAAATATGTATTAAATGAGTTTTACTGTACCACCCAACAGTAATATTCAAAAATTCATCACAAGCCTTGATAGATTCTTAATTAAACATATTAATAATAATTTACTTATGATAGGAGATATTAACATAAATACAAAATGCATAAAACACCTAAGTACCATTCGCTATAAAAATGTGCTGGCATAAAATGGTTTAATTGAATGTTTAAGGGACAACACAAGAGAGGAGATTATTGGAGGAATATGGAAAGGATCATGTATAGATCATATAAATTACAAGGGACATACAAATAATCTAATAAGCATGATTTTGAAAAGTAAGATATCTGACCATTATTTAACTGGTATAATATACAGCAGTAGAAATGCTACCCAATATAATCATAAAGATTCAGATCATATCTTGAAATTTAACATCAAAGAAATAAAAAGGAAATTAGCTGATTTTGACTGGGAGCCTTTGCTTAAAGGTTCTGAGCCTAATGATATTTACTTGAAATTCAAAGAAGCTTATAGCAACATATTTGAAGATAGTAAAATAAGTTTTAAAAATAGAAAATACTGGCTAATAAATGTTGGATGACTGATGATTTATTTGATCTAATGAATGAAAGAGATAGGTTATTTAGGATATGGAAATCTAATCCCTTGAACCTCAGTAAACATAAAAAATATAAAACTTTTAGAAATTTCGTAAATTATAAAATCAAGTGTGCTAAGTTATTGTATTATAATATTGAATTTACAAAATATAAGGGGAATATGAAAAAGACATGGAAGATAATTAATAACATCAGAGGTATCCCTAAATCAACCAACGATGATATAATATTAAAGAATCTTGGTTCTAAGCTCAACCTAGATGATTTACCCAACACATTTGCATACCAATTTACTAAAAATATTGAGGATTTAAAATTAAACTGTGGCGTTGAACTGTTAAACAAAATTAACAGCCTTTTTCTACCTGAGGCAACCTCAGCTGATGTTAACAGGATCTTAAAACACCTTAATAAAAAATCTCCTGGCATTGACAGTATAAGGTTAACTGATTTACTAGGCAATCAAGATATCTCAAAAGTACTATCTCATTGGATAAGTATTAGTATTGACAATGGTACCCTGAACAATAATTGAAGACATCCATCAGCCAACCTATCTTTAAGTCAGGTAGTCACCATGATCTTAATAACTATAGGCCAATTGCAATCTTACCAACCTTTGATAAAGTAATCGAAAATTTTGTATCTGAGAAGATCCTTAATTACATAACAAAATACAACTTAGTTACTAATTGCCAAGATGACTTCTTGCCCAATAAAAGTACCAAAATACTATCAGAAGAATTTTCTGAGTTTGTAAGGGAGAATTTATACAAGAATAATGAGGTGCTTGTAATTTTCATAGATTATAAGAAAGCTTTCGACACCATTAATAGGAATCAACTAACTCAAAAACTCTACAACATAGGTATACAAGGTAAAATCCTGACATGGTTAGTAAACTATCTATCAGAAAGAAAATTAATAGTTAAAATAAAAAACAATTACAGCTTGGATGTTAATAACAGTACTGGTGTACCACAGGGATCTATATTAGGCCCATTATTGTTCCATTTATATGTGAATGATTTACCAGATTATATTAACAATTGTAAAATTTTTCTGTATGCTGATGATATAGCTCTTGTTTCAACATATAAAAACCTCAGCCATGCCCGAAATATGCCACAAGAGGATTTTAATAAGTTGCAGTTGTGGAGCCATGACTAAGACAATAATAAATGAAAGAAAGACATACCTAATGCATACAAAAAATAAAAAATCTGATGTGGCCAACACATGACTTTCTCCATATTTGGGTATAGATATTTAAATTATTATGAATAGTATTATAAGGCAAAATTATTATTTCGTATCATTAAAGAAAACAGTCGCCCTTATTGCTGTAAATTAGGTATATTTTGAATATGTTTACAGAATTCACCGCTACATGGTGGTGGTGTTGTATACTAGTATTAAGGAAAAGCAAAATATCTCCGAAATGGATGGTTCTACGAAAATTTGTTCCAAACAAAACTTGGAAGAAATATTATTCTCTACTACTTTGGTCCTCACGAAGATTACAAATAACGATGTTTTTTAAGGAGATATTTGACGTAAACTGAAAAAAAGATTATTTATAAATAATTCCTAAATAATAACTGCTATGGAAAATTATTTCAAATGAAATTTGTAGGAAATTACATTCTCTATAACATTTGTATAGAATTGTATATGCAATAATGATGTTTTAACGGATAAATATCGCAAAAACCTAATCGGGTTTCGAATAAACCTCGACTTTCGTTTAACCGTTATTGTTAAAAAACTAATCAGTTCTTTATGCTCATGCTGAAGTGTTATATATGAAGTTTGGTAACGATATGGCAATTACTTTTTGAGTTAGAGCGGTCACAATCACATACACACGCACACAAACACACACAGACATCATTCCGAAAATAATCTAAACGTGTTCTAGGGACCTCAAAACGTGTATTTCCGTTGAAATCTCGAAGTCGTTTTTTTCGTGATCACAATACTTTCCCATTACTACGTATGTAGAAAGTAAAAACGAAAAGATTGCGACAGCGAGAGAATTCTACCCAAAAAGATTTCTCAACCACCAATTGTAACGTATGTCCAGAAAGCATCTTTGGAGGAGAATGTTGCATGGCTTGCAGCCTCAGACGGCATTTCAATTCGGGCAATTGAAGGAGATGTAATGCTACTAGTTTATAAATATTATGACAATTAATTGCAAAATAATTGGAATTGCTAAAAGAAAATATTAAATTCAGTGTATCATTAGATGAATGCACAAGCATTAAGAACAGGCGATACATCAACATTAATTTGCATTATTCTGGTAAAGAATACCATTGCCTAGGGTTGGTATGTAGTAAGGGTAGTTTCCGAAGTGAAGCTGTAGTCCAAGAAGTTGAAGAAAAACTAGAATTGTCAAGTAATATAGTAGGTGTATCAACCGATGGCACAGCAGTTATGCTAAAATTTGGGAAACTGTCTGAGGTAATTCATCAATTATATTACAATCACGGAATACATCTCGCAGTAACTAAGGTTTTATATAAAATTGAAAGGACTGACGAAAGTAAATGTTACAATCGGGAGGAAATACAAGACGAAAAGGTGGAAATGTCTGATGATGGAGCGAGTTCATTTTTTAGTTTTAGTCTTAATTGTATGTATTTAAAATGTTGCACATTTTTTAACGTAGTCATATATTTCATTCATAAATGTTGGCATTAAATTTCTTAACAAGATTAAATTTAAATTGATACGTGCATATTGCAAGAGTATTTTTATGTTTTAAACTGTAATTAATGTATTTTATAAAAATGTTTATAAAAATCTATGACTTTTTATGTACTGGTTATTATATTTAGAATCTCTACCAGCCTCTTGTTTTCTATGCTCTGCAGATAATATAGTGTAATCCTTTTTACTAAGATGCTCAATTGATTGTTCTCATCAACAATATTCTTAAACAGAGTTACTAGATTTATAAGGATTATGTATCTTGCCTCTTATTGAGTTTCTATGTTTAATACCTTATACTTGTTTCACATGTCATTGTGATTCAATAAAGACCTATGTATTTACGTTTTATCAATAAAAAATATAATGTTTAAATGAAAAATGCCGTATTAAATATTAAAAATGCTAAATCATTGCTATTCCCGGGTTCCCGGGATATTTGAAAATTTAATTCCCGTTTCCCGGGAAAAAAATTATCGCAGGGAACCCAAAACTCTATGAGGGAATCAATATATGTCACAATAGTTCTCATAGGAATTTCAGGTTTGTGGATTTGAGGCAAACAACATATTTTGGTATGTTAGGATTCGAAACTGAAATCTTATAACGTAAGGCTTTGTTAATGAGTTTAGGACAGATTTTAATACGGTGTAAGCAATCTTTTTATCGATGGGTTTGTTTGTAAGAATTAAGTAAGGTCAGTTGTTTAGAAATTGTTCAACGTAAAGAATTCCTAATAAAGACGGAATGATGTAACGTAATAGTTCTCATATTGGACGTCGAACCTGAAGTTTAGAGGTTTCGAATCTGAACGTAGCTTTTAAATATTTCTTTTTAAATGTATATATTTATCCCGACTCTTATCTTAATTAACTTTGAATATATATAAATACATTCCCAGTAAAATATTGCTCTTTAAAAAATAATTTTTCATTAAGTTGAACGATTTGAATTTGAATTTATTTGAAATATTGATTTGACACGTAAAAATAATAGTCATGTAATAGATTCCTATTTTAAAATATGTGAAATGACATAAAAATTCCGACATATGTAAAATTGAGTGTTTCCTAAATTGCACTATTCAAAAGAAAAAATTAAACTAACATATTTTTTGAGATTCAGCGTATGTTAAGATGATATATTTATCCCGATTGTTATCATAATTAACTTTGAATATATATAAATACATTTTCAGTAAAGTGTTGTTCTTTAAATATAATTTTTCATTAAGTTGAATGAATTTAGTTTTCAGTTATTTCAAATATCGATCGGAAACGTAAAAAATATAATCATGGTAATTCTTTTCTATTTAAAAATATATTATATGACAAAGAAATTCTGACACATTGAAAATAAAATACTTCATTAATTATTTGTATTATTCATAAGAAAACATTATATTAAAATATTTTTTGAGAATCAGCGTAAATTAAAATGATGTGATATAAAAATAAACATCGTTCAAACGAAAAAAATTATATTAAATTACCTTGGGTTTTGAACTCCGAAACTTAGCATTCGACGTCCAATGCGCTGACCATTACACCAACAGGACCGGTAGTCCAACTTACGTAACTAAAGCTTCCGGTTACGTTGGAGTAATGGTTAACATGTTGGACGTCGAACGCCAAGTTAAGGGGTTCAAATCTCAGGAAAATTTAAAATATTTTTTTTTCGTTTAAATGTACATATTATATCCCGATTGTTACCACAATTAACTTTGAATATATATAAATACATTTTCAGTAAAGTATTGCTCTTTAAAAATAATTTTTTATTGAGTTGAATGATTTGAATTTTAAGTTATTTGAAATAATGATTGGAATCGTAAAAATAATAGTCATGTAATACATTTCTATTTTATGCTGTGCAAAATGACAATGAAATTACGAAATAATGAAAATAATATAGTTCATTAATTTCATGTAATATTCAAAAGAAAAAATAAATTATAACATTTTTTGAGATCCAGCGTAAACTGGAGGTAGCAAATATCATTCATTAAATATAAGTTGTGAGAAAAAGAATCCGGTTTCAATAGAAATTTTGAATTGTTAGATTAACAAAAGATCTAAAAAATACTTCGGATTCAGAAAAACCTGAAATTACTGATGTAGTGAATTGTGCCGGTGTAAATGCAATTAATATTACTCTAAATATCTCTAAGAAACAGGCTCATCTTCAGCAACTGCTATATCACGTTGGAATCATCGGTTCTCATCCGATCACCGAGGTTGTGCATCATTGGGCCGGGATAGTACTTGGATGGGTGACCGCGTGATAACAATTATCCGGATGGACTTAATTAGCGGTCTTAAGGGAATCCTAGATACTGCCGCCGAATGACGAGCTAATTGGCATCCTTAAGAGAATTATAGGTGCTGAAGCCGGAAGACGAGATATTTGGCAACTTTAAGGGAATCAAAGCTACTACCGCCCGATGACGAATTAATCGGCACACTTAAGAGAATCAGAGCTACTGCATCCTAAGTAAAGTATTTTTATGTTTTCTCTTAACCGTAATGTAAATCAAACAGAAAACTGCTATGAAATATTTTCATATTATTGGAATGATGTGTTTCCATAAATGTCGACCAGACATCGGATTACTTCAGACGACAGTTCAAATTATCCGAAAGGGACACCTTTCACAAGTGACAATCATCGTTTATTTGAAAGTCACAGCATGAAGAACGTTGAAAAGAGAATTTGCCGGCGTGATATTTCGTCCTTAAGATTTGACGTCGTTGAGTGGTTCTCGGGCAACGCGATTTTCTACTTCGTAGCCACAGCTCGAAATCAATTGGATTTAGTCTAATTGCAAGTGAAATCCTCAACGCTTGACTGCATAAGAATAGATAAGAAAATGGCTGAAAAGCACCGGGCACGCTGTGGAATTACAAACGATATAATCTTGGCGAGGTGGAACAATTTTAATTTTTTTTCATAAATAAAGTGTGAACCGAAGTAGAAAGAGGAGACGAAAAAGAAGCTTTAAGGCGACGCATTCACTTCGCGTACTTTTTATTCCCTGCGTTCCCGTCATTTTTACTCGCCGTTCGACCTTCGCGAGTAGGAAATGAAATCGACCGAGATGCCGGATTTTTCGAATCGAGAAGACGCAAAAATCTTCGCAAATATTTAAACTTATGTACTCGAGAGACAGACGTATTGAGGACGTGCGGCAGGGAGAAAAAAGAAGAAGACGGCACTTGACCCAGAGCGGTGACATTCCCGCGTCGACTTTCCATTGTCTGCTCCACGTCCAGTCATCCCGGGAAAGAGAAACGTGTTCAAATCGCTGCCTCTCTTCTCGCGCGCTTCATGTTGCCAACTCCATAGAGACGAATGCAAATATCATTTGCTCGAACGCCATTCCCTTTGCCTTTCTATTCCTTTTTCCAGCCGCGAGTTCTATGATTTTATAATCGCGCAGTTACTTCCGCAAGGAATGTTTCTGCTTAAGACACATCCCATGCTTGTGCTGGAACGTCTTTCTGAAAAAGAAAAAAGTAATAACAGATATTTGTGATGCATTAATACACATGTTTCACAACTTTACCGTGAGGATATTGGGAAAATTATTGTGTCCAAGGATAAAAGCTAAATCGGCAAGATTAGCTTATCTGGCTCGTCGGGTTCGAATCCTGACGAGGGCAAGGTCGTACGTATCCGTCCTTATTATCGTGCTTACGCTAATTGCAAAAGGCATTCACGGCTGTTTATGAAGTAGTTATTATAAAAAATAAAGTCAGTTCATGAGAGCGAAATACGGCGTTTTTTGTTTTGCCCAGCGGTTCATTAGAGAATAATCGAGCTCGTATTATGGCTGAAAAAGTTAAAATTAAAAAAATTGGAAAAGTGTTTATCTCGGGTATCTCCAATACCACAATAAATTTATGAAAAACCAGATGCGCATTTCGGCTACAATACAGTCATCTTTATTAGTTTCTTTTTACCTTTAAAAGAATCTACTTTCGGTGATTTACCACTTTTGGGGGTATTGGAGATATCTGAGCAGTAACATTTAAAAAGGATACCAAAAGACATCTTTAAAATTACCTATTCTCTTTACTAGAATCACTTATTATAAGACTGGTATAACACACAAGTAATGCTCAAGCATATAACAGCATTTATTGGAGGTGATTGATTTTGTTTCTTTAGAAATAGCTCAAAATAAGTACTCCATGCCCTTAAAAAAACTTAAGTGATAAAGAAGATGACCTTTTATATCAATTAGCAAACACGTAGCCATTCACCAAAAAGGTGAATGGTTCTCTTTAGAGCGTAAAATATCAAACCATAGGACTTCCTTACATGTATATGGTTATTAAACAGTTTGGTGACATTTTATGCAAAAAATATCCGCGAAACACACCTCTTTATATATTCGATTTTGAGGCTTAAATATTCCTTTTCCGACTTATTAACTGTGGGTGTTGGTATGCCCGGGGTGTTTACGATTGCAAGGTTTCATAATTTATTAAAACATTTGGAAACCGTTCTTGCTGCTTGAAAAGTGTTTCAAACATTTTTAGTGTTCTTTAAAATAAATTGCTTATGTATTCGGTTCATGCATCCTTCTGTCTTTCCGTGTAGAAAACAACTCAAAAATAAAGTAAGTTAAAAATGGCAAAACTTCCTGGTTAGATAGCTCTACATTAGAGCTACACACGAGCATAAATTTGTAGTAACTAGGATCAGCTACTGGGGAATAACCGGAAAAAATGGCTGCTACAAATGATGGCAACCAACAACTATTCTTTAAAGATAGCAGCCCGTGAAAAACAGCGCCTTATGTAATTTGATCTGCAATTCATTCCTAACTTGTTTTGCATTTATTTAGTTCTTGCCACGTATAAAAAAGATTGAGCTGCTTTGAAATCATTTACGGAAACGCGGCCCTTTTTTGGTGCGAAAAATTAGAGGTATTTCCAAGATAACCTTAGGATCTTCTTTGCCACTCTTCAGTGTCTTATATTTTTATGCTTGGCATATTTTCAGTTCCTTAGCGAGATATTGAGATAATCTGCACGGAAAAGGTAGTATTATAAATGTTTAAGTTTATGCCATCGCTGTTGAAGCTGTCACTCATTATCGCATCACTAAAAGGTGTTCAACACCTACTCATTGATATCATGATGAATATAATTCGTTCTTATCACCAATTACGTTGTAGTGTCGTTCTTAATGCTTAATCAATGAAATCTTTGTTAAAATTATTTGTAGTTCTGAAAGGTCTTCTCTTGTTCTTAAACAAGTTCAAGTAGTTATATTGGAAAGATTTTCAAATTGCAAGATAGCGTCCTATATACATAAATAAATCGATCCTTAAGGCTCATTTTTACAGATCAGATAAATGCTATTGTATGTGTGCAGTTTAAGAATCAATACCTACAGTCTGAATCTTTCTTGAGGACACTTTCACTTCAGGATATCTGAAGATGAGAGGAGAAACAAAAGCAATAGGTGTCTATAGTAGCTGCGCACAAGTATAATCGGAAAATTATCCTTTCATGGATCAAGAGCATTATTTTATAATTATCATGTCTAATTTATGGATTATTCTGGCCAATAACTACTAAATAGAAATCGTCACAAACCAACGATTTACAACTGTCTGTAATTTTCAGAAAAAGCGATTATACGATAATAAACGCATCAATAAAATACACTGCGTCTGAAATTAAATATTTACCTTGGTTAAGAAAAAAATGTGGCCGAACATAATCTTTTCCGTGATGCGTAAAACAGAGGACGATAATTAAAGTATAACTAATTCTTCTAATATATAGTACATGCTTTTACAACTCGATTTCTATTATGAATTTGTTTTTTCATTTAAAACGTCGATGGCATGTGTGTGCCTTATGAATTAAAAATCCGTCGATCTATTTCACTTCGACAGGCTCTTCTTTGGACAAATCGTTATAGGTCTTATAAATAAGTTCACCAATTCGTCTTTCTTCCTAACGCAGTCTCAATCATTTGAGACTTCGAAATAACTTATAGAAAGTGAGTTATTCGCTAAAAATTTTTATCAATGGTTAGAATAATAGAACTCGAGACTTAATACGGAGTTAATTCAAAGAAAAACTCGATTCCAAACCCTTATATAAGAAGACTCAATATTAATTGAGACATTAAGTGAACTTTGTTGAGGGTTAGGTTAATGGGTCTGGCATGAAAAGCATTACATGGATTTTAAAACAATTCACGTAAAAATACTAGGTAAACTGATCGCGTCAAAAAATAGCTCTCGTGTGCGCTCACCTTGCGTTAGTCCACGGTGAATGCATAATGTGAAAGGAAACTAAAAAGACGATCGTCTAGTACTCTTTGAAACATCCGCGAGATGCCGGTAAGTGTGATGGCGACGTCGTGATTGCGATCATCACGATTTTCGATTGAAAAGGCTGCCTAGGAGCGAATACCCGGCGTCTCATAGACGCGCGCCAGGTACGAAAGTAACTATGCCAACTATATTTTTCTCATCCTTTGGCACGAAGGGTCGATGAATCAGTACGAGGAAAGGGAAACTCTGTGGACGAGGAAACAAACGGCGATCTTGATTGCTCAACTTAGCTCTCGTTTAGATCTATGCGTAAAAAGAATTTCGAATATCTTAAAAAACTAACGGGAAAAAATCGTACGGGCAACTTTCTCTCGATTTTTTAATCCCCAGAAAGGTTACGAAGAGTTTCGAGGATTTTTTTACTTTCGTTAATCATATGAGTCTGGTTTAGGTCTTATTTTAGGTTTACTTCGGACGGTGATTGAATTGAAGGTCGTAAATTTGAAGGGTAATGTTCTCGGAGTCCAATGATTATCAAGGTCGAAGACGAATTTCGTTGAGAGCGATTTCCGTTACTCTTCTCGCTTTAAATTCCGAGAAAATGATGTTACTTCCTGTTCCTCGTGTCGTTAGATTTTTATGTAGAAGTAGGCAACTTCGAGAGACTTTCTAATAAAATATATAATATTTTTTTCGGCCTCGATAACGGAAAAAGGTCATTTTACCTATGAATCAGTTCTTTTTGAAAATACCGTAGTCGTCTTTTTTATAAATTGAGTTGAATATACAAGAAAGAATAGAGATTTCGCAGGAAGGCATCAATTTTGGACTTTTATGTAAGTGAAATGGAGAAAAAAATAACATTTCGCTTACGAGTTACTTTTTGAACAACAAGGTATCGTATGAAATTATGGTTTGTTTGTTTTTTTCAAAACTTCAATGTCAAAAGAATAGGACACTTAGAAAAGGCGTGTACCTTAACTTTTGTTCAAGTGAACGTTTTCCATGCGCCGTCTTTTTTTTGATGAAGTAGAAAAGTTACATTCATTATTATGTTACGTAAATCTGAGTAAAGATTTACATATCATTCAACCTCTTTACAGAGAAACGATTGCCATTTCTATTTATGTACACTTAAATTGTTAAAAAGATCATTTCTCTGCAATTTTAATCAGAATATCGAATAAGTCAACAGTCCGTAACGTCCACTGAAACGGATGTCAAAATCCACCGTCAGATATAAATTACTTACAAGAACATTATTATTTTTCAGAAAACATTATGAACTGTATTTCGAAATTTTTTTAGAGAAAACTTTCTAGCTATGCGTAATTTATGGAAATAGCTCTGTGCTAGAAATATGTGGATTTTTGGTTTTAGTCAGGATAACGATATTTTGTGTCACCATTGAGATTACGAGATTGAAACCTCGGCCCTTTAAAAAAAAACAACGAAATATATTTCAAACACATTTTCGAGAAAGTTCTTTTAAAAATGTGCGACTCAGAAACAAATTTTCTGTTTTCTTTTAAGCTTGAGAGCGTATGGATATAAGTGGGAAAACAGGAACTTTGGACAATGTGAACGCATTCCATGTCTCTCTTTCCAAAGTTAGCCGTGCGTTTATTAGTTCGAGATTACCGTAATCGGACATGTTTTTAAGGGAAAGAAGAGTGACTTGGTTCGTCTGGGAAAATGTATTGTAAAAAACTCCAGTCCACTTCATCCGCCTCCTCATTTCTCTTCCTCGCGTCATTTCCTAATTTAACACCTTCCGGATTACAAACGCCGATTATAAAACAACCGGTTTCCCTCTTGAATACATCGCTCCTACATTTGAACCTGTTTCTTCACCTCCTAACAAAGATCCCACCTGGATATTCTCCATTGCAAAACTTCCTCTGGCGCCTCTTTTTTTTTATTTTAAAGCCTTCGAACGCATTATTACCTCTTTCGCACTTCTATAACCTCTTAACGACTTCTCCTCCTTCTATAAAGCCACCACCTTAGTTATTTACATCATTTTTCTACCTCCTTACGTCAAAATTTACAACACATTAACGATTTATTTCGCCTCTTCCTTATGCGGTAGATTCCGCTTATAAGAATAACTTCGGACGAGGGTGATTCGATTCTATTAAAAAGCCAATTCTATTTCAATGGAGACGGATTTTTCACACAGGTAAAACACATTTTGTGAAAAATTTATATTCTGATTGTGTACCGTTGCTACGCGTCAAGTGAATAGTTAGTAGTTATTTCCTTGGATGAGGGAACATTAATCCATAAAATATCCAAGGCATATCATATTGTCGAAAAATGATGCGCGTCTCAAAATTAAATTTGAAGGAGTGCCAAAACGACCACAAAATACAACCCGAGTGCATTCACTCCCTGAGGATACTCAAGAGTGCGATGGAAGAAAAGTGTCCCTCCTCCAGCGGCCCTCCTCCGTCCCCCCTCCCCTCTTCCACCCCCTCCACATCTCTTCCGCCGAATGCGAATCGCTACACTTATTGAGATTACTCATCTGCTACCGACACTTTCACCCTTTTCTCCTTCCCTATGAGAGTGGATGGTGGGAGGGGGCGACCGTTGTGAAACGCGCACACAGGCACCCTCCCTCCCCCTCTCCTCCCTCACCCCTACACAGCCTCCAAAATTCACCCTCCTACCATTCCCCGTGAGATCCTATCCTTCCGCGCACTTCCTCCGGCAATAAAGAAAAGTCACGACCTTAAACCGGAATTTCTTACGTCCTCACCACCACCTCCTCTCCATGGCAACGCGGCGGCAATGTTTCATTCAGGGAGGCGTGGAGTTCAGGAGAGGGCGTGGAGGAGGGAATATTGGGTGTGGGGGAGAGTGGAGAGGGCGTGCGGGCGGGAGGGAGTAGAGGGTGTGGGGGAGAAAGAGATGGCGTGGGGTGGGAGGAGAGGCCACAAGAGTGAATGAGATGCGAAGGGGGAGGAGGATGCCATGGAGCAGCCATGTCGAACTCTATTGGGTATCGAGGCAGCATTTACACGACAGACGTGACGGGAGGGTCACATAAGGTTTGACGAGGGCCACATTTACAAAAATAACAGTTCGGATGGTATGTTTTTTCTATAAATAAAATTTAACTTAGAAAACGCGTAGGATTAATAAAAAAAACTTGTATTCTTTCAGGAATCCGAATTCCTTTTCATACTTCGAACGATTAAATTCATTCATTCAATTGGAACAAAAAGTTTGGCTTGTCTGGTACAGATGAAGGGAACAAGACGATCGCAATGGGTCTGATGATTACTAAACCGCTGATCAAATTGCCATCTAATACTGAAAGATTTCTCAACTATTCCGCTTTCGCTGGAAATCCACTGGTTTATAATGTAAATTGGACTTCTGGTGTTAACTGCATTTCTGTTGCTGAAGCCCGTTATCAGTTTTCGGAAATTAACCCATTTAGATAAGACTATGGTTTCAACTTCATAAAATTCGTATTTAGCATCGCTGTTAAAACGCTGACGCGTGCCATGTAAGCAAGTCCTCTGACTTCCACTCGAGAACATTCGGTTTGCTAAATTAATTACCATTAATTTAAAGATCGATTGCGCGAAACATTTAAATACGGAACTTTGTCATTTGGGTTGCATAAGATATAGGATACGAGAGTTCCGAACCGGATTTGCAACAGCTGATGTTGACCAAACCTATGCACTGATATTAACGCTGTTTTTATAAACTAGTTCCTATAAGTAAGTTGCAGATACATTTCTCTACTTATTTTTGGACGAAGTGATTAGTCGAGGTGATGATAATTAGGGCTCTGCCATCACAGCCATTTCGATTGTCTTTCTAGATATGTAATGCAATGACGTCATTAAATGGAAAGAGACTACGCCAAATGAAGGAGAAAGGGAATTTTGAGAAGAGAGTGAGTAGAGACGGCGGCGGAGGTAGTTATAAAGCGACAAAATAGAGAACTACATCGCCTTGTTTTGTGGGTCTTCTCGAGTATAATTTATGGCTGTCCGTTTATGAGATGGTCGATGCACTCTTCATGCTTTTATTTCTCTTCTTAGGATTGTTTCAAGGTCGGAACCCGAGATCGGGTGAGCGATTGAGATTAAGAGTTCAAAAGTTTTGTTTTTGATTCAATTAGGTCAGAATTACGGAATCGTGCGAGTTATTCTTATTGTTAAATGGAGAAGAAGCGCCGTGATACATAGTGCATAAACCTGTTGATTACGTGTGTCCTACGTATTAATTTTATAGCGTATCTGCTGCGTCGATCCGGTGACGAAGTGATTGGTCCGAAATAGGCGAGAATCTGAAATTTGGATGGTATTTTGATACACATGTGAAAGTAGGAAGGAAAATCTATAGTTATGAATAGTTACTAAGTAATTGATTTTTCAACATAAACATTTTCCCATCAGAAATACATTGCGCCACCATTGGTTTTTTAATAGTTAAAATTAAGATAAAAACTTGAAACTTCGACAGTTATACGGCCGAAAGAACTTATTATATCTTTCTCGAAGACAAACCTACGGAGAATTAGTTTTAAAATATGTTTATTTTCAGAAAAAATTGGGTATTTGTCAAGATTTTAACAGTAAAAGTTCTGATACCATGGAAGCGAGTTCAGTTCATTTGATTGGTTGGAATCCTTCAAATGGGAAATAAAAGAGATAATATCGTGTTTCATATCTTGAAATTATTTAAAGATAAGAAATATATTTTTATTTGTATTTTATAACATGATGTATTTTAACATAAAACATACAATAAGCTTCTTTTGATTTTATTTCATAAATAGCGAAATTCACTTATAAAAATGTATGTTTTAAGTCTTACTTCCTAATTCCTTTCATCGTCACATTCAAATTGCAAAAAGCGCTGCAAAGAGCGGACTTGCTAATCCATTAAAAGGAGAAACTATTGTTTCCTGATTCGGATGTACAAGCCTGTTGCGATGCCTTTAATTATACTTCCTGTGCATAATAATTCATCCGAGTCTTCGAATGAGGAGGAAATTGCGTTGAATAAAGCCTCTTTTAAGCTCGTTTTGAATTGCTTAATGTGAACAGGATATTATTAAATACTGACGTTTTTTCTTTCGAGGATTTATCTGGCGGCCTTTATCACCTCTATTACAATAAAATCTGTTGGATTCTATGAATTAATGCAAATAACTCAATAACAGCTGGGACAATTGAGATGAATCTTTCTACAAATAAGCTGAAAGTCCAGTTTCGTTTGAAACGGGTTATTCTTCCTGATGAGGGCATAGGTTAGACTCCAGAACAGTTTACTTTCTACATTTGATTAAAAAGTGCATGAGCGTAGAACATCTTTCGTTAAAATTTTAAAAATTGTCTAAATCGAGAAACGAGCTCAGGATTTGAACGCGTTTACGTTTAAATTTCCCCCTTAAAAATATATAATGAGTTCCGAATTAGTTTTAAAATGTCTTTCAAATCTGTAAATATGAGAAATTTTCAACGATGAAATTTCAGCGTGTAATCGTCTTATTAGTCCGCATCATTCTTTCAATTCAACATCTCTCAGCGAATTCTCACTTCTCATATTTTCTATTTCTCCACTTCTCTTCTCATCTTTTTAGAGAATTCGCATTTATTCAGGAAGAAAAACAAACCTAATTCTATTTTATTTAAAAAATTCCAAATTCAAAGTAATAGTGAATAAAATGAAAGAAAATATCACTTGGAATAAGTTCCACATTATTAAAATAGATGAGACCGGTTTCGACTACTATCTAGTGATGATGACTAGATATTAGTCGAAACCGGTCGTATCTATTTTAATAAAGTGGAACTTATACCAAGCGATTTTTCTCATTTTATTCATGATGGAATTCCACAAAGTAAAGGCTTCTTCCTTTGATTTCAGAGTAATAGGGTGTGCACAAATTATCTTCACAACTTTAATCTAAAATAGAAAAATAGTAAAAAAATGTACACATATGTGGTTTACGCAATCTGGGAGTAAAACGCTGGTACGTGTCACCGGTGTTACGTGGACAGTTTGGGCGTTTATAATCTGAACGTCAGTCGCCGAAGACAGTACTTGTACGACCGGTCGTCACCTACGCGACCCCCGTCTGCTCAGGTGTTTCACGACCATCTCTCCAACGCCTACAGGTGCACCATCCTCAGAAGCACATCACCCGCCTCCACGAAGATACATATCCTCCTTCCATCGATGTCTAGGGACTTGTACAAGAAGGTGCTCTTCTCCCCCTACTGCGAGATCAGAAGACATCCAGTTCCGGTGGTGGGACAAAAATATTAACGTCCCATCACCAGTCTGGACATTCCTGCATCTCTCCCACGTATATAAGAAGCGTCCCAAGATTTATTCCTGATTCGTCTACCTATCATTTCTCCGCCATAAAAGTAACAGCTACGAGGCGCAATTATAGCAATTGGATCGGTTCACAGGCCGACCGCTGACTGAACTCATGGAATGATTGTTGGACATAAAATCGTTATTATTCTACTTCAAGTTAAACGATAATATTTTTTTTCGTTATTTTGTAAATGACCAAAACGAGCGAAGAAATTTTACATGCAATTATCAAGGTTTGATACAAAAATAAAAACATCTATTAAACAAATGAAAGCGTTTGGATTATCCGTTCCCAATGTGATGAGTGATAATTTAGAGTGAAAGTGGAAATGTTTAGAAAATAATGGCTAAATTTGCAATTCATTGAAATTCACTAAAAAACGCCGTATAATATTGTGATTGAGGCAGGAAAACATAGCCGACCTCAAAATACAAGGTCCTCGACCCCTATCTTATCGCCATTTGTCCTTGCTATACATACAGTGACATTTAGACGTCATTGAGTTACAAATATGTCATGGACATTAATTACATGTAAATATGCACTAAAATATTCAAACTTTATCGTTTTACATTGATTAGTTGAATCTTAGCATTTATAAATATGTTTGTACTATTTTTATTCAGCAATAATATTTTCAATTTATTAAAGGAATTTTTTCTTCTGAATCTGAATAAATACCCTGCAAGCCATTGGAGTGTGGCAGGGGGAAAGGCACAAAAACTTTTTAAGGAAATTGTTCCATTCCTTCATAGCCCTATTTAGATAAGCGGATTTGCAAACCCAACTATAACATTCCTATATTCGTATGATATTTCATTTTATTTTTCAAAAAAGAATGATGGATTCGTTTCCTAGTTCCGAATCCGTACAGACGAAAAACATTAGACTCGCGATAGACAGTTCCTTTCAAACTTCTCGTCAGCCTTTCCACTCGTGACGCCATTTGTAGTCGAGGCATTTGACTGGACCGGATCCAACTGCAATAAGCGCTCATTAATATTGATGCTAATTTTAAGTGCTAATAATGCTCGTTGCAAAGTAAGGCATAATGAGCAAAAAGGAAAACAGCTCCCACGCGTTCTTTTCATTTCGTAATTAATACTTTTTCGTGAAGCATTTGTTCAAAAACATTTCCGTTCTTTGTGGGGGGAGATGTATTGTTTGCGTCATAAACCCTTCCTAGGGAACTGAATGCCGTTAACATCGGCGCAGAAACTCAAGCGTTCGCAGTTTCGTAGCCGTCTCGTAGCAACATAAGAGTTTCAGTCAAATTTTGGTAAAAGGTTGGAAGGGATTCCAATCTCCCTTGATCCAGTATAACACGTGAGATAACATCACTCTTGCGAAGACATTGTGGAATCTAGTCCAGCATGTTGTTTTGCATGAGTAGGAATTCTTCTGGTAAAAATGTATTACTTTCTCCATACGAAGTAATGGGAAAGTATTGTTATCATGAAAAAAATTGACTTCGAGATTTCAACGGAAATACATGTTTTGAGGTCCCTAGAACACGTTTACACTATTTTCGGTATTATGTCTGTGTGTGATTGTGGGCGCTCTAACTCAAAAATTACTTGCCATATCGTTACCAAACATCATATATAACACTTTAGCATGAGCAAAAAGAAAGGATTAGTTTTTGGACAATAACGGTTAACCGGAAGTCGAGGTTTATTCGAAACCCGATTCGGTTTTTGCGATATTTCTTCATTGAAACATCATATTGTATATACAGTTCTATACAAAAGTTATAGAGAGTGTAATTTTCTACAACTTTCATTTGAAACAATTTTCTGTAGCAGTTATTGTTTAGGAATTATTTATAAATAACCTGTTTTTCGGTTTCCGTCAAATATCTCCTTAAAAACATCGTTATTGGTAATCTTCGTGAGGACCAAAGTTGTAGAGAATAACATTTCTTCCAAGTTTTGTTTGAAACAAATTTTCGTAGAACCATCCATTTCTGAGATATTCAACTTTTTCCTAATTTCCAGTATACAGCGCCAGCACCATGTAGCGGTGAATTCTGTAAACATATTAAAAATATACTTAATTTAGGGCAATAAGGACGGCTGTATTCTTTTACGATACGAAATAATAATTTTGCCTCATTTATTTATTTATTTTAATATTACATTACATGAAATGTTACATTGACCTGTTATGACTTTTAACATATACAATTAACATTTGACACGCTTAGTTCTCATACAGTGTTATCAACAGAAAAAATAACGCTATTCATAATAATTGAAATATCTATACACCAAATATGGAGAAATTCGCGTGTTGGCCACATAAGATTTTTTCATCTCCATCTGCGTCTCCATTTCTGTCCGTCGGCCGGTGGTCTTTCAGATTTTAGTTGTTTTCTGAAAATTCATGGCAGCATATATATGTCTGAAATTTTTAAATCTTCTATTTTTTCTCATATTTTCCGCTGTATGATTGTTGGAAAGTTCATAACTTTGGATAGATATGCCGAAACTTTTAATGCTATTGGGCTCCACAATTAATTAATTTTGCCGACCGGGTTAGACTGGTAGGTAGTGTGCCTGCCTTCTAATCCAAAAGTCGTTGGTTCGAATCCCGATTCGGGCATGGATGATAAGATTCGTCTTGGGGTTTTTCCCCTACCTGCAGACAAGCCTAAAATTGGCTTTGCGGGGAAGGCATCATTAAAAATTTTAAAAATCTGATGTGGCCAACACGACTTTCTCCATATTTGGGGTATAGTTACTTAAATTATTATGAATAACATTGTGAGGCAAAATTATTATTTCGTATAGTTAAAGAATACAGTCGTCCTTATTACTGTAAATTACTTATATTTTGAATATGTTTACAGAATTCACCGCTACATAGTGCTGGCGCTGTACACTGGTATTAAGCAAGGCCCTAAATAAATATATTTAGGGCCTTGGTATTAAGAAAAAGCAACATATCTCCGAAATGGATGGTCCTACAAAACTTTGTTTCAAACAAAACTTGGAAGAAATATTATTCTCTACAAATTTGGTTCTTACGAAGATTAACAATAATGATGTTTTTAAGGAGATGTTTGACGAAAACCGAAAAGCCTGTTCTTTATAAATACTTCCAAAACAATAACTACAATAGAAAATTGTTTCAACTAAAAGTTGTAGGAATTTACATTCTCTATAACTTTTGTATAGAATTGTATATACAATAATGATGTTTTAACGGAGAAATATCCCAAAAACCGAATCGGGTCTCGAATAAACCTCGACTTCCGTTTAACCGTTATTGTCCAAAAACTAATCAGTTCTTTGTGCTCATGCTAAAGTGTTATATATGAAGTTTGGTAACGATATGGCAAGTACTTTTTGAGTTAGAGCGCCCACAATCACATACACACTCACTCAAACACACAGGCACACATACGCAGACATCATTCCGAAAATAGTCTAGAAGTGTTCTTGGGACCTCAAAACGTGTATTTCCGTTGAAATCTCATTATCACAACACTTTCCCATTACTTCGTATGGAGAAAGTGAAAAGGCCTCGTAATAGGATCGATCTACTTTTACTCAAGGAAAAGAGATAACCAAAGTCCATAGTTGTAAATGATCCATCCAGATTTCTTTTCGTGGTTTATAACTATCCGAAAAGCACAATTTTATATATCTTAGAAATGTTGAGAAAATGAAAGAAAAAATATCTCACCTATGCAGCGATATTCAGCTTCATCGTTTTATTTTGAACTAGCAGAAACACCCGCCTTGCCCGAGGAAATTTGGTTCAAATCCGATCGGAATTCTAGATGATACATGGTATTTAAGAATTCAATCGGCCGCCGTTTTGAATGAAACGGGCAAAGAGAAACAAAAACAACGTATGAATTATTTCTGGGAGCCCTCCACAATCGTACCAAATTTGATTCAAATCAATAGTAGGACTTGGGAAAATACGCGTAGTTTAATCAGTCCCCGCCGTCCAATTACGGATAAGGAAGTAGTCGTTTCCCACCTTCCATACTGTGTATAAGATGTAGAGTTGTTAGTACCTGTTCTTTGCGAATAGGAAGTTTATGAGAACAGTTATTTTATTGAACAGTTTAGGCATCAGAACAGTTCAAACAGAACTGTCTCTTTCTTTCTGACTCATCTCTAGATGGCAATGCATTAGCATACAAAGTTATTTTGCTCTTTGTACAATTAATATAAAACATTTGGGATTAAAAAGTAGCATACGACCTTCCTATTTGTGAAGAAAGTATTTGTTGAAAGTTTGATTATTCAAGCTTCAACGGTGTGGAAATGTATAAATGCACAAACAAACAGACTTTCATAAATACGATATATAGGAGATTGATCTTATCCTTGTATTGAAAGTGACAAATATCAAATTTGAACTTCCTAAGTTAATTTACTCGAGAGTTATCGTCGAAAAACCAAATCGATGCCCCCCTCCCAAACCCCCACTTAAATTTTTTTTTGAGATACACCTATATTTTAAGCTGCACCAATCTAAAGATACGCTGCAAGTTTCATAAAAATTCGACCAGCCGTTTTTGCTTGATGCAGTTACAAACAAACAGACAGACAACAATTCTATAATCAGGTTCAAACGTCTTCTTGTGACGCAAAACACACAAAAAAGTAAAACCCCGACAAAAAAACAAATGTGCAGACAGAGGTAACAATTTTATTTATATAGATTCTGCAAAGCGAGGACATCGTAATAGCTCGGAAAAAGAGACGGAATTATGTTATTTATCCATGGTTCAACCGCAGGTTGAATATGCATCAGCTGGGTGGGATCCTTACGAAAAGGGACTCACTAAAGCAGTGTTTCCCACCCTTTTTAGAGTCGCGGCACCCTTAAATGACTTTCAGAAATTGGCGGCACCCCTTTCCCCTATCCACCTCAGTAATAATCGCGGTGAAGTTGTACCCCTAATCCTAATCTCCATATCTCCTTTAATTTTTAAGTGCCTTTGCTACGAAATGAAGGTCGACTTAACTCTGGTTTGCATTTTTGAAAGCCGGCGATGCAAAATGAGGCTAAAAATGGGAAAACAGAATATTTTGTCGGCACCCTTCAGAACACTTCACGGCACCCATGTTGGGAAACACTGCACTAAAGAGATAGAAAAGGTGCAGCGAAGGGCTGATAGATTCGCAAGGAGAAATTACGATTGTAAACAAAGCGTAACGTCATTAATAGAAAATCTTAAATGGGCCTCGTTAGAAGAATATAGACTGCAAGCTAGATTTAATTTGATTGAAAGATATGTCTGAGGGATTAGCGGATGAGATAGCCGATCTTATCAGAAGTCCGACATATGTATATCGGAAGGCAGGACAGAGGAGACAATTTCCGCGAGATAGATAGATTGTAGGACGGAGCGATAGAGAGGATGGTTTTTCCCTAGGACGATAAGGGAACATAATAGGAGATCTTGGTGCACTGCACCCCCTGCCATCCACCAGTAAGGTGACTTGCAGGGTATTATGTAGATGTAGAATAGATGTTCGTGTTCCAAAGCGAAAGAGTTAAGGAAAACCATCTTTATAGCTAATGTATGAAGAATAAATTGTCTTACAAAATTTACCATAATGATAGTTTTGGTTAAAGCGAACACTTTCTGCATTTTAGATTATCTGAACATAAAGGTTTTAGAGCGTTTTGAATTTAAAAAAACACCTGAGAAAAGTTTTCTCCCTCAAAAATTGTGCTTAGAAGAATTTTCTATCAGATAAGTTGTTTTGAAGCGTACCGAACTGCCTATTAACCTGCCAATCCTGCCATCCGATGTATAATAGACATCGCTTCAACAGAAGAAGTAGTAGCCGTTCAGGAATATCAAATTACGTCCCTTTGGAAATAATCAGAAATTTGGGGAAAATATCGGGTTTACTAAAGTGAAGAAGATTATCCCCGAAAGAAATCCACCGTTATAGAAAAAAGGGTCAATGGTTAAAAATAACGATCATTTTGAAAATTTTAATTCGAGAGATATCGGAGAGAGTTTTAATTTCGTGATTCGCTTATTACTCTCTCTCTCTCTCATAATCCACTCTCCCTTATAATCCATTCTCCCTCAATACTATTATCTTCATCTGTTTCTCTTTGCCTTCCTTTCAATTTCTCTTTCCTATCTCTGCACCATACTTTCTTCGTCAATTTCAATCTTTCTTTTTCCTATCCTTCAATCCCTTCATCACGAACTTTCTCCTTTTCTTCACTTCTCCCATTACATCCTTCGCTTCCTACTTTTTAATTCATTCTATATCACGCCTTTCTTTTTTCTTTATCTCTCTCTCACCGTTTTCTGTTCCACTAATTAAAAAAAGAGGATGATTACCTTACTTATTTTGGGAGCGCTTTACCCTTCCCTCCGGCCTTGTTTCTCATCTTATTGGAAAGTTTCCTCTGGTTATTCCAGTCTCTCCCTCGAGTCGTGAGAATCGGGAAGAGATTTTTATTTCTATAAAAAAAAAGACGAAACAAGTCGGCGGTGATCGCCCGTACTGCGCTGCGGGTGAAAGGCCAAGTGTCTTATCTTTGCCTCGAGTGATGACCCTCTTTAGACACCGAGTTTCCCCTTCGGGAAGGCACAGAAAAGAGTCTCTCTCTCTCTGCCTCACACACGCACGCACGCTCTCTCTCTCTCTCACACCCACACATACAGGTTTGAGGTGGCTCCCGGAAGGACTTGCGATTCCAGAATCTCCGATTATAATGATGCGTGTACAAACTTGTCCTGTTTTTCTCCGTGTGTCTATTATATTATTACTAGTGTAATGCCCATTGAAATATCAACGGAAGAATTATAGATAGATTGATTATTAATATTTGCATTTAAAATAATTATTAGCACACTTTTACATATGCAATATTTCGTCATATATTGCATTTCTAGTGAATATTCTGTTGTCGTTTAGTAAACGCCTTTGGTTTTTATTTTCGGCAATAAAATACTGTTATTCTTCTCCCACCTTGTTCTCGTCAATGCTGCATATAAATGTAGGTGAGCAAAGACCGGGAAATAATTACATGTATACATATATAACGTAGGGAAAATAATTAAATTTCGTGCACTTAACATTATGATTGTTTTAAAATTGTACTCTGTACTTACGAAGAAAGAAAGCTTACTCGAATCCTTATTAATGTTCTCCGTCGTTACGTATTACATATTTAAAATAAAACTCTTTAAAATATTTAAATTAAAAACTAACTAATTAATCAATCAGCGGAATAATTTCTTCGAATATTATCTGAACAAAAACAAATAAATTTATTTCAACATTGTAAACTGTTCCCTTGACGATTGAATGGATTGTTGTATTGGAGATCCATATTAACAAAAAAATAAACTAAAT
This sequence comes from Uropetala carovei, assembly GCA_036926305.1. NCBI lineage: Eukaryota > Metazoa > Arthropoda > Insecta > Odonata > Petaluridae > Uropetala > Uropetala carovei. Next base: position 1,029,900 of record JAXCHB010000127.1, read on the forward strand.
GTTTATCGTAGAAACCGTTACATTAGTTTTTATACTGCGTTTCCAGAGATCGTACGGGTTAGACTTGTAGGGTGAGGGAGAGAAAGTGTCAGCCAATAAGAGGTCTTAAATTTCCCACGCCTTTCAAAAATTCTTGACGAGCGCTGTTGACACGATTGCTCTCAGAACTTCACTCGTCCACAGCTGCTGTTGAAATGAGCGAAATTCGAAATGTGGCAACATTGGGTCGTAGCCTAAGCGAATTAACCCGAATGCGGACGGAATACTGCGAATCTGACCCGTACGACTTCGGGAAACGCACTATAATTGATTTTTGCTTTGAAATATACTTGTCAATTCAGTACATACTGTAAATTCCAATTCTTTTCATAAAAACAAATCAATTCATTAAAAGATTCACTGTTGTTTCTTCGAAAATTGCCTGTTAACAGTTTTAAATGTCCTTTTAATTTTAACTGAATGTTAATTTATATTCGTTTCCAAACTTCGGCCATTGTTACGAAATTAATTCGAGGAATAACAATATAAATTCGTAAGCACGTATGGTTTTCAAAGAATTTAATTTAAGAATGCTTTTTATTTCCAATTTTTCTAAAATGACACTGTTGATACTTAAAGTTTTTTATATTTACGTTAATATACTTATTTTCCACAAAACACGTCTATCTCTCCCCTTCCTTCCTCTCTCTCTCTCTCTCGTATTGAAGCACTCAAGGCACGCTTATTCCCAGAAGGATGTATACAGTAATAATGATAATGGTCGACATAGCAACATCACGTTAAAATGCCGAGATTTCCACAAAATATGCAAATTAAACGTTTAACATGGAATATTTCGAACTGTGGGCGAAAAAAGACGAAAGGAATAAGAAGCTTTATAACTTTTTCTTCGAAATGGTTCAAATCCGAAGGTCGTCTGTTAATTTCTTCTAATTTTAATTTCCAAATGAATGAAAGCCTGCACGTCGAAAAATCGCGTTTTACATGTTAAGTAATGGGAAATGGAAATGCCTCTCTTGGAGACGAACCAAGGAATTTTTTCGGGATTTAAATTCGTCATTCTCTGAATACGTGTTAATCAAGCATCCCTACCAAATTTCGAGTTTCGATGATTATTATTTATAGAGTTATTAGCGTTTGCATAGCGTGACCAACCAACCAACGAACAGACGACAGCTATTATTATATAAAACACGTAATTTTATATAATAATAGCCGTCATCCGTTGGTTGGTTGGTTGGTTGGTTGATCACGCTATGCAAACGCTAATAACTCGAGAAATAATAATGATAGAAACTCGAAATTTGGTAGAGATGCTTGATTAACACTTTTACAGGTGATGACGAATTTAAATCGCGAAAAAATTCCTTGGTTCTTCTCCAAGAGAGGCATTTCCATTTCCCATTACTTAACATGTAAAACACGATTTTTCGACATGCAGACTTTTATTCATTTGGAAATTAAAATTGGAAGAAATTAACAGATGACCTTCGGATTTGAACCATTTTGAAGAAAAATTTATTAAGTTTCTTATTCCGCTCGTCTTTTTTCGCCCACAGTTCGAAATATTCCATGTTAAACGTTTAATTTGCATATTTTGTGGAAATCTCGGCATTTTAACGTGATGTACCATCTCTGGTACGTAACCTCGGGAATAACGGGGACCCACCGTAGTCATAACTGCTTTCAATACAATCCCGTTCCAAAAACTCTTAAGAGGTTGGTATTCCTGGGCGTCAAGATTAGATGTGAGCGTAAATATCTAATTATTTATCGTAGAATTCCGTTAAAAAGACGCTCATAATCATCGCATTCATCCGAATATGATGCTTGAGTCACTATTGCAGTAAGTTAATAACATAAAATAGTGTAAATTTTATTGCAAAACACGTGGTCGGCTAATGCCCCCGTGGTGAGAGGGTAAGGAGACCTGAGCTCGGATTTGGGGATGGTCCTCGAGTTCCGGCCCCTAACCCGAGTTAATGAGGGCCGAGAGGTCTGCGTATCGGTCAGTATTTGAGGTGGTCCCAGATAGTCCACACAAGCCAAAACAATATATATATATATATATATAATTATTAATGGTACTTACGTATTAACGGAGAGCCCAACTTAAAAATATAAATACGGAACAAATACCATTTAAATTGTATTAATTTTTAAGAACAACATTAAAAGAAACCAATTAATATTTAAATGATTTGTTATAGATAACAATTGAAAAAAACAATCACTGATCGGCCTGTCGCGACATTTACAAACCCGATCACCGGACAACGGTTCCAGCGAGGCGAAGGGCGCGGTAGCGCCCGGAGACAATTGCCCATTAAAACAAAGCGAGCTCGCCAACATCCTCTCCATTTGCGGCGCAACAGTCAAGCGAGATATAATTCCTCTGTAGACTACAGATGTCTCGGTAGAAACCAATCGGTACTTAGGTATTATGTTGGGCTCCCCGTTAATACGTAAGTACCAAGTTATCTTTTTGTATGTCAACATCTAATCAAATTATTCGAATTGAAAATTAGTGTAATTTGATAAACTAAAAATGTAAAAATATTTAATAAGATAAGTAAGACAATAAGAGTGTGAAAAAATAGCTCTTAAAGAATGCGCTTCCACAATTTCATAAAATGGAATGTCATTGATTATGTTATTATTATATTTCTGTAAAAACTAATTAGGACATGGGAAAATAATTTGTAGAGTCATGCTTAATCTAATAATCTATTTATATTATTAGATGACTGTATTTTATTTTTCTGACGATGAGCGCTTGTAATGTCTAACGGCCACATAAGCGATTACATCACAGTCATCGTTAGACCGTGCACATAAAATTTGATTAAATTTTAATAACGATTCCATTTCCTCCTACCTTCACAACAAGGGGAATCAGTTCAGGCAGAGGTTATTTTAAAAGAAAACTCCCGAGAAATACAGAAAAACGAGATAAAAAGGAACATATTCCTTGGAAAAATCCCTCTAGGCATCTATCACGTTAGTTTTTTTTAGACGATCTCTTGTGAAGGCGAGAACGTGTTTTTAAAGATTTCTCCGACTACGCGCCGCATAAGCATCGCTATCATCTTTCTCTGTTTTTCCATTTTTTAAAGGTGTGACGTCACGAACTTTAGACGAGTTTTGTGTACGTGGAAAGTTGGAAAGCAGTGATGCCTGACACGTTGAGATTGGGAGGAGGGGAAGGGGGAGAGGGGGGGGGGGTAAAAATGATTCGTCTCGAGGAACATCCTGGATTGGACACGAGGGAGATATGAGTTCGTGAAAGGAAGCACGGGGAAGGAGAGAGTGAAGGGGGGGATGGAGGGTGTGTGTGTGGATAGGGGGGGAGAAGGCAGAGGGTCGGAGGTTAGAAAAGAATTTCGACCAATAAGGGATATGTCGGAGCAAAGGTGAGAAAAGGTAGTGAAGAGGAATTCTTCGCTCCTGCCTCTCAATAATGCGTTGCATGTATAAAACAATTTCTCGTCAAAATACCAGATCGCTGACAACTTGAGAATTTATGTGCTCTCGAAAGGGAAAGAGCAAATCTAAATCCTCACCATCGGTTAACGAGTAATGTTTTCCTCAAAAAATTGATCGCTATGGTAAATTTGTTACTGTTTATGTTTAGAATAAAGGATCGGATGTCATTTAGCGACATAAAAAGATTGGATATTACAATCCAGGAATATTTAATATGAAAGCTAAAAAAATATCATCCAGAAAATAATTCACTAACAAATAAAATATAATATACATCCCTAAATTATAAAATGTAAACTAAATGAACCGCTGCTTTTAATTATTATTTTAAATTATCTGTTTGTTTTTGTATACATTTAATTCTTACAAGCTTTTCTTTATTTTAGATATATGATGCATTTTTAATGTGGGAGCGAGTAAATTTAAAGAACGATTCCAGTAGCAGGCAATTTTTAGGCGCGTTTCGCTTCCAGCGTGAGCTCCCATTATTGTCGGTCTGTTCGTTTGTCCGTCCGTCCGCATGTTCGTTGTGGCTTCTACAAAACGGATTTTTATTAAATTTGATATTAAGTATTTACAATGAAATATAATAAGAAAATCGCAAAAATGAATCACGTACGCCAATCAGGGGTACCACTTTACTGGTGATAAAAAATTAAATTTTCGTAATATCTCGTAAAGTACTGCTCATATAAAAATATTTTTCAAATAAAAGTTGTAGAACTAGTAAAGAAGAGTGTTTCTTTTCCTATACATTTTTATCGTCGGAGTAGCCGTTATCGAGAAAATCAAACTAAAATGTCTTAATTCGAGTTGAATTTAGAAAATTTCTTGCAAGGTTACCTCTTCATTGTTGCTAACATAAACAATCTCACAAACAAACGTTTAATTTCCTTAAATGTGCATGTAATATCATTAAATAGGAAGAAAATGGATTATTTATGAAGAAGAAAAGAACTTTAAAACGCTACAGTTATATCAATTTCTTTCTAATATTCCATTGCACGAAACGCGCCCATTTGTGATACGTTACATTCCTAACTTGTTTTAGATTGAAACAATAGACAACATAATATGTCGAGTAGCACTTTCTCTAATCTAGGCTGCAGTGACATAAAATTCTGCAAAATGTGTTCTCTGTCGTTATATCGATACATTTTTAAAACTGGTAGCTTTTAATGCACAAATAACCACGTTTACAGTATTTTGTGAAACTAAGCGCGTAATATCAGTTTCGTCGAGAATATTTAACCGTCCTCGATTAAAATGGTGGATGGAATGGAACAGATGAAGCGTAGCATCATCACGTGCTATGTTATCGCATTGAAAATACCGTCTCTCGATAATAATATGTTCTTAAATACGATTATTCCTTTCGTGAAACGAGGCCCTTAGGAATCGAATGTCTCGCGTAGCTCCGTGAAAAGGTTGCAATTTCGATTCTTGCTTTCACCGTCGAATATTCTTACTTTCGGATCGATAACGGATGGGATGGCAGTCATTGACTTTATGAGCCGAAAAGATGTTTACCGGTTATGAAAGCGTTTTATAGATTCGAGCAAACATATAATTTCCATTGAACACTATTTTATCTCATTTCAAACTTAGAAATTTTCATTTTCTTTCTCAGTTTTACCCATAAAGGCATCGAATTACATTTTTGAACCATTGTTATGCAATTTCAAGTACGGAAATTGGCTTAGATTTGATACAAAACATAAAGAAGATATAAAGAAGGCGGGGGTTAAATGGGCGGTAGCCCCCTTTTACAAAAGAAATGTTCAAAATTTTAGGTACTTCCATTTGAAATATTTTTCATATTCAAAAGATTTTCGGTACTTACGTATTATCTCCAGGACCCTTCGCAGGACCTGGTACTTACGTATTATCCCCATGCCATACTTACGTACAACATTAACAGAAACTGAGTGGCCTGTCTCGACATTTACAAACCCAATCACCGGACAACGGGGAGGGATTCTTTGGTTCCGGGCGAGGTAGCGCCCGGAGACGACTACACATTAAAACAAAGCGAGCCGAAGGCTCGCCAATATCCTCTCCATTTGCGGCACAACAGTCAAACGAGATATAATTTTGGCTAAACATCAATAAGTTTCTAAGGGCATCATTTACTCGTACGCGTACTTCGATAGTTCATTTTTCCAGAATCAGGTGGTGCTGCGGTCGTGGGTGTCTAATATCAAATCTAGCCCACATACAAACGCAGCAGATGTAAAATGTAGAAAACTTAGCGCATATGCATGACTTCCTGTTCCTTAAAGCGGTACCAGATGGTGACCGTCGCGTACGTAACGTCAAGAAGAACGGCATAAGGACGTTATTATCATAAGACGTCGACTGTTCTATACTTTGGCGAGTGCCATTTCGCGTCATGACTCGTCGCTTTCCAAAATAACCCCTTCTTCAACGGTACGTTGTCTCATCAATTAAGAATCATTAACCCATGCAATCATTATAAATACCTATATCAACGTGACTTTCCGTTATCATGATAATTGGACCAAGTTTACATTGATTATCGAATCTTTCGAGTAATTTTTCTTTCCGAGTTTATTTTTCATCTCGGGTTCAATTTCATAAGAGGATAAAACTGGAAAAAATCAAATATTGTTTGCATAAATATTTTCTTGATGTCTGACAACGTTAAAAACACCTTTTCTTTTATAGATACGGGCAGTGTTCATTTATGTAAAACTCGAGACGCCACATTTACATGCCATCTGAGCTGTGATTTACACCGTGCTTTGTGAATCTGAAAATAAGCCGTTCGAAAATTATTCGGTGTCTTAATTAACACGTCGCAGAGTTTGTCGCAGCATTCGATAGAAGTTACAACATCCCACGTGATGATGTATGGACCTGTATATTTTTCGGTGTAGTTTTCCTCGCTCTTTGCACGAAAAATCAATCGAAACATGCTGCGGGAGGAAATTATCGTATTTGCGCATTTTTGCTAAAAGGAAGCAATTTCTCGAAAAGAAGTTGAAGTTGATGGAATGAATGATCCTTATGCGACAGGCACAAGCTGTGACGGTGGAAAATGTGGAAATAAGTGATAAAGTCTGTCATGACAGGGAATCGAACCCGGGTCTTCCACCGTACTATTGGCTATTTCTTTACTTTTTTGCGGTTGCCATTTTCATTTTATGCCAGCAAACTTTTGCTTCACAGACCTGACTCAGAATTATAAGTTAGCGATTAATGACGCCAAAGAAAACAAACCACGTTTCACTCGCAGTGTTTCGAAGAAATATTTCTGTGATTCGTTCTGTAGAAAAGCTCTTTTCTGTTTTTCTTACAATCCGCATTTTTGGGGCTAACCGCGAAAGTAACAAGGATGTGTTTAAAATCACTGCTTTGCGAAATTTTTTTAATACAATAAAAAATCAAAATCGGCAGTCACTGCACGTTGGAATGTTCGATTTGTCATGGTCCCATCTTAAATCTGCACCTTTCGTTCAAATTTAGTCGAAATCATATGATAACCGTTGGCAATTAATCGGAAGGGAAACTCGCATCCAAACAGTCTCACAAGGCCGTTTCTCATGGACGGAGGAAGAACTAAACTTACGGAAACCATTAAAAAAGAAAAAAAACACGACCGAAAATATAGCGAGAGCTCGTCTCACATCTGAGATGCGTGGTAAGAAAAAATAACGGGTCTAAATTGAAAAAAAGAGGAGCGATAATGATTAATAGAGGGAGAGGGGATAAGTGAGGATGAGTCGGAGGCAACCACGATGGGCTCCGGGAAGCGGGTTTCGTATATGGACGGCTGAAAGCGACAACAGGGCTCCATAGCGTTCGAGGTGGAAGGGAGAAAGAAAGTTCGGCACACTTTCGTCTTCGTGTTTTTTTTATATATTCCGTAAAAGTAGGCGAGGCTGAGAAACACACATCCATCGGAGGATGGCCGGGCAACAAGACTCTGGTTCATTTCACCCGCGGCGGCGGCGTAGAGCGGGAAGAACGGTCTCTGTCTGCACCAGTGATGGAATGGAAAAAAAGAGGAGGAGAAGGGGTGCTTTTATATAACTGCGTCGGCGCGATTGACTTGCGGGGATTCTCGTTCCGGGGATCCCAGGGAGAAAAACTCGTATAAGGTCGATATTCTGAGCTACGGACACTCGAACCCATTTCCAATCGATACAGTACAAGGGTTGTGGACCGAAGATATACATTTTTTTTTAATCGCGGCCACTATTTACGGGGGATTTTTCAGTATTTTTCTGGAACAGAATGCAATTAGTTAAATTTTCAAAGAGGGCTCCCGCGAGCAATCAAGTTTTCAATTGACAGTGTGACTTGAATGCATTATCTCGAGGATAATATGGAGCTTGTGTGAGACTAGTTTTTTTTAGGTAATAGTCTTGAATACTTAATTACGAATCCAGTGAGCGCAACAGGCAATTAGATAGACACGGCGAAAATCCAGCGCAACTGCCTTTACACATAAAGTATTTTACTTCAATGAATGCGAACGTGACGGATACCTTCTCCTACCAAAGCAGTCTAAACGAAATAATGAAGCGAACATAGGTAGGTATGTAGTGGTTTTACCTATATGATTTATCCGTATAAAATTAAGTGTATTCTTTTCTCGTTAGCTTTTAATCTTGTGGGTCGCCTTACTAGTCGATTAGAAGAAAGATTACAGTCACAAAATGTCTACGGATATATTTCTTACTAGCAGAATTTCCCGTTGAATTTCAACGGATTTAGTGAATCTAATACCTCGACCGTGTAACATGTAAGCATCGCAAGAATAAGATAGTACACAGTTTTAACCGTAGAATAAAGCAAAAATGAAGAAAACCGCTCCGCATTTTCCTACTTATTGTTAGATGAATGAAGGAAGAAAATCTTGCACTGTGAAAAATCGAAAATTACGTGTAAACTTATGGGAAAATAGATATTGAATTAAGCACCCCCCACCCACAAATATTTTATCAACATACGGCCTTTGTTATCCGCAGGATAAAATTATTTACCTATGTGATTTTTGTGACGATATCTTCAAAGGTTTGAAAATCACAATTTGTGGAAAATCTACGTCTAATTATTTGTTACTTATGTACGTAGTTTTAAAACAGTTTGATTTGGAGAACTCTATGCCACACTTTGTGTTTCTTTCTTCGCTACTTTAATTTATATTAGGTATATATTATTTCTTTTACGATTAGTTTATATTAGGTAGGTATATATTACTTCTTTTAGTTAATACTAGCAGAATTTCCCATTGAATTTCAACGGATTTAGTGAAGCTACTACAGCACAACACACCAACTCTTTAAAATACCTATATAGTAGATACTTTTTAAATTACAATTAGCTTTTCTTCACAATTAATCATATTTGCTTGTAACAATCCGTTTCCGAGCCTATTTCATTCAAATATAACGATAATTGTATTTCCTATCATATATATCACTTTCGCCAAAACCACCTCCATTTCTTGTGTAATTATGCCTCGCTGAAATATTTACTTTTATGTCTTGTAAGCAAGAAACCCGTGAAAAAGCAACGTACAGTTTTCCATGATTGAAAACTGACTCCGGTAAATGTACACCAGATACGTGAGCTTATTTACGTTAATAAACATTATAATGTAGAATATAATGATTTTACTTGCAAAAAAAGTAAGATTCCATTATTCGATAGACGAAAGAAGGTTCAATTACTTTCATCAATAAACGCTTCCTGAATAATAATCAGTATCTATTTACGTTGCTATCCATAAACATCGATCGTTTCGTTGCTTAAACAAAAGTGCGAATCGAATAACGCTAAACTTTCGTCTATTTATAAGCTTCATTGAAGCTAACTGAATCGGAGACAACAATGACGGCCGCCTTGGTAACGCCCGGAAAGAGTACGAAAAATAAACAAAATTTCTAAACAAATATCGTATTTCTGAAAACTTTGACCGTGTAACATGTAAACTTCGCAGGAATATGATAGTATAGAGTTTTATTATTCGAATAAAGTAAAAACGAAAAAAATCGGTCCATATTTACATATTTTCATACTTGAAGGAAGAATACCTTGCAAGTCAAGAAATGAATTCATACGTGTTATCTTATGGAAAAATGTTTAATCCCCTATATTGGCAGCACTGATTAATCCCGGTTGACCATTCACTAAGTTAGGATGTAAGGAAGAATCGTACCAAATTTGGTTTTATCGTTTAGGAGGAGTTCCATGGACAAACACACAAACACACGTTTCAAAATATATTATAGACTAGCGACCTATGGGCACCATGTGCCCAGCTTTATAATACACTCTCAATCTAAGGTTTAGACAAAATAAAAATCAGATTAAAAATAGTTAAATAAATATTTAATTTTAAAAAAACATTAAATTACATCTGTAATAACAATGTTTTTCATTTTGTCTTCTTTGCTGGACAGTATTCTTAGGCGATCCTGTCGTCGTACTCTTGATAAACCGACGTAAAGTTGCCCATGGGCAAATATTTGATTTTCGAACAAGTCTTCAAAAGTTTGCCCTTGACTCTTATTTATTGTCATTGCAAACGACAGTGTTATAGGAAATAGTCTTCGTTTCATTTCGAATGGTAATTCGCATTCTGTCATTGTAACGTCAATTTTTGTTAGCAACACTGAATTTCCTTTGTTACTACCAGTCGCAATTTTACATTCAATTGTGTTTTTTCCCAACTTTTTAACTATTAGGCGGGTTACATTACAAAGTCCTCTTTTTACATTGATATTTCATAGTAGCATTACCATATCTCCAACTCTTAATCTTAATTTACGCGGTGGCATTCCTTGAGGTGTGAGTGAATTTAAAAACTCAACAGGAAAATTTGCCTTTTCTTCTTCATTACAATTAACTAATTCGTCCGCACTTGTATATTTCATTATTTATTTCTAAGCAATCAGCATTTGTAGGTGCTAATATAACTTTTCCGTATAGTTCTTCTTCTTAACCTTTTTCGATTTTCTTTCCGAATATTTCATCTATTAAATTACCACTGCTTTTACATTCCATTGGTAACTCTAGGTAACCATCAGAATCCTTTTGAATACTTCCATTTCCTATTTTTAACAAATAATGAGTCCAATTGCTACTATTATTACTATCAGTTTCAACTCTCATATTTTCAGTCAACGTAAACTTTTTAAATTCTTTTCATAGTTTATACTTATTTATGCGTCACTCAGCTAAATTAACTTTTGTTTATTTACTGGTTGTAGATAGTAACGTAGTAATGTTAACATACATACATGATAATAAATACATACATATATCATAAGCGCTTTATATAATAGATTTGTTAATTTAAAGTTTTTATATTAATATGTAAGAAGAGATTACGTACCTTTTACACTTTTGCAATAATCAAAATAGAATTAAATATTGTAATATATATATATCTTGCTCAAGCAGTCGCCTGTTTTATTATTCGTATTTCTTTTAGAGTTTGTCTAATACTCCAAGATATCCTGTTTATTAGCAATGCAATATTCCAGAACGATAAATAATACGTTGTTATGTACTGCTATTGTTGTTCAAATTTTGTTTATTTAATTAATTATAATGAAAACGTAAATAAAATTAGGTACTTACTTTCCCCCTCCCTCCCATATAAATGCATTGAACTCTCAATTTCGGTGACAATGGGAGTTGTCATGGTAGCTTATAATTGGTATTGTAATAAAACTGATAAAATCACGTCTTTTATTGATTCTAACCGCATTTCTACGCGAATTCGACCAGAATTCGGAATCTGTCATCAATAAAAATAAACTTTGTTCTTTCCCGCAAAGAAGTATCCAAGTTTTAAGTTCGTATCCTGATTTAAATAATTTTAAAGTGCAAATTAAAAGTAGTCTACACTCATCCCTGTATTTCAGTTGCAGGACGCGGCAAAATACGTGACGTTCAATAATTTAAACGTTCGCCATTTCGAATCAAAGTGACGTACAGAAACAAAACCTGGACCATTCACTAACTTAGGATGTAAAGAAGAATCGTACCAAATTTGGTTATTCTAGCTTTTATCGTTTAGGAGGAGTTCCATGAACAAACCAACAAACCAACAAACACACCAATTTTATAATTCGGATTCAACTGTGTTGTCTTATTTTGTCATACCTAATGTTTTCATTGATTTATATATATTATACACTAAATTTTCTAAATGTAAGTCATTAACAAAATCTGTTTTTTATTTTTCCTATGGCTTACAGATAAATTAATTTAGCGAAGCCGAAATATAACAAGTTTCTTCAGAAGAAACGAAAGTTATGTCGACAAAAAATAAATAATTTCACTTGTTACGTTAACATGTTTGTACGCGCAGTTTAGCTTATAGTAACAAATAAAAATATCTCAAACTCGTTATAGAGTATGTCAAGAAAATGAAAGAACTCTATTAACATAGACTGTCGCCCTCGAAAACGTCTCAAGACTTATACCGACAAATTGATTGACTTATTTTTATTTTTCGCAGCCCTAACTAAATAAATTGTTGAAACGGAGACACGTTTTGCGGAAAAATAGATTTTAAAAAGGTCCATTTGCGGTGGAAAAGAGCAATGGGTAGTAAGCGTCCTGAAATGTGGTAATGATATGTGCAGTAACCATGGCAACAAAACATGTCATTACTGAAGGCCCGACAAAATTGTCGTTTTTGCTAATTTGAAATTAATTTCAACACTTATTTGGAATTTATTCAAGTTTCCTGAACTGTAATCTCTTCATTTTATGCCAATATATTCAAGTACCGAGTATCAGTGTTAATTAATTTTAGAGTGTTAACGAAATATTGTCGTTATTCAAATAGATAAAGTAAACGCCATTTCAATGTAGCCTCTGAATTTTTTCATGGAAGATATTTCTCCATAGCGAATATTTGCCGATATTTTCGTGGAAGACGAAACGATCCACCGCGAGTTATTCGTATTAATTCTAAGTAGGTACCTTAGTATATACAGAATGATAGAGTGAGACTGGTTTTTACATTCATTATATGAGCTATCTTGGAGTTATAATTAATTTATATTTGCAAAGACACGGATTCCAATTAAATACTCGGGGCTTTTCACTGGAAAAATATCCGGTGACATATGAAGGACAGTGAAGAAACTAATACCTCGATAGTTTTATAGCTAAGTGAATGACCATTAGAATAAGATATTTTTATATAATTTAGGTGCAAATGCAAGCAATAGTGAATTGTCTAAAATACTTATACTTTAAAACTTTAAAAAATATTTTTTTCGAATATCAACGTTTTTTGGCCTTATTATGATTTATTTACATGTACCCTGCAAGTAAATAATTTTTTTGTTCATCGTGACGTTTGCTAGATATCGTCTACTAATTACGTACTTATGTGCAATTCATTGCGCTGATATTCGAAGCATGATAATGTCTCGTAAGGGCTGGAAAAGGAGAAAACGATTTTCAACCAACAGTATGAAAAATAATAGTATTAGCTATACTGGATGGATAAATAAGTGTTCGCCGTGAAACGAGGGCTATATTATGAAGATAAGCGCCAAAATACCATTTGTCAAACGTCGATTACAGCTCCAATGATGTTTTAAATAAGACTGCCTAACTATCCCAAAATTGTAGGAATGGCGACGGAAAGTTATTAACAATTATATATTATATTATAATAATCCAGTATTACTCCAATGAATGGCGGGCGTGTCGTTTTACGTTTTAATGCAGGTTAACTGAAAAAGAGTTGCAATTTAATGTGCTCAATCTCGGAGATTTTCATTCATGAGGCATTTTTGTATTCAGCTGGAGTTTGAATCATAATGATCCTCAAATAGATTCGCTGTCTGTGAACTGAGTTTAAAACATCTTCAGTTGGGAAATAACCTCGAGTTATGTTGCAGTTATTACCGTGTTTTACATCCTGTGTCTATACTGTATCACAGGTGTTTGTGTGTGTGTTTCAATTAAAAGGAAAATATGCGAAGAAGACTTTCTGCGGAAAAAAATAGAATGGACGAGAGAAACCTCTTTTTGGTGTCAGCTTATTCTTAAGTAAGCGTGCAACGGCTTAACTCCTCTTTAATTCTCGCAATTGAGCGTCTTCCGCGGGACACGCAGGAGAAATGGGAGAGCCACAATATCCTATTTTAAACAAAGAACAACTCGTATTTGACGGAAAAGAGATTCAGTGATCAGATAGGATTGGCACTCAATTTACGTCTCCGAAATAATTTCTTGGCCAAACATCTCGCACGGTGTCAACGCACGCGCACTCCAAGTCGTGCACCTTGTGTTTTGGCAGGGTGACGCGAAGCTCCTCATTCGATTTAGAGAGATGGAGGTGCGTTTACTGCTCAAGGAAATATGTGGGAAAGTCACGTGATCCCCATAAGGTACGTTCGGATTCGATTGAGAAGTTTAATGGTGGAGAAAGTTGAATTGACGAGTCTGAAGTGGAGCCTTCCTTCACTTTCTTCCTCCGAGCCCTTTACGCGGCATGAATAATTGTGCTTTAAACAAGCCTCGGTTCATACTAGGGAAAGTTTTTTTTCAAACTTCTTAAAAGATTTCATCGTTGAAGTTAACAAGTTGCTGTTTATTTTGTTTAGAATGCCCTGAGGTTATATGTGATATTTATTTTGTGGGAGTACCCAGTTTTACCTGAATGTTGCTGATCGCCATATATATTTTGTCCATAAATCACACTAGATTACATTTTAGTTTTGGAACAATCGCAATTTTCGGATGTCTAGTGCAAAAACTATTAGTGTATGTTCTAACTAAATAGTACTAGGATTTTAAGACCATAAAATTCAGTTGAAAGATATTTCACTAATTATTTTAATAGATAGATCAGTGTAACTAAATCTTAAAAGTGCATTAATGCGAGTTCAAATCACGCTTAACTATTGCGATAAAATGGATTTCTTCCGAGCTCTGGACGATCAACCACTATCAATCACCTGTTCACATTTCAATGCGTACGTATTTTGATTTATATCGGGTGCGATTAGCGATTATACACAGGCGAAAAGTTATATTTTTGTCGCCGTTGTAAGATAAATTATTTAAAAAATATAATAATTGTCCCTCCATCTAATATCACCAGGTTGTCAGTTTTTATCTAACCGTTCTGGTAATTTACTCTACGCTTGCAAATTTATGTAATCTTAGCGCAACATTTTTCGGTAAAACCTGTGGTGCACATCTTTTAATTTAACGTAGCTCTAAAAAAAAGTGAAAAGATAAACCCAAATAAATGTGTTCCCCTTTTTCGAATCGGGAGATTGTACACGTAACAATTCTTGCGAACGAGCATCAAAACTCTTAATTCATGCTAATATACTGCGAATGTTCGCAATGCGTCGCCGGTGCGAACCGAAAAACGCGGCAGAATTGGCTGTGGGAAATGCGTCTGCCGAGTCGCCTTGAAGGGGAGCCAATTCGTCGCGCATATCCGACTTACGCGATGCGCGGTCACTGCCTCACTGCAATTGGTAATGTGCCGGCTAGTTGGCTTATTTATACATGGTCTTTTTTTTTACCCCCTCTTGAGTCGGGAGGGAGAGCGAAAAAACCACGCGTGAGAAGTTTTTCCGCGGAGGGGAAAGTGAGAGTCGTGCGTGGGATGGAGAAGAGAGAGAGAAAGAGAGAGAGAGAGGAGAAAGAGGAAAAGAAAGAGCGCGAGGATGTGTGGAGAGACTGTTTAGAGAAAACTCGATCTCTTGTCATCATACCTTTCTTTTTTCCGCCTTCCCACTCTCATCTTCTCTCCTCCATCCATCCCCCCTCCCCCCTCCTCCCCCTCTCCCCCCTCTCCCCCCTCTCCCCCCCTCTCCCCCCTCAGGGAGGAGACCTTTTACTACGGACGGTATTGTGCTGTTCTCTCTGATGCAGCACAGCGCGTTCCCTTCTTTAGCTTCCAACAACTTTCCTTTCGATATCTGATCTCATCGGAATTGATGTTCAGCCGACCGTTTAATTAATTACTTCCGCGGATATTTGTGCGAAAGAACGAGGACGGAGGAACGGAGTTTATCCCTTTAAGATTGGATTTGATAGAGGGTCGCTTATGACGGGCGATGCTGCCATTACGTCCGAGTTATGTAACAGGGATGAAATATTTTAAGCTCGTGGAACCAAAATTTTACTCCGCGAAACTGCGTAGGTAATCCTGAAGTTTTTCCGAGAATGGAAATTTGGCCGTGTTATACCAAAAATAGCTTTCCTAAGCTCTTCTGCGAAGCAACGAACCTTTCGAAAATAATCTAGTCGTAGTCTCTTATCACATCTCCAAATGATCTCCGTCTTTTAAACTTGAAAAAGTAACTGATTTAAAAAAAATGTATCTACTGTTTCGCCACCTGCCGCTATATCAGTTGATGATATTCTTTGTTTGTGGAAAAACTTATGTTAGTATAAATATGGATGTATTAATTACTAACTTTATTTAGTGCCGATGTTCAAGGAAACTATTTACCAATGGTACTTTCGAATGTTTTTTACTAATGGAAATATGTCAAAGGGATAAATGATGAAACATACGGGAAGTCTTGGGTATTCCTTTACGTCAGGGGTCCCCAAACTTTTTATTGAAAGGGCCACATTAGGCTTTATGTAGGACAGCGCGGGCCACATAAGACCTTCTGAAAACTTCAAGTTTCGAGGGGGGGTTGGGCAAGGCAGGCGGGCCGGATTAAATCACTGCGCGGGCCGTAGTTTGAGGACCCCTGCTTCACGTAATATCTCAAAAGATCAATAATCAAAAGTATAAAAAAACGTTAAAATTATCCTAAGAAATTTCAATGACTGTTCAAATAAATTCGATATGAGGAAGAAAAAGGTATTCAGCGCTGCTGTGGATAGTTTGAAAGGTGTAATTAAAACATAATTATTTTAAGAGAAATCGATGAAACCTGAAAATTATGAAATGTACATCGGAGAAGCATTTTAACAATTGCTTTTAGATTGAGATGTGCACCACATTTCCCCGAGTGCATTATATTAGGAAGGCGGAGAGAAAGCAAACTGCGCGTCTGAACTATGACCGCAAACGTGTCTGAATGTTAGGACGCTGCAGCTACCTTCGTTGGCAGGACTGCAGGCGCAGAAGATAATTGCACGGTCCATGGACACCGGAGAAAGTAACGCGGCTTGTCTGAGTGCACGAGTTGACCCTCCTCTCCTGGCAACATTTGTGTTTGGTCGCCGATCATCGATTCTAGGATTCATTTCTGCCACGCAGTGACTAACGGCAGCTAACATCTTATGAACAATCATTACAAACTACTTCCCATTTTAAAGTAGTACATTTTCATATTTGTGTGCGCAGTTTTTTATAACGATTTCGAATTATTTGAAAACGAGGCAGGAATTGCGTCATCTTCGGGTAATTTTTCATTATTCTTTAAATATTGGAAAACGTAATCCATGATGGTATCGAAAAATTGAAAAATTGCAGAGCGTAAATGTCAGTGATTCTTCTTCCTGGTTTATTCCTTTTTAAAGTGGGTCATTATCCTTCACTGGCAATCGGGATTATAAATAAAAAGGAGATAAAAGAGCTGAAATATAATTTATAAACTTGCACTATTTGAAAGAAACTGAAATTTTATCGTTTATCGATAAAAATTTTAATCGAGTGCTATCTTCAAACTCGGATAAATATCGCACAAGGCATTGTTGAAATTCTTCGCTTGTCAGAGAAGAAATATGCAAAGTAAAAAATCCCAACATTTGGAAATATCTATTCATAATGATGCGAAAGAAAAATTCTTGAAATAACATCCTACGGGGACATTTTTACCGATGTCCAATTCTCAATACCCGGTCAGAAATAACAGAGAAATTCGGATGCGAGATTGAGGGAAAGCGCCAAGCAAACGGTGATTGTCACCTTCATGACTTCTGCTTCCTTCTTTCCGAAGCACTTCGGCATCGAAAAAAATAAGCGACGAATGGAAGGAGAAAAGGAGACGCACCGAAGCGACGCTCTTCGTCCATTTTGTTGACGCATCCAATTAGCGATTCAGTCTCGGTTTTTGATTAACGAGACGTGGCGCACAAAGTACAGTGTGTCGCGTGGACAAACAATTGATAATCGGACGAGCTTTCCCTTTCTTGAGATTAACTGCGGCGATTTTCTCTCCTCGAACTAGAATGCGCCAGCTATGGATGACACCTCTTGGGCTATCAGCTCGCTCTCCTTTTATATCCATATTTTCAGAATTACAGGATGGGAAAGCAAGTTCTGTTTTTTATGATTCCAGATTACCTTTTTTTGCTAAATATTTTCATACTACATTAAAGCAACACTTTTGTTCTTTCCATAGTAGATTTTGGGAGAAATTTAGAATTTTCCAAATTAAGTTTTGTGAGTTTTTTTTATAAATTATCATTTATTACGAGAAATGTATTCATCAGATAGACATGTCTTCACAAAAATTCAATATTTTGTTAATATTATAATTCATTTTTTCATATAGACTATGGAAAAATTGGGATTATAACTCGAGGGTAGAACTTGTTATGAACTTCCACTTACAATTAAGGGTAATTAATCTGTCTTTAAATGCCGCGACTGATTTAGGGCTAACTCATTCCATTTGAACAGTGTTATTTTCTTTTCTATTTTCTCCTGACCTCTTTTGTCAAATTGATAGGTATTATGAGTCGCGTTCTTTTATAACGTACATAAAACATGACAAAATATTATTGAGCTCTTTAAAGTTCACTTTCAATTGCCTAAAAGTCTTATCCTCCGCCGCATCTTTGCGTGTGCTACTCCCTTCTTCCCGATTTGCCCGAGATCAAAACCAAGAACGAGCGTATCAGATATTATTGCCTCAATTTAAGCCTCGAGTGTGAAAAAGTGTTCGGCTCTATAACAAACAGTGTCCTCTTCGCAACGAACGAAAGCTTTCCTTTGTTTTTTTGGTCGAGGAATACTGACCATTTAACCTCGAGGAGAGAAAGAGGGTTAGTGTGTCACTATCCTGTAAGTGCGAGAGGGGGGAAAAGAGGGGGAGAAAGAGGGGGAGAAAGAAAGGGGTTGGATGAGAAAGGAGGGAGATGTCGGATGGTGGACAGAAAGCTGAAAAATCCGAAGATTGGAGATGAGTGTGGGCGAAGGGAGGGGGGAGAGGGGAGGGATGAGAGGGGAGGGGGGAGAGGGGAGGGGGGAGAGGGGAGGGATGAGAGAAAGGGCGTTGGATTGGAGGAGAGACCCGGAGGGAAGGGGTTGGCAGGCCAAGAGACTCGTGAGAGGAGGGCATTTCTGAGCAATATACGTATTACATCCGGGTTGTCAAAAAGGACTTTTATACCGTCGCCTATTAATTAAAATAAAGACTAAATAGATTGTACACGATTTCGGCGTCGGCGCTTCAATAGCGACCGGGCGAAACGTGATTAATCGAAAGACTGAAGCCCAAATCATTACGCTTTTCCGTGGGATATGGAAGTGGATTTCTTTTTTTGACTTATTTTGGAAATCTTTGGAGCGAGTAGTCTCCTTAATAAACAAATGAAAGGACCTCGGAGATCTTGTTGGGCCGTAATTACGAATGAAACGCAAACTAACACTAATTCATGAAATAGTTCCACCAAGTTACGCCGGAAACTATTCCTTTTATTACTAATTTACGTATTTTTAAGGAATAGATGTAATAGGTTTTTAAATATTATGAAAAGTAAATTTTCAATTCGCATTTATGTAGAATGTCTGAAATATGAACAGTAGCACATAAAATACCGAGTAAAGAAAAAGCCATGTGTTAAAGAAAACAGTGTTTCATTTTTAACATATTTGTATCATTCATGACCCTTTTAAAAGATTTATAGGGTTGAATATTAATATTAGCAAGAAGAGCGATGCGTTTGGACGAGCTTAATAAAATGCAAAGTAGGAAAGATGCACGCATCATGCGAGCGTGCGTACATGCAAGGTGTTATTTACGATTCATATAACAACGACAGGAAAAATATTGTGACTGTTTAAATTTTTATTTACAGATTTATTTTATAATCAGTTGTAATTAATAAAACAATCGAAAATTGTTTAAACATGAATTATAATAGCGTAATATTTACGTTCACGTTCGTTCCTCGCAAATTATCCACTCCTTTTCGCTTGAAAAACGCTTTGTGCGCACGAAAGGAAAATAAACGCTCATTTCTTCGTCGTAGATTAGGTATCCATTTCCTTTCACTTACTGAATTCTCTGCAAGCAAGAAAGGAAATAAAACGTATTTATAGCTAATCTAGTTTGCTCCAGTTTGTTTGGCAAAAATCAACAAGCCTCGGGAAACTTTTTTAAAGTTCAAAGTGAGTCACGACTTTCTTGTTTGATTTTCTTGAAAAAGGCTAAGTACCTCTTCGGTAAAAATGTATGGGCAAAGAAATATTCTACTTTACTAGGTCTGTAAATTTTGTATGAGGACTTATTGGTACGACTAATATTTTATGAGACATGATGGACAGTTCGTTTTTGTCGCTAGTAAATTGGCACTCCTGATTAGGTTACGTGAACCAATTATATCATTATCTTTTGTTTTCCCTAAATTCCTTAATACAAAATTTCATGAAAGCCGCTCAGTAGTTTCAAAGATGAAACAGGTGGACCATAAGGTCTTCATTTTAAACTTTTAACTGGGAAGGTTCGCATTTATCAATGAAACTCATATTATTTTAATTACTAAGTAATGAAGTCACAATTGAAAAATCTTAAGAGGATTATATAACCAGAACCAGTGTTCTCTCGAACGATTATATCTAACGGATTTCATATTGTACGCCTTATTAGCTGCATATTGTTTAGTAATCTTATATAATAAAATTGAATGTCTGTCCATCTGTCTATCTGTCCATCTGTCTGTTCCTTATACATTACCACGCCCTTTGAGCTATCGGACCAAACTTTGCAAATTGACTTCATATGACTCTACGAGTAACATAGGGTATCTGGGATTTCCAAAATCGAGCCAGGTTCGATTCCAGGAGACAATTTTATTTTCCCATAAGTTTACACGGGATTTTCGATTTTTTAGAGTGCGATTATTAAAACGTAAATATGGACCGATTTTCTTCATTTTAGCTTTATTCGACGGCCAAAACTCTATACTATCTTATTCTTGCGATGTTTACATGTTATACGGTCGAATCATTCAGAAATACGCAATTGTTTTCGAAATTTTACGGATATTTCGTACTTTTTCCGGACGTTGTCAAGGCGACCGTAATTGTTGCCTCCGATTCAATTAATGCCAATTAAACCTTCAAATAGGTGAAACGATCCCATTTTTAATGTTCTTACAAGTTAAAATTATTAAGATTTATGGATTACAGTGTAAAGGCGACTTTCTCTTGGTCACTTGGTTATGTGTTTGGCATAACCTGGGCATCGCCGGATACTTTCAGCTAGTATTTTATATCGAAAGAAATTATGAGATTAAGAAACGTTCAATTTTTAAAAAATACTCGATTGAAAAAAGAATAAATGATTAGATTCAATAATAATGATGAACTGAATAAATTGCTTTAAAGCAGGATCGTAGTTTTTTGTCCTAATTCACTTAATTTTCAATTCGTACTTTAATAACAATAAATGAATACTTGCTTAAGCTTCATTTAAAATGTCACTACCAATTTATTTTAAGATGATATTATTCGTAATCGAATTTTCAAGCGGTTTTACTATTACTGCTAAAACTTTACGCTGTGCACATATGTGAATTTCATCATAAATAAACATAGAGAATATCCGAAAGAAAACTGTTGGTTAATCGAAATAGCTTCTTAGGTTTCGAGATTACTTTTGTATATATTACGCAAAACGGGATAAGCTAAAATGAAAAACTTTTCGTATGAAGTATGGGGCGAATACGGTGATTGGAACTGAGGAATAAGACTCCAGCTGAGAACTAGGGAAAAGATTAAAAAAAGGGAATTTAATGGTCGTACACCACATGTCTTTGGACGCCCACCTCACGTAACCTTTGTGTACATAATAACGCGTATTGTGCGACGGTTTAACGTCTCTTGACGCGACAAAAGCTAGAAGCGCCAGTGTTTTTGCCTAAAATTTAATTATCTTCTGGCTAAAGAAAAATTTTTCCATTAAGTTAATCTTTCTTTCTCATATTGAAATTTAATTCCAATGGAATTATTTCATTGTTCTCTATACTTTTCAGCAGAATTCTTAGCGTTTTTACTCCTTCCTGATGGTATACTCATTTTTATCATCGGTTAACACAAACTATTCCCGATTATTGATAATATTACCACTCCTCTGTTACTTAAATCTGTTTAGAATGTTGTTCTCAATTATTCACGTAAACTTTGAGCAGAAGACCCATGTCCGGAACTTTCATATGCCATTTAAATAAGTTTCTCTATTGTGAGTTGCTGATATGACCTTTTTAGTTTCTTCAAGTTCAAACTAAATATATCTCCTTGTTATTTGCCATAAAATACGCAGACCTTTCAAATCGACAGATATATTGTTTAACGATTTGATGGCTGATAGTATATAAGGTTATTTGGTTGGAAACGAGAAAGAGAGAGTTATTGATTTGAACCAGATAAGAGATCGTGACTCGTGAATCAGATCATGTCCTTTTCTTTTTTGGGAGAAAACATGAGTTTGAGTTTTCAGGAAAGGAATCGGACTGGACCGAATGTAGTGCACGGCCATTGTTACACATCAGGAAATGCAGAAGTTTCATTTGTTTCCCTAGAGACAAAGTATTTCTTTCCCTCCGAATCTCTTTCCTAATTTTGGAGGTGAAACTCTCTCTGATATTCTCTCTTCTTTAAACAAGTATATTTATATCCCTTCCGGTACTCTTATATATGTATAGTACCTGGTGTAAAGAACTTGGCCTTAAATTTGGCCCCAAAAATCAAAGTCTATGACATTATTACCTAGTTTGTAGAAGCATTGTTAATCTATCACTCATAGCAACTAATCCTCTCGCTTCTGTTTCCACCTTTGGAAATGTTCTTATTGCGCCTTTTCCCAAAAAAAAACAATATTAATCCTTAATCACTTATCGAAGATTGGCTAATAAACAGTTATTCATATACTTGAACGAAAAAACTAGTTGAAACCTTACGATAGATTTTCGTAATGATCAAAGTACTTGTATTATATTAGTTCAAGTAGAGGTGAGGAACCTACGACCCGCGGGCCGCATGCGGTCCACGAGGGCCTTCTGTGCTGCCAGTGAATCTGTGATGAAAAAGAGATCCATAAAGTTTAACAGATTCATATTTAAAAAATTCAAATTATGATAATAAAGCGTTTGACATTGAAATATTAATCTTAAAAACCTCATTTCAATTATATGACACCCTAGAATCTCTAAATAATTCCGATTTTAACTCTAATCCGGCCTGCCAAACCATTGGTAACTTCCAGTGCATCCCAATGCGGCTCGCCGTTTAGAAGAGGTTCCCCATTGTTGACTTTAAAAAAACGAATGATATTTGAGAAAATCTCTGTCGAAAGAAAGCCAAAAAACACTTCCAAATATCTCTCTAGCAAACGATTCCTTTGATAATGACTTCCTTATTGATGCACTTTTAAAAATGAATTTCTCTAAAAATTCAAATTTAAAAAATCTTTATGAAATATTTTCTATCTCAAATCTTATACTCCTTGATATTTTCTGCGTAAATTTATATTATCAAATTCCGTCCATTCAATAAATGCACGCGATACATATAAATGACGTATTCGTATGCGTCGCGGCAAAATATACAATAAATAATTATTCTGTCTTCTAACAAGGGAAACTCTTCCCGATTTACTTTGTGAAATTAAAAGTCATTACAATAACTTCATAAAGAAAGTGTCATGCCTAACGGAAACTTCTCCTATTTCTATCTTTATATTTCTTTCTTCTCTAATTCTATCCATTTTAATATGTAGTTAGAAACTGATTCCAACACAAATATATTTCTAAAAAATTTCCATCTCATTTGTTGAAATGTACGCTTATACACACACACACACACACACACATATGCGCTCTATAATAGTATCACGTGATCTCTACCTCGTCGATTTGGGAGCAATAAATACATTTTGCATCCCTATGATATAACCTACTTGTGTAAATCTTCAGTGGTCAATAATCACAAACAAGAAAGGTGAAATGTTGACGCTGTTCTGATATCCGTAAAAATAGAAAGTGGAAGTGATTTATTGGTCGATCGACTCCGATTGTAAGCATATTCACTCATTTCCCACGATAACTATGCAAATTAATGCGGAGTGACAGCCCGAGTACAGAACCAGCCACCGTGAGAGATACGAACCAACTCTATATGTGATTAGATAATGCACGTAAATGGCATGTTTCTCGTTAATTCGCATCTACAAAGAGGGACCGCGTCGTCTAGAGCGTGCTTAATTACGACGTGGAACGAGGCGTGATTCTAATGCGAATGGCGTGGGAAAGGGAGAGAGAGAGAGAGAGAGGATACGCTGGAGCGCTCTCTCCCTCAATCCTCTCTTTTCCTCAAAGGCTCTCAATTGATTCGAGACACGTTCTTCTTCCTATCCCAAAACTCTCCCGCGCGGAAAAAAAGATTCTTTGTTCCTTTACAGGAAAATTTTATTAAATTTTCCGATATTTTAACGAGTGAATACTCCAAAATTTTATGGTCACTCGACAGATAAGTCGGTTTCCTTAAAGAATAGGATCGATTTATCAAATCGAAAACAAGCGTTTACAAAGGTAAGGTTTCGATCGAGGAGGAAAAGGGTACAGAAAAAAGAAAGAGTTATGTCCCAAATGGTATCCTTAAAGGAATCGACCTCCCGACCTATCTCACGGAACACACAAACTCAGAAGCGGAAGACATTTGCTTCTTTATTGTCCGTGGCGTACTATTATGTATGTACTACTCGACCGGTCTACTACTCTTATTCCTGTTATCTCCCTCTCACGCCGCCGCTCCAATTCCTTCGCCCTCGGAACCGGTCATCCCCTCCCACGCACGCCCCTTTCTCGCTCTCCGAAAAAAGAAGAATGCGAGGGAAGGGACGGGATGCGAACCGTGCCCCCTACTTGCGAAGGGGGATGGATATGTTGCAAAACGCACTTACGTTACGAATCACTTTCTCCTCCATATCTCCCGACCTCGGCGTTACGAGGTTTTTGCACAAAAAAAGAAAAAGAAAGAGGCTCTCGTAAATGGAGTGATGAAGTGAAAGGCCGCCGTCTGCATCTTCCTTCTCCATTCTCTCCTCGGAGAATGGAAGAGCGATTGCTATTCTGCGGCAGAGTGAACCCGCGACGCGGAGTTGTGTCCGACTGTGATTTCGTGCGTGCCGCCCGCGGGCGCACGCGCGCGTCCGTGCGTGCCTCTTCTAGAGCTAGGTAAATAGAGCGGGAGCTGTGCCTGACGCAAGCGTTTGAAGAATCACAAAAAATGTCGGAATTATGTAAAGTAAAGAGAATGGCTAGGTTACCTTGAGAGGAAGGGAATGGTCCGGAGGAGAGGCGAAAAGGGGGGAAGGGTGGGGTGGTGGGGGGAAGGGGTGAGCAGGGGGGAAGGGTGGGGTGGGTAGGGGGAAGGGGTGAGCAGGGGGGAAGGGGTGGGTAGGGGGAAGGGGTGAGCAGGGGGGAAGGGGAGATGTCGCACGGTGCTGACGATGATGGTATTGGAAGTAGCGTCAGTCCTTCCTTTTGAAAAAGAAAAGGATTTGTAATCACGGGGTGTTTGCTGTCTTGCTCTTATTTCGAACCCAAAAAGATAAATGTTACGCAACGGAAGTTGTAGGTCGATGGCATGGATCGGTTAGTTTGTGATGAAAATCTTAAATCTTAGAATATAGTTTAACATTATGCCATCGTTCATATTAAATCACAGATAATCAGCATTACAGCCGAGAGTATAATATTGCGGCAGAACGAAAAAACCAAAGGAGGTGAAATTGAATGTAAAATATATGATTATGGAATAAACACCGAGTCAGTTTTCTCACGCACCAGTATTAAAAGAAATCGTGAGATAAAACGACCTGAAATATGTAAATCTCCACGATAAAACTTTTTTGTTTCAATTACAGGTTTAAAAAAAATTGGTAACTGTGATAATTGACAGGTGTTGGCTTAATTCACATTTCCGTTCATTTATAATTTAAGAGGGATTTCAGTAATCCTGAAAGGCCTGTGTATATTTCGTATCTTAAAATAATAGTTTGGTGTTATTTCAATTACAATGTTATATATATATATATATATATATATTTTTTTTGGGCAACTAGGTGTTGAAGGAAACATATCAGTTGTGTCTCTCTTGTGCTGATGAAGGGATCATCCCGAAAGCTCTAACCTCTACAAATGTGTCTCTCCAACACCTCAGCGGCTCTACTTCCGGTAAGTGTTCACTGGGTTTCCTTCAACACCTAGTTGCCCAAAATATCCTTACTTACCTTTCCTCTTCCTTAGTATTTATATATATATATATATATAAGTTCATATAAACATATGGTTGCAACTGCTTCGTTAGCGAGATATGGCAATATTATTTTTTAAAAACTCGATCGTTTCCCTTCCCCTCTCGTGCTTTGTCGGCAACAATGGCAACAATAGCAACAATGGCAACAGCCCCATCATGGAATACCCACATTGTCTGCCGCGTTCCCTAGGGTATGTCATCTAGTAGTTGCAGTAATTGTCGAGATAGAAACTGTAAATAGGAGGACCCTGACAGTCGAGGCGGTAGCTCATAAGGACCTAGGAGAAGATCACCAATTATTCCCGCCCAAGCATTAATTGCAAACTGCTGTTGGAATCGTGTTTTCTGAAATTAATGTGGAATTTCATCAGCCTATGTGTGCTGGTTACGACTATTAAAAATCCCATTCCTTGTGAAGCATGCTTCATCCATCACCAAAACTTGGCTGAGAAAGTTCGGATATGCTGCATCCTGCTTCAGTAGCCATTAGCAGAATGCTCTTCGACGCTCGTAATCCAGCTGCGGTTGCAGAGCTTGAACACGCTGTAGATGGAATGGATGCAACAACTGATCATGCAACACCCTCACCACTGTTCTCTGGGAAATCTGGTGACGAGCAGCCAACTGCCTGGTACTACCTGGTACTACCAGAGGACCGTTCAACGGAATGCAGAACATCCTCTTCCACATCGGCGCTCCTGCGACTTCGTGGTATACCAGCGTTTGTCATAATGGGCCGCATACGACCTATTTCTCTCAGACGACGTTCCATAGAAATGAATGTCCTGCGATTTGGATGCCGTCGTCGCAGATACCTTTCGGCGTAAAGACGTGCAGCGACTGCATTGTTCCGCTCTGCTTCTCCGTACAGCAGTGTCATATCTGTTAATTCGTCTAATGAATAGTACGCATTATGCGCCATTCTTCGATACATAACGTGTCTACCAGAACAGTAACCCTGTGTGGCTTTCTCCTTGTCGCAGTGCTGCCTCGCTGTTGCCATTGTTGCTATTGTTGCCATTGCTGCCGACAAAGCACGAGAGGGGAAGGGAAACGATCGAGTTTTTAAAAATAATACTGCCATATCTCGCTAACGATGCGGTTGCGACCATATGTTTATATGAACTTTTTTGCTTGTCTGTAAGTGTAGAACATGATGCTTATATTTAGGGTATGTAATTAAGACTCACCCTATATATATATAACCGTATTAACGCTTAACATGAGTTACGTTTAATCGACAATTACTGTCCGTTGACGAAGAAATCAAGTTCTTTCAATTCAGAATTTTGCCTAATGGTCTATTTAGTGTATTTTGACCTATGAATATTTATTATAAATGCATCTAATTTGTTTTCCCTTGAAATTCTCTCAAAAGGCTGTTTTTTTAATTCAACATGGGTTCTAAATCTTAATATTTCCACATATAATTTATCTTTAAACGTATCATCTCGCATTTCATTCACTTGTCTACAACAACTAAAAGAGTATCATCCGGTAAATCTTACGATTAATTAATTATTCCTTCCCACCTGGTTGTACACGTAGAAAATGAAATGTGTGCTGAGATAAATTCCGATTCAATTCTTTCACATCGTTATCTATTTGAAATTGGATCCACGGAATATTAGGTCAGAAGTATTTTGGCCTACATTTTACGCATTTCTCATGCATATTACTTTTTAAAATTTTATACCGAAGATATCATCACGATCAGTTAAATGCAAGGCTAAATTAATTGCAAGTCTCATTTACGCTGGAGAACTATCACGCGAATAATTAATTCAGGGAGAAAATGCCCTCGTGTACCAATGGATGTGACGGAATAAATTTAGCACGTAATTTCACTGCGACTGCATACTAGAAAATGCTTGCACTGGAAACGGAAGTGAGGTTTTTATCGTTCCCGCAGTTCGGGGAATACAAGAGCGAGGTTCCGTTCACGTTCCAATCTCTGTCCGATGAATATTGCAAACGTCGCGACGCGTCGCCACGAGAGCGCTCCCATATCCTATCGCGTTACTCTTTTATTCCACCCCTCAGTTTCTCCACATTCCGAAATAAAATATATATCCTTAAAGAAAAGAAAAGGTAAAAATAAAGGTGGAAACAAGGTGTTGGAGGAAGCCCAGTGGACACTTACCTAGATTGGAGAGCCGCTGTGGGTGATGAAGACACAGGAAAAACACAAAAACAACACAAATAGAGCTTTCAGGCTGACGCCCTTCTTCAGCGACGGAGAGACATGTACTTTTTCTGTTTTTCGTGTGTCTACAGCACCCCCAGCGGCTCTCCAATCTAGATAAGTGTCCTCCAACACCTTTTTGCCACCTTTATATATATATATATATATATATATATATATAAGGGTAGCAACAAGGTGTTGGAGGAAGCCCAGTGGACACTTACCTAGAATGAAGTTTTTGTTCTTTTGTGTTTTTCGTGTGTCCTCAGCACCCCCAGCGGCTCTTCATTCTAGGTAAGTGTCCACTGGGCTTCCTCCAACACCTTGTTGCTACCCTTATTATTACCTTTCCTTTTCCTTAAGTATTTATATATATATATATATATATATATATATATATATATATTGTAATTTACAGTTGTTTCATCTTTACAATCAACGTTTTCTGCGTTTCTCCTAAAATGTATTTACTTATTGTCAGTAAAGATAAAAAGAGATACAGCAAGCCTTGAAACTTTTTGCTATGCATACTCAAAATCAGTTCACACGACTCTAGAAATTGAAACTTTCATGCAGTTTTAAATATTAAAACATAGAGATGAAAGTAAAATCTCCTAAATTCAATCCATTTATCAGTGATTCATAGAAATGCCTGCGATCAACGTTTTCTTCAAAATTTGCTTAAAATTCTATAATTTGAATGTTACTAGTGCTTTTATGGTGATATCCGTGTATTTTGTAACACATGTCCATAGTAAAAAAGAAAAAATGGTTTACTATAACGAATTGAATTGCAGCGTATGACGCATGCACATAAATCTCGCGGAGCATATGTATCTGTTGAAACACGATTCGACCTGCACCGAAAAAGGATAAAAAGGCCAAACCTGCCACGAACTAGAAAGCATGGAGAATCGAATTCTGGTTTGTAACCGAAAGCTGGAATGAGATAAAGATTCAAAAATCCTGAAACAACACAATGTTTTTCCACTAAAAACTTTTAATCCTGCGATGATTAAGCAGTGACAGGCTTTAGTCCGAATATAAATGTACTTTATTGCATTTCTTTCATTATATTTGTTTTAAATAACTTATTTTATTGTCTTATCAGGAATTTTGCCCAGATTTACATAAAATTATAAATAGAACTAGCAAGATAGGAAGAGTACCTGGTTGTTTGAAAAATTGATGAATAAGTAAAATGTCATTCTCCAATTAGCGGTAGCATAAATCAAAATGGAAATTGGAGGAGAAAATGCTTTTCCTTGAAAGCATTATTCGATTATACCTCCTTTAATTTTGTTCGCTAATATCCGCCATTAAATTTCGCAACTTTCGTTTCCAGTTATTTTATCTCCGATTATTCCTCTTTTTTATTCTTCTTTTAACTGTCTCCAAATTTAAATTGATTGGTTTAACTTTTGCCTGTCTTTTTATATATCTTTATGAATTTTTCGGCAGATATAAAGTGGTAATTAGTGGTAGTGGTATTTTAGCATTTATTTTTCTAATGTCTATTTTACTTATCCAATTTATGCAAATTTAATAAATTATACGTGCTGAAAGCTTGAAATATCTTCGTAGATCAACAGCTAAGTGGCTTATATGATCCTTTTCGCGGTTCTAAAGAACACCTCAT
Organism: Uropetala carovei; assembly: GCA_036926305.1. Classification (NCBI taxonomy): domain Eukaryota; kingdom Metazoa; phylum Arthropoda; class Insecta; order Odonata; family Petaluridae; genus Uropetala; species Uropetala carovei. The sequence goes on from JAXCHB010000127.1 coordinate 1,059,687, forward strand.
TATCATAGAAGCTGAGATTCTTTGTGCGTTGATGCGTTTTCGCTCATGATTGGAGTGGAAAGTCAGGCGTTTTCAGTTTGCCTTTACAAGACGTATGAGAACTGTGAACGATAAAATTGCTTGCTCGAAACAGATTCATTTCAGTATTTTAGGATTACTTAGAACATGGGTGGCCAACCTGCGTCACGCGAAGCTCTTGTCAGTGGCACGCCTCCCGATTTTTAAAAAATAAAATAAAATGTATAGAAATAAGTTGAAGAATGTCAACGTTAACATTCTAGGTCCTACACTGTTGTTCTTTGACAATAGAGTGACAATGAGTGTTGTGTTTGCGTGCCGCTACTTTAATCTGACGAAATTAGAACGTATTATAAGAAAATTGTGTATACAAACTAGTCACTGTTTTCAAGACTGAGTTGAACTTGTCTTGTTTTCCAGTTAGTTATCTAAATATTTCAAAATAAATGCCCCACTCCTATATAGTATACCGGTATACCTCGCTTAACGAAGCCTCTGGGAACGAAGCTCCTTTATAACGAAGTCGGAAATTCCGCAGTGAAAATTCAAAAAATTCGAAAATGTTGCGAATTAGTGTTTGCGTGTTATACGGCTCCGATGGACGAGACAGAATTGATACTGGCGCTACTTACATTTCGAAGCTTCGCTAACATAGTATCATATGTTCACATAATTACAGCTACTAAATTAGAATGTTATATATTCTCGACCTGAATCCATTAAGAACCAAGAGAATGAGTTGGTCTGACTCTTTATCTCGAAACTAACAACATGAAAACGGAGGAGTAGAGCCGCAGTAATAACGACATTTTATTATTTTCTAGTGTAATGCCCGTTGAAATATCAACGGAAGAATTATAGATAGATAGATAGATTATTATTATTTTCAGTTAAAATAATTAATATCACACTTTTACCTATGAAATATTTTGTCATATACAACATTTCTAGTGAATACTCTGTTGTTGACGGGCTATCTTTAGTTAAACTTAAAATAGTTGCCTCTCTTTCTCTCCCTTTCCCCCCTCCCTCTCCCCCCCTCCCTCCCCCCTCTCTCCCCCTCCCCCCTCTCTCCCCCTCCCCCCTCTCTCCCCCTCCCCCTGGTTGATATCTAAAGATTGTAGGCCAATTATTTCTAATTTTAATTCCAATAAGAATGAAAGTCTGCACGTCGTAAGGCCAAGTTTTGTGTGTAACCTTATAGGAAATGCCTTCCTTAGAATCGACTCCAAGACTTCTTTCGAGATTTTTTTGCCATCACGTTTTAATATGTATATCGAGCATACCTGCCACATTTAGAATTTCTACATCTTTTCGTTATCTAGATAAACGTATTTTTTTATGATCACCGACCAACCAACCAACCAACAAGAACTTGTCTATTATTATAAGAAACTATCGTAATTGCCCGACAAATGTGACGGGTAGGCGTGAATTAAGTATTACGTTTAAATAAAATATAAATTAATGACACCAACTTTTATGTGCACTAAAACGTAAAAAATTATATAAAATCCACATAATCGAATATTCCAGAAGGTAATAATCGTCATGGACTACTATGTACATGGCGAGCAGTTTAAAATTGAAAAGTCGAATAGTCAAGTGATTCCTGAAAGTTTTATCGAAAAAGGTTGAAAATCATTTTAGTTATGAGCGGTTTTCCCTTTCTCCCATTTAATACCAGATAGCAACCAAGCGTTACGCCGTCCGCACTGTCTCGTGAATAACTGCTTTGAATACAGTCCCGTCCCACAACACTTACGAGGTTGGTATTCCTGGGCGTCAAGATTATATATGAGAGTAAATATCTTATTATTTATCGTAGAATTCCGTTAAAAAGACGCTCTTGATCAGCGCATTCACCCGAATATGATTCTTGAGTCACAATAGCATTAAGTTAACAACATAAAATAGTCTAAATTGTATTGAAAAATACGTGGTCGGCTAGTGCCTTCCCTGCTGCGAGGGTAGAGATATCTGTACTCGGATTTGGGGATGGGCCTCGAGGTATGGACCTCTAACCCGAGTTAATGACTGTCGAGGGGTCTGCGTCGCGGCCAGTTTTAGAGGTGGTCCCAGTTAGTGGACAAAAGCCATTTCAATTGTAATTATTCCATCCCTTCCATTTGTTGGTGTTTATTTCCAAGTGACTTTTGGGTTACTGTCGAATATTTAGAGCTTAAATCAGCTGTTCCCAAACTTTTTTGGTCGCGACCCAAAATCCAAATCTCATTCACCTCGTGACCCAAACGGTATCGATACCTTCAGCTTAACTACACCACTCGACTTTCAAGAAAAATAAATAAATATAGCAGCTTCATTTTCTACTTTAATTATCCATTATACGGTGAGTTTTGTAACTCTGCACGTAACGAAGAAAATGAATTATTCATTTTAAATTTTTTTTGTAAATGGTCTTCCACGACACATCAGAAAACTCTGGCGAGGCGAACTTAGGTCACAACCCAGGATTTGGGAACCCCTGGCCTAAATAATCCTTATTTATTTCCTTTTTTATTTGGTAATATTATTAATACCATAGAGGAATTATATTCAATTTAAAAACCCGCAGAAGAATTAAGGGCTGTGAACTCTGAACGTGAACATATGAGATAGCTTCTGAATAGCCATCAACTAGGGCAGTGGTGGGCAATCTTTTCCGCATTGTGGCAGTTAACCCTTCGGTGGGCCGCATTGGAAGTTGTTGCCAATGGATTATAGATAAATCGTAGTTACCTAGAGATTATTAGGCACCATATACGTAGAAATCAAGTTAGAATTATCTTTTTAGGGTTAATATTTCAATATTAAAAATCATGATGGAATTCAATCTTAGAAATATCTTTGAGGAAAAGAGGTGCAAGGGAGAGGGGGGAAGGGAGAGGGGGGAAGGGAGAGGGGGGAAGGGAGAGGGGAGAAGGGAGAGGGGGGAAGGGAGAGGGGGGAAGGGAGAGGGGAGAAGGGAGAGGGGGGAAGGGAGAGGGGAGAAGGGAGAGGGGGGAAGGGAGAGGGGAGAAGGGAGAGGGGGAAGGGAGAGAGGAGAAGGGAGAGGGTGGAAGGGAGAGGGGAGAAGGGAGAGGGGGGAAGGGAGAGGGGAGAAGGGAGAGGGGGGAAGGGAGAGGGGAGAAGGGAGAGGGTGGAAGGGAGAGGGGAGAAGGGAGAGGGGGGAAGGGAGAGGGGAGAAGGGAGAGGGGGGAAGGGAGAGGGGGGAAGGGAGAGGGGAGAAGGGAGAGGGGGGAAGGGAGAGGGGGGAAGGGAGAGGGGGGAAGGGAGAGGGGGGAAGGGAGAGGGGGGAAGGGAGAGGGGGGAAGGGAGAGGGGGGAAGGGAGAGGGGAGAAGGGAGAGGGGGGAAGGGAGAGGGGGGAAGGGAGAGGGGAGAAGGGAGAGGGGGAAGGGAGAGAGGAGAAGGGAGAGGGGAGAAGGGAGAGGGGGGAAGGGAGAGGGGAGAAGGGAGAGGGGGGAAGGGAGAGGGGGGAAGGGAGAGGGGGGAAGGGAGAGGGTGGAAGTTTCACTGGTGAGAGAGGGAATCCCCGAGGAATCCACGAGGCTGGCTGAAGACCAAAAATTTCATATCGACTTGTTACTGTTCGAATCAATCCGTTATGTTAAGAACATGTTACACTGTGTGTGTGAAGAAGAAAATGGTCGAACATTAAAGCAAAAGAATGAGGAGTGGATTGAAATTCGCGGTTTAATTGGTAGCATGAGATAAACGTACTCTCGGAAATAAAAAAATGAAAATTTGCGAAGGCGCCAGGTTGAATGTGATAGGATTTGGTCACAGGGTCCCAAAATTCAAAAAATAAATTCAACAGTATGAAAATTAAGTAGAATAAAGGAAAAATATAAAGGCTATTAGAAAAGAAACGCGGATTGCTTCGAAAAAATCTTCGAATTGAGAGGAGCAAGCCAACGAGGATTATCTGTAGAAATTTTAAAACTTGAAGGAATCTGTTAATAAATAAAAATACTGAATGCGAAGCATGACAATTTTAAAGGAACGGCATGATAAACTATTACTCCTGTGCCACTTTTATAGAAGAAGGGAGATGGGTAAATTATAGTGGACTGAGTGTTAATTCGTCGAGGGCTCTTATTCTTTGGAAGAATATTAAGGAATAAGCTGGGAATGATTATTGCTGGAAAAAATCAACAGACCCTCAACAGAAGAAGACTTACTTCAGGGAGATCTTTAATATATAACGTTTCTTGCCTATGATATATCTATCAACATTTTATTTCAAGGTGTTTGCGTTATTTCTGACACTTATGGACAAATAATACTCTGCTTCTGATGTGTAGAAGCTAGTATAAGGCGACTAGATGATCTCCATAAAAGGAATGATTAAAGTTGTGATGATATCACACGAGAATGGTCCATCATGTGTTTTAGTTGCTTAAATTAATGACTTAATCTGAGCTATATCTTTCTAACAATAAGTATCTATTTTCATAATTTAAATCCATCGGTGCAATTACAAGCAGCTACTTTGTACAATATTTAAATAAATTTTCACTTGTACTTGATACGCTTCTTCGGGAAACAGCATAAAGGTAAAACTTTTAGTATACAATCCAATGGAACCGACAATCGCTGAATTCGTACATAATTCTCGGTTGATTGCAGAGCCGATCTTTTATTGATCCCTCTTATTATCAACTAGCAGAATTTCCCGTTGAATTTCAACGGATTTAGTGAAGCTACTAAAGCGTAACATACAAACTATCTAAAATATATAGTACATGCTTTTTAAATTACAATTAGCTTTTTTAACAATTAATCATATTTGCTTGTAACAATCCGTTTCCGAGCCTATTGCATTCAAATATAACGATAATTGTATTTCCTATCATATATATCACTTTCGCCAAAACCACCTCCATTTCTTGAGTAATTATGCCTCGGTGAAGTATTTACTTTTATGTCTTGTAAGCAAGAAACCCGTGAAAAAGCAACGTGCAGTTGTCCATGATTGAAAACTGACTCCGGTAAATGTATACCAGATACGTGAGCTTATTTACGTTAATAAACATTATAATGTAGAATATAATGATTTTACTTGCAAAAAAAGTAGGATTCTAGTATTCGATAGACGAAAGAAGGTTCAATTACTTTCATCAGTAAACGCTTCCTGAATAATAATCAGTATCTATTTACGTTGCTATCCATAAGCATCGATCGTTTCGTTGCTGCTTAAACAAAAGTGCGAATCGAATAACGCTAAACTTACGTCTATTTGTAAGCTTCATTAAAGCTAACTGAATCGGAGGTAACAATGACGGCCGCCGGAAGAATACCTTGCAAATCAAGAAATGAATTCATACGTGTTATCTTATGGAAAAATGTTCATCCCCTATATTGGCAGAGCTGATTAATCCCTGTTGACCAAACCTTGACCATTCACTAAGTTAGGACGTAAGGAGGAATCGTACCAAATTTGGTTATTCTAGCTTTTATCGTTTAGGGGAAGTTCCATGAACAAACACACGCTTTAAAATATAATATAGATTAAGTGAATGTTAATCAAAGAAATCCGTTGGTACTGTTAAGGATTATCTAATCTTCCACGTCGTTTTAATTTATTTCAACAGCCTTCCAATTTTGAACTGGGGCCATGGCGTGGACATGATTTTTCCGCATAATTAATCCTTTATGCGCTCTTTGTTTTTAACCTAAGAATTCCATAAATTAATGAATACAGCCTTTAAATTGATTTCGATAGCGTAACGTCTTGCTCTCCAAATAATATATAAACTGAAATAGTACTGCTCGTCATGTGATTTGTGACTTATTTAGCTCTACGTCTTCCATTTTGACCACTTCCATTGTCTGAACCTTCTCTCCACATTGCAATGTCCACTGAGTTACTTCCGAGTTCCTCAGCAGGAATTCTGTAATCTACGCGGTTATTTCATCACCAAACACTGACCAGGTGGCAACTCACGAGTCATTAACACGTCATTGGCAAAAGGCACACCTATCGTATGTTTCAGTAGCGTTCGAGTTCGGCTATAATAGGTGATTCTTACTGCTAAGACTTCTGTAATTAACCGAAATTTTTATGGATTTTTTAAACGCACTATAAATGTAACCTATTTAGTGTTAAATTGACTGGTTGCAGTATCGCCATGATATGGCGACAAAAGAAGAATATGATATTACTAGGGGAAATACCGATTGGTTTAAATATATTAGGTAAACATTTGTTGCTTTTTAGGTGCGTTTCGCTTACAGCGTGAGCGCCTATTATCGTCGGTCGGTCCGTCCGTCCGTCCATCCGTCCGTCCGTCCGTCCGTCTGTCCGTCTGTCCGTCTGTCCGTCCGTCCGCATGTTCGTTCTCGGTTTCTACTGAACGGATTTTTATGAAATTTGATATTAAGGACTTTGAATCAAATATAATAAGAAAGTCGCAAAAATGAATCACGTACGCCAATCAGGGGTACCACTTTCTGGTGACAAAAAATTAAATTTTCGTCATATCACGTAAAATATTGCTCATATCAAAATATTTTTCAAATAAATATTGTAGAACTGATACAGTAGAGTATTTCTTTTCCTATACATTTTTATCGTAGGAGTAGCTGTTATCGAGAAAATCAAACAAGAATGTCTTATATCGAGTTGAACAGAAAATTTCTTGCATGTTTACTTCATCTACATCTACATGATACCCTGCAAATCACCAGACTGGTGGGTGGCAGGGGGTGCAGCACACCAAAACCTACCCAATAACGTCCCTCGTGGGAATCACTCTCCTGTTATGATCCCGTATGGTCCTTGGGAAAAACGAGCTCTGATTTCGCTCGGTCCTACAGTCGATCTCTCGTATTTTATTCTCGTGATCGTGCCTGCCCATGTACGTAGGTGCCTCTAATATTCCTGAGACCTCCTCTAAGAGAACTTCCGACCTAAATTTCTCCAGAAGCCTTAACCTAGCGCTAATTCTGCGATCCTCTAGCGATATCCAATTCAACTCCTTCAAGAGTGATGTGACGCTTAATTTTTGCTCATATTTTTGCTTTACGAATCTGGCTGCTCTGCGTTGGATTCTTTCTAACTCAAGTATTTGTCCCTTTTCGTACGGATCCCATATGCTGGAAGCGTATTCGACCTGAGATCTGACCAATGATAAATAACACGTTTCTCGTACCTGTTCTGTGCTACTTCTTACTATTCTGCCTACGAAGCCCAGTTTCTTATTAGCTGCGCCTACGATCCTTCGAATATGCATATTCCACGATAGATCACGACAAATGGTGACTCCTAAATATTTAACGTACTCTGCAGATTGGATATTCAATCTGTCAATTCTGTACTCCGAGTCTAATTCATTGTTCTTACTTCATTGTTGCTAACATAAACAATCTTCCAAACAAACGTTTATTTTCCTTACATGTGCATGTAATACTATTAAATAGGAAGGAAATGGAATATTTATGATGAAGAAAAGGACTTTGAAACGCTATTTCCCTTACGTACAGGTATATAATTGCTTTCTAATACTCCGTTGCACAAAACGCGCCCATTTGTGATACGTTGTACACTTTCCTAACTTGTTTCATCCTATGGTTGGTGGAAAATATAGTGGTAAAACACCAGAGAAATGTTTATTTTGTAATACAGATTACCCAGGTCCGTCTTAAGGGGGGCTGGGTGGGCAGCCGCCCCGGGCCCCGCGCCTTACCTTTATTCAGTGAAGGGAAGGAGGCCCGCGGCAGTCGTCTCGCCAGGGACCCCGCGGTTCCTTGATACGGGCCTGAGAGTACCGTTCAATTTCATTATATCCATAATGTTCTGGTAAATAAGGAGGAATAGAGAACACCCACAAAGAAAGAAGCCAAGTATTTCATACCCATAAAATTGATGAAATCCTTTCACTAAGATAGAAAACAGCTTCGGATATGGTATTTGAAGAAGTATGTGAAATAAAACGAGGAAGCTTCCGCTCCGCGTTGAAAGATAGCGTCGCCATCGGTCAGAGATCCCCTCGGCTGCAAAATAAATCAGATAGAAAGAAACACTATATTCCAGATTGGCAATCTTAAAAAAACCTTCCCTTGCCCTTATCTATATGCCAGCAGAGATTTATAGAAAGCGTCTCGAAGCGTCCACTATTTTTCCATTGATTGTGTCGAAAGAATTGAAAAAATAATCGGAATTTAAAATTATGCCTCACTCTGACGTTATCTACCAATAGCATAGTAATCTGTGTGAAAAAATATGTCTAGGTGGCCTATCGACTTTCCAGTAAGAAAAATCGATTGCTCAGCGGCGATAAACGTGGCCTTTGGGCGAACCTCAATCAAACGCGGACACACCTCGGCTTTCTTAAGAAATCAGATCTATTATAGGATCTACGCTTGTGGCAGGTTTACAGGATATGCGCGATTATGGAGCCACGAACTATTTCTAGGGATTCATTATTGTATATTTCGGCTGGAAACATTCGTAATTTCCGCTTCACGTTTCGTCTCTGGCCCCTTATCGATTGAAATCGATTTCGCGATTTCTATTCCTTATTGTTATTTCGAATAGATTGCAGAATGGAAGGACGATGATTCTCTTAGAGTACAACTCGGAGATGTCATTTACTCTCCAGGAGATGTCTAGGTAAGATTCTTTCACCGCTCGCCTCACGTACGTAGTGTTTCTTCCTCCTCACCGCATGGATCTTCAAAAAGACATCTTCCATCACTCAGAATCACCCGAAAGCCGGCCTCCACCGTACAGTCGCGGCTTCTGCCGTAAATCGCGGAAGACAACGTTACTTCTCCTTTTTTTACCTCTCTCCTTATAAATAGAATCGCTGCGATGACTACGTGGTTCCAGCTCAGATGCTCCTTGTTGTAAATAAGTAAAGAGGAATAATTTAAAACTTGGTAATTAAGGTGGCGAAATGTCGCCTGTTTGTATTCAAAGTGAGACAAAAGTAAAGGAAGAAATGTAAGATATAATTGATTAAGAATTATTTTCCATGCTCAGCATAATTCACGAATCAATTATCGAGCTCACCATGTTGATGAAATCAATTTTAAACACTCCCTGCTTGATCATTAACATATTTACATTGACAGACATTCGTACTGAACATTCATCACTGTGTCGTCCTTAATTTTTTTATTAATATTTATATGCTCTTATAATGGAATATATATCGTTTTGGAGGTAACTTTTAAAGAAAAGAACGCCCAGCTCCTCCTTGGATGCGTCTTTGTTTGACTTCTGCGACATTTTTCAATTAAAGCTTATTTCGGTATTTTTTAAATAATTTCCCTTGAGATGAATCGTTGAAGGCCGTGGGAAATCTAGGAGAATTATAGAATTTGGGAGCGATCAGCTGTTAGGGGCGGGATTTTCCATATGAATAAAGCGTTTTTGAGAGACCGCGAATGTTTTTAAAGAAGGATACAGGTTTTCTCTCCGTGCCTCTCTTTGCTTCTTGTTTTTCTTTCAACACGTGTGGGTGCGCTGTAAATCGGGTCCGTTGACATGTCAGAGAAATGTCGGAGAAATCTTTTCTTTTCTCCGATGACCTTGCGAACCCTGGTGTATGACATGAGAATTATGACCTTGACACGCATAAAAAAAGCATCTTGCCCTGTTTTGCCGAAGCGCCATATTTATTCTTTTGATTCCGGTGAAAGCGATTTGCTCCATATATTTCTTCGTTAGCGTTTCAGTGCCTGTTGAAAATATTTATTCTTTTTTAGTACCTACCAGCCTTTACACATATGTGACCATAAAAAGCTATCAAATTCAAAGATCAATATAAAAAACCCGTTTAGTATTTCGATTACGCGGAAAATATTGTATTTCCGAAATGTTTTTAAAACTTGAAAAGTCTAATTCAACAGATCATATGGAATAACATCCTTTAAATTATTACTGACAACTTGTTTATGGCTAATAATATAATTATTTAGTATTAGTAGGGGACAGGGGCGGATCCAGGAACTTCTCAAGGGGGCGATCCTCGTCCCTCTATCTATTGAATCTTCCTCTGTCAACGACCCTATATATTGAAAATCCCTACACCTATCAGAATCTTCCTTTCCCTTACCAAACAGACCTAATCAGTGGTGTAGAATCGAGGAATTTTGCGCAGAGTGAAATTAAGAATGCACCCAGTGGAGGGAGAGGGCGATCGCCCCCCCCCCTCCCCCCTCCCCCCTCCCCCCCCTCCCCCCTCCCCCCTCCCCCCCCCTCCCCCCTCCCCCCTCCGTGGATCCGCGACATACTAAATGTATTCTCCTCTTCTAAAATCTCCAGAACGAATTGCCTCAAAGGAAAAAATAACGCATCTTAGCTCTATCATTCTTCCATTAAAATTAGACATGATAAAATGTGCACTAATTCTACGGAGAGGATCAAAGGCGAAGCGGCAATAGAAATATCGCAATGATTTTTAGTAATTATCCATGTTTCAATAATTCTATTTTTTGCGTATGTCTGAGGGATGCCAACTGTTAGAAATATAACTTCTAATAAAAATACCGTTAAATTGCATCAAAATAATAGATGTATTCATACCTCTCTTTAATGAATGGAGCACAAGAAATGAAAGACTTTGTACTATATCATTGATCGACAATGGAAACCAAAATATAGATCAAACAGCCTTTTAATCACCTTTTGATAAAAATCATTCGAATTCAGCTTTGATGTATCGTCTCATTAAAGTTTGCGTGAAAAATATAATCTTAGAAATAAAACTATCGACGCAAACAAACCTATCAATTGTTTACTGTTGAGTTTTTATAACGCATATTTTGAGGGCGAGTTCGATCACAGGGTTAATATTTGGTGTAAGGTTACTTAAATAATATAAAACAAGTTGAGATGCCTTTCCCTTCGTAGTCATTAAGCTATTTCTTCAATTATGCATTACGTGGTTTCTCCTTTCTGCCAGCATTTTAATTCAATGAGACTGTAGCTGCCAGTAAAAATGTCATTTTAGATTCATTTTTCATCCGTCGGCCAGAGTAAATTTCTCCTAATATTGAATAGATTGAAGCAATTTTGGCTCGAAGGACGTTTAGGATGAACGGACAAAGTATGATATCATAGTATTACAACTGATTTTTTTTAAATGTCGTTTTCTTCGATATTAGATCTGACCAAGTTAATAGCCAGGTTATAAAAAATTTAATGATTTAATCATGCCTAGGGTGAAAATAGAGAAATTCCACGAAACCTACGAACTTTAAAAGGGGTCACCATTAGAGATCATATCTAAAACATATTGTTTGGTATTTGTTCGTAGAGCATGATTATTTACAATACATACTAGTATATAAGCCCGTCAATATGAAGGTCTATCTTTAGTTAAACTTAAAATAGTTGCCTCTCTCTCCCCTTCCCTCTCTCAAAATGAAGAGGGGAACTTATGACCTCAATTTTGCCCTGAAAATAAAGACATCCCCCTTCCTCTCTCTCCCTTCCTCTCTCTCCCTGTTCTCTTAAGGCCCAAGCAACTTGACATTAGTCAAACAAACTCGTAAGTAATCGTTAGATAATTTTTGAAATGCTCTTAACTGACGACTTCATTTGCTTCGCGTTAGGGTTAGTTCACGAGACAGCTTCTAATTCGAGGAATTTTCATTTAACAACTGATGATTTTCTGCCCTCAGACGGATTTCGACAAATTCTCTAAGTCGCATACTAAAGATTTTTTTCGCTTATGTAAAAATAATAAAACACTCCATTATTCTATCTAATTTCACTATTTTCTCCTCATTTTTGTTGCCGTATGTTCAATGTCATTCAAGGAGAAAATTTAATATTTGCTTCATATTTATCGGGAGAAAATGTATGCAATATTTATTTAAGCTGAAAGAAAGAAATTACGTTACGTTTTTTAAAAAATTATCAACTTTCTTCGCTAATAAAAAATACATAAAAGTAATAAATGTGAGCGAAAGTTCAAGAAAAAATACATAAATATATACATTTAAGATTAAAAAATAGAAAGCGAAAGTGATGCTAATTCCAGACGAACAGAAAGAAATGGTAAAGGTTAGTGATCGAGGTCAAAATACGAGTCGTATAACTTGATGGAGGAAGAAGTGACTTGTAATTTTCCTTTCACATTAAGCAATTTGGACGAAAATATTTCCAATACAAAAATCCAGAAAAGTTCCTCAGATCATTTTCTTGTTATTTTTAATTCTTCGAAATAACAGACTGGTCGCCTTACACGCAATTTTACAAGAGAAAAAACATTTCCAACAAAAGACGCGAGTTTAATTCACGTCGGCAATTTCATTTGCCGTCCAACCGCGTTAGGCTTTATCGATTGTTTACTAAATTGGCCTCAGACGAAGGGACAAACAAATTTCAACGGGATAAACAAAGTGATGTCCGGACGGCGGCGAGAGGGAGTTCGTTTCTCACTTTTCTCGACCCCTTCGTGGGCCTTAGAGATCTGCATATCTGCAATTTATCTGATCCGACCCGCGGATATCCGCACGAAAAGTTGCGGTTCGGGTCGGGTAATGCGTAACTTTTTGCGGATGAGGATCGGATTAGGATATACAGCCTGCGGGTGCGGATACGAAAATGAGTATCCGTGCTGAACTGTAAATCCAGTGTCTTGAGCATGGGGAAAATAATAATGTTGGTTCTCCTACCCCTTCCAAGCCAATAACCCTAAAGGCTTTGGATTTCCTCTGACCCTCCCGCTTACCTTTCGAGGGATGCGATTTTTAGATAATATCTGCCGACTTTCTTTGGGAGATAGGGGTGGGATTTTCCAAAACCCTCCTTTGATTAAGAGAGGGTCATTGACATGTTCTGCTGAGGGTCATTTTCTTTTGAATTTTGGGTTTCGGTTCGTAGATGTCAGTCCAGATAATTTTATCCTGCGGATATGACTTTTGCTTGTGGATTGGGTTGGGTAGGACAATTTATTCCTGCGGGTCGGATCGGGTCGGGTGATTTAGAAATTTTTGCGTGTATGGTTCGGATGCGTATCCTGCGGTACTTTTCGGGTGTGGATAGAGAAATCTGTATCCGTGCAGACCTTTAGTCCCTAGCATAGTTCTTAACACTTTCAGTCATTAAGCGAAAAGAGGGCAGTGCGGAATCGAATCAGAAAGGGCGACGCACATCTCATCTGGCTGACGAATTGCAAAACGGGGTGGACATATTAAAACCTTGGAATTCCCTTCTATTCGTGCGATTAAATATCGAATCAAGGCGAGTTATCCCTCCAAATTGAGGAAAATGAATCCACTATAGTCAGTCTAACCCAGTCAAAGCTGTAATTATATGGGTCATAATGAGAAAATGGTTCCATGATTATAACCACAAAGACTTTCACCCATGAGACCTTGTATGTACCGAAAGATAATTCGCCCATTCCATGATATGTCTTTCCCTCACAAGTCAGTTCACTCATCAGATGTTCTCCCAAACTCTTATTATAATATCTGTTTAAGGAAATAAGGAGTAAAATACGTTTATTATATTATGGCAATGCCACGCGAACGGAGGATACTCATTCGTGTATATTTATCATGGAATGCATTGGCTTATTTCATAAATAATAACAACTAAGAAAGGTAATGTTTAATTGAAAAAGTCAGAATAAACGTGTATTATTTTAAATAATACTGCGATGGAGATTTGTGGATTTAGCTTAAAAATAAAAGCGAATGCAACTGATTTGAAATAAGCAATTTGTCATTTCAAGGTTTCTAGAGGATGAAATTCAAATGAAAACACTCAATACAAATTTAGAGAGTAAAAGTGAGGGTACGATCACTTTTAAATGGATTTTAACCCTCACATTTTCATTACAATGTTATTAATACGGTTAACATGTTTTTCTTCGCCGAATGCACCATTTTTTATGTTCCCAATAAGCAGGCCCGCGCCGAGCATATTTTCCGCCAGGGTGCAAGCAGTTTATGCCGCCCCTTACGGAATTATGAAAGCACTCTGGCCCAGATTTTTTTCGATTTTTAGATTAAAAGTTTTATTTAATCTAAAAAATAAAATGTGCAAAACACATTGCGCAAACTTTCTCGTATGCGAATCGTCTCGATATATTACGCAAAAGACTTTATTATAGAAGGCGGTCTATCACATGAGTTTACAAAAGCAGCGGATCGTAAAGGACGTTTGTATGCTTGTAAAAACACAAAATTAAGATAGATTCTTGCCTTCGCCCGTGAATTTCCGCCCCTAATATTTTGCCGCCCGGATGCGATGCACCCCTTACGCTCATAGGCCGGCGCGGCCCTGTCTATAAGACTTATATAGTAAAACGGAAAGCAAAACGGGCAAAAGTTTTTAAAGAAAGTTTGTAGATTTGCTAGCAATAAGGTGCTGCATTGTTTAATAAACTTTTTCAACCGAACACGGAGTAAATTTATAAGAAATCGTGAAACAAAGTGAAGCGATATGATAGCGAGGGAAAGTCTTAAATAGTATTGCCAACACCAAGAATATAATCGAGTAAAGAAATCGTCAATTTATGGAGAAAATAAAAAAGATCACAGTTTCGTTATCATATTTTAAAAATCATACTTTGTGAACTATTTCGTATCATCTAGTAACGACATTCTGATTTGAAACTGATGTCATATTGCCATGCCATCTCCTTTGTAGATTACCTCACGGAACGAAATTAAAATATTGTCCATCAAAATATGCCGCTCAATCACAAAAATTCACGGCATAAGACGTTCACCGATTAAGTAAACAGTTACCTCTTTGAACACATCCGATTGCGAAAAGTGCGCGGGACTGATATAAATTACGGTATTGTAAATGGATAGACATCATTTAACTTGCAAATAATAAACAATTCGTCTAGGTATATTTAGTGCGTTCAATTGTCACATATGCTGCTCGTATAATGGTCATAAATTTAAAACAAAAGAAACTCTAATGACAATACCTTTATGAAGCATAATAGAAACTGACGCAAATGCAATGAATTCATATAGTGTTCAAAATTTGGATAGCACTCAGAAGATATTTGTTTTCGGTTATAATTGAGCTTCATTCTTAATTACGAAAGTTTAGATTTTTACGGCCTTTAACTTGGCAATTTTAATATCTGCGGGACCTTAGAATTTTTACGGATTGTTGATTAATTGAGTGACGCAGCTTTATGTTAGTAATCCCCCTATTTTGTACATAAGATTTTATGAATTAAAACAAATGCTCGATTTCGACGAATCTTTTTCCAGATACTGGACACGTCACTTTGCCGGTTTTAAATTTTGGTATTCGTCTTTTATTAAAGACATGGATTTATTCCAGATGAGTTAACTTTATCTATTTTAATTAAGTAGGAATGGTTGCATCTTTAAATTAGTTAATTGGATTAAATGGAAAACGATAAAAATGTCGTGAATTCCTTGTCAAAAGGGTTTACTTTAAAGATTATTCAAATTACATTTGTCTTTAAGTGATGTACATTCGAAGTCGTGTAAGTTATATTTAAAAACAAAATTTAATATTAAATTTTAATTAGAATGCCTGACCAATACAGAAATTCAAATTGTTTCGTTGTTGAAGAAGTGTAGTCAGGGGGGGGGGGGGGGAGACAGACAGACAGACAAACGACTTTATTGAGGGCGAAATTGAGACTATACAGTCCTTTCTTACATTTAACCCTAACCCTAGAGAGAGAAAAAGAAAGAAAGAGAGAGAGAGAGGAAGAGATAGGGAGGAGGTGAGAAAAATTCTACCTTAAGAGCATAACACTAGAGAATTATCGAGTTCGTCTTGTGGCTGAAAATAAATTCTAGAATGAGCTCTTTAACATCAAAAATTTTGAAGTTAAGCACTTTTCTTAGATACACCCGATAGCTTCGTTATGGCTATGACAAGTACTTAATTTTTAATTTTTCATACTTAAGTGATTATTCTGGAGTTTTACAGCATTTATAATATACTAACTGATCCCGCGCAAAGATTGCGCGGTGAATTTTAAAATTGATTTATAAAAAATGATGAAGTATATAAAATAAGTTGATGTCAATAATTTACATTTAACTCTAAAAATGCATTTCCTTACACAGTAACTGATCGCGAAATTTTATGATTTTCTTTTTATTCAAACATATGTCCTTTCTTTTTTGTATAACAATCAATGCAACCGTTTATGTAGATTATCAATGAAGAGAAGATAACCATGTAATGTGTTTAAAAAAATAACATGTGCCCCTATTCTCATTTAATTTAAATTTTATGCGTGAGCCTATTTGCGTTAATAAACATTATGGATATATAATATAATGGTTCTACTTACAAAGATATAAGATTCCCGCATTCAAACGATGATAGGAAGATTCAACTGCTTTGATTGAATCGTTAGAAACGCTTCCCATACGCAGTTAACTGAATAATTATCCGTAAATATTTATGTTGCTATGTATAAATGTTGACATTGCTACAGCAATAATTTCGATTCTTAAACAAAGTGCGAAGCGAATAACGCTTTCTTTCACCTATTTGAAGGTTTAATAGGCATTAATTGAATCGGAGGCAACAATTACGGTCGCCTTGACAACGTCCGGAAAGAGCACAAAATATCAGTAAAATTTCGAAAACAATTGCTTATTTCTGAATGATTCTACCGTATAACATATACACATCGAAAGAATAAGATAGTATAGAGTTTTAGTCGTCGAATAAAGTAAAAACGAAGAAAATCGGTCTATATTTACGTGTTTTAAAGAATGAAGGAAAAAACCTTGTACTCTGAAAAATCGAAAATCCCGTGTAAACTTATGGGAAAATATAATTGTCTCCTGGATTCGAACCCGGGACTTTATGAAAATGAGAATAGTATCTAAGGGCCTTCCTAGCTTGTAGAAACAAAACGCAGTTTACCGCATATCTCTACGACGAACGGCTTTTGAGATACAGGGTGGGACGGACGGACGGTCATTATAGATATAGGTGGTTATTGTTAATTTTAAATGAAATTTTTATTTTAAAAAGATTTTTTCTTTTTCTATTTAAAAACCAAACAGAAAAATAGTTACGTTAAATTTGATGTCTGGTAATTTTTGAAGGGCATTTTCTATAGGCATTCATAAAATCAAGCGTAGAAAGCAGCTTTGGAAAGAGATAGTAAATATTAAAAAGGTGATGTCGCTTTAATAAAGGAATTTTTCCCTAACCTGTGCAGAAATACGCTCTTCCACTCGCGAAAGACTCAATAGGTGTTCCCCATTTTCAGCCTATTTTTTCGCTTGTGTCGAAATAATCTTCTGATTTGAAATGACATTGGAGTTGTATGGTAAAAGCTGAAGGTAATACATACGTGATAATTTTCGACCTTTCTGTGAGATAAACACGCCGAACTTTCACTTCCGCTGAGAGGGACAGGCGACTTTCTTCGGCGTAGCACAGCATAGCATAGTACACATTTCATTGCCGCCTTTCTTCATTTTTTTCTCCACACTTAATAATTTTATCGTGAGAGGTGATGTGATGAATTTAGATTTCACAATTATTTTTTAATTGACTTCGTCACAGAGACACGAAATATAAGCATGTCGTGCTACTCCGATTTGCCGTCACCTTAAATTCAACGACTGGCACAGAGATCATTAGCTCCACGACACCAGATGTAAAAACAGATGCAAATGTCGTGCGTAGGAACAGTCATTCGATGAAATTGTCCGTGATTTCATATAAGGGGAATCCCCTAGTGATCACTTGTGTTTATCGAGACGGAATTGGACATTTCTTAAAGGGCAACCTTTCGAATATTTTCTTTTCGCCGTTTCATCACGGGGCCAGTCATCATGCTGTATATGTAAAAAAAAACTTCTCTGTCTCAGAATATTGGTGTAAGAGTTACTACATTTTAAATGTGATTAGTATAGTCTATCTATTGGTGCGGGACTTTGAAGTTAGTAATCCTGGAAATACCAAGTTTGTTTTTGCCGAAGAAATAATTCGAATCCATGTCCAATTTACGAGAAGACATCTCGACCCTCTAGCGAAATTATAATTACCAAGACATGGTACATCTACATGGTTGTTCTCTTTGGTTTCCAATTACTCTCAACTGGCATTTGCTGGTATTTTTATCCAAGTAACATACGTGGCGCCAGTTTTTATTTATCGAGTTATAATTTATCAAAATTAAAAAACCATCGTTCTCATAGATGAATTAGCATTACACTTAAATTTCCCAAATGTTTAAGGCAATAAAATTGTATTTATTGTATTTGTTATTTATTGCTAATTGTCATGGTTGTTTTTACTCAGAATAACGAATTGATCAGCATTTGGTTTTTTTATATCGCGGAGTGTTCTATTAAATATCAAACCACTCCCCCACAGGATCTTAAAATCTTAGGAATAACTAAAATAATATCAACAAATGTTTTGAAGAACGTTCACATCATCATGTAAAAATTATAACTGCTGCGTAGTCACTATAATAGCGATTTTGCATAATCTTATTTGACTTTCTTGGATTCACTGAATATTAAAATTTTTATTTTAAACATTTAAAGGTCTTTCTTAGTTTATCAAAACTAATGAAATAATATTTTCCATGAAAATATAAAATTTTTAAACAGGATCATTTCTTTGTCTTTATAGGACGTTAAAGTTTGTTATTTTTGGCACATAATTGATTTGTAATTCATAGGAAATACAATGTATACATCTTTTAGAATTTAATCGTAAAAATGTACAATGGGCACTGCAAAAAAGCAGTAAAATGGATAGACATCAATGTCACAAATCATAAATTTACTCGCTTGTTTACGTTTAACCGAACGAGAAATCTTCGTGGCTCATCCGTGTCATTTTCGCCACTGCTTTTCCTTTCGTTTCTCGAGAAAAAGTTGATATAACTCTTCCACGAATATTAGGGTCAATGTCGCCCGCTTTCCCATGATTTTTCTACCAGAAAAAAGTAGGATTTTCTTGAGACGGGAGTAGATACAAAGAAGAAACGCTCCCTTCCTCCATTCTCACAGAGTCCAGAGAATTCACATGTCCCATCTCCTTCCCTGACTCACGATTTCTCTTCCTCATTCGAATATTACTATCTCCTGGCTGCAGTCACTCCTTAATTAACGGAGAACATCCTCGATCACACTCTTGCCTTTATCGGCCATTGTTTAACGAATAGGTTCTGATTGCGCCGCTCTTGTCATTAAATCCAGCGCGGCGAGTAGACGAAAACACTCTTTTGACTCTGTAGCATAACTGTTTTCTAAAATAGATGCGCTATGCTCTTTAGATCAATTTAAATTAATATTTTTTGTAAAATATTCGATTTCCCGCCGGTTAACGATTAAGAAAATGTTCCATTTAGTTGCTTTGATTTTTTTATTAACCTCGAGGAGTTAAAAAACAAAAATATCTTTCCAGTTATTTTAATAAAGCAATATTGACCTATGTACTTAAAACAAATGGACTTAAAATGCTGGATCAGAGCTTATTTCGCAACTCCATTTCGTAATTCGCTCTTTAGAGATATGTTATCGTGCAATGCAAAAAAAAATAATGGAAATCGCAGCAGTTAAGAATATTTAGATGACGCTTCAAAATACAATACAGGGGTTATTAGAAAGATAATTCTTTGGATGGCAATTCTATTCTGTTCTAGAATTCTATTTGTTCTCTTCTTTCACGTTATAAATTGCACTTAAGAAAATTTGATGTACCTACAATTTTAGTAATTATTCGATTGACTTAATATCAGATTGAGATGAATAATAATTTAGCCAAAAGCGAAAAATAATATAGATAAAAGAAAACTTTATAGCGCATTACAATGGGCTAAAATATTAAATTTTCATGCGGTGGAGTTGCCAAATGAATTATTACGATTCATATACAAACCTCTAGAAGAAAATAGCCCCGAAAACAAGAATAAAGGTAACAATTTTTTGTGCGCGTCATAATAGGCGCAAACAGGTGTGCGCAACGCAAATGACTCGCATAGAGGCAATCTTGCCGTGATGAGAAACGTGCTCGTAATTTACTTGCGTAAAGATGAAATTGTATCGCAACGAAGCATAAGGTGGGTTACCGGGATTAGGGAAAGACGCGCTAGCTCAGTCACTTTTTTCACGATGGCCGCATTAGTGCGCCTCTTCATCATAAACCTCGAACCTTTCGCACGATTTGATCATACTCTCTTGAATAGTGAGTGTTTTTTTCAAAGCGATGCAATTTATGATCTTAGGCGTAACTAGGTGGGATTGCATCAGAGGGAATATTTTATATGAAAGAACTCGGTCAAAGTTACTGCGAAGATTTTTGCTCACATATTGCCAGTTATACCAGCGTTTCCCAAGCAATGGTCCACGAAGGTTTTGTTGGTGGTCCGCGGAGATCTCCAAAATGTAGTTTTTTTAGGCAACTCCTCATGTTAGTTGGGATTTTTTTAGGAAAAGTTAAGCAAGTTTCACGCTATCACAGGTATTGAATATTGTTATTAATGACGTTTGTAAAACTATTTCATACTAGCAGAAATTCCCGGCGCTGCCCGGGGAAATTTGGTTCAAATCCGATCGGAATTCTAGATGATACATGGTATTTAAGAATTCACTCGGCCACCGTTTTATATGAAACGGGCAGAGAGAAACAAAAACCACGTATGAATTATTTCTGGGAGCCCTCCACAATCGCACCAAATTTGATTCAAATCAATAGTAGGATTTGGGAAAATACTCGTAGTTTAATCAGTCCCCGCCGTCCAATTACGGATAAGAAAGTAGTCGTTTCCCTCCTTTCTCACTGTGTATAAGATGTAGAGTTACCTGTTCTTTGAAAACAGGAAGTTTATGAGAACAGTTATTTTATTGGAGAGAACAGTTCAGGGAGAACTGTCCCGTTCTTTCTGACTCATCTCTAGATGGCAATGCATTAGCATACAAAGTTATTTTGCTTTTTGTATAATTAATATAAAACATCTGGGATTAAAAGGTAGCCTACGACTTTCCTATTTGTGAAGAAAGTATTTGTTGAAAGTTTGATTATTCTAGCTATAACGGTGTGGAAATGTATAGATGCACAAACAATCAAACTTTCATAAATATATAGGAGATTGATCTTATACTTGTATTGCAGGTGACAAATATCAGATTTGAACTTCCTAAGTTAATTTACTCGAGAGTTATCGTCGAAAAACCAAATCGATGCTCCCCAAACTCCCACTTAAAATTTTTTTGAGATAAACCACATCTTATAAACATTTTGGTGTGTATATGTGTGAGTGTATGTTCTTTATACGTTTTTACAACGTTGAAGCTATCGAATTAACAAGTTTCATGGGGCATCCCATGGACCAAAGGAAGAACTTGGTCTAGGTTTGTAGACTGTGGAGTCTCTTATACCCCATGGGGTCAACAGAATACTATTTCCATAAGAATGCATGGGAAATGGTGTGGAGAAACCCCAAAATGCCATGCAGCCCTTCAATGATGTGGATATAAATATACCTAAATATTAACTTACGATGACGAGAAATGACTTATTTTACGCATGAAAGGCTGAGTATTTTAATTCTGTTCATGTTTTGTCATATTACTTGCTAAATCGCTCGAAATTTTTCTTTAGCACAAAATTTATCTGTTTAGATGACCATTTTTCAGGCAGCAACAAAGCTAAATTTCTTCAAAGATATGGATATCCACGCTGTGGCGCGCCGTAGAGGAGGAATATCTAATTCCAAGATAAAGGGCACAGATGGTCTAAATGCCTAAATATAGTCTAAGAATACTTTAAATTGAGTCAAATGATTTTTAAAGAATATTAGAACTTTGTTATCTTTTACCATTAACATTGAAAGATTTATCGCAACACAAATCGATACATTTACTTACATTTGTTCGGTAACCAAGATGTTGTTTATTGTTTACGTTTTAGTATTGACATAATTCACATAATTTTATTGCTGCTTTAAAGGCTTCGGTGCAACTATCCATGTGAATATTAAGTAAGACGTTAATGCGTAATTATATTAATGATAAAACTTTACAATGCAATACATAAAATAGTAAATGTTAATGTAAGCATCGCTTGCGTAATTAAGGAATGGGGAACGTTTGCCCCGAGAATAAAAATCGTTTGCTACTTAAAAGGGTTAAACTGCAGTATAGTAGACCACTTACCAATCGCCGGCTCTGAATACATACGTATTAACGGGGACCCCAACTTAAAAATATAAATACGGAACAAATATCATTTTCATTGTGTTTTAATTTTTCAAAACAACATTAACAGAAACTGATAGGCCGGTCTCGACATTTACAAACCCAATCACCGGACAACGGGGAGGGATACTTTGGTTCCGGGTGAGGCGAAGGGCGCGGTAGCGCCCAGAGACGACTGCCCATTAAAACAAAGCGAGCCGAAGGCTCGTCAATATATCCTTTCAATGTTATACCCTCTCCATTTGCGGTACAAGTTAGGTTAGGTATATTTTTCACGGTTTTGTTATTATTATTATTATAGATTAATTTGAATACGTTTCTAAGATAAATTAACAAATTGTAACTCTGTGATTGGCCAAGAGACGGCGATAGGTAAGTGGTCTACTGTACTGCATTTTTCCCCTTAAAATAACACTCCTTCCCGAGCGAAGCCGGGCGTTTCAGCTAGTAGCCTATATTTTAAGCTGGACCAGTCTAAAGATATGCTGGAAGTTTCATAAAAATTCGACCAGCCGGTTTTGCGTGATGCGGTAACAAACAAACAGACAGATAGACAACAATTCTGCAAACAGGTTCAAACGTCTTCTTGTGATGCAAAACACACAAAAAAAGTAAAACCCCGACAAAAAAACAAATGTACAGACAGAGATTACAATTTTATTTACATAGATTTCAAAAACTTCTCCTGTACAAATGTTGAAAATAATTCACAGAATAAAACAGAAAAATAATCAGATGATCCTCGAACAGACAGAAACGTGTTTAATATATTTGAAAATGGTCAAATAAACTACGTAGCCAAGTAACCCCTTCCCTTAAACGTAGATACAGTAAGTAGGTTAGTGTAAGAAATGAGGTGGTCCGCAGGGCCAGGAAGGGTCCCTGAAGTGGTCCGCGGAGTTCAAAAGGTTGAGAAACGCTGAGTTATACTAATGGTGTAGTAGATTAACATATATAGTATCTAATTATTTCCTCGATTGATATATATTTTCAACATTACCATAGTACTTTACCAACTTTTATAAATTACAAATTCAATATCCGTCCATTATAGGCCTAACATCCGGCATGTTCGCCAATAAAATTTTCAACTTTCATTGATTTTGTCTGGCAATATCTTCGAATAGCTTTATGAATAATATTCTATACGCGAAGTACTAGTAGGTAGTAGAGAAGAAAAATTAGAAATCTTCGGGTGATTATATTAGAGTTTAATTTACATTCTAGAGCAGAAGCAGGTGTTGCTCAAGTGAAGGCGGATTCCCGCGGTTCCTCGCCAGAAGGACGTGGATGGCGCTCGGGGGCTAACATAAGTAGCAGACGGTGAGCGTTTATCCCTTTCAATGATGAAATTGAAAGGACTCGCGAGGGATTGCCTCATCCCGCGCCGTATGACACACCGGTTTATGTGTTATTGTGTCAATTTCGATGCGAGCCATGCAGGCCATCGCAATCGAAAATACAGGTTCTCGGAAAATTTAATTTCAGGATAATTATCGGAACGTGATACAAATTGACCTTCGGGTCATCTACAAGAGTATAGACCAATGAAATTGAAAAAAGAAAGAAAACGCGGATAGGAGGATATAGAAATAATGTGGGAAAAGAAAAGTGGATCGACCGCAAGCTAAAATTGCCGTAGATCGATTAAAATTCTTTTATTGGGGAAAATATGTATAGGATTCTTTAAATGGAAGTCTGCCACGCAGAGGAATTGAACGTTTTATTTTCACTCATTCGTATAATGTTTAAAATTACAGAAAGATAAATCATCACTTATCATTTTAGAAAAGAATTATTTTGACAACACTATTCAAATTAGAATTGCCTGATAGGCAATTAGGACTCCTTCTTTCTCCGTCTGTGTCTTCCGTACCTAAAAATTCTCTTTATTAGAGTATCCATTAATATAAATGGACTAGCGTAATTTCCCGTCAAATATGATGGGTATGTGCGAATTTCCTCCCTCCTCAGTCCTTTTCCGTCCCTCCTCACCTCTCCCTTCTTACCCCCTATCTCTCCTTCTCCCTTATTCACAAAATAATAACAAGATCGGTGAATTAATATCTATGGTCCCAGACATTTTAAAGTGTCCAAATCTCAAAGATTCACCAGCGCGAGTCAAGAATACAAACGTAGTTGTTTGATTTTTCAGTGTAACGTTTCCAGTCATACGAGCACATACTTCTGATGCAAAGTGCGTGCGTGTGAACTGCAATTGGAGCTTGGAAAAGTAGATTTATTTTTGCCTATTACTGATTCTATTTGCGTACCAATCTCAGGACGGATGTATCAAGAAACGTACCTAATTATTAACATAGGTTATTATAAATTGAATAAATGAATTAACACAAAATTGTATTTAAATTAATCTTTATCGGAAGACCTGATATGCAAATTACATTCCCTCGACTGACGTATGACATGAGATACCGATTCGACAGCTCGAATATTTCTATTATCGAGTCGAATTTGCCATCCAAATCGAATTTCGAAGCTTCGCAGGGCTCTTATATACAACACGTTTACTATGTCTTGAACTTAAACCTATTTAATTAGTAATTATTAGATCAAACTTTTAATTAAAAATCTACTTAACTCACCATTCATCTGCGATAAGAACTTAAGCAGGAAATTGTAACTTATGTTTTGAATTCGTTGAGGGTTTCGCGTTGTTATCCGACCCAAAACATGTGATTGATTTTCTCGAGGCACATCCGAGATTGAAATAGCTTGCCCCTGACAGAAACATGCTGAAGATAATGGTGACTGGGATCCAGAATTTAAAGTTGCTCCAGCGTTCCATATGATGTGATGACAACGCAAAATACAACCGGTATGGGAAAGTCTGTGTGTTACAAAACTGGTTGCGTGGGAAAGGATGTCTTTCTCTCGTGTGCAGCCAAAGAAGCACCTTTTAAAATCTCTCCTTCTGTCATGGAACCATTTCAAATGGCATTACTTATTCTAGCACTCCATGGCACGAGCGAGTATAATTATGGATCCTTTTTCTAATGAAACGCAAGGATATTTGTAAGAAGAATATCGTCCAATTTCCTTTCAATCAAGAGGTTACCTGGAATGGTAAAAAAATCACATTTTTCTGTAAAAAAAACAGCTCCGTAAAATAGACACAGTTGAAAAAGAGAGAGAGAGAGAGAGAGAGAGAGAGAGAGAGAGAGAGAGAGAGAGAGAGAGAGAGAGAGAGAGAGAGAGAGAGAGAGAGAGAGAGAGAATTATTGGTGGAGATTGCTATTTTGAATCAAAAGTTAAAGGTCAACTTTTTATATACGAAAGCAAGGAAAAAACGTTTATATCCGTGCCGATAATTTCGTTCCGTGAATTTATACGAAACGGTTATGATTTCTTCACGTCGCAACATTTTTTGTTGTATATTAGAGAGGATGACTTTGGAGGATATGGAACGTGTTAAAAATGAATCGAGGGAAATGACATTCATCGGAATAATTCGTCTGCTTAAATCCGTGCGTAACACAAACTTATGCCCGCGAATCCCTATTTGAATACCACACCATTTATCAAAATGTGATTATTTTCTTTTTAACTTTGATTGCTTTGATGGCTCATTGGTGTGCTGACGTAATTTTCTGACGTAAGAGTTTGAGTGTGGCCGAAAAGTGCGAATTTTTTATGCTAATGAACTGACACATACTATCCATTTTCCGTTAATTTCTGGGACTTCTAATGAAGTGTTCTACGTCTCTCAACCGTCTCTGAGGTTAAAAAACAATAATTTCTTCCTTTTGAAATGAGAAACTCCTAGAATCTCTTTGCCAATTTCATTCTCTCAAACACCTAATGTTCTAAAATATGAAACGTTGAGCTCATTTTTCGGCTGGAATCTGATTGATGATGATGACAACTCCAGAAAACAAAATGGTTACAGTAATTCTCCGATAGTTTATTATTTCATTAGACCAACACAAAGCACGGCCGCTTTGCGAGCGAAATGAACATATGAATTTTCCAACCATTTTATGGCTTTTGGTTGTATCTTTTATTACAGTTGTACGATGCGACACCCGTACGACCAATCCACTATGTATAGGTTCTAGAATACAAGATTTCAATCAATTTTTTAAATATTTGTGTTCTCTCTGAATGTAACTTATTTAACGTTATTTTACTTAAAATGTTACTTTATGTAAGCGCAATGGAAACTATTAATCAAAATCGCTATAGTATACTGAGTTCAAGGAGTCTCAATATTTCAAATGGTCATTTTGGTTCGTTGGGTGAAAATTCTCTAAAAATCTTTCTACATTAATAACATTTACATATGTAGAATATAAATCTAAAATTGACCTCATCCTCGTACCATCAACTTCTCTCCTTTTGTGTCCATTTGGGGTTTAAATATGATGTGCAGCCATTATGATCAAACAACTAGATCGAAAACGCGTTCTCTCGTGTATTCAAATTCCTCTCTTTCTTTTCCCGCGGACGAAATCTCTCAAATTCAGCGAAACTTTGCCGTTCGCGAGGACTGCTCTTCGGAAATATCGCGAACGGTAAGATCTTGATTGAGTGAGAAATAATGGGAACGAGAACCGGGGTTGGCAGAACGAAGCATATTTTTATTTTTACGGATCAGCTTTTCTGAAAAATATTTAATCCTAACAATATGTTTGGTTAATTAAACCATCCTAATGCAATGCAATTAAATATATATCTGTCTTCCTTTACTTCTCTCACGCTTCAGAGTTCATTAGTTTGCAGTTGGAAGTGAAAGCTGAAACTCGATACGGTAAAGCGAAAACTCAAACAAAATAATATTTAAGAAATAATTAATATTTAAATAGTTCCGTTCAGAACAACATTGCTTCTAATAGTTGCGTTTTAACAATGGTAAGGAATTAAGAAGCGGACATGGCCCTGAGAAATAACCCAATCTCATTCGCGATGAATACTTTCTGGGGCTTATATTCCCTTTACCGACGAAAATGTTCATAATGTTGGTATTTTATGCGAGAGTGCCTTTGAATCAATCAAATAACTCTTGGCGATTCTTACACTAATCCGGAGACATTTGAAAACTATATCGCGATTCGCGTGCCTCTGTGAATCTGCGTCTCGAACGGCAAGCTTTGGTCGCAATAAATGAATAGCGAACCATGAAAACCCCGAACTGCAGGGTCGCGAAAGGGAAGGGTTTGCTGTACTTTCACCATTTGAAATATATCTGCGTAATAGTGACGTCCTGTTTATAATTTGTTACTTTTGTAGCAACCGTGTTAGTTTTCCATGCGCACGTGAGATTTTTAAATCTTAATGGCGATTATTTATTCTCGCAAGTAGAGCGTATATCTCAATCAACGGGTGCGACAGGCAGCGAAGAAGAACGCCGAAATTTAATTACGGGGCGATTGGAGGCGCTTGTGGAAGGGAAGCAGAGATGGGAGAGGCTGAATAGGATATAACGGATCTCCGGGGCAATGGTCGATTGACGCGTGGGCGGTTGGCAGTGAAAGGCCTCCGATGGGGCGAAGGGGAAAAAGGGCTTTAAAGAGGGCCTCCGATGGGGCGAAGGGGAAAAAGGGCTTTAAAGAGGGCCTCCGATGGGGCGAAGGGGAAAAAGGGCTTTAAAGAGGGCCTCCGATGGGGCGAAGGGGAAAAAGGGCTTTAAAGAGGGCCTCCGATGGGGCGAAGGGGAAAAAGGGCTTTAAAGAGGGCCTCCGATGGGGCGAAGGGGAAAAAGGGCTTTAAAGAGGGCCTCCGATGGGGCGAAGGGGAAAAAGGGCTTTAAAGAGGGCCTCCGATGGGGCGAAGGGGAAAAAGGGCTTTAAAGAGGGCCTCCGATGGGGCGAAGGGGAAAAAGGGCTTTAAAGAGGGCCTCCGATGGGGCGAAGGGGAAAAAGGGCTTTAAAGAGGGCCTCCGATGGGGCGAAGGGGAAAAAGGGCTTTAAAGAGGGCCTCCGATGGGGCGAAGGGGAAAAAGGGCTTTAAAGATCCACGTCCCTTTTTTCCCTCCGACTGCGGCAGAGACTGGAAAAATCTCATGATTCGACGCCCTCTCCCCGCACCTGGTGCGCTCGTGACCCTTTGCCATTTTTTCCGACGTAATTACGCTAATGACCTATTTTGTATGAAATATGGAGGAATTATTTAAAAGAGAAAAAATTACGAAAATTTTCCCACCTCGTATACTAAAAAAAATATCGAAGCGCTTTTATTTGACGCGGTGCACGGCGGACGTTAAAGTGACGATATCTGACACGTAACAAATTAAGTTAATCGTTTATCCGTGTCTTCCCGCCATTCTGCTACTGATGAGCGTTATAAATCGTGCTCATGTTTTCGACCGTTCGATCAAACGTGCTTCAGAATAAAATATGAATATTCTGCGATGCAATTCTTCGCGGAAGTTGTATTTTTTATAACTTTTAGAATTTAAAACGATTGATACTGTTTAAAATAAAATAATTTCATGTGGAAATGCTGATAAATTTGAGTGCAACGGAAGATATTATCCTATCCTTATTTCCTCTTGTCCTCTCCTTATTAATTCCTTTATCTTAATGAAAGTTTACATAGCATTAATTATATTTTACTAAATAATATGGTACTCTTCCGAAATCTAGCACAAGGTAAATTTCATTTAATCATTTTGGTTCTTTACTCCTAGTGTCTTCTTAACTTCGCCTTTATGTTTATTGCTTAATTTTGCAAAGACTATTAAACATTGGTTTGACATTTTTAGTGCGAGTAAAACCACGTGATTCTTATTTTTAAAGCCATATAAGGGTTTACGCGTCGAGTTTATTTATTCGGTTGGTTAGAAGGATGATTTGCCATTTGCCAATATTGTGTAATCGTGAATGATGGAACACACTGGCATTCTGTGAGTGCTATTAAAATGCCATCCCGCTTAAAATGCCGGTCGCAAGTGTAAAAGTTAAGAGTCGACCTTAATCGTAAGTCAGGAGTACGTAAAATTCCTAAGTCTGATTATACTTACATTTATATTGTCTTTGATAAATGGAATCGCGTAAATTCGTCCCTTCGACGAATCTTTGCTCCTCGTAGAGGTCTTTATGGTTACCTAAACATTTGGGAAACCCGGACGACCGGAGCGCGCCCATGTTTTCAAGAGCTACTCAAACTTTCCAAAGCGCTTAGGCAGTTTCATAAATGCATGATTGCGGAGCGATGAGTCCTCTCTTTTTGTTTGTAAGGCATATATTCCATCGCTAGGGAGTGTTACGAAATCGTAATTTCGGTAAGGGACGGGGTTAAATAGCACGGAGTGCAGGGGGAGAGAGAGAGAGAAAGAGAACGCCATGGGTGACGTGAGAGCGACGTTCGAGAGACCGTCGGTCACAGCAAAGGAGAAGAGGGGAGGTGGCCGGGAGGAATGGGGGGAGGGGATGGGGGGGAAGGGAATAGGGGGAAGGAAATAGGTGGGGAGGGGATAGGGGAGGAGGGGTTAGGGGAGGAGGGGTTAGGGGGGAAGGGGATAGGGGGGAGGGAATAGGGGGGGAGGGGATAGGGGGAGGGGATAGGTGGGGAGGGGATAAGGGGGGAGAGGTTAGGGGAGGAGGGGATGGGGGGAAGGGAATAGGGGGAGGGTTTAGGGGGGGAGGGGTTAGGGGGGGGAGGGGATAGGGGGAAGGGGATAGGGTAGGAGGGGTTAGAGGGGGAGGGGATAGGTGGGGAGGGGATAGGGAGAGGTCGCGAGGCAATGGGACATTCTTTTCGGTTTGGACGCGGAGTGATGTGGTGGAGGTGAAGGAGTTTGAAGAAGGGAGGTCGCAGGCGGGAATCTGCGGTTTTGGGGAGAAGGAAACGACGCGGGCGTCATCAAACTACGGTCGAAGAGAGAATTTCCAAGATCAAACTGAAGGAATTATTCCAAAGTTTAGTAGTGTAAAGGGAAAAAGTGCAGAATAAATTTCATCGGAAACGTAAACGGAAAGAATTAAATTAAACTAAACGAGTCTTAAGAAGTATTTCGAAGAAAGAGAGAAAAAGAGACGTGGCATCTGAATTCCGACGGCAATAATCTTTAATGACAAGAAGGATGCAGCCCCGTCCATTCGGGTGACCTCGAGACACTGGTACTGGGGAAGAATTGAATTCAGAGGGGCGCAAAAATTCAATAAATATTCCCAAAGCCGTAGATATGATATGTAATGGCGCCTGCGGCAGCCTACTTCTAAGGTGAGGATCCTTGCGTATCTTCGCCAGCACGCGGAGGGAGGACACGACCAGAATGAAAGTCCGCCTCCGCTGAGAAACGAACCCCGTCCCATGCAACTTTCCCTCCGGGCTACAAAAGTAGAGGAATAGGAATCGAAAGGAGAGAGGTATCTTAGAAAGCAAACATTTCATAAATTGCACGCAAGGAAAGTTCGCCGAGTGAACAGCGTCAAAGTTGGACAATCAGCGGTGTACAGAAGGAATCGCCTCGGACATTCCAAAGGGAACAGGTCATAACGACAGCGTAGGATAATTTAACGTCTTTTTGGTGGGTCGTATTTTTCCCGTCTCGCTTTATATGAAGTATACCTTTCGTTTTAAACACCCAAAGAAAAACTCCGAACGGTCGAACTTAAAATGCCAACATGCGCAGTCGCAATGGCGTGTGAAATCCAGCCAAACTCATTATCTCATATATTTATTTCCATATATAGTTATACATTAAACCGAGAAGCTTAGATTGTATTAATAGAAAAAATTATACATATACGGTTCATCATAATCATGATTATGCATTCAAAATTCCGTGGCGATATTCCGCTTGAATGAGCGAAAGGAAGGAGATTGCATAGCCATATGAAAGGTTTTTTTTTGGATGCACTAAAACTGATCGATTGATGATAGCGTTAAAGAAATAGAGATGCGATCAGAGGAAACGAAAGGTTTCGAAATATAAAAACAAATTTAGTGGCAAGCACAGATTTGAAGCAGATAGGAAAGGAGAAACGGGTTTGAAGATCGGAAAGCGCAAGGAATGCGGAGAAGACATTGGGAGAGTTACCGGGTAAGGTGCGAGGGAGGGAGGGAGAGGGTCGCGTTAAAGGAATGGAGCGTTATGGAGGAGAGAGGTCCAGCGTGTCCCGAGGCGGCGAGAGGATCCTCCTCTCCTTCCAAGACTCCTTTCATCGCCGCCCCTCTCTCTCTCCCCCCCTCTCTCTCTCCCTTCTCCTCGTAAATTCACGCCGTTGTTGAGATCATCTTTCCCACAGACCACGGTATCCGAGCAGTCCCCTATTTTCCTTTCTTATAAGGGCTTCCCGAAAATATTTTGACCCCTTGTAGGACGCATCGACCTCCCTCCCTCTGCTCGTTAACTCTCACTGTCAGAGGTGCCATAGAACAGCCATCCGATCTTTCAGCGCACCGCAAGCCACTCACCGTAACCCATCGCTGACGATTTTTCATACGACGCCTACCCTCTCCACTCACTCTCACTTTGATGCGACCGGTCCCTTCTCTCTCTCCCATTTCTTCCTCTCTCTCTCTATCTCTCTCTCTCTCTCTCTCTCTCTCTCTCTCTCTCTCTCTCTCCCTCTCTCTCCCTCTTTCCCATACTCCCTCTCTCGCTAAATCCCGTAAACAATGACGAGGAACATCCCGTTGATGATTGATGTTGGATAATTACGCGTGTCGTTATTATTCCTGACGTGCGTATCCACTCGCACGCCATCTGGATCATCTTCCCGTTTCTTCTTTGTTTTGTCTTGTTAGTGCACTTTATTCCTTGACGAAGTGAGTTCCTGAGATGTCGGAGAGATATCATCGACGTTCAAATTTATCTTTTCCTTTTATTATTAATTTCGATTTATAGATAAGATCTAACATCTCGGAACTGTCGTGGTGCCGATTCACCTATTTATCTGCATTTTATCGTAGTTTAGAGAAGGATGGAACTAAAATTTTTAATTTTCTGGTCGCTCGACGATTGACTTCCAAATCCCAGTGGAAAGACCTTTTCAAATCAACCTCTTTTAAGACAAAATATAATAATGAAGAACGGATTTTATGAAAATATTACCAGCGTTATTATTACTGTCGAAATTCCATTGACGAGTTATTCGCATCCATATTACGTCTTACAATTAGAAGCACGTTAGGTCAGCCAGTTACAAATATCGACTTGTGGAATGTTTACGAGCAATTTTCGAGTGCTTACGGAACGAACGGTGCAAATATATCATAAGTTGAAATTAATAAGAATAAGCGAATGGCATACCTTTTATATTATCCACTTGTAAAACCAACAATAATGAATCGATATTGGACTTGAGGTTTCACAAGGATTGTAGCCAAGGATACTCAACGTTCTCGCTTAGTAATTAAGACGTGCATACGTATCCGGCGTGGATACGTAGTACGTGCTTGCTCTCTTCCATCGTCCTCCCTCTTCATCGTCCTCTCTTTCTCTCTCCTCCCTCTCATGCAGATATGTGATTCCTCGCACACCTCTGATACGTGGTTACGTTTAATAACGCCTCTGAGATAAGTGCAAGTTACACGGAATCTTTTAATGGAAGATCGCGCGGAGGAGACCTATAGAAGGGGGACCAGAATTATTGTTTGTTCGCAATTCACTGCGACTCGTCGATATTGAACTGGGCTGTGCGACGAAAGAGGGTCGCTTCATTTCCCTTCTCTATGTGGGACGAGAGACATTTCTGAGTTTTACTTTCCACCGTGCGTTTTTTGTTTCAAGGTCGTGATGAATAGTTTTATTTTTAGAGCCGTGCTTATGCACTCGATACGATTATGAATCATAAAATCGATTATTATCGATTATTTTCCAAAAATTATTCAGATGAGAATTAAACGATAATAATTAAGTATTCGGAATACACAGTGCAAAGAGAATAGTTACTGTATTCAAAGGAATCTAAACAGGAAAGTGGAGTCTTGTGAGAAACAAAAAAATGGATCATAGTTTGGACGATATGTGATTTTAATCTTTTTTTGTCAAATGAAAATATTGCGCCACTGCAGTATATTAAGTTGGCAAATAATTGCATAAATTTAAAAAATACGTAACCAATATTATTTCAGAATAGATCTGGATATAAATGGAAGCAAATATTTTATGGTCGCAAAAAATACAAAACGCTGATAATTTTCGTGATTTGACAGTCGTTGCAGAGAAAAAAACATAATGTGGGTAAATAGATGATTTTTGATATTATTTATTTGTGGCTTTTCATTCAAAAGATACGTTTTTCGTGTCCCAAAATATTCTATTTCCTTCACTACCACTATTGCGTTGAGATGTAAAAATATTTGTATTCTTCCAGTGTTCGCTCTCTTTCAAAAGTTAATGCGAACGAAACCCATAGATCAGCAGTGACATATGATGTAAACATGATATTTTAATTTATCTTCGTCATCTTGGGTCTAAAAAATAATCGTTTTTTTGAATATTATCTAAATTATAATTGATAAAGTTATCTCTGCTGATTTTTTAAATAAGTAAATAATTTTTGTAGCTAATTAAGAAAGTCTGCATTAACAAACAATTGAATTCATTTTTTATGGTGCTTATGCTGAGCGCCGCATTGGAATCTTTGTTATATTCCCCCTTGAAATAAGTCCCCGTTGAATTTCAACGGATTTAGTGAATCTAAAACTTCGACCGTGTAACATGTAGACATCGCAGAAATAAGAACACAGTTTTAACCGTCGAGTAAAGCAAAAATAAAGAAAACCGCTCCGCATTTACATATTTAGATGAACGAAGGAAGGAAATCTTGCACTGTGAAAGACGGAAAATTACGTGTAAAATTATGGGAAAATAATTATTGAATTAAGCTCTCCTTCCCCCAAAAAATTTTATCGCCATATATCTTATGTTACCCGCAGGGTAAAATTATATATCTATACGAAGTTTCGTGACTATATCTTCAAAACGAAAACTGTAAGTAAAACCAGCAATAACACAATAATCAACAGAAAATGGATGAACAAAGGAACAAACCAAATTAATAAATTTAACGATAGACAAAAAAGTAAATAGAGAACGTTTAAGAATCCCAGAGTGAATGTTATCCTCCGACTATTAGCTCGAGTCCGCTCGATTCTCTCTGATTTTCTCATCAATGATTTCTGTAACGTGAAAATTTATTGTTTATATCAACAATACTTTGGAAACAATGAAACGATTTATCCAATCAGAATTTGTGGAAAATCTACGTCTAATTCTTTAAGTCAGTACTTACGTAGTTTTAAAACAACCTGCTTTGGAGAACTCTACGCCGCACTAAAATATCATTAAAAACAGTTTATTAGTAATATTTAAATTAAATTCAACAAATATTTGGTTGCTATGTAAACAAAGCAAAATCGGACACAAATTGAAAAACGATATTAGGTTAAAGTTTCTTTCCCATATAAATGCATGTAACTTATAATTGGTATTGTCATAAAACTGATAAAATCACGTATTTTTCTAATTCTAAACGCATATTTACAATAATTCGATCAGGATTCGGATTCTGTCTTCAATAAAAATAAACTTTGTCCTTTCCTGCATAGAACCATCCAAGTCTCAATTTTCACGTTTCTAAGTAATTTTAAAATTCAAATGAAAAATAAGCTTCACTCGTCCCTATGTTATTCAAATGGAGAAAATGAAAAAAAAAATTTTTGAAAATTATGAAGGTCGATCAAATCTGCATATAAACCTGACTACGCCACTTAATTCTTTATTCCGATTAAAATGACACCTTCCTCTTGATTTTACGTGCTGTAGTTTCTCTGTTATAAAAAAACATACATACAAACAATTTACTTTACAGATATATCTATAGACATCGCTCGATTTTTAATATGGCTTTCTTATAAAAAATTGGTTACATGTAAAATGAAATATGTTTAAAATCGCATCTGAAAGAACAAAGCATATTGGTAAAATGGAAGCATTGTGCATACATTTATACTTACAGTTGCCAGAATATCAACAAAATAAATCGCATCGTAAGTCAAATATCAATTTGATTATTACTCGCTTATATATGCTAATAAAGCCCTGGGTTAACTTCTGACACTTCGATTAAATTATATGATTTATAATATACGAACAGTTGCTGTGAGTACAATGGTATTAATTGCAATCTTTATTCAAAGAATAATTTAATTTTCCGTGGCGTGAATGATGCCCTATCCAGGCTTATCCAGGGTTCGGTTACGTTTCTCGATTTCCCTGTTTCTCTTTATCAATGTCCATAATCTATCATCCTCCGTGCTTTCCACCCTTAAGTTTATTGTGTACATAACGCTTATGAAAAGTAATTATTATGCTTTGGTTTGCCCAACCTGCCGCTCTCTAAGCAATTTTATTGGGCCCACCGCTAGTGTTTCATAGTTTTAAAGATTCTTTCATTTTTTAATTAACTACCAATTATTATTTTTTTATGTAACAAAATCTGTTAAAATCTCTCATGTTGAATCGGGACCCTTTAGTAAATATTCTTCTAATCAAATAATTTCTTTTTATACCTCCTTTTGATATTTCCTAAAAGGGATTTATAAGATTGATGATTTTTTTAAACTATCGAAATGGTAAGCCTAAAAACCTAATTTTAACTTGATTTCCACTCATATGATGGCTAAGAATCTC
This sequence comes from Uropetala carovei, assembly GCA_036926305.1. Classification (NCBI taxonomy): domain Eukaryota; kingdom Metazoa; phylum Arthropoda; class Insecta; order Odonata; family Petaluridae; genus Uropetala; species Uropetala carovei. The sequence goes on from JAXCHB010000127.1 coordinate 1,095,467, forward strand.
TGGGTTACATCCGATTTAACTTTAATCCGGTCCGCCGAAGCATTGGCAATTTCCAATGCGGCCCTCAGAAGGATTCACTGCAACCAATGTGGCCCACCATGCAGGAAAGTTTTCCCACCCCTGCTTTAAGCCACCCTGAATATAATGATTCATCATTACAGTACGAAATAAAAGTAAATTTCGTGTTAAAATTCATATTTAAGAAAATCCTCCTGCTGAAATATCGCGCCTTGAAAAATCTCTTCGCCTGCCATATGTCTGCCTTAGACAGCTGATTGGTGGTTTATATAAGCCTCTTTCGTTATATTCCCCTTAGTTTGCGAATGTTCTCACTTGGTTTGAATGCAAATCTTCTAAGGCTAATAATAGCAGTGAGGTGTTTCTAAGTATTTCCGTGTCATCGCCATCACAGTTTGGGTGATTGTGCCGAGGAAAGTCTCTCGGAACGACCCCATCAGTGTCTTATAAGCCCCAACCTCAGGCGCCCCCTGCAGGAAGTCTTCTTTGAGGCACACAAGAAGGAGACAGGGAGATCCACTCTCTTTTTCCCTTCTCCCACGGATTCACTTCCATTCTCTATGACCTTATTCGGGGATACCGTACTTCCGGTATCACCAGTGCCCTGCTCTCGAAGGTATATCCACGTTTGCATATAAACCTCTCCTCTTTAAATGGCACTGACAGATATGTCGTGGAGGCAAGAAAGACGCCTTTAAACCCTTAAGGAACATAATATGAATCCGTACAACTAGCCCCCCTTTTTTTACTAACAAATTAGGAAAGTGTACAGCGTATCACAAACGGGCGCGTTTCGTGCAATAGAGTATTTGAAAGAAATGATCTACCTCAGTGGTTCCCAACCTTTTTCGGTCAACGTACCCCATGGGGTAAGTAAGTAAGGCCTTACGTACCCCTTCTCAATTTTTTTAGAGGACTTGAATTTTTCAGTTTACCATGTATACAGAAAAATACACAGGTAAAAGACTTCATGTGGAATATTTTCGGTTTCCTCGTGCCAAAATAAGGCAAGTAATTGTTGAGACATGTTACCAATTAATGCAGTTTATGAATTGAAACTCCTATATTTCAACAACCGTATTATAGTAAATATTGTGTATCTTAAGGGTGACTTTGAACTGCATTGTATTTTTGGATTGAAAATTAAAATATGCAATGAGCGCTAAGTTTTTTCTCGTATTGTATTGACATATTAGTTACATAACTTTAAATCCAATAAGTGATACTTCATTTTTCGATTATCTTTATAGGTATCAAAAATGGGCTGATGTTACTCAAAATCCAAATTTGAATGTGGGAGAAATGACGACTGCTTATCTCTGTGCCCGTTATTTCAATCAAAATCAGCTCAGACGGTTTAGAACCATATACATATTTTAAAAAGCCAATAACAAATCCAAATGCCTGAAAGAAAAATAATAATGAATTTAATAAGTTTTGGGGAGGAATAGAGGTAGGCAACAGAGGCATACCGATTTTCAAAGCTCTTTTGAGTTTTTGAACATATAACGTTTTTTATTTATCAAATATCTCACGTACCCCTTGATTTGGCTTCACGTACCCCAGATTGGGAACCCCTGATCTACCTGTATGTCAGGGAAATAGCGTTTTAAAGTTTTTTCTTCTTCATAAATAATCCATTTTCTTCCTATTTAAAAATATTGCATGCACACGTAAGGAAATTAAACGTCTGTTTTAGAGATTGTTTATGTTAGCAACAATGAAGAAGTAACCATGCAAGAAATTTTCTAAGTCAACTCGATATAGATATTCTTGTTTGATTTACTTGATAACGGCTACTCCGATGATAAAAATATATAGGAAAAGAAATACTCTAATTTACTAGTTCTACAAGTTTTATTTGAAAGATATTTTGATGTGACTAATACTTTACGAGATATGACGAAAATTTCATTTTTTGTCACCAGTAAAGCGGTACCCCTGATTGGTGTACGTGATTCATTTTTGTGATTTCTTATTACCTTTGATTGTAAGTCCTTAATATCAAATTTCATGGAAATCCGTTCCGTAGAAGCCGAGGACAAACTTGCGAACAGACGGACAGACAGACATACAGACGGACATACAGACGGACAGACCGACGACAATAGGCGCTCACGCTGTAAGCGAAACGCTCCTAAAAAGAAACAGCTACAGATCTCATGTTTATATAGAAAAGTAGGTTGTTCTTAGCAGATTTCCAGAGTTATAAGTTTATTCATTTCATTAAATTGCAATTGGGTTAAATACTGTCATTTTCTTTATGGCTTAAGGCTTATTTCTTCAGCAAGTGACTTTTCAGGGAAAAGTTTTTAAAAATTTTATTACTACAATTATTGAAGTCAGAAATATATTTTTTATACTAATATGTAAACACGGAGCCGATGAAAATGCAATAAAATTTCATTTTTTAAAGGCTTAGTAATTTAAATGGTTGAATGCTTTTAATTGGGAAACGTTAGGTGAAAGACAGATAGAAATAGATCGAGAGAAAGAGAGAGCATATCTCGTTATACACCGTAAAATGAAAAAAAAACGGGAAGAAATATGAAACACTATTATTGCGATTTTATAATATGATTCGATTTTTATCATATCAAAAAATAAATTAAGATATTATATTTCTAATATAATAATTTAATGATTTTAGTTATTTCCCTGTTACATCGAGATTGCAAACAATGCTGCAACGGTAATAAACGGCCGGGTTAGACTGGTAAGTAGTGTGCCTGCCTTCTAATCCAAAGGTCGCGGGTTCGAATCCCGCTTCGAGCATGGATGTTGTGATTCGTCTTGGGATTTTCCCCCTACATGCAGACAAGCCTAAAATTGGCTTTGCGGGGAATGCATCATTTAAAAAAAAAAAAAATATATATATATAAGCATAGTTTATATAACATTAGCTATATAAACTGTTATAGCATAACTGTTTAACGCTGGAACTTTTAACTATTTTTCAATGTTACGGGTTAACTTACATCCAGACACCTCATATTTGTACAAAACGTATTTATTAGCCTAAAATTGCATAATACATTGACTGATTGATAGTTTACGTTCGTTGTGATTCATCAAGAGAAAAGCCCGAAATAAACACTCCATGAATTATACATAAGTTAACAGAGTCGTAGCTGGAATATTCGACAGCTATGGCAGAATTTAATTAAGGACTTTCCAAAATAGCTGTGTAGAATATTATGCCGCATTTACCGCAATTAAGAGTTATTTCATTCCAATTTAAATATTGGAGCATCGACGAAATATTAATTTGAAGGAAAAGGAAGGGGGCCTTCAGCAAACGGCGACTGTGTCAAACAACACTTTCGCCACATTATAGTTACGGCGCTCTAAGTTACGACGATATTTCACGCTAAATTCAACCATAAAAATTGAAAATTAATTTGAAATCAATTTCAATTTTGATTTTGATGGATATAAAACCATTTCAAGTTAAAAATTCCTCCGGAATCACCATGAAGACTTTCAATTAATTTAGCTCATTTTAATTCGTGCATATTATATTAAAAGGCAATATTATTTATTTTTGCGGTTACCTTTCTCCTCTAAAAATCATGGCTCACAACGTCAAAGTCAATATTTCTGCTGAATTTCAGCTCTTTATTTCTCAACATTTGGCAAATCTCATGCCATTCAATTAAAGAACATTTTGCGAAGATGCAATGTTGGTGTCTATTACATCATATAAAAAATAACTTTACCTAAAAACTTCACCGAAGTTTTAGGAAAGCGCTGTACTTAATAATAAAATTTAAGCGGATATAGGAGATACCTGTGCTTTGTACTAGCAATAAGACAATAGTCGAACTGGCAAAGTCCTATTAATAAGTACAGACTCAACTTTATGGAATCGACCAAATATCATGGCAGAAATATTTATACTGCAAAAGGCTATTGCAAAATAATAATGCAATGTTTCTGTGACTGCGAACTGGGTGAGTATTATGCCTTTTTAAATGAGCAGACAAGTGAAAGTAAATAATACGTACGGTCTATATTAGCCAGCGACTTGGGTAACGTTGTAGGATATATGGAATCGCTGTTTCCAACAAGAGCAGGTCACGAACCTGGGCGGCTCTAAAAATGCTATTAAAAATCCACTTCTCCTTTCCTCGAACCTCGCGTTATTGTTGGTGGCGGAGAAAGTAATGCAATTACATCTGCGAAAAAAGCCATGAAACATTTGAAATCGTCTTCAGAACAAGGAAGCCTCATCTCCGAGGACGAGAGCGGACGTTTTGTGGACGAAAATTAAAAAAGAAAAAGAAAGCGGTCGAGTTTACAACAGAAAGCGGCGCTAAATGCAAGGGGAACCATCTCTCTTACTTGTTAGTCTAGATATGCCGCTTGTTTCATTTAATTCCTTCACCTCGGTCCCACTCCACTCGATCTTACTTTCCTCATTTTTTTTTCTTTTTCGAGAGAAAAACCGCGACTCCACGCCATATTGCAACCATCTCGACAATCTCATTGACCTCTCTCTGAACCTCGAGCGCTCATCTTCCTCAACTCTCTCGCGCCGTCGAATCATCGCCTCACCCAAAAAATAACCTTCCATTGCATCGAGCACGTTCTCTCTCCCTTTTCCTCTCTCCCCCTCCCTCCCCTCTCACCAATGTCCACCCCTCTCTCTCTCTCCGCCTTTCTCCCGTCGCGGGTCTCTCTCTTCCCCTCCCCCCCTCCTATTCCTCCTCTCTACCACCGACCTCGCATCACTCAGTCAATTCCCATGCCTCGCAGACAGGGGTGGCCCGAGGAATTTTGGCGTCCCAGGCGAGATAGCTCCCTCCGTAAATGCTTTTTGAGATATATTTAGAAGTACTTGTCAATTTATTCATCTCTATGTATAAAATACCGACAATGAAAAAATGCAAGCGATAACATCAAGATTACAGCCTGTTCCGCGTTATGAATTGGTATCCAATATTTATTAATGTATAGATAGTATATATGATCTATATAGCGCCCCCAAGACTTTGGCGCCCCGGGCAGCCGCCCCAACCTCGGTTCGGCCCTGCTCGCAGACCCACGAATCAATGACCCCTCGCTTTTTCCTTTGTCTTTAAGAAGCATTGGACCCGTTCCTCCTTATGAGGTCATTAAATTAAAGCAATGGATTTTTGGAGCGCGTGTTGTGCGTACTTGTGACAGACCTCTAAACGATGCCACGTCTTGTATATATTGCGATACTAACAGAATTTCCAGTTGAATTTCAACGGATTTAGTGAAGCTACTACAGAACAACATACAAACTCTTTAAAATATATAGTATATACTTTTTAAATTACAATTAGCTTTTCTTAACAATTAATCATATTTGCTTGTAACAATCCGTTTCCGAGCCTATTGCATTCAAATATAACGATAATTGTAATGTACACCAGAAACGTGAGCTTATTTACGTTAATAAACATTATAATGTAGAATATAACGATTTTACTTATAAAAAAAGTAAGATTCCATTATTCGATAGACGAAAGAAGGTTCAATTACTTTCATCAATCGTTATAAACGCTTCCTGAATAATATTCAGTATCTATTTACGTAGCTATCCATAAACATCGATCGTTTCGTTGCTTAAACAAAAGTGTGAAGCGAATAACGCTAAACTTTCGTTTATTTGTAAGGTTCATTGATGTTAATTGACTCGGAGGTAACAATGACGGCCGCCTTGGCAACGCCCGGGAGGGCTACGAAAAATCCACAAAATTTCGAAACAAATATCGTATTTCTGAAAACTTCGACTTCCTTTGCAGGAATAAGATAGTATAGAGTTTTATTCGTCGAATAGAGCAAAAACGAAAAAAATCGGTCCATATTTACGTATTTTAATGCTTGAAGGAAGAATACCTTGCAAGTCAAGAAATGGATTCATACGTGTTATCTTATGGAAAATGTTAATCCCCTATATTGGCAGCACCGATTAATCCCGGTTAATCAAACCTTGACCATTCACTAAGTTAGGATGTAAGGAAGAATCGTACCAAATTTGGTTATTCTAGCTTTATCTTTTAGGAGGAGTTCCATGAACAAACCAACAAACACACAGACACACACTTCATAATATATTATAGTAGATTAATGCCGGCACGATCATTATATGAATTAGCTTATTAGCAGCTAGGGGATGGTCTCCCTGGAAGCGAAAGTTAATCCATTCGAGAGCGTGGATCATCTCCTGTCAGGAAATACTCGCTGCCTCTTGAAAATCCTTATTGCAGTCACTTTAATTCAGCGAAGAATTCCGATGACTTGAATCAGCGCTGTAGCTTCTTTACCTATTCCCGCCACTCTCTAAACTTTCGAACTTTTTTCGTTTTTGAAGATGTGTTCCTCCCAATATCTAAATTGTGAAAACTCAGGCATGTTCGTTGTAATAATTATAATATATTTTGCATTGATTTCGTATTGCACGTGCATATTTGTAACTATTATTATTCTTTACCACGTTTATTATTTTTCTATTTCGTACTATTCACTTTGCGTTAAATATACGCCATTGAGGAAATACACGTATGTATGTACATCTACAATTCACCCTGCAAGCCAACTCGAAACTTAAAAAATCTGATGTGGCCAACACATGACTTTCTCCATATTTGGGGTATAGATATTTAAATTATTATGAATAATATTACGAGGCAAAATTATTATTTCGTATCGTAAAAGAAGACACGTCCTTGTTGCCGAAAATTACGTATATTTTGAATGTTTACAGAATTCACCGCTACATGGTGTTGGCGCTGTATACTGGTATTAAGATAAAGCGAAATATATCCGAAATGGATGGTTCTACGAAAATTAGTTTCAAACAAAACTTGGAGGAAATATTATTCTCTACAACTTTGATCCTTACGAAGATTACCAATAACGATGTTTTTAAGGAGATATTTAACGGAAACCGAAAAACCGGCTATTTATAAATAACTCCTAAACAATAACTCCTATAGAAAATTGTTTCAAATGAAAACGGTAGGAAATTACATTCTCTATAACTTTTGTTTAGAATTGTACATACAATAATGATGTTTTAACGAAGAAATATCGCAAAAACCGAATCGGGTTTCGAATAAACCTCGACTTCCGTTTATCCGTTATTGTCCAAAAACTAATCAGTTCTTTGTGCTCATGTTAAAGTGTCATAAATGAAGTTTGGTAACGATATGGCATGTACTTTTTGAGTTAGAGCGCCCACAATAACATACACACACCCACACACACAGACATCATTCCGAAAATAGTCTAAACGTGTTCTAGGGACCTCAAAACATGTATTTCCGTTGAAATCTCGAAGTCGATTTTTTTCATGAATACAATACTTTCCCATTACTACGTATGGAGAAAGTAAAAACGGAAAATAATCCGATTTGTAGAGCTTAAACCTGCAGAAATACTTAAATGAAAAAGAATATTTCTCGAGTCAACGAAAATTCCGCTTAAATGTGTTCAAGTTTGAAATTGTTGAGTTGAGTTTTGGAGGAAATAATAATAATAGAGCATTTTGCTGTTTGGTGCTCATATTTATAGCTCGTCGACAGCAAATTCTGGCAGTCAAGTTTTCCAGAAAATAAGCTACTATGCATTTTGCTGAATATTTAGTAGATTATGGTCTCTTTACTTTTCATGTTTCGGAATTTTTACAATATTAGCAACTTTATGCTACTACTTTGCACATTTGTCGGTAATTCTGGCACGTAGCCAAAGAATAACCTTGCTACCTTATTCTCAGGCATCGAGACTTTTCCCAGCCATTTTTTGCGCTCGTAAAAACGTGCATTAAAGGCGACGATTCTAAAATTCTAATTTTGTGAAACCTTGTAACGATCCCAAATCGTTGAAACTTTTACTTATATTCCTATTTGTATAGAAACACATGCGTTTTTTATATCACTGTCGGTACAGTCTAACGTACAATGAGGTTTTTAACTCTGATTGCTTCTGTTTTGTGGTCAAGTTTCCCTAAAGCGTTACTACACATACAGAAATAAACGAATAAATACCAAAATACGTTCGTATGTATAATTGGCTTTAGTGTACTTATGACGCAATAGTCCTTGTCGTAATCGTGCACACATCGCGCTCCCCAAAAATTCATCGCAGCACTACTTTCCCTGTTCTCGTCACTCTCCATTCTCCCTTTCTACAAAAGTCTTCTTTTCCTTCAGCCACCCGTGTCATGTCATCGGCGGAAGTAGACGCAAGATATCTGATTATTAGATGCGTCGTGGTAGAGAGTGGGAGGGGGAATAAGGCTCGACCATCACCTTTCCCTCTCGACCCGAATAATAAGCATACGCTCGGATAGGAGATCGAGATATCTAGGGATTCGATTCTTCTCCTTTTGCCTCTCCTGCTCGAACTCTCAGATGTAAAAAAAAACTGCCCTCAAATTTGGACGATCAGACCGACGCACGTCATGTAGGTATCCCTCTTCATCGCAGCAGTGCTACTGGGAAGCCTTTCGTCTCGAGTGGATTTCCCTTTTTGTAATCGCCGTCGGAAAGATATTTGGTCGTGGATATTGATGGAAATTTATGATCAGCCTGTGGCCTTCGATTCGTGTGCGGCTTATAATTATCCCCTCCGGATAGTTTCTGGACTTCTCACTTTCGGTGGCGCTAATGCATTCCCTGCTTCACGAAAGAATTTCACTTCACAAATTTGTTGCGGAATACGCATTTATTGTCCGTGGAACCTTCCATTATTTGCAATAACAGGGTTCAAATGCTTAAGAACACTTGAAACCTAAGTTCAATCGTCAAAGATATTTATTCGGATTCCAGCGATGTTTCGAAGTTTTACTGAAGAATAGCAATCATGCTTTTCACTTATTTTCGTCCCCAAGTTTCGTCTCCCGTTAAGTTGTCGCTTAACTAAGGTTTACATTTTAGCACTTTTAATTATAATTTTAGACTTCATTCATCCCCAACCGTCCTTTTTGACGGACATTTACTCTAATTAGGTGGTTTACGAAATTTTCAAAGGGATCGCCAAATATGTCCTTTATGGAGGATTTTCGCTTATGTAGTTCTAGTTTGAAGGAATGTCACTCGATGGATTATAAGCAATAGAAATACTATTCTGCCTCTTCGGATGACTAAAAATAATAAATGAATGCACTGCACATACACAGTATTTATGCATTTTTTATTTATAAAATCAACACCTTCTTCCTATTCAAAATGGGTTGAAAATATCATTAATTTTTGAAAGCATACAAATCTTTAAAAAAGGCTATTAATAACCAGGAAAAATGCGCATTACATATAATTCATATTGAAGTATGATTTTTATAAATTGCGACTGAATGATTGACTGTTCAATGGTATAAATGATAGCTGACCTTATTTCAACGAAATGCTTTTACTTAAGTCTACTGAGGAGTAAGATTTGAACTTTTGTCATCATTATTAAGGTAGTGAATAATAAATAACCTTGAACAAATGATCCGGAACAAATCTGGCACTATGTAATTTTCCAATTTCACTATCCATGTGATACGTAAATAGTGACAGTAGAAAATTACAGTGTCAGATTTTTTCCGGACCATGGAAATATTCCGCAAAGTTGCGCCAAAAACGGTTAAATTTATAATTTTAAGGATGATAAAGCAGGCCAAATCAACAGGTAGGTCTTCTCAGAATATATTTAGAAGAGAGTTCGCGAAAAAATAATTTAAAAGGGGATTCGCGATGCGATCAAGTGTAAAAGCGGAAAGAGTAAATTTGTTATAGTCATAAAAAGTGGAACTACTAATCAGCCGTTTTCAGTGGTGATTTTCCGACAACAGATTCAAAATGGTTGAGTAGAAGTTTTACGGTTTTGAAGGGTATATATTTAGAAAAGTTATTATAAAAGACTGAAATTCGAATTTCTTTTTTGTAAGTTAATCAAAATGTTAAAACGCAACTTTAGTAAGCATTTTGAAATATACTGAATGCCATAGAATAAAACGTGTTGAACGAATTCAATTGAAATACATCCAAGCAGATATAATATTTATTCGGAGAACATTTTTAGCAGAATGACATTTTAAAAGTGGTATTTTCTAGATATCCTTTGCCAACTGACTATATTTAGCAAATCATACAATTTACGCCAATAAATAATCATTCAAAGTGACCTGAAATTTATTGACAAGATATGGAAACGGTTTTTGTGGAAGGAAAACTCAAGTATGATATATTGTGAAAAGTAAAAGAAGAAAGATACCTCGGAAGATGAATTGCAATCGCGTTCACGGAAGTGTTACGGACCGTTTCTTTTTTTAGCACAAAGGGTCAGTCGAACAAAGCGGCGATGTGTGTGTTAGAGGTTGAGTCCGGAAGAGACCACACGGAAATCTCTTTGGTCAGTGGATTTCGGAATAGGAAATAAGCCCATCCTTTAAAAAACCAAATAAGGAGATCGGCGATATTTAGTGCGTTGGGGTGAGTTATTTTTTGGCTTGGTTGTTGACCTCCATCGAGGCCTCGGTCACTGGATCGCTTTCCACACGTTGTGGCGGGCCGTCATCATAACAACTCTGCCAACAACCGTGGTGGCAGGAGCCAAAAGGGAGATCATTGGCCCTTCGAGGAAGGGTTTGTTAGTGGTCGTTGGCGGGACGGAGGGATGAAAAGCTAAAGGGAGAAAGAGGGATGAGAGAGAGAAAGAAGGATAAAAAAGATAGGCAAAGGACGTTGGCCCCTTCTGAATTCGTGACAACCTTTTTGGCTTTTGTCGGAGACTTTAACGGTCGATACATGGTAAAGCGCATTTCATCTATTCTTATAAAGATTCAGCGCCGCCTAGGATTAAGTAGGTTTGAAATATTGTTCCTTTATCCAGATTCCTCCTAGCCGAAGCGAAATGGGATCAGTGTGCATCTCAACATTTTAATTTTGTCTCGACACAAAAAAGGATGACTACAATGCGCAGAATCAAAAGGACTAGTATAATTTTTTAAAAATAAGTATATTATGCAGTTGTGCTTGTTGATAATGTGTTTAAAGCTAAGCTTTGATGTCTATACAAATCATCTTCGATTTTTAGAACGAAGAATGTAGTCATGCAGCAGTTATTGGCGGAGATTTTTTATTCTCAAAATTAAAAATGTTTATTTAAATGTTGTTATAGCAGCACCGTTTAAGTTATATTCAATGTCTTTTATCTCCTAAGGTTGTCACTTAATTTCTACGTCATTATTATCCCCTCATAGCTATTTATTTATTCTACATATATTTTATTTTAAACGATGTCTAATCTATTTCTATGTTGGGCATCCCCTTTTGTTATTATGTGTATTATTAAATAAGGACGCTTATGACGTTTAGTGTTGCTGTGGAGTTATTTCCCACGAAGATTTCTACTATAGCTAGGTTACGTTCTCTTTCTTTACGTTCTTCCCATCAATTGTGTTCTTAGACTCCTCATTAGTTTTAAATCTCCTTATCAAGCCTCTCTCACTGTTATTTCTATGAAACCTTTGAAACAAGAACTTTTATTTCTCTATCATCTTAATATATAATTTAGTGTGTTTGTATGTATGCCCGTTTATAACTTAAGAACCAAAAGTTCCACAACTTTCAAACTTTGCAGATGATTTTATATCATCCCTGAAAAGATTTTAGGCAACATTGTTTCCCCCACCTCCCCCCTATAATCCCCCACTCTCCTGGGAATTTTTTTAAATTTTCATATTTTTTCAATTTTTTTACTAAAGTCGTACATTATCCCTTCTACAATGTGTATACAAAATTTGGATGGCCTATATCTCCCCGTTCCCCCATAATTTTGATTTAAAGTTACCCAATCCTTAGACAACGCCGGGTACTGCAGCTAGTTCAAATATTTTGAAATAACACCATGGCATATCTTTTCATCGCTCATCTTCGTTATATAAACTTACCAAACTATTTTTAGCACAAACTCCGGGACGTTTCCTTAATTGCTCCATGTCATCGTTTTCTTAATCTTCTTTTTCAATTGTTAATTCTATTTTGTTTGTGGTCTTTAATCGGCTTTTTTATTACTTCTTTCCATTACAATTTTCGTTTGGAACTATCCAAATTAAGTCTGTAACTTCCGAGTTTTCCATATTGAATTTTATCTTTATTTAAACGATGCGCATCGTGCGCTACAGAATACGATTCCTTCTAGAGTGAAAGTGGATGCCTTTGCCCCCGGTTAACTTCTCCGAATCGAGACCCACATAAAGAGAACGTGACGTGCAACGAATATCGAAGTTAACCTGTCGAATTCAACTCCACCCCAGTGCTCGTCTGCAGAGGGAAGAGGTCAAATCGCGCTATACTTCTTTTCTTCAAGAGTTTTTTTTCCATACGCCCTCTTTTTCTCCAACAGTATCTCCCTGGCCTCTTGTAATACTTTCTGTTCCTGGTGGTTCTTTATCATTCGTTTTCTCGGCGAAGGAAAGAGGCGTCGATTCTCTTCACCGACGGAATCTTCCGAACTTTAATCGGCGGAGAAAAGATACCCAAGCGGTATTTTAGTAGCCCCCGGCATATCTTCGAGAACTTTCTATGGATCCGATGATTGCCTTATGAATCTTCTACTTTCTTTCGCTCTCTTCGAGCCGAGCTTACTTTGTTTACTGCCTATCGCTCGTGCCTCAAGTCACGGGTGGCGTTTCATCCCTCATGATTGTCGCACTGTTTGTTTGGAAGCATACCTTCGGATTAATTTCTCATTATCTTCGTATGTATTTGTGGGAGGTATATGTGATCCATTTTATTGTGGATTATTGGATATGATTCGCTGTGGGAATTGCTATTCTATTGTTTGAGTTGTTAATCGCGGAGATTCCTGAGTGTATACGTATATCGTCATAATTAGAACTAATACTAAATAAGAATGGGAGGCACTTCTGTTATCTCGTGGTATTTAAGAGAGTTTCCAATCGGGAAGGTATTATTTCAATTTTTATTATTTTGAAAGTGCTTAAAGTTTACGTTGCGGTTCTTAGAATTCGTGCTCTTGTAGTCATGATTGATTCTAATCGCTTGATTCACTTGATTACGACACCTTCCTCCTGGAAGTTCGGCGTGAGAAGGAGAAATTGCCACTTTAACTTCATAATCTCGGTCATGACACATTAATTTTGTTCTGAAAAAGGATCATCGTGTCTTCTTTATTATTTGATTGACACAACTAACCCGTTTCGCTGTACTGAGCCGTGACTCTTCTGCCAAGAAGTGGAATAAAAAATTCCAAGCTGCATATAAAATGGGAAAGTGAAAGTTTCATTCACGGGAACATTATAACTAGTCATTATTTTCTAAAACAGAAATTTTATTGCAGCAGCAAAAGATTCCATAGGAGAAAATTGCTTGGGATTACCGCTCATCAGCTATTATATCAAAACTTTTTTCTACTTCTTAGTTTCAATTAGGAAGTTCCAGTATTTCTAAAAATTTGCGTATTTGCAGTTTTCCTTTTTTAACCATTTTTTATTCGACGAAATTTACTGCATCTTCAGCTAATTAAAAAAAACATAGCCTCAATTCAGCCATGGTTATAGATAAAATTATCTGCGTAACTGGATAAATTGCTGATTAATCTGGTTTTATTAAAAAGGCCTGACTGGATTAAACTATTTCAGGAACTTAATATTTATATCAAACAACTTACACCAGATTTGAAATGTTTCTACGGTAAATTTTTTAACGCCTATCGCAAAATTAATATTTTATACTTTTTTATTTTTATTATATGTGATATTAACCTGTAAATAGACATTTTGAACAAATGTTTCTAATCGATTTACCATTCGAATTCAAATTATTATTCTTTGAAATTGTTTTAACGATTTAGCATTAAGGTTTTTAAAGATTATCACTGAAATATTTCTAAAATATACCCTTGGGAAATTCTTGCCAAATTTTCAATAATGTTTTACCGATTGAATCAATGCTTTTAAGCGTAAAAGCAATAGAACACTGACAGCCGTAATTAACATATTGTATTTTTCGCATCCGAGCTCATCTATGTTAAAACGAAGAGATATTGCTTAAAATTTGTCCATTTGAAATTGTTTTGCTTTCCCAAGAATTTCGCATTATCAGCGGTCGTCTGCATTTATTTTTTCGGATTTGCAGACCTAAAAAAATATAGGTACTGTATCAAATAAATATTGCCATGCTTTTTCATGTATTATACTGTATTCATCGAAAGAATACTATTAATTTTAAACGGTAATCCTACCTGCCTTAAAAACATTGTAAGCAATGATATTTCTTCAAACGGAAAGTTTCCTTGGATCAGGATCAGGATCAGGTCCTAGATTTTCTATAACGCACTTCTACGCGTTCACACTTTTCATACACGCATCAAATGCAATGGAATCGCATTCTCACTCGAAATCATTTCTATAGACAACTCGACTAAAATTGAAAAGTTCTTCGACCTCTATCCATGGCTATCACCGCAGAGACTCCATTTCGCAATGAGAAAATGAGATATGACGTTCAATTCGATGCAATGGGATACACAAACATTTTTGAGCGCGAATTCCGAAAAATAAAAACATTTCAGTTCAGTTCTTGCACTATCCGTTCCACCGATATTTTAACACGCGTGACGGTGAATCACGGGTCCAGCCAAGAGAATCACTTTGGACGGAAACCACAAACCCCAAGGAAGAGGAGAATGAGCTTAGAAATGGTGAGAGTTTTGGTCGGAGTTGAAGACGAGGAGAGAGTGAGCGCGAGTCGAAGGGGAGAGAGAGAGAGAGAGTCTTGAAGAGGGGCGAGAGGGAGGAAAGAGGGGGAGGTCATTCGAAAGGGACGGAGGCGTGGAGGCGGATTCCCTTTGAATCGTCGGTAGGTCACTGGGTAATGGGAGAAAGGGAAGGAGGAGAGAGTATGAGGCTTAAAAGCATTAGGGCAGAAGTCTACTACTAGATAACTCTAACTTATTACCTTTCCGCTAACGGCGTCTTATCTTTCGTCCGTTCGAGTTCTCACACTCGGGAGAGGGAAGTCTAAATGGAAACTCTTATTATCGGTCGAGCATTCGGTTCGAATGAATCTTAAGGCTTTATCGCCGAGACCGCTTTGGCAATTTATCCCTTTCACACATACACGGAGGCAAAAAGTTTGGATTTTTAAGTCAGAAGTTTGTATTTTTGAAAGATGTTTACCATAACACAAAGACAAATGGTTTTCGGTATATTGATGTTATCATGTGACGAATTAAAGCAGTACGACTACAGATATTTTTAGATTTTAAGTGTAATATATATTTATCAGATGTTTTCTTTGCTGAAGATAGGTGAAATTAAAATATTCTAAATCATATTTAATTATAACAACTCTTATAGATGTTTAAATAGTAAGCAATAGCAAATACTCGCTGTTTGTTTGTTTTTTACCGAAGAAGTCTATACCGAATTCTTATTGAAACCTAGCTTCGATAACACAAAATAATCCAATGAAATGTTTTTCAGCTTACTCTTGTCAAGGAAAGCCATCTTTTAGAAAGGTGGCGTAATTTCCTTTCTTTGAACCCTATTTTCAAAGCTGCTAGCTAAGCACCATTCAATAGATAAAATGTTACTGAAAATATTATTGTGCGTACCATTACTAGTGATTATTGGAGTATTACTATAGTTTGCTTCTCGTATTACATATTATCATTTAAAGCGCCGATTTGAAGAGATTTTTCAGCGAAAACGTACAACATATCAATTTTTAGCAATAATTACAGAAAATACATACGAAGAGTCATTTTATGCGGATATGCATAACACTAAAAAACAATAATGAAAGACGAATTAATATTATACTTCTTTATTTAGACCAGTGGTTCGGAACCCATGGTAAATGCCAAATATTGGAACGCGAAGAAGTTTTATGCGGTACGTTAATTCACTTAATATTAACAAAAATATATATTGCAAAGATAATTTTACTTTGGGTTTAATTTAGTTCCATCCTGTAACTTTCTCCTATCTTCTTGTATAAAAAAGTAACACTCGTAGAAGCTTGAGATAAAATGAAATAAATGGAGGCACGTTTGAGACGGTCACTAATTTCGAATATTCTTAAAGAGTGTCACTCGAAAAGAAACATTTACCGAGCCCTGATTTAGACTCTTCCTGGACGTGGAAGCGACTGACTGAGATTATACATTTGTCCTCCTGTCGTAAGAAAACCTAAAACAACTGTATTATTATGAGCATTTATATTGCTGAGTAAATCCGAATTTTTAATATGTTAAGCTTGAACGATCACTATGCTCGTAAATAGATTCGAGGCATTCACTTCCTCAAATTGACTCTAGGATGACACTGGTGCATCGTTTAGGTAAACAATTTTCTGCAAAATCATTACAGGTCTCGATCTGGAGCGAAGAAAGTAACTCAAGAGGGATATAATGCCGTTGTAAGTAAGATTTACAGGTGCGATAGAGATCTAGGGCGGCGTAGAATCGTCGGATGGGAAAGGTAGGCGAGAATAGGATCTAGTTGAGCGGTGAAAGGAGAAAGGTTTTAGATTCGAGAAGAGTGGCGAATTTATTTTTCCTGGAAGGAAGAAGAAAAACCGAAAATATATTCCAAGCGCATTGTGTAAAGTACTTGGATTTACTGCTTTTCCAATCACTTTCCACTTCCAAGATATTTCTCCTGGTCTTCAGATGTTCTTACACCCGAGTGCCGAAAAAGATTGAATCAAGAGAAGTTAGAAACAGCATTTACATTATTCTGACTCATTAATTCAAATTCAGTAGCGTAAATAATCAGCAACATTTTATCTGATAATTAACGTTTAATCAGAAGTATTAAGTGGAATTAAATGTATAATAAAACTTTTGATTTACATGTCATGGCATTCTATGACAACATCATAAATAACTTCTTTGTTTTCACGGGTGAAGCTTTCGTACTTTGTTTAAAGTGCGAGTGAATAAAATGGAGATTTGTGTTAGAATAATTACGTAACAGAAACAATTTGTGGGATTTAATTTTTTTAAAAATACAGGCGCTTGACCAAACTGGAAGATATGTCCTAGTGAAATAACTTGGAGAAGTTTTGACAGTGTTTCTTCGAACAAGATGAGGCAATAAAGACACTATTCAATCGGTCATTTCTGCTGCAAGAGAAGGAGAGACGATGAATGCTGTTGTATTTCCCTAGATTATTATGAAGTCTTTTTATTTCTTATTAACTTTATCGTAGAATCCATGTTAACTATTAAAATAAACGCCAAACGGTGAGATCGGTGTTACAAAAGTTTATATAGCTCCATATAACCGTGCAAAGAGTTATATATACTTTTGTAAACGTCAAAAATTATTTTTTAAATATAAGGAAATATCTTAGGTCTTGCCCTTTATTTCTCACAAACAGTTTAGAAGACTCGATTTCAAAGGTCTGTCTTGTAAGAACGCAACTGCCGCTCTATGTGCAGTAATAGTAATTTTAGTGGAATTTACTCCTCGTTATCCGTATTTTATATTTAACATTTGATTTTTTAATATTAGCAAAGAAAAATAATTTGGAAAATTTTCCAAATAATACGGATTATAGCGCGTTAAATATGGTATTCAACAAAATATTCGATAGAATTTTTCCGATTAATCTCTTTATTTCGTAGGAACGTAATTTATTAAACCACTGTCAAATTTCACAAGTACTTTTTAATTACGTCTTGCATTAAAACGTGTTCACTGTGTTTATGAGTTCATACAGTTCACCGGTTGCTGAAAATGAATTTAAAAGTATCCCTTGGCTAAGGAGAGAGCGTAATTTTCGTCAAAAGGGTAAAACTATCATTGTAACCTGAAACGAAATTCCAACCTCTCTCATATGTCTGCACAGAAGGCGTTGTGACGCCGAGTATCCATGGAGACGCCAGGCTCGCTCAGAGTGCAGTGGAATGGTGAAAGGCGACAGAGCGAGAGGCATATTATTAGGAACGAGGTAAACGGAGGAGGGAGAGGTCACCGCCTTTTAAACTGGACAAGTGCACTGGACGATCGCACTATCCTAATCTACGCACGCAACTGCCATTCTCTCCATTATGCTCCTAATATTGTGACGAGGAAGATGAGGATTCAGACGCGTGAGTCGATTGGTCGTAGAAAAATAAAGCAGGTGCAGCGGTGGCAGGAGGTGAAAGGGAGGGAAGATGGGGCGAGGGGAGCCTCCCCTCCTCCCTGGGGGCAACTAAACCGATCTATCTACTCGTGTGATGTTTCTCAAGAGCGGGTTATAGTAAGGGAGGAGAGGAAGAAGACGAGTGACCTTGGATGGAGTTAAGGTCCGGAGAAAGGAAACGATGCGTGAAGCTGCGACAGCCAGTAACATGGACACGTGAAGAATATTATCTGACCAATCTTTGGCGATATGAAACGATGAGTTTCGAAGGTGCGACAAATTGAATTTTCGGCTGTAAGAATCATTATTTCACGAAGTTCTCCTATTGCCGCCGGAAAATTAACTTTTCCATACTGGTTAAGTATACGAATTTCGATGTTGATAGTATTATTGTTTCCCGGTGTGGAAGGTAAGGTGTACTCTAGGCAAGACAGACTCTAGGGTACGCCTTACCTAGGTACCACGTACTTTAGAGTACATCGTACCTGGCGGTAGCGTGTACTCTAGAGTTCGGCATGCCTAAACACAAGCCCAGGCATAGCGTACTCTGGCAGGGGATTTGGACTCTTGGAGTCAACGCTACCTGAGACCCTAAGTAGGTAAGATGTACTACTCTATGTTTAAATAAATTTTTAATTGTCATATATTGATGTACATATCATACCATACATGTTGACTGCCAATTTGCAATTACGTATTGACAATTTCGTCAGTATATTTATGGAAAATCACAGCATAGACCCTGAAGCATTTTCTTACTAACATTTTGGATTCAAATGAAATTGGATGATTGAATGAATAGAACACCACTGATTGGAATTGCTCAACTGATACTTAATTCGATTAAATGTTACTTTTAAAATAGGTAAGAAAAATAGTTTCATTCCAAACATATAGGCTAAATCATTCAATCAAATTTAAATGATTGGAATTGCTCAACTGATACTTAATTCGATTAAATGTTACTTTTAAAATAGGTAAGAAAAATACTTTCATTCCAAACATATAGGCTAAATCATGCAATCAAATTTAAATGACTTTTAAATTCTCTGGTATATAAATCATGGTATGCGGAAGATTCAACACTATCAACCCACCGCCAGAAAATTTGCCACCAGCAATTCACCGCCGCGAAAAATTCACCTCCGAGTGAAACTAATAGAATTTTATGGATTATCTATAACATATATGGACGCTTCTTATGTATAGGATACAGGAGGACATAAATGTTTTGGTACTTCTAGATGTGCTAGAAATCTGAAAGCGATGGCCGAAACAGGGGATGACTAATAGCAACGCTCAGAGTTAAAAGCCCATAAAAAACCCAACGGTACTTATGAAAAGGGAAAAAACTTAATCCTTAAACTTTTTAACTTTCACCTAAAGATTTTAGTTTAATTTATAAATAGCAATTATACCCGGTGTAACTCGTGTTCTTAAATCAATGCAAAAAATCGGTACAACATATGTTCCGACGGTGACTCGTGGTAAATGCAAGTGGACTGTATAATTTAATAAGGCTAAACATAGGTGGAACAATCTCCAGATTTATACTATTTCTTCGACACAATTAAGGGGTGAAAAACAGACTTTCAAAAAAACAGAACACTTGAAATGTAAGTAATTAAGATGCGTATTTTTTCCAGACGCGTTGTAATTTATATGCAGCATGGGAGGAACAACTTCCTTCTCCTTTATTCTGCATCTAATATTCTTCTCCTTCTAATCTTGAGACTCGGATTGTCTCAGCTGTTCAATGCCTATTTATCGTATGTAACCCTCCTTTTTTCTCAGAACGTTTAACTTTAAAACATAAGAGAAGGAATAATTTTTCATGTGAGTGTAAAAATTTTTGTCAACATTAAATCTAACATATATTCGCGGACAATAAGAAAACACTTGTTTTTATTATTAATAAACTGATATACTAGATTTATTTTTCATTAATTACAGTGCGGTTTTGATAATTTTATTGGTTACGTATTTTCTTTCGTCGTCCGTTTCGATACAGTAACTTCGTCCAATGCAAGACCATTCTTATTTCAAATGCCTTCTTTGCCGAGAAAATAATTTCGAATTTTTTGGAAGTGTTTTCGTAAGTAACCAGGATTACTGTAAAAGACGTTAATCCTAACTTATTAATTAATTAAGCATGTAATTCACTTGTCCGTTTGAGTTATAGAATACGACGTTAAGACTCTCAAATATCAAAATTTTAAACAAATATTAACAAATTTTAATTAAGAATTAATTAGTCACATTTTAGTATTATGAAGTGTAACATTTTTGAGACCTCCTTCATCGTAATGAATTTCACGAAATTTGAATTATTACAACTGATTTTAGTTTAAATTTAAAAAGAGGGGGGTCGGGGGTTCAATAATGCACTGGGTTTTTATTTCAAATCAATGCGACAGCAATATCCACTTTTCATATCTACTCATTAGTTAAACGGTTAACCTTTAACTAATTTTTGGAATATCGGACAAGTCCTCATTACCGCCAGATTGCCGCACCAAGTCAGCTGAGAGTTCAAAACAGTATTCCTATATCTTTTTCTGACCATAATATAATCAATCTGATCCTTTGTATGCCTCCTACTTTTCCACGTACATCTGCTGCGATGCCTAAACCAATTATTTGCCATCGCTATCCTGTTCCTTTTTATGAAAATCTGACTGAGATAACCTTACATACTTCCATCGCTACCGGACGCGGCACTTGCTTTACTTTAAGAAAAACGGGTTAAAACTATTTTTTTTATCGGGAGTTATTTATAATAAATCTAAAATACTTATTAATGAAATGCTTTAAAAGCATCCCATTTACACGATTTAAAAAACATTTTCTTCATAAATAATAGCGCCATCTAAAACTGCGTTCAACATAAAACTTTTTAATAAGACACTTCAACGTGAATTACAAGCATGATTTTTTTGGTGCTTACGTATCAACGGAGAGCCTAACAATATGTAAGTACCGATTGGTTTCTAACAAGATATATGTTAAGTTAAGTTTATTTATCACAAACAGGATTACATATGACATAATAAAAGAAACATAAGAAATTAAAAACACTCACATACAAGAGAAAAACAATAAAGAAAAATAATTACACTAAATATGAAATATTAGTGATAACAACACAATATTTTACAAATCTTTGTTTTAAAATTGTTTAAAGAATCACAAAATATATCAAGACTTTGATCCAAGTTCATACACTTGTTTAATGTCCTCATTGCTCGTAGAATAGGAGAGAATTTGTGCACATCTACACGGGTAATAGGGAGAGCAAAGAGGGGTGTGTGTGTCTTGATCTTCTTTCCGGAGTAGCAAAGCTGACATTGGGAAGGAGATCCGGGACATCCAGTAACCCACGCAACAACTTAAACAACTGAATGCAATCTATTGCCGTACGCCTTACTTGTAAAGACACAAAACCGGATTGTTTGCACAAAACCAAATACTGATTACTATGATAGATTTTTCCCTGCTTAAAGCAGAGCCATTTTTTAGGCGCTTTTGAGGTGATTCAAGTTTATTAATTTTCACCTTATGATGCGGATTCCAAATGAAGGATCCGTATTCAAGAATGGGTCTTACTAACATACTAAATAAGGAAACAGTAGTAGCAATTGAATTGAAACGGGTATTTCTTTTGATAAACCCAAGAATCTTGAAAGCCTTGTTAATAATGGTATTAATATGAATATCAAAAGATAAATTAGATTGTAACATAATTCCCAAGTCAGAAATTTGGTTCACAGTTTCTAGTTCAACATTATTCAATTTATATGAAAATACCATAGGACAGTGATGGCGAACCTATGGCGCGCGTGCCATAAGTGGCACGCAAGACGATTTTGGTTGGCACGCCAACGAAAGGCGTAAACCATACAAAGCATTTATCGTACTGATTTAACGCCGCAAAAACATTGGTTTTATTTAGTTAACTGTTGTAAACGTTAGTTTTACGGTTACGATCTTATTTATTGATCTCGAATTTAATTTAGTTGGCACCCAAGAAAAATCAAAGACTTTTTTGGCACGCGAGGCGGAAAAGATTCGACAATTTCGGTAATGTTGGCACGCGGACTATAGAAGGTTTGCCATCACTGCCATAGGATGTTTCTTTAAAGTAAAGGAATTTTTTTTACATTTTTTAATTTTCGGAAATAAATTCCAATGTTGACACCAAGTATAAAAGTTGTTCAGGTCGTTCTGAAGTCTAATACAGTCCTCCAACGCAGTAATGATTGGTAAATTTTTAAGTCTTCAGCATATAATAGGTATCTCGAATTCTGAAAAACAGAGGGTAAATCATTTATAAATATGTTAAATAATAACGGGCTCAAAATGGACCCTTGAGGTACACCAGATGAAATAGTGGAGTATTGAGTCAATGACCCACCAATCGATACTGCTTGAGATCTGTTACTTAAGTAAGATTTCAACAAAAAGTATAGTTGACCAGATACACCCATACAACTAAGCTTCTTACATAGAAGCGAATGATCTATTGAATCAAATGCCTTTGAAAAATCTAAATACAAAGCATCAGTTTGACCAGCCATATTAACTGAATTGCTTATTTCATGAACATAAGTCGCAAGATTAGAGATGGTGGACCTATTCCGTATAAAACCATGCTGGTATTGACTAAATTTATCCTTAGTATACAGATGGATTATATCTCCCTTGAGTGCTACGCCGCTAATGGAGAGGATATTGGCGAGCATTCGGCTAGCTTTGTTTTTATTTTAGTTATCGTCTCCGGGCGCTACGGCGCCCTTCGCCTTGCTGAAACCAAACTATCCCTCCCCGTTGTCCGGTGATCGGGTTTGTAAATGTCGCGACAGGCCGATCAGTCGAGACGCTTTTGACACCATTTTAGATGAAATTGGTAAATATTGGCCACCAGAAATTAAAATGTGATTGTTTTTTTCAATTGTTATCTATAACAAATCATTTAAATGTTAATTGGTTTCTTTTAATGTTTCTCTTAAAAATTAAAACATAATTTAAATGGTATTTGTTCCGTATTTCTATTTTTAAGTTGGGCTCCCCGTTAATACGTAAGTACCTTTTTTTTAATTAAGAGTTTTTACTATTTTTGATTTTTTGGAATATAACTACGACGTTAAATTCAGCAGTATAAGGCGTACTCTTTTTTCGGTTACATATTTCTTTAAATATATATTTTGTGTACTTTCGTTATTAGATGATGGTGCAATCTCAAAATCTCTACGCGTGCCAACTAAAACATCTTCGCGTGCCACCCAGTGGCACGCGTGGCATAGGTTGCCGACCCCTGGTCTGGCCCCTACACGTTGACCTTCTAGCATGCGTGAAACAACCGTAATCAGGTGCTCCAACACTTGTTTAAGATTGGTCTACTTTTTATTTAGAGGCATATTATCTCAAGTGCAGCGTAATTATTCAACCCTGCTAAAAATTCTGTAGAAATTCATTTTAAAAAATTCCTTAGATAATTGTAAGGAATTCCTTAGAATTATCTAAAGAATTTTTAAAAATGAATTTCTACAGAATTTTCTATCAGGGCACTCATTCACTTTTTATCCCTCTATTCTCTCTTTCCCGCCCTACGCATTAGTACAGTTCCCCCTCTCCGTTAGAATTATGTTTACTTTTGCTCAGTGGAGTAATTTCATTATTGTAAAATATATAATAATTACCTTTTGATGTAATAATAATTATTCCTTTGAGAAAATGTAAATATACTTCTTCACAGTACCGAATCAATGAAGTACATTATGCAATTACAATAAAAAAATTATTATTTACATAAAATACATATTAAGAACATTATGACCGTTATACAGATATATTAACATTACTTCTCCAAAATTACATATTTTTTAATTTAAGGGATGAATGTTTGCATTTTTCTTACATCCACTGTTGACACCTTCTTCTGTATGTACGAAATGGTTTCTGAATCGTGTCAGTGAATATAATGTACATACTGCCATGAAAAATGAGACAGCAGACAGGAAATTCTATTTAAGTGACAGTCTTTGTGATAATAAGAAATTACAGCATTATCGTAATTTATTTCCTTGTATAAAAAATTGCTACACTAAAGGTATTGTAAATAATATATTAGTTGTAGGTTTAGGTAGTAATTCCAAGGCTACTCGTAATGACAGCTATCTAATTGTAAGTATGAATGGTAATATGGTAATGAAAGTTTTGTGTATTTCTGAGTGTAATGATAAGAGATTCTGCAATGTTAATAGGGCATGAGTGGACAACACATGTAGCATTTCCTAATGTTCCACATATTTTTAATTTGGTGCACAGGGAAGATGAATTATGCTCAATTTATGTTGAAGGAAATTATTTAGAGAAATGTCTATTAATAGAATGTAATTCTCTATTTATGTTACAAAAATGTCAAAGCAATTAGAATCAGAATGAAATAAAACATACGCTACAGTTCCATGCAATTCACAATTTATTAAAAACCCCTACATTACAAGGCTAATTTTGTTTTATTTTGTTACTAACATTTGAGTCTAGTGTTGTTAACGAGGTTTTTATCAAATGATGTGTGTTGCACTTAATGTCATAGTTATTAATAACTATGCCATTAAGAATAATAGCGTTCTTAATGAGCTGTTATTATCCTTTATATATATAATTCCGGAGTTTTTTAGAAACACCTCAGTAACAATGATATTTTAGTGTAGATAAACCTTATCAAAATTCGCTGAAATTTACTGCATATTCCTTACAATGGGTAGTTTAAATATTACCATATTCAATACTGAATACCCTAGTATCATGATATGTGCACATATGTGATACCATATATTTCCCTGAGATTTCCTTAGAAGGAAGTCTCTTAAAACTTACTGCGGAAAAGTCGAATTTTTATGGGATTTGGATTTAAAATTCTGTACATTTCCCGTAGATGAGTATTATAAAGAAAGTTTTCTACATTAGATATTTTATATGGAATTTAGATTTTGTATTCTGTACATTTTCCTTAGAAATACCTCTCTAAGAAATCCAGTTCGTATTTTGAAGAAAATCGGATATGATATTCTGTGTTTTCCTTAGAAACAAGAGTTTTCTGCAGAACACTGCAAACCGTTCTGTAAAATTCCTTAGAGTTCCATAGGTTCTGCAGAATAATTATAAGGAATTATTGACTCTGAAAAATTCCTTAGAGTTCCTTAAGTTCTAAGGAATTTTCTTAAGGAATTTCTACAGAATTTTTTAGCATTTTAAAATGTCGCTCATAACAACTGCATGTAGCAGATGTGGCAAGTTTTTTCATTCCGGTCATAAAATTCGTCAAATAACTAGTTACATCATAACTGGTTCAAAAGCTTTGCCTTTCAGCAGCCTGTACACCAAATCCGTCTAGATAAGCTTTTGAAAGGCATTTTTGATTGTAATTTATTTGTTACCTATGAAAGTTAGTGTTGTTTGTTTAAAAAAAGATATATCATAAAATCGCATGCAGTTTTTGTGGGGCGATAGGACGCATAGGGCTGCCTGAACTTATAAAATGCATTCATCAAGATACAGTTGACTACAATAATGAGGCGGAGGCGCTGTGAAAGCATAACACCTGGACATGTGCCGTTCACATTTGTAAATAAATTTTAAAAAGACGTTTCAAACTATTGGCATGTCACAAAATATCTCTCCGCGTGCTCCTCTGCCATATAGAGTGACAGCATTAATATGGCAGCTGCTGGGATATATATATATACACACACACATATACGTATATAAAAGAGAGAGATGGAGTGCGCGGAGGAGGGGAAAAGGAGGGCATGAGATCATATTGACAACATTTATGTTCATTTGAAGTCATTTCGTTGCAGATATTCCTCTGTACGATTGGATTTTTGGTAAAAAAAAACTAACCAGTTATGCCACGGAACTTCTAACTAGGCTAACTGATTTTGGATCACACTCTTGATTCAGATAAAATTTATATATCGAAAGAGAAATAGCGAAGAAAATACTACAATTTATTGTAGAATAGGGAAAGAAAAATTGTACTCGCCGTCTCCGAATCAAAACTACACCCGCGAAAGATTTGGAAACGTAGAGCGATCGAGTTTCCAAGCGACGCGTCGCGACGCGCCGACGACGAAGCATTTTTAAATCGAATATGTCCGAGACGCGTAACCTCTCCTCCTCCACAGCGTTTCGCCGCGACCGCTCGAATCCGCGCCCGCAATTTTCCGCGCAAATGTTGTGTCACGTACGAGAGATGGTGTTCTTTTATTTGAAATAGACAGCGAGGAAGAAAGAGAGAGGGAGAGAGAGAGAGAGGGAGAGAGAGAGCTCGTCCCGACGCTAATCTTTCCAGACGACTAGGAGCAGACGGGGGAAAGACTACGTTCCTTGTCTCCCTCTTTTCCTTTCAATCTCTCTTGAGATTGCGCCACCCTTTCCTCACGCGAGACGGACGCTCCATGTCTCGTGAAAGGACGCACCACCGAGTTCGTCTCAAGGCATCTCTCTCTTTCTCTCTCTCTCTCTCTTTCTCTCTCTCTCTCTCTCTCTCTCTCTCTCTCTCTCTTTCTCTCTCTCTCTCCATCTCTGTCGCCCGAGAGATAGAAAAAATGCGGTTGGAGCACTCTTTTCTCCGCGATCAAATCAGTCGCCTTTCATTTGAATCTCGTCTTTTGCCGTTTGAGATTGATGGCATCGTTGAAAGAAAGGTGTTTTTCTGATTATGCGTCAGCCCGAAACACCACCTTGATGACTTCTTGGAATTCTCGCCTGTTACAACGAGAGAAATGAGCAAGAACTTAGGCGATTCCCAAAAGGAGTAAACTTTCCCACCTAAGTTTTAAATAAGCCGTCTTTCACTCCAAAGCCTTTAAACGTATATTCAGCCGATGGCTTTACGTCACATGCAGAGCTGCAAACCGAACCGCAGCCATTTTGCTGAACCGCGAACCGAACCCAAACCACTGATTAATTTTTCAATGAACCGAAAACAGAACCGTAATTTTTTGCAAAAGTGGTTCGGTTTCGGTTCGATCTCAATCCACAAAGTACGGACCAGGAAATTCCATTGGAAAAACCAGCGGGTTTGCTTCAAAGGAAAGAGTGCCTATCTCTTTTCTCTCTGCTGCTATTGTTATCCACATAAAAATCATGTTAGGATCAAAAATACAATTTTTAATATAAATAAATGAAGATGATGATGGGATTGTAATATATTTAAAATATAAATTTTTCCTTTCTTTAAATAAATTATTCTTTCACTTAAAATAATAATGGCTGCTGATTGATTTACTTAGAGATTAATACTGAATGTGTAATGTTTATATTGGATAAATTATTTCAGGATAGTATTTCAAATGATTTATTTAGTTGAACCGCAAACCGAACCAAACCAATTGTCAAATTTCCCATCTGAACCAAACCACTTCCAAAAATTTAGAAGCCAACCGCGAACCGAACCACTCCAAATTTTGAAGTGGTTTGCAGCTCTGGTCACATGAATCGAAAAGTATTGATTAGAGCATTGTAATATGTTTATTCAAATTATCATATAGATAAATCTTCTGATGCGTTATTAAAATAACTGAGAATAAGTGAGGATAAAAGTATAAATAAAATGGTGATGATCTCACACAAAATATCTCTCATCTCAAAATCACGGATTCGTTTTGCGAACGGCAATGAGGGCACTGAGGCAAGTCGATGTCCCTCAGTCCTGACGGAGACGACAACTGTGTAAAGTACACATTTACCATATTTTAACAAGTTAGGAAAGTGTACAACGTATCACAAATAGGCGCGTTTCGTGCAAAGGAGTATTAGAAAGAAATTATATACCTGTACGTAAGGGAAATAGCGTTTTAAAGTTCTTTTCTTCATCATAAATAATCCATTTTCTTCCTATTTAATAATATTACATGCAAACGTAAGGAAATTAAACGT
The DNA here is from genome assembly GCA_036926305.1 of Uropetala carovei. NCBI lineage: Eukaryota > Metazoa > Arthropoda > Insecta > Odonata > Petaluridae > Uropetala > Uropetala carovei. Next base: position 1,123,552 of record JAXCHB010000127.1, read on the forward strand.
CTGTTTTAGAGATTGTTTATGTTAGCAACAATGATGTAACCATACAAGAAATTTCAACTCGATTTAAGACTCTCTTGTTCCATTTTATGGATAACGGCTACCCCTATGATAAAAATGTATACGAAAATAAATACTCTAATTTATTAGTTCTACAGGTTTTATTTGAAAAATATTTTTATATGAGCAATACTTTACGAGATATGACGGAAAGTTGATTTTTTATCACCGGTAAAGTGGTACCCCTGATTGGCTTACTTGATTCATTTATGCGATTTTCTTATTATATTTTATTGTAAATCCTTAATATCAAATTTCATGAAATCCGATATGTAGAAGCAGAGAACGAACATGCGGACGGACGGACAGACGGACGGACAAACGGACGGACCGACGATAATAGGTGCTCACGCTGGAAGCGAAACGCGCCTAAAAATTAACTGAATTAAGTTTTAGTTTTAAAAATATGTGTAATGATAATTTCTTTAAACGAATCCTTCTGGAATGTCTAATGTCGACAATAAATCTCAAGTGTAAATTCATAACTCAAGATTCTGGAAATTTAATCCTAGCGCACTGTATTACGACGAAGAACGAAAACCGAAACTAAAAGAAAATTTCTGATTCTGAAGAACATATTAATTAACCAGAAATTCGAAATATGGAATATAAACCGCGCAGAAGAACTTGCTCTCGATAACCCTTGTATACGTATTTCTGTAATCCGAGAGATATAGCGTGGAAGGCTGTGATGCCTGAGTCTCTTATACGTATCTTCCAAAATCATTACTTTCGAGCTGTAGAAATTCAAGGGTTCTCTTCGGTTATCCCGGTCCCCTTTTGAAAAATAATTTTTTGAGATAACCCTTTCACGCAAAACGAAATCATCCAAACTTATCTGCCTGTGGCGACATTTACCCACCCGATCACCGGCCAATGGGGAGGGGTAGTTTCGTTCCAGAGAGGCGAAGGGCGCGATAGCGTCCGGAGACGGCTACGGAAAATTCACCGACCACAATTCACCGAAACCCAGGGGCGGATTGGGGCAAAAATCGGCCCGGGAAAATACTCGGATATCAGCCCACCTAACAATTAAAATAATGTTACGGCCCCCTAGGAGGCTTCGGCCCACAGTTTGAGAAATAATACTTTAGAATACGGAAATGCAACAGCGCCTGGCCGAGGCAGACCATTCAGGCAGCCTCGACCCAGGAGCAGCATCGGCCCACCGGGACTTTGCCCGGTGTCCCGGCGGCCCAATCCGCCCCTGGCTACGCACGATATAAAAGGCATTATAATCTAAAACGAAAGCGAGTCGAAGATTCGCTAATATCCTCGGTTACTTGTAAATAAAATTGTTTTTTTGACAAGTTCTCATTTTCTTAGTTTGTTTTAATGTTATCTCAAAAAATTATTCTTCAAAAGGGGTTCGGGATAACCGAAGAGAACCCTTGAATTTCTTCAATTCGAAAATGATTTTTGAAGATAAGTATAAGACTCAGGCATCACAGCCTCCCACGCTATATCTCTCGGATTACAGAAATATACAACCGTCGCGACGCAGGGATCCGAGGCTGTTAGCGTTTTCTCGTTTCGGAGAACTCTGCCGTTAATGTTTGGCTGTACAAAGACCACTAGTTGTGTTAACAGAAGTTTAACTCGATGAAATATTATCGAGTTCCTCGTGTCGCTAAAAATTTCAGAAATAAACACTAAAAATGAAATTGAAAATATGAGAACTTATCTTAGGTACATCCAAGAGCCATTAAAAGGCTATGAAAAACCATATTCGCAAGAGGTCAAGAAGCCCTCATCAGTGGTACTCGCTGATAGTAAATTACAATGCGCGATTATACGCTTGCATGAGCACATGGCACCAATGATGTTCGATTTTCTTAAATCGCTTCTGATTTAGTTGAACATCTAATGGAATAGTGTACTTTTTTCAAATCTGCACAGCCATACCTTTCGCGAAGGATGATTTTCTTCGCTTTATCTCTCTGTGCACTAAAATCTGCATGCTATTTCATATATTCAAAATCTCTTCTTTATCAATCATTAAAACAGAAATTACATATAAGTATTACACTTTGAACGCAAGAAGTGAAGAACTTGAATTTTTAACATTCTCCTACTATCGCTGGGGTCAAAATTGACCCGAGAGAAAACATTTTCTTTGTTTATTCGATTATGCCGCGCACTTTGTTAGTCCATCTAATCTCCTATTTCAATGTTCTCTTTCAGTTGACGTTGAAGCTATAAAGTACACCGTAATTGATTCCGATTTATTGCCGCTTTGGGTGACTTTTGACCCCACTATAGTAGTTGCGTCGTACATTTTTTCTTCTTGGGTTATTGAAAATGTCGGTTGAGGATTTTGTTGTGAATGGGTGGCACTATGCTGATTTAAGTGAATACTTGAGCAGTGCAAGTGAAAACGAAGAAGAGGAGTTTTGACCATGAGAGTGAAATAAACTGAAATGCGGGCCTGGAAATATGGTTGGAAAACATCATCGTCATTTTTTTACATTTTGCAACCAATATTTTTTTAAAATGTCAGTTGAATCCTAATTCGATTGCAGTCGGAACCTGGAGGATGAAGAAAAAAACAAGAATCTTAGGAAAAAATATTTTAAACCCTTAGTCAATTTTGAGTTTTTTCAGTTTTTCTTTTTAGCAGTATACATTTGCATTCGTTTTTCTATAAATAAAAAATTCTCACATACTAGGTGATTTGCATGGTTACACGTCAAAATGGCGAATGGGAAAAAAGGGCGGGTACAAAAAAGGCGAAAAGGCTCATGGCACATAGCTGTGACCATCTCCAAACAGAACGCAGGAGAGACCTCTCGACCCTCTTTAACTAAGAGGGGAAACAGTTACCTGTGAGGGTGGATTTGGACCGCCTTTTTGATTATTCGCCCTTTTAGTTTCCGCCCTTTTGACGTAATACCGATTTGTATTGTTGCCGCTTTCGGATAGGATAGGACTTTACGAAATATAATGAAGTGCTTCAATAAAGAATGTAATTTTAAGTATGACTATTATTTTATTATTATTATTAGTCATGATCAATATACAACATGCAATGAAAATTTTCCTTAAGATCCAGATATTTTCTTGAACCTAAAAATTTATTTTATATTTTTCAGTGAGCTTTTAAAAAAAGGGTATAATTTAAAAAAGTTTATATATACCTATATATATATATATTTATTTATTTATTTACTTATATATATATATATATATATTTATTTATTTATTCAATGTTCAAAAATATATTAATTCTAAAATCCTATACAATAATCCTCCTATTCAATAATCCGCTAATTATCATATCTTGCAGGGATGGGCGATAATACCCTAACGCTGTGTCTGCTGGCGTTAATACCGATGTTGATAGAAAGCTAACAATCGATTACGTCACAACGGAGTAACAATATAAACATAATTTTATGTCCTACTAGCTGAAAGTACCCGGCGATGCCCGGGTTACGCCAGTCGTCTTTAGCGAATAAAATTATGTATTATATGGTAATACACTGCTCCCCGGTTATAACGCCGTCGGTTATACCGCAGAATCTGATATACCACGGGTCTTCCTCCCTATTTCTTGAAAAGAAAGTCCTGTAGTTTTAAAGTAAAAACAACAAAATATACTGACGTTTTAAGGAATCAATTAAATAAATTTCTTCTACTCATTGTATATTGTTCTTATTTGAATTTTTTCGTTTGTAGCAAGTATAGAAATTAAAAAAATGGAAAGTCATGTCCTCGGTTATACCGCGGTTGTCTTATAACGCGGGTCGCAGCTCCTCCCCCGATACCTCGCGTTATAACCGGGGAGCGGTGCACAATCATTTCACCTTTATCGCATTTTTTACCAAAGGATGAAGGCATTGTAAATTAGAACCATGACAGAACATGCGGGGATATTGAAGTGTATCGTAAGCTCTATGGATTTCACTGATTCGGTGAAGTGTATTATCTCTGCTGTGTAATTTAATATCCCTTTCCTCAAATGTCTGACCGACTATTAGAACTGCCACTTCGTTTAGAGTGGGTTTGTTAAAACGGCCTTTATAAGCGTTGGCGGGTGTTTTATCAACGTGAATTACGACCTGAAACTGCTGTTTATCGTTGGGAACGCTTTCAATGGCGGACTTGAAGTCTTTAACGTAGCTATGATGATCATGTAACATCTTTTGTAATGGAGAAATCAATGTAGGCTTAACATCAGTAAAGTTCGCGCATCTGATTCTTGTTTCCCTATCGCCTCACCGACAAAGTAAATCTGAAGAAATTTAGACTCTTTCTGGGGTGCAGGCAACAAACTTCCCGCCAAGTCCTTGTCCGCCTTGTCCTTGCACTTTAAAAGTTGGCATAAAATTTCCTTCAATAATCTGCTTGGCTCCAAATGAAGTCTTTTGGAAGCAGCTGTTATACTTCCGAATGGAGTTGAGGAAATGTTCGGAATCGGGATGTGTCCCAAATAAAAGACTGCTAAGAGGTTCTGGGAATTCCTCGAAAGAGGGAAGATGGACCTTTTCACAACTACAGCACATCCCGGAAGCCTCGTCCTTCCATTTGAGAGCATTGCAGTAAGCACAGGCAACGTTCATTGACCCTATTTCTATTGTTTTGTCTGAATTATAGTTAATGTAGGGATTATAACTAAAATCAGAATTAGCTTTTTTAAGCCAAGGAAGTTTCTTGCGTTGTAGGCGCTTTTCATTAGTTGGGTCATACCGAGCAACAGCGGCTCTGTTCACTTCCGGATGTTTCTTTGTGTACTTGGCTACAGATTTTCGGTTAACTTCCGGGTGACTTTTGGCATATCTAGCTGCAGCTTCCCGTAGTTGTTTTTTCCTAGCCGCTTCTGAAAATGTTGCACGGCGCCTACCACGCTTAGCAATCTTTGGACTATTTTCTTTGGGTCTCACTTTCCATCTCTGTCTTATTTTCAGATTTATTTGTTGTTTTTTGGGGGGTCAATTTTGTAAGTATAACTACAGACTTTAATAACAGTTTCGGATCCTCCATGAAAGTGGGAGAGATTCATAAACATCGAAATGCCCATTACTCAAGCCACCACTGAAACGAAGTCTCTTGACTGGCATCCCTTGTCGGAGAACTGGAAGTGGGAAATTTAGTGATGAGTGAGTGAGACAGATAAACAAAAACATAGCAAGCATAAACATAATAAACAAAAAATCATAATTCCCATAAGAATACCATTAGAGGTATTTTCCTCATTTTCCAAAAAAATATTGAATTTTCCGGGATTTTCTTTCTTTGTTGCACCTTTAGGGGAGGTCCTGAGTAGAACCTGAAAATTTCATGTTTCTACGATACCTGGAAGTGGGAAATTTAGTGATGAGTGAGTGAGGGCTTTCCCTTTTATATATAGAGAAGATTAATTCAATCACCATTGAATAAGATCTTTTGTTTCCGTTGAACGCAATTCTCGCACATACAACGCGTTCTCGCACTTCCATAAAATTCTAGCATATAGATGTCAAAAGGTAATTACATTATTTATTTGTTTCAATATTTTCCGTGAAATTTTGAGGATGTGCTTATATCGCTGTCCCAGTACAAAACTACCTTTATCTTTATTTTATAAGCGCGGATACCATTCAAGGCAGCGCAAGTGCCTATATCTGGCGACGAAACCGCCAAAACCCCGGAGTTGGATCGCGGAGCTGCCAGGGGCGAAGTAGTAGGTATACTATAATATATTTTAAAGGGTGTGTTTTTGTGTTTGTTGGCTTGTTCATGGAACTCCTCCTAAAAGATAAAAGCTAGAATAACCAAATTTGGTACGATTCTTCCTTACATCCTAACTTAGTGAATGGTCAAGGTTTGGTTAACCGGGATCAATCAGTGCTGCCAATATAGGGGATTAACATTTTCCATAAGATAACACGTATGATTTCATTTCTTGACTTGCAAGGTATTCTTCCTTCAAGCATAAAAATACGTAAATATGAACCAGTGTTTTTCGTTTTTGCTTTATTCGACGAATAAAACTCTATACTATTTTATTCCTGCAAAGGAAGTCGAAGTTTTCAGAAATACGATATTTGTTTCGAAATTTTGTGGGTTTTTCGTAGCCCTCCCGGGCGTTGCCAAGGCGGCCGTCATTGTTACCTCCGAGTCAATTAATATCAATGAACCTTACAAATAAACGAAAGTTTAGCGTTATTCGCTTCGCACTTTTGTTTAAGCAACGAAACGATCGATGTTTATGGATAGCTACGTAAATAGATACTGAATATTATTCAGGAAGCGTTTATAACGATTGATGAAAGTAATTGAACCTTCTTTCGTCTATCGAATAATGGAATCTTACTTTTTTAATAAGTAAAATCGTTATATTCTACATTATAATGTTTATTAACGTAAATAAGCTCACGTTTCTGGTGTACATTTACCGGAGTCAGTGTTCAATCATGGACAACTGTACGTTGCGTTTTCACGGGTTTCTTGCTTACAAGACAAAAAAGTAAATATTTCAGCGATGCATAATTACACAAGAAATGAAGCTGGATTTGGCGAAAGTGATATATATGATAGGAAATACAATTATCGTTATATTTGAATGCAATAGGCTCGGAAACGGATTGTTACAAGCAAATATGATTAATTGTTAAGAAAAGCTAATTGTAATTTTAAAAGTATCTATATCTATAGTACCTACACCCTGTAAGCCACCGCAATGGTGTGTGGCAGGGGGTGCAATAGCACCAAGGGAAAGCGCATAATAACGAATAGTATCACTCTACGTCGGCTGATTTCCTATCGTAACTTCTGTTCTGCTCAGCTATGGTTCTAGGGAAAAACGAGCCTTTGTACCTCTCAGTCCTACAGGCTATCTCTCTTATTTTACGAGGATGGTCCACTCTACCAATGTAATTTGGCGCTCTTATTATTTCTTCGACATCGCTGGAGAATATATGCGTTCTAAATCTTTCAAGAAGTTTAAACCTAGAGCGTGATCGGCGCTCAGTTAGTGATTCCCATCCTAAGTCCTGTATCAAGTCTGTAACACTTTTGTTTCTATCGTAACAATTTTTGACGAATCTAGCGGCTTTTCGCTGCACTCTTTCTAACTCTGAGATTGATCCTTTCTCGTACGGATCCCATATGCCCGACGCATACTCTTACTAAAGAGAAGTAACATGTCTCTTTGACTTTTTCCTCACTTTTACCTACTATGCGTTTGATGAATCCTAGTTTCTGTTTAGCCTTCTCGCATATATTTCGTATGTGCATATCCCATGAGAGGTTACTTGTTAAAGTAACGCCTAAGTATTTGACGGAATCGGCTAGTTTTAGCTGGACGCCTTCAACAATGTAATTCGTCGCGTCAATGTTTTTGTTTCTCCAGAATCTCGTAAAGGAACACTTTCCTAAGTTAAATTCTAACTGCCACTCTTTACACCACTCAATAATTGCAGTTAAGTCGTTAGAAAGTAATCTTTGATCATTAGGACTGTTAATCTCTCAGTAAACTACTGCATCATCCGCGAATAACTTTATTTTACTTTTAATAACCTTATCTAAGTCGTTCATATATAAAAGGAATAGTAGGGAGCAGATTATACTTCCCTGTGGAAAGCCTGAGGCTACGCTGACTGAATCTGATTTAAATCCATCTATAACTACTATTTGTTCACGGTCATTAAGAAAGTCCGTGATCCACTCGATTATCTTTCGATTAATTCCACGGTCATTTAATTTCTTCACTATCTACTATATATTTTAAAGAACTTGTATGTTGTGCTGTAGTAGCTTCACTAAATTCGTTGAAATTCAACGAAAAATTCTGCTAGTTACTAATTAGACAAACAAAATCTTACAGAAGTCGATAAAGCGCGCAATATCAAAGTCATTGTTCAGGTATAATGAATTGAATCCAAACCATGATTCACTTGAATTATTCCTTATATATGTAAATATAAGGTAAATTATAGGTAAGTGGATATAAATAACTATTATCTTTAAATATCTAAAGTTGTCGAAGTACATTGGCTGAAAAAATTAAATTGTTTTTTACCAATAATCCTAATGCAAAATTAGTCGCTCTGCATTTAAAAAGCAGTCATTATCTAAAATACACTACCTACTTATTTTTTGTTGCATGCGAGAATATTGATTAACCTTTTATTATCTGGAAGTAGCAGGAGCGGATAGAAGGGGGGGGGGGCGATCGCTCCCCCCCCCCCCCCCCCCCTTGGATATTCGGATATTCTTTAGGGGAAGCAAAAGGGGAAACCGACAGGGTTGTCATGCTGCAGGAGATTTTCCCCAATAGGCTTCACTGTGATAATTATCATACTATTCTAACGTGTCATTTATTAATAGAAAATAATTTAGTGTACAAATTAAAAATATCCCCTACCCTCTCTCATGGAAAAATAGTCAATAATCGCCCCCCCCCCCCTTGGGAAAGTTCTAGATCCGCCCTTGGGAAGAAGGTATTATACGAAGGATTAATGCAATTCGGTCATTTATCGGTTCATTTCTCAGCTTCTGTTGGGCACATAATAGCATTTGGCAATACAATGTCTCGCCGCGCATTTGCACGTTCCATTTGAAATGTGTAACAGGCGCGAAAAGAAATATAATGATGGGCAAACAAAATATTACGCTGCGATCGTGAGGCCTCGCTTCAGTTTCACTTTCGCCGTCATTAGCGGAGCTATCGCTCTGGAACTTCAAACGACTGAACAAACAGAACCGCAAAACCGTCGTCTTTCACTCAGTTGTGTGTTTTAACCCAACTCTCTCTCTCTCTCTCTCTTCTTCCCTCACCTCGAGAAAGAAATTCTTCTCGCCACATCGCCTCCTCTCGCCTCTCTTGATTTCTCCAGATTCGGCGAAAAATGTCCGCCTTGCGGAATTGTGCCTCCCGTGGGGGACTCCTTCCTTTCTCCTCCCCCTCAAATCACACCACTTCCCCTCACACGCCTCATCTTTACCAGCGTCCTTGAACAATTTCTCCGGCTTTGACCAGCATGGTACCCGTGCTCGTAAAAATTTCGAATATTAATACCGTTACTTTAGCGAAATCAAGCACAGAGGTTATAGTGTGTGTGCTTCCCCTGCCGCAGAAGCACCGACGGACGACGTTCAACTGTCATTTTTGATGTCTGTCAGAGAAGGAAGGTAGTTTCAACCTTTCTTCCCATATCCGCTCAACTTTCTCAGGAAGAGATTTGCGATTGCGATTTTGCCCTAAAGCCAAATATCTTACTCTCATTTCATTTCATATCTTAATGAAATGAAAGTAATTTATCCTTAACTCGGGTTATCTCAGCCTTTCTTTCACATTTCGTAAAACATTTGTGTAAAAAGAGATAACATCCTAACGTCCTGTGGAGTTTGGTTCCATGTTACTTTCAATGGTGTGGCATACTCTTCGTTCATCGCGGTTGTTATCTTGAAAACTTGAAAGCAATAAATCTAAAAATTAGATAAATAATAAATCAAAATGTGTTCGTTATTTCAACGAATCCTTCATAAGCAGAGAGCGTTATTTTATTTGAAAAATGTAATGCTTATCTGTGTATTTGAAATTATTGTTATTATCCACTCTGTATCCTTAAACACGAAATCCGGATGGCGGAATCTTCGATGATAACTTTTCTTGTCACATCATGACTATTAAACTAAACAGTAAATTTATTACTTAAATCTGAGGACATTTCCCAACGCTTTCTATTTTTCAGGTCTTTGACTTAACATTTATTCTTCTACTTAATAAGGACTAATGGCTTATCTTTTCAGTCATGTGTCTTTCAAAATTGGAAAACATATAAGTAGTAAAATCACAACGAAACCCGTTTCCCCTCCAACAACACATCTCTGCTACACACTATCATTTGCTCTTTGCTGAAATCGAGAGCGGTTTGTTTTTTTTTTACCATGAAATGCATGAGAGAGGGATCAAAAACTTTCGTCTGCTTACTTGGAGAGGAAAATCGTGATAATGAATGCGTGCAAACACACACACGCCCAGAGGTAGACACGCTCTCTTTTGCCTCCGTGATCTTTTTTTAACGGAAATCGTCATGGCACACGGACCGAGGGGAGGTGGCAGAAGGGTAGGGGGAAGGCAGGGAGAGGAAGACTAGATGGAAAGGCTCCATTTAAGGGACCCGCCGCAGTTTTCCTCTCTCCTGACCCCTTTCTCGATTTCTGACTTCTCCGTATAATCACCGAATACCGATCTCGTGGGAAGTGGCAAAATGGCGTCACGCACCGCTCTTGAGAGGAAGGAACGAAATAATTTCGGAGCGCAAATTTCCCTCCTCCTTCGACTCCCTTCCTTCCTGCCTCCATACATGGAAAAACAAAAACAAACGGATATCTTTCGGCCCGTGTCGAAATTTCCCTCTGAAATGCTAAAAGAGCCACACGGAAGTTCCTTAGGATGGTTCAGCCGGCCGAATAGAATCCGCTCCATTGTTTTCTCTACTTCTTCATTTGAATTAATGGCGGAGGAGAGGATTGTTGGAACTCTGGTGGACTTCTTAGCTAGCATTTAAGTTGAGATTTTTGTTTTTTTAGTTCGAGCCGTGAGAGGTGCGAGGAAAACCAGGACCGCTTTCATCTAACCGACGGCGTCTAGGCGATTCCATTGGGTGAGAAGAAGAGAATCATAGTTTTTCCTGCTGATACATACGAAAATAAATGGATGGGAGCAAGTATTTGCGCAGGTTTTAAGTTATTTGCGTGAACAAAATAATATGCTCTCCCGGAAAACGTTCGTTCTACAACCGATTCCTCAATTTTTATTTTAGAAATATGTTAAGAAAAATAATGCAATACAAAAATGGAAGTTAACTTTTTAATTGTCTCATAGTTTTCGATGTAGAGGAAATAAAAAAAATTAAAATGGAATTTATTCATAATGAAAAATGAAACAAAATATTTTGTATATTCTAATCAACTTAAGAATAATCCTTTAAAATATCTAATTGTAAGACAAACTTATAATAAAGTATATTTATTTAGATCAATGTAGCACTCACGAAATAATAAGATACAATATTAATTTTTTCAAACTGAGTTTCAAATAATCAGAGGATGTTTTGATGGAATAATATAACTTATGACAATTTGTCCACAAAAATAAGTCAAGTACACTCCTTTAGCACTACTTTTTAAAAATTGTGGTCCTTTGCAAAATCACACTGTGTACTGTATGGAACGTGCATTTTGTGTAGCTTGTCGAAACCGTTAAATTTATGAAAGAGAACTATGATTTGATGGGATAATAAGGATAAACATTTATTGTATGGAGCCGGAAGACAAATTTTACAATGGTCAGGAGATAAAATGGTACAGGATACAAGAAGGTTGGAATTGTTTAAAATTTTCACGAAAGAACAATTTTAGAATTATAAAATAAGCTGCCTTGTGTTTAATAGGAAAGTGTTGAACGAGTTTAAAAAATAATAAATGGCTTCTGGAGCAGTGATAAATAAATATTGACATTAACAGCTATTACAAAAGTTAAAGTAAATTTAGAATAATATACTTATGAAGAGGTTTCTAGTGTACTATCTGAGAATGAAAATTTTTCGAAAATAAATCGGTACAATACATATTGCACAATCTTTCTCATATACTGCTAGATACATGCTGTCTCACTACACTCTTTCTGGAATGGAAGGAACTCCTTTCTACTGCTGCAAAAACAACAAAATTTCTGCTGCGCGTAAATGGTATTATTGTTTCTAATAATAATTTTCCCGCTTTGCGTATAGAGGGTAGGTTACCAAAAATTATTTTCTAAATCTAAAGTTGAAAGATAAAGAGCCGTTTTACCGAAAAAATTTCCGATATACTCACTATATAACACTTTTGTATTACTTTCATTTTTTAAAAATCTGGTCATATTATTAGCCCTTTAAAAAATCGATTTGGCTGTCTGTCCGTCCGTCCATCCGAACAATATCTCTGGACTCCTGCATCTTAAAGAAGCCATGTTTTTATGTGAGGTACAAATTTGGTGTATCTATGATCATCTGCTAAAGAGTAATCGAATTCTTTTACCAACCAATTTTTTTTTCATTTTCTGCCCCTTAATAAAAAAAAGTACGAAGTCGTTGCATGGGATTTTTAATTTGCACTTTGAAATTGGTTAAAATTAAAATATGAGCTCGGGACCAATGTTCCCTCTAATTTCTTAAAGTCCTTTGCGGCTGGACAAATTTCGTGAGCGGCAGTGATGAGCCAAAAAAAAAACATTTTTAAAGAAACGCACTAGGAAGAAATTTTTTTATAGTATGCATTTGTTGCGATATTTGCAAACTCCCTTCGAAGATGTCATGGGAACTATAAATATCTTTCTTGTGAAATGTTCTCTGAGAGTTTTTCGTATAGCATTTTCTGACTTGTGGTCTACAGAAAAAGTGTCTGTGTGTGAAGGGATAACAGCCGTGCGCACCCGTGCAGCTTACAAGAGGAAACATCGCCCGGGACATGAACAGTTCTCTCGCTGAAAGACTGCGGTAGGTAATTTTGAAAACAGAATCCAAATCCGTTTCGAACGAGAGCGGACCATCGTTTTTTTGCCAAAAAAGATGGAAAATTTTCCGATTTTTGGCAATGGGAAATAAAACTGCTGTAGCAACGAGTTCGATGCTATTAAATAGGGAAGATATTTTTGCTTAGCTTTTAAAAGGGAATTTATAGACTACGAGTCCGTCGATCTCAACCAAAGATGTAATCATACGATGACGTCATATTCTTCCATCGCTTATTTATATGGTAACCGAAGTATAGCTTAGATATGAGGTCTTTCTTCTTCGTATTTTTCGTGTGCAGAACCAGCTGATTTTGTTCGCCACGCATTTTAAAATCACGCCATGATGCTTTTCAATGTAACAAGTCGCATAATCTAAATTAATAATTTTCTCAGTTATTTTATTATGAAAAAATTGCACTGACAATGAGAATATTTTCAAATAGTGTCCATTTTTTACCTGTTTCATTGAAAACATTTATGAAAGCATGAGTTGAACAGTTATATCGGCATTTTTCTCTTGAAAATTTTGGAATGTTCCATGTAATTTTTAAAAAAATTCATTTTAGAACATTCCCAAAACTATTGTTTCTGAGAGTATAATGTATAGTCAGGAGAATAAAATGATGGCAACTGTAGGATAACTGCTATAATATATTTCAACATTTTATTTGACTAAATATACACATAAATAAATTCGGATAAAGTGGAATTTTTGAGTAGGGCACTATGTGTATGTGTATGATGTGTATGCTGTTTTAAGGTGAACTTGTTATAATTACTCAGAACGAAATACATTCAAACCTCGATTTAGCGCCACCATTTGTTCAATACTGACATGGGCACTAAAGCGGGGGTGGCGCTAAACCGAGGCACCTTCATGAACTAGGTATTGAATATAAAATTTTCAAATAATAATCGTTTTATATGAAAAATATCAAAGAATTATATGATTCGGTTGTATAGAAAAAAGAAGAGAGTAAAAAACACATTTTTAGGCAGCTGTTGCTTATTGCCCCTGCTGAAAATTGAATTTTATCATGTACAATACCTCTGTCAAGGATAACTCGATGGAACAATTATTGTTATCTAGTGTAATGCCCGTTGAAATATCAACGGGAGTAAAGATTCGATCGTCCAATCTATTTATGGAGATCAAATTGGCATCAGAAACATAAATTGTTTTTCCCTCTCCTTCATTCCTCCTCTCCCTTCTTCTACCTCCCTCTCCTTCCCTCTCTCACCCTCCCTTTGTCCTCTCCCTCCCTCTCTCTCTCTCTCTCGTATTAAAAGCATTCAAAGCACGTTTAAACCCATAAGGATTGAAACAACAATATGATATCGAGGTCTAACAATGAAATTGGTAGGCAAGGTAACATCCCGTTAAAAATGGCAAGATTTTCTCAAGCTGTGTGAACTAAACGTTTAAACTGAGCGATTTCGAACTGTAGGCGGAAAAAGACGAACGGAATAAGAACCTTTATAATGTTTCCTTCAAAATGATTGGTTCACATCCGAAGTTCGTAGGTCAATTCTTTCTAATTTTAATCTAAAAAAGAATGAAAGCCTGCTCGTCGAAAAGTTCATTTTTACATGAAATTACGTGTTATCTTATTGAAAATGGAAATTATCGCCTGGTCGAACCTGGGTCTTTGATCTCGAGTTCGATAAATGAAAACTTTTTGTTGTTATATAATAATGCTATCCTGAAAATTTCATCAAATTCGATTCAGTCGTTTGCGAGATATTAAGCTTCATAAAGCATTACACACAAAGTGACACTGTCTTTTATATATAGGATTTGGATGCTCTCTACTGCCTTTTCCACTTGACGTCTCTCCTATAGTGTGCCTCAAGCTCTTAACGATGCCTGAATCTGTAGATAGCCAGTGCAATTGGAACTCGAGTCTCACATTACTATTGTAAGATCCACGGTTATTTGCGGGACCTAGTTCGATAGTGAACGGGGCCTATTTATGTATGTATATATACCAGGTGGAATAAAAAATGCCATTTTAAAAAGAAGAATGGCAATTTTTAAAATGAAAAATAGTTATTATTAAAATTAATTTTTTGAAATTATTATGATTATGTAATAAAAAATTTCCTAAATCTCAATACTAGAGAATTGAGCCTTGTGCGGGGCCCCTAATAAAACGCGGGGCCCTGTTGGATGGGGAACCGACTGCTCACGCCGACCCTTTGTGACGAGCTGCGTTGTCTCGAAGCATAAGCACATAACGCTTCTCAATTTTCATCTTCTCGTTGAAATTTTTTATACACTCACAAAATTCAGTGGTAGTCAACAATGCTTTACTATTTTGTCTGTAATTCACGTAAATTGATTGGATTGAAATTCTTAGAGCTTCGAGGCATTGCAGCCCTTCCAATTGACTCCAGTCAGAATTTGAACGGAATTCAAGAGTTACTCTGGCTTTTGCTTTTTTACATCCTTACACAGACCCGCCCGAGATTGTTTTGTCTGGTTGCATTCTATAAAAGAGAGCGGTCTCGTCTACACAGATTGTAAACATCTCTTTGATCATGGATCGGCAACCTATGGCACACATGCCAAAAGGTGGCACGTGAAGAGATTTTGAGTAGAACGATATTTCAGAGAATAATTACGAAAAGTATGAATTTTTAAAAGAATTTTACTTTTATTTTTAATTTTATTTTGTATTTTAATGATACCGCAATACATTCAGGATTCCTTGTAATATTAGAAAGAATAGCTTTTCATAAGCGTTACGGATAAAACGAATTTAAGGGTGGCACGCGTTAAGGGTCGGGAATTACGAATATTAGAATAAAGAGTGGCACCCAAGAGGAGAAAAAACTTCGTTGCCGGCCCCTGTCTTGTTAGGTCATTTATTTAATATAATAATAGCCGTCGTCTGTTGGTTGGTTGGTTGGTCACGCTATGCAAACGCTAATAACTCTATAAATAATAATGAGAGAAACTCGAAATTTGGTAGGGATGCTTGATTAACACTTATTCAGAGAATGACGAATTTAAATCTCGAAAAAATTCCTTGGTTCGTCTCCAAGAGAGGCATTTCCATTTCCCATTACTTAACATGTAAAACGCGATTTTTCGACGTGCAGGCTTTTATTCATTTGGAAATTAAAATTAGAAGAAATTAACAGACGACCTTCGGATTTGAACCATTTTGAAGAAAAAGTTATTAAGTTTCTTATTCCTTTCGTCTTTTTTCGCCCACAGTTCGAAATATTCCATGTTAAACGTTTAATTTGCATATTTTGTGGAAATCTCGGCATTTTAACGTGATGTTGCTTTGTCGACCATTATCATTGTTACTGTATACATCCTTCTGGGAATAAGCTTGCTTTGAGTGCTTCAATACGAGAGAGAGAGAGAGGAAGGAAGGGGAGAGATTGGCGTGTTTTGTGGAAAATAATTATATTAACGTAAATATAAAAAATTTTAAGTATCAACAGTGTCATTTTAGAAAAATTGGAAATAAAAAGCATTCTTAAATTAAATTCTTTTTAAACCATACGTGCTTACGAATTTATATTGTTATTCCTCGAATTAATTTCGTAACAATGGCCGAAGTTTGGAAAAGAATATATTAAATTAAAATTCAATTAAAATTAAAAGGACATTTAAAACTGTTAACAGGCAATTTTCGAAGAAACAACAGTGGATCTTTTAATGAATTGATTTGTTTTCATAAAAGGAATTTTGGTGCTTATTTAATACAGGCTTATAATCCATTTAAATCTAGTAACAGTGTCTATTATAGTTTAAAGAAAGAACTTCATTTATTCACTTTACAGAATGAATTAATTTTAGGCTAGCAATGCCTATTATGAAAGGAGTTACTTTGGAATTTACAGTATGTGAAGTGGAAGTTGTACTGAATTGACTCAAGTATATTTCAAAGCAAAAACCAATTTAAAACTATTGAAAGTTATTGTTTCGGAAACTGAGACGTCCAGAGTGGTGAGCGGACGCTAAACGATATTAAGGTACATTTTACTCCAAAATCTATTTAAAGTATTATCAGAGGCAATTAAAGATTGAACAAATTTTTTTGTTATCGGAATTCTGCTTATTTCATGAAATTGAAATGCTAATGCATTAATCCATTAAAATCTGTTAAGAGTGGCTATTTTAGTTGAAAGAAATATATTTACATGGTACTTTTATTCACTTTTCAGAATGAATGCATATTATAAAAGGATTTTCTTTGGAATAAGAATTTTGTTATGTGGTTATTTTAACTGAATTGAATCAAGTTCTCTTCTAAGTTTGAAATCCATTTAAATCTGGTGAAAGTGGTTGTTTCGGAAAATGAGAAGGCAGGAGTGCTGAGCAGACGATAAACGATATTGAGATATATTATATTCCAAAATCTACTTAAAGTACCTATTATCAGAGGCAATTGAAGGTTGAACCAATTTTTTGGAACCGGAATTCTGTTTATTTAATGAAATTGAAATCCTAATGCTATAATCAATTTAAAACTAATAACAATGGCTATTTTAGTAGAAAGAAAGGTTCTATTTTATTCACAAGGAATTTCTGTGAGATTTTAGTTAATTAATTAAAACAGACTTATAATATAGAAATATTCGATGGTTAAAACAGTGCACAATTTTATTCTTGCGATTTTTATATGTTGCATTGACGAAAATTTAGATTCATTAAACCCGTTGAAATTCAACGGGCACTTATGCTAGTGTTTATAGAATGCCATAAATCCATTCTCGACTTCTTTAAACTGCTTCTTTGTTTCTCCGTCGTGTCTATTTTGTTGCATCAGTTGTTCACGGCTCTGCTTAAAACGATGCAACCGCCCTCTGCTGTACACGAAATCTGTGATGCCAATCTGACCTCCCATTAATTTTTCCTGCTCCTTAATCACTTCTTCATTTACTGTACCGTTTCTTGATTTCAATTTTCCTGTCCAAATAACTAACGCATCCTCCACATTTTTGCTTTGTTTTGTGACCTTAAGACGCTTCACATTTAGTGCTCTTGTTCGATTCACCCACTTATCTTTTTCACTCAAAATGTCTCCAACACAGAGCCGACTTATAGGCTTTACACTTACACGTTTTATTTAAAGCTTTACCTAAGTAGCTATGGCGTTAAAACGAAGTCACTTTTGACGCAATACCGTATATTTGTGGGTTCACAGATAGCGAGGGTGTCACTTTACCGAGGATTTCTCTATGTAATCATAACGCGGAAGTTCTGTTCATAAGGATTCGTTGGCGCTATGTCGGGCTGGCCATGTACAGGGGGGCGTTAAATCGAGGTTTGACTGTATCTTAATACGCGGTATTAAAGATATCACCAGGAAAAATCTATCCTTTATTAATATCATATTATCTTCTTCAACTCATTAAATCGGAATCTGTCATTCAACATTCTACATACATCTTTTGTTAATCTGATTTTCAAAAACAATTACACTATCGATAGTTTTATTTGAGTCTAAATTTTTTGTTCCTTGATTGGCTTCTCGTGTTAAATTTGAAACAATACAGAAATAGTTAAATATTATCGAGCGATACATTACTTATAAAAATTACATTTTTAAAGAGGTGTGTTTTATAACGTATTAATATTTGCTCTGATGCGATTCTATGAATTCGGACAGAGTGGCTATTGATATGAATTTCATGATGAATTTTGTACTTCGACTAAATTGAAGTGGAACCTAAAATCAACGAGATCTCTCCGAATTTACCAGTAAACATTAATTTATCGCGAAGAAGCAGGATCCTAAATAAATTCAATTTGGGAAAGAGGACCTTGTCAACATATAAAATTCACTTTCATTGTAGAGATCACAACGATCGAGTTCATACAAAAACATAAAAAGCGGAGATCATGGAGAAATCTGAATAAAACTATATATTCGAAATAGTTATTCCGGTAAGATTTTCAGAAATGTCATTCATCGAAAACCAGTAGAATAACAAACTAGTGTGAGTGGATTTTTAAGACAAATTTCTTTCTTCTCTAAGGAAACATTGCATGTTCAGTTACATGTCTCTCTATATTATAAAATCGTAATGGTCATCATTAGAGTCCGGAAGTTCAGGTACTAAACAAGGGCAAAATATGCAGGCAAATAGGTAACAAATTTTCTCAAAAAAGGCACTTGAAAAGGAAAAAAGGCACTATAAACAAAAAGGAATACTTGTATTTTAAGATAAATTTATCCTAATCTCAATTAACACATTTAATTTCACGTTTACGTCACTCTATAAATAAGGCAGCAATATACTAAGTAAGACGCAGTATAATACCAAAATAATTTGAGCTTATCTACACAAAAAACAACATTTCTTAAAACGAATCATCAAAACACAGAATTTACAAGAACACAAAATGCAACTATATTACAAAAAGGAAGAACGGTTGCACATTACAACAACATGCTTTTTCAAGTTTTCGAAAGAAAAGGCTTCTCTTTTGTCAGTAAGAAGATTTTTTAAAACAGAGAAAGATCGTTCCACCTCTACAGAAGTGATTGGGGCGTACTTGAAACAAGCTAGCGTTAATGGTTCCGTATCGACCGAAACCTTACTTTTACCCTCAATAATCTTACCTACACTTTCTATTTTTTTAAAATCAGGATTAGCACTCAACACCTTCTCAAGCTTATCACTTACAGCACGTCCTTTTTCACCTGGAACGATCGATAACGCCTTTACAATTTCATTCACAACTTTTAGTGAGTTTACAAGGGAATCATTCCTTTTTTCTAGCGACGTAATAGCATCCGGTAACATTGAAAAGTGGGCGGATATGAAACTTAACTCGTTCTGAAGAGATGTCTTAGTTAATAGTTCTTTCAATACGCGAATGTGGCTTCACCTAAGTCAAATCGAACCATAATATCAGAGAATGTTCTGAAATTCCTGGCAAAGTACATAGCAGCTGATAGCCATGTTCCCCATCTAGGCCTAGAGGAGGAGATGTGGGAATAGTAATGGATGAACGCAGAGGTGCTGTAAATACGGCGAAGGCGATTCATGGCGGAAGACAGATTTCCTACTGTAAAAACATCGAAAATTCAGGTAAGGGAGTAAGAATTCTCCAGGTAAATTGCTGGAGCATTTTAAATAAATTTAAAGAGTTTGCATCTTTAGTCGAAGCAACAAAAGTGGATGTAATTTCGGGAACCGAGTCGTGGTTAAAAAATGATATTAACTCGAAAGAGATTTTTCCAGGTGAGTTTACTACGTATAGGAGGAATCGAAATCTTCGAGGCGGAGGCGTATTTATATGCGTAAGAGAAGAAATTCACAGTAACTTAACATGGGTCGATAAAAACAGCGAACTTTTGCGCGTAAGAATATACGGAAGAATGAGAAATAAAGCCCTGAATATTATAGGCGGTGTTAAAAGTAATCGCACCTTACTTGAAAATAATATTCGAAAAATCCGTTGCACATGGTACCGTACCGAAAGACTGGAAACTAGCATACGTAACGCCCATCCACAAAGGCGGTGACAAAGAGAACCCCGAAAATTATGGACCGATTTCCTTGACGTCATTATCGTGTAAGATTCTAGAACATATAATCGTTAGGTCTGTTCTGCGTTATTTAGATGGTAGTTCTTCGCTAAGCAAAAACCAGCACGGGATTCGGAAAGGTAGGTCATGCGAAACGCAGCTCGCCCTGTTCGTAAACGATCTGTTGCAATGCGGAGAGAAAAACACTCAGGTTGATGCGATTTTCATTGATTTAAAAAAACCTTTGATAAAGTACCCCATAATAAATTAATAGGAAAACTAGGAAAGTAAGGCATAAAACCTAATATCGTGAGTTGGGTAAAAGACTTCCTCTCCAACAGAAAACAGATAGTAGTTACCGATGGGAAATCTTCATGCCCGGTAAAAGTCGCATCAAGTGTTCCACAGGGTAGTGTCATAGGCCGACTACTATTCCTGATATATATATAAACGATATCTGCTCGGTAGTTCGCTGCAAAATAAGACTTTTCGCGGATGACACAGTTTTATATAAGGAGATAATGAACCAGGATGACCAAAAATCGCTCCAGGAAGATTTAAACGACTTTCAGCATGGTGTCAAGATTGGAAAATCGAAATTAATCACAGCAAATGTTCCCTATTGAGTTTCTGGAAGAGTAAGAACAGTGAATTAGACTCGGAGTACAGAATTGATAGATTGGATATCCAATCTGCGGAGTACGTTAAATATTTAGGAGTCACCATTTGTCGTGATCTATCGTGGAATATGCATATTCGAAAGGTCGTAGGCGCAGCCACTAAGAAACTGGGCTTCGTAGGCAGAATAGTAAGAAGTAGCACAGAACAGGTACGAGAAACGTGTTATTTATCATTGGTCAGATCTCAGGTCGAATACGCTTCCAGCATATGGGATCCGTACGAAAAGGGACAGATACTTGAGTTAGAAAGGATCCAAGGCAGAGCAGCCAGATTCGTTAAGCGAAAATATGAGCAAAAATCAAGCGCCACATCACTCTTGAAGGAGTTGAATTGGATATCGCTAGAGGACCGCAGAATTAGCGCTAGGTTAAGACTTCTGGAGAAATTTAGGTAGGATGATCTCGTAGAGGAGGTTTCAAGAATATTAGAGGCACCTACGTACATGGGCAGGCACGAGGATAAAATACGAGAGATCGACTGTAGGACCGAGCGATATCAGGGCTCGTTTTTCCCAAGGACCACACGGGATCATAATAGGAGTGTGATCCCCACGAGGGACGTTATTATGTAGGTTTCGGTGTGCTGCACCCCCTGCCACCCACCAGTATGGTGATTTGCAGGGTATTATGTAGATGTAGATGTTGATGAAGGAAGAACTGGTTGCGGAGGCAGTGTGAGGTTCGAAGCAATGTCTTTGAATAGATTAACTCGAGTTGGAGCTTTAAGAAAAACTTTTTTTCCATTGGATAGTAGAAGGTCAACATCGGGAATTCACGAATTTCTTCAGCCACCCTGTGGAGAGCGTGAGCCATACATGCCAGGTGCAGCATCTGAGGAAAAAGAACTTGCAGAGCTCTGGCTGATTTTCTCATGTAAGGAGCCGCATCTGTTACGAATAGAAGGACATCCTCGTGTTTTATTCCGTCGGTCCATAGTTTTGTGAGGGCACTGGTGAAGAGTTGTGCAGTTGTTGAACTATTTGCTTTTTCAAGTTCTTCTGTAGTTAGCAAATAAATGTTAGGAGGTGCATCAGGCGTCATTGTTCCTACGACAACTTTGGCGACGTATCTCCGGACAGCATCTGTTGTCTCATCTATGCTGATCCAAATTTTCTTGCCAAAGACTTCATTCCTGATTTTTTTAATAACACTATTGTAACTTATGTCCAAATACGTTTTCCGTAAAGTAGATTCACCAGGAACTGTTTCATTCGTGTATTTCCTCAAAAACGTCTTCAGCGACTGGTTTTCCATCTTCCAAAGTAGAATACCGGCGGCTAAGAATGCATCACACAAATCGAGGGAAAACTGCGACTGCTTATCTGAAATTTCGTTTACCTTATCATGGAAAGTAGAAATCAGACGGCTTTCTTTCGCCTGATTTACGTGCAGCTGCGGTTTTGTGTTTTGAAGTCGCAAGGTGCTGAGAAATAAAGTACTTCTTCTCGAAATTTACAGATTTTTCACAATATTTGCACAACAACATTGCAATCAGTTGAAAAATGTCTTCACCAAATTCCTTCACAAAATGCTTAACTCTAACGCTACTACTGCAAGCGTTTTTCGGCATTTTAAAATCAGTGTCTATGAACTAAACTAACTATAAAAAAAATAGACAATTTGTAGGTAGCGATGTGCACTACACAAATGCTGAACAAAAAATGGGGAAAAATGAAGTGAAAGTAGGAAGTTTTAAGGACATACTATGTCATTTACGCTAATGAAAGGGAGCCCATTATCTCCTGGGGAGGTGGTAATGGAAATGGGACTTGCAGGTATAAGGCAAAACCGGGTGACACTTTTTGAAAATCCGTTATAAATCGATACAAATTTAAAGGCCTAAAAAACCTGTATGTATATATAAAAGAGTGGTCCTTGAACTACACATTTCGACTAGAAAAATAATTTTAAAAAATTATTTAGATGGCATTTACTGTGAAAGAAAAGAAGTTAGCAGACAGGGTGAGTTGCCGCATTGCCGGGTGCTATGCCGCACCCTTGAGAGAGTTGCCGCGCACATGTAAAAAATCGAAATGCCTTTCATTTTTGTGATAATAAAATAAATTTTAGAATAGAATGTGAAAAAAAGAATAAAATGATTTGTGAGAGTAGTATTAACTGTTGAAAATTATTTATTGAACACATTTTCAAAGGGAAAATTCAAAAACATACAAGGCACTTAATCAATTTGAAAGTGTAATTACAGAACTATGTGATTGGCCTCAACAATAAAAAAAGGATTTAATATTATCCTAATGTTTAGTTCTCAAAATTAAGAAATTTTTCAGAAAACTTTAGGTCTAAAAATTACAACTTCAAAAATTTGACAAAAGGTAAACAAAAAAGTTTCATTGTCCTCTTAATAATACAGAAATACAATTACCTAATGAGAAAACAAATGAAAATAGAAAATAATATAAATTAGCAGTTTTCTGATTTTCATGCCGTACTTTGGTTCTCCCAGAGTTGCCACACAATTCACCATAAATTGTGCAAGTTTCATGGAGCCAATATTTACAAAGTTCACACCTAATCCAGTCTGCTTTGCTTTCTGTCACATAATAATTCTCCCAACATTCGAGACATTTGTTGCTATCAATACTATTGGGTGCGGCATGTCGCCCTTAAAAAACCGCGGCAAGTGTCCCGAACTCCCGGGATAGATGCCGTACCTAGCTGATAAGCTTTAACTTGTGTTGTAATGGCGGACTTTGAACGAAGAAGCATCAGCACAGCGACTATTTTCGTTTAAAATAATTAGCTACAGTAAAACTTTGAAAGAATTAGTTTAGAAAACGATAAAGCAACTATGAATAAAAAGTTTCATGATAAAATTTGTGCACGTACCTAACAAAAACAAGAGCCACGACTAAAAAACACAACGGAGTTTGACCACGTGTCATCATAATACTGTTCTTCACTCAACGGAGCTGATGCCATGGTCAGTGGAGCCATATAGCTTCATACTTAAAAACTACAGCTAGTGCGGCAACTGTCCCGGTGCGTCGCGTCACCCGGTTTTGCCTTAAAGGCGTCTGATTGTGAGGTATGCACTAAAGCGGATTTTTTAAAAAATATGAAATATACAATATAACTTAAAATGAAAAACCGGAAAAAGTATAAAATGGAATAGGCAAAGAAATAAGAAAAAGGTTTTTTTAGCAAAAAATCACGAAAATAGGCAAGTAAAGCAAAAAAACACGAAAATAGGCAAGTAAGGCAAAAATAGGCAAAATGCCTGGACTTCCGGGCTCTAGTCGTCATGTTGCGTAACGCGATAATTTGTGAATAACTCGATTAGAGATAAACTTAGAAGGTGAAATTTCTTAGGATTTCAGTGTTGATGACTCTTTATGTTATGACTAAAAAAATTCGAAAAAGGTCACGGGTTCGACTCCAGAGGATGAATGTCGCTTCCCATAAGATAGCACGTAAAATCACATTTTTGGTTTGAAGGCTTTCTTTCTTTTACTCTTTAAAATATCTTAAAATTAAGTTATCGACATGAAATTTGAACTAATACACGCCAAAATGAATGAGGATTTTTATTCTTATCGTCGAATACTCAATCTCATTCGAATTCGCCCATATTTTGAATTTTACTCGAGTTTTGGTAAATTGTTTAACATAAGATTCCATGGTTACGGGTATTGTTGTACTAGGTAATTTCCGTGCATATGCACTTAAATAAAGGCTTAAAGGTCGAAAATAAGATTAAAACTTGCTCGAAATGACCGAAGATATAAATTTAATGCAAATAAATCGAACGAGGTATTCATGTTATTTATATTACTAAAACCCTATTTCTGGTTGTCATTCTCTCTCTCTCTCCTTCTCTTTAACGCTCTCTACCTCAGTCATTTTTAATCTCCGGGAATTTCATCCCTCTAACAATAAGTTTATTTTTTATTTAGTCATTCAGCCAATTTTCTTAATTTTTTATTAAAAACCAAACATACATCCCTTATAAAACATATTCATTAAACTCATGTTCAAAACATATTCCCGTTAAACTAATCTAAATCCAATACATAGATGGTAGGAACGAAGAAACAGCGTTCAAATGGGGGAAAGGGGGGGTTGGCGAGCGTCATCGAGCAGGGGACTTGCCCCCTAATATATGTATATGTGCATACATAAAAATAGTCATGAGAACTGTACGCAGCGATTCACGAGGATGATTAGGTATACTGGGAGACAGAATAAAGGGGAAGATAAAGAGGGGTTTTAAAGGGACAGCCGATCGAGAGAATGGAATTGAGTAAAGGGGTTTTGTGCCGGTTGAGAGAGTGAATTGGGAATGAGATGGGATTTCTGTGATTGGCTCACGAAACTGAAGGAAAACAGATTTAGGCAAATGGCACTATTAATCGTAAGCCGAGGGAGGATATTGTTCTCATTTTAAGGGGAATTTTTTCATTTTGTGCAGAGTTGTTCTGTACACCAGGTTCAGTTACCTAATATTAACATACCTGCTTTGGTTAGAGCTTACTTCTAACTAGATTATTTTTAGTTTTGTAAATGTATGCGCGGTATAAATTCAAATCTCTGAAACACGAATTTTTAATCACAAGAAGAATAGTGTTTTTTCCCGATTGCCTATTGTTTCACTTCAAGTGCTTTGACTCGAACCATAATTTTCTCGAATATTTGTCTTCTCATTAGGGAACGTCTTTACATCCACTTTCTGAGATCTCCTAAACCAGGGCCGTGTAACATTTTTACGAGGTGGGCCGCATTCATACATGTGAGTGCCGTATTAGAAGTCACAAGTATGTATGTTGTCACAGTTTTTAAGTTTTGATTTTTAAATATTTTTGGTTGGATAAATTTGAAAAAATATTTAAGGTATAAATAACTTTAACATCTTGCGCACATTGTTAAAAATTACTGACATTCTACGCAATACAGAAATTTATATTTTTTATGTTTAAAACCAACAAAAACAATGTGACAACCTGCCCCACCTTTGGATTGGTTGTCTCAAGCTTCGGGGTTGGATGTCCCTATGTTTCAAATGGCAAAAATAAAATAAATCAAACTAAAGTAAACTGTAAAAAATTTAATGCTTCTCAAACATCAAAACTTAAGATATAGAAATAATTCAAAAGAAAAGTATATTTGTAAGGAACTTTTCACCATAAAAAATGAACAACCCTAAAAAACACGGTTTGAAAAAACAAGTACATACCAACTTTATTCAGTCTCATCATTTGACTTATCAGACTCACAGTTATGGCAGGTACATATTTTTGAACCTTAGGTGCACTTTTCTTGGGCCCACCCTTTGCAATCCACGCACTGGACCCATATTTCCTTTGGGCGACCGTTACAGAAGGGCTCAACACACACTAAGCAATAACACTCATCTCCCTCTTCACTATCGCAGTTAGTTTCTCTTTTCTTAGCCTTCTCTCTCTTCTTTTGGATAGTTTTCTTTCCACTAGGTGCATTCTCTTTTTTTCGCAAATTTTTTCCTAAAGCTTTCCCTTTCTTGGAAGTTTTTCCAATTCTTCCTCTAATTTTCGCTTGATAGGAGAGTCGGTGAGAATAGCGGTTTCACGTTTACGAATGCTGTTATGATTTTGTGTTTTTCTTGGTGGCGCCTTTGGAAAAGGACGCAAGTCCTTAGGAGTCACAAGGAGACGCTCATTTGAGCCGCTTCCTCCAGCAACTGCTTCATTTTGTTGACATGTGGCCACCGTCTCAGTTTGATTCACATTTTCTTCATTTATTTTACCCTCGCCATCAGGTGTAGTAGGAGTATTCTCATTACCGTTTTGGATGCTTGGGACTGGTCTATCGGTGACAAAACTCGGTGCAAAGTCTGCATCTGTGAATATGTCTCTATTGTAAGGAAGCACTCCTGTACACATTAATCCGGCTTGAATATTTGTTGGTGTCATAGCTAGAGAATAGGGTTTAGCAACTATCCCTGGAATATTGTAAATTGTAATTGTTTTACCAGGATTATTTAATATCCAAGCATCACATGCTGAATTAACGTATTTCTTGAAGGGCCCGAAGATAGTCTTATCCAAGGGCTGCAGTTTGTGAGAGCAATGCGGCGGGAAAGACAACATGACAATACCATTTTGTTTGGCGAAGTTCAGTCCATCGATGCTGAGATGCGACCCGTGGTTTTCTGACAGCAATAAACAAGGCTTCTCTGGTGTGCATTTCACTTGATTGTGGAAGTGCTTCAAGAATTCATGGAAATGTTCTTCCAACATCCAGCCAGATGGATTTGCAGAACCGCCTGAACCTGGTGGACCGGCCGCTATGAAATTATTTTTAAAATGCACCCGCGGAAAGACGAAGAACGGTGGAATGTGATTAGCAATGGCTGAAACTGCCCTTGCTATCGTCACTAGAGTACCTCTCTCTGCCGAAACGATGCTGCCCACACTTGTTTGTACCCACGACGAGCAACAACTCGATCTGGATTCTGGACTGATGTCACTCCCGTTTCATCCATATTCCACATGTCGTGGGCCTGAAAATTATGTCTCGACATCAATGCAGCCAATTTTTTGAAGAATGACTCCACATTGGTCCGATTAAAACTTGTAACCCACGCGAAACTTGTTGACTCAGGAGTTCGGATGGACAACACAGGATTACGTTTCAAGAATGCCGTAAACCAGTCTGCACTGGCCATCTTCTTTTCACTCAATGACTGTGGCATTTTAATGGAGCTCGAAACCGCTAATTGATATGCTAGGGTACGAACTTCCTTAGGCGACAATCCAAAGTAAATATCAGATGCTCGTAGTATGCAAGCAACCAACTGCTGCTCTTCTGCCGCTTTAAAAACCATCCGATTTTTTACGTACCCAACAGGAATTGAGGGAGAAACTTGTTGCTCATTGCATAACTCTTCTGCAGGAATTTTTTTGCAGTATCTTGCAAATGTGCGATAACTTATTCCGAAATCATGAGCAGTTTTACTAATCGACGCATTGCTTAACTTCACTAGTCTTGCTGCCCTTAACATAACATTAGGTGTATTCCCTCGTTCCGTTTTCTTTATGAAAGTACGAACCATGGTATTTGACCTGCAAACGAAAAATTAACGTGATAAAATCCGTATGGGGTTGGTTGCCCCATCCTGCTTGAGACGACCTGCCCCGTTCAGCCATCTTAGGTAAATGCGGCTATATTGATAACATACGAACACGTGTTTAGAAACAAAAATGCAAAAAATACGGAAGGATATATATTTCAAGTTGCACTAACTTAAATTTCAATAATACCTGCTTTAAAAACTAGAATAATAGAATACTGAGTATCGAGTTGTTTACTCACCACCTCAAAATTAAGAAAATCCAATGCCGAGGACAAGTGCATAACCCCTCTAACAACGTGGAACTACTTACATTGGCGGGGGGCAACTACCCTGTCGAGAGCATTCCCCAACGCTATCTAGTGGCCGAGTTATAGACCTTGTGGTGAACTGTAGGTATACTAGATGTGAGAGCTGACATAAATAACTCAAAAGATCAGAGTCGCAGCCAGAGTGACAATATTCACCCTCCCCCCTCCCTACTGGTCCTAAGTTAAATTCTAGTACATTTAAATAAATGGTGAACGAACTTCACGAAAGGCGAATGGTGAAACATAAACTGCGCGGTGCTCTGTTTTAGTATCTGCAAGGCTTTAGATTGTAACATTTTTACATGTTCGTATCCGCGGTTTTTAGTTCGTTCCAGTAAAATCTACACGTTGTGAAGACCTGACTAATACTTTAATAACAACTTTGAATGCCATCGGCTTGAATACTATTTATTTAAGAGGAAAAGGGTAATGCCACTGCAGCGATGTCTGGCAAATTCAGCGGTGTACAAGATCATAAAAATACCAGACGGATTCATAGAAATATTGTTGTGTATGAATATAATTTTCTATTGCGATTCCTGCCATTAAAGAAAAAATTACATTGATCGATTTGATACAAACTATTTCGTCCCAAAAGATAGGGAGTTCCTTGCGTCGCGGGTGATCTACAAAAGCGGATGTATTACTTCGAAATAATAACTTCTCCAATTATTACGAAAAATATAATCTGTGAAAATAGGTCCCGAAATAGAACTTTTCGGTGGACGGAGATATTTTCGTAAAATTAACTCCTTTAGTCCGATATTTATTCTGGGTTCAAAGGTTTAACCGCCCGCGAACGCGGAGTAATGCCACGAACCAGACATCGGCCATCCTTGGTGCGAACCCTCTCAACCGAAGCTCGAGAGCGACTGAAGAAGGAATGGAGAAGGCAAGAAAGCTAGAGAACCTGAAAGAAGAAATGAGAAGAAATAGGATTGATATCATAGGGCTGAGCGAAGCTAGACGCTAAGGAGAAGGACAGTTCGACTCGGAAGAATTCGCGGTAGTTTAGGAAAGATATGATGAAGAGCGTGACAAAAATAACAGCAACGAACGATAGGTTGGTGGCAACAAAGCTGAAAGCAGTCCCACTGGACATGTTGATAATCCAGGTATATATGTCAACGTCCACTCATGAAGAAGAAGAAATTGAGGAGATGTATGAACAAATTAACGAGATTTACGAAGAAGACGGAAGAGGAAAGGTAAACTGCATAATAATGGGAGATTGGAACAGCATAGTTGGTGAAGGACAAGAAGAAAATGTTATCGGTTAATACGGACTTGGGAAAAGAAACCGAGGAGGGGAAAAACTGGTAGAATTCTGTGTTAATAACGACCTAGTAGTGACTAATACACGGTTCAGAAACCATAAACGAAGGCTGTACACATGGAAAAGCCCAGGAGATAGAATGAGATGCCAAATAGATTACATCCTAGTAAAACAAAGATTCAGGAACAGCATAAAAAATGCTAAGACATTACCAGGAGCAGACATTGATTCAGATCACATCCTTCTAATAGTCGATGTAACTACAAAGCTGAAACAAATAAAGAAAACGAGAAGATATAGACAGACTTGGGAACTAGAAAACTGAAAGAAAAGAAAGATGCATTCAGCACGAAGTTGGAAGATCGCCTTAGAAATTTGGAAAACAAACCGAAGACCGTGGATACAGAATGAGAGGAAGTGAAAGCCAGCATCAAAGATACCTTGAATAAAGAGATTGGGAAACAAGAGAAGAAAATCAGAAAACCATGGATCACTAAGGAAATGTTGGAGAAAATGGATGAGAGAAGGAAATGGAAAAATGTTAACAGTGAAGAAGGTAGAGCCAATTATAGATGCATAAACAATGAGTTGAGAAGGGTAACAGATAAAGCTAGGGAAAATTGGATAAAAGAAAAATGTGAGGAAATACAACAGATGGAGAAGTTAGGACGGTATGATATGATGTACGCTAGGGCACTGGAATTAGAAGATAAGAAGCCTAATGGGATTCGTGGTAAAGGAATTATTAATACAGATGGAAAAATAGTCGCAGAACCAATGGATGTAACACATGTATGGGAAGAATACATTAAGGAACTATTCGTCAAACAGGCAGGATCGGTACAAATGGAACTGGAAGAAGAGAACTGCATTGAAGAAGACGACTTGGGACCAAGTATTATGAAAAGCGAAGTAGAAAAGGCGATACTGGAACTAAAGAAAGGAAAAGCTACAGGCAGCGATGGAATACCGGCAGAGGTACTTAAAGTCATGGGATCGGAAGGACTAAAATTGATTACCAAACTAATTAACAAGATTTACGACTCGGGAGAGTGGCCTCAGGATTTCTTAGATGTAACAAGATTCCTCTAAAGAAGAAGCCAAAAGCAATGCAGTGTAAAGACTACAGAACGATAAGCCTACTGTCACGCACTTCGAAGATCATCACGAGGAGAGGAGACTAGAGAAAAAGGCCGAAGAAATGCTAATGGAAGATCAACTCGGCTTCAGAAAAAGACGAGGAACCAGAGATGCTATCGGTGTAGTGAGAATCATATCAGAAAGGGCAATAGAGTACAGCCAAGATTGCTGCGTATGTTTCGTCGACTGGCAGAAGGTCTTTGATAGAGTAAATTGGGTACTGCTGATGAGGATATTAAAGGACATAGGTGTAGACTGGAAAGACAGGAGACTGATCAGGAATCTATATGTGAATCAAGTTGTAAAGGTCAGGTTGGAGAATGCAGACACCAGCGGAGTACATATCGGTAGAGGAGTAAGACAGGGATGCTGTCTATCGCCGATTCTATTCAATATATATGGAGAGAGGCTACTGCAGGAAGCGTTAGAAGGCACGGGAGATTTCAAAATCGGAGGAAGGATTATAAGAACAGTGAAATACGCAAGAAAGGAAAAGGAACTCCAGAAAATGATAAATAGACTAGTGATAACAGGTAGAAAATACGGTATGGAAATTAATACAGAAAAATCCAAGGTTATGCGAATATCAAGTAAAGAAGAAGAAAATTTGAACATAAGTATTGGAGGAAAGCCATTAGAACAAGTTTCAGATTATAAATACCTTGGAAGCATCATAACAAGAGAAGCAAAATGTACCGATGAAATCAGGACTAGAATAACGAAAGCAAAAGCCGCTTTCAGAAGAAAGACACTCCTACTAACGGGAAATATAAAGCAGGAAATCCGCAAGAGGTTGATAAAATGCTATGTATGGAGTATAGCTTTGTATGGCGCAGAAACATGGACGCTAAGGAAAAATGATATTAAATACTTGGAAAGTTTCGAAATGTGAACATGGAGAAGAATGCTGAAGATAAAATAGACAGGATGAAAAACGAAGAAGTACTACGAAGAAGAGGAGAGAAGCGAACGATTATACAGACTATCAGAAAGAGGAAGGTGAACTGGATTGGGCATTACCTGAGGAGAGAGTGCATGATTAAAGAAGTGCTAGAAGGAAAAGGTTTCAGCTGGTAGACGACTTGAAAGGGAAAGAGAGCTATCAAGACATGAAGAAAACTGCGGAAAATAGGAGTATATGGAGAACCAAGTTTACATGAATAATCACGGACCTGTCAACGAACAGACTACCTATATATATATATATAATGGGCCGCGCTCAAACGGAGGTGCGCATCCTGGCGAATAGGGCGCGAGGAGGTGGGAAAGGCTACGTAAGGAAGCAGAGTTTGAAGGAGGGCGGGGGGACGAGGGGGGGGCAGGAGGGAGAGAGATTGCTCGAGAAGGAGGCGGCCTTCGTGCCCGAGTTGACAGACTGCCTTCACCTTGATCGTGAGGTCGCAGGTTCCCATTCCTATGACAGAGGGCGAACTGTTCGGTGATTACTTCGTCCGTTTGCATGCGAGTCGGAAAGTACACGAAACTACACACTTTGAGTCCTATCACATTTTTACGAGAGCGCATTTTCACGTATGTACGTGGGAATGTTCAAAAAAATTTGTGTGCCGCAGGAATTGCTCTTGGTTATGGGTATATCGTTGATATTTTGAAGTTTTTCAATAGATGGGTTTATTTCAGAAGGGGTTCGCATTAAATTCTGCTGTTCGGGAAAATATCTTAATTGTTCCTGTTATTTTTAGGCGCGTTTCGCCTCCAGCGTGAGCGCCTATTGTCGTCGGTCTGTCCGTCCGTCCGTCCGCATGTTCGTTCTCAGCTTCTACCGAACGGATTTTCGTGAAATTTGATATTAAGGGCTTACCATCAAAGATAATAAGAAAATCGCAAAACTGAATCACGTAAGCCAATCAGAGGTGCCACTTTACAGATGACAAAAATTAACTTTCCGTCATATCTCGTAAAATATTGCTCATATTAAAGCATTTTTCAAGTAAAACTTGTAGAACTAGTAAATTAGAGTATTTCTTTTCCTATACATTTTTATCGTCGGAGTAGCCGTTATCAAGTAAATAAAACAAGAATGTCTATATCGAGTTGTCTTAGAAAATTTCTTGCATGGTTACTTCGTTGTTGCTAACATAAACAATCTCAAAAACAAACGTTTAATTTCCTTACGTGTGCATGCAATATTTTTAAATAGGAAGAAAATGGATCATTTATGACGAATAAAAAACTTTAAAACGCTATTTACCTTACGTACAGGTATATAATTGCTTTCTAATACTCCATTGCACGAAACGCGCCCCATTTGTGATACGCTGTAAACTTTCCTAACTTGTTTTGTTTATTGACGTATTGGCAGAAGTTTACCTCGTAGCGTCGCTGTATTTTTTTTAGATAAATGCATGCATTTATGTATGGATCTAAAATGTCCAACAGTAGGGTTTCTCGGATAACACTGCGTTAGCAGACACAGACATACAATTATATATAAATAAAACTTTTTAGCTTGATAGCTAGAATAATCCTTTGGGTACAGACTTGGAGCGTTTTTGAAAGAATTATAATGTCTCCTGCAGTCCCACCTTTCCTTTCCGATTGCCGCATACGGAAATAACCTTAGTGCTTTTCCTTTCCTCTCCAATTATGAAATGCGGCTTCTCATTAAGCCTTTCTTCTTTTTCCCGTTGACAGCCTTTCAAATTTCCCACCGTTAGGATTCCGCTTTAGCTCGTAAACGAGTTTCTTATTGTACTCCAAGTTGATTCCTTCCTACCACGCGATTAATCCAGTTGCTATGCAGTTTTGATATGCGTTCTTTATTAGGTACCATCATCGCTTTAATCGCTGTTCAAATATTCCTTATTTTCCCATACATTTAAGTCATTCGTAATAACGAGAATATGATAGAATGATTCCATTGCATTCGGTTCTCATATACTCGCTTCTGACTGATACATTTAAAAAATATTTGCGAGGCAGTTTGGTAATGCGTGCAGAAAGTTTTTAATAATTTAAGAAAGACAATTGTCGAGTTTTAATTGAAGGTCAGATCCTGGACATTTTTATAAAGATATTTAATAATTTTTCATTTTACGCGCAATGAATGCATTTATTTCGATACATTTTTGCATTG
Organism: Uropetala carovei; assembly: GCA_036926305.1. NCBI lineage: Eukaryota > Metazoa > Arthropoda > Insecta > Odonata > Petaluridae > Uropetala > Uropetala carovei. The sequence goes on from JAXCHB010000127.1 coordinate 1,157,162, forward strand.
GAATACAGTGGTATCCGGTGTGTGCCATGCGCTCTTTTGAAACGTTTTGCAATGCAATGTCACCTGTAATCGCAGTGATGATTAATGAAAGCAAAAATGACTCTACGTCCACAAAATAATATTGATCTCTGAATTTGAAATTCTGATAGATTTTTTTAAGGCTCCATTATTTTAAAGGTAGGATTATAATGCGAGTGCAAAGTAACAGCTTTAAAAAAATCTACTTACCTTAACGTGATAATTCATGAAAATTATAAAAATAAATATCCTTGCTTCTTGAACAATATCAAGAATAAATACTTTTTTCTAAACATGTATACGGAAACACAAAATCTGCGTTGTGATCACGATCCTATTTGATGTTTATGGTCTGTACCAAACTTAATGATCGCTGGGAGGCGGGGTTAAAATGTGTGGAAAGGGAACCTTGTTGCCGAATCAGTCCACAAACGTGGACCAATTATAGTGCTTCGCAAGTGGACAGAGTCGCTGGATGGATAAGACTTTGTAAGAGTGGGATCAGATACGGGAATTATGAAAATGTTGAAAACTTTAACATTTAAAGCTACATAAAATGAAATTACGAGTATTTACGTTTGGTAATATTATCTTAGTAACTACGAATATATTACTTCCTACGTTATCTTTCATAAGTAGATATAAAATATTTTCCACGTTATAGTGTACCTATTTTATATGATTGTCATTTAAACAATATCGAATATTCTCTGCTTAAATGACAGATAAGAGAAAAGGATGTTATATTTTACATTTTTGAGAATACGTAGAAAAAAAGTTAGCAGGAAGATGAGACTATTTGGTATGCGAATGGCAAATGTCGGAGCAGGTAGTATAATAAACACAAGGAGGGAAGGACGAGGGAAAAGAATGGTGTGGGATTTCTAAGGGACCACATGTATAACCACAACATATGTTCCGTTCTCACAGTTATTTGCTTCTGCTTTCAAGCAGCTGTTAAGTATATAACGGTAGAACTGCGTAGAACCATCTCGTAACATTTCAGCCAGATGAAAATACTGCCATATTTTCCGTATCCTATCTCGTATTGCCGAAAATACAGAAATTTTAGCCATAGGTTGTAAAGACGCAGCATTCTAAAAGTTTAGGTCTTATTGAACTATTAATTTAAAAAAACCAAGTAGTACAATATGCATCATGAAAGGGAAGAGGGTGTGGAGTAGGAATAAATACGCAATATTTAATTTCATCTATTTATTTTTATTATTAACAATCAACTCTATATAATTGCAAATAGTTAATAGACCACATCAAGAAGAAGAGAAAAATATTCTTAAAGGTAGCAGTTGGATTACAGAAGAATAACATTTCGAGTATTTTCTTACTTCTGTTGTTACTAATATTATAATATAACAAATACATTACACAAATTAAAGCAAACACATAAGTTAATAATTATCATATTATTAGGAAATCATGATTGGATAAAGGAATAAAAATAACGCTTCTCATTGAGTAGGTACTTTTACTTATTCCAAAGACAATAAACCATTACATATTATATACACTGTGATTCAGAGTAAACGTTTGCATGAATATGGGAATATTAAAGAAATTCAAAGTAGTAAAATTACTTAATATATTTAAAACTGCAAACAAATTGAACATTTTTACAGGGAAAAACCAGTAAGGCAAAAACCCCATTTGCAGAAAAACGGCCACAAGAAGAGGGATGTGAAAAAACTGCGAAACCTGAGGTAAACTAAGATATAGAGAGCTGCAAAAGAAGCAGTGGTTAGAAAACATAACAATAAACACGATTAAATTGTGCACATAAATAGTAAGATCAACACTAGAATAAAATAACCGGTTTTGTCAGCATATTATTATTGCTGAATTTCATAAAAAGAAGAAAGTAATATAACTGCCTGAAAAACATATGACATTAGATTAATCATAGCCACATCAATGTCACTATTGAAATATAATGATAGGTAGAGAGACAGAGTGAATTAAAAATAGAGTAGCTACATATAAAATTTAGGTTATTTGTAAATAGATGAAGTAAAAATAAGAGAAGCAATTTTAGGATATAAAATAAACAGAAATGGAATTATATACTAAGCATGAACAGTAAGTAATAAAATAAAGTGGAAATGCATAATAATGAGAAAAGTTAAGACAAAAATACCTTTGAAATAATCACTTATCTTCACTTGCCTTAAAGTTATTTAAATCCATCACTTTCATGTACACACAGGCACTAACCTGCCACTATACAAATATATTGCAATTTAAACTTTAATAAGCTAAGTCCTTATAAAGAAGAAGAAGCACTTACATGCTTTGAGCATGAAATATAAAAACTATAGCACTAAAAAGGGAAAAGCACTGTGGGATAGAGGGAGAAACATTCACACTTCAGGGATTTCAAGTAGACACTGACCCTATACAAATAAATTACAATTTACACTTTAATAAGGATAATAGGGAGAACCACATTTGGTAGAAAAGGCACTGAATAAGTAAACCATTATAAGCTGAAGCACACACATGATTTGAGTATGAAATGGCCAGACTATCACTAAAAATGGGAGTAAAAGCACTGTGGGATAGATGGATGAACACACACTACAGGGATTTTCAGTAGGCATTGACACATGCAAATAAATGTATGCACATTTGAAGCGTAGGGACTACAGCAAGCCATGGAAGAATTCAAAACTGCACATAAGAGATAACTAAGGCATGTAACAGAATCATATACTTTTCTTGCAGAAAAGAATGAAATTGTTTTTAAATGAAAGACTTTTCACCATATAAAATTAATTAATATGTCTTAATTAATTGATGAAAGTTTTAGTTATATCATTACAGATTATTTTTATTATTAGCATTGCCTTAACATAACTTATGAATTAATACTTATAATCAAACTTAAGTATGAACATTGGTTGGAATTAACTGGTTCTGCAAAAAAGAGAGGAATAGCATAATGAATTTCAAAACACTCATTTAATAGTGTGGTAATTTAATACTCCAAAATACTTACATTGTGGAAATTAATTAGCAGCTGGAAATTTGGGCAAAGGCACCATGGAGGAACTGATCAACTTGGCATAGACTGAAAATTTAACTTATTAATAAGAAGTCAAGAGGAAATTATAACTCATCATTCACCTTACCTTCTTACCTATTAAAACATTAAGATATATTTAAATCAGGAGACAAATTGTTGACTGATTGACAGTGTTCAATTGAAGCTGTTCAAAAAAAGAGATATTTGTATGAGTAAATGGCAAAACAATACAGCATATTAGTAATTATCTAATTTTACACTTAATTTTTTAAACAAAGAGTAATTATTCAATCAATACCTACCTTCCTTAGTATTTAAACAGAATGAAACAAATATAAATAATTTCTATAATTTTTATTATTTTTATAGTTACCTCTACAAAGGTGAAACTCCTAATTCTTCCAGTTCAACGTTATCTTCGCTAATATTGACATCACTGCTAGTATTCGAATCCGAACTTGAGGTCAATGCTATTATAATTTCTTGAATTCCCTCTTCCAATATTCCTTCTTTAATCCAAGCCTCCTCGATAACTTTCTTTGTGTGTTCTACTACGGTTTTCCTGAGAATACTTCTCGTTGGTTATTATTCTGACTGTAGCCGTTCCCAAGTTAAGGGCAGCAGCTGATCTTTTTACAGCCTTCGAAATAGCAAGTAACGATCCACCATTACTTTTCTCCCTCTCGAAGTAATTTCGTACACTTAAAACTAAATTCCGCGCGGAACTCTGAAGAACACGTCTCACAGATTTTCGCTCAGACATCTCTCACGCAATAAACCCTACCGCCTCCACCAAAATCTGCTACGCAACTAGAAAGGGTCCCTGAGCAGAAACCAAAGAGGCGGCAACGCCGGATGCCTCTGATTAGTTGACGAAGGGTACGCCCTCATATTTCGACGCCATCTTAGCGATCATTAAGTTTGGTACGTAGTATAGTTACTGTGTCTTAATCTTCTTTTCAGAAGAAAAGAAGGTACTTACGTATTATCTCCATGCCATAAAAGTATTAACAGAATAATAATAATAAATTATAAATACATATGAAACTGTTAATAAAATATCGTAAATCCAACAATACGTTGTTATTCTGTTAATATTTTTATCTCGTTTGACTGTTGTGCCGCAAATGGAGAGGATATTGGCGAGCCTTCGGCTCGCTTTGTTTTAATGGGTAGTCGTCTCCGGGCGCTACCGCGCCCTTCGCCTCGCCCGGAACGAAAGTATCCCTCCCCGTTGTCCGGTGATTGGGTTTGTAAATGTCGAGACAGGCCAATCAGTTTTTGTTAATGTTGTACGTAAGTATGGCATGGGGATAATACGTAAGTTCCGAAAAGAATTCAATATTTTATTTGCAATATAATAAATATTCTACGAAGAATAAGTTAGCAAACTCTATGTTGCTTTTTCAGCTATCTAAGCTGTAAACATGGCTCCCTCTAAGCCGCGCGGCCGCGCAGCAGTTTTTGAAGTGCCGCGCACTACATTTTTCAAGCGCGCACGATTGTATCTTAGAATATATCGGAACAGGGCCGCGTCAACCCCGGTGTACATCCGCGCACTAGCGTCATGTAGGCGCGCATAGCGATATTGCCCATGGAATTAGAGGGGACTATGGTTGTAAATATTGGACAAACATCTTTAACACCACATTTTAAATCCTATAAGACATATCACAAGGTTTTTAAATGTTCGATTTTAGCCTTGGAACTCTATCTAAAAAATCGGAATGTTTACAAAACTATACTCTGAGGTTTGTTAGGATCCTCAGAAAAAAGTACAGCAGTGGCAGTAAGAGTAATTAATTCATCGAATGAAATTTTGCTCAGTCAAAGGGAAATTGGGAATAGTAGAGGTAGCTACGCATAAAAAATGTTATTTATTTTCTTTAACGAATGTTTATCATGAGTGCGTCGCATAAAGTCTTCTTAGAAGAAAACTTATTTGATTAATCTGACCTTCCTGAGCAGATTAGTAATAGATTTAGAGAGATTTTATAGTTAATTCGAAGCTTGATAAGGTTTTAAATAATCAGGAAAAAAATGGTTACTATTTTATAAGAAAATAACACTAAATTAATGAAAATGCAGACAGCAAAAACACTGTAAGTGAAGAAATGTATAAGCAAATATTTTCGAAATATTCCTCGCCGTTATATTTCTTAAAATACTGCATTTAGTTCTGACGTAAATATGGTGTACGAAAATGAACATTCTTTTCGGAGAACTTTCAGTATAACACTCGAGTCATTCAAACAAAAGATACAATAACCTGTGATTTTTACTCGCTTTTGACGGAAGCAAATATCGTCTGACCGAAACTATATTTCCATGTTTCTCGTTCGGGAAAAATGTTGCCCCTGACTGTTTTCCATATTTGACTGTTGCTAAGATTCACGGGAGTGAAAGAAAGTCTGTAATTTTATGAAATTGTAACATGCAAAACACAAAAAATATATTATCGATCTTTCTTTATCGCTTCCGTCCAAAAAATTATTCAGGTAGGCCATTTAAGCTAAACTGAAAGTCAACTTACTCAACCGTTTATAACTTTATTACTTAGCAATATTATAACTTCCTTAACAAACTCATGCCAAGTGTCCGGGTAGAATTGCAACTGGGGCGATTGCTCTTCTTTAAAACAGGGTCATTATAGAATTATTATCGATCTTAAGAAATTCGTCTATATATTCGGGATCATCGAGGGGCAATGATAGTTACGTGCTATCGAATAAAGCAATGCAGTTAGGAGGCCTTGAAGACATTCGAACCCATGACCTAATGGCCTAGATGGACGCCTTCCGCAAAGCCTCGTTTAGCCGATGCGGAATTCAGACTCCTCCTATACTGAATTGATCGGATATAGCGGGCCTTAAATTAGGAAATTTGCCCTAATAAAGAAGAACTTCGAGTCCTAAGGACTCTTTTATCGCAGATAATCTGCTAAAGACGGGGTCCCCAAATCGGTCTCTGGTAAGGATAGGAAGACCACTGGGTGCGCGCCTTACTGAAAGGAGCTGAGAATGGAATAGTAAAGGGTCTGTCTCCATTCGGGGGTAAGCATCTGGTATGTTGGAAGAGAGTTAGATGCTGGGAGAAGGCGGTCGGATGGAGAGAGAGAGAGAGAGGAGGCGGGAGGGGGGAAGAGGAGGGCAGAGGGGGGTCATGGAGTCAGCGGCGAAGGCAGAATCCTCCTCCTGAACTTTCCATTTCACTCCCCTCCCTCTCTCTCTACCGCTCCCCCTTTCCCCTCCCCTCCCCCTCCCAACCCACCTCCCCCCGTCTCATCCTCATTTCTACACCCCACTCTCTCTCACCCCCTTCTACTACCTAACTTTGGGTTTTTTTTTAACACAGATCCCTCCTCTCTCTCACCGCGAAGAGTAGCGCTCCCTCTCGCGCTCTCTTTCACCTCTCTCTTCGGGCGCATCTCCCTTGTGCTCTTCTCCCCCCTCCCCCCCCCCCCAATCACCCTCCCCCACCACGGTCACTTCGGACCCCTTTATATACCGGGGTCCTTACCCAGTCAAGGCATCACTTCCTTCGTCTCCACTTCTGGATAAACCAACTCTAAGGAGCCGGTGAAGGCACAGTTCTTCGACACATCAACGACTACCATCGTAACCAACCATGAAGTTCTTCGTGGTAAGTTGTTCGCAGTGTTTGGTTGTTGGATAGCGGGAGAGTTACCGTGTTTTGTCGGAGCGGGAGACTTCTATACATCCGGGAATTTTGAATGCAGGACTTCGGGAGTTTGAGATTTGATTCTCGTTCGATACTGATGGATTCGAACTGCACTCATATATTTGATCGCTTCCGTTAATAGCTGTCAATTTTTTGAAAAATGCATACCGGAGTTTTTGGACGCATTTTTTTTAACATTACTTAAGAAAATTTTTTGGTTTCAGTTATTTTACTAATATTACGCGCCTCTTTATTTAAGTAATTAATAACACTTTCAAATCGGAGAAATTGAATTTTTCAAAAATTTGATTATTTACTTATTTAAAATCATAAGCCTGCAATTCTCTGTTAATTGATTTCCACGGTTTAAATCAAAATGACCAACTGAATCGCGAAAAGAAACACAACCTATATATAAATGATTATTTTTCTTTAAATATTCCGATGCATAATTTAATTTTGAGTGCACAAAATGGAAAAGTAAAATTTCATAATTATAGACTTAACTGACGTCTATTTATCACTCCAATAGTTTTTTTTTACTTCTCTGTGTTATTTTGTTTTCTCGCGTAGCTTTCTTAAAACGGCATTTTTGATTTTTCCGATATTATTCCATCTCTCTCTAAATTTTCGCCGTCTCTCCTAAATTTTAGCATCTAACAATGGCACCATAACGCAAAGCGATACGCTCTCTGTTTAATAGGATTTTTCGCTTGCGAAAAAAATCCGCGCATTTGGATCTATCCGTTCTCAAACAATACTAATCAAAAGAATCGTGACGATTTGGAAATCTCTGCCTTTCTCTTAGCTTTCGAACGATGGAAGACCTCTGTTTCCTCCAGCCTTTCTCCCTCCAATGGAGGGAGAGAGGCTGGCGAGAAGGAGAGCAGCAGATGAATAAGTCCCTCGAACACGTACACACATAACGCGCAGAATTTGCATTCAGCTTTTGTAGATCTCTGCTTTCTCCCGCTTTACGGAGAAAAGTGCGGGGGAGGAGGAAGGGAGGGGAAAAGGGAAGATTCGAAATACGCTTAGGCTGGAAAAGAAAACGGAAAAGCGCGCCCTTGGCATTCCGTCTCCTCGTGACAAGTAGGCGCCAAAAGAATCGGTCGAAACAATTGCATTTCGTATTTGGAAAGAGGGTCGCGTGCATGCGATGTAGGCGCGGGAGAAATCCTCGGCGTCTTCAAATGATAAATTCATTTCGACCATCGAAGGAAAGAGGACGTATAACGCAGGATTACCAAAAAAATAACTACGGGCGATCGCGTGTTTATAATGTAAAAAATGAGGAGTCAATGCGAAAAAGGTTTAATATGTTTTAAAATATTTTAAACTCGGTGTTGTCTCTCTGCGTAGTACGCCGCAAGAATAGATTTTCGCGCAAATGTTTTGACCGCATAAAAATGTAGGCGTTTCAATTCGATCAAAATATCTTTAGGAGTTTTCTGCGTGAATCTCGTTCCATTCATAAATCACCTTTAGGCCCAAGAAAGAATACATAGAAACCCTCTCACTCGACGCGCACTCGGAAAACATAGCGCACGATGGCTAACGGAAAGAAAACCATTCCAACGCCAAGATGCGCATCTCATTGCGAGCTTTCTCTGACGATAGAAGGACATTTCTCCTCCCCTCGACCTCTCTCTCGTAACGCCATTCTCCAGCCCTCTTCACTTTCCCTCCCACTCCCCTATCTGCCATTCCTATTCCTCCTTCCTTACTATCTCTCATCTTTTATTTCTCTTTAGCGAAACGATCTTAATCGGGAGCGCGATGGCCAATTGGATGTCGACTAGAAGATATTCCTGAAATGGCTCTTCTTCTCGTTTAATCTAGAATTACTATTCCTTCTTATTTCCGCCAATATTTCTCCTTTGGATTCACTGCCAGTTCTAAATTCCGAACTCCATCGTTTGAGTTTTCCGCCGAGAAACTCGCCCTTTTCCTCCTTTCTTTTTGGCGGCGCCAGTGGTCGAAGAGAGGACACCTATCAGGACAAAGCCGCAATCGCTTTTTTCGGTCGAGTGTCTCTCGGGATGCAAAGAGTTGTCATTTGTTGCAACGTATCACGCGTGTTTCATACATCCACGAATATCAACCATTACTCTTCGATTAAAAATTACTCGATGCTAGTTCCTCGCGTAGTCGATAGCTAATTAATTGATTTTGTTTGCTAGAATTCAAAAGGGCATCAAGAAAGATTTTACTTCATCAGGAAGATGTCTAGTCGTACGATCTTCACCGAATCGTGCTTCATTCTCGTTGTTATGTTTTCCAACCAAGGATTTTCATCTAGTAGGCTAGAAATTCCGGTCAATAAATTCAAAAGAATAGGTCTATCCAAAAGAATTCTCAAGTCTCATTTAAAATTGGATGGTTCAAAGTTGTTTTCCATTCACGGTTAAAAGAGGATGGTCCCACTTTCTCTTACGCAACAACGACTGAAAAAAACGGCATCTGCTTCCTTCTTTTTGTTTCGATTGCCCATCAGGTTACGAGCGAATGCGGTCAGAGGTAATGTGAGGGAAGGGCTTTGCACCTCGGAGTGCATCACCCACTCAGGGACTGGGTGCGGGCGAAACGGGATTACGGCGTCTATCCCACGGGAAAGAAAAAAAATACGGGGATGAGCAACCGGGAACAATAGGTCGTGCGCCGCGCCATCGCTTTCACCCAAATACGCCAAGGGGCCGATGGGAAGGAACTTTCTCTCCGACACTTGTCGGACAAGATGAGAGAGAGATATACCGCGGGTTCTCCACCTAATTTTTTTTAAAGCCCCTTGTCACTTCGGTTTCCCACGAATTAAGCAAACGCGTGGAGAGAGATGAAGGCGAAGAAGATACCATGGGATAGTTCCTTCAAAGCCTTCGAAGGATTTCTCACGTGGGCGATGGAACACGGGGTTTCTTCCTGGAGAGAGAGAGTAGAGGGAGGGGGATGAGGAGGAGGAGAGGTAGGGAGAGTGCAGATTGCGCTATCAAGGAAGAAAGTGCTTCTGGTTTCTGGAGATAAAAGAGGACCCACGTTCATTCACGCTTTCGCGAAAGATTTCAGCATTCTTTGCATATTTCGGAACTTCCAGTTGCAGTGTCTAACGGTTTGTTTTGACGATGAGTTGAGAAAATGTGGGAATTTATAACGAACCATAAAAAGTTTAATTCATTATACCCTTTTTAATCAGTTGGATATGGATTTTAGGATACGAGGATATGCTAAAATACACTCGATTCAATGGGAATTCGTATCACACCAACTGTTTAGCAAAACCTTTGCTTCGGTGACTATCAAATGCTTACTTATCGAGATTTATTTATGTCGTATTTCGTGGTTCTAATCCGCAGCCCTATCAAATCAAGCATAGAAGAACTACGCAAAAATGCCTTGTGGTAATGCGGTTAGAGATTTCATAGCGAGACGGAAAACTTGATCAAAATACGTAGGCATCCTCCAAATAATTTTCCTAACTTTCAAAGGACAAACAGAATTAAATCATCCAATCGTGAATGGAACGGGCGCATATCTGTGTAGGACCTTTTGTCCTTGATTAAAAAAAGAGAAAGCGGAGGAGTTTCATTAGTTAGGAACACTTAAGAATCCGTGGACATGAGACGCATCTCCTTTTAAAGTTCTGATGTTCGCTCGTTAGAAAATAGAACCGCTTAATGGTACATACTAGAGGGACGGTGTTTTTTTATCGGGGTCACGCCGTAGTCTACAATTAAATAAAAACCAATGAAAATAATGATAGCTCTCTAGATTGGGATCCGACATCACCTAGGGAATGTGCTGGTCAGCATGTGGTCATCTCCAATAGAAAGAGAGAGCGCGGCAGCCTTTAGATGGACGGTAGGGGTGCTCGGAGGAGAGGCGGAGCATCAAGGGAGAAGGCGAGGTGGGCTAAGGGCAGGGGTCATGTGCCTCTTCTCCTAACGACCTCAATTTCATCGTCCTTTCCAAATCCCCTTCTCCCAACCCAAAGAGATGGTAGCGCACTGCTGATGGAGATGATCGAACTGACATAGCGCGTCCCACTTCTCCGATCCACTCTCTCCACCTTCGCGTTTCCATTTCCACTCTCTCTCTCTCTCTATCTCCCTCTCTCTCTCTCCCTCTCTCTTCTCCCTCCCCCTTCTCCCTAACCACCCTCCCCCTTCTCCCTTCCCCCTCCCATCTCCCAAACCACCCTCCCCCTTCTCCCTTCCCCCTCCCATCTCCCTAACCACCCTCCCCCTTCTCCCTCCCCCTTCTCCCTAACCACCCTCCCCTTCTCCCTCCCCCTTCTCCCTAACCACCCTCCCCCTTCTCCCTTCCCCCTCCCTCTACCATCCTTTTACTCCCTCCTCCTCTCTCCATTCGTTTCAGACGACACATGAGCGCCCTCGAAAACTTTCGCCTCAATTAGAGGCATTGGTTGAAAGAGATATATAACCCATCGACTGTATATTAGTAAAATGGTGTCCATCTTCGAACGAATAACTTTTTCTTTTCTTTATTCTCGCGATCTTCATTACTACTGTCGTTTGCTCCTCGGGCTTCTAAATTAGAGTGCTTTAGAGATTAGGATACGAATAGGGTCTTTTAGTTTCTCCACTTTGGATACTTATGGGTATGAATGAGCGTCAGGGCATACGGAATCGAGTTTATAGTTATTATTATTTCATGGTGAATTAGTTTTGCAAGAGTCGACCCGATGCCCTGCCGAAAGATTTCTCACTAGCATCCCTCCCCTACAGATGGTTGCGTCCCTCGCGGCGCTCGCATCCGCCCGCCCTGACGCCCCCCTCCAATACGGGGCCCCCAACGTAGGAGGAACGCCCATCGGGGGCGGACACGGAGGCGGACACGGAGGCGGACACGGTGGCGGGCTCGGCGGCGGTAGTTTCGGCGGCGGTAGTTTCGGCGGAGGTAGTTTCGGCGGCGGTAGCATCGGTGGAGGCGGATTCGGCGGTGGCTTCGGGGGCGGCTCCTCTTTTACTAGCTCTGGAGGCTCCTTCGGCTTCGGAGGCGGATCGATCGGCGGAGGAGGCGGCGGTGGCTTCACCTCTGGCGGAGGAGGCTTCGGAACCCAACAGGCCGTAGTCCAGAAGCACATCTACGTGCACGTTCCTCCCCCCGAGCCCGAGTTCACCTCCCCACCCCGCCATATCCCAATCCGTCCCCCACAGAAGCACTACAAGATCGTCTTCATCAAGGCTCCCGCACCACCCACCCCGACCGCACCCATCATCCCCGCTTTCGCCCAGGACGAGCAGAAGACCCTCATCTACGTCTTGGTTAAGAGGCCCGAAGATCAGCCAGAGATCAACATTCCCGCACCCGTGCCCACTGCTCCCTCCAAACCCGAAGTCTACTTCATCCGTTACAAGACTCAGCAGAAGGGAGGCGGAATCGGAATCACCGACGGTGGCATCGGAGGCATCGGAGGAGGCATCGGAGGCATCGGCGGAGGCATCGGAGGCATCGGTGGAGGTGGAATCTCCGGCGGAGGTATCGGCGGAATCATCAGCGGAGGAAGCGCAATTGGCGGAGGCATCGGAGGAGGCCATGGAGGCGGCATCGGAGGCGGCATCGGAGGCGGCATCGGAGGAGGCATCGGAGGAGGCCACGGAGGCGGCATCGGAGGAGGCCACGGAGGAGCCACCGGGCCTTCTTCGTCTTACGGAGCCCCCAGCACCGGGGGAGGCGGCGGCCCCTACTAAAAAAGCGACCCTCCCGACCACCCTCGCCCCCATTTCCCCGACCGCCGCCTTCTCTACGAGACGGCGGATAAAGGATAGGCCTTCGTGGCCGACGGATGGCGCCGAATCGAAGCGGCGACCCCTCGCACCCGCCTCCGTCCTCGCCTTCCTCCTCATCGTCATTTTCGGCCCCATTCGACGGTGGGAAGACATGTCCGGACCACGGAAGAACTGAGAGGGAGACCCGTTTCGGAACGAAAAAGCGTCCGCCGCGTGAAAGAGCACTTCGATCGACCAAACGGGTATTCGATTCTGCCGATCGAAGGCGCCGCGGCGGAAAGGCGGCTCGGTTATTCTCGTTTTGAGCCGTCCTTTCTATTGTCTGGGTCTTCCGCGACACGCGGGAGGCGAACGCACCGGTGAAGGTGTTACCGGTCCTTCGCTCGCTCCGCACGTGGTCACCGAAATGGAGGAGGCGTCAACTGCTTTACGGGTACTCTCAAAAAGAAGAAAGAAAATGAGAAATAAAATTCGACGGAACGTATGACCGAGGGGAGCGGCGAAAGAAGGAGCCCTGAGACGAAGCGCCATCTTTCCATTCCTAAAATCCCATTTCCTAAAATAATCCCTTTCCTGCACCTACCTATCCTTCAAAAATCACTTTGTACTTCGCCATAAAATTTTGTAATATATTTGTAATATTAAAATATATAAATTTTTTGCATAGCCATTGTTTTCATTTCCACTAAAGAACACGTGCGCTATAACCTACCATCTTTATAATTTAGATAAGAGGTTCCCAACCTGGTGTTCTTTAGTAGCATGCCTGTGCTCTTCTGCTGCGCATAAAATCGCCTTGAAGAATAGCATTGGCGTTAGTTTGATTTCATTTAGTTATGATCATTCCTATTTCGGCAACAGTATACTGGTGCTCGCATGATATTCTAGAACGGAATCCTATGATCATTAATGCACGTAAAATTCATCAAGTCTTTTAATTGTTGATGCTTTTCGAGAATAATGATTCTTCTAAGTTGATGACTTAATATGCTTGGTAGGAATGGTTCGACGCACCCGAAGCTGTAACATTTTCGGCATAATTAAAGGTTGTTTAAGCTTTCTCGACGATCCAATTAAAATTCGTGACGGAGAAACACACTACCTTCATGTTGCAGCACTCATCACTCAAGAATTCTATGCTGAATCAAAATAACCAAAGAAAACTATTCAGAACAGATAACAAACTCCATATCTCCCATATTATTTAATTTGAAGTTTTTGAGGTAGAATTTCGTATGCACTAAGAACAATAACGTAAGGTAAATGATGTAAATCAAGATCACTTGCTCAAAATTAATGAATTTATTTAAAAACGCGAAGTAATTGATATAGGATTTTTATATATTAATGTTGTAGTGTAGCTGCATGGGTCTGATGTGAAAACGGTAGAATCTGAAACCTGGCATACCTATAACATCATGTGTAGTCTGAAGGTCCGTTAAACCTGGTTATCCACATACTTCCACCTTCCGAAATATTCTTCATACCTCTCTTTCACTTTAAAGTCGTCTACCAACTACAACCTTTTCCTACCTCTTCAACATTTTCCTTCCTCAGGTAATGTCCAATCCAGTTCACCTTCCTATTTCTTATAATCCGTGTAATCAATCGCTTTTCTTCCTAGTATTTCTTCGTTTATATCCATCATCTTTTCCATACCCATACATTTCGAAACTTTCCAAGTATTTCCTGCGTGTTCAATGAACACTGTTCATGCATAAATCCTATAATATAAAAAGCTAGGTTTCTCACTCTGTGTCTCTGTACGTAACGCTTTTGACAATCTTATATCTCCGGAACTACTTGATGGACTTTCAAGTTCTATACTATTTTGGATTCGTCAAACTTTCAACATTAAGACCCGAAAAAAACATTGGTCAACAGGTTCATCTCGAGCTGCTACAAGAGCTGAAGGAGGGACATATTTTGTATGGAAATTTATGCCTCCTGGGCAGAGGTTTGTACCGATTGAGCTGAAATTTTCAGAATAAGCCTTTCTCACAAGATATAGGTGTACCTGCAAATTTGCGATTGATCGGTGAAGAGGATCAGGTAGCTGCCATACAAAGAGTTCGTTCTAACCTGATTTTTGAAGCATTTTCGCAATAACTCGATGAAAAATGAATGGATCAAGCTCAAATTTTGTATTATTATTCAATGATGAGAGAACCTTTACCAGAAATGTCGTACTGAGAGAATTATTACAGGGATAAAGCCATTTTTACTTTCTCCATACGTAGTAATGGGTAAGTATTGTGTTCATGAAAAAATTCGACTCCGAGATTTCAACGGAAATACACGTTTTGAGTTCCCTAGAACACGCTTAGACTATTTTCGGAATGATGTCTGTCTGTGTATGTATGTGATTGTTAGCGCTCTAACTAAAAAAGTACGTGCCATATCGTTACCAAACTTCATATATGTGTAACACTTTAGCATGAGCACAAAGAACTGATTAGTTATTGGACAATAACGGTTAACAGCAAGTTTATTCGAAACCCGATTCGGTTTTTGCGACCTTTCTCCGATAATACATCATTATTGCATACTTGACCATTAAAAAAAATCTGATGTGGCCAACACATGACTTTCTCCATATTTGGGGTATAGTTATTTAAATTATTATGAATAGCATTATAAGGCAAAATTATTATTTCGTATCGTAAAAGAATACAGTCATTCTTATTGCCGTAAATTATATTTTGAAAATGTTTACAGAATTCACCGCTACATGGCGGTGGCGCTGTATACTGAAAATTAAGAAAAAGCGAAATATCTCCAAAATGGATGGTTCTACGAAAATTTGTTTCAAACATAACATGAAGAAATTTTATTCTATACAACTTTGGTCCTCACGAAGATGACCAATTACGACGTTTTTAAGATGGTATTTGACAGAAACCGAAAAAAACCGATTATTTATAAATAATTCCTAAAAATAACTGCTATGGAAAATTATCTCAAATAAAAGTTGTAGGAAATTACATTCTCTATAACCTTAGTATAGAATTGTATATACGATAATGATGCTCTAACGGAGAAATATCGCAACAAGTTAGGAAAGTGTACAACGTATCACAAATTGCGTTTCTTGCAATGGAGTATTAGAAAGCAATTATATACCTGTACGTAAGGGAAATAGCGTTTTAAAGTCCTTCTCTTCATCATAAATAATCCATTTTCTTCCTATTTAATAGTATTACATGCTGTTACATGCACACGTAAGGAAATTAAACGTTTGTTTGGGAGATTGTTTATGATAGCAACAATGAAGAAGTAACCATGGAAGAAATTTTCAAAGTTCAACTCGATTTAAGAAGTTTTTGTTTGATTTTCTCAATAAAGGCTACTTCTACGATAAAAATGTATAGGAAAGAAACTACTCTTCTTTACCAGTTCTACAACTTTTATTTGAAAAATATTTTGATATGAGCAATACTTTACGAGATATGACGAAAATTTAATTTTTTGTCACCAGTAAAGTGGTACCCCTGATTGGCGTACGTGATTCGTTTGTGCGATTTTCTTATTATATTCGATAGAAAGTCCTTAATATCAAATTTCATAAAAATCCGTTGAGTAGAAGCCGAGAACGAACATGCGGACGGACGGACGGACAGACGGACGGACGGACGGACGGACGGACGGACGGACGGACGGACGGACGGACGGACCGACCGACGATAATAGGCGCTCACGCTGTAAGCGAAACGCGGCTAAAAACCGAATCGGGTTTCGAATAAACCTCGACTTTCGTTTAACCGTTATTGTCCAAAAACTAATCAGTTCTTTATGCTCATGCTAAAGTGTTATATTTGAAATTTGGTAACGATATACAAGTACTTTTTGAGTTAGAGCGCCCACAATCACATACACACGCACACACACACAGACATCATTCCTAAAATAGTCTACACGTGTTCTAGGGACCTCAAAACGTGTATTTCCGATAAAATCTCGAAGTCGATTTTTTTCTTGATCACAATACATTCCCATGCTACGTATGGAGAAAGTAAAAACAACGTCAGTGGAGAGGGGAGGAAGGGAGGATAGGGTAGGGGTAGAGATGGAGGGGAAGGGGTAAGGGGAGAGGAGGAGGGGGGGGAAATGGAGCATTGAACCGCTGACTGGTGTAAAGCAGAGGTTCCCAACCTTTACGTTGGCAAGGGCGCCTTCGGTTTAACAGCGAAGGCGACGGGCGCCAGTGTTCTCTCTCCCCCTCCCCTTCCACTCAACACTTATAGCTCGTAGCTGTAAGTTTTAAATTTTATTCTAAAAAACCGTGAAACAAAAATTACAAAGTAGCGAGATTATACGGGCTGATTTTTTTATTGGAATACTAAACGGAGAGAATTGCTAAAATGTTTATGAACATAGTTTGATGTTATTTTTAAAAAATTTGCAGCAAATGTCGAAAATGAGCACCATATTGCTGAGTACATATACGTGCTCTCCTCAGCATGATGTCTGATGCGATTTTTCAACGTTCTCGAATAAAAAAATCGCCCTGTATAATACGAACATACAGCCTTCCGAATATTCTCTATAATAAAAACGTCGTTCTGTAAGGAACGCAAGATGGCCGACAGCGAAATCTAATTAGACCACTTGAAAATGTTTTGTCAGTTAGCTAATACTGAACAAATTCTATCACAATATATTTTTGCTAGTTGTTAATATTCGAGTGGCACATTTATTTGTTAATGTAAATATCATACCTACCTATTATTTTCCCTACGTTATATATGTTTACATATAATTATTTCCCTGTCTTTGCACACCGACAATTATATGTAGCATTGACGAGAACAAGGTGGGAGAAGAATATCAGAATTTTATGGCAGAAAATAAAAACCAATGGCATTCACTAAACGACAACAGAGTATTCACTAGAAATGTAGTATATGACGAAATATTTCATATGTAATATTGTGCTATTAATTATCTTAAATGCAAATATAAATAATCAATCTATCTATAACTCTTCCGTTGATATTTCGACGGGAATTACACTAGTTTTATAAGAAAAGTACTAACCGGTGTTTTTAATAAATCCATGAACAGAAAAATGTGACTAGAGGGCAAACATGAAGTGACATTCCTTAATCAACAAGGAAGAAAAGAATGATGACTGTTCACAAAAGGGTTGAGATAGATTACAATAAAGATTAAAGGTAAGTGATACAATGAGCCACTTCCGAGTGGTTGGTGAATTGATGAAAAAACTGCGAGAAAAATCATGAAATACATTAAATGACATAGTATGTAAATCCTATAATACAAAATCCCCAAGTCTTTTTAGATTGGTACTTCCAGTATTCTGTGACCGCTAAACACTATCATTCGCAAGAGCTGCAATTTTTAAGGACACCTGAACAAACCTCGGAGGGCGTCACAGCGAACCTTGGCGGGCGCCATGGCGTTCGCGGGCACCGCGTTGGGAAGATATGGTGTAAAGCCTGGAAGCAGGCATTCTACTCATCCAGATTTTATCACACTTTTGTAAAACTAAGAACTCAAAACGACGCCTGTTTAGTAGCGTAGGTGAACATATTTTTAGGATGATCGAATATACGTTTAGGTCCATTAAATACGATTGATAGGTACCTCGAAGAAGCTTAAACCGGAATTGGTGTTTGTGGGCAATAACCTCAGCTACTATTCTAATGAATGCTCGGGATAAAAGCTACTGATAGCTTTTAATGCGCGTATATTTTTAATCAGAATATTTGCATGAATGGGATTGCGAAGATAAAAAATAGATCGCTTAATGGCTTCTCCTTTCCCATTGAAATGTGACACATTTAACTTCGACGAAAATATAAATTTCTACACTACATTATAATTCCCATCCATTGAAAAAAGGGATATAATCCACAGCACCATGAAAACATTTAGCAATTAAATTAAGTCATGCAACTACAGCATTACACTTCAAGAGAATTTAGATGAAGTGACCTCTTACCCTTGAAGATTCCAACGGCGTACGAATCTGGCAACTTCTGCTCACAAACACTTTTCCAGTAGGCACTAAGTTCCGCTGATGAGGTCCTAGATTATGAATTTATCCTCAGGAATACAAAAATCGGTCACTTCCGAAAAAGGTGTACTTTATTGGCACTATAGAGAAAGAACACAGCCGTCCGTCTATGAAGGCAAAGTTTGACTGACGGGCTAAGATGGCGGCAAAAGAAAAACGCTCGCGGCGCATGTGCGAAGGTTGATTTTCAGTGGGTAGATAACTATCTCTAGCTCGCAATAGAACCAACCCGGGTAACCGGGCCCCAGCCATTGTGACTTACCCGATAAAATGTTCCTATACCTATTCCATTTCAGGAACGCGACGAGAGGCTCATAGGAAGCACACACCACAAGCTCTGGCCAAAAAGGCTCGGGAAATCGAGGCTCCTGGAGGAAGGCAGGTTCAACCTTTACGTAAACCAGGAGACCACATATCGCGACAGAATTAGGAGGGAGGAGACAATAATCTGAATTAATTTCTCGCACATAAGTACTGTATACAGTGGGAAATGAAAGGTCTAGAGAAGGGGTTGCACAAGTGACGTGCCAAATTCACGTCAATATATGGCCTCGCGAGCCAGTAATAAATTTTAATAAAACCGAATGATCATTTTCTATTAGTTGAGTTGGTTTAATTAGAGGAGGATCACAATGTAAACGGTGTACATTTGTACGTATCAGTCTGAATTTCCGTATTTTGCATTCATTCAGTCATATAGGCGGCGATAGAGAACACGAGACGGAAGGCACATTTATTATATAAAAAGTGTTACAGAATTAGAAGCAGAGTTTATAGATGAAGAATTACTCTTACTGCAAAATATAACGTTAGTTCTAAACACTTGTAATAAATAGATAGAATATGACTTATTTATCTTCTTTGTCATTTCTTCTTTCGCTTGAGAATCAAAATCACCTCGCGTGTAACTTTTGGCACGCGTGCCATAGGCTACCGACCCCTGGTCTGTAGCAGTGGTGTCCAATATAATTTTCATGCTTGCACAACTGTGACAAATGCAATACTGTTTTTGCCACATTATACAAAATGCAATGTTATATTTATAAATAGGACTTTATACGAGAGCACTAGAATGATATATATTTTATATTACTTATTACTTAAAAAAATGACATTTTACATTATTTTTTTACAACTACTACATTATTACAATGTAGTACAGTGTGTTTCGCTTTATGTGATCATACTGAGTTACATTTAAATGATTATAGGAAGCGGCTGATAGCATTAAACGGCAAATTTTCTTAAATTAGATCTGGTTTTGGAAGGCCGCGTTTGATTACAATAACCGACTGATAACAATAACCAGTGATAATAATAAGCGGCAACTACTTTAGTAAAGCAGAGAATCAATTCACCTCACGTCAATAGTCGATACGCCACATGCGGCGAACGTATTGGACACGACTGACATGGAGCCACTGTTATACATGACTGTTGAATGTAGAAATTTATTCTTACTAATGCGCGTCATTCGTTTTCGAAAGTTGGTAATGAGAAGGGGAGGGGGACGAAGGTTGGTAGTGAGAGCAGGATGAGGGGGAAGGTTGGAGGTTCGCCTGAGGAAGCTAATACCTTGGAACGGTCCTGTCCTCGGTTAAAGAGTCAAATGCGGGCATACTACACTCGTGATAGACTATCCCTGGGTCATCTAGAGCGATAAGAATTAAGTCGATGCTCGCTGCCTACCGATTCAGAAGCGACCACAACCTTTTAAGACTGCTAGAACTACCTTCAAAGGTCTTTCGGAGCTCTCGGAACTACTTCGACGTTCAGAGGGGCATGCATATATTAAAGAAAATCTGATGTGGCCAACAAATGACTTTCTCCATATTTGGGTTTTGATATTTAAATTAACATGGATAGCATTATGAGGCAAAATTATTCTTTCATATCGTAAAAGAATACAGTCGTCCTTATTGCCGTAAATTACGTATATTTTGAATATCTTTACAGAATTCACCGCTACATGGTGGTGACGCTGAATACTGGAAATTAAGAAAAAGCAAAATATCTCCGAAATGAATGGTTCTACGAAAATTTGTTTGAAACAAAACTTGGAAGAAATATTATTCTCTATAACTTTGGCCCTCACGAAGATGACAAATTAGGACGTTTTTAAGGATATATTTGACGGAAACCGAAAACACCGATTATTTATAAATAATTCCTAAACAATAACTGCTATGGAAAATTATTTCAAATGAAAGTTGTAGGAAATTACATTCTCTATAACCTTTGTATAGAATTGTATATACGATAATGATGCTCCAACAGAGAAATATCGCAAAAACCGAATCGGGTTTCGAATAAACCTCGACTTACGGTTAACCGTTATTGTCCAAAAACTAATCAGTTCTTTGTGCTCATGCTAAAGTGTTATATTTAAAATTTGGTAGCGATATACAAGTACTTTTTGAGTTAGAGCGCCCACAATCACATACACACACACAGACATCATTCCGAAAATACTATAAACGTGTTCTAGGGACCTCAAAACGTGTATTTCCGTTAAATCTCGAAGTCAATTTTTTTCGTGAACACAATTTTTTCCATTACTACGTACGGAGAAAGTAAAAAAGTACGCCGCAAAATAAAAAAAGTTCGCCGCAGAAGAAAAAATCTAATGTGGCCAACACATGACTTTCTCCATATTTGGGGTATAGTTATTTAAATTATTATGAATAATATTACGAGGCAAAATTATTATTTCGTATCGTAAAAGAGGACACGTACTTGTTGCCCTAAATTACGTATATTTTGAATGTTTACAGAATTCACCGCTACATGGTGTTGGCGCTGTAGGCTGGTATTAAGATAAAGCGAAATATATCCGAAATGGATGGTTCTACGAAAATTAGTTACAAACAAAACTTTGAAGAAATAATATTCTCTACAACTTAGGTCCTTACGAAGATTACCAATAACGGTGTTTTTAAGGAGATATTTAACGGAAACAGAAAAACCGGTTATTTATAAATAACTCCTAAGCAATAACTCCTATAGAAAATTGTTTCAAATGAAAACTGTAGGAAATTACATTCTCTATAACATTAGTATACAATTGTATATAGAATAATGATGTTTTAACAAAGAAATATCGCAAAAACCGAATCGGGTTTCGAATAAACCGCGACTTCCGCTTATCCGTTATTGTCCAAAAACTAATCAGTTCTTTGTGCTCATGTTAAAGTGTTATATATGAATTTTAGTAACGATATGGTATGTATTTTTTGAGTTAGAGCGCCCACAATAACATTCACACACAGACATCATTCCGAAAATAGTCTAAACGTGTTCTAGGGACCTTAAAACATGTATTTCCGTTGAAATCTCGAAGTCGATTTTTTTCATGAATACAATTCTTTCCCATTACTACGTATGAGAAAGTAAAAAGGTTCGCCACAGAAGAAAAATTGCAGCGCAGAAAAAAAAGTACGCCTAAGAAAAAAAAGTTCGCCGCAGAAGAAGAAAAGGTCGCCGCAGAAGAAAAAAAGTTCGCCGCAGAAAAAAACTTCAGCGCACAAAAAAAAGTACGCCTAAGAAAAGAAGTTCGCTGCAGAAGAAAAAAGTTCGCCGCAGAAAAAAAATTTCAGCGCAGAAAAAAAAGTACGCCTAAGAAAAAAATCTGATGTGGCCAACAAATGACTTTCTCCATATTTCGGGTATAGATATATAAATTATTATGATTAGCATTATAAGGAAAAATTATTATTTGGTATCGTAAAAGAATACAGCCGTCCTTATTGCCGTAAATTACGTATATTTTGAATATGTTTACAGAACTCACCGATACATGGTGGTGACGCTGAATACTGGAAATTAAGAAAAAGCAAAATATCTCCGAAATGGATGGTTCTACGAAAATTTGTTTCAAACAAAACTTGGAAGAAATATTATTCTCTACAATTTTGGTCCTCACGAAGATGACCAATTACGACGTTTTTAAGGATATATTTGACGGAAACCGAAAACACCGATTATTTATAAATAATTCCTAAACAATAACTGCTATGGAAAATTGTTTCAAATGAAAGCTGTAGGAAATTACATTCTCTATAACCTTTGTAAAGGATTGTATATACGATAATGATGCTCTAACGGAGAAATATCGCAAAAACCGAATCGGGTTTCGAATAAACCGCGACTTCCGGTTAACCGTTAATGTCAAAAACTAATCAGTTCTTTGTGCCCATACCGAAGTGTTATATATGAAATTTGGTAACGATATGGCAAGTACTGTTTGAGTTAGAGCGCCCACAATCACATACACACACGCACACACAGACATCATTCCGAAAATAGTCTAAACGTGTTCTAGGGACCTCAAAATGTTTATTTCCGATGAAATCTCGAAGTCGATTTTTTTCGTGATCACAATACTTTCCCATGACTATGTGTGGAGAAAGTAAAAAGAATGGTCGAAGATGTCATTGAAATCTGGGTTGATATCGGCAATGTCGTACTTTAGCTAACTGATGTGAAATGTGTGAAATAGTCAAAATAGTGGACATGGTTTTGAAACCTGAGCACGAAAAAGATGAAGAAAATGAAAGTGACGATGATCAAGGACAAACCTTCAATAGATCGCTGTATACAGTTGGTCACAGATGCAATGTCTGTTTTAGAACAACGCTCCTGCTTTGATTTTCAAGAGATTACGTGTTTATATCGAACACATGATAAACTTATGGAGGAAAAATTAAAAAGGCATGAAGCAAGCTAGTTTGCCCGATCTGTTTAAAAAAATTCTCAGAATAATGTGTGATGTAAATAATGTTGTATATGCGTATTAGATATACGCTTTATTTCACGTTCGCTATTTACTTTTAATGGTTTTTTTATAATTCCTCGTTTTAGTGCATGTATAAGCAATAGTCTTTATTGATAATGGGTTCCCTTTTAATTGCTATTCATCATTTGAATTACCAAAAATGTACATTACTTAAGGATTTTTATAAATTTTCAAAAACCCGGCATTTTCAAAAACCCGGCAAATGCTAGGTCCCGAGGTTCCCGCCTTTATGAGGTTCTACTGTGTGTGTCTGTGTGTGTGTATGTCTATATATATATATATATATATATATATATATATATATATATATATATACACACACACACATACAGAGCCGTAATGACCACTTTTGGCGCCCTGGGCGGACGATTTTTAGTCGCCCCAAGATAATCTAACAAAATGATAAGTGCCTATTTTAAAAGGGGTATTTAACTAAAATATACAATCAATTCTTAACAGATTTATTTTTTGGGCTTTATTTGTAGCAAAAATATTGATTATGTCATTGGAATCTATATTTTTAGCAGTGTCATATTCAATAGATAAGATGGCTAGACCAGAAAGTCTCTCTTGATTCATTGATGACCGTAGGTGATTTTTGTTCAATTTCAGTTTACTAAAAGAGCGCTCTCCACTTGAAATTGATGTGGCGAATGTTGAGAAATTCTCAGCAAAATTTCTACATTGAGAAAGGAACTTAGAACACCATATTCATGTAGAAATTCCAATATTTCTTTGTGTAATTTTTACACCTTTTATCGAAGGCAGGTGGTGTTTCAAACTGAGAACTTGTTCGTTGACTCGCGTTCTTACACATTGATTTTATACATATAGTCAGCATTTTTACAGGAATTCATCATTTCATCTTCAGTCGTATTATACAATATAAAGCACAACTTAACAATTTTAAACCATTATCAATTTCATATAAAGATGTAAATCGTGCCTACAGTTACCTTTGAAGGGAATATGTTGCCTAATGCACTGCATCGTAAATAGTATTTTGTTGTTTCATGTATTGAGGGTGCTACAATTTCCATCTTGTCATTAACTTTCTTTTTACTTTCTCCATACGTAGTAAGGGGAAAATATTGTGTTCATGAAAAAAATAGACTTCGAGATTTCAACGGAAATACACGTTTTGAGTTCCCTAGAACACGTTTAGATTATTTTCGGAATAATGTCTGTGTGTGTGTATGTATGTGTGTGTGTGTATGTATGTGCGTGTGTATGTGATTGTGGGCGCTCTAACTCAAAAAGTACTTGTATATCGCTACCAAATTTTAAATATAACACTTTAGCATGAGCACAAAGAACTGATTAGGTTTTAGACAATAACGGTTAACCGTAAGTCGAGGTTTATTCGAAACCCGATTCGGTTTTTGCGATATTTCTCTGTTGGAGCATCATTATCGTATATACAATCCTTTACAAAGGTTATAGAGAATGTAATTTCCTACAACTTTCATTTGAAATAATTTTCCATAGCAGTTATTGTTTAGGAATTATTTATAAATAATCGGTGTTTTCGGTTTCGTCAAATATATCCTTAAAAACGTCCTAATTTGTCATCTTCGTGAGGGCCAAAGTTATAGAGAATAATATTTCTTCCAAGTTTTGTTTGAAACAAATTTTCGTAGAACCATCAATTTCGGAGATATTTTGCTTTTTCTTAATTTCCAGTATTCAGCGTCACCACCATGTAGCGGTGAATTCTGTAAACATATTCAAAATATATGTAATTTACGGCAATAAGGACGACTGTATTCTTTTACGATGCGAAATAATAATTTTGCCTTATAATGCTATTCATAATAATTTAAATAACTATACCCCAAATATGGAGAAAGTCATGTGTTGGCCACATCAGATTTTTCTTCCTCTTATTTTCGGGATTCCTTTTTCATCGGGAAATGTCTTTGCCTCTTCCATATACTCTTCCGGTCGTGACTTTGAACTTTTTGTGTCTGGTACCAAATGATGGATCAATCGACATTTACATCGGTACCCTGAACAGATTTAGTGAGGCGGTTGATCTTCTAACAAGAAAAATATAAATTGCACGTAGATCTGTTTTTAGCAAACCTTCAATATGTGTGCAATCATTTTCATTCTTAAATTTATTAACACCCTATAAACTTGCTTCAATTGTAACCTCAATGAATTCACTGCATTTGTTCTTGATGAACATCGTGTTGTGCCATGTTTTTTCAATATCCACATAAGGACCTCCATGAGTGCAACCCATCTCAATGTGGGGGACCAGCGAAATAAATTAATAAACTTACCGGTTATACTACTTAGAGCATTTTCATACGATTGAGCTATTATGTTTTGTGAATCTAGTGCATAAAGTTCCAATTTTTATATTATTTCTGACGCCATTTCGTCTCCCTTTTAGTTTCTCATATACGAAGTATATTGACAAAGTATTTTAATGGCGAAAAAATTTGATCTTGACATTTTTATGGAAATATACGTTTTAGGTGTACCTGAGTCCGAAAAAATTGTTTTCGCAATACCGTCTGTCTGTCTGTTTGAGGCTCTAGAGTCTAAATGGTAAAGTGAAAATGAATGAAATCCCGCACTTAGGCATTTTATCAAACATAATAGAAGCCATGAAGAAATGGTTGAAATTGCTCAATAATTAAGGGAAGTTTATTCTACGCATTTTTAAAAACAATTTGATTTTCTCAAAAACGCCTCCAACAATTTTGATCAAATTTCGTATAGATATTTGAGTTTACAATGATACTATATAGTTCATATTTAAAAAAATTAATATAAGGTTAGTTTATTTGAGGCAACTTTAACAACAATTTGATTTTATCAAAACCGGCCAATACGTTTTTTATCAAATTCCCTGCAGTTACTGGAGTTGATGTCTGCAATAATACTACACACTTCATACTTCTCAAAAATTAATATATTCTTTGGCAACTTTAATACCAATAAGATTTTCTAAAAAATCTGATGTGGCCAACACATGACTTTCTCCATATTTGGGGTATAGATATTTAAATCATTATGAATAGCATTATGAGACAAGATTATTATTTCGTATCGTAAAAGAATACAGTCGTCCTTATTTCCGTAAATTACGTATATTTTGAATATGTTTACAGAATTCACCGCTACATGGTGGTGACGCTGAATACTGAAAATTAAGAAAAAGCAAAATATCTCCGAAATGGATGGTTCTACGAAAATTTGTTTCAAACAAAACTTGGAAGAAATATTATTCTCTATAACTTTGGCCCTCACGAAGATGACAAATTAGGATATGTTTGACGGAAACCGAAAACACCGATTATTTATAAATAATTCCTAAACAATAACTGCTATGGAAAATTGTTTCAAATGAAAGTTGTAGGAAATTACATTCTCTATAACCTTTGTACAGAATTGTATATACGATAATGATGCTCTAACGGAGAAATATCGCAAAAACCGAATCGGGTTTCGAATAAACCTCGACTTCCGGTTAATCGTTATTGTCAAAAACTAATCAGTTCTTTGTGCCCATACCGAAATGTTATATATGAAATTTGGTAACGGTATGGCAAGTACTGTTTGAGTTAGAGCGTCCACAATCACATACACACACACACACAGAGATCATTCCGAAAATATTCTAAACGTGTTCTAGCGACCTCAAAACGTGTATTTCCGTTGAAATCTCGAAGTCGATTTTTTTCGTTATCACAATACTTTCCCATTACTACGTATGGAGAAAGTAAAAACGTGAAAATATATGCTTTATAACAAATTTAATTTCAAAATACTATAAAAACTGATATGGTATCTGGATTTAAATGGATACCTTACTTTAATCGGTGTTTTTAAAATAGTCCGATATTTTCTTTAGGCGCGATAGCTGATGACGTTTACGAAGGAAATGAATCGCGGTAAAATTTGAAATAAGTTGTTTATGAAGAAAATAATTCGCGTTAAAATTTGAACCGAGTTGATTACGAAGAAAATAAATCGGTAAAATTTGAACCATAATTCTGCCAAATTTCATGTTTCTATCTCATTAAGGATTGCCGTATAATTTTCACACTGATATGGGACATAAATATGGAAAAACCGCATTTAAAATTTGGAATTTTCGCAGTATTTTATTTATCTTAGGTTGGAAAAAATTTTTTATAATCATGCCAAATTTCAAGTCTCTAGGTCATATGGAGCTGCCTCATCATTTTGGTCCTGGTATGGAGCAATACTGGGGCAAAACAGCCCCAAAAATGGGGATTATTACAATACCGGAATTCCTTCATTAGGCATTTCATAAAGCTTATGAAGTTTTGAGTTATACAGTAGTCATTCATAGTCATTATAGAATTTACCTGGTGAAATTTCTCCTATATTGTTCAGTAGAAACTGAGCTATGATGTTGTATGTATCAGAATGTACGCGTAATAAGAAAATAAGAAAAGTTAAGTTTTTTAAAAAGGCATTTGCTTTATCCCATTTACCATGAAATTTAAAAGAAAATATAACTTCAATGAATCATCTATATTGAATTTTTTTACTAGCATTCACTTCAGACAAACTTCTTGAGAGCGACACGAGTATATTTCTCCTGTGAAGACCCGAGCGTAAGGACATGACGCAAGCGCTCGCTCCGAAAGTTTCGCATACTACACATCATCAATGATTTATTTTTGTAAACAGAACTTGGACCCAAGAAGAGACGTTTCTTCCTCCCTTTCTCATACTATAACGGTCTCAAGAAATTCTGAAGCAAACACATGGCCCGAAGAGAGCCGAACAATGGTTTTCGTTGTTCGGCTCTCCTCGTCTTATACCTCTCAACCTCTGACTCATAAGAAAAACCATATTGAAAGCGAATTTTGTAAGCAGATGAGTAGTCTAGATCTTGTTTCACTTTGTAGTAGCATTCGTGTCGAGATACGGTTCCTCTCAGCATTGGATAGGAGATTTTTAGAAGACGCGATTCCCCAATTCGCGAAAAATCAATCACAAAATTTAATGCACATTTAGTATAATAAAAAAGTCAAAAAGATCGCAGAATGATGATAAATAGGTAGGCCAAAGGTTCCTCTTTTAAAATATATAAAGGTTATCAATATTTAAGAAAATTTACTGTGTCAAATAAATAGAGAAAATTAGCGACCTTCGCGACGTTCCCAGTACGCATGACGACCGCATGTGGAGTTTTCGTCCGACGTTCCCAGTACGCATAATGACTCTGATGGGTTAAAATGTGATAGTAGAATGAACGGTTTGGGCATTTGTTTAATCAGTTCCACCAATGTTTCCTCCGTCACCGGTGCCCATTCTGGGAGATATACATTACAGAACGTAACCTTCTCCGGAAGGGCAATTCTGACCACTACACTTGCGCATGTCCACCCGAGAGGTGTAAAGGGTCTCCCGAATGGCCACCGCAACTCCGCCTTGAGCCCGCTCTCCGCTAAGGTCGTCTTCGCGGTACATGGTGTAGCCTTTTAACTGTGGTTTGTCACTGGCTTTAAAGTATGTTTCTTGTAAAAATATTAAAGAAGGGTTAAAGTCCTGTATTAGGAGCTTCAACTCCTCTCGTCTTTTAAAATAACCATTCATGTTCCATTGAATGGCAAACATGTTTATGGTGTTGGTTAAAATGTTAAATACCTTAAATATATAAATAAATAAATTGCATTAAAATGAAAACACTAAAAACTGTCCTACTCTGTGGAAGACAAGCATACCTAGTAAGCTTTAACTTTCTCCCCTTCTGTCGATTTAGTAGGAAGGTACGCAGTTGGTCCTTGTCCAACTGGTCCTCCTCCATATCTTCCTCGTTAGCCATATGGCGATCTCGAGGAGGTGAAGGCAGTGGAGTGACATCACTCCCTCTGCACCTTACAATTTTCTCAGACTGATTTTTTGGTGGTGCAGTCTGGGATACCACGTTGCTGGATTTCTCCCCAGCGACTTCCCTTTTGGAGGGCTTTCTTTCCACATCCCTTTCTTTCCTCTTTGACTCCTTTGGTTTCTGTACCAGGATTTCTGTCTGTGTGCTGTTGGTAACTTTCTTCACAGGAGTTACTGCCACTGCTGCAAAAGACCTTGAAAACTTTGTGGCAGCCATAGTCCTGTACTTCTTCCTGGCCTCGAGGTATGGGATCTTCTCCGTCACCTTGATCTCCATGATCTTTTTTTCCTCCTGCAGCTTAGGGCAATCCCGTGAGTAGACCGGATTAGGTCCCTCACAATTGCCACAAAGAGCAGGGCTGGCACAGGGCTCCTCATCGTGCTTCTCCTTCGCACATTTTGGGCAGGTGGGCTTGCCCTTGCACCGTAGTGCAGTGCGCCCGAAGGACTGGCACTAGAAGCAGCGCATGGGGCTTGGAATAAATGGCCTCACAGGACATGATTCGTATCCAACGAACACCTTCTCTGGAAGCTTGTCTAACGTGCACGTGAGCACAACAGAGGTCGTATTTATTGTCTCACCGTTGCGTTTCGTCGTCAGTCTACGACAGGAGATGACTCCTTGGGGAGCCATCTCCTTCGTTATCTCCTCGACGTCGACATAGAGAAGGTAGTAGCAAGATATAACGCCACGACGTGTTCAGGGTCTTATGCGTCTCAACTCTTACTGGGATGTCATGAAGAGTTATCATCGACAGCAACTTCTGGCTCTGCTTATCTTCAGATGCCTGTATAAGCAGTGTACCATCCCGCAGTTTCTTTACAGACTCCAACTTTCCTGGTACCGAGCTTGACCAAACCTTGTGAATAAGGAAGGGAGACACCTTCGTCAGGGTCTCTCCTTCCTTGGCGCACTTTATGATTAAATATTTCCGGCAACTGAGTCTCACCCGCCCATTTCTGGGCGGGATCTTTTTGGAGGAGGAGAAGACTGTTTGGCCGTAAAAAGAGCCATAATAATATTTGAATTTTCGTCCTCTGGTCTCCCCACCCACCACGGAGCCACAAATGGGACGCCGCACCACAAACTGATGCGGACGCCAGGGCTAACCAGAAGGATATAGCGCCTCTGACTTGGTTGTCTGCTTCGGGTAAGATCTCCAGCGCATGGGCTAGCCAAACCCATGCACCTTCGACCCCCCTACACAGACCCCCATAGCCTTCGCACTCGCTGACCGGAACGTCAAGACGCGACGGCAAGCCGATTCATCGAGCGTGGCTAGCACCCGTCGTCCCGTTTACAGTGAGTCCGAGGCCGAAGTGGTGTGTTGCTCACGGACCGCATCTTGAGCATCCGAAACCCAGATGGAGTCCAGTGAGCTCAACCACCAGGCATCCCTTCCCCACCATACGGGTCTCGACACACGGCAAGCACACAGGCGGGCCGATAGCCGGATGTTATGGCTGAAACTCAAACAGCAGACCCAAATGCTGTTTAGAAACTACCCCGAGTTGACTGTGGGTTTTTTTATGAGGTTGTCTCCTCGCCCATTGGTCGCCTCTTACGACCAGCAGAGGGGCTGCGGGAGAATTCTACCCCCCTACCCGCAGGGGGTCTGTAATCTTACTATTACTGTACAGTACAGGCAGTGATGAGCTGGAATAAAATTAAGAACCGGCTCTCTAAAAAATTAATAAAGTTGTAAGGTAATTTGGATAAGTATGGCAGGGGAGCAGATCGTTCTAGGTTAGTGATACCGTTATGCTAGCTTAACAAGTGTCCTTTTTGTAATATATTCCATTTCATACACTGTCGGTAATTGAATGTCGGATAGGGCACAATATGCTTGAAAGGACAAAATCAATAAATTTTCATATTTTCTAAAAATTTAACAACCAGCTCGCACGAGCCGGCTTAAGCTCATCACTAACAATAAGTCAGGTATGTATAGTAATAGTGCTCGAAACGGAAAGTATTATGAAACCCACATTCGGGTAGTGGAACTGAAAGCAGTGGACGCAAAATAACTGATAGAACATTTAAAATCGAGTTAAATTTTGATTTGTTCCTTATGTACTATGATGAAGAAATGTAAAGAAAAAATTTTTATATTATTTTTATTAAATGAAGTTAACAAAACTGTATTACTAAATGTTTGACAAGACAGAACGATATTAGCTACACATGCGATGGACCAGAACACCATTCTGGTGAGTTCTAGCTCTTTCTGAGCATTGTTTACGAATATATTCCAAATAACCAGAAATTCCAGATAACCGGCTATCCCCATATCCCAAACTTGCCAGATAAAAGGTTCTATACTGTTTATTTAAGAACATACTCATGCAAGTGTAAAAATGGAAATTTCCATATTTTAACTAAACGCAAACTTTTGTTGGAAAATGCACTACTTCATAAAGAACACTTTTTGCATTTCCTTGGATTGATTTTGAAACATATTATATTGCAAATTTAATGAGGAATATCACCACAAATTTTGTATAATAAATGGGATTTAGGCTACTATATCAATCAACAACTATCTTCAGATGTAATTATTTACCACAACGAAAGTTTACTCAACATCGAAAACCAAATTTGAAAAGCATGGAAATTTTGGTTATAGTGGCTGAACAGCATTTGTAGAGCCACAGAACAATACTCTATTTGATCACAGCTGGAATAATTTCAACTTCATCATAAACTACTCTATAAAAGTCAACTAATCCACATAAGTGACATAAACAAATCTCTAATAGCATATTCCATTCATATTTGTAATTAATACAGATACATGTATCCATCTAAGAGTATAAAACCTATGATATGATAAAAATACTATGACAGAGGAACATCACTCACATATTTTCTTTAATCTATTTCTGCTAACATTTATATGAAAACAGTATTTTTTGTAAAGTTTTCATTTGTTGTTGATTTGATGTTCACCCAATATTAATTGAAATGTATATGTTCTATCAAGATAATAAGGATTGAAAAATATAACTGCATGGGTAAATATAATAACAGAAATATATACATTGAAATTATGCACATAAGTTTCAAGGTGAACAATAAAATGCAAAACCAATTATGTAATTATTCATTTTTCTGACATCCACCATCTCAGTAGCAAATTTGCAGGATTATTATGATTAATGTTATCAATTCATAACTAACACAGCTTAAAGTTTAAAATTAAAATGATTCAGGCTTCAGTTAGAGTAGCTTCTGATAATTCTTTCCCCTAGAAAGAAAAAACAGAACACAAATATGCTATGACTTATCAATAGAAATTTCGATAGAAATTTTGTAGTATTATCATCATTACTAATCACTTAAGAAAAGCATTGCAGCTTAACTCTACAATGGCTGTAGCAATAACTTTTCCTGCTCATAGCATGAAGGTACATACTTAATATAGCTTTTACTTTAAAAAATATGAGTGCATCTGAACAACAAAAAAGGGAAATTCAAAATAGTATCCCATGATTGTAATAGAAAGGATCTTTTTATGAGATCATAGCATTAAATCTCTGATACCTATTTTTCTTATCACTTATTATAAAGTCATATTCAAAAGGAACAACAAGTGTGACATTTAAAAAGCCCCTCAAATGGGACAAAAAGTCATCAAGTCACCTCATTTCAAAATGAAAGAAGAAACCACTTACTTATTAATGGATATCACTTGTTTAGCTCACATTTATTCGATACCCCAAGTAAATAGTGTTCAACTATACTTTTTAGTTCTGCAATTTTATCACAGTATACCCTCTAAGTGTCTGGTGACACAGGAAGGAATGGAACTTTAGGGTCATAAATACATGGACAGCAGTTTTGCATTGGTGCAGTGTACTGAATCAAGACTCAGTGCAGTTTGTCTTGGTATATTAAAAAAATCCTAAAACAAAGTAAGCATTAGGCATAACTAAAGAGAATACATTCTTTTTAAGTAAAACACCTTTTTTTGTTAACGTAAAAGAATAATTTCTTACAGCAATTAGTGGTCATTTGAATTATTAAGAATTATTCCATTAATATTGATTGGATATTTACCTAAATAATAATTTTATGTCATCTACATGATAAAAGTTTTAATTCACAAAACAATTGTTCATACCACTTTCTGTCCACTGTAAGTGCCACATTACCCTTCTTGCAGCATCCTATAAAACTGATTTATAACCTTTAATTATGCACTAGCATATTCTTTCAGTGGCTGTCAAATTAGCAATGCTCATAGAAAAATCTTTTGCAAAGAAATTAACATGCTAATGTTAACTGTACTTCATATGTGTAAGCTCTAAAGCTTGTGAAGTATGATGCTACAAATATTTAACATTTTATGTAACTGAAATTATATATATATATCTTTCAGAAGCGTGTATTATCATTTTGACGTAAAACAAAATGTCCCGCAAGTACATTTTCTTATGAATGGCTAATTTAGGTCTAATTTAAAGTAAATAGAAAAATTACAATTTTCTGTAAAGTTTCTAGAGCAATAAACAATGTAAAGCCAAGGTATCGGCACTAAAGTTTTTTCAAATACTGATGAGTCTTAGATAAACATAACTTTATAATTGCACCATTTTTGACGATATCATAACATTTATGTCTTGTCATTTCTTGTAAAACATCAAAGAGGCTACACCATGTCTCTAAGTCATTTAATAGGAGAATCACCCTAGGTGAATGTGAGAACGATTCATTGTGGGACTTGCTGTGGGTGGGCGAGAAGGGTCCAGACGTGCTTCAAGGGCTACTCTTGCTGCCCTTCTGTCAAACGTGTCTGGAGACAATGCACGACGAAGCGAATCACGGAGGAGAGCAGTGGCACGAGCTCTCTCTCTAGCCTCTCCAACGGCAGCACCTCTCTCCTCGCCCAGTCGCTTCATGCGCTCCTCTTTGCGTCTAATACTTTCCCTCACCCACCTGTTCCGTGCTTCTTCTTCTGCAGTTATCCTTAAAATAGATGAAGTAAATGATCAAAAAGGAAAACCTGGTTCATTTATCTGAAATTTTTAAAAATAGTCATAATTTTCATTATCTGTACATGATTATTTAACTGAGAAATGATTTTATACAATGAATGAATATATTAATTCATAACTTTAAATGGTACTCTGCTACATAATGTATTTTCATATACATGGTATGTTGTGATTTGGAATGCTTTTTAGGAGCATTTTGCTTCCAGCGTGAGCGCCTATTATCGTCGGTCTGTCCGTCCGTCCGTTCGTCTGTCCGTCCGTCCATCCATCCATCCGTCCGCATGTTCGTTCTCGGCTTC
The DNA here is from genome assembly GCA_036926305.1 of Uropetala carovei. Taxonomy (NCBI): domain Eukaryota; kingdom Metazoa; phylum Arthropoda; class Insecta; order Odonata; family Petaluridae; genus Uropetala; species Uropetala carovei. The sequence goes on from JAXCHB010000127.1 coordinate 1,191,663, forward strand.
TACAGAACGGATTTTCATGAAATTTGTTATTAAGGACTTACAATCAAATATAAGAAGAAAATCGCAAAAATGAATCACGTACGCCAACCAGGGGTACCACTTTACTGGTGATAAAAAATCAACTTTCCGTCATATCTCGTAAAGTATTGCTCATATAAAAATATTTTTCAAATAAAACCTGTAGAACTAATAAATTAGAGTATTTCTTTTTCTATACATTTTTATCGTAGGAGTAACCGTTATCGAGAAAATCAAATGAGGATGTCTTAATTCGAGTTGAACTAAGAAAATTTCTTGCATGGTTACTTCTTCATTGTTGCTATCATAAACAATCTCACAAACAAACATTTAATTTCCTTACGCGTGCATGGAATATTATTAAACAGGAAGAAAATGGATTATTTTTGAAGAATATAAGAACTTTAAAACACTATTTCCCTCACGTACAGGTATATAATTTCTTTCTAATACTCCATTGCACGAAGCACGCCCATTTGTGATACGTTGTACACTTTCCTAACTTGTTTACATGTCTATCGACTGTTTGTAGTCAATTGTGATATGGTATGTTTTGACGTGCCTTATATGCTGTATAGTGATTCCAAATTACTCGAGTTTTTGGTACCCAGGTATTCAAGTAATATTTCACCGAGCTACCCGGGTAGCTCGAGTATTTAATGGAAAAAATAAAATTTAAGTAAATATTCATTTAACGGATATTTTATTTATTTTTATTGATAAAAGAGTTATTCAATGATTCAAAAAATAGTATTTCAAAAAAATTAGAGCGTTTAAAGTACAGGTTTTCATGCAGTTTTGCAACTTCTTGGTGAAAGTACCAGCTACAGAAAAAACACGCTCAGAAGCAGTGGAAGTTGGCTTAACAGTCAACAACGCTTGATACAATTTTTCCTATCTGTCCACTATTTGCTTCAAATAGTTTGAACTCTTTATCAATATTTAACTGATGAGATTCTTTTGCCTTTGGCATGGTGATTGATGCAATGCATTTCTGCAATTTCAAATACTCATTCTGTACTTCTTCGTCATGGTCGTCGACGTCGTCAGAACTTTCTGAATCCTGAATATCGCTTGGATAAATCTGATTAATTAGACCAGTGGCAGTGGTCTTGATTCCAGGTTTTGTGGAGTAAGTGAAAATCTCATTGGCTTTTGGATACACTCCATGATGCAAAAACAATAATAGTGATATCAAATCCGTGTTTCTTCGTTGGTCAATTCTAGTTTTCAATGAGTTTTGGAATTCCAGAGCCAGAGGAATTTTGATTGATTTTAACTCTTGAAATACGTAGATCAAAGTAGCCTCAGCTGTCAGTAAATTCGAGCTTTGTTTGCTCAATTCCAATACCGCAAGTCTTACTGGTTCTAGCACCATTACGATTTCCTTTACGAGGGTAATGTGATCTTCACTATGAAGTACACATCCCATCTCTTTCAAAGCAAGATTTATCGAGTCAATAAGTTTCAAAAATCAAACTATTGCTGTCACTAGACTATTCCAACGAGTTTTGACATCTGAAAGCAATTTAAGTGGTTTTCCTTCCTTCTCTCTGACATACCTAAGTAATAATTCTGTACGAACGGATGATTTACTAAAAAACTTCATAATTCTTCTCATATCATCTAACGCATTCTTGTAATCCGAACGAAATGCAGGTATTTCATCATCAGGTTCATTTAAAGTTTCATCATCAGTTTCGTTATCACTCAAATTTTGCTCGTCTTCATCCTCATCATCAGAAAATTCAATTTGTTCCTCAAGATCAACAGCTGTTTTCTTTCTGTAAAATATTTCTACAACCGCCAAATGTATTGCGTGGTTGTAGCAGCACTGGCCTTCTGCTAAAATGATCCTGCCATATTTTGCCATAACACTTGCTCCAGGCAATGATATCTTTGTTAAAATCAATTCCAAATTCCTGCAATCGTTGAGAAACCAAATCTTTAGTTCTTTCCAATGTGCAACTTTCTACAATTGATACTAAGCCAAGAACAATTTGTTTTTTTATTGTTTGCAGCGTTATATTTAAGTATCTTCTCATTTCAATATCTACCCATTCATCCACTGTGATCGTAAATTTTTCTTCAGATTTAATCCGGATTTTTAACTCCTTTTTAGTTTCAGTTTTCTTTTCCCCGAAAAATTCCATAACACATTTTTGTACTGTAGATGAACTGGTTGGCATTTTGTAGTTGCGATTACTGACGTAACCTTGAATTGCTTCACATTTCACAATAGTAATAAATGAGATTCCATCTTTAGCAGGACATTTTGATATTATTTCCTCCAATGATTCTCTGAAAACAAAAGATGACATTCCAGAGCTGGTAGCTTCGGCCTTTTTGGCTTGTTGTGGTCCGTCATTATTATCTTTTGTAGAGAAACTTTTGCTCCTCACTGTGATTCCGTGTGTTTTCAAATGATTTATCATCCCAGTTGTATTTCCATCCTTAGTTGAAATCTTGTCTGCGCATCCTTCTACTTGACATTGCGCCATATCTGAAGATATTTTTTTGAATGAATCCCAAACTTGAGATTTTTTGGAATACATATTTGGGCTACAAGAAAGAATTTGAATTAAAAGTTACTTTGAATTAATTTCTCACTGTACCAAATATCTACCTGAAATTAAAATACATATATAGAATATGAGACTTACTTATTGTGCGCTGGATGATATATCTTCCCCTTAATACTGGTAATACTTTGTTAATCACGCTGATAAGCTAAAAATTTTAATAGAAATAACAAATATATATTAATATTTTCCTATTTTCAGGAAGGATTAACATCCAGTATAAAACTGAATTTTTTGAGTTTGCAATATATACCTAGTTATTTAGAATTACTAACCTGTGACAAAGATCAACTACTGCGGAAATACACACAAGAAACGAATATAGAAAGATTCCTCTTCAATAATTAGTAAGGCCAGACTGGTGGATGCTATGCACACTTTCGATGAATGAATAAAGGTTGTAGACACCTATAGCACACGACAAGTTACGAAAAACTCCTTTTACGTAATACTTTTACTTTTAAGTAATTTAACGTGACGCTAATCCCACCTAGTTGGCACAAAAAGATGGAAGGGACTCGCTGTTTTGAAAGACTTGGTAATGGAATGGAGAGGAGAGGGGGAAGTGATGGATTTCTTCCAGTTGTGATACAATGTAACTAAACGGTCTGATTATATAAGGAAGTTTGATTTGAATGGAATGTAAAGCTCACATCTGTTGAAGCCTTCTGTAACGTGAAGGCGAAAACCGTAGTGGCGTTATTTACAGGCATTTTTACCTCTAACGCAGGGCTTTAAAGTAATTTATTCAAATTTTAAAAAGAATTTACTTTAATTATTATAATTGTACCTGTAATCTGTAGACAATATTCGTAAATTTGTAATATTAATTTTTCCAATAATAATCGAGTACTCGAACAAAATTACCCGGGTACTCGAAAAATCGAAGAAAACACCGAGTACCCAGGTAACCGGTACTCGGTGTGGAATCACAAATGCTGTATTTTATTGTAGTGTCAACTGGACAAATAAAGATTATGATTATGATTTTTACTACTTATTTCCTCATCATTCATCAAGTTTCAAACTTTTAAAATAGCTGATAAATTAATTAACTCTAAGCACTGCATTAGTATACAAACATGGATTTCGTAGAGTAGTAGCAAGTTTTTTTCAGTATTCTTACTTGATAAAAAGATCAGTACAATATACACTGCACAAAGTTTCTCCTATACTACACATGTATCTGGTCTCAGTACAATTCCCTGACTGGAAGGAACTCCTACTGCTACAAAAGCAGAAACACCACAGAAAATGTCTTCTGAACATGTGGATTAGCAAAGCCACATGCACTGAAGCATTATTGCTAGACAAAATTGTTGAGAGAGCTGGGTGGTAGCTGGGCATGAAAATCTATCTATTGTCACTGGGTGCTACATAGTTATTTTTTATAATAATTTATCTAAATGTGAAATATCATTCGATTTTGTGGGACTGTTTAGGCTCTAGAACTGTGCACTGAGAGACAGCGTGGCAAAAACCATTTTTTTGGGCTTGGAGACACTTAAATGTGTACTTTCTTCAATCTCGAAGTCAATTTTTTTTCATGAATACAATATTTTTTCTATATACTACATATGTGATAAAGTAAAATGTATCAAACTTGTCATTTTATACCTGCTCATCAGTTGATTATGCCTTTCTTTGCGTGCATTCAGTTCTTCTCCAATGTGCTGACGTTTGGCTTCTTTCCTCCGTGCAACTTCTTTGAGAGCTCGCTCTGCAGCTGCTTCTTGCAACAGTGCTACCTGACCTCTCCAAGCTTCCAATCCATCCTCTAACTCTTTGTGCAGTTGCTGACAGCGTTCAGCCTTAATGTCTCTCTCTAAGCTAGAGATATGGCAACTGTTTAGTGAAACAACCTTATTTATTATTACAGAGAATTTTCATCTAGTTGTTGAGAAAATACATTGTATGAGGGGCGGCTGAAAAGTTCTTGGGCTAAGTGTGAAGGAAATAGGGGAGGGAAGTTTCAGTTATATACATTATAGCTTGACATCCTCTGACAATGTATACACAGTTAAATGATATGTAATCTCTGTGGTTAATTCTCAAAAATCATTTAGTGTAATCATGCAAACTCTCAATTGACATAGAAAAATTCAAGCATCGAGCTTTGATTTGTTACCTTTTCTGAAAGGTTTAGCTGCTAACAACATCCAGGTGGATCTGCAGCAGATGTTAGGAAATGATGCATGCAGTTGATCAACTGTGAAAAAGTGGGGTCAGGGTCAAAGGGTCGACCGCCAAGGGGCCAAAGTATGCCGAAGAGCTGAAATGGTTGGAGGGCAGACAAGAGCTGATAAGACTGATGGGCTGACAATATTATAGGGCAGAAAGGGCCGGCAATGGGAGAAGGCTGAATTATTTTACAATCTTCAGTTACTTCTCAAATTAAGTTATTATTATGGTACATATTTATAGGAATAATAGCAAATTAATTAAGTAATTTTAGTAAATAGTCGTAATGTTTTTTATCTAATCATTTCAAAGTTACTTTGTAATGGTCTAGATAATTTTTACCTAGTTGTCTTCTTTTGTATAAAGCACCCAATTTGTTTTGTAATTTTGTATATCTAAAAGATTTGTTAACTATAGGCAGCCCAATAGCTAGATATTTTAGCGCCCGGGGCGAACTACTAAATATGTGCCCTCTCCCACTTAAAGAAATTATTTTCACTAGTTTATATAGTTTCTATTTGGATTTTTTGCACCTCTTGCTTAGTTGCACCCGAAGCCCAACACATCGTTCAAATTTTAATTTTTTCAGTCATATTACTCTGTTGGTATTCTGAATATTTGTGATCATTTTATGTTTTCAGACTTATTTGGCTTTGCAATTCGTTCTCAGATTATTTCCTGAAAGACAATGTTTTCGATTTGTTTCTTTTCTGTCTGAATTCTCATTTCTTGCTCAGATTGATTTTGTTACAGTGTGATGTTGAAGTGAATGAGAGTGAAAATGATGCTGATTAACATAAAACTTGATGCTTTCAATTTCTTGGCTTTGAGGCATAATAAGTGTACTGGCAAATGTTTTAAGCCTCCCTCCCTTGTATTTCTGAAAGTAAATTTTTTTTATTGCTTTGAACCATATTTTTAATTTCAATAAATTTTTGTTAGTTAGGTATATCCTGATATATCTTCCATCCAATACATAAGTCTGCTTAATTATGTAAGTTAATAATTTATCTATTTCTGCAAATTTATATTGTAGGCCCTAATTATCTACTCTATGGTATTTGGCCCTTTGGCTGATGGTCCTTTGACTGGGTCCTGAAAAAGTGGGTAAGAAATTTCAAAAGAGGAAGGGAGAGCTTGAAAGAGGAATCCTGTAGTGGACATCATGTCTCAGTCACAACAGAGGAAAACATTAAATGTAGTAATATCTGAGGAGACTATGTGGAAAAAGCCTAAAAAGCTGTTAATAGTATCATGAAACTGTGAGCTACAATTCCTGCTTACGCCAAGAACTTTTCAGCCACACCTTTGTACCATTCAAAACATTATGCAAACATTGTTGAAAATCTACTTAATATGAAAAAGCATCTTCTAGCCCTCTCAGGTTTTATAGAAAAAATGTTATGTGAATTTATTCTGTTTTGCATATAAAGATACTTGGTTTTCTAAATATGGTGACAAAATAACAAATGGATCAAAGTGACATTAAACTATTTGAAACCCAAAATCACTTAAAGAGTGACCTGAATTAAACTTCCTTATAAAGCAAGTGTGAGCATTGCAGGTGGACCTCACAAATTTTTAATCATCCCAATCTGCTCATTCTGTCAAAGACATTAGTGCAAGTAATTAAATAGCTTACGCTGAATTAAATTTTGTTCTAGTGCCTTACCTCTGCTCTTTGATCATTCGCTCCCTTTCCAAGTGGGCACGTCTGCAAGCAATCTCGGCCTTCTCTTCTCGTATCTTTCCCTCCATGCGCATTCGTTCCAACTCTTCTTCCTCTTCCTCCCTTAGTCTATGCCAGCAATCCAAGTGTCGTAGTTCCTCCGCCCTGTTAGCACTTGCCACTCTCTGTTTCAAAACAAATCTCATCAGTCTCTGTTAAAGAGTGTAATTTCTCAAAAATGACACAATATCACACAAGTTGCATAAAAATTCCAAGGTATATCAATTAGACCTCAATGTGCCTGAAAAAGTCTGCAGCTTTTTTCCTAGTGTGTTATGACAAAGTTATTTCTCACTATATTTTTCATTAATGTTAAGCTATTATCATCAGCAGTAAAATAAAAGAAAATTTTGTTTATCCTTTCTGTATCTGATTCAATATATCTCTCTTTTATTCAAATCTAAAACCCTTATTATTTGGTTCAGGTTATCTTAATTATGTTCATGAAAGTAGCATGATTTCTGTACATCATTGTAAGGAAACTATGATTGCTTACCCTACGGACTCCCTCAGTGCGGCTTGCCTTTGTTCTTTCTGCTCTTTTTAACTTCTCTTGGAGCTCCTCCTCAATATGATGCTGCCACATCTCCTCTTCTTCAGCCATTTGGCAACGTGCTGCCTGTACTCCAGCAAGCTTTCGAGCTTCATTAAGGTTCTTGTCTTCCAGCTCCATTTTCTGTAAGTAATTCAAGTGTACTAATATTTCTCGATTAGTTACAAACATCTTATTAGCATCATTAAAATCAAAGCCTTTCCTCAAGAGGTTATATGGAAGTTTTATTGACAGATGTTTATCCAAGCCAAAGTCATAGATTTGAAAATTTACATTTAACATTATATGCTGCTATACCAGGAGTTTTCAGCCTTTTTTTACTCATATACCCCTTAGGGTGATTTTTTTAATGATCCCTTAGAGCATTTTTTATGGTCGAATACCCCAAGTACATTTAAAGTTATAATGAAATGAATAACACTTGTATTAATATAGGTAACTCATGTTTATAACATTAAAATCCATAGCTTTGGCATATTTTTCACTTTTATTGTTATTTTTAGTCGTCACATTGTAACTTTTGATTTTGAAGTCATGCATTTAAGATGAAGTAAGAAGAAAAATAATAATCTTTAACACTTATTGCATACCCCTTCAAAACTCTTGATGTACCCCTAAGGCAGAGTTAAGGAAATTACGGCCTGCAGGCCACATCAGGCCTGCGGGAGCACTTTATATGGCCTGCGATATCAACCATGAAATCTAACACAGACAATTTCATATTTTTTGGTCAAATTATGGCAGGAAAACCTTTTCTTGTGAAGATTAGATTATAAAATAATACTAATTATCAATTTTCACAGATATAAACCTTTGCATTCTCTCAAATAGCTTCTGATTCAGACCATAATGTGGCCTGCCGAAGCATTTTCATCGGTTAATATGGCCCACCTAAGCAACCGCAATGGCTAATGTGGCCCGTCTCGTCCAAAATTTCCCCACCCATGCCCTAAGGGAATGCGTACCACCGGTTGAAGACCTATTGTCCTATATGTATGAGGCATGCAAATTTCATGCTACTAAATTGCCCATGCTATGTTATTTCTTAGCTTTCATTAATTACCTTTTTTGTTTATTTATTTCACATTTTTGAGTGATTTTATTATAACTGAATTCACTTTGAAACAGAGATTCACACACAGGAGAAATCCAGACCGTAAAGTGAAAAATAAATGAATTAATAAGTTTTTTTAAATAGTCCAAGTGAAGATTATATAATTATTCTATCAGCTTATGATATTTTATTGTTTATTCTACCAATTCGACTTTTAATAGAAGTTATTACACAATATATACAGGTGAGACCCGCTTAACCCGGGGGATGCATTCCTGAGGTCTCCGCGTTCGCCGAGGCACCATAACCTTTAGGCGCCCAGAGGGAAATAATTTTTCAAATGGTATTTTTGGACCCACATTCAATGCAAAACATTTCTACCGGACTTTTAGAACATAATTTATTATAAAATTACCTAGTAAACAGTAAGATAAAAAATCTTTCTAGCAGTAAACGTACCTAATTTCAAAATATTTCTCAGAACACCTACAAAGTTTTATTTAAAAAAGAGTACAGGGTCGACTGCTTAGCTTTCTTCACTCATTACGTAAAACTTGTCGGAAGCATTCAAGTAGTCCGTCTCAGTCCCGCTTCACGGCACTCACTCGTGTGAAGACACTGTGCTCCTCCAACAAAGTCATGCACTGATCGACGATGCTCTTGCAGCTCCACTTATATATCAAACCCATAGCAGTGCGTGTTGGGTTTTCTGCAATTTATATATCATTATATACAGTGATGAGCTGAAGCTGGCTCCTGCCGGCTCGCGCGAGCCTGTTGTTAATTTTTCTCAGAATTTGCGAGCCGGTTGTTAAATTTTCAGAAAATATGGAAATTTATTGATTTTGTCCTTTCAAGTACATTTTGCCCTATCTGATAGTCAATTACTGACAGTGTATGAAATGGAATATATTACGAACTGAACACTTGTTAAGCTAGCGGAACGGTATTACTAAACTAGAGCGATATGGCGCCCCTGGCATATAGGCCATCCGTATCAAAATTTCCTTACTTTTTTTGAAAGCCGGTTCTTAATTTTTTTCCAGCTCATCACTGAGTATATATCATTATACATTATATGCATTCAAGCATTAAGATCCCTCCGCGCATACCACTTGTTTTTTCCTATGTAGATCAAAATTATATAATTTTTTGATGTGTAGCGTTATTGTTTTTTTATTATTTATAATGACATGTTAATACGGTAAATTAACATTGTAATAAAGTAATTGTCGAAAATTATAGATGTAAAAAATATAAATCATCAAAAACATTCTTTACGATCCAATGATGCCAAAGAAACATGAAGCATGAATCATATTTCTATTTCCGTTTTTCAAATGTTTTCCGCTTTAGGAGATATATTTTTTGTGTTAGACCCATGAAATTTACAGGGAAAAGAGTGAAATTGGCCACCAGACGATGCAATATTATGCAACACTGCTGAAATATCACAATATTTAGGATACTTTATGAAATTTGATAAGTGCGAAATTTAAAAAAGACTGTGATTGCACTGTGCATAAATAATCTATATTTTTTTAAAAATTTTAATTTCAAATAAAATCCGCGTTATAATGAATCCACATTCGCCGGGGCCGCGTTAAGCGGGGCTCACCTGTATTTCATAGATTTTCTTTACTAATCAAAGTTTAGAGAAACTCCTGCATGTGCTACTACTCTGAAAGTCACTGGTTATATCTCTACAATACTTTCATCTAATCTTGTATCTATAAATATATGTATATGTAGTGCCTATTACCATGTTGCTGAGTACCATTTCAAATACAGTAGCTGATTATCATATACTAGTGTAATGCCCGTTGAAATATCAACGGAAGAATTATAGATAGATAGATAGATCATTATTATTTTCATTTAAAATAATTAATATCACACTTTTACATATGAAATATTTTGTCATGTACAACATTTCTAGTGAATATTCTGTTGTTGACGGGCTATCTTTAGTTAAACTTAAAATAGTTGCCTCTCTTTCCCTCCCTCTCCCCCCCCCCCTCTCACACCCTCTCTCCCCCTCCCCCTCTTTCCCCCTCCCCCCTCTCTCTTGCTCCCCCCTCTACCTCTCTCCCCCATCTCTTGTATTAAAAGCATTCAAAGCAGGTGTATATACCCATAAGGATTGATACAACAATAGGATTTTGATGTCTAACAATGGAATTGGTAGCCAAGACAACATTCCATTAAAATGGCTATATGTCCACAAAATATGTGAATTAAACGTATAACATGAGGGATTTCGAATTGTATGCAGAAAAAGATGAGCAGAATAAGAAACTTTGTAATTTTTTCTTCGAAATGGCTTAGATCTGAAGATCGTAGGTTAATTCCTTCTAATTTTAATTTCCAAAACAATAAAAGCCTGCAATCCAAAAAATGGATTTTTACGTGTTACCTTACGGAAAATAGAAATGTCTTCCTTGGAGTCAAACCCAGGACTTTTTTGGAGATTTATTTTCGTCATTACCTTAAAATATGTTAATCAAGCATCCTTGCCAAATTTCAATCTTCTACCTATTTGGGAAGTTTGTTAAAACGCTCTATATCGGCCATTGTGAAAGCGTGACCAACCAACCAACAGACCTGGGCTATTATAGTATAAATAATACTTGAGCGCTGGATGGCTATGCCTCATAAATAGGGTGGCCAGTTTCTGAGGAAGCAAAAACAGGGCATAACCAGAACAGTATGAGATTTTTAGCACTTTCATCATTTATATGGTAAATAAAAATATTGCACTGCTAGATTTTAATTTTGTTCAAAAGGTAGCTAATAATTTTACAAATTATAACATTATGTGCCCAGTATTATTACAGAATTGAAACAAATATTTTAGGGTGATATTTATTGCAAATTACTGAGATAACACTCATGTAATGATTTCAATCCAAATACAATGAATGATTGATAAAAAGAAATTTTAGGGACACCGGAACATAGTACTGAAAACCAGGACAAATCACAGAAAACCTGGATGTCTGGCAACCCTATTCATGACTAACATTAGATGGGTAGCTCAGAGAAAAAAAACTTAATATTGCTAAATTTAGATCAAGCTCAAGAGCAGTGAACACTATACAAGGCTTTCATTCTGTTTAATACTGTGAGTTTGAATTTTTAAATTGCTCCATTATTATAAACCATACCCACTTAAAGTGTGCTATCAGATGAACTGCTAATTGAGTTCAGCCAGTCATAAGCTCACCTTTTTTTTCTCTATTTCTGCTTTGGCTTTCATGCTTTTCTGGTCACGCAACTCAATAGAATGCTGAAGTTGAGCTTGACTGACCATCAAACTCTTCCGAACCTCTTCCCAGCGCTTTGTATTCTCTTCTGACTCCCTCTTTCTTTTCTCTCCTACCCATTCCTTCCAGCGTCGTTCTTCCTCAGCCATCTCCTACATGACAAAATATGAGTACATGTGAGTAGTCTAGAAAATGGAATGGACAAATTCATCAAAGATCAAATAAAAGGCTGATAAAGATGAAAATATTAAGCAAAATATATTTTATCTATATTTTTGTACTTTGGGCAAGACTTTTTTCGTTACCATTTAAAATTATTTATAATCATCGCATTCACACGGGACTTGAACCAAAGAGCACCTAAAATTTATTTTTCCACCATACATTTTAAAAATAAAACTCTTCCACTGATTTGTTTTAAACCTTAAAATGTCACGTTTCATGAAGGAAATATAGTTCACCGTCATGGCAACATTCACTGTTGGATTTTTTGCAAAATTAGGTAACCTTAATGATAGTGGCATATAGTGTTGATTCTTTTACTTATCCAACTGACTATAAGGATGTAGAGAAAATGGAAGAGATAAAGAGAGGGAGGGATATGGTGGGAGAGAGGGAAGGAGGAAAAGAGAGGAAGGGAGGGAGAAAGAGCATTACATAAAAAGACACCATGTAACTAAGTAGCAGAGACGACTTGTTTATATAAAGTCAATGATGAATGATGTCCTAAGTTAGAGATATAATGATCAATGAAAAAGAATGAAATGAATATGATGCAATATAAAATCAAGAAACATCCCAGATAAATAACTCTAAGTTTAGTACAGTAATACTCCGATTTATGATGCCCCTATTTATGTTGATTCGAAGTTACGTCGTTGATCATTTAGTACCTGTGTACAGATTTACGTTGGTTTGCTTCGAAGTTACGCCGTTATCTCAGATTTTTCGGAAAACGTGACGCAATTTCTTGGATGATCTCTTTATGCCGATACTAGCAGAAATCTCCTCATCGATAGTCCTCTTTTGTTAACCCCGTAACCGTTTTTGTTGTAATATTATGCAACTTCGTCCCCACTTCACTGTTTTTGACGTAATATTACACACCGATGCGGAGCTTCACGAAATATTCGTTCATCTATGAACAGAAACTTCCCTACGCGGTTGGAGAGTTTTTTTTGCGTATTGTCTCATGAGTAAATATTGGACGGTTACGAAAAAACGAGTCCAAACACTTGAGATGTGGATTTCCGTCTTCCTTTCGAATGATGAAATCTTTCATTCTCTACAAAATTTCACCACTCCAAATTCTTTGAAGTGAATGAGGAAAAAGAACCAAGCTTGAACCTACCTATTCTCAAGCTGGCAAACCCTCAGTAGTCATTGAACTATAGTTATCCGTTAGTCGGCGTATTCTTTCTGCCTACTTTTGCAAGTTTATGCCTGCAGCGAGAGCGTAACCTAAACTTTTGCTTGGTCGCATAAATATGCATATACTTCGTAGACTTTGACGTATTTTACGAATATCAACGTAGACGCAAGCATATTGCAGGGAATTTATTATTGATACTTACAATTTATATAACCTGCTCAGAAATCCTCTTGTAAGACATGCACCCCCTTTTTTTACCAGCGTTTCAGGAAAAATTGTGCGTGGGTACATGAGAAAATATGGTAAGTGATATTCATGGTAAAACTTCCAACGTCTTGCATGCATCAGCCCCTTATAACATTGATTCTTATGGGAAAAATGGTTTCGGTTTATGTTGATTTGATTTACGTCGTGATTTTCAGGAACGCATCCTCGACGTAAATCGGGGTATTACTGTATTCTATAGTTTCAGTTAAACCCTGTAGTTATTCAGTGTGAAGCATCATTTTTTCAACTAACCTGTTTCCTTCTCTCAACTTCTGCTTCCCACATAAGGTGATGTCGATGTGCCATCTCTTGGCGCTCTCGTTGGTCCTCACGCCGCAAGGCCATAGACTGAAGAATGCGACGGTCGTGTTCAGGCACCCAAGGCCAAATATCCTCAAGGCTGGCATGACACCCCCTACCATTTACCCAGTCTACATTACATACATATTCAACTCATTTTTAACATAAATTTACTGACAGGCAAAATAAGCTCTTATGCATAACCAGTGGCATAGCCAAGGGGGGTGTTTTGGTGTTTAAACATCCCCCTCTGGCCTCTTTTATTATAAAATATCTACAAACATACTGTGCTGAAATTATGTGTTGAATGTCTACCATCATAACCAGCACAGTCTGCCACCCCCACTGTACTACATATGATGGTTGGAATCATGCCTGTGAAACCGTTACGGGGACCCTCGGACTGGAATTCTTCCTCGTTTTAGCGCAGGGAAGTAGTGTTGCTGGCAATGCCAGTGCCTTCAGCGTCATCACATGTGTGAATTTAAAACTACATCAACAAACATGGGGTTTCATCCAGGCAACTAAATAGTTTCTCAAAATAATGTTGTCAGTGGACGTTTTGGAAGCAGAACAACACACTTGCTCTCCTCTGAAGAATACGGTCATATTACACACCAACTACTTGGAGCCCGGCGAAGACCAAAGCATTCTGTAAGTAGGGTGACCAGCTGTACTGCTTTGAGATAATTCGTACTGCCGGATTTAGGTGTACTGCTTTTGTACTTTTTCCTTGTGTTGTACTTCCTGTACTGCTTTCTAAAAGAAACATTTCACTTATTCCTAAATAGAATCAACCTAACACATATTTTGTCAAAATGTATCCATATACCTAGTTGGCAATGCAGCAAATGTCTATGGCATTGGTATCCTTGGACAGAGAATTATGAGGATTTTGGTGTTTTCAGGTGGATTTTATTAAAAGATAAAATTAAATGGGAGGAAGTTGTAGAAACTGTTAATTACATATAAAAGAATCATAAAGTAATCATAGATGACAATGAACTTTTTGATGAAGTTAGGCAAGTCAATATTTATTGTACAGAAGAAAAATTGAACGAATGGAAGCAAAATAATCTAGAAATACATATGCGATGGGTTGAAATAAACAAAGATTTCAAAAAAGAACAGATTTCCTTGAAAAACTTCAGGGTACTTATTGAAGCTGCAATGCTGGCACAAATTTTTGTTTTGAAAGTTTTTTCCATAATAAATGATTTTTGGAGTTGTGAAAAATCTAGATTGACTATTGAGGCATTATCAGCTGTAACAACGCTTAAAATAAATCTTGATAATTATACATGTGAAGCATTTTCAAATGTATTGAATAAAAATGAGGAACTGACAAAAAAAATTAGTTCAAATGAAAAATATGTTTCAAAGAATTGTAAATTGTAGTTTATGAAATAAATTAATTAAAATTTTACTTCTTTTTTCTTTTCCCCCGCTGAAGATGTGGTACTGCTTTTGCTTTTTGGAAATCTGGTCACCTTAATGTGTCATTAAACATTTGATTTTAGTTTAAGTAGACGATCACTTTCACTATAATACCGTCAATCCGTCTCAAGTCAGACAGTGGGGGGGGGGGAGGGAGAGGGTGGGGGGGGCATGAGTCTGGCATTGTGCAACACTTACGTAAAAATATTCTTACATGATAATATATGTCGGAATAGCAACCTCAGAAACACAGACGTATAGGAAAAACTGTTCTCTTGATGAAAGTGAGTTAGTTTCCGTATGTTTTCATGGGATTGAAATTCAATCAGCAATAGTAAAAACCCAAACATTTCCGAGAAAAAAAATATTGTCAAACTATCACACATAATTTCAGTTATGATGGAATTGACTCGTCAAATTACGTATCAAAGTATTCAAAATTTATTTCTGAATGGAAGCATATTAGTTAAAATGTAATCAAGACTACATTGTATATAAAAGTTAAGTTTTTCGTCCTCCCATCTCGAGTCAGACAGCGGTGGTACTACTGTATGAACTTTTCAATCACACCACATACTTGTAACTTGTAGACTTGTAGATTTGAGAGACAGGCCCCAGGTAGTTGTTTCAAAAGACAAAAAGTTCTGTGATTTCTTTGACCTTTCGTACTTGATATTTTAAAAATAAATATCTACTCTATTTCATTATTATTAATATAGTTAATGGTAAGTAATAAATAACTACATTATTTATTTAAAATCATAGTATTTTAATCCAATTAGAGAAATGAATCCAGAGAAAAGAAGAGAAACAGAACCACAGCAATCTCTGTTGTTATGTTTTTCAAAAAAGCAAAGAAATCTTTTGGGAATGAAAATGGTGGACAGTCAGTTCTATCAGTGGATCAGAGCGATGAGGTGCTGCCGCAAAATCTCATCGCAGGACTTCAAGAGAAATGGACCAAAATCAAACGGATGATACCAACTCCGAAACCAGAAAAACTGACAATGAAAGTTCTACTGCAGCAGCGTCTAGGTTATTGGATATCAATAGGAGAAAAAATGACATTTCAAACTTCGTTGACAATGAATTCAACTTAATGGAAAAATATACCGCATTGAGGAATGTTTGGGTTCCAGAAAGTACATATGTGTTCCCTTGTATAAATAAAGCTTTGAAAAGAACGTTGAAATTTCAGTCACAGTGGCTTTTACGGTGGAATTGGTTGTCGTATTCATCTCAAAACAACGGTGCATATTGCAAATTTTGTGTTATTTTTTCAAAGTGTGTCAGTGGTTCAGGTGGAAAAAATTAGGAAAACTATGCTTAATGCCATTTACAAATTGGAATAAGGCTGTGGAAACTTTCACTAATCATAGTACAAAAGAATACCATAAAAAGGCTGTTTTGGAAGCAGATAATGTAATAGGTATTGCGGAGAAAAAATGAGAGCCTATTAATTTATTATTGGACCAACATAAGAAACAAGAAATTGAAAAAAAACAAGAAAAGACATCCCAATAATTGAGACAGTAATATTGTGTGGCCGTCAGGGATTACCTCTACGGGGACATAGAGATTTTGGAATATTGAATTTTGATGATGATACCAAGAATGAAGGAAATTTTTGCGCAATTCTCAAATTTCGCCCAAAAAATGATGCAGAATTTCGTGATAATAATTTAGCTACAGCAATAAATGCTCAATTCATGAGTCTTCAAATACAGAACGAAATAATTACAGCTTGCAATGAAATTATTTTATCTCAAACGGTAAATAAATTAAACAATGCTAAATGTTTTACCGTGCTTGGTGACGAAACTGCTGATATAGGCGGAATAGAACAATTTTCTATATGCGCAATATATTTGGATATTGAAGAGAACAAAATAAAAGAAGTTTTTCTACAATTTTTGCCTGTTGTCGGCGTGACTGGTAATGGCCTTGCTTCTACTTTAATAGAAGGATTACAGGAGATGGGTCTTGATTTGAAATATCTACGTGGTCAAGGATAAGAAGGAGCAGCATCCATGAGTGGAAAATTTAATGGAGTTCAGGCAGTGGTAAAAAAACATTAACCTACTGCAATTTATGTTCACTGCGCAGCACATAGCTTGAACTTATCGATTTCCAGCTCATATGATATTTCATCAATAAGAAATTGCATGGGCACAATTGAAAAAATTTGAAATTTTTTCAATACACCAAAACGTCCTATAAAAAGTAATTAAAACAAGTTGTTATGAAACAAAAAAAGAACACTTAATTACTCTGTGTCCAACATAATTCTGTTGAAGCATTTTATGAACTTAAAGAATTTGTTTTATTAGCCTTAAACGAGATTTCTGATTGGCATGATAGAGAAACTTCAAGTGGAGCGAACATTCTGATCTGTGGCATTAAACAAGAAGATTTTTACATTTCTCTGATGGTTCTTCAAAAGGTATTTCTATATACTTCGAAGATTTGTAAAGCATTGCAAAGTGTAAATATTGATCTAGTTTCTGCACTGAAATACACAAAAGATATCGAAGAAGAATTGAAACATATGCGAAGTACCAGCGAGGCAGTACTTGAGGATATATTTTCTGAAGTTTCAGAATTTGCTTCAGAAATGGATTTTGTAATTAATATGCCAAGGATCAATAAAAGACAAATTGATTGTTTCAGTGTAACAGGTCAATCTGTAAAAGATTACTATCGTTTATCCATTTTTAATCCTTTTTTGGATAATATATAATAATATTTTAGTATTTCTTAATGTGCAGGATTTGTATCAGAGATGAATTATATTTGACATAATTTTTTTGTTCAATTTGATTAATAACATAGTAGATTGCTGTGAACTTTTATTATTAATTCAAATAAGAATCCCCAATCATGCTACAAGATGTAATTATGTATTTTTCACAGAGATTTATACTATAAATTTTCTGTATAAATCTCCAATAAACAGAATGCAGCATCTTTGTAATATACATCTCCCATGCAATTCCATTGACATTTTCAACTCAAATGTTCAAAAAATTAAGAAGATTGCACTTTATATTATAATGGAATAATGTTATACATATTTTGTACTCATTTTATAATTTTTTTTATGTAACATATTTGATTATTTATCCATACATACCTCAACCAACCTGGAAGTGATGTCAAACTTTTAGTTGTATTTTAGTTTCATAGAGCATTTTGTGTATCTCTGAATTATGTACATAAATGGGATTTCCCGTTAATAAATGAATATGAATATATCATTATGCAACTACATGAACGGTTTTTAAAACATAATGATATACTAAACAGTTTTTCTTGCCTATGGCCTGAAAATTATAATGATGTTGAAGTGACAGACCAAGACATTCAGTCTTTTAAAAACCTCTCTGTATTTTACGAAGACGATATGGAGGATGAGGAATTTGCATTGATATCTGAATATCAGCTGTGGTGTAAGAGTTTAAAGAATCAAAATTTACCAAAGGCAAAAGATACACTGTCAATGATTTCCTTCTGCAACAGAGAGCTATATCCAAACGTTTTTAAGCTAATGCAAATTCTCGCAACCCTCCCAATCTCTACCTGCACACCTGAACGTTCATTTTCGACAATGAAGAGGTTAAAAACATATTTACGAAATAGTACCAGAAATGAATGTTTAAATGGGCTTTCCATGCTTTATATCCACAGAGAAGTAACAATTCACTGTGATGAAGTGTTGCAACAACTGAGAAAGAGCAAAAATAGAAGATTTATGTCTTAACTTAATAAAGTATTGTTATTTTTTAATTTTCTTTTTAATTCAAACATCCCCCTTTTAAAAATCCTGGCTACGCCCCTGTGCATAACCCACCAACCATATTGGACTGAGCAAAAAAGAAAACCTTATAGAGAAGAAACTAAATACTTGATAAAGAGATAATTTGGAGAAAAATACTAAGGTACTAGGATTAAAGGATTGAGTGACTGTTTAAAATTTTCTGCTAAGTGAGATGTAAATTAGTAATATTCCTCATCATATGAAGGATCTCCTAATTTGGTGGAATTATGAACTAGGTTCATAAGATTTGAAATGTTGAGTGTCATTAAGATAGATTGACAAAGTGAGGCTTACAAGATGGAAGAAGAAGGAATCCCAAGGAAGATCTTAAAACTAGTGAGAATGTTCAGAGATGGTTCTAGGTGCAAGGTTAGGATAGAAGAGTCCATGACAGATAGTTTTGAAGTCAACACAGGTGTTCGACAAGGAGACTGCATATCACCAGTCTTATTCAATTTAGTTCTTAACAAGGCAATTGATAAAATATTAAAGATGAGGACAGGAGTAAAAATAGGGAACCAAGTTAAAATATTGGCCTTTGTAAATGATGTGGTGCTCCTGGGAATAAATTCAAATGAGGTGCAGAAGATGGCGCGGGTATTGTTTGAGGAGTCGAAGTTAGTAAGCCTACTGGTAAATGAAGAGAAAACATAATACTTACAATAAGTAGTATCCCGTGAGGGAAATTATGAGCAAGGCCTTCAAGTAGGAAATACAACATGCATTTTAAAAAGTAAGGAAGTTCAAATACTTAGGAGGAATAGTAAATGATGAGAATAAGATAGAGGAAGAAATAATGGCCCGTATTCAAGCAGCGACAAGATGTTGAGCTCCAGACTCCTTTCAAGAACAACTAAAGTAAGAATATACAAAATAGTGATATGACCTATTGTTTTATATGGATTGCAGGCATGGACACTATCTAGGAAAATGGAAAGCAAATTAATTGTCTTTGAAAATAAAATATTGAGGAAATTATATGGTCCAGTGAGTGAGAATGGAAGATGGAGAAGCAGGAAAAATAGGGAAATAAGGAGTCTTTTTGGAGAGCCAGATATAGTGGCAGCAATAAAGAGCAGATGCCTGGAGTGGTTTGGACATGTCATGAGGAGGAAAAACCACGAAACGATAAAAGCAGTGCTCAAGGGGATACAGGATGGGAAAAGGCCACTGGCAAGACTAAAACTGCGATGGGAAAGCAGAGTAAGGAGGGACCTGGGGGCAACTGAAGAACTAGCAGAAGATAGACAGAGATGGAGGCAGTTGACAAGTGAGGCTATGAACCGACTCCGGTTTGTGTGGCCAAGGAGGTAAAGGTACATCAGCCTACATAATGGCTGGGGATCTCCCTGTTGGTGTCCATTATTATAACAGTATTAAATGCTATAAAATATTTACCATCTAATTCACAACATTTGCAAGACATAGATATCATTATTCTCATATTCATTGATTGCATTAAGTGAGGACTTAATGTATATGTTATATATGCAAAACATTTTCCTCACCTGAAGGAAACCTGCTTGCGTCTAGCAAGGCTTCCTATGCTGCCGTTGTTATGGTAGCTTAGGTCTTGGTGTGAGCTAATCCTCCCATCTCTTGCACTAAGTCTTGATGGCCTTAGCAGCAAAGAGGGTGAAGTTGCATTGAAAGCACTACTTTCACTTATGCTTGTTCCAGCAAAAGGAGCAGTTGAGTTAAATCTTGAGATGGTTTGAAACCTCTCACTTCTAGAGCCACTGAAAGTTGTACATAGGAAATATAGTTTGCATTCAATGATCTCATGATTATATTTCTTGTTGCTCAAGTGTTTCTTGTTTCTAGTTTGCAATGCTTTCTTCCTCACATGAATTTTGATAAGCTAGCCATAACATTATGAAACAAGCTACTAAAATACAAATAAAAAATATATATATTAATCTTCTATATATTTATGAAAGTTTGGTTGTTTGTTTATTTGTGCATCTATACATTTCCACACCATTAAAGCTAGAGTAATCAAACTTACTTCACAAAGAGGAAGGTCATAGGCTACTCTTTTATCCCAAATGTTTTATATTAATTGTACAAAAAGCAAAATAACTTTGTATGCTAATGCATTGCCATCTAGAGATGAGTCAGAAAGAAAGAGACAGTTCTGTTTGAACTGTTCTGATGCCTAAACTATTCAATAAAATAACTGTTCTCATAAACTTCCTGTTCTCAAAGAATAGGTAACTCTACATCTTATACACAGTGAAAAAGGTGGGAAACGACTACTTCCTTATCCATAATTGGACGGCAGGTACCGATTAAACTACGCGTATTTTCCCAAGTCTTACTATTGATTTGAATCAAATTTGGTGCAATTGTGGAGTGCTCCCAGAAATAACTCCTACGTGGTTTTTGTTTCTCTCTGCCCATTTTATTCAAAACGGCAGCCAAGTGAATTCTTAAATACCGTGTATCATCTAGAATTCGGATTGGATTTTAACCAAATTTCCCCGGGCAATACCAGGTATTTCTGCTAGTATATAGATATCTATAAAGTAAGGTGTTTGTACATATGTATGTATGTTTTTTTATAACTCAACAACTACAACATGTAGAAACAAGGGGAAGGTGTCATTTTAATCGGAATAAAGTGTTAAGTGGTGTGGTCAGGTTTTTATACAAATTTGTTTAACCTTTCCAATTTAAAAATATATTTTTCGTTTCATTTTCTCCATTTGAATAACATAGGGATGAGTGCAGCTTATTTTTCATTTGAATTTTAAAATTACTTAGAAACATGGTACGAACTCGAGACTTGGATGGTTCTATGAAGGAAAGAACAAAGTTTATTTTTGTTGAAGACAGAATCCGAATCTTTGTCGAATTAGCATAAAAATGCATTTAGAATCAGAAAATTACGTGATTTTATCTGTTTTATGACAATACCAAATATAAGCTACCATGGCAACTCCCATTTTCAGCAAAGTTGAGAGTCCAATGCATTTATATGTGAAAAATTTTAACGTATTATCATTTTTCAATTTCTGTGTGCTATTTTGCTTTGTTTTTAAAAATTATATAAGTAGGTAACTTAAATAATTACACGTATTGTTGATATAAACAATTTCTTCGTAACAGAACTCATTGATGAGAGAATTGAGGTAGTCAGAGGATAATATTCACTCTTTGATTCTTAAACACTCTCTATTTACTTTTTTGTCTTTCGTTAAATTAATTAATTTCAT
Source organism: Uropetala carovei (assembly GCA_036926305.1). Classification (NCBI taxonomy): domain Eukaryota; kingdom Metazoa; phylum Arthropoda; class Insecta; order Odonata; family Petaluridae; genus Uropetala; species Uropetala carovei. The sequence goes on from JAXCHB010000127.1 coordinate 1,213,457, forward strand.
TTATTCATCTATTTTCTATTGATTATTATGTTCTTGCTGGTTTTACTTACAGTTTTTGTTTTGAAGGTATCGTCATGAAGCTTTGCATAGGTATATCATTATAACCTGTGGGTAACATAGGCTATATGGCGTTAAAACATTTGGGGGGGAGGGAGAGCTTTATTCAATAATTATTTTCCCATAATTTTACACATAATTTTCAATTTTTCACAGTGCAAGATTTTCTCCCTTCATTCATCTAAATAGGTAAATACGGACCAGTTTTCTTCCTTTTTGCTTTATTCGACGGTTAAAACGGTGTACTACATATTTTATTCTTGCAATATTTACATGTTACACGGTCGAAGTTTTAGATTCACTAAATCCATTGAAATTCAATGTGTACTTCTGCTAGTATATAAATAAAATTAACTAGTAGAACCTGTTCTTAGCATGGAGTATTTGTGATTATTATCTTGAAAACCTTCCTTAGGTAGGTACAAATTATCTGTCATGACTTGGAAGTCATAGCTTTATCTTCTTCGATCTCCATAATTTTGAAAAACACATTGAAAACCCTTTTACAATAACCAAGGAACTGTTAAATAGAAATTCTCAAATTACCTTGATCTAGAATCACAGCCTTTGCTTCCACCGCTCTGTGGTCTTGTTGGTGTAACCTTCTTGGCTGGGGGTGGGGCTCTCTGACATGACCCACTGCCCCGTCGGCTGCCTGACGAACCTCTTCTCTTCTTTCTTCGTGCACTTAATGAAGAAGAACCAGCACTCAGCCCTCTCTGTGATGGTCGTCCATTGTCATGATTGGCAGAGGTTACTCTTGAAGTACATGCAGATATACTCTCTTCTCCCTGTGATTTTTCCTTTGCACATTCCCCTTCGATCGCTTCTGTTATAAAAATTCACATCTTTGTTCAACTTGCTCTATTTATAAATGTCGTAAAAACTAAGTTTTACTTACTATTGAAATGGAAGAACTTATAGTTAATTCAACATTTATTTAAGGCAGAGGCCCCAACATACAGCTCATGGCCCACACATGATCCCTGACATAATTTTGTGCATCCTACAACTGAAGACATAATGGACGTAATAACTTTTCCCAATAAGTTAAGCATTTCAAAATAAAAATATTAATATATATGTCCCATGTGCAACAAAAATATACTTTCCAGAGGTACATTTAAGTTTCATAAATAGTGAACTGAATGGAGGGAAGGAGAAACAGAACCCCTTTATATGGGTTGAATTCAATTTTCAGATTTTCCCTCCATAAGCAAGTGATCTTCGATCCTTAGGGTGCTTTTTTTGTTATTCCTCATAATGTGGTTCTAGACCTGCTCATATACTCTATACTTTGAAACTTTTAAAGGCATTGGTGTGCATAGTTGGTTATTGTAAATTTTAATCCAGATGTGATCCAGCATAATATATAAAGCAAATATTTTCTTTAGGTAAGTATTGACAATTATTACTTTCAACTCTTAAAATTTAAGTTAATATTTTAGCCTTCATTTATTATAATGAGCATGTTTTCCCCTCTCAGCCCCATTGCTTGCTATCTCCCGTCAACAAACCCTCACCTGCATCTCCTATAGATCCCTCTAATCTGAGCTACTCCTTCATCTCTTAGAGCTACCGATACTTTGAAGCTCCTGCCGCTTTCTTTCCTATTTCTTTCTCCAACTTCCTGCTACCCTCCTCTTTCCCCCCACTATGTCTCCCCATACTCTATGTACTATATTGTTTCAGTAACCATATTCCTTCAAGACACATTGAAACCCAGGTCATGTTGAGAAATTAAAACAGTAGAAAATACAAAGTTGCTATTTTATTTGTTCAGATGATATTAATATTTAGAGAAAGTTAAGAACTTTTCAACAATGAAGTTGAATTTATTATATAAATTACTTTCCAATTCAGTGTGGCAAACAAAAATATGAGCTTATTTTTCTACCATGCATAATTACAGAGGTTGGTGTAGGTTTTTGATTTCATTTTTTAGTGTAGATTGTTTTATAAAAGAATTACATTGTAATTATAAAATAATTTCTTTAAAAGTTTATATGGAAAACTTACTCTTTCGTGTGCGAGCCTTGTTTTCCTTGTCAAGCAATTCTTTTCGGGAAGAAAATTCTTTGCTATTCTCTGAGAATTCTGGAGAAGAGGTGGACGGAGTGTGAGGGGGTGGAGGCAATGGAGGAGGCTCAGAGTAAGTAATGAAGAGTCTGTTCTCTCTTAATGGTGTTTTTCCAAATCCACTTCTGGAGCTTATTATTTCCTCTCGTACTAAACGACACCTCTCGAGATTTGCTACAAATAATAACACAAGAGAATTCAACTCAACACACACATACTCATTTACAGAAATACAATAGTTTATTATTTTAAATGCTGACATCCACAAAAAACTAATCTCTCTAATCTCTTCAACATATGCTCCTGATAAAACATACAAAATATCTTTCTTATTTATTATGAAGGATATAATATCATCTCTGCTATATACCTGAGGCTCAATATTGAATGGTATCTATACAATAATTAAAATTAGGAATGGTTTTAAAAAACTGTGCTACTATTGATATTAGTGGTATATTTTAAGTTTATTTTTTTTAATGTCATAATTATCATTAAAGCTCTATAATTAAGCTTCAGATAATTATTATGATTCACATTCTAACTTTTTTAACCTTATAGAATTGAACTTAAACTTAATTATAATATTTTATTTTAGATATCTGTAGATTTAGCTATAATTGTGAATATATTTTGTAAGGCTTATAATTGATATATTGAGTTGATTAATACATTCAGAAGTACTCACCTAATCTATGCCTCTCTCGCTCCACAAATATTTTAAATAGTTGCTCAGGTGTAACACCAATCAGCTCACGTTCCAGCTGAGCCACAGTTGTGGGAAGTAAGTCAACAGGCTAAAATAATATAAAAGTAACAAATAAAGAGAAAAGGTCTGTGGCAAATTAACCACTATTCAGGACACAAAATTTTGAAATATTTTAAATAGATCCAAAATAAGCTCAACTATTATTGATAAAAAAATTATTTACAAATTGAAACACTAAGATGTTCTTTAATTGATTTATTTATTAACTTTCACAATTATTTAAATAATACCTTTTATTGAATAAAAAAATAATTGCATATGAAATTGCTTAGAAGATTGTTTTATAAGGTATTATATATAAGCAACTTTAAGGAATTAATGTTCAAGTCTGTTTTATCAATCATATGAAACACTAACTTAGTGAGCATGTGTCAAGCATTCTCATGAATATGCCTGAAAATTGGTAGCATTTTGAAAAAATACTTGTGAGGTGAATTTAAATCAAAGAGGAATTTTCTAATAGAAAATTTAAATGCAAGTTGCCATTGAAAGCTAGAAATAATAAATAATGAATTTGAAATAACACAATTACTGGGCATTCAAATATGGAAAACATATATATTTATTTGAAAGTAATAATCAAGGCAATATTACAGTAATCAGTCTCAAAGCATTCAATTTATCATTCTGAGTTCATGGAACTGTTATTGTATAACCATATTTAAAATTGGAATATTAAGTAATATTAAATTATAATTAGAAGTTAGTCATTTAATATTTTGATTTTATTTTTCTTTAATAATAATTAGTTATCACTTTCAGCCAGTGGTGGATTGGGATACTTGCCACCTCAAAGTCATTTAGTTTGGTCACCTCATATTAATAAAAAAATCATGAAAAGTTTGTTTTAAAAAACATTTACATTAACGTCAGATTAAATTCAGATTTAAAATAGAAGAAATGTTATAATAATTTCATCAAAAAGTAAAAATTCCAAAATTTTGGTCCAAAGCCATGACCTTATTAGATCTTACTAGAGATCCGTCCCTGCTTTGAGTATTACTAGAGATATGGAAATGCCTTATATATGTCTTCATAAGTTACTTAAAGCTTCAATATATAAAACTATTATGGGAAGCCTATCTAGCAAATGAAATGCTGAATATAGTTAGAAATTTGCTATTTATTTTGTGTGATACTGACTCAAATTAGATTTAAGCTGTAAGCAGTCTGATTCTAGAATGTATGCCCATGCTTTTAGCAAATTGAGTATGTTCTGGCTCAGAATGTATGACTGTAAATGAACCTTTCTTTCAATACAGAATCAAAGGTATCTGTCAATTACACATAAATGTAGGAGAGTATATTTAAATTTGAAATTGATTAAAAAACAGCCATAAAGTATTTTTTTAAATGTTATTCTTGTGCTATAATTGATGACAATGGCAGTTCACTTTTTGATCTTTTGAAATTAAAGGTCTCTTTACATACCATATATCGCAGCATATAAGTTGACCTTCAAAGTCTTTAAAAATGTTAAAAACGTGACTTATACACTGAATATAAAAATAGGAAACAAATTCCAGGAGAAAAACATGAAAGATGACTGATCTAGTGATGAAGGAAATCATAATTTATGTTTACAATTTATTTAACAGACATTCATTTTAGTAGATTTAAATTGTGTATATATGTATGTGTGTACACACACACACACACACACACACACACACACACACACACACACACACACACACACACACACACACACATACACATATACACACACACACACACACACACACACACATATATATATATATATATATATGACCCGACTCACTCCAATCCTTTTTACAGCGCCTCTCTTCCCACCCCACACTCTCCTTCACCTACCACTCCTCCCCCACCAGCATCACCTTCTTGGATGTCAACCTCTCCATTCGAGAAAACCAAATCCACACCAAAGTACATTTAAAACCTTCCAACCGCCTTCAATATCTCCACTTCCACAGCTGCCACCCCCTCCACACTAAAACTTCAATCCCCTACGCCCTAGCTCGCTGAGGACGGAGAATCGGCTTGGACGGAGACTCACTTTCCGAGTACTGCTCTGTCCTCGAAAATTCTTTCCTCTAATGCAGATACCCGCCAGACCTGATTCGGGACCAAATCCGACAGACTGTCGCACCCAGCACCCCTAACCTACACTGCAACTACCCCGCAACCCCCGACCCTACTCCCCAACTCACCCTAATCACCACCTTCTATTCCGGCATCCACGATACCCTAAAAAGCATCCTAAAGGCAGCCCACCCAATCCTCACTTCCTCCCCCAACCAGGTCTCCTTCCCCACACCCTCAATCCTCTCCTTCCGCAGACCACCCAACCTTCCCAACATCTCGTGGAGAAAAGAACCCCCATCACCCACTCCTCTGCACCCTGCAGGGTCCCACCCCTGCCACAGACCACGATGCCTAACATGCCCTATAAACCCACCCTCCAACTCATTCTCAAACCCCACCACCAACATCACCTACCCCATAACATCCCCTACCAACTGTACCACCCGCAACGTCATCTACCTACTAACCTGCACCCAATGCCCCGCCTTTTACGTCGGACTCACCAGCAATTCCCTCAACATTCGCATGAACGGACATCGCAACAGCGTTAGTCTTAAACGACAGCTACCCCCGTTCATGCGAATAACCACAATCTTAGTTTCAATGTTTTTTTCACGGTGAGGGTCATCCGTGCCCTCCCGGACGACGCTTCTGCCCCCCAACTCCGTCAATGGGAACTGGCCCATATCCAAATCTTAAACTCTTTCTCTCCTCCCGACCTCAATCTCCGTTAATATTTCCTTCTTTCCACCCTCTCTTTCCCCTCTCCCCCCTCCCCCTTCTGCATCCTCCAACCCCCAACCTTTCCACGCTCCCTTCCCTTCCACCCCCACACCTTCACCCCAGTGTCACTGCCAAATCAGTTGTGTATCTCTTGTGCTGACGAAAGGATCATCCTGAAAGTCCTAACCCCTACAAATGTGTCTCTCCAACACCCCAGCTACTTCCGGTAAGTGTTCACTGCGTTTCCTTCAACACCTAGTTGCCCTAAATATCCTTACTTACCTTTCCTCTTCCGTAGTATTTATATATATATATATATGGACCACGATGGACCTCATCCAAGTCGTGAGAGAGGTAATCAGTCGGACTAACTAGTATGAATTACCTCTATGTATGTGCTTTATCGACTACGAGAAAGCATTCAACTTGGTCTCACGTCCACTAAAGAAACAAGGAGTAGAAGAAACGTACATAACCTTGATCAAGAATATCTATGAAAATGCGACAACATCTGTCCAGCTGCATGAAGAAACGAGTGCCTTCAAGACCGAAAAGGGAGTGAGACAAGGTGATACTATGTCCCCTAAGTTATTTACAGCAGCTCTAGAAGAAGTATGCAAAACGCTAGACTGGGAGGAAAAAGGCATAAAGGTAAACAGATAACATCTGAGTCTCCTGCGCTTTGCGGATGATATCATACTGTTCGCAGGGAGCCCAGAAGAGCTCTGTAGAAGAACTGAAGAGCTTGAGCAAGCAAGCCGAGAAGCTGGACATAAGATGAATCTTAATAAAACAAAGGTTATGTACAACTCCTTCACAAATTCTGAGAAGATAGATATCAATGGAGCAGAACTCGGAGAAGTAACCAGCTATGTATACTTGGGTCAACTCATCACTACTGATGGTTCGCTTCTTGGAGAAATCAACCGGAGAGTGAAGATGGCATGGAGCGCTTTTGGCAAGAATGCAAACATCTTTAAATCAAATATTCCAGTCTTCCTAAAAAGGAGACTGTATGACCAATGTGTTCTGCCTGTTCTGACATATGGTTGTGAAACATGGACCATGAATGCCAGAATGATACAGCGCACTGCAGCGCCTGCAAACAACACAGAGGGGCATGAAGAGATGCATGTTAGGGATCACCCAAAGAGACGGCTAGAAGAACGACTGGGTAAGAAAGAAGACATGATTAGAAGAGTGAAGGTGCTAAAATGGCAGTGGGTGGGCCACATTGCTAGAAGAAATGACCAGCATTGGAAGTCCAGTGTCATCGAATGGATCCCAAGAAACATCAAGAGACTGAAAAGAAGACCGAAAGATAGGTGGGACAGAGAGCATGTTAAGTTCTTGGGACAAACTTGGAGGAGGGAGGCAGTTGAGAGGGAAAACTGTAAGAGTCTGGGTGAGGCCTTCATCTGTCAATGGACTGAAAAAGGCTGATGATGATATATATATATATATATACACACACACAGGGCCATAGTGAGGGTGGGGCAACCGGGGCAGGTGCCCAGGGCGCACCTTCGTAAGGGGGCGCCAAATGGAAGTCTTCTTATACACTTGACAAAATGTGGTTACAGTTTCAATCTCTTCCCAACCGCCAACCTAAGGTTCTGCTGAAGGACCATGACTGTACCAAGTCATAAGTTAATGTGTGCAAAATTAATTGCTGCTTCTAATCTTTACACTCTGAATGTAATTTCTTTTATTTATCCCCGTCCCCAAAAATGTGTATGCCCTATTGCATTACATTAGTCGTGCAGAATTTTCATCCAAGTCGTCGATAAAAATGCAATTATTGAGGAGGACTTTATTGATTTTATTGATATCAAATCGAAAAAATCGGTACAATACTTCTTGTTCCAATTCCAAAGCACAGGTAATTTGGTTTTCAAGATGCCTTTAAGGGCTCAAGGGTTTTGTGCATGGTAAACTAAGAGCGGCTTCAACTTCAGGTCACCTTCGAGATTGCCACCAAGAAGAAGAGAGAGGTGTTCCTTTGACACTTTAAACCCCGGAGCATGTTTCTCATCATGGGAAATAAATGTTCAAGAAGGCATTTTCTTCCAAAAAAAATCCAGTTTCATCAATATTGAAAACCTGTTTTCGTGAATATTCTCCCTCGTCAGTTATTTTTTTAAGTTCAGCTGGGAATGGCATGGCTGCTTCAATATCTGCACTCACTTTTTTGCAAGTGACTTTTATGTTGTGCAAATTTGCAAGTCTCTTATATCGCTCAAACCATCCCTGGCCTGCTTTAAAGTCAATATCTGGTGCTTCATGTTCTTCTTCATCTTCAGCCTTCTTTTTTAGATCTTGAAAGAGTGAGAGTGCCTTCTCCTGAATAATATTGAAAGGTAGACACAAGTGCTTACGAGATGGCTGTCTATCCAAAGCATTAAAAGTCTCTCAGTTTATTCTAATATTGCCTCAAGTGATCTTGTTACATGCTCTAACTTAACACCACCAACATTTGATTGGGTAACGTCTTTAAGTTTGTCCTTTTGCAGATAAATACTCCTCACCATTGATGAAGACAAGTTCATGGCAGCACAAATATCCTTTGACCGTTCTCCTTTTTCCAACCTCTTAATAATATCCAGCTTCTGTGCTACACTTAATAGCCTTCTCACCTTTGTCACCTTACCACTGTCGCTTGGATTATGTTTCAGAGCCATAATGCTCAAAAATGTCTTCAAATTTAATGAATTCGAAGAGAGAAATTTCACTAAGATTCACCGAGACACGCACGATACTAAGAGAACAATGCAAGAAGATGTGCTGTGCATGCTGGGATGCCGTGACGTTTTGCGCAGATGCAGAAGAGTGCACAACAGACGGCCGAGAAGATGCGAGAAAAGATGAATATCGGCAACACTTTACATGCTGTAGCCTCATATGCGCGAAAATCTGCTCGTTTACTGATAAAACAGGCAGGAATTTGTACGTCTCGTATAGCGGTTGCTCATATAATGAGGTATTATTGTGTGTGTGTGCATGTATATAGGGTGAGTCTTAATTACATACCTTAAATATAAGCATCGTATTCTACACCTACAGACAAGCAAAAAAGTTCATATAAACATATGGTCGCAACCGCTTCGTTGGCGAGATATGGCAGTATTATTTTAAAAACTTGATCGTTTCCCTTCCCCTCTCGTGCTTTGTCGGCAACAATGGTAACAATAGCAACAATGGTAACAGCGAGGCAGCACTGCGACAAGGAGAAAGCCACACAGGGTTACTGTTCTGGTAGACACGTTACGTATCGAAGAATGGCGCATAATGCGTACTATTCATTCGACGAATTAACAGATATGATACTGCTGTACGGAGAAGCAGAGCGGAACAATGCAGTCGCTGCACGTCTTTACGCCGAAAGGTATCTGCGACGACGGCATCCAAATCGCAGGACATTCATTTCTCTGGAACGTCGTCTGAGAGAAACAGGTCGTATGCGGCCCATTATGACAAACGCTGGTATACCACGAAGTCGCAGGAGCGCCGATGTGGAAGAGGATGTTCTGCATTCCGTTGAACGGTCCTCTGGTAGTACCAGGCAGTTGGCTGCTCGTCACCAGATTTCCCAGCAAACAGTGGTGAGGGTGTTGCATGATCAGTTGTTGCATCCATTCTATCTACAGCGTGTTCAAGCTCTGCAACCGCTGCTGGATTACGAGCGTCGAAGAGCATTCTACGAATGGCTACTGAAGCAGGATGAAGCATATACGAACTTTCTCGGCCAAGTTTTGGTGATGGATGAAGCATGCTTCACAAGGAATGGGATTTTGAATAGTCGTAACCAGCACACATAGGCTGATGAAATTCCACATTAATTTCAGAAAACACGATTCCAACAGCAGTTTGCAATTAATGTTTGGGCGGGAATAATTGGCGATCTCCTCCTAGGTCCTTAATGAGCTACCGCCTCGACTATCAGGGTCCTCCTATTTACAGTTTCTATCCCGACAATTACCGCTACTACTAGACGACATACCCTTGGGAACGCGGCAAACAATGTGGGTATTACATTATGGGGCTCCTGCCCATTCTGCTCGCAATGTCAAGCGGTATTTGGACAGTCACTACCCAGGTCGATGGATAGGACGAAACGGACCAGTTGTGTGGCCTCCGCGATCACCCGATCTCACTCCTGCCGGCTTTTACTTGTAGGGCCATCTAAAGAGCATCGTTTACGCCCAACGATGTAATACGCGTGACGAGCTATAGCATGTCATTGAAGCTGCTGGGACGACAATACGCGAAATGCCTGACGTCCTTCAGCGAGCCAGGAATTCTTGGCGCAACAGGGCTCAGTTGTGCATTGACTGTAATGGTGGACAGTTTGAGCATCTTTTGTAAATTATTTCTAACCAGATGCCGTTCTGTTCACAGCTAATAAACGTCTCATCCAAAACTACGTTTTCTTTTTTTCTTTCCTCGTGCTTCCTGTTGCCATATCTTGCTAACGAAGCGTTTGCAACCATATGTTTATATGAACTTTTTTGCTTGTCTGTAGGTGTGGAACACGATGCTTATATTTTAGGTATGTAATTAAGACTCACCCTGTATATACACTCGTTTAGCGCATGTTTGTTTAGCGAAATTTCGATATAGCGCAATTGAATCCCGTGGTATACATTTTTATTTATTTTTAATAAAATAAATACTGGATGTTTGGTACGTAGTGCAAAATGAAAATATTGTTCACGGTGCGCATTTTTGAAGGCTTTTGTTTGCTTAAAAAAATTAAGGAAAGCTGTTTTCACGTAATCAGTTCCAATGACATATTTGCGGTGTTTTGTTTAATACCGTATTTACTCATGTAATCCGCGAACTCCTATTTTTGGGCCAGTTCGGAGAGAAAAAATTAATTTGAGCCAGAATAAGTTTTTTTTAAATCACCGATTCCTACTCCCTGAAATAAGTTCCGCTCAAGTTAAGCATCTTCTCCCTTCTACGTGACACATTTTATTGGATGATCTCTTTATGACGATACTAGCAGAAATCTCCTCACCGATAGTCCTCTTTTGTTAATCCTTTAACTGGTTTTGTTGTATTATTACGCAACTTCGTCCCCGGTTCTGTTTAAACGTAATATTACGAACAGATGTTGAGCTTCAAGAACTATTTGCTCATCTATGAACCGGAACTTCCTTAGGTGGATGGGGAGTTTTTTCGCGTATCATCTCGTGAGTAAATATTGGAAGTTTACGAACAAAAGAGTCCAAACACTTGAGATGAGGATTTCCGTCTTCCTTTTGAACGATGAAATCTTTCATTCGCAAAAATATTTCACCACTCCGAGTTCCTTGAAGAGGATGAGGGAAAAGGACCAAACTTGAACCTACCTATTTTCAAGTCAGCAAACCCTTGGTAGTCATTGAACTATAGTTATCAGTTAGTCAGCGTATTCTTCCTGCCTACTTTTGTGAGTTTTTGCCTGCAGCGCGGGCGTAACTTACACGTTTGCTTGGTCGCATAAATACGCATATACTTGGTAGAATTCGACGTCTTTTACGAATATAAACGTAGACGAAAGCACATTGCAGAGAATTTACTATCGATACTCACAATGTATATAACCTTTTCAGAAATCCTCGCGTAAGACGCGCACCCCCTTTTTTCCCCAGCGTTTCGGGAAAAAATGTGCGCGGAGTACACGAGTAAATACGGTATCTATGGCAAAATAACATTTTTACAGTAAATAGGGGGAAATAATTTCAGTAAATCATGGTGATCGTGGCAGAAAGGAGAGAATTGAGTAAAGGCAATCAGTGTAGAAAATAATCCTAAATTATCAAGGAAAACATAAATCTTGAAGAATAACTTAAAGTGATTCAGTGTTTTGAACAAGGTGAGCGTCAGAGCAATACTGCATTAAGTTTAACTTCACAACTTCTACAATACATACAATTTTGTTAAATAAAGACAAAATAAAAAGTTCCATTGAAACAGCCAGTGCAGTAACTGCGAAGAAACTCACACGATCACTTATTGTTAGTAATATGCTTGAAAAATTGGAGAAACTGCTGGTGTTGTGGATTGATTCTAAGCGTTCTAATGAACACATGCCCCTTAGTCAAGCAATCATTTGCAGTAAAGTACTTTCCCTGTTTGAATACGTAAAGCAAGAAGAGGGTGGAGATTCTTCTGAAACATTTCATGCCAGTTCCGGTTGGTTTCAAAATTTTAAACGCCGCGGCGCGCCGTGCAAATATATCGTACATAGCCTTCGTTTTACAGGTGAATCAGCAAGCGCTGATAAAGATGCATCTATCAAGTTTCCTGACGAATTTCAATCAATTATTGAAAATGGTGAATACCCTCACACATACATACAATAAGTAATTTACGCCTAGATTTGAGCGCTGCATTGACGAAAATAATAACTCGCAGAACCTAGCGATCTATGCATAAATGCGAGCACCGCTGCGAAAGATTTAAAATTGAATTAATATTGATTTTTTATGATAATTAATACTAAATAAATAAAAAAGTAACATTAGCGAACCTTGCAATTTCGCGAACTGATCACTACTAAGTACATGTTATAATCGGTTTGCTTAGCGCAAAGACCGTTCGTAACGTATCCTTTGCGCTAAATGAGGCGATGAATTTTATAGATTTTAAGACAATATGCTTTAAACTAAATAAATAATTATCTCATTGTGTCTTCAAAATTACTATTGAGTGGCATTTGTAATATTCTACATTAATTGAATTAATAATAATCTTTGAAATTAATGTTTTATTTGTTAACAAATGAAAGAAGTTGTCAAAAAATAAATGAATGATGTTATGTAGAATATTACAAATGCCACTCAATAGTAATTTTTAAGACACATTGAGATAATTATTTATTTAGTTTAAAGCATATTGTCTTAAAATCTACGCAGAAAATTTGCTTAATTCATCAGGAGACCCTTTCTTAATGAAACATAAGGATCCCACTCTGGATTAAAAATTCTGGTTCATCATTGCCCTTATGAAAGACACCTTCCTCCACATACATGGAATTCAATAATCCACATTTTAAAACAATTTTATGACAATTTCAGGGGAAACCCTTATCATATGACATTTTATTTCTCAATGTCTTTAATTAAATGTAAAGAATTTTTCTAAATTTTCTAACTTTATAATTTGACAACTATAAATTACAAATCATTCAAATAAAAAGTATTTTAAAGTAAAATAAGCAAATTCTGTAAAGTAATTATTTTATAGCTAATAATTTTTTCTCCCAAGAAATATCTACACAGCCTCTAAACAAAATAGAAAATATTACGACCGAAATGATAACTAGATACAGGAATAGATAGAGGGATACAAATACTTCTCTGTTAATTCAAGTAAAGGAAAAGTCCTTATTAAGGATATATCCCATGACTTAGCCCACTATATTTATTCTCGTTCTGTAGCATTTCCTGAGAGTCATCTACCATTATGATGACTTCAATGTGTTTACAGAGTAGCCTGTATCATCTTACTGCTAAGGCCAAAAACATTAATATCATCTGAGTCATCACTCTGCATACAGAAAAATGTATACTTGGCCATCAGCCAATAATTTATATACAGGTATATGCATCGCTTGAGGTGGAAGAATTTTCTCCAATTCAGGCTTATTAGCGATTTCTCTTTTAATTCTAATTTATGAATGAATTTCCAGTTGATCATTCTTTTGACAGAGTAATTTAAAAAACCTAACCTTCTCATTTCCAATGGTTTTCAGATTTAATTCATCATGTCATTTGTTGAATAACAGGGAGAGAGAACTTTGATAATATTTTGCCACAAGCCCTTCCGCTCCTTGTTACACCACTGTGTATTGGGATTCTTTTGTATTTCCAAATAGGAATTTCCTGCATGTTTCCTTTCCATCAAATAAGCTACTCATTTCTGAGATGCATGCTTACATATTTTATTTGAAACTTTCATCATGGATGGTCTCGATTTTTACTACAACTTACTGAGATGTTAACTTCCATGTTTTTTAAAAATCTTTATTTGTTTGGGACCTCGACTTCTTCTGAAAAGTATACTTTGACTGAAAAAAGTGAGTCAACCTATACGCTGTGATATACAGTATCTCGAAAAGTCATATTTAACATGGCCTTCCTTCCAGTAGATACAGAGTATTCAAGGTCAATTGGATGTGAATTGTCCTGTTTTTTTAAAGATTATAAGTGCCTGAAAAAGGATGACATTGTTTTCTACCATTTCCATTAAAAGAATTATTTAATTCCTCTCTTTATTGGTGTATGGATGATGTATGCTCCATTTACCCTTTCATATTTTGTTGAAATATCTCCAAAATACATTCAACCAAAGTGTTTATTAAAGTTCCAATTCAAATGCACATCAAAAGAAACGTAAGATTTTGGCAAGTTGGGCAGATTTTTCATGGAATGAGGGTAAGGATAAATTTTGGATTATGATTGATAAGATGGCAGTGAAACAAAACTGTCATAGTAAGCTAACAATCACATGTTACAGCATTTTCATTACTTAGCTTTAGTTTGTCAATAAAAGGTAAAAGTAGCATCAGATAATGAATGAATATTGAAAAAGAAAAGAACATATGTCAATCTTTTTTTGAATTGTCTGAATATTTGAGAGACAAACTAAGTTCACACATTCCATTTCAGTTAATAGACACCAATTAATTGAATCTTATAACACTGAGTTAAAATGTTAACCAACTCCATGCATAAACTATTGTTATTTAATATCATGTATGTGATGCACTAAATTTAAATGGTAAATGATTTACAGGTATACCCCGATTTACGTTGTCCCGATTTATGTCGAGTCAAAGTTACATCGCCAATCAATTGATACCTCTGAACTGATTTACATCGTTTTGAATCGAAGTTACGTCGTTAGAGTTCTAAGATTCTTTTAACTTTTTGTTTCTATCTTCCTGAAGCTGTTATCTGATTGAAATACTAAACAAAATCACATATTGCGATCTAAATATCTACTCTGTAAGATAATATCTAAATTAACAACGATCTTAAAAATATAATATATTTTACCTTTGAGGGGTTTTGTAATGAGTGAACCTCCGAGAAATTGGTGAATTCGGATGGGAAATGAGGGGTGTAGTCAAGGGTATACAGTGTATAATAACTTCTTTAGAAAGTAGGCCTAAGCTGGTAGAAAATTGGCATCGAAAAATCTGCTCCTTGTAATTTTGTAAGTAAAGATTCAGAAAGTAAATGGTTATAGGTTAGGTGGATGAAAATGATATTTTGATCTGCTAGTCACTGTTTGAAACACTGCAAGAAAGATACTACTGCTCATCTTATCAAAGGATATCCTTAACTTGCTTAATATCATTTGTTTTTTTAAATTATCGTATATTCTGGCATATAAGTCGACCTTTGAAGCACAAAAATTTTTCCTAAAACTTAGAGTTGACTTATACGCCGAACATAAAATGTGAACCTTAAATTACAAATGAATAACATCGATATTTACAAAGACCATTGATCTTTCGGTGGAGGTGATCGCTATTTTGAATCAGCTGTTCCAGTATTTACATTTTATAACATTTATTTTTAATAAGTTCACTACTATGGCGAAGGAAAATTAGAAAAAAATCAAAAAAGTGCGGGTATTTTCCATAGGTGTGTTCTCTCCATGGTTCCCTCTAAGCTGCGCGACTGCACGGCTGCACAGCAGTTTTTCAAGTGCTGTGCACTACATTTTTCAAGCATGCACCATTGTGTGTATTATAGAATATATTGGAACAGGGCCGCATTAACCCCAGTGCCCATCCGTGCACTAGCATTATGTAGGCACGCATAGCGATAGTGGGGGTTGACTTATATGGCAAACGTATGCCTAATCATGCATTTTCACCAATAAAATCAGGGATCGACTTATATGCCAGAATATACGGTAAATTTATATTTTTCTAAAAGCGAAGAATAAAATGTTCTTTTTCTAAAGATTGTATTTGTGCAATGCCTACTGGAATAAATGTTATTATTTTCTATTCTTTCCCTTTCTACTAAAAATTTTCAACTAGTTTTTATTAATTTATTATTTTAAATCCATGGAGTACCAGCATTTCTTGATCCATAAAACAAAGGTATATACCAAACCAATCATTTCTTCAAGCGTATGCCAACTTTTTTTTAGTTTGGACTACACCTCTGTGTGAAATGCTTGGAACAACTGGGTATATGAGTGATTTTTTCACATCCGAGCTGACCAGGGAGTCACACAACGTCCAACTACTAGCCTTCCCCTATAGAATTTGTCGTGATATTGGTGAATTTCATTTAAATTAAATTATGACATCAAATCATAGTAAATTTTATACTGAATCTGATTAGGTACATTATAATTTTCTAAAAATTCTACAAAGTATTTAATATTAAAGAAACTAAAAATATCAGGACGATATGGCATATTATTGCATTACTGAATATTTACAGGAAATTATAGTGTTTTTTTATGTTTGTGTATTATGTGTTTGTCTTTTTTCTGATGGGTGCTATGTCTTATTGACCAACAGCATTAAATAAATTGAATTGAATTGAATTAATATCAAGAACTGTAATTCACTTTATAATTCTCACTCTACATTCTTAACTAATATTATCCTAAAGAATAGGCACTTTTTCTACTTCATTGATTAATATTTCTCTGCAAATAAATGTGTTTCCTGTTAACAAAACAATGCCGTAGCGAGGAGAATCGCCTCGTGCGGCTATGTCTGAAATTCATATTAGAAGTGCACTTCTGTTTATTTGGGTGGGGAATCTATTACCTGTGCTTTTTTCCTGTCAAAACTCAGACTTAATTTGACTAGTACATATCTAGTGCCATCATTGATGGGTTACACCAGAGGTCCTCAACATAGTGCCAGCCGAGACATTTCTAGGTGCCCACTTTCCTCTGCACACATGAAGATATTCATAATCCCTTATCCAATGATGCTTCCTGAAAATTTCATTACTAATATTTTTGTTTGCAATGTTGCCGAAAACTTTGGTAATGCCATAACAAACGATAGCAATAACTCATTTGCTTCATGAAAATAATTGTTACTAGGTACTAGAACAGTACCCAAACATCCTGTCACCTCTGACAAGATATGAGCTGTTTCTTTCCATCCAACTTCCTAAACTTGAACTTTTCTCCCTCCTCTGGCACTCACCTTCTATGAATCTAACGCTGGGTTCTTTTGTTTCATCATAAGGCTCAAAATTAAAAAAATCCTCAATAGCACTCTCCCTCAAACCAGCCATTATTAAAAAAAGTCTTCAAAAGTTAAAGAGCCAACAGCCATGTGGTCAATATCAATGATCTGTTTTCATAGAATGTAAACAGATTTGCTACAAACAAGTGCCTCATATTTTTTACAGTCTCTCTTATGAGATTCTGAGCCCTTGGCCAGGTTTATGGCACGAGAAGCCAGTCCGGTGCGAATTTTCATATAGTTCGGATGTGTTGCCATTTTCCTAATCCCTCTCCTTTCTCTGTGGCTAAAGTGAATAATGTGAATAATCCGTGTTACAATACCGCAATTTATTATGGTGCCTGTGCAGTGTTTTTACCTTTCTGCAAGATGTCTGGAAGGAGACCAGTAAGTGAATTGCATTAATTGATCTCCCATGCGCTACCTTACAAATGATTACATTTTAAACAACATTTAATTTAATTGTTTCAAGCATTAATCAAAAAGATTATTTGTCATTATGCTTTATGCATCATTTCTCGTGATTTCTAACATAGGTATTTTTATTATTGTGCCTGCCTCCATATTCCAGAATTTGTTAAGTGCCCAATGGAGGTAAAAGGTTGAGAACCACTGGGTTACAGCAATCGGTTGTTCCGAACTATCCTTAACTCCTGCATGCATCCCTTCTCATATCATTGATTCTTATGAGAAAAACTGCTTTGATTTACGTCGCACTTTCTAGGTACGTATCCCTGACGTAAATCAGGGTATACCTGTATTAGTATTTTCATCCATTAAAATTATAACTGGTACACAATTTAGTTGTAAAATTGTAATGTAAAACATTTTGATCATAACTGATGAAAGTATTTATTGGTATTATGGTACATTGTTTCCCATTAATTAATATTAATGGCGGAAAACCATTTCTTTAAAATAATGAATGCCTGAAACATAAATCACGGTGGTTAGCAATTGTCGTGTAGTACTAAATTGATGTTATGATGGATAAATTTCGAGTTTTAATGTCTGTTCTGTAAATTCATTTTTAATTACGCTAATTTCAATAAGGGGACAGTTAATTTGATGTGTTACAATAACTAATTATTCTTTGTAACACATGTAACTTAAGTACAATACTGTAAATTTAAAAATGAATGATAAAAGCAAATCAGGGATGGTGCTATAGCAGAACAAATTTTTGCTGCATATTTATAAAGCAAGCATTCTCTAAATTCTAAATTTGCTTGGTATTGATTGTAAAACGTTTTCCATCTATTAATGCACACCAGAGGTCAATTAAAATTTTTATTGTATTAAAAAATGAAAGAATTTTATTGAACCTGCAAGGCATATTGAAATACATCATTTATGTCAGTGTTGCCCAAATTTTTCCACTCGAGGCCTACTTCCACATGTGTCCCAGGCCCCAGTAAAAATTACAGCTAAAAACTAAGGGCAATATTACACGATTTATTTAAATTTATCTATTATGGGAATAGAGAGGTAAGGACAAAATATACGTAGATTGCCTCTATTATTTCTTATTATTAATTTGTTACTTTTTGTCCTTTAATTGTTAAACTCATGGTGGGCCAGATGAAAACACTCAACAGGCAGGCTAGCTGTGTCTTGAGGACCATAGTTTGGACCTCAATGAATTTATATAAAAGAAAATACATGCAAAATGTTTACATATAAATAATATTAGTTAAGTCCATAAATTGGTTAAAACATTATCCATAAAAAGCTTCATAGCCATAAAAACTAAGTAAAGCTGCCACATATCCTTACACTTCATCATTTGAGGAGGAACATTATGTGAGCCATCCAAGAGCAGAGGCATGCGTTTCAAAATAAAAAATAGAAAGTTATGTAACATTACTTCAGCATAAATTCATGAGCATGATAGTGCAGAGTTGGCAAAAGATAATTTAAATTAATATTTTTGAGAATATATATTTGGGTAACAGTAAGACAAAAAAATCATCACCTTACGGTACATACCAAAAACAGACTGATGCCCACAAATTAGAAAAATATTTCCTAAAAAAAGGGGTCAAGGCATCACTTTTAATCAATCAAAAATACAATTCACAAAATATCATGAAAAGGATTAATCAGCTCTTCTTAAATAAATATTTTCAATAACAAAAAATATGGTAATTAAAATAACTGGCAGGGAATAAGTGCACATGACAAAAAGTAGTTTTTAACCATTAACAAAAAAGTATAATACCAATAGCCATAGCATTCTGAATCTTTGGGGGAAATGTGCTACATCAAGACATTGAACATTTAAGGATTGTTAAATAATATTTGCAAAGAAACAAAATGTCAATTTGATCAAAGGCAAATCAAAGGAAGTAACTGGCATAAAGAAAGAAGAAAATTTTAATCTTGTCACACTACATAAATTTTAATAATTAAATTTTTTCTCAATTGTATGATCAAAACATTAAATTTGTGATCTTCCTCCGTTAATGGCTTGCCTTTGATACAAATATCATATGAAATATCTTAATTGAAAAATTATTTAAACATCTCAAGACAAATACTAAAAGACGACACCAACCATTTTAGGTTTTGAAGCTTTTTGAGTTTATGTAGTTTACAGCCAGAGTATATTTCAATATTTTAGCAATCCAAGTTTCACAGTTCATTCCAACATGGTAAAAAGTGTAAAGCTTCTCAGTCATACAAAATAAATTATTACTTAGAGAAAGGTGAGCGAATAATTATTTCAGAGAATTTTTTAATACTAGCAAAAATTAAGGCCTGATTGGTAACATTCTCTCCCTACAGCAAAAGAAATTAGCCTGAGACTATCAAAATATAAAGTCAAATATTGAGCTTAGTAAGTCAATATTTTTATTTTATTACAAATATATTTTATATACTTCACTCCTAGGGAAAAAATTCTATCAATAAATTTGAACCAATTTATGTTGATAAAAAACAAATTAATTTTCAAGATTAATCTTAATCTAATTTAAATTATTTATCCAATCTTCAGATTCTTAACTTGCCAGTATTAGATGAAATAATGAAAAATGAGTCTATGCAAACACAGCAATACCCCTCAAATCCAGCATCTTTGGCTCTAGGAGCTGCTGGTTATCAGAAAACTACTACCCTGATCAAAGAAGTTAGATTTAGAAATTTATGAATCATTTCATAACTAATATACAGAGTAGTTCAAACTCAAACAGTACTGAATTAGGAAATATGAAATAATGAACAAAGAAAAAGTGAATGTATAATCTCACAAATCATCACCGTCTTTTCCTCATCCAAAATGACAAGATAAAAATTGAGTTTTTAGACGAATTAAGAGAGGGCCAACAATTTTTTGTAATTGATACTTAGCTTAGTTGAGAATTCCTCACTACTTGTGTGGAAATTTATATAACTCATTTTTATGAACAAAACACTAACAATAAGAAATGCTTCCAAGTTGAACTAGCTAAAAATTACACACTAACCATAACATTTTATTAGTATGAGATTTTATTTTAGCTTGACACCTCTTTATACAATTTCCCAATTCAAAACAGCTAAAATCTATTTATGACAAACATCACCTACATTCTAGAGCAGGGATTCCCAAACTACGGCCCACAGGCCATGTCCGGCCCATGCAGTTATTTTGTCCAACCCGCCTTACCTCATCTATTTCCTTAAGACATGCATACCCATCTGCATCTGCCAGCACATTAGATATCATTTATGAAATATAAACGATATTTTTAATACATGGAAGCAATATAACTTTAATATAGGGATATGCCATAACAACAAAATCTCAGAACTAGTTCTTCGAAATCAACACACTGCTTGATCAGTCATTCAAAAAGTAATACTTGGTCTGCACAATGATATATATATACATACACACACACACACACATACACACACATATATGTGTGTGTGTCCCTTCCAACTGCCTCAGTTCACTGCCTCAAAGTCGGCGGAAGGGTGTAAACGGAGGCTAAAGGGTGAAGAACAGTGGTGTCCTCGGACACCGGTAGGTTCAACCATGCTGTGAAGTCTTTCTGCAATATCTCCAGCCAAAGTGAAAGAGGTACTCACCAACCCGCTCTGGGCCAGCGTGGTGTTTTAAGGCCCACAATCCCCCCATGACATGTACACCCATAAAAAACGGACCTCATTCCCCAGAGGCTGGATTGCCTCTGCCGTGGCAGTGGTCAGGAACAAGGCATGAAGGCAGAGGGTGCTAAGAATCCCAGGAGGTTAAATGCCCACTGCCACTCTTTCTCATCCTTACCCAATTCCTTTAACCTCAAACTAACTACCTTTAACTGCCGGACTTTGTCCAGTGAAGATAAACTTCAAGAGCTCCAAGAATAACTGGAGAAGATCAAGTGGGACATTTTAGGGCTTAGTGAGGTGAGAAGAAAAGGTGAAGGCCTATTGGAGTTGAAGAGTGGACATATTTTTTATTATAGGGGAACTGACACAGAAAGAACAGGAGGAGTTGGATTCATCATCAACAAAAAATTGAAGAATAATATCATGGAAATGGAAAGTTCATCTGAGCAGGCAGCTAAACTAATGCTTCAAATAAATAAAAGATATCAACTTCAAATAGTCCAAGTTTATGTGCCAACGTCATCATACTCGGATGAGGAAGTGGAAGATTTCTACCAAGAAGTTGGACAACTGCACGACAAAGGAAGCTGCCATCTAAAAGTGGTCATGGGTGATTTCAATGCCAAGGTAGGAGAACAAAAGGAAGACGACAGCACAGTTGGAAAATGGGGCTATGGAGACAGAAATGAACGAGGGGACCGACTTGTAGACTTCGCTGAATGTACTAGTCTATATATAATGAACAATTTCTTCAAAAAGAGTCCCAATAAAAAATGGACCTGGAAAGGACCCAATGGTACCAAAAACGAAATTGACTACATACTAGTTAATAAGAAGCAATTGGCTGAAGACTGTTCCGTCCTCAACCAGTTTAATACTGGAAGCGACCATCGCTTGGTAAGATGCAGAATAAAATTCAACTCAAAGTTAGAAAGACAGAAGCTTATAAAGAAACCTAAGTCTATTATCAACACGCAGGTGCTGAAAGAACGAAAAGAAGAATTTCAGCTCCAACTGAAAAATCAATTCAGTGCACTGGAAGACCAAGAAGTTGAATCCCAGTTTATAGAGATACTCAAGGAAACCACTGAAGAAATAGGCGGAACAGTTAAAACAAAGCTAGAGAAAAAGTTGACCGAAAAAACAATACTGCTGATGGAAAAAAGAAGGAAAATCATAATTACTAATGATCCTAAAGAAATGATCCATTTTGCAGAAATAAAACTATAACGAAGTGCATCAAGGAAGATGTGAAGAAATGTAATTATGAGCTAATTGAGAAAATCATAGAAAACAATAGAAGTTACAAGAAAATGAAGCAACATCTCTCGATCGGAAAGAGACAGCTGGTGGCTTTGATGCTAGAAGAAGGCTCCATAACCCATAGTAGGAAACTAATCCTGAAACGGGTACAAGAATTTTACACCAAGCTGTATGAGGATCCTCTAGGAAATGATGAAGTAAATGATGATGGAAACATGCCCACCGAAGAGGTCCCAGATATCCTTCTGGAAGAGGTGAGACAGGCAATCAGAAGTATGAAGAATGGAAAAGCATCTGGAATGGATGATATCACAGCAGAAGTATTCAAAGCAATGGGTAATCATACGGAAACAATTCTTGGTAAGATTTTTAATTCCTGTCTGAGGAAGAAAAAGATACCAGAAACATGGAACCACGCATGTATTTTCCTTCTGCACAAGAAAGGTTCCAAAGAAGACTTGAATAACTACAGACCGATCAGCCTACTCCCAACAGTCTACAAAATATTCACCAAAATACTCACTATGCGCCTTCAAAACCATCTTGGGTCTGCCCAACCCAGAGGGCAAGCTGGATTTCGCAGTGGGTATAGCACGATGGACCACATCCAAGTCGTGAGAGAGGTAATCAGTCGGACTAACTAATATGAATTACCTCTATGTATGTGCTTTATCGACTACGAGAAAGCATACGACTCTGTCCGAACTTCGTCGGTGTTACGTGCACTAAGGAAACAAGGAGTAGAAGAAACAACCTTGATCAAGAATATCTACGAAAATGCGACAACATCTGTCCAGCTGCATGAAGAAACGAGTGCCTTCAAGACCGAAAAGGGAGTGAGACAAGGTGATACTATGTCCCCTAAGTTATTTACAGCAGCTCTAGAAGAAGTATGCAAAACGCTAGACTGGGAGGAAAAAGTCATAAAGGTAAACAGATAACATCTGAGTCACCTGCGCTTTGCAGATGATATCATACTGTTCACAGGGAGTCCAGAAGAGCTCCTTAGAAGAACTGAAGAGCTTGAGCAAGCAAGCCAAGAAGCTGGACTTAAGATGAATCTTAATAAAACAAAGGGTATGTACAACTCCTTCACAAATTCTGAGAAGATACATATCAACGGAGCAGAACTCGGAGAAGTAACCAGCTATGTTTACTTAGGTCAACTCATCACTACTGATGGTTCACTTCTTAGAGAAATCAACCAGAGAGTGAAGATGGCATGGAGTGCTTTTGGCAAGAATGCGAACATATTTAAATCAAATATTCCAGTCTTCCTAAAAAGGAGACTGTATGGCCAATGTGTTTTGCCTGTTCTGACATATGGTTGTGAAACATGGACCATGAATGCCAGAATGATACAGTGCCTGCAAACAACACAGAGGGGCATGGAGAGATGCATGTTAGCGATCACCCAAAGAGACCACAAGAGGAACGACTGGGTAAGAAAGAAGACGGGCGTCTCTGACATGATTAGAAGAGTGAAGGTGCTAAAATGGCAGTGGGTAGGCCACATTGCTAGAAGAAATGACCAGCGTTGGACGTCAAGTGTCATCGAATGGATCCCAAGAAACATCAAGAGACCGAAAAGGAGACCGAAAGACAGGTGGGACAGAGAGCTTGTTAAGTTGTTGGGGCAAACTTGGGGGAGGAAGGCAGTTGACAGGGAAAACTGGAAGAGTCTGGGGGAGGCCTTCATCCATCAGTGGACTGAAAAAGGCTGATGATGATGATATATATATAGAGAGAGAGGTGAGCCCCGCTTAACGCGGCCCCGGCCAATGCGGATTCGTTATAACGCAGATTTTATTTGAAATTAAAATTTTTAAAAAAATATAGATTATTTATGCACAGTGCAATCACAGTCTTTTTTAAATTTCGCACTTATCAAATTTCATAAAGTATCCTAAATATTGTGATATTTCAGCAGTGTTGCATAATATTGCATCGTCTGGTGGCCAATTTCACTCTTTTCCCTGTAAATTTCACGGGTCTAACACAAAAAATATATCTCCTAAAGCGGAAAACATTTGAAAAACGGAAATAGAAATATGATTCATGCTTCATGTTTCTTTGGCATCATTGGATCGTAAAGAATGTTTTTGATGATTTATATTTCTTACATCTATAATTTTCAACAATTACTTTATTACAATGTTAATTTACCGTATTAACATGTCATTATAAATAATAAAAAAACAATAACGCTACACATCAAAAAATTATATAATTTTGATCTACATAGGAAAAAACAAGTGGTATGCGCGGAGGGATCTTAATGCTTGAATGCATATACTGTATAATGATATATACTCAGTGATGAGCTGGAAAAAAATTAAGAACCGGCTTTCAAAAAAAAGTAAGGAAATTTTGATACGGATGGCCTATATGCCAGGGGCGCCATATCGCTCTAGTTTAGTAATACCGTTCCGCTAGCTTAACAAGTGTTCAGTTCGTAATATATTCCATTTCATACACTGTCAGTAATTGACTATCAGATAGGGCAAAATGTACTTGAAAGGACAAAATCAATAAATTTCCATATTTTCTGAAAATTTAACAACCGGCTCCCAAATTCTGAGAAAAATTAACAACAGGCTCGCGTGAGCCGGCAGGAGCCAGCTTCAGCTCATCACTGTATATAATGATATATAAATTGCAGAAAACCCAACACGCACTGCTATGGGTTTGATATATAAGTGGAGCTGCAAGAGCATCGTCGATCAGTGCATGACTTTGTTGGAGGAGCACAGTGTCTTCACACGAGTGAGTGCCGTGAAGCGGGGCTGCGACGGACTATTTGAATGCTTCCGACAAGTTTTACGTAATGAGTGAAGAAAGCTAAGCAGTCGACCCTGTACTCTTTTTTAAATAAAACTTTGTAGGTGTTCTGAGAAATATTTTGAAATTAGGTACGTTTACTGCTAGAAAGATTTTTTATCTTACTGTTTACTAGGTAATTTTATAATAAATTATGTTCTAAAAGTCCGGTAGAAATGTTTTGCATTGAATGTGGGTCCAAAAATACCATTTGAAAAATTATTTCCCTCTGGGCGCCTAAAGGTTATGGTGCCTCGGCGAACACAGATTTTCACTTAACGCGGAGATCTCAGGAATACATCCCCCAGGTTAAGCAGGGCTCACCTGTGTATATATATCAGGGGCATATATTCTAGGCTAGCTAGGCTAGCTGCGAAGCCCAGAGAATTCAAACAAATCAATATATTTAGGAACGTGTGTGGAATAAGACTGGTTTCAATAGTTTAAATTATTTAGTTATAGCCTGTGATAAACATCAAAAAGTTTGCTATTTCAGTTTTTGAAAATATTCCTTGTTGAGGGTTAGGGTGAGATAGCCCACATCTTGAACTCAGGATATGCCTCTGATATATATATATATATATATTCTTTTAATGAAAAGTTTGGTTATCCCTGTTCTAGAGTATAAGCAAGATGTAACTTCCACAATGGACATAGATAAGAATATCATCATATAACCAAGAAGTACCAATATGTGATTTATTTAGTAACTCATCAAATACAAAGATTGATGATAATCTAAGGTTGAATTTCTTATGTTTAGAAATTCAATTATTTGTTAGTGCTAATTTGAAAAAATATCTTATGTACACCAAGATGCTGTTGAAAGTACTAACAATAAGTCTTTTTATAGAGCCAAAACAGTTACTCCGTTTATTTGAAAACTAGAAAAATTATATATTAAAAAATGCACTAGCTATTAATTGATTATTTCAAAGGTGGAACTTTTTCTTTAAACATTATAACCGATCAGTTTGTCTTTTAACAAGACCCTACAAATGATAGTACAGTTTAGTTTGAGCAAAATGTAGATTTGATATGTGTGTTAATGGAGCAATTTTTTAAAGAATCCAGGAGAATGAGATAAAAGATAAAGTGTCTTGCCTTGAGACTGGTTCGGCGGCATGCCTCTAATGAACGAGGACTTGTGAGAACATATGGACATTCCTCAGCTCTAGGGCCATCAAAATTGTAGAGGTCAAGATGTAATTTGGTACATGTGGCCTTTCGTCGTGAAAGACCTGACAGTTGGCTGTGATGAGAGGATAAGCTCAGAGATGCAGGAGGTGGTGGGGGTGGAGGGGGTAGGGATGTCCAACTATCAGGTTTAGTCCTCATCCCACAACAGAAGCTGTATGTGTCTTAGAGCCGTGGACTCCTAAAACCATCTGGAAGGAAAAATTCTGCAATTGATGATTGGGCTATATTACTTGCGATATGGTAAACTACATTTTTTACATATAATAATATGTTGTGAGAACATATGGACATTCCTCAGCTCTACGGCCATCAAAATTGTAGAGGTCAAGATGTAATTTGGAGAGAGAAAGAAAGAGAAATTTTCACATATTTTTTAAAAGAAAAATATAAATATATGTGAATAATCTATCCTCCTAACATAATGATTATTTAAATTTAACAATTTCCAAATTTCTTTTTATTGCAAGATTAATTGTTTTAGAAATTTGAGGTTAATTTGGTCTCAAAAATTAAGTGTTTATCATAGGGCTCAATATTTATTTTCTTGAGTTGATTCCCCCTGGAAGGTTATTCTATAATTATCCAACTTGGAAAATCTATTAATATATTGAGATCTTGCAGTTCTTAGCAAAATGTTATAAAATAAAACATATTTAGCAAATTATTATCAGAAATATATAGAATATGTGTGATGCCAGAGAGATTTTATGATAAATTTTGAGGAATAATATCTTTCTAAGATCAAACCAAAATTATTCTTGATCCAAAATGATTTGATAAATAACAAAATTCATTAGTTTCTGATAGGTAATCCTATGCTTTAATATTGCTTGGGTTTCTGAAGCAATGAATAGATGCAACATGACCTTATATCTATTGATATTAATTAATGGAATACAAAGTAAAGTGTTCCTTTGATCAGCTGCATCAGCGATGCCACTTAGTCGAATCAATGAATTGATCCTGTAGGTACTACATCCATGATGTGGCTACAACGAAACATACACGCAAACAAAATATAGACATCGAATAAATATTTGAAAAATTACACACATTAATTCTGCACCACGCACCTGATAGGAAAATAACGGATAAAAGCGAGAGCACTTTTTCCTGTGCACTTGTCGGAGATCCTAGGAACAAAGGGACGTGTTGAAGCCGAGCATCTCGGGGTGCGAGGGTCCTCCTCGTTCACTTTCCATGCATCGAGCGATTCCCGGCGACGGCCACTGGCGATCCCTCTTCCTCGCCTTACCAGGGTTTCCACATGGCCGGAGAAGGCCAGTCTCCGCCCCCGATTGTTATCCCTCGGACGCACCCAACGGAGCCTACATCCTGCCTCCGTGGCTGCCCCGATAAAGGACGAAAGACTTTTATGTATGCGTGCAAAGGCAGGGCACGCAGGCGACTCCTCCCAGCGATGACGGACGACGAGCCCACCGAACCGAAACTACAGCGGAATACGCGCGAGGTTGCCTCCTTAACGACTGAATCAATTGAACAAGTGTAATAAAAAAATATGCGATGGACGGACGGAGAGCGGTTCAATTAGGCGCGTGAAGGGAAATCTCTCGATTTTTGGACCGGAGCCGTCACACGGCCATACGAAGTGCGGCTCCGAGGAGTCTTCTTGCACACTGATCAATAATCACGTATGCGCATGCTCCAGCAGCGAAAAGATCAAAATTCCGCCGTTACTACAGCCAGCGCCTCTTTCAATCGCTGCAACCGCGATACCACGTGACCACCCCCCCCCTTCCTCCACCCCTCTCAACGCTATGGTCCTGATTGATTGCTTCTTCCTTGATTGGCAGCGCGGTTCACGAACTGTTATAAATCAGCGGAAGTTGCACGGCAGTTTTAAGATGAACGCATAAAATGATACTCACTCCCATACATGAAAGCATCTACAGGCCTTTTAAATGATAGGTTGATCATTTTTCGAGAGAGACCAGTTCGTTTATCATTGGAAGCGATGGCGATACGATGATATGGATTCCTTTATGACTATTATAACATAAGCGAAAGTGGGTATAAAAGAGATAGTTATCCTTACATTTCCTACGAATAACAGAGGCGTTGAAATTTTTTCAGCGGCTCGAGCAGTCCACATGAAAAAAGACCGCACTGCAGAGAATCAGCCGCAAACAAAATCTACCTAGCGTAGTCGCGTTTAGTCGGTTGTTAACTACTATTTAACGTTTAGGTGAGATTTTAGCTCGATAAATAAGTCAATAAGGTTCATTGGATCGTAGAAGAGTGCTCCAAGAATTAAGACTCTCGATGGCTCACTTCTACCGTAGCGTTCAAACAAAAATGTTAGCACGCGTATTCTAATTCTTGCGTTAACAATGATATCCATCTTATTACCCTCGTTTTGCTGAAAGTGTTCTGCATGGAGACGAGAATGTGTTGCAACTGATGCAAAACATAATTTTTAGTAGGTTATGAAGTGGCCAGATTGTTTTTATCAATAAAATATATTTAATAGCCTTAAACTGAGAGCATTAAATATAATATATTTTCGAATTTTAAAATATGTGCATACCTTGAATTTTCCTGTTCTTATACTAGTTCTTGGTGTCCGGAAAATCTTTCGCTACAACTGACCACCTGATTTTCTGCATTTTGAGCACGTCTTCGATTTGACTTCATTGAGTGACAATTTATTTTTACTTTCTTCATACTACGTAGTACGTATGTACCTATAGGAGAAAGTATTGCATTCGGGAAAAATATCGAATTCGAGATTTCAACTGAAATAGACGTTTTGAGGTCCCCCTCAGAGTACGTTTTCACTTCTTTCGCGATGATGGCTGTGGGTGTGTGAGACAGAATTTTGGGCGCTCTACCTCATAAACTAATAATAATATCATCACAAAACATAATATTTAAAATTTTTATCAGTAAATGAAGATCTAAAAAGGTTTTGGCTGAAATTGCTGAAACCGGAAGTAGAGATCTATTCTTATCTATCGTTTTTCCATTTTTCAAATATCTCATTTAAAACTCAAATTACGTAAATATTTGTTATTGTTCAAGTTATAGAAAATGTAATTTTCTACAAGTTTTGTTTGAGACATTTTCTCATAAAACCGATAGTTAAAGAGATATTTTGATTTTTCTTATACATTTATGTTAAATACGTCGTTGTTTCCGTTGCTATGATAACGTTGTCTAATTGTTGATAACGTTGCGTACGCTGCTAAGGGTAATTTTAACTGCGCATCTAAATTTTGTTTTCCATAGAAAAAGCTAACATTTTTTTTACTTACTAATATAAAAGCCCGTCAATATGATGGGCTACCTTTAGTTAAACTTAAAATAGTTGACTCCCTAACACTCCCTCGATCCCTAAGAATATAAGGAGGGACTTTACAGTCTCAATTTCGCCCTTATTAAAGTCGTTTGTCTGTCTGTCTGTCTGTCTCCCTCCGTCTCTCTCCCTTGGCCAATTCGTGTTGCGACGATTATTTAGTGGTGATCCCGTCTCTCTGACTGAGAGCACTTAAGAGTGGATTGTAATTTAGTGTTGTTCGTGTGAATTACGCTTGATCCTGAGACGACTTGGCAATTCGTTGAGTTGTTAGCGTAAAAAAGAACTAAAGTAAGAAATTTAGAGAACATTAAAACATGGAAGGAGAAAAGAAAGTTAAACAGAGCGAGGGAAGGAAACAAGGTCGAATATTTCGTATAGGGGAAGCGGAGAAAGAAATACGGAAGAATTAAATCTGTTTTATAAAAATAAATAAATGAATGATCGAATAGGTTAGAAATTTCGTATTTCGGTAATTAATAACCGACGAAAAACACATTAAATATAAAAAGTCCATGCAAGGACTACTATGGACTGGTTTCTTAACGTTGTCTTTACGAACTGATAGAAAATAATGTCAGTAAATCTTTGAAATCGCGTATCCTGGCAAACTCTTATTACGTTTACATTTGTAAATTTTCTTAACGACTAAGACTATTGCTTAACTCGATATCCTATTGTTGCTTCGGTCCGCATATAACTAACGATGACAAAATTAATGTTATTTAAAAGTCATCTAGAGGGAGCGAGTATGGACAAGGGGGAAGGGGAGGAGGGGACAGTTAGAGGAAGGGAGGCAAAATAGATTTCCTAAAGTGTACTTACTAATGTGCTGCGGAAGGCTCCTAGGTATGCCGCAGAGTAATTGCAATTTTTAAGAAAATTGAGGTAATGAGTAAAATGCATTTTATCACCATTATTTCCTTAACTTTTCCTTCTCGGAGGTATTGGCGTGCCGCGAAAAGGTTGGGACGTTAAAAGAGTATGCCGCGATCAAAAAATGTTTGAGAAGCGCTGAATTAAGAGAAGGTGAGGAGAGAGGGAGGGAGGAAGGGGGGAGAGGCTTATGTTAGAGAAACAAGGAGGGAGGGGGAGAGGCAAACAGAGGGAGAAATTTTTTTAGGAAGACATATTTTCAATAAATTATTAATTATTTTAAAATTCTATTGAAAATGTAGAAATTTTGAAAATTTTGTCTAAAAATATTTTTGCATACTTTTTGTTTTCTTTTAATTTAACGGAAAATATTTTTTTAATAATAATTTTAAAAATATTTTGGAAAATTATTTTTTGAAAAACTTGACTGAAATGTATTTTTTGAGAATGATTATTAAAAATTTACTTTTGAAATTTTTTGTTTTAAAAATTAATTCTTGAAAATAAAATTTTATTTGAAAATGTATTCTTTTGAAAAAAATATATTTTGATAATTTCAAAAATATTTTTTTTTTTGATTTTCCAAAAAAAATTTTAAAGAAACACTTTTTAACAAAAGGATTTCAAAGAAGTTTTTCAAAAATATTTGCAAAAAAATCTGATGTGGCCAACACATGACTTTCTCCATATTCTCCATATATTTAAATTATTATGAATGGCATTATAAGGCAAAATTATTATTTCGTATCGTAAAAGAATACCATCGTCCTTGTTGCCGTAAATTACGTATATTTTGAATGTTTACAGAATTCACCGCTACATGGTGTTGGCGCTGTATACTGGTATTAAGATAAAGCGAAATATATCCGAAATGGTTGGTTCTACGAAAATTAGTTTCAAACAAAACTTGGAAGAAATATTATTCTCTACAACTTTGGTCCTTAGGAAGATTACCAATAACGATGTTTTTAAGGAGATATTTAACGGAAACCGAAAAACCGGTTATTTATAAATAACTCCTAAACAATAACTCCTATAGAAAATTGTTTCAAACTGAAACTGTAGGAAATTACATTCTCTATAACTTTTGTATAGAATTGTATATACAATAATGATGTTCTAACGAAGAAATATCGCAAAAGCCGAATCGGGTTTCGAATAAACCTCGACTTCCGGTTATCCGTTATTGTCCAAAAACTAATCAGTTCTTTGTGCTCATGTTAAAGTGTTATATATGAAGTTTGGTAACGATATGGAAAGTACTTTTTGAGTTAGAGCGCCCACAATCACATACACACACAGACATCATTCCGAAAATAATCTAAACGTGTTCTAGGGACCTCAAAACATGTATTTCCGTTGAAATCTCGAAGTCGATTTTTTTCATGAATACAATACTTTCCCATTACTACGTATGGAGAAAGTAAAAAGTATTCAAAAAAATTCTTAGCAAAAAATATTACAAAATTAATTTTTAAAGTAAAATTTTACAAGAAAAAATGTTTTATTAAAATAAAATTTGAAACTGTAAATGTTTTTCAAAAAAAATTAAGCGAATAATTTTTTTAAAACTTATTTTTAAAAAATTTCCCAAATAAATTTCTAAAAGGTTTCAAAAAAAATTTTTCAAAAATAACACTGGTCTGCATTGATTTTGATGTTTTCAAACTTGCAGCTGTTTCTTATTCCATTTTTGATGCAGATTGCGAAAATGAAAACAGTTTTTGGCTATCACGTACGGTAGAGGTCTGCACGAGCCTAAATCTTCGGCCCAAGCCCGGCCCATTCATAATTGAGTCCAAGCCCGGCCCGGCCCAAGATTTCACCCCATTTTCGCACCCAGACCCGGCCCGAGGCCCGAATAATTTTAAACTGGCCCAAATTCGGCCCGACCGTGGACATTTTGTACATTCTCCAGTAAACATATACCCTTTATAAAGTATCTTTTTATGTTTAAAAATTTACAACGCATTTCATATGTAAATGCACTTTTAAAACAAATTCCTTCATTAAATCCATTCTGGTATTTTAGGAATTTATAAAAAGTTTTAATAACACAAAATATATTTCAAACCACAGAAATGCACAAAGAATACAAATCAGGTATGTCAATTTTTATCAGTATGGAAGACCAATATCATCTGCTACCCAGAGCGAGCTGACGACCAATGGCGGATACAAAAGGGAGAGTAATGGGATAAGGTGCAGAGGTAGGGAATGAAGCTTCGGATGTAAGACTTCCAAATATCCTGCTATCTCCTAAGGCAAACAGAGCCCTCTTGATGGTGATATAAGTAGTTGTTTAATGGTCGGTTGGTAGGAATTTGTGGGTGCTCTAGTGGTGGCCTGGGAGATGTGTCGCGCTTGTAAAGGAGAGAATGGAGAACTCTCACTAAAAGAAATAGTGAAGACGAAACACTCTCTTTGTGGCGCAAACATGAGGGGGGTCCATCGGGTCCTCAACTGGCCCGAACAGGAAAAGCGTCGGATAAATCATCTAGGCCCAAGCCTGGCCTGAGCCCATTGCTTTTCAGCCTTATCCAGCACAGGCCCTGCCCACAGGCCGGGCCTGGCCCATGCAGACCTCTAACGTACGGTTTTGTTGCAAACAGCCCGGATCTTTTTTTTTCAAAATTTACGTAAAAATTGTAGGACAATATAATAACACATGCGTATATATATATAATTCATAATATCTGATCATGTTTAAGTGATAAATGGATTTACTAGACCAAGGATAGAGTTTGGTATGTCTAGTAGTTGGCAATCCTGCTTTTAGCTGGCCATTTGACGTTGAGTAGACTGTGCGATATCTCTTACTGGCTGACAATTTGTTAGTTCAGTTGCAATTTTGGTACAGTAGTGTCAACAAGTCGCTGCTGGGTGATTCATGTGATACTTGTTATGACTGTAAACATGGCATCACGTGGGTGTGTGAACAATCCTGACATTTTGTTACATATGTGGTAGTTATGTTGTACAGAAGCAAAGACAGAACATCACACGGACCCAAACTGCCGGTACCTTTCCCCCCAGATGTTTTGGATAATGTGCCATCGGATCCTGAACCTGAATTTTCTGGTTTTGAGGAGGAAACTGAATGTCATCAACCAGTAAATCATGATTGTGCACAATTGTTCACACAACATGAGCTTAATGATTTGGTCAGGGATTTAAACCTAGCAAAAGATTCGGAAGAGCTTCTGGGATCTAGACTAAAAGCCTAGAATCTGCTTTCTGTAGGTACGGTTTTTTCATGGTACAGGCATCGTGAACATGAATTAGTTCCCTATTTTTCTGAAGTGGACTCAATGGTATATTGCAATAACATTTGTGCTATTATGGACTACTTTGGAATTGTCTATCAAGCAATCGAATGGCAGTTGTTTATCGACTCTTGAAAGAAAAGCCTCAAAAGAGTTCTGCTTCATAATGGTAATATGTATACATCGATTCCTGTGGCACACTCAGTGCATTTGAAAGAAAGCTATGAAAACCTTCAACTTCTCTTGGAGAAAGTGAAAGACAAAGAACATGGCTGGTTTATGTGTGGAGTTTTCAAAGTGATTGGTTTATTGCTTGGTCAACATTCTGGGTACACAAAATTACATGCTTTTTGTGTGAGTGCGATAGTTGAGCAAGAAATGAACACTGGGATAGGAGACTATGGCCACCTTGGAAAACTCTTACACCTGGTTCAAAAAATATAATACATCTGCAGCAAGTTTCCTTCACTCACAGTCAACAAAATCAAAGAAGGAATTTTTAGAGGCCCTCAAATCCGACAGTTATTTCAGGACAAGTAATTCAAAGAAATTATGGACAAAAGTGAAAAACAAGCATGGAATACCTTCAGAAATGTTGTCCATAACTTCTTGGGAAACATCAAAGATCCAAAGTACAATATAATCGTGGAAGATATGCTGGAGAACTTTCGGAAACTGGGTTGCAATATGAGCCTAAAAGTGCACTTTTTGCACTCTCATTTGGACTATTTTCCCGAAAACCTAGGAAGCGTTAGCGAAGAAGAGGGTGAAAGATTTCACCAGGATATCACAGAAATGGAGAAGAGGTACCAAGGACGGTGGAATGTGAATATGATGGCGGACTATTGTTGGATGCTGAAAAGAGACAGTTCTGGCAAAGAGAGTTTCTGAAGGTAGTCAAAAAAACGGAAATTTAATCTTTTGAACACCTAAAAATGAGTATAAGTGTGACAAATTGTAGTATTCACTAACACTGTGTTCTACTTCAACACAATTCCATATGTGAAATGACCTTTGAAATTGTATTGTATACCTTTATTGTGAAATGTAAATTTAAGACCCGTATTAGAATTAGAGAAAAAATTTCCTTTCGTTATTTTTACTTAGTCAAAAATTCTAACGTGATAGAGCAAAATGGATTTTATTCTTGAAATCAGCATATGAAAACGATTTAGAAACAGCTGTCATATTCAAAACATCGAAAATTTTTTCCAAAAATGCAGATGTGTAATTTTCAAAGTATATTTCAACAAAAACTTTTTTTTAATATCGAAACTTATTTTTCAATAACATGATATTTCAAAAATATTTTTCAAAAGAAAATTTTTTTAAAGTTTTTATTAATGTATCAAAACAATTTTTAAAATATTTCAGAAAAAAATAAAACAAAATATTTTCAAAAAAGCTTTTCGAAAAAAGTTTACATTAAAATTTATTCCAAAAACCTTTTTAAAAAATATAATTTTTTTGGTTTTAAAAATTTTCAAAAAAATTTATTTTAAAAATATTTTATATTTTGTTTTAAACATTTCTTAAATACTTTTTCTTTAAAAAATAATTTAATATGATATAAAATAAATATTTTTAATTTAAAAAAATCTTTTAAAAAACTTTTTGCTTTATATTTTTGGAAAAATGTTTCTCAAAAATTTCTTATATACATATTAATTTTTTTTATTTATTTAAAAATTTTAAAATGTTTTTAAAGATTTCAAAAAATATAATTTTTTCAAAAAAGTTGATCAACTGAAATTTTTCAAAAAGAAATATTTAAAAAAATTACCAAAAAATGTAAAAAAATATAAAATATTTTTTTAAATTTTTATTACTTTGAAAAATATTCCAAAAATAATATTTAAAGAAGCATTTAAAATTACAATTTTATAAAAAATAATTCAAGAAAAATATCTAAAATAATTTTTTTTAATTTAAAAAATACCTATTGAAAAAAAATTTCAAGGAAAACAAAATTTAAAAAAATATTTTTCAAAAAACGTTTCTTTGCAAAAACTTTTTTTTAAAACACTCAAAACTGATTTTCTCAAACAATATTTTGAACAAAAAATTTTCAAAGGAAATTTTATAAAGATTTTGATTTTTTAAGAAAAATTATTAAAAAGATTTCCAAAAATAATCTAAAAAAAAAATTTTCAACAAAAATTGTTGAATAGTAGTTTAAAAAATAATTTTAAAAACTTTTTCTGAAAACAGATTTTTCAAAAAAAATAATTCAAAAAAAATTACTTTAACACTGAAGGAAATGAAATGGAGATGATACTTGCTAATTACAGGGTGTTCATAAAGTCGCCAGACTCAAAGTTTGACAATGTATTGTATCTATTGGAGAAACAGCATGAAATCATGTTTTATGTTGAGACATTGTACAACTTTGTATTACATTTTGGATCCATGTATAGGGCGCACGAATCTAGGAAAGGAGAGGATTGTGCATCAGTCAGAAATGAGGTTTCCACGGGAACAGAGGATTGCTATACTGGAGACGTACTTTCAATGCAAATCCTATCAGAGGTGTGTAGAGGTATGGCAGTGCAAATATCCCGATACTCCGACGCCAGGCAAGGCTGCACTCTACGAACTGGTAGGTCAGTTTCGTGACACTGGTTCTGTGGAGGATAGGTGGCAGACCATCAGTAATCACTCCGGAATTCATCGGAGATATCCAGAGGTGACTGTTGCAGTCACCCTAAAAATCTGTTCGGCGTTTGTCTCAACAAGCTGGAGCTTCACGGAGATCCGATCTGAAGCAGAACATCACGCAGGCAATACACGCAATCACTCCCACAATGGTGAGACGTGTGTCACGGAATATGTGTAAGCGTGTGGAATTCTGCTTGCAGGAAAAAAGTGGACATTTCCAACACTTACTCTAAACAGCGCCCAATATACCAGCAACTATGTAAAACACAACTAAAATGTATTTCGTGAGATTAAATTTTCAATAAAAAATTTTCAAACGTAGAGTCTGGTGACTTTTTGGAGATAAATAAAGGCAAGACAAAGTGATGGTTTGTGGAAAAAGACAGACGGGTAACCCACAGATAAATCTGAGAGACCAAAAATTGAAAGAAGTAGACAAATTGTGCTATCTAGGAAGCAGGATAACAAACGATAACAGGATCAAGATGGACATAGCTGGTCAGATCACCCTAATGATGAAGGTGGCATTTTACAAGAAAAGGCAGCCTATGACATCATGCAAAACAAGTTTGGAAATCAGGAAGAGATTTATAAAGTCCTATACATATAGGGAGCGTTTTATTGTATGGTTGTGAGACTTGGACAGTAGGCACACGAGAGAAGAAAAGATTGGAAGCCATGGAAACTTGGTGTTACATGTAGAAGGATGTTGAAGATTAGCTGGATGGACAAACGAAGTTTTCAGAAGGTCGCAACAAAGTAGGAGTCTATGGATGGTCATCAAATGCAGAAGAGACAGTTTGGTTGGACACACTCTGAGACATGAAGGACTTTTGAAGGATATAATCGAAGGAAGAGTAGCAGGGAGAAACGCAAGAGGACGCCCTAGATTAGGATACATAGAACAGATTATAAAGGACGTGAGAGATGAAAAAGGCTAGCCCAGGACAGGGTTGAGTGGAAAGCTGCTACGGATTGATTACCTATGATGATGATGATAAAACATTTTTCAAAAAAATGTTTTCATAAAAAAATTTTAAAAAACATTTTCAGTGAAAAATATATTTTTAAAATTCTTTCTAAAACTTTTTAAATAAGGAAATATTTCAGAAACATTTTCCAAAAAATTATGCAAAAATATTTTTTTAAAGAAAACTTCAAATAATTTTTCAAAAGTAATTTTTAAAATAAGTACACACACACACACACATATATATATATATATATAAAAGATTTTAATAAGTTTGTGGGAAAAATTTTTAAATTAAAATAAATTTTTTCAAAATAATTATGCAAAAATTTTTTTTCTGGAGACATTTTTCTAAAAACATTTACCAATAAAATTCGAAATTTTTTTCTGAAAAAATCTTCAAAAACTTTTTTTCAAAAGTGATTTGTAAAATAAATGTTTCAAAAAATGTTTTCCAATAGAAATTTTCTGAAAAAAAATTTTAAAATTTTTCTAAATTTATTTACCATATATGCCTGAATACAAGACAACGTTTTTTCCCAAAATTGTCCCTCAGAAAAGGTCACCTTATATTCGAGTCTTTACAAATTCTCATATATTACGGGGAGCTCTCTCAACAAAGTCTCTCATATTACGGGGCGCTCTCTCAATCACTTTATTTTGAACAACAAAGTAGTCTAATCAAACTTTTTAGATACTTTGTCCATAACATTAATGTGTTTTGACCATCGTACAAATCCAAGAGGTGTCCATTCCTTTTCGCAATATTTAATAGAAAGTTTAGTCGGTAATCCTTCAGTGTTACACAAACTTCCCAAGTCCAAAGAGTATTCTGTGTTTCCACCTGCGATAAGTCCAACATCTGAAAATTTCTCTTCTTGAAATCCTTTTTGACGGTAAGTAGGTAATATCGATGTTATACTTATTTAAATTCTCTAGTGATGACGAAGACACTGATGTCAAAGATGCGTGCGAAAGGTTTGAATAAAATTGTCGCTTAATGAGTTTTGGTTTTTTAAACAAAATATGATATTGATAAAAAAAATTTTAAAAAGTTTTGAATATAATAAAAAGTTTATATGTTCAAACTGGCCAAAATACTTTTTTTGGATTTTCTCATTAGGAAAATGGGGGGTCGCCTTATATTTGGTCATACACGGTAATTCAAAAAATTTCCTGAGAGAATTTTGATACTTATTTTCAGCGAAAAAATTTTTCAGATAGGAAATTTTTCAAAAGAAAATTTTCAAAAAAACTTCAAAAATATAAAGATTGTAAAATATTTTCAAAAGAAATTTGTCAAAAAAATATTTTAAAATATTTTTCATAAAATAATTATTTTTATTTAACTCTTTCAGTGGTATTCAGTGGCAGATTACCGCACAGGTGCATGAGGTGCTCACCTGGGGCCTCAACACTCATGGAAGCCTCAAAATAGTCTAAACTCGATTTTTTCAATATTTTATTTAGGAAAATATTTCACAATCAGTATAATCTACTACTTACGTACACATCTCATGTTTTTACTTAGGTTTGTTACAATGTAATATCCCTTGCATCATTCGAAAACACATCTCACAGTTATAATTCATTTTTCAATATGTGCAAGTTTATATGATAAATATTAAATTTTATATTTATGAATATCTGTAATTCAATTAATTTAACCTGCTGCATACATTTTTCCATTCGTAAGTTGTAAAAAATTTTGTAGATTGAGTACCCTCCTCCCAGTCAGTTTGGGCCTCCCAGTCGATTACTACAGTAATAAGTCAGCATGGATGGAGAGAGAAATTTTTACAGACTGGTGTAAAACAAAATTCATTCCAGCAGTGCATCAACACTTAAGTCTTTTCTCCGATTTTATTTACTGTCTGGCTATATGGCATATCGAAATTCATTGGCGTTTCATCCATGTTCCCGATACAAGCCAGTCTGTATCCATTTTTTTGTCGATGGCTGATTACAAACCTATGAAATGCGAGTATCTTTTCATCGTGTTCTTTGGGTAGACATTGTAACATCTTAGTCTTCTGTCGCAGCACAAAATTGTTTCTTTTCATAAACCTAGTACACCAACCTTTAAATTCCATAATTTCTAATATTTTTGCTATTGTCAGTGCAAATATTCTAATTAATCCACGGTAAACTGCAAGTCTATTTTGGTGAGTATTGTTGACATATTTTTCCACTTCGTCTTCCAACTGGGGCCACTTCTTCGGCTTCCCTCTATTTGCACACTTATTTTTAGGCATCTGCTGAAGCTGAGTGTAAAGCTTCCTCCAACATCTGATATTCGATTCTGGTATATTAAATTGTCTCACTGCTGCCCGATTAACTGTTTGCTTTGCAAATTCAACAATTTTTTGCTTGAACTGAGCTGGGTATTTACATCTTTTTGAATCCATATTGTTTTATTGTATGGATTTTTAAGAATTTATTTTATTTGAAACATGAAACATCGGGAATGAGTGAACTAAACAACTATCCATTCTTAGACATGACATGTATGAACTTAATCTTACCTGTCACTAGTTTCCTTTTTCCAGATTTGTTTGGTAAATTTTCACATTATCCCTTCTATTATACAGTTTCAGAATAAGATAGAGAACCAAAATCAACTATAAATCAAAACTAGCTAGATCCCTTTTTGTCTGATGTAAAAGAATTGGCAACACTGGCGCTGTGGTTTTCTACGTGGTATGTTTGGCCAACTTACTGTATGAAGTTAATCACTTTCATTATTGGTGTCTATCAAAGAAGTAATGTGGATCTTTCTGAATGTAATGCTTATGGGCAAGTCCAAGCATTTTAAAATTGTCCACTGGCGATAATTTAATGCTTTAATGTGTTTATTTGCGGTACTCTAGTAAATACTTAACATGACTATTAATTCTAAAATTTTCTTCTTATACCACAAAAATCAAGGGTGCGCATTATACACGGGGTATATGAAAAAGTCAGGATTTTTTCTCCCTCCTATGTAAAATTGCGCCCTCTCTACAGTAATATTTTGAAAGAATTCATTCAGGGAAACCTTGGTGCCCCCTGCGGGTACGTCGGCTCTTTGAGGTGAATTTTTACCTCTCTCACTCAAACGGCATTGTTTCATCCCCATTGCTTGGTCGGTTGTCATTTTCCAAATCCTTCATCGACATTATCTTCACAGCATCTTTTAAGCCATTGACCGCCAATTGTCACCGATGTTAATCGTCTCCTCTTATTTGGATGAACACTTCCGACAAAGAATTCACACTCTCCAAGGAACCCTCCAAAGAGTGACAGGACTTGCGGCAGTAGCCTCTCTTCCCTATAGCATTATTGTTCATCCATACCCATTTACTTTCCTCAACCGATCTGTCATAAAACAGTCGACACGTTTGCCCTCAAGAAAATCGGTCCATATTTACGTATTTTAATGAATGAAGGAAAAAAACCTTGCACTCTGAAAAATCAAAAACCCCGTGTAAACTTATGGGAAAATATAATTGTCTCCTGGATTCGAACCTGGGACACTTTAGCAAACGAAAATATTTTTCCATAGCCAGTAGAAACAAAACACCGTTTACCGCATATCTTTTACGACGAACAGTTCTCGAGAAATACGCCGATATAAATACGCGAGACTTCATACTCACGGACGCACGCAGCTTCACTACACGCATAATATATAGGAGTATTTGTATTCGAATACATTTGAATCGATTCATTTTCTACTGTTACTTTTAATAATCGAATATTTCGATTATACTCTGCATTTGGTTCCTCTGTCAGTCAAACTATTACGCACCGCGCGATTATAAGACGACTAGCGATTTTTCGGTCATAAAAATTGGAACAAAACCTCGTCTTATATTCAGGTATATACGGTATATTTTCCTATTCGCTGCACTAAAAGGAGGGGCAGGAGCTGGTTGTAGATAATTTATTTGCAAAAACTCTTATCTTTGTGTATATGGGGACCTTGTGTTACAAAGGTTTCACGTTTTCACGGTGATATTTTGCGGGACTGAGGCGGATGAAGATGTGATGGATGATAATATACAGAATTTCGATGACTCATATGACGAATCGGTTACAGAAGCAGATTGGGGAGAATTATTTGGTACTGAAGATGATGAGGAAGATGAATTCTATGGATTTTAAATTACTTAAATTGTTAATTATACATAGTATAATCTTTAACTAAATAAATTATTTCAATTTGATTATATGATGTTTTCTTTGTTTTTGATTTGTGATTTACAGGAAGTCTACCTGGCGATTTTGCAAAGACTACAATAATCAGCTGATGAGCTAGTGAAATGAGGAATATTTGCATTGGATGAAATCTGTACGGAAGTAATTAGGTGTTTTATAAGTTTAATTAATATACGTATAACCTGGATTATAGGAACACTTAAATTTTCGACTTTAAGTGCCCAAAAGTGTTACCGTGTATAATGCGTACCCTAACTTTATGACCAAAAATTTGGTCTTCAAACTGCGCAGTATACACGAGTATATACGGTATCTGTTTCTGTTTGTTCTTCGGGTTTCCTTAACGCTGCCATACTGTTGTGTAGTTTCGACAGTGTGGGGTCGGGATTATAAAGAGCAGTGCTCTCTCGATGATGCATGTAACAATTTGGGTTCCTCGACCAAAGAAGAGAATCCAATTCTCTTCCTGTCAATTTTTTTGTGTAATACTGAGTGCTTATTTCTATCACCGGCAGTCACCCACGTAACATTTGGTGTCAGAACTGGGATAGCAATTGCACTCGTACTTAATAAGGATAGCGCTTATTTTTAGAATAGAAATCCTGGTTACTTATTAAACTAGCATTTAGAAGTAATGGCATGGCAGCCAACGAAGGAAGCTATATCTAGCCTGACTGATGTAATGCCAGCCATACAAATGCTAGCGCAACAGATGACAGCACTGTCGTCGAAATCAGACGAGTAGTCAAAAGCGCTCAAGGAGAGATTTGACGATCAGTCTCAGATGTTCGAAGCGAGGATCGACGAACAAATACAGCGGCTTGCTGCACAGCACCAGGCTTTGAGAGCGAAAGTGGATTTGCTCAACCAAGACATGGAGCAGATGGAGCGGTGCATGGAAACGGAGTCGAAGGAGCAGTTCCGGTATGTGGAGATGGCAGTGCCGAACATCGCTGGTGCCAGTCTGAGCGCCACCACCCCTAGAGACTTCAGTCGGGGACCGGCGGATTCTTTCTTAAGCCCCCAACCTTCGACAACCTGTCGAGCTGGGCCATGTATGAAGAGCAGTTCGGGTCGGCCACCACAATGAACACCTGGATGGAAGAACAGAAGGCCGCCATGCTCCTTAATTGCCTGAGGTGGGGGGGGGGGGACCTTGAAGAACTGCAGCACCTTCCCACGGTAACGAGAGGGAATTATGCGGAGCTGGTGCATGACTTGGAGCTGCATTACAGGCCTCAGGAGCTGAAATAGTGCTACTACATTCAGCGTCATCACCGCCTGCAGAAGCCATCGGAGAGCCTGCAGGAGTACTACACCAAGGTAGAGTGGCTCGCACATCTTTCCTACCCATACTGGAGCAGGTCGACCATGTAGTGATGCAGCAGTTCATCGGAGGTCTGCAGAATGCTCGTGTGAAGGAAGCAGTGCTCGTGCGGGGCCCACGAGATTTGAGGAGTGCATTGAATGCCACCCTGAAGATTGAGAGTATCCAGTCAATGGTGCAGCGGTCTGTGGAACTGTGGATGCGGGAGATTCGGACTCAACAGACCCGGATAACTAGACCTTATTGGATGTGGTTGGGCAGCTGAAGGCAGAGGAGAAGGAGATGAAGAAGCTCCTGGCAGGAAAGAGCCACAGCCCAGGACAACAGAGGTGTTTTAATTGCGGCAAGGTCGGCCAT
The DNA here is from genome assembly GCA_036926305.1 of Uropetala carovei. Classification (NCBI taxonomy): domain Eukaryota; kingdom Metazoa; phylum Arthropoda; class Insecta; order Odonata; family Petaluridae; genus Uropetala; species Uropetala carovei. The sequence continues at coordinate 1,256,724 of JAXCHB010000127.1, forward strand.
CTTTTCCGTGACTGCACAGAACAGCAGGATAACGGTGCAGACGGGAAGCCAGGATGAAGCAACCAGGGAAATGAGCAGTAGTCAACCCTAGGGGGCGTGCGTTGGCTAGGGCACAGGCAGCCCCCAGGACACTACCTCTCTTGCTGGTACGGCGGTTACCAGATACACTGGTGGTCGACAGGTGTGTTGGCCAGAAGAAGGTTATCTTCACCATCGACACAGAGGCATCAGCATCCATCGTCCACCCTGATGTCATTGGTGCAGCTAAACTGCAGATGCTGTGCGAACCGTACCAGCTGAAGACAGCCACAGGGAAGAAGGTGAACGTTCGCAGCAAGGCTACTCTGCATCTTCAGATTGGCCGGAAGGAGTTCATCCACAACACATTGGTGGCCAATATTGATGACAACTTCATACTTGGCCTCAACATCATGGAAGCATGCGGGTTTGTGCTGGACCTGCCAGAGTGGCTGTTGCGCCTGGACGGCAAAGAGTTGCAGCTGATTATGTCCAGTGGCAGGGTTCTGCTGGAGGAAGACATCAAGATTGAGGCAAACACCGAACATATCGCTAAAGCTCGAGTGGAGGATGCCGAGGACTGCTGCCTAGGAGTTGTGGATCCCATCCATAAGTCAATGGTGGTGTGCTGCTAGCCAGGGAAGTTGTCCAGCTCCGTCGGGTAATTCCAGTCTGGTTGGCAAATCCTGGCATCGAGGAGGTAAAGCTGTCCAAGGGCGCCATGGTGGCAAGGTGTGATCTCAACACCTGGGTGGAAAGGGTGGCTGCCGTGAAGAAGAGAAGCCTCCCCAAAATCTTGGAGAAGATGATGCAGGAGGTTCGGGGAAATCTTTCTGGTTAGGAGGTGGACATCGCACGCAGTTTCCTGTGGGAGTTCCAGGATGTGTTTGCTGCCAAAGGTGGGAAGCTGGGACGCACTGATATAGTCCAGCACAGAATCAACACCGGGGATTCTGCACCAATCTTGCAGCAGCCAAGGTGCCTTCCGCAGGCTAAGCGAACGCAAGTGACGATTAAAGAAATGGAGGACTAAGGAGTCATCGAGCCATGTGTCAGCACCTGGACATCACCAATTGCGCTCGTGGCCAAGAAGAGCGGGACCCTCTGTTTCTGCGTCAACTGCAGGCGGCTGAATCATGTCACAAGGAAGGACAGCTACCCTTTGCCACGCATCGATGACACCCTGGATACTCTAGCTGGGTCAAAGTGGTTGTCGACCCTGGATCTCAAGAGTGGATACTAGCAGGTAGGTCTGTATCCAGCTGACAAGAAGACCGTTCGCGATGCATAATGGCCTCTACCAGTTCAAGGTGATGGATGCCCTTTGGACTGTGCAATGCTCCAGCAACCTTCAAGCATCTCATGGACACTGTACTGAGAGGTCATATGTGGAAGACTTGCCTGGTATACCTCCATGATGTGCCGATGCTTGGCCGAAAATTTCAGGAACATATGGAGTACCTTCGCAAGGTATTTGGGCAACTTAGAGAAGCCAATCTGAAGCTAAGCCCGAGAAATGTGCCCTGTTCCAGAAGAAGGTGCAATACTCGGAGCACATCATGTCTGAGGAAGGGGTACAGAGCGACCCCACCAAGCTGACTACTGTAAGGGACTGGCAGAGACCCAAGAGTTGGACTGAGGTCAGAAGCTTCCTTGGGTTGTGCCAGTACTACTGAAGGTTCAATGAGGGTTTTGCAAAGATAGCAAAGTCTCTTCACCAGCTGACAGAGGAGAAACGTTCCTTACAGTGGACGATGGAGAGTGAGTGGGCATTTGGAAGACTGAAGAAGGCCCTTTGCACCAGTCCTGCCCTGGCTCACCCTCTGCTGCAAGGACAGTTCATTGTGGACACGGATGCCAGCAACGTCAGACTTGGGGCAGTGCTGTCGCAGATCCAGGGAGGTCAGGAGCAGGTAATTGGCTACCATAGCAAGGTGGTCTCCAGGCAGGAGCAGAACTACTGCATCACAAGATGGGAGCTTCTCGCAGTGGTACAGGCCTTCGAGCACTTCCATAAATATTTGTATGGAAGAGAGTTCCTGTTAAGGACCGACCATGGGGTGCTGAAGTGGCTCCTAAATTTTAAGAGTCCTGAAGGACAACTGGCCTGATGCATGGAGAAGCTCTAAACGTATGACTTCAAGATCGAGCATCGGAGAGGTAGGATGCACAACAACGCGGATGCTCTCTCCCGACGTCCATGCCCAAAGGGTTATAATCACTGCACCAAGGAGGAGAGTGCATACAAGGCTGCAATGGTGAAGAGGATCATACCAGACCCGGCAGACTATTGGACTGCCCAGCGTGTCCGCGAAGAGCAGCTGAACGACCCTGATATTCGCCCTTTGCTGCGGGCTAAGAAGGGGGCCATTGAGAGGCCTGGCTGGGAGAAGCTAGCAGATGGCAGTGTTGCCCTGAAGGCGTACTGGGCACAATGGTACTCGCTGGTCATGGAAAATGGGCTCCTAAAAAGACGGGAGAGCCCAGATGGTTAGGTTGTGACCTCTCAACTGGTGGTATCAGGGTTGAGGACAGTGGAATTGCTTCGCAAATCCCACAGTGGCAGGACTGGTGGTCATCTTGGATTGAACAAGACCATCGATAAGGTGAGGAAGCACTACTACTGGCTGCATATGAGATGTGGAGAGATGGTGCCATGGTTGCCAGCAGTGCAGGGCCGTGAAGGGACCTAAGAGGTGGACCTATGGAGCGATGCAGCGGTACAATGTAGGAGCCCCGTTTGAGTGGATTGCCATGGACATTATGGGTCCATTTCCTAGAACTGAATGGGGCAGCCATTACATGCTGGTCGTAATCAATTATTTCAGCAAGTGGCCTGAGGCACACACCATGGCGAGGATGTTTGTGGAAAACTGGGCGAGCTGCTATGGTGCCCCGATGGAGTTTCATTCAGACCAGGGGACCAACTTCGAGGCCGCGTGGTTCCAGGAAGTCTGTGACCTGCTAGGGATGAACAAGATCCACACGACTCCACTTCAATTACAGTCGGACGGGATGATTGCGAGGTTCAACCGGACTCTCAGCCAGCATTTGGTCAAGGTGATATTGGAGGACCAGTCCGATTGGGACCGGCAAATCCCAATTTTCCTTCTGGCCTACCGTTCCATGCATCATGAGAGCTCACAGCACATCCCTGCAGAGGTGATGATGGGACGGAAGCTTCGTTTTCCGTGACCTGGCCTTTGGGTCACCAGAGCCACCGCAGTGGGAACTGGGTGATTATGTCCGGGAGGTAGAAGACTCGATGCAGAAGATCCATGATGAGGTGTGGCAAGACATTGGCATGGCCAGCGAGCAGATGAAGACTCAGTACGACCGAAGAGCAAATACAGCTGGTTTCGAGATTGGAGACAGCGTGTGGCTGTATAACCCCAGGAAGCGCAAGGGTCGCTCTCCCAAACTCCAACCCTCTTGGGAGGGCTCATACACTGTGGTCACCCATCTGAATGATATGGTGTATTAGACTCAACAGGGTGATAGAGGGAAGTTGAAGGTTGTCCACATTGACCGGTTGGTCAGCCACTATGGAGTCGAGTCCAGGGCACCAGTGGAAGATGGACCACGTGAGAAAGAGGCAGATGAGAAGGAAGCGGTACTAGCCACCTATTTTGACAAGGTCTGGGGAGCTGCAGTCCAATCGGAGACCTCCTGGACTAAAAAGGGGGCAGTAAAGCAAGGATGCTGGAATCGCGAGGGGAAAGTCAGTGGAGAGCATCTCAGGCGACTGCTTCATGCAGACCAAAGCCATTTCAAAAGAGCGCCAGTGTAGCACCTTTTAACACACCGAACCTAGACGACGCGGTCAATGGCGGCAAGTGGTCACGTGCAGCAGTTGCAAGAGAGAGGGAGTCGAGCCGTAACCTGTGACGAGTCAAGACAAGAAAAAACTCTTCAGTTCTCCCAAGAGGAGTCGTGTGCAATTCATCCAGGAGATATTTTCCATTCGCTCTTCGGGTTTCCTTAATGCTGCCATACTGTTGTGTAGTTTTGAGTGTGGGGTCGGGATTATAAAGAGTGGTGCCCTCTCGACAGTGCATTTAACAATTTGGGTTCCTTGACCGAAGAAGAGAATCGAATTCTCATTCTGTCGACGATTTTTTTTTGTGTAATACGGAGTGCTTATTGCTATCACCACGAACCAGGTAGTCACCCACGTAACAATATTATACTTGTGATTCCTAGATCGCTCATTGCCTTCACCTTGTTTGTTCCACGTTTTTAGTTTGCTTTAGATTACAATATTTTTTAATTAGGCAATTCGTGAATAACAGAAAACCTGTGAAAACAAAAAACAGTATTTACTCCTAAGTCTCCGGGTTTCAGATGACAAGCTCCAGGTCATGAAGGTCTTAAAGTTGGCAACCCTAGTCTTTAACCAAAGTTTTTAAGGTTTAAAATTGCCAAGCACTTTATAAACATCCTGTATATTGTTAAATAATAGTAAATATTTCATAGTCTTCTCTTCATTTTAAAAAGTATACAGGAATCATTTGGTATTGGGATAATATTTGGTTATTCGGCCTTAAACACACCAAGGCTGAAGCAAAGTCAAGTAATAGATTTAACAGATAATTGACCAAATGCCGAAGCCAAACTTTGGTGCATCTGTAGATTTTGAGAGGGCAAGAATAATATCAAATACCAGGCATTATAAAGACAGTCACTGAAAAGCTGTAGAGATAAAGAAAAACAATTTAACAGAGACAAGGGATACAAAATAAGTGACATGGTATCTTGCTACCCATATACAGAGAAGATTAATAAAAACTGAAGAAGACTCCACTGGAATGAGTTTTATTTAGAAACAGAATGATGCAATACAACTTTTTCTGACACAGATGGAAATGTAACCTCTATATTCACATACAGTTAATTACAACAGCATAAGATGAACAGAGTACGTTGCCTCTGGAGCATTATGGAGATGAATTTAACCCATCCACACACCACTTGCCAAGCTCTTCTTAAAACCACAATCTATTTTGGGGCCTGTATACTACAGATGGTAAGGAGTGACACTGGACTGTACAAATCTAATCACAATTAAATGTCTTAGGCAGTTATGTTACTTAGGATGTCTCCTTTGCAAGCCTCTCAGCCTTTTCTACCACCTCCTCAATGGGGCCCACCATGTAGAATGCAACTTCAGGAAGATGGTCTAACTCGCCTTTCAAGATCTTCTGAAATCCCTGTTGATAGAAATCAAGTATTGTTATTTTCCAAGCAAGACAACAATATCCTTATCTTTACCCCTATATAGTACTGTTTCATTATAGAACTCGATCCACCAGCATAGTCACACTTTACTCATTTTTTGTTTGTAACTATTTTAGTTGCTCAGTGTCTCAAAAGACACAGAGTAATAAGTCAAAATTACCAAGAAAAATAATGACATTGACTCATTTAAGCACAGCTTCAATTAACACTACCATTTTAAGAAATGAATCCCGAGTGCTAAGCAGAATATTAACGTAAGAAATTAATTGACCAAAATAAATAAAAATCAGCAAATCCAAAAAACTAGTAGCATTTTATTTTGACAGTATTAACTATTTAGATCAGTGGTTCTCAAACTTTCAACTGTTGTGGCCCCTTGAATGTAATGCGGCCCCCTTTGAATTGAAAATAGTAAAAATAATAAACTTGAATACAAATTCCTTTATGTTATATAACTGCTAATAATTTTTGTTTGTATTTCCTAAAATTTCCTGATGAAATTTTATTATTTGTGAATTTTTTTATATTTTGGCATTTCACTTAACATTAAAATAATTTTGCGCCCCTTCCTGGGGAGCCACGTACATATTTTGAGAACCACTGATTTAGATGATATAAAATTTTTAAGCACTGAAAAATATGAGATGTAACCCAATCAACAAGTTCAAGTTTCATTGCAAAAATCTCAACCGCAAAGATTTGAAAAATCTTACATTTGATAAAATCAGTAAGTAAAAATGCCTACAAAAGAATCTGAATGTTCTTCCTCATTCATAGCCACACATTTGAAAATAAGATTCAAACTATTTTCTACACAGCTCATCTATGACAGCACCATCCACTTCAACAAAGAACACCTTTGATTTATGTCCAAAACGTCATGTTTGATCAAAATAAATGTGGCTACAAAGCATCCGATACATGCATAAGGTTAGATAGAACCAAAATACAAGTGCTTTTTCTTTTAAGCAATAGGCCTAAAAAATATTAAGCCTTACTTGAGCACAACAGTACTTGTATTAAGATGAAGTCAATGTAAAAAAATTATAATAAACTAGCAAAATTACCCAGCGTTGCTCAGGATTGTTTTAAATCAACATTATTACAAGCCTATAACTATACCTTTTTTCATGATTAAAACCTAAATTTTATGCTAAATCTGCTTAGATCCAAATTCTGTCTTTAAAAAATATAGTTAATTATTTCAGCTTAATACATGTTTTTGTCCAGAGTTCATATCTTCATTTCAAGTCATTTAAATTTGCAATAGAATAAAAGCCAGCACATTGAGGAATCAATTTTTACGTGTTACCTTATGAAAAAATGTTAATCCCCTATACTGGCAGAAATGATTAACACCAGTTGACCAAACCTTATACATATTCACTTACAAGGGAAGGCACCTAAGTATAAGTGGCGGATCATGACCAAACTTCACAGGATGAAAGAAAACAAAAAATAATTGGACACGTACTTTTGGAAAAGTGTCTAACAAGCCCGCATTTTCGAGATATTTGAAAATTGAAAAACAAATGGTGTGCCTCTAATACAATGACGAGCGATACCCGGTCAGCAGATGGCGGTGGCCTAGTGGTAAAGTGTCGGGCTGCAAAAATTTTGCAGAGTTCGATCCTCGACATCACCGAATTTTTTTTCTCCTCCCATCAATGTTTCATGACTTTAGTTTTATGTAAGTTGTCCAAAATTACATCATTAATTATTTTATTATTTTTTTCAGGCCAATATTTTAATTTTAAATCCATTCAAATGCACTTTTTACGACATACTCGGATTATATAGGTACTTGATACATATATACATTTTCTACGCACACCCTCCTCGATATTTCCACTGTAGAGTTGCATAGTTTACGTGCCGAATAAGGAGCACTTTATGCCACTTTCCAACGGTTTCTCAAGTCCTTTCGGTGCGTCCTGGCGGTGGGCCCTACCAGGTGGGGTCGCTTCTCGCTCGCTCTCCTAGGGATGGATTAGGGAACCATAATTTATTCATATGTAATGGTTATACCACCATTGCCTCAGGGCATACCACGTGAAGGATGAGGATGACTTTTGGATAGGAGTTGGCTGTATATTTCGCATCACTATCCCTTGTACTCCACCTAACCTATCTATATCGTAACACTTGTCATAAGCCATTATTAAGAACTGGCCTCACCCAAAAATAAACAATAGAATATTTATAAGAGCTCCTAAAATTGCTAACAAAATAAAATACATTACACTAAAATACACGTAATGCCAGATGTCACATCGGAAATAAAAATAACCAAAAACATTAAACATATAGGCTATAAAATTACTGGAAGTTATAAATAAATAAATTTATGTATTACATTCCCCTGAACAGTCGTTAGGGTGGTAATCATCTTAAAAACAATGAAAAAACAAATATTCTTTGCACCAAGCACACTTTATGAATGCAGGCTTACTGCAGTTGCACAACTTTTTTACGAGTTCCTCAGGAAATGATACGTCATGGACGTTGAGGAATACCTCGCGATCATCAATCAATTTTGCAGTGTACCAAGCGTACCGAATTATTTTTTGAAAAAGTGGTGCCTGCAGCTGGTGATGCACAATTGATTGAATTTTAATGGCGTCATTTCTCGTCGTCAAGTCTCTTTTACCTTCTAACAGAGCGGGACAGTTTTGAATGCGTCGGATATAGTTCTTAACTTGGTGATAGAAATAAACATCACAGGGCTGACAAATTGCTGTCGTTTTTTGGTGGAATCACCTGCAACGAGCACGTGGGAACGTTGGTGTCATCGTAAAACATTTGGACATACAATGTCTCACACGGCATCTGCATTGTCGGTCAGAGAGCCCGCAAAGCGTTCGAAAAAGGCAATGTTCCTGCATGCAGGCGACCACAGCTCGAGCGCCGCCGCTGCACGTGAGAGGGGAAGAGAAGAATTAGAAAGGGGAACTTTGAGGGAGAAGGGCTGACGTCAGAGCTGCTCGGACGAGTCCTTTAGCCGCAAAGAGCCTCTCCATAGTATACGTTCGCGCATCCATGGATACGTGTATATATCGAGGAGGGTGTGCGTAGAAAATGTTGTATATATGTATCAAGTACCTATATAATCCGAGTATGTCGCAAAAAGTGCATTGGAATGGATTTAAAATTAAAATATTGGCCTGAAAAAAAGAATCATTAATGATGTAATTTGGACAACTAACATAAAACTAAAGTCATAAAACATTGATGGGAGGAGAAAAAAAATTCAGCGATGTCGAGGATCGAACGCACGGCAAAATTTTCGCAGCCTGACAATTTACAACTAAGACTACTAAGAAATTCGCAGATTATTAATATTTCTATACGAATAATACGAATCCTGTAAATAATATACAGTTGATGAAATTGTTCCGCAAATACGTACATATCTTAATATACTTTGGGTGAAGTGCAAAAAATTCGCTACTTATTGTGAGATTGAATGCAAAAACTAGCTGTTGAAACTGGATCGGAAACCTACTGCATATTTATATTTTTACTTTCTGCATATAGAAGAAAGTATTGTATTCACGAAAAAAAAAATGAATTTGAGATTTCAACAGGAATACAGGTTTTGAGGTCCCCTGAGTACATTTAAGGCCGATTTACACATAGCAGACTGTGCACCGACCGGGTGCCGACCGTGTCGTTTCATAGAGGACCACGAAGAGGTCCTTTCCATTTGAATTGTACGGGACGGACTGTTTTCGATTTACATATGGGAGACTGCGTGTAGACCGTGTCCCTACCGTGTTCTTACCGAGCACTTCGAAAGAGCTTCCTCAAGGTCACGACGCGACACGGTCGGCGCCCGGTCGGTGCGCAGTCTCGTATGTGTAAATGGTTTGACGTCGCCGACCGTGCTGTTTTTGGTGATTCGGATCTTTCCGCCTCTACGGACATGCACGAATGTCTTCAGTTGAGTTCAGTGGAGTCGTGCAATTAGTCCGTTTTCTGTTGTAGAGAGATCATATATGAATATGGATAAAGAAACACTCGTTAATTTAGTGCAAGAAAATGAATGTTTATATAATTTGGAGCACAAAGACTGTGATAATAATATAATAAAAGAAAATATATGGAAAGAAATAGCAGAAAAACTCTCTGCTAAAGGTGAGTGAAATTCGCATTTGAAGATACTGAACTGCCCTTTCTTTCATGCAAGATCTCTTCGTCTTCTTTTCTTCTTCTCCTCTTCATATAACAAGTAAAGCGATCAAGCCACAACTACTACATCCTGCTCTGAAGAATCCATAGCGACCTCTGAAATCAGGAGGGGGAACGGTAGGGATACGGTCGGTGCGCAGTCTGTTATGTGTAAATGTAAGGGACACGACATGGTCGGTGCGCGGTCGGTGCCCAGTCTGCTATGTGTAAATCGGCCTTTAGGCTATTTTTGTGATGATGTGTGTGTGTGACAACATTTCGTGAGTGCTCTAACTCAAAAACTAACAATCAGATCAGCACGAAATGGTATACTTAATATTTTTATTAGCAAATGAAGATCTGAAAAGGTTTTGGCTGAAATAGCTCAACTGGAAGTGGATGTTTATTCTCGTCTTTTTACTTTCTCCATAGGTAGTAATGGGAAAGTATTGTGTTCATGAAAAAAATCAACTTCGAGATTTCAACGAAAATACACGTTTTGAGGTCCCTAGAACACATTTAGACTATTTTCGGGACGATGTCCGTGTGTGTGATTGTGGGAGCTCTAACTCTAAAAGTACTTGCCATATCGATACCAAATTTCATACATAACACTTTAACATGAGCACAAAGAACTGATTAGTTTTTGGACAATAACGGTTAACCGGAAGTAGAGGTTTATTCGAAACCAGATTCGGTTTTTGCGATATTTCTTTGTTAAAACATCATTATTGTATACATTGACCATTACAAAAACTGTGGAAAATATAATTTCCTACATTTTTTATTTCAAACAATTTTCCATAGCAGTTATTGTTTAGGAATTATTTATAAATAATCGGTTTTTCGGTTTCCGTCAAATATCTCCTTAAAAACATCGTTATTGATCATCTTCACAAGGACCAAAGTTGTAGAGAATAATATTTCTTCCAAGTTTTGTTTCAAACAAATTTTCATAGAACCATTCATTTCGGAGATATTCAACTTTTTTGTAATTTCCAGTATACAGCGCCATCACCACGCAGCGGTGAATTCTGTAAACATATTCAAAATATACGTAATTTACGGCAACAAGGACGAGTCTTCTTTTATGATACGAAATAATAATTTTGCCTCATAATGCTATTCATAATAATTTAAATAACTATACCCCAAATATGGAGAAAGTCATGTGTTGTCCACATCAGATTTTTTTCCAAACATCTCCTGTAAAACTCCATTTATGTAATTATTTGTTACTAGCTGAAAGTACCCGGCGATGCCCAGGTTATGGCAGACGTCTTTGGCGAATAAAATTATGTATTATATGGTAATACAATCATTTCACCTTTTGTGCATTTTTTACCAAAGGTAAACAATATTTTTTAATGTGGGCTACAATGTCGTGCTTATCTACCGCCTTCTGTCCCGGCAGCAACTCCGCTATTATTTCTGGCCACTTTGGGTTGCATGTCAATGTGATGAAGAGGTCGTAGTGCCTCACATAGGTGAGTGCGTCCTGCGCGTGCTCCTGCATGTTGAGCGGGCTGCCCGTGAACGTGGATGGCAGGATGACCATTTGGCCCAGATCGTTTGCATTGGCGGAGCCATTGCTGGCCACCACGTCCATCAAGTACTCTCGTGTCCCCTCCACTGGCCCACCCACCATCGGCAATAGGATCGGACTAACCCTTTCTAAAATGGCACACCGCCATTTTGTTTCAAGATGGCAGATGAAATTCAGAATATACTTTTTACTATTTAAATAGGCCCACAGACTATCTCATCAAATTTGGTTAGAATTGGGCCAACTGTTTCTGAGATAGCAGGCCGCCAATTTTTCAAGATTGTGAACAAATTTTGTTTAAGGCCTGCGTGTTAAGTAGGTGTCCCAGCTATGGCAATGCAAAATTTCAGCTCTATCGGTGCAGTAGTTTTTACGTGATTGAGTAGCAGACAGACACCACGTCATTTTTATTTATAAGATTATAAAAGTTGTAGACAATGTAATTTTCTACAATTTTTGTTCGAAATCTTTTTTTGTAAAACTGATAGTTTAATCCTTTTTAGGGCAAGAAGTCAAGCAATGAAAATCACTTTTTCATTTATAAATGCTAAATATCATATTACAGTCATGCCTCATTTAGCGCAAAGGATACGTTCCGAACGGTCTTTGCGCTAACCAAACTTGCGCTAAACAAACTGATTATAACATGTACTTAGTAGTGATCAGTTCGTGAAATTGCAAGGTTCGCTAATGCTACTTTTTTATTTATTTAATATTAATTATCATGAAAAATCAATGTTAATACAATTTTAAATCTTATGCAGCGGTGTTCGCATTTATGCATAGATCGCTAGGTTCTGCGAGTTATCATTTTTGTCACTGCAGCACTCAAATCTACGCGTAAATTACTTATTGTATGTAATGTGGGGAGGTAATCACCATTTTCAATAATAGCTTGAAATTACGTGAAAACAGCTTTCCTTTATTTATTACAAAAGCCAGTCATACAGTATTTATTTTATTAAAAAATAAAAATATATACCACGGGTTTCCAATTGCGCTATATCAAAACTGCACTAAACAAACATGCGCTAAACGAGGCTTATCTGTATATTACTAACCAAAGAAATTTAAAATTTAAAAAAGTGGTACACTATTGCAGCAGTAACCTATAAAGGGTTAAAAGAGATTATGATTTTTCGTCTAAATTTATGTTAAATACGTTGCTAAGTTATACTATTGTTTCTGTTGCTAAGATAAAATTTTCTAATGGCAGATCGCAATGCGTAGAAATTTTTTCATTTTGTCTAATTTTGTAGAGCCATTATATTGATATCATTAAAAGTAAAATTATTTTATTTAATAGATTTCCTAATCTAAGGCTTGTCCTGTAAACTAGGCCTATGGTTACTTATTGTTTTCACTGCATTTGGCTATTTACTGTATATTAAAAACTTTAATACATTATTTAAAACTTTCTTTGCCAATACAGTTGATTTGTAATGCAGGATAAATTTAATCTTTCATAAATAAGCACGTTTAAATTTAAATTACAGGACTATGCATAAACAGCTATAAATAATTTTACTTAAAATATGTGATGCAGATGCTGAAAATATTGAAAGCATAAATTGGTATTTCGCATCAAAAAGCCAAGATGTTACACATTACGGGATTTTACAGGATACTTTGATTATGGTAACAGGATTTAGAAAAAAAAATTGGTGGCAGCCCTGTACTAGTAGACAGTGCTTGCATTCCGCAAGCATTTCAGCCTACTTTCAACAATGGGTAAGGACAACCCCTAAATATGTGAATTACAGCAATGTCGGATTTCTCCACTGGTTGTCACTGGAAACTGAGCCAAATTTGATGTCCTTAGCTCATAAGGAAGTGCACGTCATTATTTTTATCCTTGTATGGGACAATAATGGGGGAAAATAACCAATAAAATTGCAATTTTATTAATTTTATATTTTCTCCAATGTTTGTTACAAATGGCATACATTTTTGCTAAATTTTAATGATGTAGCACCTCTAGAAATGCATTTATATTGATTTGTTTAAACTTCATGAATTTTTAAGTCGCAATAATAAACATTGAAATTTTCAATGCTAATTGCCTTAACTTTCTCCTCCCTAGCTCGACTGAAAGTACATAAACATTAGTCTATTTGTTTAACATTTAAGAATTTTTAAGGGTCAAATAAAATAACATTTAAATTTCTATAAACCCTATTTGGTTATTTAGCAAATTCTACCGTTAGAAAAAATTTCAGCATTGCAGCATATTTAGAAATACTTTAACAACGAAATACAGGAGACTCCCGAGATTCAACAGGGATGCGTTCCTGAAAACGTGGTCGAACCTCGAACTGTCGAATCAGCACAAATTCAAACAATTAAAGCAGAAATAACGATGTCTACACTGAAACTAAACCTCTCATGGTCGGGCGGGCCGAAAATTACTTCGCGTAAACTACTGTATCTGCCCGAATAGAAGCCGACCCCGGATTTAAGCCAACCCTCCAAAAATTTCCATAATTTTTTGACAAAAACGTAAATTTCGTAGATTTTATGCTGAAGCGTGCCGGGTATTATTACATTATTTGAGATCGAAGAAATGTGTGAGAAATGGTTTAGTTGTTGACATTTTGAAATGTTACTCCAATTAATAATTTTGCGCTGCTGAATAATGTTCCACATTCAGTGACAATAATTTCATTCATCTTCATTTTCACAAAAGTTCAAATATAGTAACAGTGATCTCGCCAAGATATTTTTTCATCCATAAATCGATACATCTACTTACATTTGTTCGGTAACGAAGATGTTTATTGTTTACGTTTTGGCTAATAGTATTGACATAATCCACATAATTATATTGCTGCTTTAAAGGTTTTGGTGCATCTATCCATGTGAATATTAAGTAAGACGTTAATGCGTAATTGTATTAATGGTAAAACTTTACAATAAATACATAAAATAGTAAATGTTAATGTAAGCAACGCTTGCATAATTAAGGAATGGGGAACGTTTGCCCCGAGCAATAAAAATCGTTTGCTACTTAAAAGAAAACTTTCCCGAGTGAAGCCGGGCATTTCAGCTAGTATCTTATATATGATAGATACACATGGATGTTACCTACCTTAATTGTTTCCTCCAGAGGGACAAGTTTTCCAGCGTGGCCAGTGAAGACCTCGGCCACTTGGAAAGGCTGGGACAAGAACCTCTGGATCTTACGAGCTCGGGCCACAGTCAGCTTATCTTCTTCAGACAACTCATCCATACCCAAGATGGCAATGATATCTTGCAATGACTTGTAATCCTAAACTTACAAAAAATAAACACTTTAGCTGATACACACAGAACACGAAATATTAAAAATTTTCGATGAGCAAGAAATTGACTGCAGCATTAAGTAAATTAATAAAGAATGATGTGATTAAAAGTAGTTTCAGCACCCACATTAAAGTTATTCAGCAACTGCAATTACAGCCAGCTTTCCACATGACATTGTTCCATTTGGTTAAAACCAAATGTAAATTAATTCCACACATTAAAGATACTACAACAGAGTTAATGCATTACTTGCCTGAAGAATTTTCTGGACACCTCGAGCAACATTGTAATGCTCAGTTCCAATGATGTTAGGGTCCATAATACGGGAGGTGGAGTCAAGAGGATCAACTGCTGGGTAAATTCCAAGCTCGGCAATAGCTCGAGACAACACAGTGGTGGCATCTAAATGCGCAAAAGTTGTGGCTGGAGCAGGATCAGTCAAATCATCAGCAGGCACATAAATAGCCTGAAAATAAAATGTCAAATCAATAATAATTCGATTCATGAAACAAGAAATGATAAGTAATGGAAGCATGCATAACCCTGCTAACTTATGATAAAGAAAATGTCTTTAGCTTTCTACAGTCTTATTAAAAACTATCATTTTAAGCTTCAATGTACTATTTCTTAACACTTCTGCTGTAGAATAAAACGAAAGCAATATTCGAACTTTACCTGCACAGATGTGATTGATCCCTTCTTGGTGGTCGTGATACGCTCCTGCATGGTACCCATGTCAGTGGCCAAAGTTGGCTGATAACCCACAGCAGAGGGGATACGACCCAACAGAGCAGACACCTACAAAAGCAAGGCATTCAACTATCAATCACCTGCAAATGGCATTCATCA
Organism: Uropetala carovei; assembly: GCA_036926305.1. Classification (NCBI taxonomy): domain Eukaryota; kingdom Metazoa; phylum Arthropoda; class Insecta; order Odonata; family Petaluridae; genus Uropetala; species Uropetala carovei. The sequence continues at coordinate 1,271,827 of JAXCHB010000127.1, forward strand.
CTATCAAGAATCTTACCAGTCATAAAAAATTCCAACATCAGCAACTTTTAAATCAAAGTATTATTTCACAAGCTGAAAATTAACAAGGCCTTGGATAATGAACTTTCAGACTGCTAGATGTAATTTAAAAAAATTGTGGACAAAAAATGTATCCACAGAAAATTGATATTTCTAACATAAACCAAGCAGGGTAAAACATAACAAATTTCTGAAAACATTTCCATGGAATAATAAACATCTTTGTTTTCACTCAACTACGCAACAAAGCCAAAGTATTCTATGTTCATACCTCTGAACCTGCTTGGGTAAATCTGAAAATGTTGTCAATGAAAAGCAAGACATCTTGTCCTTCCTGGTCACGGAAATACTCTGCTACAGTCAGCCCAGTCAGAGCAACACGAGCACGAGCGCCAGGGGGTTCATTCATCTGTCCATACACCAGAGCCACCTATAACAAAAACATTTGTATGTACAGTAAAACCTCTACATAGTGAACCTTCGTATATTGTAAACCTCTGCATTTTGTAATAAGCTTTGGTCCCGCCCAACTATATGTAACGGTATGGCATTATAGCGTACATCCAAATTTTCATAATCCCCCGTATTTCATAATAGGAAAAACGTACTCCTGATAAAAGAACCTTCATATAGTAAAGCAATGTATTTCTCTTCACAGATAAAAGAATTAAGCTCATGTGAAGTGAAAATTTGCAAGTGAATAACCAATAAAAATAGTATATACATACACAAGGTTGTTTTGTTGAAGCAACCACTGCAGTGGTCTCTCTAAAGAGACACCAAATATGACTATACTGTTACAAATATACATAATTTTAATGTTTTAAGTGTTGAGCAGTTGCGCATTCCCTAAGTCAGGTCCTCCCAGATGAACTCCCTCAGACTTAAGTTCCATTTCTAAAAAGAAATTATGGCAAGCACCAACCATCAATTCTTCTGTAACCCTCAGCTTACATACATATCAATTTTTTACTGCATCTGAAAAGATGCCGCAAAAATATGACTACAATGTTGCAAAGACGTATCAATGAAATAAGCGGTTCTCAATAGAAAGTTTATCACAGACTGCTGTATTAATTGAAAGTTTATCATGGACTGGTGTGTTATCTGAACATTCCACCAAGGACTGGTAAAATCAATTTTCAATCACCAACTATCTGACAATTTTACACTTAAGACATCTGAAAACACAAGTCTCTCATTTATCTGTGCTGTCCATTATAAACTTTTATGAGAAAAATGGAATGTTGCAGGGTCCGGCCGATGTAGGACCATGGACCAGTGCTGAGAAACACTGATGTAAACATTATTATTACGTTGATATAAGGTTGCATAGATTTTCCACATTCAGGCACGCATTCCAATATACGTAATGCTTCTATGAATGTATAAGTGCTTATGCTTGATTTGTTTAACTGAGCATTTCAAGTCATTGTCGGTACATAATATTATTATCAACCCTATTTTCATCCTAAATTACATACGTATATTATCTTTATTGCACATCTTTCGCTGAATTATTAATGTGGTTATTTTCTGATTCTTATTAAGTGCGTATAACAATATCCTTCATTATGCCTTGTACCACATTAAATACAAGATTTTCAAATAATATTGTAATTAATGAATATGTTTATGAATAAATTATTTTTTAGACCCAAAATGGGCATGGTACACCAACGAAAAAGACAGCCACTGACAATATAAATGAAGTTAGATATTTTCCAAGCCTTTGATGAGGTGAAGAGGAAAAACAATGTGGAAGGATCTTTGGCATACAACCTTCAAGTGTAACATCTACTTTTAAAATGTAAAGAAACTGAAGCTCATCAAGATTTCATTAGAAAAAGATCTCATACAGCAAGAATTAAGAATTAGATGTGTTTTTGAAAGGTTGATGGAAACTAGAGCTAGAAATGTACCTATATCAGTGCCTATTCTGCAACAGAAATAGCTTTAAAAATGGGAGTATATAAGTTTCAAGGCTCTAATGGATGGCTAAAGAAATTTAATGCGCTAGAACCTAACAACTTTCAAAATGTGAGAAAGGGTTATTTTTATTTAACCCTTTCAGTGCTATTGACAAGATGGTTCATCGCTATAGTCGCTCCAACATCTAAAGACTCCTGGCCTTGAAAACGGGGCATACACCAGTTAGCAGCAGCCAATAGGAGACTGTTTGTTGGGTAGGTAGTGGGGAGGAAACCAGCCTCACTCCTGCTCTCGAAGAGATCACATCTGGATGCGTTGCCATTAGAAATTGCGTAGTATATCAGCTGAAGGCGAAAATCTGCAAGAGCTGGCAACGCGCACTGATATCTGCTCTCCCGCACGAAAGTTGAGAGGGGCGATGGAAGGGGAAACGTTCGTGATTGGCTACTTGCTCTAAGTAGGCCAAGAGCCTTCCGATGGTGAAGCGACTATGGCCTAGTCTCACCTCAGAAAATTACTTTTGGATCATATTATAGCCATGTACTTGTGCAGAAAATAGCAAAAACTCCTGACTGTAAGAGAATATACCAAATATCACCAAAAATTATGCTTAGTGCCGACCATAAAAAAACTCAGCATTGGATCTCTAATAATTGACAATGGGTAGTATAAAGATAAGCGTGATTTATCTATGTTAAACTACCATAATTTTCCAATTATCATACGCACCCATGTTTTTATGAGTGAAATGTGAAAGTTGTCTTATTACCATGTATAATACGCACCACATTTTTTGTAAAAAGATCACTGTAATGTTTCACTTGGTTATTAGCAGTATTGAGACAGTTCTTGCCTTGCCGCTAAATGAGATGTGTGTGAGAGTGTTTATGAAAACTTCACGTCTCTATAGTTTTGATTCTCACTTTAAAGATCAATACAATGTATAAAAACATGCCTCAATGTCTCATTGTGTAATAATCTGATCAGTTGGAATAACAGTTCTCGCCGGTCGAGGTATGTAAAATAATATTTGTTGCTCGCAACGCCATGGAAGGTTCTGAAGATGACATCATATGGGATGATGATTTCGTTGAAGTGGATAGTGAGGATGAAGACGATGTTCTCGGCGACGCCATTTACATAGATGATGAGAGAGAACACAAAATTGCCGACAAACTATTTGAGGACAGTGAAGGCAGTAATAATGAATTCAGAGGCTTTAGTGGTTCAGATAGTTAAAGTAAATAAATAATTATTCTTATTTTTGTTTTGAAAAACGATATTTAAAGGAATGTTACCAAAATGCATTGAAAGGCACAATTTATTGATAAAAATATATCCAAAAATATAAATTACCGTAAATACCCTCGTACAACGCGCACTTTTTCCCCAATATTTTGGGGCTGAAAAGCGGGGTGTATGTTATACAAGGGTACATATTTATTGCCGTATTTTAAAAAATTACTTGCACGGATAAAAGAATAAAGGTTGATTTAATATGCATATTGGCCATAATAAGCATGTTAAGTTAAATCGAATATGATTATATATGATATTAACTTTAATCTACACGAATAAAATATATGGCGTGACTGAGGTCCTGCACTTAAAGAGACCCCATGCTCTCTAAGAAATATTTATCGTACTTATAAAGTACATGCATTTATGAAAAAATATCGATGTGTCATAGTGAGAGAGATTGCTTTAGTTATTATAATTTACTATTAAAAATTTTTGTCGCGTGAGATGCCCCGCACGCACACTTTGCACCAGGCCCCAAGATTTGCCTAGCCATCTCTGACGTCAGTTTTAATTCATCGTTTTATAATATCACAATGATATTGACAATTTAACTCATAATAAGAATGAGTTAAATGATAAATTTGTGTCTGAGATGAAAATTTTAGAAAAATGTGCGCTATATGCGGGTATATAAAAAAATCGCAGAATACGAGGACGAAAACCTACCTGCGCATTATACGCGGGTATTTGCTTACTAAAAAAAGTTGTATGCGCTTGTTACCATGTATAATGCGGACCCTAACCTTCTGTCAATTTTTCGTGAAAAAATGCGTATTATGGTTGGAAAATTACGGTAGTCATAATTACTGTCACTTTTTATTTATTTCTTTGTTTGAAAATATAAGATGACCTCCAACCTTTTAATTGGCAAAAATAGAAAAAACCTCGTCTTATAATCCGGTAAATACGGGGTCCGTAAATAAGGCAAATGCTTTTCATTCAAGTGGAAATGGCTAATATTTGGAAAACCATATACAGGGTGACCTACCTTTAAAGTTTTCCCCAAAAACCAAGTAGCATTTTGATCCAACACTTGTGTATTTTAAGATATTAGAAAAAAGTACCAGAGAAATTCATGCAACAGATAAGTAATCTCAAATGCAACCATTCCTTATCCCAGGAGGCTTAATGTATCCTATGTACAATGACTTGGAAATGTTTTTATGTATAATAAAGCCATTTTGCACATTCTTGGAATAATGGACCTTGCTAGTAACATTTTTTCTATTCAGCAAAATCATTATTACTGCTGTGACAATATACTTTCCTTGAACAATACCTAATGACCTCAACAGCACAAAGGAATATCTTAAGCAAGAATTATTATAAATTACAAATACACTTCAATATCCAATCACTTTGTATGACCACCAAAAGATGAAAAGTTACATTGCCAAGGTGACAAACACAGGCAAACAACATATGTGATAAACAATCTAGCTTAAAATATGAAAACCTGAGCTAAAGAATCGTGATTTTTTTTGTCCCACAGCTGAGAAGGGTGCAACTTCATGGTAAAAATTTATATCCTGTAGTTAGGCCTCTCCAACAATTAAAAAAATATTTTAAATTATAGCACCATTACCTTGGAAGTCTTATCCTTCAACGAAATGACTCCAGACTCAATCATTTCATGATACAAGTCATTGCCCTCTCGCGTTCTTTCACCAACACCAGCAAATACTGAGTAACCACCGTGAGCCTTTGCTACATTGTTGATAAGCTCCATAATAAGTACAGTCTTTCCTACACCCGCACCTCCAAAAAGACCTGCAAGATTAAATTTTTCCAACAATTAACAATAACATTTTGACAATTTGCCCTAATTCTTCTTAAAATGTAATGCAGGCAAGTAATTCAGTTACAGAACAAGGATTTTATCTTCCATAATATCATATTACTAATTTATAACATCCAAAGACTATATTTGAAAGAAAACAAGACAAAAATATTAACTAATTGTAAACTTACCAATCTTACCACCCTTAGCATAAGGAGCAAGAAGATCTACCACTTTGATTCCTGTAACTAAAATTTCTTGCTCTACACTCATTTCCACAAACTCGGGAGCATCAGCGTGGATGGCAGCAAATTTGTCTGTTGTTATAGGACCCCTTTCATCAATTGGCTCACCTAGAATACAAGTGAAAAAAGGTTTACTTTTGGTAAATTACTTTTAAATACTAAAAAAAACAGCTCACTTTACCATTCTACACTCACCAATAACATTTATAATTCTTCCTAGCGTTTCAGCACCCACTGGAATTCTGATGGGAAATCCAGAGTCTAATACTTCCTGACCACGGACTAAACCTTCCGTACCATCCATGGCAATAGTTCTTACTGTGCTCTCACCTAAGTAATAAAAATACAAATATTAGGATGCCATTTATGACCGACATTTTTATAGCAGCAGTTAATCATTCACAATGAACAAAAAGTTTACAAACAGCCATTTAAGAATATAATAGCATAACAGATTATTTCCAATCACCAACTATATAAATTACCCACTGAGAAAAGGAGAAATCAAATTTTAATAATAAATACATCAAACAATTTTTGCAGTAAAAATTTCCGTCACTTTTAAAAATCAAATCTGATAGCAATTAGCACCTTAATGTATCCATTAGAATTATAGCAACCAGTAATAAATATTAGCCTTACCCAAGTGCTGTGCAACTTCCAACACCAGGCGGGGCTTGCGATCCTTAACCTCAAGGGCATTGAGGATAGGAGGCAAGTTGTCCTCAAATTGGACATCAACAACAGCACCAATCACTGCAACTACTTTACCCCTGGCTCCCGCAGTAGCTTTTGCTTGTGTGGCATATCTCTTGTCTGGGTTAGATAGAAATAAAGTAAAACAATATTATTACGAGTTGTAACTAAAAGAAAGCTTCACTGAGGATAATGAACTCCAGAAAAAGTTAACCTCCCTCAAAACTCGTAGTTAACCTAAGCATAACTAAATTTCTTTGCTAAAGTTTCCCATTTCTAAATCATTAAGAATGGTAACACCACCTAAAGCTTATTTCCTTCGAGTGAATTTCACAGGAAAAGTACTAATCAAATACTTTTGTTTTTAAAGGTCTTATTTTCTAAAAAGATATAAGTAGAAACAAATTTACTGTGCAGTTCATTAACAGCCAAACGTCTAACGACAGTAAAAGCTAGACTATCCAGATCTATTACAGAATACTAAAATTTGTAGAATTTCCTCCAGCAATACCAGAAACTTTTGACTATTTCCTCCAGCCAGGTCAATTCCAAAACATCTGGAATTTATTTGGTTAGTCATCTACTAAAAGCTTTGTCGAAAAAAATTGCATAGCATACTGTTCTAATTTTTCCCTACGAGTATACTTGTCAGTAATATTATGATATTGAAATGCCAAATCCATTAGACTAAAACAATGCTTACAATAATATTTAGGACAATTTGGTCCACAGCAAGCATTCAGAAATGTGACTTTTAACTGCTTCAGTGAATAAAATTTGAGTTGCATACAAAGAATTTGGTAACATTCAGCAATTTAACGTTGCCATCACAGATTGATTTTATTCACATACATTCTTTTCCCTGAAGATGTAGTCTCATCAAAGTACAATTTCAAACAATTAGGGAATTAGAAAGACGCATATTTAAGTTACCATACTGCAAAATGACTGCATCCACAAGTTAATAAATCACAGGAATACAACAGTATTTGATTTACTGTAGGTATGTTGGATAAAATTATATTAAAGGATGCTTAAAAGGAAACTTTCCCATCCTCAAGAACTCCTTAACATTAAATTGGCCTGCCAACTTAATTTCAATACAAAACGATCTGATAACCCTCTTATTTAATAGAGAATACTTTTAACCTTCATTTTACATCGTCATATTAACTTTAACAGTAGTTTTCAAGTATAATATTAAGTTGTCACTAAAAATTATCAACCTACCAAAAATCAAAAGTCCCACATACAGATGCTGAAATTATATTTTTAAAATTCTCAAATTAAAGGAACAACTTTACATTAATTTGTAATAAGTTTGTTATCGTAATCAATAAATATCAGTTTTTTATTGGAAAACATGCTTTCCATATTAACCGCATTTGTTTTAAATGGTTTTACTGTACATGCTGCATTATAATAGCTTGGACGAACAGAATTAATCAACTACAATTATATTTCTAAAAGCTACTTCGAAAGCTGTTGAGTTGCAACTTAAAATGTAATGCTTAAGAATGAATTCCGAATTTATCACGTAAAAATCAAAATAAGCAATTTAACATGAAACATCATTAATCAAGATCACACTCCTTTTATGCAACTCTAACGTTAAGCTTTACCAAAACCCTGCCTACCATAACAGGCTACAGACAATAAATTCAATCTCCCATTTATTACATACATGCAACTTTATAATCTAATACATTAAACAGTAGCATATAACCCTAAGTCAACCCTTGAGATTTATAGCAGGACAACAAAATAAAGAATTTCAACATTCCAGTATTTCGTCAATATGTGAATGACTTGGAAATGTTCCAGAATTAAGATAAAATAAACCACTATCATACTAACCAATTAATGCACTAAATCGAACATAGGTCATTTTTTATATTTTTCTTATTGGGTCCCGCTCCGGTAAAACGATTTATTGCGTAGCCAATCCGACACCGAAAGCAGTCGATTACTATTTAGTGCAAAACTTATCAATTGAAATTAATGCCTACCACTCTGTAGATTAATACGCGATTTAGCTTTTAATACTGCTTTAACATATGGATAAGTTCACGCATTTTCTAATCGTGTAATAAATTGTACAGTAATAATAAAGGTAATTCAAAGCTTACAGAAAAACCGTACTGGACAATAGGCATGCAATTTCATTACCTTCATTATGCGAAAGAACTTGAACTTAATGAAAACGGACGGAAATAAGACGGCATTTTATCAATACCAAATATCACGAACTAATTCGTTCAACAGAATTGACATACCACTACTGGCAAACGAGAACAAGACATCACAGGAAACAAAATTTTATAGCCGAGCTATAAACTCGTATGTTGAATGTTATACAACAAGAAAAGCCTGCTAATGAAATAAATATTGCAAGAGAGATAGACCGGTCACCACAAAATGGCTGCCGATAACAAGTGAATTTTGAAAAGATATAAAGGTAATACCATTTCAGGAAGGTTAGAAATTGCAATTAAACGAATTTAATAATATTATCGCCTAATGCAAAAATAGTCTGCACCCAAAAATACATCAGTACTAAATCTAATAGCACAGTAGTCCAGTATCATACACCAATTTATTATGTATCCATTTAGGCAAAACTTTGTGAAATACTTTATACTTACTATTACCGAAATACACCGCAGTGGCCTTTGCCGTTTCATTTTGAAGACTCTGAGGCCTAAGGGCGGGTTTAACCCCCCTTAAAACCCCAGCAGTTGCCCGAGATACCGCACTCCACATGATGGCTGACGAAAAGGGACGAACAGACAGATCACGTGACAGAACCTTCCCAACTTCCCCTGCAAAAGCTAGTTCCCCGGATGAAAAATGTCTAAATAAATGCCCATGCGCAATGCCACTCTCTGCACTGTGGGCGCAAACTTTAAATGGAGTATTGATTTACTTGAAAGTTGGCAACAATAAGCACAGAATTGCAAAGATTTGATGCGTAATTATATCTCAAAAGGTCTCAAGTTTTCACCAGAATTTAAAAAAAATATAAAATTGTAGTTAACTTAAGGTGCCCAGATTTATAGAATTCCAAAGCGGGACACTACCCCCCACCCACCCACCCGCTCCAAAAAAATCGGGTTATAAAAGCGTAAAGAAGAGATAATGGCACGATAACCTGAATTTATATTTTTTTAAAGTGAGTACAAAGGCAAAAATGGGCTAAAATATAAAAAGCAATAAAAAATTCTATATAGATATGGATGTAAGCATGTACCACACTATATATATATAATTACAAAGTAGTATAAGTAAAAATCAATACTTTAATTAGAAAATATGCTCCAACAAATGACAATAAGTTTTCGATTTGATCAATATTTTTGTTGGCATGAATTTTTTCTGTATTATCACTCAATATAAAATTCCTCACATGAATTATTAATATGTATTATATTTTACTCTCAAAATAGCCTTGACAGTTTCAATTTTCATTTGCGACTTTTCTGATGTCCAAAGATTGATCATCGTAGGAAAGAGACGTTCTAAAGGTGCATTTGTCCCAGGTAAAGACACGTACACTAAATGTTGCAAAATATTTTTGAAAGGAATATCTTCAGATTTAAAATAAACAAATGCAGTGGGCTCTGCTTATTAGAATCAGTGGTTAATTGAATCAGCCGCTTTATTGAATCACGCAGCAATGAATGAATACAGGTTTGTATACCTAAGGTTGCTAAATGCTTCAGAAAAGCAGAGTTTCTTCACATCGAGCAGAAATGGAAACTGAAGAGGAGGAAGAGTTGAGTTGATTGAATTTGATAGATGACAACAATGTTGTAGCTCCTATTGACAGAAGATGACGTTGTAGTTGACATTTGAAAATACAATTCAAATGTTGATGAAGATGTAGAGGAATATGACCATGAAGTATACTGTTTACTGCTGAAGAAGTCAGACGTGCATTGGCTGTCCTTAGAAAAAACCTAGAATTGAGAGGAGGATGAGCAGAGAAGTTAAGCTGCTTATACACGATGGAAGATGACTTGATACCTCGTCTTAAGGAGGGCACAATTCAAACAATTTTAGATAACTATTTTTGAAATAACGCGAAAAGTAAAATTCATTTTAAAATTTTTATTTGTTATAAACTTTCTTATATTATATTTCAAAAATTGGCATAGCCATGAAATTTTAATATATGAAATAGATATGAACTTTATTCTAACTTTTTCTTATTTGCCATAACTAAAATACGCAGCCTCCAGATTATTGAATCAGCCGTTTAATTTAATCAAATAATGGTTTCCCGACTTGATTATAATAAGCGGAACCCACTCTATATCAATCCATTTTTATTCAGGTGAAGTACCACTTTGAGCCCAAGAGTTAATTTCTTTTATATTAGCATATCTTTTAAGGTATGAAAATTCATCAAATAACACAAATATTATTTTTTGAAATGTGTGAAAAAATATGAGCTGTGGAAGTCTTATTCCAGCAATATGATGGACTAAGGCTAAGCATTTTCAGCTGATGAGGAGCAGTTCCAAAATTACGTCTCCTGGTACTGTGGTCACAGACATTACTATTAACTTCAATTTCAAATAGTCAACCATGTTCTTTGACATCTAAATTTGAATAGAAGAGATAAATTGAAGGCAAGGTAAGAAGGTGGTTAAGGGACAGCTAGAAAAGTTAGGAGCTTGGGCTAGAATTCTGATAGCCCAATTCTGCAGCTTAAATAATCTGAGTGAGTGATGAGAATAGCCCCAGGCTACTATCCCACATTTTAATCTGCTAAATATATATGCATGATAAATTGGTTTGTTAGTGACAAAAGTCTTTTTAAAAGGAAGCAGCCAGAAACAAATAATTGATGTGACTATTCCAACTTAAGGATTCATTAATGTGAATTCCAAGAAATTTGGATACTTATGAACATATGAGGGTAGATTAAGCAACTTTTAAAAGGGGAGAGGACATTAACTTTTTCTGGTAAGGGTGGAATTGGATGAAAGTTAATTTGTTTTTGTTAATAAAAACAAAAAGTATCGTTTCACCAGTTTACCATTTTATCAACTCCTTGAGTGTCACCAGGAATGTCATTCAAATTTGGGTAAATCACAGAAAATCATATTGGCATTTTCTATGACTTATCCAAATCACTAAGAAAATTTTCTGATTTCCTTTAGAAAATATAATTGATGATTTTGCAACAATGAAGGCCTGGTAATTTAGCTTGATTTAATACTGGCTGCATTGTTCTCTAGATCACTAGGACTTGATTCTTGGAATAAATTGCATCAAACTACTTAATGAAATCCAATTAGAATATTGTCCCTTTTTAAAAATTTGTTTTATTGAGCTCTTAACTATACTGCGTTTCCAGAGATCGTATGGGTGAGGCATGTCTACGGTTAGACTTGTAGGGTGAGGGGGAGAAAGTGTCAGCCAATAAGAGCTCTTACATTTCCCACGCCTTTCAAAAATTCTTGACTAGCGCTGTTGACACGATTGCTCTCAGAACTTCACTCGTCCACAGCTGCTGTTGAAGTGAGCGAAATTCGAAATGTGGCAACATTGGGTCAGAGCCTAAGCGAAATAACCCGAATGCGGACGGAATACTGCGAATCTGACCCGTACGACTTCGGGAAACGCACTATAATACTAAATTACACTAAGTTTCTCCTTTCATTGGCATTGAATTCTAGTAATTCAAATGTATTCTAAAGCTGTATTTTTTTCAAACAAAAATTAATGATAGTTCATTGTTAAAATCATATCAATGTTAATATTGCATTTTTACAATGTACAGTCAAATCCCCAAATTTGCGTTTCGCAGTTTTGCGGGATTTTCGAGTACTGCTGTTATCTTTGAAGTGAAAAGAAAAAGCACTAAACAAATGAATTTCCCCATCCGCAAGGCTTTTTTTAAATCATGCTGTGACCCCGTTTTTTGAAAATGTCTACCAAGAGTGATAACACAGAAAGCAGAAGCAAAAAGAAAACGTTGAGTATAAGTGAGAAAATCAGTTGGCAGGCAATATGCGATAAACTGTACGGCTACGGCAGATTTAAATGCCACATTGTATTGGTTCAAAACCACTTTTAGCCTACCTTTTTGTCATTTATTGTTGTCCAAATAATGGAGAGCCGCGAACCTAACCCCCGTTTTCTCGTAAGGCATTTGCTTCTATTTTCACGGATTCCAAATTCGCTGTTTTCGGAAACATAACCATCGCGAATTTGGGGGTTTTACTGTATTTGAAACAGTAATTTCATTAAAAAATATAAATATTATGGTGTATGCTAAATATTCTTAAATGTGTGTAGTATGCTTTGGTTTCCACCACATTCACAATTTGGCAAATACTTTGAGCAGGTTTTGTAACTTGCTCCTGAACACAGAAGATTCTAGCTATGCCGCTGTTTAAACCACAGGTGATCCAGTGGTTTTCTGCGCTCTTGTTTTAACTGAGTCACTCCAAACCTAGTATGCATTGTTGCATGTTACCTGTTTACAATGTGTAATCAATTCAGTCCATAACAATATATCTTTATAGTTGACCGTCTCTTCCTAATTATTCTGAATACAACTTGTGACAAATTTTAGACAATAATAATAATAAGCCACCTTTATTAGGTCAATATTTTAGACATCAATACTGTGCATCCACACGTGAAGTCAATTGTGGCATGCATACATTTTACAATCCCAGATTTCTCATCTGTTGTGATATTCCGATGTGTTAATATTTATTCTGTGTTTATGTGAAGTGGTCTGATAACATCATTAATTTTTTTAGAGTTTTTTTACAACACTTTGAGGGTGTTTATTTTATTGGTCAAAAAATAAAATGCGCTTCAGACTGGGTTTCATTTTAATAAACCACAAACCTCTAACGATGTTACTTTGATTCAATATGACTTAAATTGATACACAGATATCAATTGATCAGCAACCTAACTTCGAATCAATGTAAATCGGGATATACTTGTATAACTCTTATGCTGAAGAAGTGATCATCCTGAAGCTCCTTCTAGATCTATGTATATACATCCCAGTGGCTCTCCTTTTACTAAGTGAAGTTCCACTGTGTTTCCTCCAATATCTAGATCTCCATATTTACCTTCCCTCTTCCACGAGCATTTACCTATATATGTATACTAGTAATACGTGCTTGCATTCTGCAAGCATTTTATCTCACCTTAATATAAAGAGTAAGAGCTGACAAATAATTTTTAAATGCAAAAGTTGGCACCTCTGCACCGATTTATGTGTTTTTCTCTTTGGACAATATTGGGGTAAAAACAACCCCTAAAATTTATAGTTACAAAAATTTTATAGTTTTCAGCATTTATTATGAATACCTCACATTTCTGCAAAATTTCATATATGTAGTTCCTCTAGAATTTATATGCATTTAATTTTTTAAACTTATTGAATTTTTAACAGCCACAAAAATAAACTTTTTTAAATTTTCAATGTCATTTCCTGCTAGAACACCATTCTCTAAATTTCTGAAAAATTTCATCGATGTAGCACCTCTAGAAGTGCATTTATATGCATTTAATTGTTAAAACTTTATGAATTTTTAACAGCCACAGTAATAAATTTGTTTCAAATTTTCAATGTTAATTACTGATGGAACACTATTCCCTATCTTTCTTAAAAATATCAGCTCCCTAGCTCGACCGGAAGTACATAAACATTAGTCAATTTATTTAACATTTATGAATTTTTAACGGCTGAATAAATAAATAAAATTTCTATAACCCCATTTTTGTTACCCTCTGAATGTTTAATAACATCCCAGCATTGAGTGGACGTAAAATCAGTGACAATCGGTCAATTATAATATATACCCTGGTAAATATATATCCTCGTATAAGACGCACCCTGCTTTTTAGCCGAAATTTTTAGGGAAAAAAGTGTGTATTATACGTGGGTATATATGGCATGCTAAAAGCAGTGCATCTTCTAATGATACATTGCCTCATTTGGTTCCACATCAAATCTTATACAAACAAATGGTTTTATCAAACTCTAGAAGGATGCACCTCTCATCCCAAGCTAACCTTTCTTTTATATTGAGCCTGCATTTTTTATCTATTTTTGGAATCCATTTGGATTTCAGTAAAACAATTAGTGCAAAAGATGCTATTTTGCATAGCTTATTAATAACAAAGTATAGGGCTTATTGCATACAAGAAAATAAGTCATTCTTCCCTTACAAAACTGCAAAAGATAAGTTCTAAAATATCTTAAAAGCTCTTCATAATCTACTATAATATATTTTGAAGCATGTGTTTGTGTGTTTGGGTATTTGTGTGTTTGTGTATTTGTGTGTTTGTGTATTTGTGTGTTTGTTCATGGAACTCCTCCTAAACGATAAAAGCTAGAATAACCAAATTTGGTACAATTCTTCCTTACACCCTAACTTAGGCTATGCGCACACTACTGACTTTTAGTTGGCCAACTTTTAGTTGGTTGAATGATGGGTGATGCGACTAGAAGTTGGCTGACGAAAGTATGCGTGCACTTGACGACTAAAGTTGGCCAACCATACAGCTCTAGCATCTCAGTTCTGAAATGGATTGTCGTGAAGTAGCTACCGTTTGTGCCTTAATTCTTAGAAACTTTGTAATAATGACTGATTCCTTAATAAATCATTTCTTCATTGTTGTAATAAGTCTGTAATAAGAATGATGGCATAATAAAATATTTCTTCAATTACCGCCGCATTGTTTGCCCACAATTATCTTCTACCGATCGTTGGTATTAAAACGGCTGTACCCACTTTATGGTTAACAAACAGACACATGTTCATATGAACTTTTTTGCTTATTTTGACCTCCAGAACATGTCCTTGAAATATAGAGGTTTCCTCCTGAATCACCCTGTATATAGTATATACAGGGTGTATTTAAATTCCACCGACAAACTTCTAGGACTGGTAGGTGGGTTAGAGGTATGATCCGAAAAATTAATACGAGATGTCTGCGTCGCCTCATTATCGAGATACAGCCTGATAAATGTACCGTTGCCCCTGTAGGGGTTGCAACCATCCCAGCACCTCTATCGTTGCTTGTAGTTACGTAGTTGGGACTGCTATGAGCGGTATTTCAGCGAGGCATAATTACACAAGAAATGAAGCTGGATTTGGTGAAAGTGATATATATGATAGGAAATACAATTATCGTTATATTTGAATGCAATACATTCGGAAACGGATTGTTACAAGCAAGTATGATTAATTGTTAAGAAAAGCTAATTGTAATTTAAAAAGTATCTACTATATAGGTATTTTAAAGAGTTTGTATGTTGTGCTGTAGTAGCTTCACTAAATCCGTTGAAATTCAATGGGAAATTCTGCTAGTATAAAATAATAATTACAACCCAGGATGGTAAGAGTATACTCATTCCATTAAAATGACAGGAGCATTTCAATGAGTATACTCATCATTCTACCTTTAGGACTAAATGATCATCAGAAAATTTATCGGTTTATAGATAGCATAAATTCTCCAGTAGAAATATTGTTTGTGTAAGATTGAAACTTTTGCAATTTAGCTTGTAAACAAATCTGTTAAGTTTTAATTTTTCCTCACTCAAATGCTTTCATTGAATATCCATGAAAATTATGACATTTTTTATCACCAATTTTAAATGTAAACTAACTCCTTCATGACTTTATTAAAGTAAAAAAGTTACACATTTTCTTTTCATATTTTTAGAAGAAAAATTTAATCCATCATTATAAAATGTAAAAATGCACACTTCCTTGTTTTGTAACCAGAGATACATCATGTACTTCTCAGGAATTCCCTTTATATTCATGGACCGCTTCCACTTGTGTCAGGGGGAACATAGTTAGGATCATCAACCTTGCATTCTTCTGCCAACGTTGAAGGAATGATGTCCTTTGTAAGTTCTTGAAATCTGTCTAGAGGACAGAAATGTTCACAGCCAGGCAAGGTTAAAGGATATGGTTCATGATGCGTGGTGTTTCTCAGGAAAATCTGTTAAAAAAGGAAATTCAAACTCACATTGTAATTAAATTTATATAAATGTATTTTCAGAATACAGGGGGTTTCCAGAAAAGTTGGACATTAAGCAAAAAGACGTTAAGCAAGGAATTTTCTTCCACAAAGATCAGTGGGATATGTGAGGGTTAGGTTGTCCTTCTCATGCAGGGGCTGTCAGTCTATGCAAGTAACGCAAGCACTGCTTGCCTAGTGAAACAACCCACAATAAACTTTTTTAAATATTTAATATAATAATAGCCGTCGTCTGTTGGTTAGTTGGTTGGTTGGTCACGCTATGCAAATGCTAATAACTCGAGAAATAATAATGATAGAAACTCGAAATTTGGTAGGGATGCTTGATTAACACTTATTCAGAGAATGACAAATTTAAATCGCAAAAAAATTCCTTGGTTTGTCTCCAAGAGAGGCATTTCCATTTCCCATTACTTAACATGTAAAACGCGATTTTTCGACATGCAGGTTTTTATTCATTTGGAAATTAAAATTAGATGAAATTAACAGACGACCTTCGGATTTGAACCATTTTGAAGAAAAAGTTACAAAGTTTCTTATTCCGTTCGTCTTTTTTCGCCCACAGTTCGAAATATTCCATGTTAAACATTTAATTTGCATATTTTGTGGAAATCTCGGCATTTTAACGTGATGTTGCTATGTCGACCATTATCATTGTTACACCTCAAATTACTATTATTGTATACATCCTTCTGAGAATAAGCATGCCTTGAGTGCTTCAATACGAGAGAGAGAGAGGAAGGAAGGGGAGAGATTGGTGTGTTTTGTGGAAAATAAGTATATTAACGTAAATATAAAAAATTTTAAGTATCAAGAGTGTCATTTTAGAAAAATTGGAAATAAAAAGCATTCTTAAATTAAATTCTTTGTAAACCATACATGCTTACGAATTTATATTGTTATTCTTCGAATTAATTTCGTAACAATGGCCGAAGTTTGGAAACGAATATATATTAAAATTCAATTAAAATTAAAAGGACTTTTAAAGCTGTTAACAGGCAATTTTCGAAGAAACAACAGTGGATCTTTTAATGAATTCATTTGTTTTTATAAAATGAATTTTGGTGCTTATTTAATACAGAGTAAGTTCTAAGGCTTATAATCCATTTAAATCTAATAACAGTGGCTATTATAGTTTAAAGAAAGAACTTTATTTATTCACTTTACAGAATGAATTAATTTTAGGCTAGCATTACCTATTATAATAGGAGTTACTTTGGAATTTACAATATGTAAAGTGGAAGTTGTACTGAATTGACTTAAGTATATTTCAAAGCAAAAATCAATTTAAAACTATTGAAAGTTGTTGTTTCAGAAACTGAGAAGTCCAGAGTGGTGAGCAGACGCTAAACGATATTAAGGTACATTTTATTCCAAAATCTATTTAAAGTATTATCAGAGGCAATTGAAGATCGAACAAATTTTTTCGTTACCGGAATTCTGCTTTTTTCATGAAATTGATATGCTAATGCATTAATCCATTAAAATCTGTTAAGAGTGGCTATTTTAGTTGAAAGAAATATATGTACATGGTACTTTTATTCACTTTTCAGAATGAATGAATTCTAGGTTAACATTGCATATTATAAAAGGATTTTCTCTGGAATAAGAAGTTTGTTATGTGGTTATTTTAACTGAATTGAATCAAGTTCTCTTCTAAGTTTGAAATCCATTTAAAACTGGTGAAAGTGGTTGTTTCTGAAAATGAGAAGGCAAGAATGCTGAGCAGACGATAAACGATATTGAGGTATGTACATTATATTCCAAATTCTATTTAAAGTATTATCAGAGGCAATTGAAGATTGAACAAATTTTTTGGAACCGGAATTCTGCTTATTTAATGAAATTGAAATCCTGAAGCTATAATCAATTTAAAACTAATAACAATGGCTATTTTAGTAGAAAGAAAGGTACTATTTTATTCACAAGGAATTTCTGTGAGATTTTAGTTAATTAATTAAAACAGACTTATAATATAGAAATATTTGATGGTTAAAACAGTGCACAATTTTATTCTTGCGATTTTTACATGTTGCATTGACGAAAATTTAGATTCATTAAACCCGTTGAAATTCAACGGCACTTACGCTAGTTTAAAATAACTGTAGTCACTACTATAAAATTGATAGAAATATATTTAGCATTATCATCATCTGAGCGAATTTCTAATAACTTGATTGTGATTCATGTTACTCAATTGTTACTGAGCGGGCCTCACGAAGCAGTTCAGGATTTGCCTCTATGGTGGTTATAAGTGCGGATACAAGGGAGTGGGGAAAAGAGGGGAGGGTCTATGTCAGCCCTATGGAGGGGAAGTAAGCAGAATTTGAAATGCTTCTATGTGGTGCAGAACGTGATCTGAAAATACTGCATTGTCTCCATCTATCGGGGAAATTTGGTTTTACATATTTTTACAGATGTATTTGATTAGCTATTTTGTGGCCTCCATGTGATTTATAGTGTATATTTTTGGTGTGCTACATCAGTACTTTCTTCTATTACACATTATTTACTTTTAAACCTAAAAATGTGTGACGATAATGAGCATTGTGTAATAAAAAATTATTGGTGAAATTGTTTTGAAATTATCAAGATTTTGCAACTAAAAAGAGATTGTTCAAGCTGGAAAGTCTACAATTAGTTGAAGCTATAGAAGTACAGTTGGCCCTCCTCTAATGCAGCAGTTACATTCCTCGAGAACACTGTGTTGGGCGAATCCGCATTGGAGGAATTTAATACCTTATGGGATTGAGTGGAATACATGAATGTGGCCGCGTGAAGTCTCCGATAAATACCTAGATATGTAGATATTTTTTATACACACATAAATGGAAAGCCTTACCTATACTGTATGCACTTAAATGGGCAGAATCCTTAACACTTGCACATATTTTCTCTTCACTCTTCCTGATCATATGTATAGTAGACTCATTCACGCCATATTCCCAGCCTACCAATGCTACACCCAAGCCGTTTCATAACTTATCAAGGATCTTAATTGCCTCGGCTAATGTTATAACTTTTCTTTGCCTCACTACCACTTGAAAATGCTTTATGTTTTGATTCCATACTAAGGGTTATTGGTACTTACGTATTACCTCCAGGACCATTCGCAGGACCTGGTACTTACGTATTATCCCCATGCCATACTTACGTACAACATTAACAGAAACTGATTAGCCTGTCTCGACATTTACAAACCCAATCACCAGACAACGGGGAGGGATACTTTGGTTCCGGGCGAGGTGAAGGGTGCGGTAGTGCCCGGAGATGACTACCCATTAAAACAAAGCGAGCCGAAGGCTCGTCAATATATCCTTCCAATTTTTTTGAGAGGATATAACATTAAAAGAATATATTGACGAGCCTTCAGCTTGCTTTGTTTTAAAGAGCAATATTCTCCGGGTGCTACCGCGCCCTTCGCCTCGCCCGGAACCAAAGTATCCCTCCCCGTTGTCCGGTGATTGGGTTAGTAAATGTCGAGACCAGCCAATCAGTTTCTGTTAATGTTGTACGTAAGTATGGCATGGGGATAATATGTAAGTACCAGGTCCTGCGAAGGATCCTGGAGATAATACTTAAGTACCCAAAAAACTGCAAAACAGTGGCACTGAACTTAATGCTGTCACAGCTTACACGAGACTGAGGGAAAGGAGAGGGCAGCGCTCACCAAACAAATGAAAACATTGTTACTTTGTCTTACATGAGTTCTATGAAAATGTCAACAATGTTGTTGCAGAGATTTTTAGTTTAATAATCGGCAATTTAAAGGGTACTCTGGTACCGTTTATAAAGTTCTAGAGCATGCATACTGTTGAATGTTTGGTGAACCGTGAACTCGAATTTTCCACGTTCGGCAAATAATTGGTCGCATTTATTTTTGAGCGTATTAGCAAATCTGTGCTGTAAGAACACGCATTGGAGGAGGGTTTGCTGTAATTGCATGGTTATGATATTTTGGTAGTGCAAATTAATATATTTCTGTTAATTATAATTATTAGAAACAGAAAGTGAGAAATGTGATTTCACAGGAAGTGTATCGTTATTTGTTCTTCTCAAAGGATATTTCCAAATGAGATGACGAGACGAGCCTTTGTAACGCTTTGCTCTATAAAGTAAAACTATGGCACTGCTTGCCTTACTCAATGGGTCACTGACAACCCCTGTTCCCTAGTGACGTTGAGTTGGATATAAATAATAAAGCTGTCTTGAATGCCTACCTGCTACACTGTAGCTATGTAACAATGTCTTTAATTGTAACATTATTATAAGAAAATATATTATACCAAAAATTATGACATAGATCTATGTAAAAAATATGTACTTCCTCAAAACGCAGTAACTTATGGTAAAAACATCAACTATTGCTTACCTTGAATCCATAACCATCTGAATTTGGTGCACGATGCAATTCAACCATTGTCATAATATTATATACAGGCACCTGCTCATCAAAGACACCCAATGCCATCAATATATTAGCAACTGTTGAATCATGCCCAGCATAAAGATGCATCTTTTGCCCAGAGCCTGTCTGTACCATTTTCTCTGAGTCTCCAAGAATTTTCTTCACCAATGGTCCTGTAATGTGAGTTACAGGAAAAAGTGATAACTATTCATTTTAAAATGCTAAATTCCACAACAGACTTTCAAATACCAATGACACACAAAGATAATAGAGCTCAGCATAATTAAAGCATAAATACATTTTCACATGGCATATAATAATCCTGAAATTATTTATGAATTAGAGGCAATTTAATTCACATAAAATATAATTTCAGTATAATCAAAAAAACAAAATTATTTCATAAATTGCTCCTGTAATCTATTACAATTTAAACCAGATATTATCAGCAGATTGTTTTTACCTCTGAGAATAGTCATCTCTTTGATTAAAAAAATAGAATTAAGATTTTTGAAGTAATAATTAGAAAGATGTGTAAAACTTTAATTTAATTTTCATTTAATTGGTTCCCCATTTCATTTATAACTGCAAATAAAAAAATTTGGTGGTTTCATGAAAGTGTAGCAACTGTATACATTTAATTTATCTATCAAGAATTTTGAAGAAGTATTCCTATGATCCAGGAAAAACTAAAAGTTTAGAGATGTCATGAAAAAATAATCCAAGATGAATCAAGTTTACCCTTATACAAAGTCTTAGATCTACCACCATATTGATAAACATATAAAATGATAAAAATCAAAATTACATGCTTTTATATTTTAAGCATTCTATTTTTTTAAATTTCAAGAATTCCCTATGCAAGTAACATTGTCGAACATAAGTGTAATTTTTGTTTGATATTGTGCCTTGCATATGCATTAACACCAAGTCACTATAAAGAGTGAAGTTATTCAATTCTTATGTAAATTCATTAACAATTCAAAACATTTTCCGTATTATGAATTTATAGTGCTCCCAACTTGAAGCTTTATAAATAAATCTCAGGAAATTGCGTTGTTTAAAAATAAATTAAAAGTTTTCATGTTAAGTAAATCTATATATAGTGCAAATGAATTTATTGAAATTTGTTCAACCAATATTAAAAACTAAATTGTCTATTTTGATTTTGTAAACAAATTATTATTTTGAGTAATTTTATGTATTATCTTATCATAGACTGTCTGGCACTGTTTATGTAATCTTGTATGGAATTGTATTTATTTCTTCTTGACGAGTTCTATGTCATGTATATGACCAAATGAACAATAAAACATTATTATTATTATTATTAAGAAATAACAGAATCACAAGGGTAATGCAAAATGAAAAAATAAACAAGTGCACTTTTCACTGCATATTTAGGTTTTGTTGCACAGCCTACAGATGGAATCTGAATTCTACAGCTCAAAATGTAGGAATATATTGGTGTTAATGTTTCTCTGCAGTTTTTTAAAGATAAGGATTGAGATAATTTTAAAGCTCAATTAACCACACAGCTTCATAACATCATGCCATGATTCTTACCAATAATATAAGCCTCATTTTTATATTTATTGTCACTTAAAAAGTATGTTTCAGATTCCAATTGATTTTAATAAAACTTATAATGGTTCAACTTTGTAATATTTAACTTTAAAAATGTTTTACCATAAATCTTGAACAATTGAAAACTGAAATTAAAATGTTATACATTTAAATTTAACACTGATAAATAATGTAAACTATCAATAGTATCTCTGAAATTGACATACCTCCCTTGATACGCTGCAGTGTCTTCGTGTAGGCAGCAAGTGAAAAGCTAAAGACAGTAAGAGGCAATAGACGGTTTGGGTAATAGTTCTTAGTCCACTCTGGAAGGGTCAGGTTGAAAAGTTCCTGGAAGTTAAAAATATTCATCATTTTTAAAGCACAGAAAAGAAATAAACATATTTATTGTCTTTTTCCAAAATTTAGCAGTAAATGGTACACAAAAGATTTATTATTTTTTATCTATAAATCATGACCAATGATAATGACCCATTGAAATTAAAAGTGTAAACGACAAGAAAAAATAAAATTTATAATGTAATCTCTGGAATTTTAATTATGCTACCAACGTAACTACCATCACAAGAAATTATAAATTCTATGATAACATTAAGGTAACATATGATACTGACATTCCATAATACATATTTTGTATATTCAAAAAATAATTGTAAAAAGAAAATTTATTTATTTTTAATCATCATTTACTGTTGGTTTAAATCTTGTACTGTTATTTTCACAGTCATGTCGTAATTATTTAGCATTAGTTTAGAAAATAACAATTTCTTACCTCAGCTAGAAGTGTGTTGTAAAGAGATTGCACGTCTTCAGAAGTAGTAATTGGCATTCCAGTGATCTCAGTTAACTCCTTGAAAAGGTCTTTATTCTCTTCCAATATTTTTTTTACATTTTCGTCTTCCTTCTCCACCCTCTCCAACTCATAGTGATAGCGAGGGCAGGAAACTCGGACCAAGAGCAACTAAATGATATGTAATTGAGTCTCCTATTAATGTTTAATTGCAACAGTAGTAATGACTGCATCAAATTTAATCAGTAGAGGACTTACAAATCATGTGTGCTTAAGCATTTAAAGAATTACACTCTCCTTCTTTTTTCAGGTAAAACAAAACACGTTTTTTTATTCAAAATTATAATTCATTTTTATTCTAATGTTTCCAAATAAACATCACATTAGCAGTTTTTACTATATTAGAATAATAAAATAAAAAATAAGTGCCCCTAATCTTTTCACCCTTAGGCACTGTCTTAAGGTAAATCTGCTATTGAATACAATGTTTCATTGAGCATTTAATATTATGAGATAATAGAGATAAGATAAAAGAACTTTAAAGAAATTTCAAGTCCATATGCTTCTACATGGTTAATACTTGTATTTAATGTCTTTGGTTGTTATTGAACAGATGAGAACCATCTATGACCAAGAATGAATCTTAAGGCCTACAGAGTTGGCAAAGTTAGGATAATAATGTCAGGCTTAAATTCATTTTTATCTTGAGTGAAAAGTGAATGAATGTGTTAGCTTTTTCGTAATGAATACCTAGACAACAGTTGTAAATTAGTTGAGAAAAGATCATCTCAAATATTAGTCACAAACAGTGACACAATTTATAATAGATTATGATAATATAAAAAATAAAGAAAAGCTTTTTTGTTAGGATCCACTTGATTGTTATCTGTAATAATAATAATATGTTACAAATCTATAATAATAATGTAAGATAACGGCTTAAAATTAATGTACCGAGCCATACAAATTCTATAAAAAATCCTGTAATATATTTTTCCAGCTTATGTTTATGTATTACATAATTATTTCCATTTTGATGAATAGTCATTTATGACATAATAGAAAGTTTTAAGTTGATTACAAATTTTTACCATTACTGAACTGAATTGTGATTTCCACACAAATGTCCTTCGCCATAATTAGGATACACCTGATGTCTTACATTTCCTTATGTTAGTCATTGTTTGTTCACTTTCTTTTTTATAGATGAAAAATATTAATTCCCATCTCCATCTAATGACTTACTCTGGATTTGTCATAAGAATTGAGTACATTTGTCGATTGCAGTGTCCAGGAAAGATGGACGTTCCGAAATTTATCCTGTTACTATTGAGCCCCAGAGTTCCTTTTTTCCTCCAAAAACAATGTGGATCTAAATATAAGTCAATATTTCTTTCTTTGCCGCGTATGTCGTTTTCGGTGGAATACTCCCTCAATTTGGCCATTCCTTTGGCGAAGATGAAAACATACCTCAGCCGCCAACCTTCTTTACTCACCGAGTCTTGCTTGAGAGGCTGAGATCTGATGGGAACGGGTTGCCAGTTCAAATTATCGTTCCATTTCTGCGCGCCCTGCGGTGGCCAAATGCCGGCGCACTCGAGCTGCGCGCTCATCATGGTGCGGTCCACGTCGGTGCTCATGGCGGAGAAGACGGCGGTGGTGAGTTTCGGACCGAGGAGGGCATTGTAGCGCCTGCGAAGAAACTGCCCCTGTTCGTACTGCTGCCTCTTTCCCTCCTGAGTGTAAATAAGATAGGGATGAGGTTTTTTACATCGATTACGAGTTTTCTACGTCGTAGGTTAACGAAAGGTGGAGGAAAAGACAAGTTACCTATTTAATAATCACAAAAGATTCGATTCACTTTACCTGCTGCCGCAAACAAAGGCGGTGACGGAGTCTTCCGTTTTACGGATTTCCACTGCAGCTAAATCCCAATTTGATGCCTCCCTCCCCCCTCTGCTCCAAAGGGTGCGGCTAACACAGGCGGCAGAATAATCACGAGTGGCTGATTGTTTGCAACGCTCATTATACTGTACAGTACATTCTTCTGTTTATAAACCTAATATAATTTTTCAGTATTACTACTTGGGTCTAATTGTAAGTTTAGGAAATTTGTATTTCGTAGCAATTAAAACTGCCTTACATTACTTTTACAAATGAGGCATATTTAAAACATCCTCTTCGTCGTTGAGTTACCTTGATTCAAATATGGGCAGGCGCAAAGAGTGAAACCGAAAAGGGGAAGGCATAT
Source organism: Uropetala carovei (assembly GCA_036926305.1). Taxonomy (NCBI): domain Eukaryota; kingdom Metazoa; phylum Arthropoda; class Insecta; order Odonata; family Petaluridae; genus Uropetala; species Uropetala carovei. The sequence continues at coordinate 1,296,874 of JAXCHB010000127.1, forward strand.
TCGCATAGAGCGGGGATTTCATAATAATAGATAATAGAGTGACAATGAGATATGAAACAATGCATTAATATATAATAATTGAAGATTTTACGATAATTTTTTTTAAATTAACCCTCCAACGACATTTCATTTACAGTTACAAGAAGGGACACTGGGGTCTGTGGGACCCCAAGTGCATAAAATGTCATAATAAATATTTACTGTCAATAAATTAACTTTTTATGCACTTTTACTTAATTTCCTTTCATATTTATTTTAATTTATTTTATTTTTTGTATAAATATATAAGCGTAAACTGTTTTTTAAATTTTTATAAATGTTTTTTATGTCACAACAGTGCTATTTAGGTTTTAAAAAATTCACATTTTTTAAAATTATTTTTTTATAAAAATATTCAAATTTGTATACAGACACACTTAAACATGATAGATGACTGACAAAAAATTTGGTAATCATAGTAATAGTAAAACATCTCTAATTTTTATTTCCAAATCACCCAATTTGTATTTACAAAACATCGCCCTGTGCTCATAGTACTTCGCTTGTAAGCAGCTGCTGCGCAACAGTTTGGTCTTCTTATCTTTCCCCTTGAGCAAAATGTACATCGAGCCTTCCTATCGATACGTCCATTCCTTCGGAGTTGAAATTCAATTTTTTAAATTTCCTGAATTGCAGTTCGAATACCTCTTCTTTGGTTTAAAAAACTATGAATCACGAGCCCTATCGTTAATCAATGATGATGAAAGGAGAAACCTCTTCTAAGGGTATTTCAAAATTAATTTTTAATTATCTTCTAAGGGCAGTACTGCTTTGGAGTCGTATTTTTTAAAATGGCTCTATCAAACATGACGATAATATCCGATGGTTCTTGCGTTTCTACTTCATCCAAATCATCATCAGAATCGTCTTACCTCCTCAAAACGTTTCCTCTGGGTCATCATCCAAATTTAATAGCGCTCTTTCAATCCATTCTTAAGTACTTCGTCGCAATGACGCATTTGCGTGATAATTACCTAATAGAAACGAAAACCAAACTAAATACAAGAAACAAAGACACAATTATATACATACTAGCAGAATTTCCCGTTGAATTTCAACGGATTTAGTGAAGCTACTACAGCACAATATACAAAATCTTTAAAATATATAGTAGATATTTTTAAAATTATAATTAGCTTTTCTTAACAATTAATCATATTTTCTTGTAACAATCCGTTTACGAGCCTATTGCATTCAAATATTACGATAATTTTATTTCCTATCATATTACTTTCGCCAAATTCAGTTTCATTTCTTGTGTAATTATGCCTCGCAGAAATATTTACTTTTATGTCTTGTAAGCAAGAAACCCGTGAAAAGCAACATACAGTTGTCCATGATTGAACGCTGATCCGGTAAATGTACACCAGATACGTGAGCTTATTTACGTTAATAAACATTATAATGTAGAATATAATGATTTTACTTACAAAAAAAGTAAGATTCCAGTATTCGATAGACGAAAGAAGGTTCAATTACTTTCATCAATAAACGCTTCCTGAATAACAATCAGTATCTATTTACGTTGCTATCCATAAACATCGAGCGTTTCGTTGCTTAAACAAAAGTCCGAATCGAATAACGCTAAACTTTCGTCTATTTGTAAGCTTCATTGAAGCTAATTGAATCGGAGACAACAATGAAAAACTCCTTGGCAATACCCGGAAAGAGTAGGAAAAATCCACAAAATTTCGAATCAAATAGCGTATTTCTGAAAATTTCGACCGTGTAACATGTAAACTTCGCAGGAATAAGTTAGTATAGAGTTTTATTCGTCGAATAAAGCAAAAACGAAAAAAAATCGGTCCATATTTACGTATTTTAATGCTTGAAGGAAGAATACCTTGCAAGTCAAGAAATGGATTCATACGTGTTATCTTATAGAAAAATGTTAATCCCCTATATTGGCAGCACTGATTAATCCCGGTTGACCAAACCTTGACCATTCACTAAGTTAGGATGTAAGGAAGAATCGTATCAAATTTGGTTATTCTAGCTTTTACCGTTTAGGAGTTCCATCAACAAACCAAAAAATATACAAACACACAAACCAACAAACACACGCTTCAAAATATATTTTAGTAGATTATAAACATCATGCCTAGAATGATTAGATTCAGACTCTTTCGGTTGTTTCTTTAGGAAATTACGTTCCGCAAAGAAATTGGGTGGGCTTGACTACGGTAATTCCCCGCTACACGCTGTTTCGCGTGTACGTCGTTTGTTAATTGCCAAAAACAAAAAATTTCAGGAAGTCCAATTGCGGCACATCAATTATTACTATAATAAAAAAACCCTCTGTTTGTCTTTTTGATTTCATGTTTATTATTATTTATATACATTAATTTAATTTCGTGCTAAATTTCATTTTGAGACCCCGTCTGGGCCCGCTCTCTACCGAATGACCAATTATGTGTGCATATCACCGTTACGCAGTAGTTTCAACTTCACTTACTAAAGTTAGCTACAGAAATTTCATTCATTGCTTATGCATTTTCGCTGGTTTATCTTCATTTTGAGCAAAAGCTACTTTCCAGAGTTTTTTATGAAATTATTACAATTTCATAACTGCGAATTATTTTTGTGTCTGCTTACAATCAGACAAATCTCCGATATGGTGATTTTGCAGTAGAAAAAGTGTGTATAAGCCTAATAACGGTGATTAACGATTGGAGTGTTGGGAACTAGGAAGGAAGAATTTCAGGGGAATAACTTTCTTATGTACTGCATTGATACGTGCTATTTTGGATGCAAATGTGCCGCACAGTAACCGCCAGAAATTTAACCCCTACTTTTATCATCGTTCTTATGGGAAAATAGGCTTCGTTATACGTTGTTTCGTTATAAGTTATCAGGAACGCATCTCCGACGTATAACGGGGGTGGGGAAGGGGGGGGGGTTTACCCCACTAATGACCTTGGCTGGAAATTCAAGTTTTCCGGTCCAACTCCTAAATTACTATTTATTTAAATACAACACATAAATATCAAATATTTAATTTACATATAATGTGGTGTCCAAGGGCAAAGTTTGATGGAAATTGATATTTCCTGGACAATTTTGAATATTTGCGAATTTTATAGGCTCGGATTTATATTTTTGACTCTTCTATCCCATTCCTACTCAACAATTCGTTCCGATTGAAAGTTCGATTGCTATATAACACGTTTTATCATTTAAATGCCGTTTTATCCGTTTTCTCAGAGGCGCTACGTTATCAACCATGCATTTAAGACATAGAGGGGAAAACATTTGAAAATCTATTTATAAATACGTAATAAAGGCGCAAGTGACGGAAAGTCTCGAAATATTATTTTAATCCGAGTTTTCTTTTACACGTAATTAAAAATTCCCATGTTATAGACAGGAGATTGTCATAGATTCCGAAGATTCTCAATGTTGTTTGGCCGGACATGAATAAAAAGAAACTTAACCAAACTATCTCATTAGGTTATCGCTGTACCAAGTGATAGAATACGTACTAACAACGGACGTTCTAAGACATTACCATCGCCGGCCAATGCAAACGATACTGGGAATTGGTCGAGGCTTTTAATAGCATTCCTCATTCTGCAACGCCAGCAACTAACTCTTGGCGTAAAATGAGAGTTGGCGCGCCAATTTCTCTTCGGCCACGGTGATATATCAATGGACAAAAAATTTAAGATGAAAAAACACCTTCAAAGATATCCCTACGAAATATTCCCTCGAGTCATCTCAGGCAAAGGCTTTGCGTCTCATCATCTTAACGCAAGCAATATAACACCACTAAACACTAAACTCTAAACTGCGGTTACTCATTGAAATTGAAATTAACTCAAAACACGTGTTTACCACACGTGTTTATCAACTTTCTCAGGTGGGGAATTCCACACGACAGACGCCTTTGACGCACGGTTAATGCGTACGATGTCATGAAGGTCAGTAACAATAATGAGTGATAAAAAATGAGGATAAAAATTGTATTCGCGTCGTCCAGATGTCCAGCATTTTCATTCGGACGCAAGGACAATAAAAAATGAGTAAAAAGGGTACGATATGCAATAAGGGTTTGTCCCGTTGAATTCAACCGCCGCCCTTATCAGGATTTCCTATTGAGATTTGAAAAAGAAAGAAAGTTGGCCGTCGGTCGGAATACTACACAATGTCTTACTCACATTGGTCAGCTGTCCCCATCCTACTGGATCAAAGGTGAAGTTGAAGTATGGGTCGTTAGGGTAAGTGTCTGCAGGAGTCCTCTGGCCATGGCGGAATATCTGGAAAGAAGAAAGACATTTTATCACATGCTCTCCTAAATTAAAATTTATAAGTCGCAATAACTGAAATGCAATAATGAAAAGAATTTTTGTTATTTTAACGTCCAAGTGGAACACGATGCGATTATAATGGACAAATCGAGTCTGTAATACATTCTGGATTCAAATTCAGTGTTTATCTTAAATTTGATCGTCAACGAACCTATTCGATCTAAGTTTAGTTTATTCTGAATTTCGGCATTCTGAGATTTTCCTGCCACCACTTTGTAATGTGCGGGGGATTTAGCAAGTATAGGACCCTAAGCGCAAAAGATTCGGGGCCCCAAGCTTAACCAAACAGATTATAAATGTAGGTGCATACATGTAAAGTAATAACTAATTACACATTGTTACAAGCATTAGTTAGAAATAAACATTATAAGGCTATTTTATGAGCAAAAAGAAGTGCTTCGACAAAAGTTTAAGAGATATTCGTTCCAAAATCAAAGCGATAACGGGCGCTATACGATTTTAAAAGTGTGCTACAGCTTGCCACACACTGCTTCGATAGCTGTGTGTCTTGGTGAGACAGAGGGAAAGCAATACTTAAAAAAAGTATATATATAAAACTATTTTTTAAATTTAAAAACCTCTTAGGAATTGTATAGAGTAAAGATGAAACACCAATCCAACGGTTTGATTCAATGATTTTATTTTCAATTACAAATTGTACGCTCTTTTCTTAGACTCCAAGCATTTGCATAAATTCTTCAGGAATGGGAATCATAGTAGTTTCTATTAGATTATTCGGAAATTTTCTCCTTTCTACGATCAGTATATCTCAATTACAATAAAATAAATGTTTTCGCAAACGTTATTGCATGGAAACTAAAGAAACGTTTAAAATGTTAAAGGCTGCTTTATCCAGCTAATCAATAGACATCCGCAACCACGCTTACGGGAATAATGTTAAGGACAACGGCATCTTCGAATGGCGTTCTTTCTGCAAAAAAACGGTGCCTCAAATGAATTATCATGTTAAATTGTCGTTAAATTGTGAAGATCTAGCAGAATATACAAGCTCTTGGCCTAATAATGCGTTTCCAAAGCGCTCATGCGTTAAATTAATTGCTAACTCGTGGCTATTACAGTTGCTCACAATGGATTATCTATAATCATTAACACAAACAATCACAGATATAAATAGCTACTAAATGGATAAAGTGGCCGAGTAAACCAGGCAGTCGTCATCGGTAGAAATCCCTCCATTGTGGATTCATGTTGTGCAAGAGTCTTACGTTTAATATAGGAGTTAAATCGAGAAAAATAATCGGTGACATCCTTTTCTTTCTCGTAGAGATGGATAAATCCACTCAGTTTTGTTTAAACAAAATTCAGACGTATTCAAGAAATTGTAATCATGCTTGATTCAAATTCTCCGATTTATACATGTGTTGACTGCGTAATAGTTAAATATTCATTTCAGTACAATTAAAAGTATACTATTTTTATAAATGACAAACTTAATGCATTTTTATAAACCGACGCGAGTCAAATTCCTTAAAGTGCCAATTGAATAAGATATTTTGGGAAGGGCAACTTTAGCGGTGAAACGAATCCAATAAATTACGTAAAAGTTAAAAACTAAAATAGAAAGCATGCTCATTAACTGTTAGACTATTTATTTTGCTGTGGATAGTATCCAATTGTCCATTTTATAAACGAATAGCATTTATATTAGGAAAAGCCGAGTTTCTTTAGAATCCTTCAACAATTAGGTCGACCCCAACGTTTTTCTGTTTGCCGCATCCTGTTTTGTCCGTCCACTCTGTCACTCATTTCGCAAGCCTCCTAAGCTATTACACTGAAGTACGAATACACATCCTCTTTTTTTGGAATCATTCTGTTTGACTTATCATATACTAGTTGGATAATGTCTTTCATCAAATCTGCTTAAAAATAATTAAACAGATAAATTTCGCAAACACGTTCAGCAAATTTTAAATTTTATGAAAATTTTTATATAAAACAAACCAAAGGTATATAAGAGTTCACCTTGAAAATTTTCCCCTCAGCCCGTTTCAACATATAGTATACACTCGCGGTTTATCTGATTGTGAGAAGCGATAGAGAGAAATTATATGTCGTCGTATTGAACTGCCGCAGCATCCTTAGGAAAATTGCCGACTTTGAGCATATTATTCGCAGCCTAGAAGGCGATGTCGTGATCGGTACAGAGAGTTGGCTCACTGACGACATTGCAAGTCAGGAGGTATTCCCTCAATGACTATCGAATTTTTAGAAAAGATCGCAGCATCCGGACGGGAGGTGGAGTATTTGTAGCAGTCAGCAAGGCATACGAAAGTTTTCCACTACCGACTAATGACGTCGAAATAGAAAGTGTTTGGTGTGGAGTTAGAGGAAGCGATTATACAATAGCAAATATATGCGCATTTTATAGGCCTCCCAATGCAAGTTTAGAAATTATTCATAATCTCGAGAAACAAGTAACAACGCTAATGTCGAAAGATAAAGAGAGGGTCATTATAATTGGAGGAGACTTCAACTTACCTTGAATAGACTGGAATCATAATTGTTATGATCCCGGTGGTAGAGAGCGTGAATCATGCGAAGCACTGATAGAAACCTTCGTTAAACACTCGTTGTGTCAGCTAGTAAGGTGCCCCACAAGATAGAACAATATATTAGATTTACTCGTAACGAACTTCCCTGAGCGTATGAACAAGGTTTCCATAGAGGAAGGAATAAGCGATCATAATGCCGTGTACGTAGAATTTAAGCTAAAAGTGGAGAAACAGGTTAAGGCTAGAAGACGCGTATATATGTACGTACGCCAAGGGCGATTTCTCGAAATTTAGGTCATTTTTACAGACACAATTCCCTAATTTCTGCGAAGCATCAATCGACGATAGTACAGAGGAATCATGGTGCATGTTCAGGGATATGATGCGAGAGTGTACGGATAAATTCATTCCACATAAACTTAAACGTGATGGTTCGGAACCAAGATAGTACAACCAGGAAGTTAGATGCGCTCTTAGACGACAAAGAAAACTTCACTCTCGCTTAAATATTAATTCTTCAAAAGAAACAGAGGTCAATAATACGGCATCAATATAGAGAGGCGCGGTCAAGAGCTAGAATAACAATGCGAGAAGCATTTAATGATTTAAAAAAGAAAGTTTTGCATAATAATTTGAAAGAAAATCCGAAAGCATTTTGGTCGTACGTTAGGGAGGTTCATGGTAGAGGCACCACCAATAGCGTCACTGAGAACGGAGGCTGATGATGTAGTACACGATATCGCGGAAAAAGCGAATTTGTTAAATGAACATTTACAGAAAGCGTTTACTTCGGAGAGCAACGAATTTGAGGAACCAACGTTGAAAGATGAGGGAAATTCGATGGAAAATTTGATATTCTCTAAAACAGGTATCGCGCACCAACTAGAGTCGATTAAGGAAAATAAGTCTCCCGGACCGGAGGGCATACCCGCGCGTGTAATCGCACCTTACTTGAAAATAATATTCGAAAAATCCGTTGCACATGGTACCGTTCCGAAAGACTGGAAACTAGCATACGTAACGCCCATCCACAAAGGCGGAGATAAAGAGAACCCCGAAAATTATAGACCGATTTCCTTGACGTCATTATCGTGTAAGATTCTAGAACATATAATCGTTAGCTCTGTTCTGCGTTATTTAGATGGTAGTTCTTCGCTAAGCAAAAAAGGTAGGTCATGCGAAACGCAGCTCGCCCTGTTCGTAAACGATCTGTTGCAATGCGGAGAGAAAAACACTCAGGTTGATGCCATTTTCATTGATTTTAAAAATGCATTTGATAAAGTACCCCATAACAAATTAATAGGAAAACTAGGAAAGTACGGCATAAACCTAAATATCGTGAGTTGGGTAAAAGACTTCCTCTTCAACAGAAAACAGATAGTAGTTATTGATGGGAAATCTTCATACCCGGTAAAAGTCGCATCAGGTGTCCTGCAGGGAAGTGTCATAGGTCCACTACTATTCCTGATATATTTATATATATATATATACATATATACACGATATCTGCTCGGTAGTTCGCTGCAAAATAAGACTTTTCGCAGATGACACCGTTTTATATAAGGAGATAACGAGTCAGGATGACCAAAAATCGCAACGGGAAGATTTAAACGCCCTTTCAGCATGGTGTCAAGATTGGAAAATCGAAATTAATCACAGCTAATGTTCCCTATTGAGTTTCTGGAAGAGTAAGAACAATGAATTAGACTCGGAGTACAGAATTGATAGATTGGATATCCAATCTGCGGAGTACGTTAAATATTTAGGAGTCACTATTTGTCGTGATCTTTCGTGGAATATGCATATTCGAAGGATCGTAGGCGCAGCCAATAAGAAATTGGGCTTTGTAGGCAGAATAGTAAGAAGTAGCACAGAACAGGTACAAGAAACGTGTCAGATCTCAGGTCTAATACGCTTCCAGCATATGGGATCCGTACGAAAAGGGACAGATACTTGAGTTAGAAAGGATCCAACGCAGAGCAGCCAGATTCGTAAAGCAAAAATATGAGCAAAAATTAAGCGTCACATCTCTCTTGAAGGAGTTGAATTGGATATCGCTAGAGGACCGCAGAATTAGCGCTAGGTTAAGACTTCTGGAGAAATTTAGGTCGGAAGTTCTCTCAGAGGAGGTCTCAGGAATATTAGAGGCACCTATGTACATGGGCAGGCACGATCACGAGAATAAAATAGGAGAGATCGACTGTAGGACCGAGCGATATCAGGGCTCGTTTTTCCCAGGGACCATACAGGATCATAATAGCAGAGTCACCCCACGAGAGACGTTATTATGTAGGTTTTGGTGTGCTGCACCCCCTGCCACCCACCAGTATGGTGATTTGCAGGGTATTATGTAGATGTAGAAATAAAAAATCCAGAATCTATATGATATACTCGTGTATATATATATATATATATATATATATATATATATATATATATATATATATATATACACACACACATATATATACATACACACACACACACGCATGCACGCACGCTGGCACACACACATACATACATACATATATTCACGGTAGTTTACTCTGGAGGAAATAGTGAGGCAAGGGGAGTAGCTCTGGCACTTAGGAAAGATATGATGAAGAGCGTGACAAAAATAACAGCAACGAACGATGGCAATAAAGCTAAAAGCACTCCCAGTGGACATGTTGATAATCCAGGTATATATGCCAACGTCCACTAAGGAAGAAGAAGAAATTGAGGAGATGTATGAACAAATTAACGAGATTTACGAAGAAGACGGAAGAGGAAAGATAATTTGCATAATAATGGGAAATTGGAACTTAGTTGGTGAAGGTCAAGAAGAAAATGTTGTCGGTCAATACGGACTTGGGAAAAGAAACCGAGGAGGAGAAAAACTGGTAGAATTCTGTGTTAATAACGACCTAGTAGTGACTAATACATGGTTCAGAAAACATAAACGAAGGCTGTACACATGGAAAAGCCCAGGAGATAGAATGAGATGCCAAATCGATTACATCCTAGTAAAACAAAGATTCAGGAACAGCATAAAAAATGCTAAGACGTTACCAGGAGCAGACATTGATTCAGATCACATCCTTCTAATAGTCGATGTAACTACAAAGCTGAAACAAATAAGGAAAACGAGAAGAGATAGACAGACTTGGGACCTAGAAAAACTGAAAGAAAAGAAAGATGCCTTCAGCACGAAGTTGGAAGATCGCCTTAGAAATTTGGAAAACAAACCGAAGACCGTGGATACAGAATGGGAGGAAGTGAAAGCCAGCATCAAAGATACCTTAAATAAAGAGATTGGGAAACAAGAGAAGAAAATCAGAAAACCATGGATCACTAAGGAAATGCTGGAGAAAATGGATGAGAGAAGAAAATGGAAAAATGTTAACGACGAAGAAGGTAGAACCAATTATAGATGCATAAACAATGAGTTGAGAAGGGTAACAGATAAAGCTAGGGAAATATGGATAAAAGAAAAATGTGAGGAAATACAACAGATGGAGAAGTTAGGATGGTACGATATGATGTACGCTAGGGCACTGGAATTTTATAATATAATAGCTTAGGTCTGTTGGTTGGTTGGTCACGCTATTCCATAGGCCGAGCCTCTGGTAGCGAATTGTGGTATTAACTCGAGAAACAATTGAGATAGGATCTCGAAATTTGGCAGGAATTCTCGATTAACATATTTTAAGGTAATGACGAAAATAAATCTTGAAAATAGTCCTCGGTTCAACTCCAAGGAAGACATTTCCATTTTCCGTAAGGTAACATGTAAAATCATTCAAAGCACGTTTATACCCATAAGAATTCAAATAACAATATGATGTCGAGGGCTAACAATGGAATTGGTAGGCAAGGCAACATCCCCTTAAAATGGCTACATTTCCTCAAACTGTGTGAATTTAACGTTTAAATTGAGCAGTTTCCAACTGTAGGCGGAAAAACTTGAACAGAATAAGAAACTTTATAATGTTTTTTTTCAAAATGGTTCATATCCGAAGATTTTAGGTTCATTCTTTCTAATTTTAATCTAAAAAAGAATGAAAAGCCGATTTTTACGTGTTACCTTATGGAAAAGTAAATGTCTTCCTTGGAGTCGAACCCAGCACTTTTTTGAGATTATTTTCATCATCACCTTAAAATATGTTGAATCAAGAATTCCTGCCAAATGGAGTTTCTATCTTGAGTAATTTTCATTTTTAGCGAGCGTTGATGTGTGACAAATAAATCTAATAATATAAAAGACAGTGTCACAATCAGTGGCGTAGCAAGGTGAAGCCGGGCCCTGGTTCTAGGATTTTTTACTGCCCCCCCTCTCCTCCAATATATGTTTTTTGGTTATTTTATTTTTTACGGGAAAAATTTTAATGACATAAGTTTATTAATAATTTGATTTTTATAAATAAAAATATATTGCAAACATTTAATAATCTTATCATTTAATTGGCCATCATTACATTTGGATTTTTTGCATTGCTGGCATACAACTCTTTCTTTTTCTTTCGCTTAGCTGCCCCAATTTTATGTTTGTACATTTGAAGGGTGCCTATGTTTATTCAGGTTTTAAATTACAAATTCGAAGAAATAAATAAATTTTCAAAAAACGTTAAATTGTTGTTGCACTTCAGTTGACATCACAGAAGCAGATTATTGATTCTCCCGAGGCCAATCTATAATTAGAATATGAAAAACATTAATTTTAAGCGAATAAATGCTTCTTTTAATCAATCAATAAAAAACAAGTTGCCATGTAGGTTATTATTATAAAATATTGTCGATTTATTGATCGCGGAATACACGCGAGATTCCTTTTTTCTATAATTAGATAATACTTTTATAAAACATATGCCCTACCTTTTGAATTCAGTGCGCTGCGCTGTCCTAATCTTAAGCGCAGACCAAAATTAAAGGGAGTTCTAGATCACATGAAATGAGCACTTTGATAAGTAAGTTTTTTATATTAGTACTTGCTATTCACTTTCACCGTACCCTTTGAAACAAACTTCACTATTGACTACTTTTAGATGCACAAAAATTGAGAAGTGCGTTCAATGCACAAGGGCGAAAAGATTTTCAACACATTAGAGCAGGAGCAGATTTTAAACTGTGATGTGCGATGCTATGTGAACCCAGTGAGAAAAAAATATTTAAAAATACTTCATTATATACACAGACATCTCGGAGCCAGATAGCCAATAAAGAAGATACGAATTCGTTAAGGATATGTGAGAAATGCAGCACGTGAGCTCAAGATCTGAAAGAAATATTAAACTGACACAAAGTCGAGGGTACATACTCGTACATACATACCAATCACGCTGTTCCCTTACGGGGTAAGCAAACTAAATGCCTCTACCATTCACAATATTTCTTCACACCTTTCTATCCTTACATACTTCTTTCGCTTCAAACACATCCATGCATCGTTTCATACATCGTCTTCCATTCCTTAAACTTCTGATCTCTCTTTTCTTGAGAGTCTCCTCCACCACATTCAGCCAGCTATTTCTTTGTCTTCCTCTCCCTTTTGATCCGCATACTCTACCATCATGTATCAATTTAGTCACCCGGTTCTCATCCATTCTGTCCACATGTCCAACCCATCGCAGCACACCCCTTTCATACTGACCTCGTAAAGTTTCTTTCATTCCACATTCATTCATCACCCAAGTATTCCTGACTCTATCTCTCCTGGTTTTCTCACACATGCTCCTCATATAACCCATTCCAACTGCATTCACCTTACTCGTGTGTTTCTCCTGACACACCCACGTTTCGCTACCATACAAAAAGGTGGGTACAAGCACACTTCTATACACAGCCATTTTTGCTTCCTTAGACACTTCTTCACGGACCACAAGCTACCCACCACTTTTCCACCTGCATTCACACGCCTTTCTATCTCTCCATCTATTCTTCCATTCTTAGAAAACATTCTTCCCAAGTACACAAACTCATCCACCCGTTCAACAATTTCACCATTTATGCGCAGCCCACAGTCATTCAATTCATTCATTCTATCAAACACAACAACCATTGTTTTTGACACATTGATCTTCAGATCCATTTTCTCTGTAACTTCAGCCATACCATCTAACAGTCTTTGCAACTCATTCGACATTTCAGATATCAACACAGCATCATCAGCATACAACAGCACCCGCACATTCACTTCCCCAATCCTCAGACCATTCGCATTTGCACAGGCTTCCCTCACACATCTATATCTATCTATCTATATATATCTATAAAATAAAGTGTTTGTATGTAATTTTATAGCACAGTAACTACAGCACGTAGAAACAATAGAAAGGTATCATTTTAACTGGAATAACGAGTAAGGGTGTGTAGTAAGGTTTTTATATCGATTTGATTGACCTGTCTAATTTTTAAAAATATTTTCTTTTTTCATTTGAATAACATAGGGATGAGTGCAGCTTATTTTTCATTTGAATTTTACAATTATTTAGAAATATGGTACGAACTTGAGACGTGAATGGTTCTATGAAGAAAAGAACAAAGTTTATTTTTATTGAAGACAGAATCCGAATCCTGATCGAATTAGCATAAAAATGCATTTAGAATCAATAATATACATGATTTTATCAGTTTTATGACAATACCCATTATAAGCTACCATGGCAACTCCCATTGTCGCCGAAATTGGAAGTCCAATGCATTTATATTGGAAAATTTTTAACATAATATCGTTTTTCAATTTCTGTGTGCGAGTTTGCTTTGTTTACATGAAAACCTAATATTTGTTGATTATAATTGAAATATTACTAATAAATAGTTTTTAATGATATTTTCATATGTCGTAGAGTTCTCCCAAATCTCCAAAGCAAGATGTTTTTAAAACTACGTAAATAACTTAAATAATTAGATGTAAATTTTCCACAAATTGTGATTGGATAAATTGTTTCATTGTTTCCAAAGTATTGTTGATGTAAACAATTTTCTTCTTGATTACTTGTTGGAGAGCAAAAATCTGATCAGAACACCCTCTACCTGGCATGAAACCACACTGTACTCCCTAAATTTTACTCATAGTAGCCATTCTAACCTTTTCAATAAGTACTTTACCAAACACTTTCCCAGGTATACTCAATAAACTAATAGCTCTGTAATTCTTACATTCTACTTTACTACCCTTCCCTTTGTACAAAAGAACAATGATGGCATTCTTCTAATCATCTGGTACAACTGAAATGTTAACACACAAATTAAATAAATCGCTCATCCAACTCATAAGTAAGCTACATCCATATTTCAGCATTTCACCCGTAATTCCATCTACGCCTGCAGCCTTCCCATTCCTCAACATTTTCACACATGCCTTAATCTCACGTTCGTCAACTCTGCCTTTACTGGACACATTCATACAGTCAGTATCACTTTGGATGCCAGGCTCTTCAGAACTACCTCCATACAAGTCTTCAAAATACCCCTTCCAATGCTCTGTCACTTCACGTTCATTCCACACTGTTTCTCCATCCTTATTTACAATCCCATTCATTTCATTGTTGGCTGCCCTGTCTCGCCCTTTTTATCCACTTCCAGAATAACTTCTTATTCCCTTCAAAATCATTCTGCATCTTTACAGCCTCATTCAAACGTACTCGTTCTTTGCTTTCCTTAACTGCATTCTTAGCAGCCTTATTTTTCTTCCTGTAATCATCATGCAGAATCCTTCTTTCATTATCATTCCTTGCAGCAATCATCCTCTTATATGCCTCCTTCTTCTCATTAACTGCTTCACTCACTGTTTCATTCCATCAAGCATCCTTTTTCATACAGCCCACTAAAGTCATTCCACACACCTCTGAAGCACACTGTGTAACATTCTCTTTCAGTCTATTCCAAGCATCTTCCACATTTCCTTTCCTTATGTCCTCTTCCCATTCAGTCTGCTGGGCAGTTAATTTACATTCCAACACATTCATATACTTGATCTTTACCTCACACTCTTGCAATCTCTCTACTTTCACTCTAGTCTGTTTCACACCCTTACTCTTCTTCCAGGTCCACTTCCTTCCAAGATCCACTCTAGAGACAACCAAAAAATGGTCTGTCCCACATTCAGCTCCTCTCATCACCCTTGTATCCTTCACCAGATCTCTCAGTCTTTCATCATACAGAACTAAATCAATCATACTTTTTGAGTCACCCCTCTGCCATGTATACATGTGGATGTTCTTATGCTTATACCATGTATTTGAAACAAACAAACTCTTTTCCATGCAAATTCCAATCAAACTCTCACCATTATCATTTACTCTGGGGTCACCGAAGGAACCCACCACTTTCTCAGTGCCCTCCCATCTGACACCTACCCACCCATTCATATCACCGAGTACAATTATTCTCTCACCTGCATCACAATTATTCAACACGTCTCTCAATTTCTCCCACAACTCATCTCTGTTTCACTCTCACTATCCACAGGAGCATAACATGCGACCAACAGAATTCTACGAATTCCTACTTTCATACGAACCCACAACAATCTGGATGACACAAATTCATACTTTCTCACATACATTTTAGCTCTTTCATTCAGAATCAAACCAACTCCTTGACTCCCATATGTACACTCATTTCGAAAAGTCAAGCGACACGGCTCGGTCACGCCACACATAGTCCGGAGCTGAAAGTTCCGAGTATGTTGGTACCCATTGCTTGAGAGGTAGCAGGAGAGGGGAATGATGAGGAGGGGAGGAAAGAGTTAGGAGGTGGGTTTCGAAGACTGGGTTGGCGTGCTGGAAGAAACGAACGGAATCAGATCCTATGAGACAAAACCCATTCAACAGTGCGAGGGCATCCAATCCAACTCGGAAAAAAGGCCCCTCTCAGAGGTTTCCTTCGCATGCCAAGGGTAACAAGAAAACCTCAGAGAGTAGGAAGCGTGTAAACGGTTCGAAGTCCACAGTGATGTCTTACAATGGGATAGGGAAACATAAATGAATATGCCGCGGCTAGAAAGCACTTTCGGTAAAGATGCAATATTTTCACTTTTGTAGGCATTATTAATGCGAAAGGCTAGGCTGCACTTCGGAACACGTAAAAATCATCAATGGGTCATGGGCAAAAATTATATAATACTCCATAAATTAGGATAACAAAAACGAAAGTTGTTGATTTAGTGGAGATCCTGAATGAGCATCTTCTGCCTTATGTCAGACAGATAGTGCCAGACGGCGAAGACGTGGTAGTAATACAAGATAATTAATTCATCGTTAGATACGGCTGGTGTAACTCGACAATTTTTTTGACCAGAACTGGAATATCAATGTTCTGCCCTGGCCAACTCGCTCGCCGGATCTGAATCCCATTGAGAACTTATGGGGTATAGTGGTGAATGAGTGGACGAGAGGAAAGTTGAGGACGGCAGCCGCTCTTGAAGAGAATGTTATAGAACTCTGGGGCTCAATCGGACGACGGCCACAAATATGTGAAAATTTAGTACGGTTCATTAACCGTCGAATGCAAGGAGTGATCGACTCAAGCTGAGACATCACTAAATACTAAAATAAAACACTAAATAATCTTTCATTGTTTTCATTGCCCATTAAATAAAGTCAATATAAAATGTATCCACTATCTGTGAGAAAAGTGCTACATGTGATAAATTGCCATTATTAGAGTTTTGGTAAAACTGATTGGATAAAGGATGTAAATATTTCCTAATGTTCTCCCGAAAAAGCAATTTTCGTGCTGACAATTTGTTGACGCTTGAGTGATACAGTACAGTGGAAGAAAAATTTTATTCCGGCGAGCGAGCTGGCCAGGGCAGAACATTGATATTCCAGTTCCGGTAAAAAAAATTGTCGAGTTACACCGGCCGTATCTAACGATGAATTAATTATCTTGTATTACTACCACGTCTTCGCCGTCTGGCACTATCCGTCTGACATAAGGCAGAAGATGCTCATTCAGGATCTCCACTAAATCAACAGCTCTCATTTTTGTTATCGTAATTTATGGAGTATTATATAATTTTTGCCCTTTACCCATTGATGATTTTTTACGCTTTCGGAAGTGAAGTGCAGCCTAGCCTTTCGCATTAATAATGCCTACAAAAGTGAAAATATTGCATCTTTTCCGAAAGTGCTTTCTAGACGCGGCATATTCTTCATGTTCCCCTCTCTTCGAACCGTTTACACGCCTCCTTCTCTCGGAGGTTTTCTTGTTACCCTTGGCATGCGAAGGCAACCACCGAGAGAGTCCTTTCTTCCGAGTTGGAATGGATGCCCTCGCACTGTTGAATGGGATTTGTCTCGTAGGCTCTCATTCCGATCGTTTCTCCCTGCACCGCCTACCCAGACTTCGAAACCCACCTCCTCATTCTTCCGCCCCTCCCTATCATTCCCCTCTCCTGCTTCCCCTCAAGCAGTGGATACCAACATACTCGCAACTTTCAGCTCCGGACTGTGTGTGGCGTGACCGAGCCGTATCGCTTGACTTTTCGAAATGACTGTACATACATCCACACCAGACCAAAGAGCCAAACTACCATCATTTATTACCACAGCATCACTCCCCTTCCTTTTTGTCTTACATACACACAGCACATCCAAGCCTCGTACATTCATTTCATTCACCAACTCATGTTCTTTGCCATACACTCCTTTAACATTCCACGTGCCTAACTTCCACTCGCGTAACTCGTCCAATGATGGGCCAACCAGTTTTGACCTCTGCCGCCCACCATGGCTTTGGTCATCCGAGACTTTTCGTATAGCTTCGTTAGTAATGGTAAATTAGAGTAGACTAGGTTACCAGTCTAAGTCGTACCCGTGCCGACGCAGCATTCTCTGCTAACGGTAAGGCACATTACCGGTCAGTTTTGGTACATTTTGGCCAGACTGCCACAAACGCAACTGAAGCTCAGTATTACCCCAAGAACGCTTACGCTATTCCGTACAAGCTAGGTTCCCTATTAGAGACTACCTACCTTGCAAGCCAGCAATCTGTTGCCCGCATCCTACCACTAGGAGGTACATGCAGTGTACTGACACACTCAGGATACAAAGTAAAATGAGAATATGCGTTAAGGTAAACAAAAGCATCTTAGATGTAGTCGAACTGCCACACACCATTGCGGTGGCTTGCAGGGTGAACTGTAGATATAGATATAACTAATCTGAAATGAAGATTCGTTGAGGAGCAGCGATACTGGAGTAGGAATGTGATTAATGCCTAAAGATAAGCAAGGAAGAAAAACATCTGGCTCCTCTAGAATGGAATGTGAGCCAAATCTTTCGCGCCCCACAGTATGGTAACCATTGTTCTATGGGAAGTAAGGAGAAATGAACCATCTCGTCAATAACGGTTATTTGCACCAACTGCACCCCTCTCTCCCTGGCCCTCTTTTTTATCTAATGTTTTACCCTTCGTGACTTTCATCTTACAAACGAAAGAAGTTTCATGATCTCGGATTCTTTTCACCGTATTTAGCAGCTCTTGTGGTTTAAATGACACAAAGGGTAAAATTTTGTATATGTCGACCATGGGCCTTCGGCCCCCCTCGAGCTCCGGGCCCTGGATCGACCGATCCATAGGATCCATGGTCCCTACGTCACTGGTCACAATGTCACTTTGTCACTTTGACATGTAATGCTTTTTGAAGCTTAATATCTCGCAAACGACTGAATCGAATTTGATGAAATTTTCAGGATAGCATTATGATATAACAACAAAAAGTTTTCATGTATCGAACTCGAGATCAAAGACTCGGGTTCGACTCCAGAAGAGGGAGGGAGAGAGAGGATGTGAGAGGGAGAGAGGGTGTGAGAGGGGGGGAGGGAGAGGGAGGGAAAGAGAGGCAACTATTTTAAGTTTAACTAATTAACACGTACAATCGGCTTTACTACGTGAAGGCTTTCATTCTTTTATATATTAAAATTAGAAATATTTGGCCTACAATCTTCGGATATGAACCATTTTTAAGAAAATATTACAGTTTCTTATTCTGTTCATCTTTTTCCGCCTACAGTTCGAAATTTCTCAATGTAAACGTTTAATTCACACAGTATTAGGAAATGTTGCCATTTTAGCGGGATGTTGCCTTGCCTACCAATTCCATTGTTAGACCTCTATATCATATTGTTATTTCAATCCTTATGGGTACGTGCTTTGAATGCTTTTAATACGAGAGAGAGAGGGGGGAGAGAGCGGTAGAGGGGGGAGAGAGCGGTAGAGGAGGAAGCGAGAGGGAGGGGGAGAGAGGGGAGAGGGAGAGAGAGGCAACTATTTTAAGTTTAACTAAAGGTAGCCCGTCAACAACAGAATATTCACTAGAAATGTTGTACATGACAAAATATTTCATATGTAAAAGTGTGATATTAATTATTTTAGATGAAAATAATAATAATCTATTTATAATTCTTCCGTTGATATTTCAACGGGCATTACACTAGTCTATATTATAAAAGGCGTAGGATTCTTTCTTGTTTTCTTGTCTACACACTTTTGAAGCCATTCTTCGGATGCGATTTAAGATAATTTCTGAGTAGATACGAGTTTGAATTTTGGCAGCAATGCACGAATCACGCATTAAAAGGAAATGATAAAAGATTCTGAAAAAAGATCCGGGTTCGACTCCAGGAGAGCATTTATTACACGTAAAATACGACATTTTGACGTCCAGGCTTTCACTCTTTTGCAAATTAAAATTAGAAGAAATTGACCTAGAATCACCATCCGTAACCTGTTTTGAAGAATAATGTACAAGGTTTCTTTTTCTTATCGTCGATTTATGCCTTCCATTCGAAATTATTCACATTTAACGAATATGTGACAGATTTTGACCAAATATCGCGCTTTTATCGATAAGTTTCCTGGACAACGAATGTCATTATTGAGACTCGAGATTCCTATTATTGCCTCAATATTCATTCGTCACATGATAGAAATACGAAGCATTTACGTAAATGTATCGAGGGAGAGGGAGGGGGAAGCAGAGGGAGTGAGAGGGAGGGGGGAGGTAGGAAGAGACGGAGGAGGGAGGGGAAAGAGGGAGGGGGACGGAGAAGGAGGGAGGGAGAAGGATACGGCAATATAATTTTCTTCCCCGTCATATTGACGGGCATTTATGCTAAGTAATCAAGTATTGTAGATATTACATTTAAAAAAATTAATATTCAATAAACTTCCAAGTACCAATGTATTTATCATTAAAACTGCTGGCAACATATCAAACTTGAAATGCAGGCTTCTCTAGTAAATAAATAAATACGAAGGGAAGTTAAGTAAAAGTGTGTCAAAATAGTCGCAGAACCAAAGGATGTAGAACAAGTATAGGAAGAATACATTAAGGAACTATACAACAAGCAGGCAGGATCGGCACAAATAGAACTGAAAGAAGAGAATTGCATTGAAGAGGACAAATTGGGATCAAGTATTATGAAAAGCGAAGTAGAAAAGGCGATACAGGAACTAAAGAAAGGAAAAGCTACAGGCAGCGATGGAATACCGGTAGAGGTACTTAAAGTCATGGGATCGGAAGGACTAAAAGCGGTTACGAAACTAATTAACAAGATCTACGACTCGGGAGAGTGGCCTCAGGATTTCTTAGATATAACAATGATCCCTCTAAAGAAGAAGCCAAAGGCAATGCTGTGTAAAGACTACAGAACGATATCCCTACTGTAACACACTTCCAAGATCATCACGAGGATTCTTAATAAAATACTAGAGAAAAAGGCCGAAGAAATGCTAGGGGAAGATCAATTCTGCTTCAGAAAAGGACGAGGAACCAGAGATGCTATCGGTGTATGGAGAATCATATCAGAAAGGGCAATAGAGTACAGCCAAGATTGCTGCGTATGTTTCGTCGACTGGCAGAAGGCCTTTGATAGAGTAAATTGGGTACTGCTGATGAGGATATTAAAGGATATAGGTGTAGACTGGAAAGACAGGAGACGGATCAGGAATCTATATGTGAATCAAGTTGTAAAGGTCAGGTTGGAGAATACGGACACCAGCGGAGTACATATCGGTAGAGGAGTAAGACAGGGCTGCTGTCTATCGCCGATTCTATTCAATATATATGGAAAGAGGCTAATGCAGGAAGGGTTAGAAGGCACGGGAGATTTCAAAATCGGAGGAAGGATTATAAGAAGTGAAATACGCGGATGATCAAGTACTTCTAGCAAGAAAGGAATAGGAACTACAGAAAATGATAAATAGACTAGTGATAACAGGTAGAAAATACGGTATGAAAATTAATACAGAAAAATCCAAGGTTATGCGAATATCAAGTAAAGAAGAAGAAAATTTGAACATATGTATTGGAGGAAAGCCATTATAACAGGTTTCAGATTATAAATACCTTGAAAGCATCATAACGAGAGAAGAAAAATGTACCTAGGAAATCAGGACTAGAATAACGAAAGCAAAAGCCGATTTCAGAAGAAAGACACTCCTACTAACGGGAAATATAAAGCAGGAAATCCGCAAGAGGTTGATAAAATGCTATGTATGGAGTATAGCTTTGTACGGAGCAGAAACATGGACGCTAAGGAAAAATGATATTAAATACTTGGAAAGCTTCGAAATGTGGACATGGAGAAGAATGCTGAAGATAAAATGGACAGATAGGGTGAAAAACGAGGAAGTACTACGAAGAATAGGAGATAAGCGAACGATTATACAGACTATCAGAAAGAGGAAGGCGAACTGGATTGGGCATTACCTGAGGAGAGAGTGCATGATTAAAGAAGTGCTAGAAGGAAAAAAATCTGATGTGGCCAACACATGACTTTCTCCATATTTGAGGTATAGATATTTAAATTCTTTTTATGAATAGCATTATAAGGCAAAATTGTTATTTCGTATCGTAAAAGTATACAGTCGTCCTTATTGCCGTAAATTACGTAAATTTTGAATGTTTACATAATCCACCGCTACATGGTCGTGGCGCTGTATACTGCAAATTAAGAAAAAGGAAAATATCTTCGAAATGGATGGTTCTACGAAAATTTGTTTCAAACAAAACTTGGAAGAAATATTATTCTCTACAACTTTGGTCCTCACGAAGATTACCAATAACGATGTTTTTAAGGAGAAAACCGAAAAACCGGTTATTTATAAATAACTCCTAAACAATAACTACAATATAAAATTGTTTCAAATGAAAGTTCTAGGAAATTACATTCTCTATAACTTTTGTATAGAATTGTATATACAATAATGATGTTTTAACGAAGAAATATCGCAAAAACCGAATCGGATTTCGAATAAACCTCGACTTTCGGTTACCCGTTACTGTTCAAAAACTAATCGGTTCTTTGTGCTCATGTTAAAGTGTTATATATGAAGTTTGGTAACGATATGGCACGTACTTTTTGAGTTAGAGCGCCCACAATAACATACACACACGCACACACAGACATCATTCCGAAAATAGTCTAAAAATGTTCTAGGGACCTCAAAACGTGTATTTCCGTTGAAATCTCGAAATCGATTTTTTTCATGAATACAATACTTTCCCATTACTACGTATGCAGAAAGTAACTAGATGGAAAAATAGAAAGAGGTAGGAAAAGGTTTCAGCTGGTAGACGACTTGAAAGGGAAAGAGAGCTATCTGGACATGAAGAAAACTGCGGAAAATAGGAGTATGTATATGGAGAAGCAAGTGTAACCATGAATAATCACGGACCTGTCAAAGGGCAGACTACGCCACACCTCGCGCCATCCTTATATGCATTGCCAACAAAACTCTCTCCTAACATTTATGGCTGATATAAATGTTCGAAGCATATCCAAATTTGAATTTCATATGTTAATTGGGCAGTGTTTCGCATGCGAAATTAGTCATTAAAGCGTTCCGGGTCGTAAAACCACTAGCGGCGGCCAATGCAATGGGCAGCGTCGTCGTCCATGGAGTGTGTACCCTGCAATTAATTCGAAACGCTTTTGCGTCGGCAGAGAAGCCCTCGAGGCTTGCGAGAGCGTTCACGTCACAAGAGTCAACTTGGTGCCCTCGACCTTTAAGGCCGTGTAGGACGGATGCGAAAAAATGATTATTGTCGTCTTGATCGAGGAGACTTCAGAAAGAAAGTAGGTAAAAAACAGAGCAATCCAAATACAGTCGAACTTCTGTTAAGTCGAACGCCTGTAACTCGACTTTTCCATAACTCTAAATGAATTAATTTGACAGAAAAAAATATTTTTCCTTTTATTTTTCTTCTATAACTTGAATTTTCTATAAGTCGAATATTTTTTGTTCCCATTGTTGAGGTTCGACTTGTAGAAGTTCCACTGTACATATCATAAAAACACGACATTTGGAAAAATGGCCGCAAGTATATGTTTAGTGAAATATGACACCAAAATTTATAATGAAATGGAAATATCAGTACTTTCCACGAGCAAAGATTTATTTCGGTTATTGCTGAATCTTCATCCTGACAAACAGACGGAATTGCAAACAGCACTTCTTCGTTTACGGTAAAGTAAAAACTGTCTCAACGAAAGCGTTATAAGAATTCAAACTTCCGTTTCCAATCTAATAAATGTATTGGCCCGAATCCATCGTAAAATCAACTCATCCAATTGGCGTTCAGGATGGCTTAATTGTCTCCCATATTTCCTAAACAGGTTCTGTCGCTTCAATCTCGAATAGCTGTCTCGACGGGAACAGGAATTGAAATACGTTGAATCGGCGGCCCTTTTAATGGATTCGAAGGATATCTGCTTCTCCTGCCCTGTCCTTTCCTTGACACGTTATTAACTTTTTATTCAACAATTTTTAAAACATTCTTGCAAACATGTACATGGAAATATGTTCAAAAGTTATGGAAGAACAGCAATCAAAGCTTACACTTAAGATATAAACTATCATCTGAAGTACGGCAGTAGTAAGATAAAAAAAATGCCTTCGCGAAAGAAATGCGTAAATTAAGGACGACGGAGGAATACAGTTAGTACAGTGAAGCGCAGAATAAAAAATCTGATGTGGCCAACACATGACTTTCTCCATATTTAAATTATTAAGAGTAGCATTATAAGGCAAAATTATTATTTCGTATCGTAAAAGAAGACACGTCGTTGCCGTAAATTAAGTATATTTTGAATGTTTACAGAATTCACCGCTACATGGTGTTGGCGCTGTATATTGGTATTAAGATGAAGCGAAATATATCCGAAATGGATGGTTTTCCGAAAATTAGTTTCAAACAAAACTTGGAAGAAATATTATTCTCTACAACTTTGGTCCTCACGAAGATTACCAATAACGGTGTTTTTAAGGAGAAAACCAAAAACCGGTTATTTATAAATAATTCCTAAACAATAACTACAATAAAAAATTGTTAGTAATGAAAGTTGTAGGAAATTACCTTCTCTATAACTTTTGCGTAGAATTGTAAATACAATTATGATATTTTAACGAAGAAATATCGCAAAAGCCAAATCGGGTTTCGAATAAACCTCGAATTCCGGTTAACCGTTATTGTCCAAAAACTAATCAGTTCTTTGTGCTCATTCTAAAGTGTTATATATAAATTTTGGTATCGATATGGCAGGTACTTCTTGAGTTAGAGCGCCCACAATCACACACGCACTCGCACACACACATCATTCCAAAAATAGTCTAAACGTATTCTAGGGACCTCAGAACGTGTATTTTCTGATGAAATCTCGAAGTCGTTCTTATCCGTGATCACAATACTTTCCCATTACTACGTATGGAGAAAGTAACAATGTCGCGGACAGAAGGCGTTCGATATATCGAATGTTATGTTTACCTCTTCCTTTTTTTACGCTGCCTCGAAACAAAAAGGTTTCAATATCAATTCAATAAAAGGGAATTCCGGCCCACGCTCGGTGTTTGAAGAGTCAATTCAACCGCTAAAAACAGCTTCGCGTTTTCGAAATCGAAGTAGACGCGGTCGCCCGCACCAATTTATATTAACGCTGTAGCAAAACTCTTTCCGTTTCTCTTTCAGTTTCAGTTGTACGACGATGGCGAAATGAACTATATATGTTTACAGTGAAAAAATAAGGCTTTAAATGAAGTTTAAAAAATAATAATAGGGCTTAACTTATTCTTCGTTTCAATCTAATCGATAATCGAATTCGTATTCCGAGAATGGACACCAAAATAAACAAGTACAATTATAATTAAGTTTTAATAGGATTATTTTTGAAATTCTCCCAGCGTCTCAGCCAGTATTACGTCCTTGAAAATTGTTGAGTTTACTGATGACCTTAAAAAATATGACTACTAGAAAAGATGCGTCCAACTTCAATTCTTGTGGATCGAGGCATTGAGAGTGGACATATTTTTTATTTTTGTACAGATCGTGATAAAAAGCGCATTCTCATAATGAAATGCCTATAGGAGTTACAATCATAAAAAGTAAACAAACTGAGCGCACAAGCGGATATGTTTGAAAAACAGCTAAAAAATTGAGGTGAACCATTATACATATAGTTTCGTCGATCTGTACGTCTGATGTAACGCTAAACCCGCTCGTTATAAAAATGCAAATAATTCAATAAAGGGTCGATATACACGTTCGAAATTTGATAGGGATGCTCGATTAATATATTTTAAGGTGATGACGAAAATAAATCTCGAAAAAATCCTGAGTTAGACTCCAAGGAAGACATTTACTTTTCCCATAAAATAACACGTAAAAATAGATTTTCGACGTGCAGGCTTTCATACTTTTTTAGACTAAAATTAGAAATAATTAACCTACGATCTTCGGATATAAACCATTTGGAAGAATAAGTTATAAAGTTTCTTATTCCTTTCATATTTTTCCACCTACAGTACGAAATCGTTCATGTTAAACGTTTAATTCACGCAGTTTGAGGAAATGTAGCCATTTTAACGGGATGTTGCCTAGCCTACCAATTCCATTGTTAGACTTCGAAATCCTATTGTTTTTTCAGTTCTTATTATGGGTGTAAACGTTCTTTGAATGCATTTAATACGAGAGAGAGGGAAATGATTTTCATAGCAACCAAATAACATTTGTAAACTATTATATTGAATGTACATTCATTCTCTTTTGTGGAAGAATATACGCAACTGTTTTAAGTTTAACTTGACAATATAAGCTTTAGAGCAAGAAAATGTTTATGATGCCAATTTCATCTCCATAAATAGCTTGAACGATTGAATCTTTGGCGATATTTTCGCCGCCACGACGGTGATGAAACAGCGATTCCCGTTGGTTGCGCTCACGGATGGAGAAAAAACGCAAATTTTTACGTTTTCTCCTCAGTTGGGTTGGGTTGGTTGGATTTGCGTAGACGGCTGGTGTGAGCTGTACTGACATGTTGAGGCTTGGATTTTGTTGAGTCCACAAAAATAACTGTCGCAATTGAAACAACAACATAAAGGCGACGTCCGTTTCGGGCAGTTATCTCAGAAATTGTTATATTCTAAATCATAACAGAAGTAGAGGCGAAACAAATACGTGAAATCCGAAATGCTAAGGATCGTCAGAAGGTGAAATGGCGATTTTTTGCTCTATTGTTCCTTCGTTTTCAGAAATAATTATAGATATGTGAAACAGCGGAAGGATTGCCAATGCCACGAACTGCATAAATTAAAGTTGCACCTTTGCAAGACACTTTAATTTATTTAATTCCTAGCCCATACAAAAAAACAAATTTTTATCCTAATAAAGGAATACGGTATTTGTCGATACATTTCAATAGAGTTGTTCAAAGCAAACATTCGCAAATGCGCGAACCAATGAAAATTTCCAGGCGGCTTTTTCAAACGGGTTAAAAATATTCAATGAATATCGACTCGCCTTCTCATCAAGTGAAAACCTCCATCACCAGTCACAATCAATAATCTCCCCAACAGGTAAAATACAGGGTGTCCATAAAGTCCTTTTCTATTTTATTGAAATAATGGAAAATGAATAAATGTTTCTTGGCAGGACACTATGAATATGAATGCACAAGAACGTGTGATGATGACAACACTTCGAATCCAAGGAAAGAAGTGCAAAGAAATTAGAGAAAAGAAAAGTCCACAAGCCTGGTCCTATGGACAAATCAATTCGTGATTTCGTTAATAAAAAATGTAAAAGAACATGATCGCTTCATGACGAGTCAATAACTGGCCGTCCAGGTGTCTCTCACAGCATAATGTCACATCCTGTATAATTGTTCCAACACTAATAATATAATTAGCAGTGATGAGCAAAACCGCGGCCCGCGAGCTTTCCAATGCGGCTGGGAAAAATGGAAGGGAAGAGGTAGGATGAAGTTTATCGGAATACAGTATAAAGAATAAGATACTATACTACAGTAGACGAGACGTAAGTTGGCCTCTGAGGCATTGGAGGGTGGGAGCATTAGAAGGGTACTTGTCAGGCTTGGGCCTATCAAAGCCTTGCGACGTTGCCATATTGTGCCTTAGTAGCGCCGCTTCGTTTTCTCATTCAGTAGCCTTTGGGTTGCGGGCGTGGACTGTAAGCGTAAATCCGACAACGTAGCTCCCCTTTACTTTGTGGCCGTACACATCTGGAAGGCCAACTTATTTCTCGTATAGTACATATATTCATCTTTGAAAGGGACATTCCCCTCAGAGCGGTAAAACGTAGGAATATTCCTTCTCCCATTTATTTCGCGTTGGTGACACGTACAAAGAACTATTTGTCCGGGTCAGTTGTAACACAGTGACGGGCGACCTGCGGCCAGCGGGCCGTATGCTGTCCTCGAGAGCGTTTTAGACTGTTCGCCAAGCTATGACGAAAAAGGGATACGTAAAACTTAAAACCAAAATTAATATCGTTAAAATTCGAGTTATAACAATAAAAATACTGATTGTGAAACTTAAAAGCCTAATTTTGACTTGATTGTCACTCATATGATATCTCTGAATCTCCAGGTAACGTCCATTTTTAAACTCTAACAAGGTCCCGCCAAAGCATCGAAAACTTGCAACGCGGCCCGCCGAACAATTCGCAAACACCAATGCAGAAAAGGCTGCTCACCACTAGTATAAACGGACGAAACAGCCGCCTGAAAAAAAAACTCCCACATCGAGACGCCACTTTGCGACATCTGCCGGAAAACAATCGAACCCGACGATCAAACAGTAGGTATCTCAAGTAGTACGTTAATAATTTTCGCCAAGTGACCCAAATCTTTTAATTAGGACGAGAAAAGCTCTCAAAAACTCGGAAGAAGAGTATTAGCGAGAGGGTTCCCCGAAGGAGGAATAGTCTTTTAAAGCGTCGATGACGAAAAAGGAACGCGAAGAGTGTCTGTCTGTCTTTCGATCCATCTCCTTCTTCTCCCCGACCTCCTTTCCTAGTTTTATGGCGTCGGCGGCTCAACTTTGAGCTCCACTCCACCCACCATCATCAGTATACACGCGAGAGAGTTGTGACGCAAGGCGCATGCACTGGGCGAAGGCCGAGAGCCTCCTTCTCCGATCTGCACGCTGTTGCGCAAGCACGAGGGTCAAAATCGCAGCGAAAGTAATGCACATCCGTAGGATATTGTGAAAAAGAAAATAGTTCTTGTCGAGAAAACAAAATTTCGAATCTGAATCGGTGGGTGAGTCGTACTTCATTGGCCACCGACGGAACGGCGAGAGATCCGTTGGAAGTGCTCTTGACTGCTGTTTGCAAGCGGTTTCCACAATAAATTAAAACCGGCGGTTGAGAAACGATTGCCAAAGATAACGAATTTACTAAAACACAATATTCGCATGACAACCATAAACAACAACACACACAAATATACAACTTGATTCCAACAAGAGAATAAAGTTATTCATTACATTTAGTAGGAATTTAATCGGTAAAGGCTGACATAGGTATTGAAAGAAATTGTTGAAGCGAGAATGTCGGTTCATAAACGGCGAAGATATGTAGTAATGCATCGTAAACAGTGCAAACGAAATGTTTCGAAGGAGCAAAAGTGAATTCGGCGACATTGTGCGACGTGATTACGCGCATACGTCACGGACAACATCCTAATAGAGGCTAATGTATACGTCCAAACAAGTCGAAATTATTCAGAGTAAATACTAAATGCACAAAGAAATTTAATTAAGCCATGTTTCTCTAGACTTCGATGGAACTTGTCGCTAGAAACTTCATCAAAATGACGAGTAAAAAATCTGATGTGGCCAACACATGACTTTCACCATATTTGGGGTATAGATATTTAAATTATTATGAATAGCATTATGAGGAAAAATTATTATTTCGTATCCTAAAAGAATACAGTCATTCTTGCCGTAAATTTTATTTTGAATGTGTTTACAGAATTCACCGCTACATGGTGTTGGCGCTGTATACTGAAAATTACGAAAAAAGTTGAATATCTCCGAAGTGGATGGTTCTACGAAAATTTTTTTCAAACAAAACTTGGAAGAAATATTATTCTCTACAACTTTGGTCCTCACGAATATTACGAACAACGACGTTTCTAAGGAGATATTTGACGGAAACCGAAAAAACCGATTATTTATAAATAATTCCTGAAACATAACTGCTATGGAAAATTGTTTCAAATAAAAGTTGTAGGAAATTACATTATCTATAACATTTGTATAGAATTGTATATATCATAATGATGTTTTAACGGAGAAATATCGCAAAAAACCGAATCGGGTGTCGAATAAACCTCAACTTCCGGTTACTCGTTATTGTCCAAAAACTAATCAGTTCTTTGTACTCATGCTAAAGTGTTATATATGAAATTTGGTAACGATATGGCAAGTACTTTTTGAGTTAGAGCGCCCACAATCAAACACACACATCATTCCGAAAATAGTCTAAATTTGTTCTAGGGACCTCAAAACGTGTATTTCCGTTGAAATCTCGAAGTCAATTTTTTTCGTGAACACAATACTTTCCCGTTACTTCGTATGGAGAAAGTAAAAAACGGAAAGGTGATCAGAGGAGCGATAAATCTGTTGCGTGCCTCGAGGTGTCATCTGGCAAGGTTTCCAGAAAGCCGGCTTAACCACGTGACCCTAAAAACATTTTAGTTGGAAAAACATCAATACTTACTGTATAATTTGTTTGTTGCCTACGAAATATCGCATACGATATACACAAGTCGAAAATTTTAGGTATAGCGTTTTTATGGCCAAATCTGAATCAGGATACGTGTGATTATTACATGAAATTGTGCATTACGACTTTCATGCATGACCTCAAGCCTGATGTTTAGTAATCTTCGTGTCCAGCGCAACAATCGAGAGGAAGAGAGCAAAAACTCGGGGTCAAATCTGACTATTGTCGATCGCCGAATGCATTGGCTGATTGTGGACACATTCTCCATTACACCTGCACACACTACATGACGGTTGCTTCCGGATAATCAATTTGTAAGGAAAAAACTCCGACTTAAAATTTTAGCTGTTTTAGATTATCATCGAGCATAATAAAATCATTTTATTTAAATTCTAATAAAAATGCTTTCAAACCAAAGTGTTCAAGTAAATAAGGAAAACCTTTATAACAAATGATTATTAACCATACTAAAAAGTATGCTACCACCATAAAGGAATAATTAATTATCAGGAAAAATACGGGAAAACATTCATAAATATTAAACACAGGAAAGTATATAGGTATATATATATATATATATAATTCAAATGCGGGAGTTAATTATTATATAGAGCATGGGTTTTTGATATTTTAGCGGCCCACGAATCCATGTTTTCTTGATAAGGCGACCCATAGATTTATTGCAGCGTGATTTTTGGATCCTCGGTCTTCGGCAAAATAAGGCAAAAATTTGATTTAAAACTTCTATTAATATGGAGTTAGTTGAAAAAATATTTATAGTTGGCGACCCACTTGCATGGGCTTCGTGACCCATCTGTGGGTCGCGACTCATAGGTTGGGAAACACTGATATAGAGAATATAATCGCCAGTTGTGATAAATTAGCAATATAATACCAACATGGTTAATCTAAATCCGTGCTGGTGCGCTTTGAAGCATTTGCGTTTCCTCTCGACGTTGGCCAATACAAACAGATTGAATGCGCAATCTTGCATAGGTACAGAAAATAATTAATTTCCAGGGCAGGAAAAACCTTTTATGCCCCGTCATATGTTGCATATTCCATCGTTACACCAAATGCTTAAGAACCGTAAAATACTGTTCAGCGAGCTGCTGGATTCGAAACTTGTATTTTACGCTTTGGAGCGTTTCCAACCGCGCCTCCGACCAGCCAATGGCAATGCAAAACTTTGCGTGGGAGAGTCGAGTTCAAATCCAGATGGGCAATTAAAACCGATTGAAAAATGAAATAGCTGCAAAAATATTACCTGTGATGAAATAAATGAATTCCTGAAAACATCCTTAATGGATGTATCCTGCAGCAATCGAGATAGCAATAATTTTCACGATGAAAACGTCTTGAAATGATAGAAATGACGCTAATTTTCAATAAAAGAATGTTGCTATTGTCCCGACACAATGAGAGCGTAATTAGGTCATTCCACGTCATTCTCTTCGCGCAAACAATCAACCGCTATCAATTGTTGTCCAATCGCTTCCCAAAGGCAACTCGATCAATGGAGGTTAAGACTTCTTTGTTACGAAGGAACCTTTTTTTGCGTCAAAGTGGATGGCGAGGCGAGCGAATGGCAGGCGATCGAGTATTTGGTTCAAATAAATTAAAAATTAGGTAAAAACAATGTCACTCCCATATGTCCGGCGTGGGCTCTGAAAGAGTTTCTCCGCCAAAGAAAAAATATGCCGAATTTCGACCTCAGCGAATTTGAGTTGGGACGCGAATTATAATAACGAGTAGGATGAAATTTATAATTTTCAAAATAAATTTTCATTTAAAAATACTTGAGATAAAATATGCCTCTTCCATATTTAATTAACCAATTTCAATTGGACACTTACGTCCATATCATAATTACATGGGACAACGGCGGCTGCTAGTGTCTTATCAGTCAAGACACTCCTGCAGCGATAAAACGGTTGAGTAAAACGTGTGTGTCATAAAGGAAAAAGGAACCGCAATTGAGACAATCTCAAATTAATGATAAGCAAATATAAAACAAGCTAGGAAAGTACTGCAAAAGCAGATATTATAAGGGGATATTTTTACAAAAAAATCTTCATTATTGTTCGTTGTTTACCCAACAGATTCCCATTAAAAGCTTGCCCATATAAAAGCATTGATCTCGTTGCCATGGTAGTAGATTGCTGAGAATCAGAAACTCCCACTTATTTTTATTTATTATACACTTTTACTTAACTTATTTTCATATTTATTTATTTAGTGCCCTTTGTATTTCAGCGGATTTAGTGAATCTAACATAAAAGTTCGCGATCAATTACTGCGTAGCATTAATGTCCTCTCTAACATGACTTTTAAAATGCATTTCCCCGGTATAGAATTTTAATGTATTTGGCGCCCAATGTAAGGCTCGCGGGTTCGAATCTCGCTGAGGGCATGGCTGTGTGTGCGCATTGACAGTTTATTATGCGAAGTCAGTCAGAAATATGCATTTTAAGAGTCACATTAAAGAGGAAATAAATTCTACGCAGTAATTGATCGGGAACTT
This sequence comes from Uropetala carovei, assembly GCA_036926305.1. Lineage (NCBI taxonomy): Eukaryota > Metazoa > Arthropoda > Insecta > Odonata > Petaluridae > Uropetala > Uropetala carovei. The sequence goes on from JAXCHB010000127.1 coordinate 1,329,274, forward strand.
TTACGTTTTTAATTTTCTTTGTTTCTTTTTATTCAAATATATGTCCTTTTTATATAACAATCTATGCAACCGTTTATATAGATTATCACTGAAGAGAAGATAACCATGTAATGTGTTTAAAAAAATAACGTATGTCCCTATTCTCATTTAATTTTAAATTTATGCTTGAGAGTCTCCTTGGCAACGCCCGGAATGAGTACGAAAAATCCGCAAAATTTCGTTAAAGAATGCGTATTTCTGAAAACTTCGACCTTGTAACATGTAAGAATCGCAAAAATAAGATAGTACATATAGAGTTTTAGCCGTCGAATAAAGCAAAAACAAAGAAAATCGGTCCATATTTACGTATTTTGATGAATGGAGGAAAAAAAACCTTGCATTCTGAAAAATCGAAAATCCCGTGTAAACTTATGGGAAAATATAATTGTCTCCTGGATTCGAACCCGGGACTTTATGAAAATGAAAATAGTTTTATAGGGACCAACTAGCTAGTGGAAACAAAACGCCGTTTACCGCATATCTCTACGCCAAACTGCTTTTGAGATACAGGGGGGGACGGGCCAAGCGGTACACCGTCCGTCCGCACACACACACACACCAAGACAACTACTATACAAGTTTGATTAAAAAGTTCGGTGAATGATATTATAACTTCTGAACGGGTAGGCCTAGAGAAATGTTTGTGGGCAGAGATTATAGCAGCAATCCTCACGCCTGCGCTCAACAATTTTCAACCTCTTACAACACGCCAGTCTGGCGTGAGCACGCTTAATATAAGGGCTTGTTTTTTCCATTCGTCACAAATTGTGACGATGTTGAAATTTGAACAACGCGGAAACATGAAATTTTGTTTCAAACAGGGAAAGACGGCGAAGGAAACACATGAATAGCTCGTTACAGTGTACGGAAGTGATGCTATTACAAATAAAACTGTTTTTAAGTGGTTCGAAAGGTTTTGCTGGAAGACAAAGAACGAAGCAGTCGTCCATCAACTTTCCGAAACGACAAGAACATCGACAAAATGTCAAAATCGAAGGTTAAGGCCATGTTGATTTCATTTTTCGATGTTGAAGGGTTGTGTACTCAGAATTTGTTCCACGAGGTGAAACTGTTAACGCAGATTACTACAAGGAATTTTGCCACGTTTGAGAGACGCGGTCCGACGGAAACGTCAGGAAAAGTGGCATTACGGGTGGACCACGACAATGCACCGTGTCATTCTGCTCTCTCCGTTGAGCAATTTTTGACCACTAAAAACATCACTTACTGGCTTTTTTCTCTTCTAATTCTTATATTTCGTCTTCCTCATAAATTAGTTCTTATTGTTTGCCACTTACTTAATATATACTCATATTAATGCCACTCGCTTTTATGAAGCATACAAATTTTTAAATAATATTTTTTTAATTTTCCGTCTTCAAAAATAAGAAACTACAATTTCTAAGCATTCCGACAGCTAAGGTCCCGAGTTCGAATCTTGGAAAAGGAAATAATTTTAGAAAAGCGAATACATATAAACCGATTTACGTGCTTTCCTTAGGGGGCAATATAATAATGGGGCAAAATAAATAATCCCCATCAGCAGCTGATCCCGAATCAACCGAATACTACTTGCCACGTGTTACATGTGAGAGCTACATGTGACATGTAGTTCTCAAATGTAGTAAATTATCCTGAAAATTTGGTTTCTCTAGGTTGAACCGTTTCAGAGATATCGTCTACACAGTCGGACGGACGGACAGACAAAGTGAATACATAAGCGATTTGTAAAAATAATCACTAACAAGTGAAAACCACGAATAAATCATTATTTTACAACATTGAAAAATCTGACGTTCAATCACATGACTTTTTCCATACACAGTAAGGAATATAAATGCTCTCGGCATCAGCGTCCTTAAGAATAATTATCGGCAATTACACTCAATAGATTTCATAGTGAAATATACTTTGAATCACTTTTCACATAAGTTAGCTGTTGCTATGGATAACAAAAAATATCGATGTGAAAGTAAAATGACTCCTTGTAGCGTAGGCATTGCTATCAACAATTACAAAATTGCGCCATAACAACGGAAACAATGGTATCGCTTAGCGAAATTCCTAACATAAATTAAGACGAAGAATAGAAATTTCTCTTACAATTAAACAATCGGTTTTACGATACAATCTTTTAAGCAACACATTTATAAAATGATATTTTCTGCAATTTTGATAGGGACATATATTATGTATTTGCATAAATTGAGTTCTAAAAGAGGGATATTTGGAGGAAAAAACGGACAAGAGTAAATTAACTCACAGTTTCAGATCCTGAATTACTAATAAAAATCTCAAATATAAAGTTTATGCTGATCTGAATGTTAGTGTTTGAGAGCCATTACAGTTCTATCACATACACACATACAGACATACACATCATAGCAAAAATAATGAAAACGTACCTGCTCTCAGGGGGACCTCAAAACGTGAATTTCGAATTCGATTTTTCACACGAATACAATACTCTCTCCTATAGTACGTAGTATGGAGGAAACGAAAATGTTACTTTTACGCATAAAATCATTTTGACACTCAACTATCTTTGCTAAACAATTCGATTCTTCATCGTATTTATTAGGGCAATGTGGGTGTCCAAAAGAGTTTCCAGGCGCAACGAAGCCGCGCTTCGTCGCCCAACCACGCCGAATCCTCAAGGTCTCCCTCCCTCCCTCCCCCCTCTCCTTCACTCTCTCCCTCACTCATCGAATCTTAAGAGGTTATTTACAGATTTTACAGGATATCGGGTGTCTCTCATTGTCTTTTATTTTGTCCTGGTTGCTTTTTATTCTACGTGTGTTTATTGATATGTTATATGTTTATTTTATGTGTAAGCCCTAATATATATATATATATATCTTGCTTCGTTTTCGAGATACTAACTTAGATATTTGAAGAGCGCCGAAATTGTTGATGTTTCACGAATCTCTTTGCGCCTTTCAATGCTACTAGGAAGTTTCGCGGCAGTCTGTTTATTCTGCTATGCATTATCTTACTTTGATTAATAAATGTGCTTGCAGTATGCAAACAACTTTTACTCGTTTACTATATATATATATTTCACATCGCTGTACCCACGATTTTTTCTCTGATTTCCGACTATTAATACCAGTTTCACGCTCTCCTTCCCTCTTGACTGTATCACTAGGGAGATCTAGCCAGTTCTTACCTAGGTTTCCCCACCTCCCCATACATCTATATCTTTCCTACGATATTTTATAAATTTTATTGTGTTTTACGTGATGTATCATTGACGAAGGATTGAATGTTAGAATGGACCTTATGGTCCACATTTCGCCCGAATAAAGACGATCTATCTATCTATTTATCTATCTATCACTCCCATCCCGGAAACAGTTGAAGCCGGAAAGTTCTCTTTTTCCAAAACACACAAAAAGGAAAAATTAGCTCAATGAAGATTAAGCGCAGATAAATTCGATACTTTATTCGCATATTTATAAATAATTTAAGCCCTTTAGGCTCAACGAATGCCTGAATTGATTTTAATGGAGTGGCTTAATTGATGTAATGATTGATTCGATCGCTACACAATGTGGAACGAGGCGTAATGGCGGCGAGGGCGTCAGCCATATTGTGAGTTAAGCGATGTTGAATCATTATGTCAGGCTTTCTTTTTTATCGTATCGAATTTCTTCCGGGAGTCATTTGCGTTAATTTTCGCCGTTTGAAAAAATTTCGACAAAATCAAGAAAATTATAATTTAATCATCTTCTAACTATTGTAGAGGAATACGATAAATTGCAACAGAAATCTTTACAATATTTATATTTGGAACAGGAAAAAACGGGGGAAAGTGAGTCAATTTCAAAATATTTCCACGATTTCGCTATTGTTTAGTTTTAATTTTATTCTCGAATGGATATAAATATTTTAACTACGCCCGGAATTTATGAAGAAATTCTCCTTTTATAAAGTAGGCGTAGTAATAACATTCGATGAAAACAGAACTACTGAGATTAAGGGGTGAAAGACTCGTAGTTTCATCAACTTCATTCATAGAATTAAACATCTCAGACGATTGCGAGTCTAATTTTGAGTAAAATATTAATCAAGAATTGGGGTAAATTTTTCAACACACGAGAGACTATAATACATTTTGTTCGATCGAGGGTAATTCTTAACAAAGACTGCGCCATGACCGTTCGACGTCTTTATATTACTTATACGTAGTTATGCTTTGGCAGAGCTCTGATCCTACAGATAGTTTTCATTTGAAAAAAAAAAGTTAAAATTGGAGAATGATCTTGAATTATTCCTTCTTTTATGTATGTATTCTTTAATTACATATTAGTACATAGCCAGTGCTTTTTTCCATCAAAAAATGCGCCGGAACGCGATAGAGGAGAGCGGGAAAAAATAGAAACTGAACATAAATAATTTTCCAGCGGTGAGTTATGTGAGATTGTACATACAATATGAGTAAAACATTATTACATTGCAAATTACTTCGTTTGACTTGTTTTAGGTTATGCAAATTAGTGTGTTATTGCGAGAAAGCTTCCGGAACGGCAGAAAAAAGCACTGGTTATTTTTAACTTATTATTAACTTCGCAAAAGCTTCTTTAGACGCAGACGGTCATAACGATTACACATGCAAAGAATATAATGAAACTTTTATATTTTTTATTGAAAAATCAAAAAATTGCCATTCGTAAAAACTCGTCAGTCACCTTCGCGTTCACTTTTCGAAATGTTGAAAACATTCTGAAAGAAGATGTCATTCGCCGTTACGAACAAATTTGAAGCATATAAATTTTCAAAGATTTTTGCATGTAAAAATTCCTGTGCGCATTGATAAGATCAACATGCATAAAAGAAAATATATTTAACACAAAGTCTCCTATAATATATTTTGAAGGGTGTTTGTTGGTTTGTTCAGGGAACTCCTCCTAAACGATAAAAGCTAGAATTACCAAATTTGGTACGATTATTCCTTACATCCTAACTTAGTGACTGGTAAAGGTTTTGTTTCAGTCCGTAGATTTGATTCGAAATGGCGAACGATTCAATTATCGAACGTCACGTATTTTGCCGTGTCCTGCAACTGAAATACAGGGATGAGAACTTGAGATTTGGATACTTTTTTGCGGGAAAGAACAAAGTTTATTGTTAATGAAGACAGATTCCGAATTCTGGTCGAATTCGCGTACAAATGCGGTTACAATGAATAAAATACGTGATTTTATCAGTTTTATTACAATGCAATTTAATTATCGAACGCCACGTATTTTGACGCGTCCTGCAACTGAAATACAGGGATCAGCGTACACTACTTTGAATTTTCCCTTTAAAATTACATACTTAAAATCACGGTACGAACTTGAGACTGGATACTTCTTTGCGGGAAAGAACGAAGTATATTTCCTTGAAGACAGATTCCGAATTCTGGTCGAATTTGCGTGGAAATGCGGTTAGAATCAATAAAATACGAGATTTTATCAGGTTTATTACAATACCAATTATAAGCTACCATGACAACTCCCTTTGTCGCCGAAATTGAGAGTTCAATGCATTTATATTGAGACTATATAGTCCCTTCTTACATTTAAGAGAGGGAGGGAGAGAGGGGAGGGAGGGGGATGGAGGGGAGGGAGGGGGAGAAGGGAAGGAGAGTGTGGAAGGGAGGGGGAGGGAGTTTAGACGTTATTTTCGAATTTTCACAGTGCAAGATTTTCTTCCTTTATTCATCTAAATAGGAAAATGCGGAACGGTTTTCTTTATTTTTGCTTTATTCGACGGTTATATCTGTGTACTATCTTATTCTTGCGATGTTTACATGTTACACGGTCGAAGTATTAGATTCACTAAATCCGTTGAAATTCAACGGGAACTCCAGCTAGCAATATATATTACCTTTAAAATAAATTAGTTGTAAAGTTTTATTGAATGTATAGCAAAGTTAATAAATATCACAATTTGCTAAAACCATATCATTCGATAATTCGAATCATACGAACAATAGAATTTAGATACAATATGTTAATTTTGGAAAAATCTATCAATCTTATACAAATTCATCATTCAAAAATTTAGTATTTTAGTAACCGATTTTCAATTAATTATGTTAATGTCTTAATGATTTTCTTTCATACGCAAATATATTAATAAGTGTTAATTGAAATACGCAATCAGAATATGATTGTTACTTTTCTAAAGTCGTATGCCAAGCACAAGTCGTGCTGACAGAATACAACCAAATATAGTGTGTTAATTTAATACGTCATCGTGAGAGAGTCAACGCGTGGTTCAAAGGGCGAGGGGAACGCCCTAACTATTTCGGGTCACCGGAATCGACGATTTAATATATAAAAAATGCTGTCCTACTCCTTAGAAAAAGGACTTGGCACTGTTTACTTTTTAAATGCATTTCTATAGAGCAAAAAATCACCTATGTACTTATATACGAGATATAATTTGGAAACTCGACCGAGTCCATTTTGGGAAGGCGATAAAATACATATCAGATGAAATTAAAATTACGCATCACAATCACTATTGGGGTCGTTTTACGCCGCCTCGTTCTTTCGCCGAATATTCTCTTAATGCAATCACATTCATGAAAATGTTTTTCCCTTTGCTTTGATGCTGTGAGCGCAACAGGCTTGCAACCAAAGCTGAATTTTTTTATTTGAAATATTTTTCAAAATTAGTAATACCTTTAGATTGCCACAAAATTTTTAGAATTAGATTAAGAAGCCATTCGAAATTTTCTAATGTTAGTTTTCTAACGTAAATTTCTTCGCCCAAAGAGTCCAGGATGCTCCAGAAAGGACGCATTCCAAGAGAAAATCGCACCCCAAGAACTAAAAATTCCCGATATAAAAAGTAAATGGCAGTTATAAACATCCTCTTTTTTTAATTTTAAACGTCTAAAACGATCGAATTACGCATTAAACATCAAAGGCCTCGATTTCCGAGACGTCTTTCACTTCCATCACAAGCTGTCTTTAAAAGGGCAAGTTTTTTCACACACTATTTCACAAAAGGAAGAAAGTTAGAACACGGAATAAGGTCAGGGTTCTTCCCCTCAATCCTCCCCTCCCTATCCCCCCTCTATCTGAAGGTATTCCACCAACCACTCCATCGTAAGAAGCAATGGAATCGAATCTATTTGAGAGCGAATATTAAAGAACTAGCGTAATTGCCCGCCAATATGACGGGATATCTGTAGTTAACCTTATCTCCCTCCCTCTCTCTCTCCCTCTCCGTTACAATCCCTCTCTCTTCCTCCCTATCTCGTATTAAAAACATTCAAAGCACGCTTACATCCATAAGGATTGATTTAACAATAGGATTTTGAGGTCTAACAATATAATTAGTCACCATGGCAACATTCCGTTAAAATGGCAAGATTTCCATAAAATATGTAAATTAAACGTTTAACATGGGATATTTCGAATTGTGGACGAAAAAATATGAACAGAATAAGAAACTTTATAATTTTTTCTTCAAAATGGTTGAAATCCGAAGGTCGTAGGATAATTCTTTCTAATTTTAATTTCCAAATGAATAAAAGCCTGCACGTCGAAAAATCGCGTTTTAAATGTTAAGTAATGGGAAATGGAAATGCCTCCATTGGAGTAGAACCAAGGAATTTTTTCGCGATTTAAATTCGTCATCACCTGAAAAAGTGTAAATCAAGCATCCCTGCCAAATTTCGAGTTTCTATCTTCATTACTTCTCGAGTTATTAGTGTTTAAGTTAGCGTTATAGACAGAGAAAAGTTAGCGTTATAGACAGAGAATTGCTTTTTATTATATAAGATAGAGCATTGTAAAGCGAACATGTCGGCATTTTTATGCCACCGACCGACGTGAGCACGCACAAAAATTACGCTAAACAACTCGAAACTGAAATGACTTTTTAATACTTTAACGATTTCCTCATCCGGACACTTTGTATGAATCAATGGTTTCTTCGATAACGCCATAGAATTAAAGGACTTCGAAAAACTGTTTATCGAATCGAAAATGCAAATAAGCATAACTAGATGTAAACGGCATGTATTCATACATACACGAACTTATAATTATATATATATATATATCGATTAATAAAAAGTTATAAAACTTTCAGGTCTTAAATATATCGCTGGATTTTAACTTTGTAAACACATAGATTGACAATAATTTTGATGGATTTTTCTTTTTTTAGTCTTAACATTGCAACTTTTGATTCCGAAGTCATGCACAAAAGATTAAATAAGAAGAAAAATGATAACCTTTAACACTTTCGCGTATCCCTTCAAAACTCTTTGAGGTACCTACCTCTAGGGATACGGGTACATACAACCGGTATTTGAAAACCCCTGGCTTATGGCATTTCAACTTTTTTTTCAGTCTGTCAGTGTAAATCCTTCAATATTTTTTCACATGAAATTACGCTATTAGAACGTTTCTTGCTATTTTTTGTCATAAGCATAAAGAGTTCTTCTTTCGCCCCTTGAGGGCTAAGCACATTGCAACGATATGCTATACTATCAATTTAACTGTTTTAGGCGTCACTTTGTGGACTATTTCCATTATCAGAAATAACTTGAAACACTTAGTAATTATCCACTATTTCATTATGTGCTTGCGACCAAAGTTTCAACGTGATACGTTATCCTCAAGTCCAGCATGATCAAGTCGTATCAGCCGTGGCATTAAGCATAAAATATTATAGTGTAAAATTACTACAAAATTATTTCCGACGATATCCTATACATTTCCCATCTCATCTCTACTTTCGCATCACTAACCACAGGCTTAACAATTTTATTTGTTTTTTTTTACTATTTAAACAAATTTTGAACGCATCCTAAGCAGAGTAACGATATGTTCTGATTTTTTTTACCTGGTGCAAAATAAACAATGACGCATCCTTTACATCCGTTTATATTAATCTTCCGTTAAACATAACATAGTCCAGACATATTTATGTTTATGATTTCGTGTAATATAAATATGTCTGCATCTGTTAGCTCGATTCCGCAGCTGTGGACAAAGTGTCTTGGAGAGGCGTGGGAGGATTCCTTATCGAGTACACTCATTTCCTCCGGCGATCACGTGTCTCGCGATGCGTACTTTAAACAAAAACGCGCGCGTTTACTTCAATCGGAAGACAATCAGTCGAGTGGCGAGGAGTAGTCGAAATATAGTGTCAAACCAAAGGAGAGATTCACGACATCCGACATATAAAAGATGGATTTACTGAATAAAAGTTTAGGAAAAAATACTTTCTCCGAATAATCGAATGTTTACGTACGTCAGAGTATCGCACCTTTCTCGCTACCTACGAGAAACGATTCGAACATCGTGCTTAATTTAATTGACACGATGCCACAAAACTCGTAACGAGCTTTTTCGACGTCCTTCCTCAAGAGAGGGACGATTAACCGCCGAAGAGAAATTTAACGTGTTTCATGTTGCGGCTTCCTGTGATACGTAACATCCGGTTGGCTCCAGTACGAAAATTAAAGTGAGACAGACAAAATGATTTCCGCTCGTTCGTCGATGATAATTCGTTTTAACAAAAACACAACATTTTATTAATAGATAAGTAGTCGTGGTTGTATTGATAGTAGGTCTTGACATCCATCAAAATTCAAAATTAACTGTAAACAAAATGATAGGGAGTTCGAAATACAGATGTATCTTCGCGACTCAGGAAATTAATCCTTTAACCATTTCCGAGGTATTGAACGGATTTTATTTTTTGAGACCCGATTCGAAAAGATGATGTTTACTGAAAACAGAAAAATGCCAGACAAAGCTAAGATTTGCGTCTGCTTATTTAACGGAGAGTCTTTTGAGCGCGGAAGCAGAAATGCGACTTCTTCGCACTTTTTATTTAATAATTTGCCATAAAAAACAAATAAGAAACTCCGCTTCAGTGTCGTCTTACGTTATTTAATTTACGCGGTCTAACGCCTTTTTTTTCCGCATACAAACCGCTGGCTAGAGTTACAGATATCCATGGAGAGCGTCTTTTAAGCCAATTCTACGAGTTGCCGAAATGTTTTGCACTTATGAGAATGAGTTATCTCCAATCGCCTACGTTTATTTACTGACTTTGGCAGAAAAAATGACCGCGCTTCAGAATAAGATGTTCCGGAGGAACAGAACTAGATGGAATTTCCGCGATGAACGCGATACCGATAAATCGTCTTTGCACGTAACAAGAACCGGCCAGTGCCTTATCTTTACGCGGATATATAAACAAAAATAAAGATTTTGCGCGTGCTTCTCTACAATAGGAGCAGACTGCTTAGACTCGCGAACGGGCGTCGAAATAACGTCTTCGGTCGTCCCGATAAATCGGACATACCGAAATGTTCGATGAAATTCTTCTTCTATCTCACGGGAAGCGGCAAATCGTGTCACGCCGCTATCTGGAGGTTTATTTTCTGCACTCACCACGTGCGTCTGGACGAGGGTGTCATCGACTGGGTGTGGGTCGTCCACGGGCATACCTCCGCAGAGTGTGGTGAGGGCCAAGAGGAAGACAGCTACGTACGCCTCCATGGTTACCGGGAGTTAGCCAAGAAGTCCGCCGAAGGGATATATACTGACGCCGAGGGAGCAGAGGAGAGGGTGGCCTTAGGGACGGAGGGGAGGGCAAAGGGGGAGAGGGAGGGGGGAGGTAATCGTAGTCAAAGGGGCGTTGGGATTTCCTTAAATCGGCTTCGGTCGCTCAAATCGCCGTTGACGTGTCAAGAAACGGTCTTCGCTCTCCATTCCGCGAGGAATTAAAGTCGTCCGACACACCTCTCACTCACTCTGTGCGCTCTGTGTTTATGTTTCGCGATTTTCCGGATGTCACGTGCACTCGTTTTCCGCGTCGTACGCCGGCGCCTCCTAGCGACGGCGGAAGAATGAAATTGCGCGCGGCGAGAATCAAAAATCTCTTTTGGTTGCACGGTATAATACGTGCTTGGGACGTGCGAACGGTGGAATGAGATTGAGAAAGAGGATGATAAAGAAAGAGAAAACAGTAAGCCGAAAACGAAGTACGTGAAGCAGAGGTTCGGTAAGAAAGGAAAAATATCTCCAATACCAAAGGGTTTATTGAAAATTTTGGGCTGTGGTTTCGGAGAAGAGACAGAACGATTTTAAATAAGACGCATGCTTCGTTGCTGCTAACATAAGGACTTCGCATCGCTTCCCGGAGTGGCTAGGGTTCTGCGATGACATTATGTACGGAAATTCTGTCTATTTACCGAATGCGATAACGGAAATTTGTGAAACTGTAGTATGTTAAGTGGGTGTTTAAGAAACTTAAGCTTATGAAAATAAATGAGTCAGAAATTCTGCGGAGGACGTAGTAAACGTAAATATCATACCATACAAAGTTGCAAGGTTCCTTTGGAAATTTTTCGAACACAGACATGAAGTTACGCTTTTAACTAATCAATGTTTACCATGAGACACATTTTCCGTTTAACGACAGCGCATTTTTTCTGCAACAAAAATCCTGATACTTGCAGGAGTTATATTCAATAAATTGCCAAGCCAAAAAAGTGAAAAAATTAAATATTTAGGCAATTTTCGAGGCGCGCACCACGTTTAGGATATATATTCTACCTATAGTAGGTTATAATCGCATATGGTCCATCATTTGATGGAATGTCCTTGAATATCAATCTGTTCGATTTTTTAAGGTAATGTTACCGTTGGTAACCGACGCCGGACCCAAAAATCGAAGCCGAGCGTCCAAGGGCCGTTGAAAATAAAATTCAATTGAAGACGAAATTGATTAGTTTACGGAACTGACGGACGCTAAAATAAACTGTATCCGTCTGAGAAAATTAAAAGGATTTTCACAAAAAGTTGCAAACCCTGCCGCGTAGTGAGAAATACACGAGGTTTAATTGTTTCACGAAAGAGGAATAGGTGAAAGATTTGATTGTCCAACTACGATTTCACTTTTTCAACCAAATATCTTCCGTGTTTCAAACTTCTCATTCGACGAGTTTGCCATTTAGGAATGCTGTATTTTAATGTTAAAACAGGTCGCTCTACTTTACGGCGAATTATTCATATTTCGCATACAAGAACCGAGATGTTCCTATGAAAAGTGGGAAGGGATAGATGGTTGGAGGGCTTCAAGGGCAGTGAGTTTTCGATGAAATTCGAGGCGAAAACCTGTGATTCACGGCCACCAATAGCGCCAACCTTTTAATGATTAAATTCCCCGATTGAATATTTTTATTAAACATAACTTCCAGCATATGGGATCCGTATGAAAAGGGACAGATACTTGAATTAGAAAGAATCCTACGCAGAACAGCCAGATTCGTAAAGCAAAAATATGAGCAAAAGCTAAATGTGACATCTCTGCTGAAGGATTTGAATTGGATGTTGCTGGAGGATCGCAGTCTTACAATTAAGGCGTTTGGAGGAATCTAGGTCGGAAGTTCTATTAGAGGTGGTCTCAGGAATATTAGAGGCACCTACTTACATGGGCAGGCACGATCACGAGGATAAAATACGAGAGATCGACTGTAGGATCGAGCCATATCAGGGCTCGTTTTTTCCAAGGACCATACGGGATCATAACAGGAGAGTGATAACCCTATTAGGTAGGCTTTGGTGCGCTGCGCCCTCTGCCACCCATCAATCTGGTGATTTGCAGGGTATCATATAGATAAGAAACAATTTATGGGACTGTATGGATCCAAATCCTACGCAAATCCTAAAACACATTCTCTGAAAAATACTTAAGTTTTAACTAAAAAAAATAAGAAAAATAACTGAAAAGAAAGCCGTTGAGTTAAAACGATGATATCAGAGCAGTTATGTTCATATCGGACTCAATTTTCAATAAAAGTAAACAGTCTTATTTTTTAATGATGATGAATGGAGAACCCTACTAATAACTATGAATATTTTAAAACGGAAAGTACGGACAAAAAAGTCGAAGAATTTGATCGGCATACTGACGAAGGAATCGTTGATTCCGAAATTCGTATTTAGGCAATTTTTTAAGAAAGGAAGTACGCATGTGTGGTTTTTGGCTGGTGTGTATTTGTGCGCGCGTGTGCGTGAACAAAGAAAAATGGTCCCTGGCGTGTGAGTAATTATTCCCCCTAAACCCGGAGCGTGTGAGTACTTTCCTTTTTATATAATTTTGATGGTTCATTACGGGGTTTCTGCATTTATCATCATAATTTTATATAATAATAGCCGTCATCCGTTGGTTGGTTGGTTGGTCACGCTATGCAAACGCTAATAACTCGAGAAATAATAATGATACAAACTCGAAATTTGGTAGAGATGCTTGATTAACACTTTTCCAGGTGATGACGAATTTAAATCGCGAAAAAATTCCTTGGTTCGTCTCCAAGAGAGGCATTTCCTTTTCCCATTACTTAACATGTAAAAGGCAATTTTTCGACGTGCAGGCTTTTATTCATTTGGAAATTAAAATTAGAAGAAATTAACAGACGACCTTCGGATTTGAACCATTTTAAAGAAAAAGTTATAAAGTTTCTTATTCTGTTCGTCTTTTTTCGCCCACAGTTCGAAATATTCCATGTTAAACGTTTAATTTGCATATTTTGTGGAAATCTCGCCATTTTAACGTGATGTTGCTATGTCGACCATTATCATTGTTAGGTTCAATACGAGAGAGAGAGGAAGGAAGGGGAGAGATTGGCGTGTTTTGTGGAAAATAAGTATATTAACGTAAATATAAAAAAATTTAAGTATCAACAGTGTCATTTTAGAAAAATTGGAAATAAAAAGCAATCTTAAATTAAATTCTTTGTAAACCATACATGCTTACGAAATTATATTGTTATTCCTCAAATTAATTTTGTAACCATGGCCGAAGTTTGGAAACGAATATAAATTAAAATTCAATTAAAATTAAAAGGGCATTTAAAACTGTTAATAGGCAATTTTCGAAGAAACAACATTGGATCTTTAATGAATTGATTTGTTTTTATAAAAGGAATTTTGGTGCTTATTTAATACAGAGTAAGTTCTAAGGCTTATAATCCATTTAAATCTAATAACAGTGGCTATTATATTTTAAAGAAAGAACTTTATTTATTCACTTTAGAGAATGAATTAAATTTAGGCTAGCATTGCCTATTATAAAAGAAGTTACTTTGGAATTTACAGTATGTCAAGTGGAAGTTGTACTGAACTGACTCAAGTATTTTGGGTACTTTCCTGTTAACGGGAATACCTCAAAAAATAAACACGTATTGTTGTGATATGTTACGACGTATTTGTTTGTTAACAATGCGTAACAACGGGGGAATTACTTAAAAATCACACTTTTTTGAAACTTATTTATTAATAAAAGCAACATAATTACTAATACAATCTAAATTTATGTTACTAGGGGGCCAATATGTCTTTATGGCATTTAAAATAGCTGGAAATATGTCGATATCTTTGTTATGTTGTCGCCACATGAATCCTTCTGCTGACAGACTTTCGCGTTGCATTTCCAAAATATTCCGTCGCGGAAGTAAAGTTTCATAATATGATCCTTCTTGCACATTCGCCCTTTAAATAAAATACCTTGGTCTTGAAGCAAAGATAAAGCTTCTTCTTCACTCCTCGGCAAGCTCCACAAATTCATCATTAAGGGATCAACGTAAATATCTTAACGAGATTTGTTACGCATTGTTAACAAACAAAATATCACAACATATCACAACATATCACAACAATACGTGTTTATTTTTTGAGGTATTCACGTTAATAGGAAAGTACCAATTCAGAGCAAAAATCAATTTAAAACTATTGAAAGTTGTTGTTTCGGAAACTGAGAAGTCCAGAGGGGTGAGCGGACGCTAAACGATATTTAGGTACATTTTATTCCAAAAGCTATTTAAAGTATTATCAGAGGCAATTGAAGATTGAACAAATTTTTTGGAACCTGAATTCTGCTTATTTAATGAAATTGAAATCCTGAAGCTATAATCAATTTAAAACTAATAACAATGGCTATTTTAGTAGAAAGAAAGGTACTATTTTATTCACAAGGAATTTCTGTGAGATTTTAGTTAATTAATTAAAACAGACTTATAATATAGAAATATTTGATGGTTAAAACAGTGCACAATTTTATTCTTGCGATTTTTACATGTTGCATTGACGAAAAGTTAGATTCATTAAACCCGTTGAAATTCAACGGGCACTTATGCTAGTTTAACCATAAATCTCATAATTCATGTTTTTTAGTCTTATTTTTTGCTTGTGTTTCATTTGTGTCTCAGTGAACTCAATTAATGACATCTGATTGGGTTTATCGCAGTTATTTTTTCAGTAATTTTTCAAAATGTACGACAGGCTATTGGTTTCGTAAGAGTGAAAAGACCTTTCATTGACAGTCTCCTAATCTATATCTGGGTATGCCTGGAACGTAAGTAAAACAAAGAACAAGAAGAAAGAATTAACCAGATTAAATCGGGCTGAATCAGTGGGAAGATGGTCTATCCACCGATTATAATTAAATTGTTATTCATTTTCATTGAATTTAATTAAAAACATATAATTTTTGTACAACATATTGGTGTCTAATTTCACAACTTTACAGTAAAAGTCACAAATGCGGGGAGATAGTTATCTCAGAATGAAATTGTTAACTAGTTTATTAAATGACAGCATCACGGTATTAAAAGAACATTTAAAACTCTTTTGTAAAGAGTCTTGGTTTCTAATTTCACACTTTTAGAGCAAAATTGACCGATATGGAGCAAACAAAAACTATTACTGTATAGTCTCTATACTAATTCACTTTTCTGGACGAGAAATTACTATTTCACTGAATATAAATTAATTCCACGGATAAAACTTTGTTCGATAAAGAAAAATAAATTTAGATACACACGCATACGGACGTATGTGCGTTTATATCCACAAGAAAGAGAGAAATTTGATTTGATGCTTTTGAAAAAAATATAGTCCAATATAAATAAACTAGAATAGTAACCCGTCATATGACGGGTAACATTAAAAATTATAACATACTGAAAACACGAAAATTAATTTTTAAAGCTTTATTCAAGAACTTAATAATAAATGACATTTGGTGCAAAAAAAGCGGTCATTTTGAAGCAGCTGGCCTTGCAAGTCCCATATTTATTTATTTATTGGCAAGAATTCAGAGACAGCACAGGGCCACTTATACTGAATATCGTAACAACAATAACAAGGACGAACATACACGACCACGCCCTCGGCAGGATTCGAACCTGCGACCCTAGCATTGGGAGCTAGAGCACGCTAACCACCCCTCTTCCAAGGCCGGTCAAATGTTTGTCCCTGCGCCTTGTTTTTATATAATATTTATGTTAATATCATAATAATAGATGACACTTTGTGCACTTTACCTTCCATTAAATGCTTTAATTAGGTTATTCTGATTGATAACACCGAATACCCTTCTTCTTCTTGCTTGCTGCTTTCAAGAAAAATAAAAAATCTGATGTGGCCAACACATAGGGTTACCAGACGTCTGGCAAAAGGAGGACATGTCCTCCATTCTGCCTCTCCATCCTCCGTCCTCCCGGCATTTTAAATTTTAGGATTTTGTCCAGCTTTTTTCTGGGAAATGTGAGTTTAAGGTTCCATTGACCGGTAGACCGTTCAATTCCTATGTGTGGTGGAATCCTACCCAAACCCTTGCAAAGGCTGTGCTCATAAACCCTCCTGCACGTGTTGTCGAAAGAGACAAGGGTGAGAATGGCACTTTTATGACTCCCTTCCTTTCCTTCTTAAAATTTCTATGCAAGGGTCACCGCTCTGTGAGGGTCAAGCACTCAATAATTTGTCACTAATTTTCTTCAAACAACTCTTTTGCTGGTGGTCATGGTGTGCAGTGGCAAAGTGACGTTACGGAATGACCAGATGTACATGGTCAAATTCCAAGAAAAGAAATTGAAGACTTTCATGGGTTCATCTCAGTTCTAAGTTATCTGTTGCAGTGAATAGACCAGTTTCTTTTTCGCTCCGATTCTTAGTAGAAAAGAGTAAAGGCAGATCTTCAACCTTAATTATTTTGGTATGTACAATATGTTCTTATTATGCAGATAACCGAAACTTCGATTAAGTACTATATATATATCATCATCATCATCAGCCTTTTTCAGTCCACTGACGGACGAAGGCCTCCCCCAGACTCTTCCAGTTTTCCCTGTCAACTGCCTCCCTCCAAGTTTGCCCCAAGAACTTAACAAGCTCTCTGTCCCACCTGTCTTTCGGTCTTCTCTTCGGTCTCTTGATGTTTCTTGGGATCCATTCGATGACACTGGACGTCCAACGCTGGTCATTTCTTCTAGCAATGTGGCCCGCCCACTGCCATTTTAGCACCTTCACTCTTCTAATCACGTCACAGACTCCCGTCTTCTTTCTTACCCAGTCGTTCCTCTTGCGGTCTCTTCGGGTGATCCCTAACATGCATCTCTCCATGCCCCTCTGTGTTGTTTGCAGGCGCTGTATCATTCTGGCATTCATGGTCCATGTTTCACAACCATATGTCAGAACAGGCAGAACACATTGGTCATACAGTCTCCTTTTTGGGAAGACTGGAATATTTGATTTAAAGATGTTCGCATTCTTGCCAAAAGCACTCCATGCCATCTTCACTCTCCGGTTGATTTCTCCAAGAAGCGAACCGTCAGTAGTGATGAGTTGACCTAAGTAAACATAGCTGGTTACTTCTCCGAGTTCTGCTCCGTTGATATGTATCTTCTCAGAATTTGTGAAGGAGTTGTACATAACCTTTGTTTTATTAAGATTCATCTTAAGTCCAGCTTCTCGGCTTGCTATATATATATATATATATATATATATATATATATATATATATATATATATATATATAATTATAATTAATTAATTAAACTGATTTATTTTATTTGTGGCTAGTGGTTCCTATAGAATACTCAAGGAACTCCATCCATTAAAATGGCATCACCTAAAAGGAAGTGCAAATTCTCCAGTAATCTGAAGGCGAAGTATCCTTGTTTCGACATCGGGAGGAATGAATATGAGACGAAGTGTAAAATTTGTGATTGTTACATATCAGTTGCAAATAAGGGATCTTATGATTTAGAGCATCATATACAAAGTGAAAAACAGAAAAATGGTGCGAATTTCGTCTTCATGCGAAAAATTAACATCTCTTTGTCTCCAAAACAACTTGTGTGATAAAAAAGCACGCGCTGCTGAAGGAATTTAAGAATTTCGGAGGAATTAATAGAAATAAGGGTAATAATGTGCTCTCTCACTTAAGGGAGGCTCTAAATAGAGAATTTGTAGGTATTGGGTGTCCAGCTCACATACTCCACAACTGCATGCAGCATGGAGCAGACGTATTAAGTGTTGATGTGGAGTCCCTTATTTTGAAGATCTTCAATTATTTTTCAATATATACTGTTCGAACGGAGGCTCTGAAAGACATTTGCGAGTACATAGAAATTGAGTATCACAACTTGTTATCTTCAACTAAGACCAGATGGCTAAGTTTAGCACCAGCTGTAGAAAGACTTTTTAAGTTGTTCCCTGCTTTAAAGCAATAATTTCTGTCCCTTACTCACTCAACAACACTGATCAAAAATTTTTTTGAAATGTCCGAATTATACCTGTGGTTCTTACCCTCGCTGACGTCTATTTTTAAGAACAAAATTGAGGCAGTTGAAAGAGAAAAGAATTCTGTTTTAGAAATTGCGAACTTCCTTAAAACCGTGGTAAATTCATTGAAATTACGACTTAGGGAAAATTTTATCTCTTTATCAGTTAGACAGTTCATGGAAAAACTACAAGCAAAGGGGATGGGTAAAGAATGCCCGAGTTTTCTTGAGGAGACGCAACTTGTGTATCAAGAATGCACTGATTATTTAGAGAAATGGACAAATTTTCCTTTAACAAATATATATGGAAACTATCCTAAGGAGCAAATAACCAAAAAAATATCCAAAAACACATATAAATAATTATACACTCATTATTCCAAAAAAGCCCCTTAATTATTCCCTGATATGTTTGTCCGGCTTTTTACTTTCTCCATACGAAGTAATGGGAAAGTATTGTAATCACGAAAACAATCGACTTCGAGATTCCAACGGAAAAACACAATTTGAGGTTCCTAGAACACGTTTAGACTATTTTCGGAATGATGTCTGTGTGTGTATGTATGTGATTGTGGGCGCTCTAACTCAAAAAGCGTTTGCCATATCGATACCAAACTTCATATATAACACTCTAGCATGAGCACAAAGAATAGATTAGTTTTTGGACAGTAACAGTTAACCAGAAGTCGAGGTTTATTCGAAACCCGTTTCGGTTTTTGCGATATTTCTCCGTTAAAACATCATTATTGTACATACAAATCTATACAAGTATTATAGAGAATGTAATCTCCTACAACATTCATTTGAAAGAATTTTCCATAGCATAACTTGGAAGAAATATTATTCTCTGCAACTTTGGTCCTCACGAAGATAATCAATAACGATGTTTTTAAGGAGAAAACCGAAAAAGTGGTTATTTATAAATAACTCCTAAACAATAACTACAATAGAAAATTGTTTCAAATGAAAGTTGTAGGATATTACATTGTCTATAACCTTTGTATAGAATTGTATATACAATAATGATGTATTAACGGAGAAATATTGCAAAAACCGAATCGGGTTTCGAATAAACTTCCACTTCCGTTTAACCGTTATTGTCCAAAACCTAATCTTTTCTTCGTGCTCATGTTTAAGTGTTATATATGAAGTTTGGTAACAATATGGCACTTACTTTTTGAGTTAGAGGGCCCACAATCACACACACACAGTTATCATTCCGAAAATAGTCTAAACGTGTTCTAAGAACCTCAAAACGTGTATTTCCGTTAAAATCTCGAAGTCGATTTTTTTCGTGGTCACAATACTTTCCTATTACTTCGTATGGAGAAAGTAAGCTTTGGAAGACTGTACTGAGTTCATGCTAGATTAAGCGTTAAAATCACAAAAAATACGCACTTTTAAGTATTTTTTAAATTTTAAAGGGCAGGATACAATGAAAGACTGCTACATTAAAATAATTTAGAATTTTTTTCGTCTTTTAGGTTTTGTTTTAAGTTTTTAAGTTAATATTTAGGTATTTTAATAAGCAAAAGAAAAAATGTCTGCACGGTAAAAATCGTTTTTCCCGTGCTTATAAATGGCAATACGAAAGGATATCTGGAGTCAAACCAAGGATACTTTATGTAAAATTAACAACATTTTCCAGTAGGTAATGTGGTCATCTAAGAACACACCAAATTTCAAAGCTCTATCTGCTTTCATTGCTGAGATATTGAAAGAAGATTCTAAGAGCGTTATATGTACACAGAAAGAATACACAGAAGAAAGAAAGACAGAATTGGAAAAATATATGAAAGATTAAAAACATTTTACGAATAATATTCATTATTCTTTTAATATAAATAAAAAATTGAAGAGATAAAGTCCAATGGATAAGAGTATAAATCTCAGATGAATGGAAATCGAATGGCCCAAGTGCGTCAACTCTTTCAAAGGAATAAAAATGATGAGCGGCGATAAAAAAATTGACACGGTTCAACAAATGGTATCATTGTACAAAAAAACAGATACAGATAGTTCGCAGTAAAAGAAAAGAAATACGGGAAAACCTCGTTAATTCGATGTGTCGGATAATTCAATGTATCGTTTTTATTCCCCAGTCAACAGAATAGAGTTGTGAGTTTTTTAGTACGTTATTTCGAAATACGATTAATTTTTAATTCGAATACAATATTCGGCCCCATGGACTGCTTGGCCGCAGCTTATTTCGAAACAAAGTTAGAAGTGATATGTCTCGTACAATTTCAGTAAAATCTCATTAGTTAATCCAACTGACTGTCCGCCGTTCATTACCAGTAGGGTCTGAACATCAATTTTATTTCCGGATATGCCGCGTTTGGTGTCTATTCTCTACAACAATGTTTCTTAAACTTTTGGAGATCACGGTACAGCAAACAATAATATTTTCTTTATGCGGAACTCCCATGAAAATTTTCTTCAAAAAATAAGGGTAGACAAAACATGACAACAAACGGCAACATATTCAGTAAAGCAAAACATAATGAAATAATTTAATTAGGAACATACATAGCAATCAGGAAGTAACATTGCATCTGATTTTAATAACAGACAATATAATAATACTATCAGTGCATGAATCTTAATGGGATGGATGAGCTTGCATGTGACTGCATATATTATCAGTGTCTGGAGTAAGATTTGTTAAAGAGCGTCTTGTTAGTGTCGGCGTCAAATTCAACCTATTTTGATATTTGGTTATGGCTGCAGTAACTGCTGAGAATCCACTTTCGCACAACTACGCTGAAGGAAAAGGAAGTAGGACCCTCAATGCCTTTTCGCTTAACAGATCGTATTCGCTGTGGACTTTTGTTCAAAATTTATAAAGTGATGAATAGTTTTTCAAGTTTTTCAAGGTGGCCTCTGAGGAAAGATCTGCCAACATATCCTCTTCATTCGTAGATTTCGTAGAGTATTTGCTGAGCTATTGAAATTGAATGGATCCAAAAATCCACAAAAATTATAAACTTCAATCTTCTCATTTGCTTCATTCATGAGCTCCATTAAGGCGCTGAACATATCAAAACAGTTGTTTTCAATTCTTTGGATCCACAGCTTAATTTTTACTTTCTCCATACGTAGTAATGGGAAAGTATTGTTCACGAAAAAAATTGACTTCGAGATTTCAACGGAAATACACGTTTTGAGGTCCCTAGAACACGTTTAGACTATTTTCGGAATGATGTGTATGTTTGATTGTGGGCGCTCTAACTCAAAAAGTACTTGCCATATCCTTACCAAACTTCAAATATAACACTTTAGCATGAGCACAAAGAACTGATTAATTTTTGGACAATAACGGCTAACCAGAAGTCGAGGTTTATTCGAAACCCGATTCGGTTTTTGCGATATTTCTCCGTTAAAACATCATTATGATATATACAATTCTATACAAAGGTTATAGAGAATGTAATTTCCTACAGTTTTCATTTTAAACAATTTTCTATAGGAGTTATTGTTTAGGAATTATTTATAAATAATCGGTTTTTTCGGTTTCCATCAAATATCTCCTTAAAAACGTCGTTATTGGTAATCTTCGTGAGGACCAAAGTTGTGGAGAATAATATTTCTTCCAGGTTTTGTTTGAAACAAATTTTCGTAGGACCATCCATTTCGGAGATATTTTGCTTTTTCTTAATTTCCAGTATTCAGCGTCACCACCATGTATCGGTGAATTCTGTAAACATATTCAAAATAAAATTTACGCCTATAAGGACGACTGTATTCTTTTACGATACGAAATGATAATTTTGCCTCATAATGCTATTCATAATAATTTCAATAAGTCATGTGTTGGCCACATCAGATTTTTTGAAGGATCTGTCCCTTAAAATCGTCAACCATATGTGGTCATCCTAGATCAGGGGTTTTCAACGACCGGTGTGGTACGCATACCCCTTTAGGGGAGGGGTATGTCAAGAGTTTTCAAGGGGCACGCGAAAGAGTTAAGATTATAATTTTGATTCTTAGTTTGTGTTTCGTGCATGACATTGTAATCAAAAGTGACGATTATGAATCTATATAAATAAAATTGTAACCTCTGTATGTACAGTTGTCTTTTTGTCGGGGTTTTACTTTTTTTTGTGTTTTCCATCACAAGAAGACGTTTGAACCGATTTGCACAATTGTTGTCTGTCTGTCTGTCTCTCTGTTTGTTACCGCATCACGCAAAAACGGTTGGTCGAATTTTTATGAAACTTTCAGCGTATCTAAAATATAGGCCATGTGGTGTGTCTCAAAAAAAATTGTGTGGGGTTTGGGGGGGGGGGGGGGGGGCACTCGTAAAGAGAAATCATAAATAAACGCGTTACAAAATATGAACTACAACAAATGATAAATTTCTAAAATAATAATTGAAGTTTTTCCTTTTCTGTACGCAACCTAACTACAAATAGATATTTGTGGGTTACCATCTTTTTGCCTCACACCCCTCAATTATTGTAATTGCTGAGCTATCCTGAAAATTATGCGATATTTCTTCGAGGCATCATTTACATTTACATTTTTGGATTTAATACCTATCTCCTATATATTTATAAAAGTTTGTTTGTTTGTTTATTTGTGCATCTATACATTTCCACACCGTTAAAGTTAGAGTAATCAAACTTCAACAGATACTTTCTTCACAAATAGAAAGGCCGTACGCTACTTTTTAATCCCAAATGTTTTATATAGGTAACTGTACAAAAAGCAAAATAACTTTGTATGCTAATGCTAATGGCAACCCATTATCTGTCGGCTCCTTTATGCACGCCCATAATCAACCGATTCCAACCAAATTTGGTTTATTAGTATTTGTATGTCCACTTCATTCAAAATGGCGGTCGATTTAAACATTAAACTGCGCGTATTTTCCGAAGTTCTACTATTGATATGAATCAAATTTGGTACGATTGTGGAGGGCTCCCAGAAATAATTCATACGTGGTTTTCGTTTCTCTCTGCCCGTATTATTCAAAGCGGCGGCCGAGTGAATTCTTAAATACCATGTATAATCTAGAATTCCAATCGGATTTGAACCAAATTTCCCCGGGCAACGCCGGGAATTTCTGTTAGTTAATAACAATATTTCATTATCTTTAATGATTTGTGGTTTTAATCATTTCAAATATAGACAGGAAACGAAGAAATTATAGTAATATAATACATTTATGTGTAAAATTTGTTATGTCACAAAGAAAACCCATTATATATGGAAATTAAATGATTTCTTTCTACTTTGTATTATTAAAAAGGAAAAGTTAAAGCATCTTTGATGATTTAGCGTAAGTTATGATGACATTATATACAAATACACATCGTTAAAACTAAAAAAAATTTATTAACTAAGCGACGGTTTCGAACCCCGGAACTTAGCATCCCACGTCCAATGCGCTAACCATTACACCAACAGGACCGGAAGTCCTATCGGCGCAGTTTAAACTTCCGGTTACGTTGGTGTAATGGTTAGCGTATCGGACATCGAACGCGAAGATCAGGGGTTCAAATCTCAAGATAATTTTTAAACATTTTTTTTCGCTTTAAATGTATATATTAGTCTAGAATATATTCTTAGTTAACTTTGCGTATATAAAGTGACATTTTCAGTGAAGTATTTATCCTTAGAAAATTAATTTTCTTTAAGTTGCATAATATGCGTTTAGTAACATATATATATATTATACATACATATATACGTGCATACCTAGATACAAACATCTTCTTTTTCGATATTTATATATTCCGACTCTTTGAATTCTTAGATTGACATTATCTTAAAATATTTCTATTAAATAATAATATTTCATTAACTTTAATAATTTGTGGTTTTCATCATTTCAAATATAGATAGGAAACGGAGAATTTATAATAATGTAATACATTTATATGTAAAATGGGTACTTTCCTGTTAACGGGAATACCTCCAAAAATAAACATGTATTGTTGTGATATGTTATGATATTTTGTTTGTTAACAATGCGTAACAAATCTCGTTAAGATATTTACGTTGATCCCTTAATGATGAATTTCTGTACCATGGTATTTAAATCTAAAGGGCGAATGTGCAAGAAGGATCATATTATGAAACTTTACTTCTGCGACAGAATATTTTGGAAATGCAACGCGAAAGTCTGTCAGGGCGACAACATAACAAAGAAATCGACACATTTCCAGCTATTTTAAATGCCATAAAGACATACTGGCCCCCTTGTAACATAAATTTAGATTGTATTAGTAATTATGTTGCTTTAATTAATAAATAAGTTTCAAAACAGTGTGATTTTTACATAATTCCCCTGTTGCTACGCATTGTTTACAAACAATTGCGTCGTAACATATCACAACAATACGTTTATTTTTTTAGGTATTCCCGTTAACAGGAAAATGTGTTAAGTCACAAAGAAAATCCATTATATATGGAAATAAAATGATTTATTTATATTTAGTACTAGCAGAAATTCCCAGCGTTGCCCGGGGAAATTTGGTTCAAATCCGTTCGGAATTCTAGATGATACATCTAACTATATATTAATTTTACGTTGTCGTCTTTAGACATTTGTTTACAATTTATATCGGCGTATTCTCGAGAACCGTTCGTCGTAAAGATATGCGGTAAACGGCGTTTTGTTTCTACTGGCTATGAGGTCCATGGAAAAATATTTTCGTTTTCTAATGTGTCCCGGGTTCGAATCCAGGAGACAATTATATTTTCCCATAAGTTTACACGGGATTTTCGATTTTTACACTTTAGTTGATGGCATGGCAATTTGAAATGAGTAAATGAGGTGATGACTTATGTTTTATGTTGCAATCGTTTTTAATTTAATTTCGATAATGTTTTATGTTGACGCCAGATGACATTAATGCATGTGTTTACATATGGTTGTTCATTAAATATGTGTTTTTGACATCCAGCGTCGAGTTTTGTGATTTAACTTATTCAACCATCCAAGTCTTGTTTGGCGATGATAAAGACATTCGTATCCACGCCAGCGAACGATAGTTTACAACTTCAAGTTTTGGCGTCAAAATTAAATATGTATCGGATAATTCGAACCCGTTTAATTCGAATTTACGAAGTTTTGGTCCCTTGAGTTTCGAATTAACGAGGTTTTCCTGTATTAAGTTCTTGTCAACAATAAATCAAAAACGAGAACGAATTATTCACTAATTCCACAGAATAATATACGATACTTCAAAGTTAAGCAAAAGGGAAAAACTACTTTTGAATGATCCAGTCTTTACTTCAATCGAGATGAAGTGGATACACACAGTGCCGGCCCGAGGCACAGGCGAGCAGGACGGCTGCCCGGGGCGCCAAAGTGTTGAGGGCGCTATACCGATCATATTTATATGCATTATCTGCAACTGGAGAAATATTGGATACCAATTTATATCACGGAACAGGTTATAACCTTGATGTTATTCCTTTTATGTTTTCATTATCAATAATTTATACATAAGAGATGCATTTCGAAAGTATCTCAACAAGCATTTACGGAGGGAGCGCTGGAGTGCCCGGGGCGCCAAAATTCCTCGGTCCGCCCCTGGGTACACTGAAACATTTGAGTAAAATATTATTTATATTCGTATTCTGAAAAGGTTTTGCCATTTCCGACCTCCTCTTTGGACAGAAATCATATGCTACCCTACAAACGTCGATTACTTTGAAAATTTGTTCGTCGAACTGTTTTGCTAACGATAACCATTGAAAGCTTCAGGTGTTCCAGTCTAAAATTAAATCTAAATAACGACGACATTTCAAAAGGGCCAAGTTGTCTTTTGAAACGGAATGTGGTCTTCCAGACTACACACCTGCAATTAGAACAGCCGACGACGCTTTTACCTTCAAGGTCTTACTTGCACTGCGTTTTAGCCGTTCCCAAGCAAACACGCAGTTTTAATAGTGTGTACAAATAAACTGGAATGGATGTAAGAGAACTGAGATTGATCAGCAATGACTTAAAGGATATTGCAAGATGTTTTACATTCCTATGCTGCCTAAGAGTAAATATCCACCGTAAATTCTCAACAAGATCCTTTACATGTTATCGTGCAATTCACCATGGAGATTGGCAGGAGGTGCAATGAACGAAATCCTACCTAAAACTTATCTTCTCTCGCAGATTTTGACTTTCCTCTGTGAATTCGTATTGTCCTCAGAATGAACGAGCCTCAATAACGCTACGATCAACAATCGATCTCACGTATTTTATCGTAACGATCGTTTCTAGTTTTCTACCTGTTTATATTGGTGCTTCAGTTATTCTTAAAAACTTCCTCTTTTAGACATTCTGACCTATATATCTCCAGAAGCCTTAACCTTGAGTTCATTCTTCGGTCCTCCAGTGAAATCCAGTTCAAATAATTAAGAGACGCTTTCCTTATGTAAGGCGACCAGATTTTTATCTCGTGAAAAGAGGACAAATGCCTAAAAATGTGATGTGAAGAGAGGAAAATTAAAATTTGCAGATTTTCAGATGACAAGCACAATTAAGATACTATGAAAAGGGATTAAATTTGTTAATTAATTCATTAAACGATAATGCAAAGGATTTTGGATGAAAATCAACAGAAGGAACAAATTAGATTTTCAAAACATAAAATATCAAGAGAAAATGTAAAAGTGGATGAGGAAAAGTTGGATCGAGTAAAACAGCTTTCTTATCTGGGATGGTAAAATCACTAAATATATCAGAACAACAGTCTAGACCAGGGGTGCACAACTCAGAAGTTGACGCGGGCCAAAATCGACCTTGATTGGACCTAAGCGGGTAACACTTTGAAAAATTTCCCCATAATAAAACTTAACTACACTATTGTCGATATATTAATTACCATAACAAATTTTATATGCAGTTTTTATATGACAAACAAAAATTTACTTAAAAATTTTAACTGTATTTTTGATAAAATCTGATGTGGCCAACACATGACTTTCTCCATATTTGGGGTATAGATATTTAAATTATTATGAGTAGCATTATAAGGCAAAATTATTATTTCGTATCGTAAAAGAAGACACGTCCTTGCCGTAAATTACGTATATTTTGAATGTTTACAGAATTCACCGCTACATGGTGTTGGCGCTGTAGGCTGGTATTAAGATAAAGCGAAATATATCCGAAATGGATGGTTCTACGAAAATTAGTTACAAACAAAACTTGGAAGAAATAATATTCTCTACAACTTTGGTCCTTACGAAGATTACCAATAACGATGTTTTTAGGGAGATATTTAACAGAAACCGAAAAACCGGTTATTTATAAATAACTCCTAAACAATAACTCCTATAACTGAAACTGTAGGAAATTACATTCTCTATAACTTTTGTATAGAATTGTATATAGAATAATGATGTTTTAACAAAGAAATATCGCAAAAACCGAATCGGGTTTCGAATATCCGTTATTGTCCAAAAACTAATCAGTTCTTTGTGCTCATGTTCAAGTGTTATATATGAAGTTTGGTAACGATATGGCACGTACTTTTTGAGTTAGAGCGCCCACAATAACATACACACACGCACACACAGACATCATTCCGAAAATAGTCTAAACGTGTCCTAGGGACCTCAAAACATGTATTTCCGTTGAAATCTCGAAGTCGATTTTTTTCATGAATACAATACTTTCCCATTACTACGTATGAGAAAGTAATAAAGGGAATTAACCAGCTGAGTTACTCCCAGGTTCAATCGGGACAAATAAAAGGTGTCGGCGGGCCACAATTGGCCCACGGACCGTATGTTGTGCACCCCTGGTCTAGACCGTTTCAATACCACGCCTGTTATACGAGGCCGCCGAAATAAAGAGAAATAATATGTTAGTAGCCTTGTAACCGCAATATATTGGGGAGTGACAGCCGTTACAGGAATAGAGCGCAATATTTTCCAGCGTAACCATCTACGACTTTGCATATTCTGTGAGGAAGGGGGACACTGTTTATAACCTACCTTTGAATGGATGTATTTTATTAAAATGGTAACGTGCAGGGTAATTTGAAGCTCAATTCGCTAGAATACGAGAACTTGCAAAATTCGTGAAGGTGTAGTCAATTAAATACATTACTTAATGCATTCTATGCTATATTTTGTATAAAATCGTTGTCAGAAACATCAAATGCGTGAAAAAAGGACAGATTAGGGTTTCATTTTCAAAGAGGACAGAATCTCCAAAAAGAAGACAGTTCTCTTGAAAATAGGACGTCTGGTCATCTTAATCATATGGCCCTTCTAAGGCGGATTCCATATATGTATAGATATTTGAGGCGTATTACACATGTGCTCTAACTAGTGATAAATAACGTGTTTCACTTTTCCTGCGATATTCCGTAGACTTCCGCCTATGAAGAAAAGATTGTAAATGACAGATTCGAGCACCTTGTAAGTTTCGAGATTTCATCATTGCAATCCCAAAATCTCGCGAAAATGCATGGTTTCCTCTTTCCAGCAATTCTATGGACGATGCAGCAATTAAACAAAGCCACGGTTAATTCTAACCGATAACTAACTTTGCGCTTTTCACAAAATAAAAATATATCTCTGCCGATTTGTTCAACAACTTCGTCAAACTCACAAAATAATTTCTTTGTCGACGAAAAATGTCGTTGTACATGCAATAACTCAAACTCTTTCTAATTGCAGATAGCGTCGGTTCGAGAGCGTTCTATCAGACGTCGGACACTGGTATTCTTCGATAACCTCGGTTGATCTTACATTTTAATTAAGCGGCCTAACGAGAGATGGGCGAGAAATTGATGACACGAGGCAGCGGAGACAGAATATAAATTTAGATGGGAGCGATTGGCATGATTGAATATCTCAACAAAGATAAAACGGGAAAAGAAATATATATATATGTATGTATGTATATATATATATATATATATATATACATATATATGTGCTCCAGATCTTTCTCCCGTTCTCTCTATGAACCAATAGCGCCGTGACCGCCTAACTTTGGCGAACTGTAATGACCTCAGAGCATAAAAAAGCCCTTGTCGACATATCAACGAGAGCCACGTTCTATTTCGATCCTTTAATTAGCCTTTGGAGTATCATTGACGGGAGTACTGACGATTTTGTGAGTGGACGTTTCATTCTTAATTGGCACATGAAAAAGATTTCCCGATGCGATTTTGATCCAAATACTCATAATTAGATTTTTTTATTCTTCAGCCTGAATGTTGAAACGCCGATAAGGGAATAAATTGCTCCGTATTTTTTCAATTCAGCTAAAGTCGCACATCATCCATGGAGCCATCGGAAGTTAATTAATGTGTAGTTGTACTATTTATTATGGTCGGCAGCTGGTACGAAGGCAAGGGTGTAACTACTATGCCGGCAGGTCCGCCACCGCGGAATGGTCCGAAGAGTCTGGAGGCCCGCGAAAAAGGCCTCAGAATTGTTTATAAAGCATTACTGAAATTCTTGTTTTTTCCACCCACTGTAAATAGTAGTTGAACATTATTCCTCGACATTAGGAATTGCAATCCCGGGATTCTAATTTTCCAATCCCGGGATTGCTTTTTTACGATTATACAAATTAAGAACATAATTTCAGATGAAAAAACAGCTAGCATTTATTTATGCTAATATTATTTATTTATACATTGAATTCTTTCTGCAGTAAGCAAAATAAAAAAGAAATGGTGAATATATACGATGTAAATGTAATGCATGAGTGTGTAAAAACAAAAACGCTTACTTTACATTTTAGAAACTTTAATATACAAACCTCAATACAATGAACTCAATTGCCAAAACTAACAACACACGCACACACATGCCAAGAATTTTCTTAAAATAATGTTTTAATTTTAATTAAACTTGAGATTAATCGTTATTAAATATAAATTAACGTTTGAGTATTAAAATAATACTTATTTATAGGAAAATGAACTTTTGGCACTTTTTAAGAGAACGTTTGGCGCCTTTTTAATAACTTTTATATTAACCTCACTCGATATATACCTACTAGTGAATGTGTGCTTGCATTCTGCAAGTATTTTCTCTCACCTTAAAGTAAAAATAAAAGCCAAAAAATAATTTTCAACGCATGAGTTGGTTCCGAATTACGTGTTTTTCTGTTTTGAAAATATTAGGGTATAACCTCCAAAATTTATAATATAAAACATTTATAGGTTTTTAGCATTTGTTACGGATACCTCACATTTACGCAAAATTTCATGAATGTAGCACCTCTGGAAGTGCATTTATATGAATTTCATTGTTTAAATTTTATGAATTTTTAACAGCCACAACAATAAATATTTCTAAAATTTTAAATGCTATTAACCACCGGAACTTTATTTCCTAACTCTGTTAAAATTTGCAGATTCCTGGATCTTATGAAAGTACATAACCATTAGTCAATCTTTTAAACATTTGAGAATTTATTACTGCCGAACGAATAAATATTTTCAAATTTCTATATTCCCGTTTTCATTATTTGGCGAATTCTACAGGTAGAAAAAATTTCAGATTGATAGCGCATTTAGAAATACCTAAACCATGAAATGTTAGTAAAATTGTTTATAATTTCTACCGGCCAAGAAATTAAACATTGTTGCAATTTTCCAATTTTTCCTCCGATTATTTTTTTCGGTTCACCTATGTATTAAATTTCATCTCTCCAACTATTGTAGTTTGGGCCAGACATTTGTATCCTCCTATATATATATCATTCTATAAGCACTCCTCTTACAGAGGAGGATATATATAGGATACTAGTGAACGTGTGCTTGCATTCTGCAAGCATTTTCTCTCACCTGAAAGTAAAAATAAAAGCCGAAAAATTACTTTCAATGCATAAGTTAGCATCTCGGTTCCGAATTACTTGTTTTTCAGTTTCGAAAATATTGGGGTAAAAACAACCCCTAAAATATATAATTATAATACATTTATGGGTTTTTATCATTTGTTACGAATACCCCACATTTATGTGAAATTTCATCCATGCAGCACCTCTAAGAGTGCATTTATATGAATTTCATTATTTAAACTTTTTAATTTTTAACAGCCACAGCTATAAATATTTCTAAAATTTTCAATGTTATTTCCCACCGGGACATTATTTCCTAACCCTGTTAAAATTTTCAGCTCCCTGGATCTAGAGAAAGTACATAACCATTAGTCAATCTTTTAAACATTTGAGAATTTATTACTGCCGAACGAATAAATATTTTCAAATTTCTATATTCCCGTTTTCATTATTTGGCGAATTCTACAGGTAGAAAAAATTTCAGATTGATAGCGCATTTAGAAATACCTAAACCATGAAATGTTAGTAAAATTGTTTATAATTTCTACCGGCCAAGAAATTAAACATTGTTGCAATTTTCCAATTATTCCTCCGATTATTTTTCTCGGTTCACCTATGTATTAAATTCCAGCTCTCCAGCTATTGTAGTTTGGGCCAGACATTAGTATCCTCCTTTATCCTATACCGTATATCCTATATCGTATATCCTCCTCTGTAAGAAGAGTGCTTATAGAATGATATATAGGATATATATAGGATATAGGAGGATACTAATGTCTGGCCCAAACTACTATAGTTGGAGAGCTGAAATTTAATACACAGGTGAAGAGAAAAAAACTATCGGAGGAAAAATTGCAAAATTGCAACAATGTTTATTTTCCTGGCCTGTAAAAATTATAAACAATATTACTAACATTTCATGGTTTAGGTACTTCTACATGAGCTATGAAGCTGAAAGTTTTTCAGGGGGTAGAATTTGCCAAATAATGAAAACGGGAACATAGAAATTTGAAAATTTTTGTTCGTTCGGGCGTAATAAATTCTCAAATGTTTAACAAATTGACTAATGTTTATGTACTTTCTGTAGATCCAGGAAGCTGAAAATTTTAACAGGGTTAGGAAATAATGTCCCGGTGGTAAATAACATTGAAAATTTTAGAAATATTTATTGCTGTGGCTGTTAAAAATTAAAAAATTTAAACAATGTAATTCATATAAATGCACTCTTAGAGGTGCTGCATGGATGAAATTTCGCATAAATGTGAGGTATTCGTAACAAATGATAAAAACCTATAAATGTATTATAATTATAAATTTTAGGGGTTATTTTTACCCCAAAATTTTCGAAACAGAAGAACACGAATTCGGAGTCGAGATCCGAACTTATGCATTGAAAGTAATTTTTAGGCTTTTATTTTTATTTTCAGGTGAGAGAAAATGATTGCAGAATGCAAGCACACATTTACTTGTATCCTATATATATCCTCTGTAAGAAGAGTCGATATAGAATGATAGGATATATATATACAAGTAAATGTGTGCTTGCATTCTGAAAGCATTTTCCCTCACCTTAAAGTAGAAATAAAAGTCGAAAAATAATTTTCAATGCGTAAGTTCGCATCTCGGCTCCGAATTACGTGTTTTTCTGTTTTGAAAATATTGGGGTATAAACAACCCCTAAAATTTGTAATGATAAAACATTTATAGGTTTTTAGCATTTGTTACGAATACCTCACAGTTATGCAAGATTTCATCAATATAGCACCTATAGAAGTACATTTATATGAATTTCATTGTTTAACCTTTATGAATGTTTAACAGCCACAACAATAAATATTTCAGAAATTTTCAATGTTATTTATCACCGGAACATTATTTCCTAACTCTGTTAAAATTTTCATCTTCCTGGATCTTCAGAAACTACATGAACATTAGTCAATTTGTTAAACATTTAAGAATTTATTACATCCGAACGAATAAAAATTTTCAAATTTCTATATTCCCGTTTTCATTATTTGGCACAGTCTACCAAAAGAAAAAATTTCAGCTTCATTGCACATTTAGAAGTACCTAAACCATGAAATGTTAGTAAAATTGTTTATAATTTTTACCGGCCAAGAAAATAAACATTGTCGCCATTTTCCAATTATTCCCTCGATTATTTTTTTCGGTTCACCTATGTATCAAATTTCAGCATATATATATATATATCCGATATCCTCTACCCTATATCCTATACCCTCTGTAAGAAGAATCGATATAGAATGATAATACTAGTAATATGCGCTTGCATTCTGCAAGCATTATTAAATGTTAGCATTTTTACAATCTAGAATTATTCCCACTCGATTACGAACAAAATCATATAACCGTGTCATATTTCAAGTTTGTTGCCCATTTAGAAATGCCTTATAATTTTCTTCGTTGCATAGGGCAATAATGTGGTAAAACAGTGGCTAAGATTTCGAATTTTCACAATATCGGATATCTTCCTTCTGTTTTTAATAAAAATCCATAATTCTCCCAAATTTCAAGTTTGTACCCCATTAATAAGTGCCTTATAATAACCACACCTACAAATTCGAATTTTTGCTTTTTTTATCTTCGGTTTCAACAAACCTTCAATAATCGTGATAAATTTCAAGACTCTAGGTCATATAGAGCTGACTCATATTTTTTGTTCAGGTATGGAGCAATACTGAGGCAAAACAGCCCCAAAAACGGGGAATATATCAGTATCGGATTTCCTTCATTAGTCATAGTTTAACATTAATGGCATTAAAATATAAACCTCTGATTCCCATTAAAAGCTTACCCATATGAAAGCTTTGAGCTCGTTGCCAAGGCAGCTGATTGTTGAGATCCAGAAAGATTACTTTTTTCCGATAAAAACCTTCAATTTACGCTAATTCTATTCGGATTTTAATTCTGTCTTCAAAAATAAGATACTACAATTTATATCCTATCCGATAGTTTAAGTATCGAGTTCGAATCTTGAGGGAAAATAATTTTAAAATGCAAATATAAAAACCTCTACACCGATTTACGTGTTTTCTTATGGGCGAAAAATGGGGAAAAAAGGGGCCAAAATAGCCCCTCAAAATTGGAATTTCGACAGTTTAGGATTTTTTCCTTTGGTTGTGACCAAAATCCTATAATCCTACCAAATTTCAAGTTTCTAGCACTACTGGAAGTGTCTCATAATTGTGTATCTTATCTATAACATATAGACGCTTCTTATACATGATATATATATATATATCATATACTAGTGAATGTGTGCTGGCATTTTGCAAGCATTAAGAGCCGAAAAACAATTTTTAAACGCAAAAGTTTGGACCTCTTCACCGATTTACGTGTTTTCCTTATTGAAAAATTCTGGGGTAAAAACAACCCCTAAAATTTATAATTATAAACCATTTATAGGTTTTTAGCATTTGTTATGGATACCTCACATTTATGCAAAATTTCATGAATGTAGCACCTCTGGAAGTGCAATTATATAAATTTAATTTTTTTTAATTTTTGAATTTTTAACAGCGACAATAATAAACTTTACGGAAATTTTCAATGTTAATTGTCACCGGATCATTATTCCCTGACTTTCTTAAAATTTTCAGGTTCCTGGCTCTACAGAAAGTATATAAACATTAGTCAATTTGTTTAACATTTAAGAGTTTATTACGGCCGAATGAATGAAAATTTTCAAATTTATATAAACCTGTTTTCATTATATGGCAAATTCTATCACTGGAAAAAAATTCACATTCATAGCACAATTTAGAAGTACCTAAACCATGAAATGTTAGTAAAATTGTTTATAATTTTTACCGTACAAGAAAATAAACATTTCTATAATTTTGCAATTATTCCTCTGATTATTTCTTTCGATTAACCTATGTATTAAATTTCAGCTCTCCAACTATTGTAGTTTGGGCCAGACATTAGTATCCTCCTACATCCAATATCCTATTATAGTATATCCTCCTCTGTAAGAAGAGTGCTTATAGAATGATGTCTTAAGACATTTGGGCGCACTGGGCTAATAACATGATGGGCCGTCTTATAGTGGGGTGGGGATTACTACTAAGTTTTAACCCTAGAACTACCAAGGGGAGGGGGGGGGGGTGCTCCGAGGCCCACAAATTTTGTTTTTGTATGTATCTCTATTAAAAATAAAGGTGATGTCTTGATATTTAATTACATTATGCAGAGACTTATAGATAACAATTACCTGAAGTTTTCCATCAATGTATACATATTTCAATTTTCTGTAAATTATTTCGTCATTGGCTGCATGCCTTGACAAGCGGGTGGTCTAAATTATAGTGTGCCTTCTGATTGATCAATTTTATTCTTGCAACCTACGCCTCCCAGTATTGCCATTTATATTCAAATTATGTTGCATTTCATTCATTTCCACACCCTCCTTATTAGTAGTTCATTTGTTTTCTCATAGAGCAATGTATCAGTGTGAAAAACCTTACATGCAAGCGAGGATGTGGGAGGATTTTTGTTTTGTTTCTTTCAATATGAATGCGACATTAGTTTGGTCCATACCAATAAGCAATATGGCATCGTGGTCGTTTTATGACAGTATGACAGCAAAAAGAAGGGGTGGTCAAACCCGTTGTCTCGTAAAACCCCAGGTTCAGGGAGCCAGGAAAAGAATGACCCTTCCCAAACGAATAGTGACCCAAGCCAGGGCACAGACCTTGAAGGTGAAAATAGTGAATTTTACGACATGATAACATACTGCATTGAAATTTTTCCATTTCAAAAGAATTCGTTGCGAGCCAGAAGATGCCATATGACACCAAAAAATCCTAGATAAATATTTATTATAATTCCATTAAAGGAGGGGTCGATACTATAGATCAGATGACAAGGAAGTACATATACTACAGAGAGAGGCACGAGAAGATGGCCGCTTTCGATGTTCCATACTTTTATTGGAAAATCCACCATGACATGCTCACAGTGTGCGCTCACATGTGTGGAAAGCACAGTATGAAGCGTGTTATTTGTTTAAATTGTTGTGTCAGATGTAGCAGATTAAATTGTTTTTCTAATAAATTTGTTATTATTTCTGTAAATACAATCTTACTGCAAAATTAATGTTAACTTTAAAACATAACATGGAAAAATATAAAAAAATTGTTTTTATGCAAACATTTCCATCTTTATAGCAGATATTGTACATATAATTTCAAATACTTTACTAAAATTACATAGCTTTATTCCTATGATGTTTCTAAATATATAAAAATTGATTCAAAACATTACTGTGGCTTCTTATAGTATTTTAGTTGGTGGGCCTCTGAGGCCTCCCCCCTCCTCCTCCCCTTTGGTAGTCATAGCTACACCACTGCTATGGACATACGTATATCGAGAGAACCTAAATTACCTAACACAATAACCCGAGTTCCTTTTAAAAAAAACTAAACAATATTTTCGGAAAATGTCACAAATTTTCTATCACTCCACATGAAATATATTTTTCCACGTAATTCACCTATGGAAATGGCTGTCTAACAAAAAACCAATATGGCGGCTTGAACGTCGGATTAATGAACGTCCGATTTTCACTGCAAATACGAATGTCCACGTTTCATGCCTTAACTTATGCATCAAAACGTAAAAACAGTACTCCCATCGCTATTCCGTTGACTCGTTCTTGCAGGAGCGGTAGGGTCGCTTGTCTCGGCACCTGTGAACTTGTTGGCAAGCGTCTTCTTCCCGACCTGATTCGAACTCAGCTGTAGGCATAACCGTGCTCTGTGTATCACTCCCTCCTCAATTTTAAGCTTAACACATGAATAAACATTGACATAAACAAGTCAATAATTAACTTGGAAGCGAAGAAAAAATATAATTACACCGTGAATCGCGTATTCTTCTGATTAATAAGGGTGGATGCAAGCATCCAAACCGAATCGCGGCTGAACAGCCACTAACCCTCTAGATCACTCCACTTGTTTTCGACCAATCACGTCGCGACGTGTCCTTAGAGTTAGCAATACCCAGAACACTTATCTCGACAAATCAGACACCCTCAAACAGATTCTCTCCACAGCAAATAGTGAAAAACAGAAGCTCGTATTACGGAAGATAAAAATTTCTTGAAGCGACTTGTGCATTGTGTCCAAGAAGAAACGGTACACCCGTGACAGTTGGTGGGTCATATTAAGTTTCGCAAGGTTCCTAGTATTTTTCGGTAAGGAATTGCAGAGGGGGGGGAGGGGGGGGGTGAGAAGTGGTTTGGGAGAAGGAGGGGGGGGAGGAGGGGGAGGAGACTTGGTTGATGATGACTGGCAAAAATCGGTGATCGTTTCTGTATTCTCCCTTTACGGAAGTATTACAGTAGTCTTCACGCTTCGGAAGCGACTGGATGCATGTTGTTAATCGACTTAATGTTTCGTCATCGTCGTTGTTTATTGGGTGCGAGAAAAGGGAAAGAGAGAGAGAGAGAGAGGAAGGAGTGGCGAACTTTATTAGTGAGGAAACGGGATATGTGAAAGCTTCTTTCCGCTTGCAGAGCCAAAGTGGAGGACTTTGAGAGCCCCGTACAGGATCGACTCTTGCTTGCTCAGAAAACGACGTAGGAATGTTTTTATGCAAACATTTCTATCTTTATAGTAGGTAATGCACATATAATTTCAAATACTTTACTAAAATTACGTAGCTTTATTCCTATGATGTTTCTAAATATATAAAAATTGATTCAAAACATTACTGCGGCTTCTTATAGTATTTTAGATGGTGGACCTCTGAGGCCTTCCACCCCCCTCCCCCCTCCTTGGTAGTCCATGGTAGTGAAAATCGCTTGGTAGTTCTAGGGTTAATGTAAAAGTAAATACCTAAATACATATCAATTTTATTAATCATAAATGAAAACAATACACATTTTTATTAAAACAAAAAATAGAAACTCAAATAATAACGCAGTTAATAAATAAATAAAATATCTTAAAAGTACTTCTTTCTACATTTACTTTTGGCAAATTGGTTGATAATTTCTGCACAATCAATATTTTTAAATAATTCTGATTCAATTGATAATATGCTTAAATTATTAAGTTGGCATTCTCCTAAAGATGAAAGCAGAGAGTTTTTTATTCTTCGTAGCGTCGAAAAAGATCTTTCACCATTACAGTTTGTAGCAGCAATACTTAAAAAATGCACAAAGCAGTAGCAACTGTAGGAAATGTAGATTCAATACTTGAATCTATTATTGTCCTCAAACTAAGCTCTGCTTTAGATGTAATTTCATCGTTCCTCATCGTCATCGTTAGGCGGCGCTGCAATAGCGCCATCGCCGAATGACACAGATGTTTATGTCTGTACTATTGCTCGTACGAATATCTAATCTAACACAGTCAATGAAAAAATGTGACGAAGTAGAAGTTATATGTAAGGAGGTTAGTGTCTCATAGCCCATTTAGCCCAATGGTTAAGGCAGCGCTGCCTAAGCCTAACGAAGGTAAACCACAAAACTAGATATTTCTGTACAAAAAGACAGGTTACCACAACTGTCGGGTTGAGTAATTAATTGATTTTGATAAAAAAATATAAGACTCACTTATGTAGTTCTTAATCCATCTTCTCCAATTCGCCTATTCTTTTTCTTTCGATGCACTGGAATGGAACTTTCTTTCCATTCTAAAGGACAAAACTCCTAATGTGTGGATTGCGGAGAATATTGAAAATAACAACACGATTCAATCTGTGTAAGTACATGTACATCACAATTGCATTCACGTAAATTTAATACAGTAATACTGCCGACTACCTTTCGTTGTAAAGACTTACATCGGACTAGCCACAGGGCACGAGAAAGATTCCTGGGAACCGAGAAACAATTATCACAGGGTATGTAGGTCCAGATTGCCATCTCAAGTGGTATGGATATTTGTACAAACAGACGTAGCTTATACTCGTTTCGTCTCGTAGATGTGTGCATTCTATATGAATGAACCTTTATATCATCATGTTTTGGCATCGAGAAATGCTTATGGAAAGAAATCACATGGTCCGAGAATTTTCCAATGTAAACCTGAACCTTCGTTAAGCCCTCGTAAATTCACCAGACTTTCACTTCTCCTCGGAGTCTCTGAAGTATAGCTATTACGATTCTGTCCAGTATACAGTGTGCGACGAGTGAAATTTTTTAATGCTGCCGTCCTACGTAGTACGTACTTTCAGAAAACCCCTAGCATTTCTGATTGCCCAAAATACTTATGAATTACAGGGAAGTAGCCACATATTCACTACATGAAGCATGTAATAGATGGTGAGCCTCTTGAGAAATAAAAGGCTATGACAATTTATACTTTTTGAGCTTAAATTACAAAGATGCGAAGTTTAAAAATATACAATATAGCTTAAATTACAAAGATGCGAAGTTTAAAAATATATTTTATTTGTGGAGCAGCGGTGCCGGGCGCCCTGCGGCACCTGGCGCCCTAGGGCTGCAGCCCATTTAGCCCATATAGTTAAGGTGCCCCTGATCCTAAGTAAGGCCAGTCAATATATAATGATAGAATATATATAGGATATAGGAGGATACTAATGTCTGGCCCAAACTACAATAGTTGGAGAGTTGAAATATGGTGCATAGGTTGGGTTGGTCACAAAACCACCAGAATAAATGGAATATTGCAACAATGTTTATTTTCTTGGCAGTTAAAAATTATGGCTACAGTTCCGTATTGCCCTCCACTCGGTTTCTATGGACTTATTGATATAAATTAATTAATAATAACAATTGAGGGAACTACGTTTTATTTGTAGATCGAGTTAATATCAGACCTGATTGGCCGGTCTCTACATTTACAAACTCAATCTCCAGACAACGGGGAGGGATACTTCGGTTCCGGGCAAGTCGAAGGGCGCAGTAGCACCCGGAGACGACTACCAATTAAAACAAAGTAAGCCGAAAGCTCGCCTATATATACTTTCAATGTTATATCCTCTTGACTAAAGTACTGAATAAAATAATGATTGTTTACATAAATTTTCTTAATCTTCATATTATTGTTTCAATATAGGGTGGGGGCAATATGGAAGTGGCCCCATAGCAGTGGGAGGCAATACAGAACTGGCCCCAAAATTATAAACAATTTTACTAACATTTCATGGTTTGGGTACTTCTAAATGTGCAATGAAGCTGAAATTTTATCTATTCGTAGAAGTTGCCAAATAATGAAAACAGGATTATAGAAATTAGAAAAATTTTATTCGTTCGGCCATAATAAATACTTAAATATTTAAAAAATTGACTAATGTTTATGTACTTTCTGAAGATCCAGGAAGCTGAAATTTTTAAGAAAGTTAGAAAATAATGTTCCAGTGGTAAATAACATTGAAAATTTTATAAAAGTTTTATATTGTGACTGTTAAAAATTCATAAATTTAAACAATGAAATTCATATAAATGCACTTCTAGAGGTGCTATAACAATGAAATTTTGCAGAAATGTGAGGTATTCCTAACAAATGCTAAAAACATATGTTTTATAATTATAAATTTTAGGGGTTGTTTTTACCCCAATATTGACCGTAAGGAAAAACACATAAATCGGCAAGAAGGTGCAAACTGCTGCATTTAAAAATTATTTGTCGCCTCATACCTTTTAATTTAGGGTGAGAGAAAATGCTTGCAGAATGCAAACACACTTTCACTAGTATCCTATATCCTCCTTTGTAAGATTTGACCTTATAGTATAGATGAGGATATAGGAGGATACTAATGTCTGGCCCAAACTACAATAGACGGAGTGCTGAAATTTGTTACATAGGTAGGTTTGGTCACAAAACCGCCAGAATAAATCGAAAATTACAACAATGTTTGTTTTCTTGGCCGTTAAAAATTATAAACTTCTAAACAAACATTTCATGGTTTAGGTACTTCTAAATGTGCTACAATGCTGAAATTTTTTCTAACGGTAGAATTTACCAAATAACAAAAATGGAATTATAGAAATTTGAAAATGTTTATTTATTCGGTCGCTAAAAATTCATAAATGTTAAAAAAATTGACTAATGTTTATGCACTTTCAGTAGAGTTAGGAAGCTGAAAATTTTGAGAAAATTAGGGAATAGTGTTCCAGCGGTAAATAACATTGAAAATTATAATAAAGTTTATTATTGTGGCTGTTAAAAATTCATAAAATTTAAACAATGAAATTTATATAAATGCACTTCTACAGGTGCTACATCGAT
Source organism: Uropetala carovei (assembly GCA_036926305.1). Taxonomy (NCBI): domain Eukaryota; kingdom Metazoa; phylum Arthropoda; class Insecta; order Odonata; family Petaluridae; genus Uropetala; species Uropetala carovei. Next base: position 1,370,897 of record JAXCHB010000127.1, read on the forward strand.
TAAATTTTGCAGAAATGTGAGGTATTCGTAACAAATGATGAAAACCTATAAATATTTTTTAAATTATAAATTATAGGGGTTGTTTTTATTCCAATATTGTCCATAAAGAAAAAAACGTAAATTGGCACAGAGGTGCAAACTTCTGCATTTAAAAATTATTTGTCTGCTATTACTCTTTACATTAAGGTAAGAGAAAATGCTTGCAGAATGCAAGTTCACATTAACTAGTAATATTTACAGTTCCACCATGCGATTCCAGGGTAAAAATTGAGACGGAAATACTCTTGGGTAAAATGTTTCCAGTTGTTGCAACCAACATTGGAAAATTTGTTTTTTTGTAGCTTCCAAAAAGTTTACAACAAATGCAGAAAACAGTTTTTTTCACTGAATACACTAACCAGTGCTGTTCAGTCATTTCTCTGTTTGACAAAAGGTCTGGTATAAAATGATTCCGAAAAATTCCTTCCATTATTTTTTCGAGGGAAATCAAAATCTGAAACTCACTTAGGCACATTTTGTTTGAAATAAGAGCTTACTCCTTAGACCACCACTAGATTTCCTCCTCCATAATTTTACTTCCCTTTTTTTGAAATACTATGTGCGTTTCGTCTTCCCCTCGTCACACCCTTCCTCCCATCGCTCTTTTTAACTGCCATCGGGAGGCATTTAACTATTATTAAACGATAAAATTTGTATTTCAACTTAATCTTCAGATCGCAGCCAGGAGAAATATAAAAATATATCTGTCCAAAAATGTTGCGATACAGTGCATAATGTACAATTCGGCAGCCCCGGGCGATCGCCTGGCTCACCCTCCCCTCCCCCTACAACCAGCTAAGCACAAGATCAACCTATACACGAGTATATATGGTATTTCTTTCGATATCTTGTTAGCTCTTTGATTCATTTAACAATCAGAAAAACCAGATTTTCTACTAAAATATTTTTTAAATTTATTAACCTTGCCACAGACTTAGGAATTTTATGTAGCTATTCCTACAATTAATGCAAATTTTTATGATAAAATAGATGTAAACATTTCAGAAGAATATTTACCCACTAGTGCAGCGATTGGCAAACTTTGCAACTTTTCAAGGTGGGAAGCATGGGCCGCATAAAAATTTCGATATTCACCAAGAGTATAAGTAGACAATTTATCAATTGAAGTATATATTTACAATATAATTCAATAGATAAGTAATATATTCATAAGTTATAATAATAACTAATAACATAAACAATGACACAAAACTGTTAATGATAAATCATAAGCATTTATATAAATGTTATATCAAAAGGAAAGTCATAATATATTATACAAAAACTATATTTAGTAATACAACGGAGAACATGGAGAAAAGTAAACAACGTAGAAGTAAAGGTTTCAACCCCTGCTTGACAGATATACTTGTACACGTACTCATTGATGTGAGCAAGTTACACTGTTCAAAAAAGTGTGTTTTCGACTCTAATGAGCATATACGTACAGCAGGGGCTTCTTTTCATTCAGCATGCAAAAATTTATATTTGTCTATACATTGTTCCTTCGCGTTTCCTGAGGTGTTAAGAATGTGAACGATCGCTCACAGGATTTTTGTACATTTTGTATACTGCAACGGAGGAATGTGAACCTTTCTACAAAAAAATTTCATTTGTCCAATGACAGACACTGTAAATTTGACGTGAATTATACCCGACTAAATATCAGATGAGTATCATAAAAGAAAAGTTATTTTACTTTTCATAAGTTTTTATGTTTAATATAAATTTTGATTTCACAAAAGCCTCGTGGGCCACATTTAGCCAGTGGGCCGTGGTTTGCCCACCCCTGCACTAGTAGCTAAAATAATTTGAAATTTCATTCTTTGAGTAATTTCTGTTCAGCAAATTTTCTTTTATATAGATGCCTCCATTCTAATTTTTTGAAATTACAGCCATCACAGAACCAACTCTCTTATACAGAACTTCTTTACCTTTGAATTAAATTTTATAAATGGGCTGAATAAATGTCATAAATATTTGAATGAAGACAAAACATTTCACATAAATAAACACTTTCACAAAGTATTACAAAATATCATTACACACCTCACTATTCACTTCACACAATAAATTGTCTCTATTGGTAACTTCATCTTCGATTGATTTCAAAGGAATGTCACAGAAATCACACCATTGGTATGTTGCCATGTGTTTTCTAAGATGGAAAAAAAGAACTGAGCGAGAGTGTGTCCTTATTAGGCATATACGACATTGGTATTCTTCTTTATCTCCAGTGCTATTCTTGCCCTCTTTGGGCAATTCTCCATCACCATTTGACAGCCCTTTTGGTGACACCGAACTGTTCTTTTCAGTTAATTTTTCTGATACTGATGCAACATCAATGACACTCCAGGTATTCTCATCAGCATCAAAGCTAACAGGGTTCTCAAAAAAAGAAAGAATAATGCTACAGTTACTCTTCTAATTATTAGAAAATGTTAGTTATCTTAAAATAATGACAAAAGGAAGACAGTCTTCAGTTAGGGCTATCATACATCCTCATTTTTACCAGACATGTCCTCATTTTTGTTATTAAATCATCAGGAAATGATTCCAAAAAATTATATTTTTTCAGGAATTTAAAGTGTATATCAGATCCAGATAATGTTATCATAATGCATTTTTATGTAATTAATTTATTCCAATATTTCTGCAAAAATAGAAACAATGAACATTGCCTGGGAAAAGGGCCTTCTCATTTTATAGCCCAGAATATAGTAGCCGTATTTCTAGTGCCATAATACAGGCATGAAATTAATTTTGAAGCATTTTTTTAATAGTTAAAATAATTAGGACAATTGATTAAGGTTATTTGATTGTCCTAACAAATGTTTAGTAATTTCAAACACAAAAGGTCATCTTTCTGGTGTAAACAAATTACACCTAAAATTTAACAGATATATGGTAGAAAGAGAATGGGCTGACATAGGGTGACAGTACGTCCCGTTTTTAATGGGATCGTCCTGTTATTTATTTAGTTGTCCCGTTGTCCCGATAGAGTTAAAATGGGATGCCAATTGTCTCATTTTTTGCGGAAGTGCCAATTCATATACAAAGTTACACACAAAATTAAGCCTAAAAACGAATTCAGAATGTGGTAGCTTTTTCATTTATTTTATGTTGGGAGTGCAACAGAATATATCAATTTTTGTATGTTGGCAACGCACAACTGCAACTAGTTACAGTTTATTTTGTTGCTGCGAACACGTGGTTTTGGAAGAACGTGAATGGTTATACATGGTATGTAAAACATTCTTTTGTTTCTCAAGTTCTTTTTACGAATTATCTCCAAAACATCATTGTATGTGTATGTGTGTGTGAAGCTTTTAAATAAACAGATGTCATTAAATATGGCTTGACAGTATTTAATACGTATTCTTTCATTATACATGCTCTTCGGCTCATGTTTTGTTGGATTCTATACAAATTTTGAAAAAATGGCTCTTCTTGTCAAAAAGGTTGCCGACCCCTGCCCTAGGCTAACATCTAAGCATTAGCAACAGCTGAAAAAAGAATTGCTTAAGAGTTTTCAAATTAAAAAAAGACAATGACCCAATGTAAACCACAAGCCATAGTGGTCAGTACAGGCGACTTCCGAGTCTCGTTGGGGATGCGTTCCTGAAAACGTGTTCGAATCTCGAATAGTCGAGTGTCGAATGCTGTTTTTCCATATACTTGCATGTTATAATCGGGGGATACGTTCCCACATCTCGGGAAAAAGTCTCCCCTCACGTTCTATAAAGATAAAATAACATTACTGATATGTTAATAAAACTATTAATTTATGAATAAATTATATAATAAATAATCTAAATGTATAACTTATTTTTTGCACTAAAAAGGAAAAAATAAATTTGTTTCTCGAACTTCAAAGATAGATGTATGCAATATGCTTTACAGACAGCCCGGTCCGGATCGCGCGAGTCGTTTGCTACAAACGACTCGCACGAGCTTGATAACATACCTGCGTATATCTATCTATACATACAACTATTTATCGCAGCGAAATTAATATAAAAGTTATTAAAAAAGCACAAAATAACTTAAGAATAAAGAAACAATAAAATTAAAAATATTTTCATACCTTAAATGTATTTCAACTGCGCTTACTGGACCTGGTTTATTAATTGAGAAGTTGGAAGATTTTAGTTGGAAGAAGAGGGGCTACTGGGTGGGGAACTATTTATTGTTGTTATCAAATTACCTGAATTTATCACGTTCTAGAATTTTTTCCTTCTGTTTCACATAAGTGCTAATAGTTGATATATTACCAACGATCGTACGATTTCAGTATGGCTTTCAGTATGTTTTTCTGACACTGATCATCTACCCAAAGTTTTAAAAGTTTTTCCATTTTAGGAATCACAACACTGTGCCTAGGACTGTTTATTGTTGTTATCAAATTACATGACTTTATCACATCTTCTAGAATTTTCTACTTCTGTTTCACGTAAGTGCTAATAGTTGAAGGACACATTCCCAACGATTGTGCGATTTCAACTTGGCTTTCACCTTTCTCAACACGCTTTATATTTCTAATTTCAATTCATAACTATGAATCTTATGCCCTCTTTTCTTTGATTCCCTTACATTATCACTATTACATTTCCTTTTAGATGCCATGTCAAGTGATAAATTTATAAATAAATCAATAAAATAAATAAATTTAAATAAAAGATTAACAGAAAAAAGAGTGAAATCATCACAAAGTCAAAGAATTAGAGCAGATATAAGTACGTCTACACCAAAACTAAACCTCACGTTTGGTCGGAACCAATAACTACGCGAAGTTAATTCCGCATATATTATCAATCGGCGGGATCAAAATCTCGAATTAATCGAGACTCGGGAGTTGTCTGTACTTACTGATGATAATTTTCGTTAGAGAATAAAAGTAATGACTATACACCATGGCATATACAAAGATCTTTGAAGCATTTTAAAAAATCTCATAAAAAATTAAGGTCAATTAATAAGCCAAGTAAAAAATGTGACCATGAAGTCCAAGTCAATGACATCCAAGCTGAAAAACATGATTGGTCCTTCTGGATAGATGACTGTCACTTGGAATCAGTTTTTCAGTGTTAACAATATTTCCTCTGTTATATTTTAGTAAGTCTGTCTGTTCCTTTATGCATGCCCACATTTCTCAACCGATTCCAACCAAATTCGGCACAATTGTAGGGAGTACCAAGGGGAAGGTTAATGCATGGTTTTAGCATCCGTCTGTTGTTCGTTTCAAAGTGGCAGCCCATTTTCTGTCTGCTCCTTTATGCACGCCCACAATCAACCGATTACTACCGAATTTGGTACGATTGTAGGGGGCGCTAAGGGGAAGGACAACGAGGGGTTTTAGTGTCCGTCTGTCCTCCTGTTTCAAAATGACAGCCAATTGTCTGTCTCTTCCTTCACGCACATCCACATTTCTCCACCAATTCCGACCAAATGTGGCATGATTGTAGGAGGCAATAAGGGGAAGGTCAACACGGAGTTTTAGTGACTATCTGACAGCTTGATTCAAAATGGTGGTTAATTTTAAAATTAAACTATGCGTATTTTCCCGAGACCTACTTTTGATTTAAATCAAATGTGATATGATTGTGGGGGGCTCCCAGAAATAATTCGTTCATGGTTTCTGTTTCTCTCTGTCCATTTTATGGCAGCTGATTGAATTCTTAAATACATGTATCATCTAGAATTCCAATTGGGTTTGAAACAAATTTCACTGGGCAACGCCAGGTATTTCAGCTAGTATTTAATAACTAACACTCATGGTTGTTGGTCAGGTCATATGTTATTGTATATAATGATAATATAATATATATGCTATGGAGGTCATACATGACATGTGAGTCTTTAGAAGTTTCTGTGTGTATCCCATAATCAAATCTTTTACAAATTAGTAAGATAATTGTATTTTATTTAAAATTACTACTGTAGTGGACCTTGATTTTACTTGAAAAAATGATATGAAGTGATACGATTCAACTAACATGGCGAGGATAAGCCTCATACTCTTTTTAACAACTTTTATATTAACCTCACTCGATATATATATATATATATATATAGGTATATATATATAGGTATATATATATATACAGTAAAACTCGTTTATAACGATCACGCCTATAACGAAATCTCGGCTATAACGAAGAAATGTCTCGGTCCCTTGAACTTCTCCATAAGGGCATTGGTTAAATTTCTCGGATGTAACGAACACGCTTTTTACGAATTCTCGGCTGTAACGAACAAATGTTTGGTCCCGTGGCAAAAAATGCCCCGTATATAACGAATTTTGGCGAGCAGAGCGATAAGTAATGGATAGTTTCCGCCCGTTTACGGCGCACTTGTTCGTAGAGATCCCCTTCCTCCATCTACCCCTTCCATACGAATTTCCACGCTCCCTTTGTTTTGAAATTGATATTAAAAATGTAAAAGGTTTATGTAAGTTAATGACCATAATAATAATATTAATTGACCATTTAAAAAATCGTACGTAATAGCAGTCGAACGTTTTACATGCCGCGAAGTTGATAAGCATCTCTTTGCATATGTAAGTACGGCATTGAAATCGACTCACTGCAAATACAGTAAAAGCTGTGTTATCCGGCTATCTTGGGGATTGTGGAAAGCCGATTTGGAGAAATATCCGGTTAGGGGGGCGATTTTCGATTTTGACATCGCAAATTTAGCAATAACCAAACAAAATTGGGTTTAGGTTCACTATCCTACTCCCCAAACAAAACTATGCATGGGGTTTGCATTTTCCATTTTAATTCTTCCACACTTAGTTAGATATAGACACTATTTACCCATTCTTATTTAATACGCTGCTACGCTTACATGCAAAACAAAAAGACTATTGAAAATTTTAGGGCGTCCGGGAAGTTTGGGGATTACGGCAGTGAACCTGTTCCCAAAATTGAATTTATTGGATTATATCTTTCTTATTTATCTTTATTTACTCTATTAGGAAAGGACGAAATTATTTAATTCTTCTGAACATTTCTGTGAAAACTAGTCATATAATATTTTATTCAGTTCCTCCAATTTTTGGCTTATAAAGCGTATGATGTTTATTAATTGATTTACTCGTATCAGATGATGACACAAATTTCATTAATTTAGCCTTATGAGCCTTGGTATCGTAGAGCGTGGAAGATCCGATGTTGAATTCTTTTGCTATGGCTGCTCTATTTTTTTCCTTTTTCAATTCGTTTGATCAGCTCCAGCTTTTGTGTTAGCGTTAAAACAACCTTTTCTCTCCTGTTTCTTGCTTTTAGGTATTTATTTTGATGCCATATTCAATGGATGGGTAATTTTTTAAATAATAAAAAGCGATAAAACTGGAAATTGTAGAAGTACACCTAAACATCTAGACAATGCAAATGGCTTACGTAACCAAAAACGCCATGCTTACCCGGCAGCCACAGAAGTATACGGAGTAAATACGTAATATATACATCTTATATTTTAAGAAATTTTAAAGTGGAAGTTGTGGTATTACACATATACTATTCACACAAAAATTCATAAAAAAAGAAAAAGAGATACAGAATGAATTGTATTTGTGTAATTGCCGGTATCTAAGGCTGGCCGGTTCTAAATAGCCGGATAGCACAGCTTTTACTGTGTGTATACGTGTTATATGGGATGTATAGGCCAAAAACCATGTTTCTCGTATATAACGTAGTCACGCTTATAACGAAGCAATGAGTCGGTCCCCTCAAATTCGTAATAAACGAGTTTTACTGTATGTATATATATATAGGTATATATAGCGGTTTGTAACCATTGTGGCAAGATACAAAATTGAGGCACTTCCAGATGTGCTAGAAACTTGAAATTTGGTAGGATTATAGGTTTTTGGTCACAGCCGAAGAAAAAAATCCGAAACTGGCGAAATTCCTATTTTGAGGGGCTATTTTGGCCCCTTTTTGCCCCATTTTTGGCCCATAAGAAAACATGTAAATTGGTGTAGAGGTTTTTATATTTGCACTTTAAAATTATTTCCCGTCAAGATACGAACTCGTGACTTAAACTATCGGATAGGATATAAATTGTAGTATCTTATTTTTGAAGACAGAATTTCAATCCGAGTAGAATTAGCATAAATTTATAGTTTTTATCGGAAAAAAGTGGTAATTTTTCTGGGTCCAACAATCAGCTACCTAGGCAACAGGCTTAATGCTTTCATATGGGTAAGCTTTTAATGGAAATCAGAGTCTATTTCTCCTTTAAAACCTTACTAGCATAATGCCCACTGAAATATCAACGAGAGTAAAGATTCGATCGTTCAACCTATTTATGGAGATCAAATTGGCATCAGAAACATTAATTGTATTGAAAGTCATTTCCCTCTCTCACCCTCCCTCCCTTTGTCCCCTCCCTCCCTCTCTCTCTCGCATTAAAAGCAATCAAAGCACGTTTACGCCCATAATGATTGTGTAATAGTATCGATTACTTACTTTTGATATTACTTGTGTTGCACTTTGTTGATTTGTATAGGACAAGAAATGTTTTCTGCCTTGATATCCAGATTAATTGAATATAACACCCCCTCCACCAGTAAAAGGTAACTTATGCAGGTTATTTCACCAAATTTGAAGTAACGAGTATAATAAATGTTAAAATATAAAAGTTATTTATAAAAATTTATTTTTATTCCATTACTTGTTTAAGTCAAAAGTTTAGGGTTGGCTTATAAACTGGCTCAACTTATACACTAACAAGGGGACCTTACGACATGTTCGTCGCCGATTCGGTTAAAACTTGGTGAGCATGTAGCATACACCTATTGATGAAAAACGCCAAAGCAAGACGACGCACCTCTCAAGCATTCGCGAGATTTTTGCAATTAAATTTAGCGAAAATGCTAGGGGTCTAATGTATACCCTAATATGAGTCCCAACAGTCAGCTGAGGTGGTGGTCGAGTTGGTTGGGCGTCGAGTTCACGAATTTTTGGCCGCGAGTTCGATACTAACGCTCAAATTTTTTTTTCAATTTTTATTATTTGATTTGTTTCTCTTGTCTAGTAATTTTTGGGATATATTATTTGCTGAAAGTTTACTGTATTTATAGTTACATTTTCAATAATTAAAATATATTTTTCGCAATAAAGTTGAAAAAGAATTGGATTAGAATTATCAGCAAAAATTAAATGGGAATAAGGGCCGTTTATCACACATATTCAACTCTTTTCTTTTACAGGGAGCTAATGCTTCATTGCAAATTATTATTGTACACATTTATTAATCGATTTTATTATATGACGTACAATGTTTCGGGTGGTAGTTATCGTAGAAACATGAAAAGCAGAGATCTAGATTACACCATGCACACCAGAGGCGTATCCAGGGGGGTGCGTATGGTGCTACAGCACTCCCCCTGGATATCAAAAGCAATCAATTTTTCTACTTTAAATACAAAGACTTCAATAGATATACAGAAGAGATCAAGACGACGGCATTGGTTCTAATGTAATAACCGCTTTAGTCGAATCGAATTGTTCTGCCGAGCGTTCAACCGCGCTGATTCATGTAAATCTACTTTTCCTTTTGTATTCCCAATTTCTGCTGTGTGAACGACGAATGTCAATGTCACTGTGGCCTAGGGTTACCGTTATAATTACTTTCGCTCCTCAAATTTCCCCAGTTCGTGTTAATTTTATATGAATTCAAAATAATTTTCTTTTTTCATTAGCAGAAAGGCTCGAAATTATAAAATTTTACTAATAATTTTTCTGCCCCCCTCGGGATCGCACAAAGTATTCCAACAAATTAAAACAAACTCCTAAGAGCGCCCCCCTTCACAAAATCCAAGATACGCCCCTGATGCACACGTTATTAAACCAATTGATTGACAGGCACAGTTATTTTTAAAAGATTTTGCTGGAAAACACACATCATTCAGATTCACAAAAATCCTCCTTTCGCTTGCCAGTTTCGAGGCATACAATGCACACCTAATCATATCGCGAAATACTGGCGCACTTAATTGGTGATGAAGCAACGAATATAATTTGATTGCATCCTCACGTGATGATATTTCGCGGTTTTGTTCTATTAAAAATGAGCAATTCTGCATCCGCTTAATGAAGTTGTTAACCTGCCTATAAAAGTACACATCAAAAGGTTGGCAGAGTGGAGTGCATTTTGGCGGAATAAATTTGACAGTGCATGTTGATTCATCCTTATCGTCAAAAAAGATTTCGTCATACACTTTGGGGTTAGTCTGACCTCCCCAAGAATCAATTAGCAGAAGAAACATCATTTTTACATAAGGTAGAAGAGCGTTCCGCAAGAATAATTTGTACAGCTTTGCTGTTAGTTTGCTTGATATCGAACATGATGCAATTACATTTCCAAAACTAACCCTTAAAGTTATTTGTGAATGTGAATGATGTGTGTTTCCCAGCAAAATCTTTTAAAAATAACTGTGCCTGTCAATCAATTGGTTTAATAACGTGTGCATGGTGTAATCTAGATCTCTGCTTTTCATGTTTCTACGATAACTACCACCCGAAACCTTATACGTCATATAATAAAATCGATTAATAAATGTGTACAATAATAATTTGCAATGAAGCATTAGCTCCCTGTAAAAGAAAAGAGTTGAATATGTGTGATAAACGGCCCTTATTCCCATTTAATTTTTGCTGATAACTCTAATCCAATTCTTTTTCAACTTTATTGCGAAAAATATATTTTAATTAGTGAAAATGTAACTATAAATACAGTAAACTTTCAGCAAATAATATATCCCAAAAATTACTAGACAAGAGAAACAAATCAAATAATAAAAATTGAAAAAAAAATTTGAGCGTTAGTATCGAACTCGCGGCCAAAAATTCGTGAACTCGACGCCCAACCAACTCGACCACCGCCTCAGCTGACTGTTGGGACTCATATTAGGGTATACATTAGACCCCTAGTATTTTCGCTAAATTTAATTGCAAAAATCTCGCGAATGCTTGAGAGGTGCGTCGTCTTGCTTTGGTGTTTTTCATCAATAGGTGTATGCTACATGCTCACCAAGTTTTAACTGAATCGGCGACGAACATGTCGTAAGGTCCCCTTGTAAGATATACGTTTAAATAATTAAAGAGATTTTACCTTCTTTATGTTAGAGTATAAATTGTTTATGTATAATCAACAAGGCTTTTTTCATTCATTTATGCACAAGATAGCTCCTAAATTTTTAATTTGAATAGCTTATTAAAATTGCTTTAAAAAATTTGGAAATATGATGCAGCTGTGTAATAAACTCACTAAATCTCCTATAATAAAACACTTGATGTCTTTGTCGGTGTATGTCCGGACAGTCTCATCAGTTATTTTTACAAACTGGCAGGAGAAGGCAGCACTTGCCAGTACATTAGTGCTGCCCCTCCTGCCACTTTCTATAACTAATTGCGGCCGCACCTATATTCATTTACGTAAATTGGATGGATGGTACTTACATACATATTAACAGGGAGTCCAACTTAAAAATATAAATACGGAACAAATACCATTTAAATCATGTTTTAATTTTTAAGAACATTAAAAGAAACCAATTAACATTTAAATGATTTGTTATAGACAATTAAAAAACAATCATATTTTAATTTCTGGTGGCCGATATTTAGTAATTTCTTCTAAAATGGTATCAAAAGCATCTCGACTGATCGCTTTGTTATAGATAACAATAGAAAAACAATCACATTTTAATTTCTGGTGGCCGATATTTAGCAATTTCTTCTAAAATGCTATCAAAAGCGTCTCAACTGATTGGCCTGTCGCCACATTTACAAACCTGATCACCAGACAACGGGGAGGGAAAGTTTGGTTCCAGCGAGGCGAAGGGCGTGGTAGCATCCGACAAAAAAATAAAAACAAAGCGAGCCAAAGGCTCGCCAATATCCTCAACATTTGCGGCACAACAGTCAAGCGAGATATAATTCCTTTGTAGAATACAGATATCTTGGTAGAAATCATTCGGTACTTACGTATTAAGTTAGGATCCCCGTTAATACGGAAGTACCAGATGGATAAATGTAGTAAATTACGTATTTTAAAACATGCTAATGTCTGAAATAATTCGACGATGTTTCAACGTGCCTTCGTTGTCTTATTGAAGTCTTTCTGCATATTAAAGGCAGTTGCTTGCACTGTGCCTTTGCGTTATCTGAATATAGCAGATATTCTGAAAATAATTTTTTTTGTGCTGTTTATTTTTAATTTGCGTCAATCTAATTATAGGGTAACCAACCAAACAACGATTACATTGTTATCTAAATAAATAAGGTATATGCGCTGATTGTGTGTGTATTGAGATATCTTTTGAGATTGTTCTTAACTGATGTTTAGTGGAATTGAATGATTGATTGTGATTACTTACTAAATATTGCTTTTCACATGGACAGCTGTATGTAGCCATAACTAGAACACGTGACAAACATAATTTGAAATTTTGGGTTAAGGATAAAGATAATCAAGGGCAGTTGCTGTTAAGCGAAAGAGTATTTACAAGGAAAGTCATTATAAGAGAGCTTCTGAATAGCTAAAATAATATTATTGAGGTATAAGACTGTTTTCCTCTTAATTTTTTAAAACTATTCATTTGTTTTCATTTGTAGCCCTTTCCAATCTTATTCATCTTTATAATTTTATCATTTGTTTGTTGGTTTTATTTTTATACTGTTTGTTTTCAAAGGCCGTTTTAAACGGGCTCATTCGCCTAGTTATTTATAAAATAAGTTGAATGACTTACCTGTTTCATGAGTTTTTCTTTTGAATTGTCAAGATTTTGGCCTAAATTGAAAAAGAGAGATAAATTAAGAAGTGAAAATGCAAACATTCATGAATCTTTGATATTATCATTAGCATACTTTACCATTCCATTAAATAAATCATGAACATATTTAAAAAGATAAAATTTACCATTTCAGAAATAGTTTCTATGTATTTATGAAAAGCCAAATTTTGTTTCCATTTATTTAATAACATATTGAGCACTTAACCAATTTTACAACAGTGGTCCCAGGTGCCAATAATGTCTTTTATATTTGCTGATAAAAGGACTCTGCTTATTATTTTGGCATGATTTTGACCTGTAGGCAAATATTTGGCTTTATTTTGCTGAGAGTCATATTTGGCATGAAGTTCCATGGATGGTACAGTAAAAGCCCATTCTAACGTACCCCCACAGGACCAAAGTCGTGCCGCTAAAATGAATATGCCGCTATAACGAATGGTGCCACAAAATCATATTCCAATTACTTTGAGGGCATATTTGCTATCTTTTAACGTTCTTCTTCCCTATAAGATATTGTATATGTTGTTCTTCATTATCTAATTTACTATTTTTTGCCGTAATTATTACGGTGTAATCAATCTATCTAACTATATATTAATTTTACGTTGACGTCTGTCGACATTTGTGTACAATTTATATCGCTGTATTTCTCAAGAACCGTTCGTCATAAAGATATGCGGTAAACGGCGTTTTGTTTCTACTGGCTATGAGGTCCATGGAAAACTATTTTCGTTTGCTAAAGTGTCCTAGGTTCGAATCCAGGAGACAATTATATTTTTCCATACGTTTACACAGGATTTTCGATTTTTCAGAGCAAGGTTTTTTTCCTTCATTCACCAAAATACGCAAATATGGACCGATTTTCTTCATTTTGACATTATTCATCGGCTAAAACTCTATACTATTTTATTCTTGGGATGTATACATGTTGCATGGTCGACGTTTTCAGAAATACGCATTCTTTTTCAAAATTTTGCAGATTTTTCAGTGGTTAAGCTTATGAAAGATCGGTCATGACTAGGGTTGCCAACCTCCGGCTTTCGGGCCGGAGATCTCTGGGTCATCGCCATAATCTCCGGTCTCTGGGTGAGTAGCACAAATCTCTGGTTCAATTTCGATTGCAGCAGAAAGCCCTTTTTATGACTTTTTTAGTTTTTTATAAATGATTCCAATTAAGATGGTTTGCACTTTAATTTCCATTGTATTATGTTTTATACAAAAAACAAATTGATGATGTTCTTACAATTTCGTTAATTAGCGATATTTAAAAAAATAATGATTTTTAATCATACCTATGTCCTAAAATCATGAGTGCCTTTAAGAATATTGAATATATTTATCATTACATTTAATTCCGCTTGGGTTTCTTCTAAAGTATCCATGTTTCAAGCAAACTCCGGGTCATGAATCTCTTAAAGTAGGCAACCCGTAACATCATCTCCGGTTCATGAAGATCTAAAAGTTGGCAATCCTAGTCATGACTGTGGCGACATCTATTAGAAAATTGGAAAATGTAAGTTCACCGAAGATGCCGTTAGAGCGAGTTTGCCGCTAGAATGGGTGCCGTTAAAACGAGCTTTTACTGTATTTATAACAAGGCATTAATATAGTAATAAGGCATCCCTCGCTATAATGCACTTAGTGCGGTTTTGCTATAGTGCTCTATTTATCCATTGTTCAATTGTCACATTTTTTGGATATACAAAAGAAGTGCATAACTTATTCTACATTTAGTATGTCTAATTAGCACTCATAGGTAAATTACAATTAAATTAAATATTGTTAAAGAATCCAATTTGCAAAAAAATGTCTCTTCTATTGTTTTTTGGATGTTATTTTGATTGCAGCTAATCTTAAAAAATGGGATGTCGATGATATTAGGTCTTACTTATAAGAAATCACTGCAGCATGTACCCTTTGTTTGTTTTCTTTCTTATATACACTACTTGTAGTACTTTAACTATTTTAGTTAGTTACGACTTCTCTGACAGAGATGTCCATGCGCATTTCAGCTTGATTTTCGTTTAGGGTCATTGTAAGGCAAGTTGACTTTGAAGAATGTATTACGTAGACATACACATAAGTACACATTTTGGTGAGAAGCGAGGAAAAAAATTCCCCTTCACCCTTGTTTAGTTTTCTGTCTCCTGTGGTCTAAGTTGCAAGTTAAATGCATCAGCGGAATTATTTTCTGTTTTTTGACTCATATTATTCGTAATGAGTCAAAACCATGAAACTACATGTGCTAAGGATGTTTCTGAAAAGAAAAAGTTTCTCATTCAGTGAAACTTGATGTGATAAGAAAAATTGAAGCTGGAGAATATTGATCCTTATGGAAAAAATTCCCTTGCTTGGTGTGGTTTCAGTTAGTGCTCCGTTTTCCAGAAGCCAATTAAGAGGACTAAGTGAGAGATGGCCGTAATATTCAGCGACTTGAACCTAATGAAATATCAGTTCAGTTAGGTTTCGCTCCAGAGCATATTATGATGCTCTAGCTTAGTTTCAGTTTTCTTCCTTTAGAAAATACAGGATGTACACATGAAATGTATACGATTTGCCTGTTACATTGCTGATGAATCACAAGGCACAGGAATGAAAACTAAGCATATTTGAGTAGGTTACGTGATCAAGTTTTAATGACTAACATTTGTCTTACAGATGTTTAATAAGAGCACCATGAGTGGCCCTGCAGATATCTTATCTGTATTCAATTTCAGTTCACACTTTTCTAAGCATGTCGGGTGTAACTGTAGCTGCTGCAGCTCTTATCCTGCCAGCAAGTTCTGGCAATGTGGTAGCCAGTGGTGGCACATACATATATGTCGAGTAAACTTTTCTCGGGCTGGAAAAAATTGCCAGTCTGCAATGGGAGGATGTGCTCGATGAAGTGCCAATCAACCAAGAGCTTTAGGGGAGGGGCTATGGAAGGTCCAGTTTGCACCTGCATCCACCCAACTGGGAAAAAGGCTACACCACAGAGAAGATGCGTTGTGTGCACAAAACAAGGATGGAGGAAAGAAACCGTCATTTGGTGCCCAGAATGTAAAGTGGGACTGTTTAGATAGCTGCTTCAAAACTTTCCACACAAAAGCTGAGTTTTGAAGAAGTAATACTTTTGGCCCATTTTTAGGCGCGTTTCGCTTACAGCGTGAGCCCCTATTATCGTCGGTCGGTCTGTCCATCTGTCCGTCTGTCCACATGTTCGTTCTCGGCTTCTACAGAACAGATTTTCATGAAATTTGATATTAAGGACTTTGAATCAAATATAATAAGAAAATCGCAAAAATGAAACACGTATGCCATTCAGGGGTACCACTTTACTGGTGACAAAAAATTAAATTTTCATTATATCTCGTAAAGTATTGCTCATATCAAAATATTTTTCAAATAAAACTTGTAGAACTAATAAATTAGAGTATTTCTTTTCCTATACATTTTTATCGTAGGAGTAGCCGTTATCGAGAAAATCAAACAAATATGTCTTAAATGGAGTTGAACTTAGAAATTATCTCGCATGGTTACTTCTTCATTGTTTCTAACATAAACAATCTCACAAACAAACGTTTAATTTACTTACATGTGCATGTAAATAGGAGGAAAATGGATTATTTATGATGAAGAAAAGAACTTTAAAACGCTATTTCCCTTACATACAGGTCTATGATTTCTTTCTAACACTCCATTACACGAAACGCACCCATTTGTGATACGTTGTACACTTTCCTAACTTGTTATTCATATGCATGATTATATATACATATCTTAATATTTTCCAATAATTATATAACTTTAAAGCTATACGCATGTAAAAATAAGATAGTTCTTATTATGTTACTAGTGTATAGCCCGTCAAAAATGACGGGAGGAAAGATACGACCGTTCAAACTATTTAGGGAGATCATATTAACATCAGAAACTTCAACTGTCTTGAAAATCGTTTCCCCTCACCTTCCCTCCCTCACCCCTCTCCTACCCTCTCTCCCCAACTCGTATTGAAAGCATTCAAAGCACGTTTACACTCATTAGGATTGAAATAACAATATGATATCGAGGTCTAACAATGGAATAGGTAGGCAAGGTAACATCCCATTAAAAATGGCAAGATTTCCTCAAACGATGTAAATTAAATGTTTAAATTGAGTAATTTCGAACTGTAGGCGGAAAGAAGATGAAAAGAATAGGAAAATTTATAATTTTCTTACAAAATGGTTTATATCTGAAGATTGTAGGTCAATTCTTTCTAATTTTTATCTAACAAGTTAGGAAAGTGTACAATGTATCACAAATGGGCACGTTTCGTGCAATGGAGTGTTAGAAAGAAATTATATACCTGTACGTAAGGGAAATAGCGTTTTAAAGTTCTTTTCTTCATCATAAATAATCCATTTTCTTCCTATTTAAAAATATTGCATGCACACGTAAGGAAATTAAACGTTTATTTGTGAGATTGTTTAAGTTAGCAAGAATGAAGAAGTAATCATGCAAGAAAATTTCTAAGTTCAACTCGAATTAAGACATTTTTGTCTGATTTTCTCGATAACGGCTACTTCTATGATAAAAATGTATAGGAATGGAAATACAGTAGAACCTCATAAATCCGGCACTCGAAAATCCGGAATTATCAAAAATTCGGCAGTTTTTGAAAAGTGCACTTTTAAAAATTTTTGCCGCGGGCAGCCTAATCCACTATGGACCGATAAACGTACCGCTTCGCATCAAAATTCGCGAATTCTAGAACCAATTTGACGGCAGCAGTTACATTGTATGTGTGAGTGAGTCCAATTGTCAGCTGAGCAATACATGTTGGTACGTGTTAGGGAATAGTTTCCACAGTCACATTGTATAACTTGTATACAGTCGCATGTTCAGATTCGTAGCGATTGCATGTGTCTTTCATTAATGTGATATTGCTCAAGTTCATACTGGAATGTATTCAAAAAAAAGCTGAAAACTCTTCCAGTAGTATTATGAAGCGTAAATATAAATCTCTTTCTAGTGAACAAAAAGTAGATTTATTAAGAAAACTTGAAAAAGGTGCCTCAGTTAAGAGACTTTGTGAAGAATATAGTGTAGGCAGTTCTACTGTGTATGACTTCATGAAACGAAAAAATGAGTTGCTGACATTTTATGCAGACAGTGACACATCTAAGGCCGAAAAACATTACACATTTCCAGGGTCAACGATATCGATAGAGTATTGTTTGAATGGTTTCGACAAAAAAGAAGCGAAGGTGTACCGGTATCAGACCTATTGCTAATACAGCAAGCAAAGAAATTCCACGACGATTTGAAAATCAATAAAGCTTGCGATTATTCGCAAGGTTGGCTTCATCGCTTCAAGCTTCGCCATGGAATACGCAAATTAGCAGTGTCTGGCGAAAAACTTAGTGCCGATTGGGATGCTGCCGAAACATTTGTAGAGGTGTTTACCAAGTTAATTTCGGATGAAAATCTTACTGCAGAGCAAATATATAACGCGGATGAGACAGGATTATTTTGGCGATGTCTTCCTCAGAGCACACTTGCAGCCGCCGATGAGGATATGGCATTTGGAGTGGAGTCAAAGGAGAGGCTGACGGTTCTTGCGTGAGCAAATGCAGCAGGTACGCACAAACTAGAGCTAACTGTAATTGGTAAAAGTGCACACCCTCATGCTTTAAAGGGTGTAAAGAATTTTCCTGTCAACTACCGTGCTAATAAACGTGCATGGATAACTTCTCAATTAATGTTGGATTGGTTTGTGAATTATTTTGCACCGGAGGCACGTGCTCATTGTAAATCTAAGGGACTAGGTGATGATTTTAAAATAATTCTGACAGATAACTGTCCTGCCCATCCTGATGCATCACTTTTGGTATTGGGTAACGTACGTGTGGTTTATTTACCTCCAAATTGTACATCTATTATTCAACCTATGAATCTGGGAATATTACACTCACTAAAATGCTATTACAGACAGCAATTTATGCAGAAATTGCTTGAGGCCAAGGTGTTGACGGATTTAAAAAGGAATTTAACATTAAGCACTCGAGATAAAGCGTGGACTGATGTAACGGCCGCAACACTGAAAAATGCCTGGCATAATTTGTGGCCTGCAAGCATGTTTGAAGGATGTGATGAATCACCACCAGATTTTCTAGGTTTCAATGTTAGTGACAAAAAGAGACTGGTGTCTGTAATTATGGAATTTGCTAAGGGATCGACGAATAACGCTTTCATGAAGGGTCTGGAAGAAGAAGACATTGAAAACTGGATGGAAATCGACTATGAAGTGCCTGTAGTGAATCAGCTAACTGACGGAGAAATAGTTAAAATGGTTTTGGAACCCGAACGTGAGAATTATGAAAAAAGTGAAAGTGACGATGATGACAATGCAGCTGCAAACAAGCCTTCAATAGACCGTTGCATAGAATTAGTCACTGATACAATATCGGCTTTAGAGCAGCGGTCATGCATCGAATCACAGGATATGATGAATTTGTAACTAATTAAAGATAAACTTATTAAGGAAAGATCACTATGTATGAAGCAATCTGTGTGATATGTTCAAGACAATTTCGCAGAAAAACCTTCAAAAAGCTTCCGACACTGAAACGAAATGAAACTTGCATTCCCGCAACTAAGGACGCTGTCTCGACCTTATCGTCTAGCCATCGAGAGTAGAAACGAGATGTGTAAATTGGTAAGTGTGCATTAAATTTGCTATGACCTTATTCCAAATTCGTCCACTTGTTAATGATTCTTTCTTTTATAAGTTTCGGCGTAAATTTTGGATTTTAATGTTATGTATTTTATTTTTTTACGTATAGGCCGTGATATGGTATGAAGGTGAAGTGGCGTAGCCAAGGGTGGCAAGAGGGCAAGGCGTCTGTTATGATTTAATTAATATTTTGCATGTTTATTTACATACATTTTGTGTATGTATTTCATATTTTAAAATATTCTGGCGTGATTTCTGATTAAATTTTGAAATACATTATATAGATTACAAAAAACTTTCTTTTGCTTTATCCAGCAATAGGCCGATTTGCCTCTGGATACTTAGGCAATGTGCAACATTTTCAAAAAACCGGAATTTTCTAAAATCCAGCTCGCGCTAGGTCCCGAGGGTGCCGGATTTATGAGGTTCTACTGTACTCTTATTTACCAGTTCTCCAACTTTTATTTGAAAAATATTTTGATATGAGCAATACTTTACGAGACATGATGAAAATTTCATGTTTTGTCACCAGTAAAGTGGTACCCCTGATTGGCGTACGTGATTCATTTTTGCGATTTTCTTATTATATTTGATAGTAAGTCCTTAATATAAAATTTCATGAAAATCCGTACAGTAGAAGCCGAGAACGAACATTTGGACGGACAGACAGACCGACCAACAATAATAGGCACTCACGCTGTAAGCGAAATGCGCCTAAAAAAGAATGAAAACCTGCACATCGAAAAATTCATTTTTACGTGAAATTATGTGTTATCTTATTGGAAATGGAAATTATCGCCTGGAGTCAAACCTGGGTCTTTGATCTCAATTTCTATACATTAAAACGTTTTATTATATCGTAATGCTATCCTGAAAATTTCATCAAATTCGGTTCAGTCATTTGCGAGATATTAAGCTTCAAAAAGCATTACACACAAGACGACAAAGTGATACTGTCTTTTATATAGTTTGGATAGTTTTAATGATTATACTAATAAAATAGCAGATTTTATGAAATAAATTACTCATATCGCAAAATAAATAAAAGAATCAAACTAACAAATGAATAAGTCCGTTCATAAATAATCATTAGTAAAGAAAACTTTAACATAGATGGAAATATAGTTAGGAAACATTCTGTGACAGTTTGGAGCTAATATGATGAATAGTTATTAAAAAGTTATTAAATGCGTAGAACCATGTAATTTTGCTTACCTGGAGCAAATTTAAATAGAGCTTTGGGGTTCATTGCCCAGAATTTAAATACCGGCTTGAGGGGTTAATAGCTATAAAATTTTCCAATAACAATTAAATCTAACATAACTATTACTGCTAGCTATAACCTTTTAGTTACTACTGCTTTAATGCAACAAAAAATTGTATTACTGATCATATCACAATTTCAATAAAAAGCATAACTTTGAATACATTAGCCATAACTTTGCTAACAAATGATAAATACGTCTGAAAATAAAGGATCA
Source organism: Uropetala carovei (assembly GCA_036926305.1). Lineage (NCBI taxonomy): Eukaryota > Metazoa > Arthropoda > Insecta > Odonata > Petaluridae > Uropetala > Uropetala carovei. The sequence goes on from JAXCHB010000127.1 coordinate 1,391,922, forward strand.
TTTTTTATTTACCTAATAATTTGGCTTCAAACTGGTCCAAGACTAAAACATGAGATTTAACCTCTGCATCTAGTTTCTGGTTATCTCCACTGAAATTTTTCAGGCAGCTTGAGATAGCACCCTTTAACAATGCCAGCTCGGCTTCCATTCTGTCCACGTAATTAACAAGGTGAGCACATCGCATACACAATGAGTCCATGCTATCATTTTTGCAACTTTGTAGTTTCACAGCTTCACCACCAGAGATGCTGGTTAGCCTCTCATGAATTGTGACTCCAGATGTTTTGGTCAAAGAATCGAGGTTAACCTTGACATAACGAGTGATTTTACAAGGTAACATAAGTAACAGCTTGGTTGGTACATGTGCAAAAGATATATTAACATAAGACATATGAGTATAGTTTGGTCTAAATGAAATTTTTCAATTTTTAAGCAACAATTGATAAACGATCAGGTGACTTAATTAAAATACAATGAAAGGCACTCACCTCGTGGCCATTTTCGAGTGGAAAACAGCAAACAAAACACTCTGATGGCTCTAATAAAGTTTCAGTATTATTTTCAAAATTTTCCTTTGTATCATTATTGTCAACATTTCCAAGCAGCTTACATTTTCTTCCTCTTTTCTGGAGAAAAATTAATCAAGTTATTCCCACAATTGTATAAAATTTTTCAACTTGACAAAACAACAAATTCTTAAATAAAGAATCTATGTGTAAGGAAATATAATATTTTAAATCATGCAAACAGCTTGTTGCAGTAAGAATAACAGATCTGAGAAATCACATACCAAATGGCTACTACTCTATCTGTAATTCACATTTATACTTCCAAATACATAACTTTATTCACATACATCAAAAGCCAAATGAATGTATAAATACATGCAAGCCTCAATTCAAACTTAATGATCATTCTAACTGAGAATCCCTAAAAGTATCAAATAAATTAAAGAGAAAAAGAAATCTCCATTCACCCATAGGAATGACTGCATCATTTTAAGGAAGCTGACCTTATTGTGAACCCCTTGACCAAATCTATTAACCATTCCTTTATCTAATTTTACAAGTGTCTGTCTGTCTATCCATCCATCTGTCCCCATTTGTATCTCGAGAACCATTCATCGTAGAGATATGCAGTAACTGGCATTTTGTTTCTACTAGCTAAAAGATCCCTGGAAAATTATTTTCATAAAGTCCTGGGTTCGAATCTCAGGAATCATTTATGTTTTCCATAAGATAATATGTAAAACTTGACTTTTTGGCGAGCAGACTTACATTCATTTGCACATGTAAATTCGAAATATTGGCATATAAGCTTTGGATCAGAATCATTTTATAGAAAAATGTTCAAAAATTCTTATTCTTATCGTCTTTTTTGTTTACAATTCAAAATCACCTGCATTTTATGTTTAATGCACATAATTTGCATCAACGAGCATAAAATTAACATGCTTTATAAGCCACTTAAATGAAGAAAGGGTAAGGGGAAAAGATGAGGGGGGAGGGAGGGAGGGGAAAAGGAGAGGGGAAAGGGGAGACAAAGAGGCGGGAGTGGGATAGGGAGAGAGGGGGATAGGGAGAGAGGGGGATAGGGAAAGAGGGGGATAGGGAGAGAGGGAGGGGAGGGAGATGTATCAATAATGCAAGAATATAGTAAAAGACATTATTAATAGAACAGTTTTCTATGGGGATATCATTTGCAACAATAATTGTTTCACATTATTATTACTAAATTAATTGAAAAAAATCCATGCAAATATTGCAAGGGTAAAGCTAGTACGTACACTCATTTCGAAAAGTCAAGCGACACGGCTCGGTCACGCCACACATAGTCCGGAGCTGAAAGTTGCGAGTATGTTGGTATCCACTGCTTGAGGGGAAGCAGGAGAGGGGAATGATAGGGAGGGGCAGAAGAGTGAGGAGGTGGGTTTCAAAGCCTGGGTAGGCGGTGCAGGGAGAAACGAACGGAATGAGAGCCAGTGAGAGAAACTCCATTCAACAGTGCGAGAGCATCCATTCCAACTCGGAAAAAAGGACTCTCTCGGTGGTTGCCTTCGCATGCCAAGGGTAACAAGAAAACCTCCGAGAGAAGGAGGCGTGTAAACAGTTCAAAGTCCTCAGTGATGTCTTACAATTAGAGAGGGAAACATAAATGAATATGCCGCATCTAGAAAGCACTTGTGGAATATTTCACCTTTGCAGGCATTATTTCGGAAAGCGTAAAAAATCATCGATGGGTCAAGGGCAAAAATTATATAATACTCCATAAATTATGATAACAAAAATGAGAGCTGTTGATTTAGTGGAGGTCCCGAATGAGCATCTTCTGCCTATGTCAGACAGATGGTGCCAGACAGTAAAGATGTGGTAAAAATAAAGGATAATTTACCGTTAGATACGACCGGTTTAACTCGACAATTTTTTTGACCAGAACTGGAATATCGATGTTCTGCCCTGGCCAACTCACTCGCCGGATCTGAATCCTATTGAGAACTTATGGGGTATAGTGGTGAATGAGTGGACGGGAGGAAAGTTGAGGACGGCAGCCGCTCTTGAAGAGAATGTTATGGAACTCTGGGGCTCAATCGGACGACGGCCACAAATATGTGAAAATTTAGTACGGTTCATTAACCGTCGAATGCAAGGAGTGATCGACTCAAGCTGAGACTTCACTAAATACTAAAATAAAACACTAAATAATCTTTCATTGTTTTCATTGCCTATTAAATGCTGTTAGAATAAAATATTTATTTGAAAATTTAAATAAAGTCAATATAAAATGTATCCACTATATGTGAGAAAAGTGCTACGTGATAAATTGCCATTTATTAGAGTTTTGGTAAAACTGATTGGATAAAGGATGTAAATATTTCCTAATGCTCTCCCGAAAAATCAATTTTCGTGCTGACAATTTCTTGACGCTTGAGTGATACAGTACAGTGGAAGAAAAATTTTATTCCGGCGAGTGAGCTGGCCAGGGCAGAACATTGACATTCCAGTTCTGGTCAAAAAAATTGTCAAGTTACACCGGCCGCATCTAACAATGAATTAATTATCTTGTATAACTACCACGTCTTCGCCGTCTAGCACTATCCGTCTGACATAAGGCAGAAGATGCTCATTCAGGATCTCCACTAAATTGACAGCTCTTTTTGTTAACGTAATTTATGGAGTATTATATTATTTTTTCCCTTGACACATCGATGATTTTTTATGCTTTCCGAAGTGAAGTGCAGCCTAGCATTTCGGAATTAATAATGTCCACAAAGGTGAAAATATTGCATCATTTCCATAAGTGCTTTCTAGATGCGGCATATTAATTTATGTTTCCCTATCCCATTGTAAGACATCACTGAGGACTTTTACATGCCTCCTTCTCTCTCTTATTACCCTTGGCATGCAAAGGCAACCTCTGAGAGAGTCCTTTTTTCCGAGTTGGAATGGATGTTCTCGCACTGTTGAATGGAGTTTGTCTCATAGGCTCTCATTCCGTTCGTTTCTCCCTGCACCACCTACCCAGGCTTCGAAACCCACCTCCTCACTCTTCCACCCCTCCCTATCATTCCCCTCTCCTGCTTCCCCTCAAGCAATGGATACCAACATACTCGCAACTTACAGCTCCGGCTTGTGTGGCGTGACTGAGCCGTGTCGCTTGACTTTTCGAAATGACTGTACATGTAAAATGTAGTATTAATTTGAAAATATTATAAATGTTTTCTTTGCACAAAAATTAATTTAAAAAAAATATATTCATACACTAGCAGAACTGCCCGTTGAATTTCAATGGATTTAGTGAATCAAAAACTTCGACCGTGTAACATGTAAACGTCATAAGAATATGATAGTACACAGTTTTAACCATCAAATAAAGCAAAAATGAAGAAAACCTGTTCACAATTACCTATTTAGATGAGTGAAAGGAGAAAATCTTGCACTCTGAAAAATCGAAAATTATGTGTAAACTTATGGGAAAATAATTATTCAATTAAGCACCCCCTCTCCCCCCCCCAAATTTTTTATCACCATATAGCCTATGTTATCCGCAGGATAAAATTATTTACCTATGTGATGTTTTGTGACGATATCTTCAAAGGTTTGAAAATCACAATTTGTGGAAAATCTATGTCTAATTATTTAAGTTACTTACGTAGTTTTAAAAACAGTTTGCTTAGGAGAACTCTATGCCACACTTTGTGTGTCTTTCATTGCTACTTTAGTTTATATTATGTATATATTATTTCTTTTGGTTTATATTAGGTATATATTATTTCTTTTAGTTAATACTATGTATTGTTTATAACGGTTGTCACATAAATTGTTAATCCAACAATACGCAAAACATTTTTTATATAAAAAATGTAGTACAAATCACTTTTAAAACCCTCCCATTTTGCTTAACTTTTTATTGTGATTAAAATGGCACCTTCTTCTTGCTTCTACGTTTTGTAGTTATTGCACTATAAATGCACAAACACATTCTTCAAAATATTTATATAGATAAAATAAAATGAATAAATAAAAAACATTCCATCTTCACAACCCTACGAAAACCTTTTTCAACCCCTACAATTAGAATTATTCTATTAAACAACAAAAGCTTAAAACAACACCGAATGAATTTAACATCTTCAAGCAGCCATTCATACATTATTTTACCCTATACAAATGTCCATTCAATTCTCTGTCTTAGTGCAATGGATAAGGAATGTTAGTTTCCAAAACATTACAAGCAGGAACCAAAACCAAACTGAACCGAAAACCAGCTCCGAACCCACTATTTTTCTGAACCCGCACATGAACCCAGATGCCCATTTCTTTTATGGCTTGAAACTGAACCAAAACCAAGCCCATTTTTCCACAGGTTCAAAATCGGTTCAACTGGCAACAATGCACTCATAGTGCGAGAACTCTAGGGTAAAAAATGAGACAGTATTTGTATGGCACAGTCGCATAATGTAATAAAATTTGAGTTAAAAGATGGCAGTAAATATAAGTTTTATTTAGTTTTATCCTGTGGCAACCCGATTTTGAGTAATAACATTGGGTAATACCACTCCTTTAATTTTCAGTCTGATCACCATTTCTAAATATTGACATTTGCAGTGATATGTTTTTAAAAGTTAAATGTTATATGATGTTGCACAAATCATGCTGGTAGTTCCAGTGACAATGTCAAGTGTCGAGCAAGCTTTTTTCTGCTCTAAAGTTTATTTTATTGCCACAGCGTACCAACATATCAGAGGAAATATTATCCAATATTTTGCTAGATTGCTTGAAAATATATTTTTAAAACTAAAATGTTACCTTAAAAACCTGTGTATAGGATGCAAAGAGTATTTTGGGATCAAATTCTGAGAATTTTCTATGTTCCCATGTATAGGACGCAGAAGGGTTTTTTCTTAAGATTCTAGGAATATTCAATAAATGGTCATCAAATATACTTTTTACTCGGTATGAGCTGACGAGTGAATTTACCGAATGATTTGTAATACGAGATTTAAAAAATGTACGTCATTCATATTTTAATATGCATGGTAACACCAATGTTGAAACTACATACTAAAGGATATAGTAAAACACTTTGTTAAGCAATATAGAAGAAGATAAATGTATCAAATTTTTGTGACTCCTACCTAATTGAAATTAAAAACTCGATAAAAATTTCTACAATCGCCTGTGAAACTTGCAGTGAAAATAAAATGTCTGTATGGCTGATGAGACGAAGCTGCCTCCGTATGTCATTTTTAAAAGAAGACCAATTCCGAAAGGAGAATTTCCATGTGGCATCCCTGTCAAAGTGCAACAGCAAGATTGGTTTGATGAAAACATCACCAGTGACTGGATTGGGATTGTTTGGAAAAGAAGGTCAGATGGAATGCATCTAAGATCTCTCTTGGTCTTAAAAGGGAAGGCACCTAAGTGTCGAGCCCGCGTTTTCGAGATATTTGCAATTGAAAATTGAAAAACAATTGACCTTCCTCTAATGCCATGACGAGCGATACCCTGACAACAGATGGCGGTAGCCTAGTGATAAAGTGTCGGGCTGCGGGAATTGTGTCGCGGGTTCAATCCTTGATATCGCCGAAATTTTTTCTCCTCCAATTAATGTTTTATGACTTTAGTTTTATGTAAGTTGTCCAAATTACATCAATAATAATTTTCTTTCTTTTTTCAGGCCAGTATTTTAATTTTAAATCCATTCCAATGCACTTTTTACGACATACTCGAACTTGATAAATATATACAACATTTTCTACGCACACCCTCCTCGATATTTCCACTGTAGAGTTGCATAGTTTACGTGCCGAATAAGGAGCACTTTATGCCACGTTCCGATGGTTTCTCGAGTCCTGGCGGTGGGCCCTACCAGGTGGGGTCGCTTTTCGCTCGCTCTCCTAGGGATGGATTATGGAACCGTAATTTATTCATATGTAATGGAACCGTAATTTATTCATATGTAATGGTTATAGCACCATTAGTCGGTCGCCATTGCCTCATTAGTTACATCAGAGCACACCACGTGAAGGATGAGATGCCTTTTGGATAGGAGTTGGCTGTATATTTCTCATCACTATTCCTTGTACTCCACCTAACCTAACTATATCGTAACACTTGTCATAAGCCATTATTAAGAACTGGCCTCAACGTCATTGACGTTGAGGAATACCTCGCCATCATCAGTCAATTTTGCGGCATACCAAGCATACTGAATCATTTTTTGAAAAAACTGGTGCCTGCAGCTAGTGATGCACAACTGATTGAATTTTAATGGCATCATTTCTCATCGTCAAGCCTCTTTTACCTTCTAACAGAGCGGGACGTAAACTATGCATCTCTACAGTGGAAACATCGAGGACGGTGTGCGTAGAAAATGTTGTATATATGTATCAAGTACGTATATAATCCGAGTATGTCGTAAAAAGTGCATTGGAATGGATTTAAAAATAAAATACTGGCCTGAAAAAAGAAAGAAAATTATTAATGATGTAATTTGGACAACTTACATAAAACTAAAGTCATAAAACATAGATTGGAGGCGAAAAAAAATTCAGCAATGTCAAGGATCGAACCCGCGACAGAATTTTTCCAGCCCAACACTTTATCACTAGGCTACCGCCATCTGTTGTCAGGGTATCGCTCGTCATGGCATTAGAGGAAGGCCAATTGTTTTTCAATTTTCAATTGCAAATATCTCGAAAATGCAGGCTCGTTAGATGCCTTTCCGAAAATACATGTCTAATTAATTTTCGTTTTCTTTCATCCTGTGAAGTTTGGTCGAGATCCGCCACTTACACTTAGGTGCCTTCCCTTGTTAGATACATTCTGATGCCACACGTCCCAAAGTAAAAAAGAAACTTCCTGAAATTGAGACAAATTTTGTGATTATTCCAGGGGGAATGATATCAATCCTGCAGTCTATAGATGTTGTTATAAACAAGTCATTTAAATCAGCAATGAAGAAGAAGTGGGCCGATTGGATGGTGGATGGCAAACACACACATTCACTAAAGGGAGACTCATTCGTAAAGTAGATATCACAATGATGTGTGTCAATAGATTGTGGAAACATGGAATGACCCCCCCTCAGAAACGATAATTAAGAGATTCCAAAAATGTTGCATAAGTAATGCTTTAGATGGAACTGAAGACAACGTATTATGGAAAGATGATGACAGCAACACCACGACTGCAACATTAGAATCAGACGATTCTGAAACTTCGCAAAAGATGAAGATAATGACAATTCCATATTACCGAAGACAACTCAGCTGATGGCGAATTTCTTGGATTTTAGAAAAATTGTTACCAAAAGTTTAATTTGTTTTGCTGCTTGGATTTTTTTTAATGGACAGACGAGTGATTTTTAAATTTTAGTTATTAGGTGTTTCATTTTCATTGAAGACTCCGTACAGAAAGAACGAAAAAATGATTAACACCCATGTATAAGGATGAGTCAGCTAATGACCAGGAATTTCTTGGATATACAATTTTTGTTTGTAAAAGTGCAATTTGTTTTCAACTTTAATATAAAAACTTTGATGGTTATTAAATATTAGTTTGCTGCTGTTTAATTTTCATTTTTCAACGAACATTTCGCAGAGAAAAACGTCAAATATTATGTACACGTGTATAAAACGTACACTACTTTTTATCCTAAAAAATTTGGAAAAAGTGCATCTTATACACAGGTTTTTATGGTAATGTTAATGTCAGTCGATGTAATTATTTTTTCAATAATAAAATAATAAAAAGTAAAATTAAAATCCAATGCTGCCAATGAGATTCAACATTTTATCCATAGCAACAAATAATAATTTTGTTTACCTATAGTATTTTCCATGTGAAAAGGGGCTTGAAACATTGTTTATTTTGAAAATTATTCAGTGTTTAAAAAGTATAAACAAGTGTAATTGCTGATAGTTATTCTCGAGGACACTGGTAAATTGGCAATTCGTATGCACTAGTGCTATCGTATTCATTACTCGATAAGAAGAACATCATGTGCTGGACACAGTGGAGTTTTTATTTTAACCCTTAAGTATACTCATGCTAAAAATCATCGCTTTAGTACTTGCATTGGGTGGAATCAACCCTGTTTTTTGAAGCTTAAAAAGAATGATTAGATTTCCAGAATATTTTTTAAAATTATTAGGAATGCTAAAAATATTTCAACAGAAATAGTAATAAAAAATTTAAACTATTTAAAATAATTTATTGAAGAATTTTTATGCAAATATTTATTTCAAACCAAAATCCTAATTCATATATTCAACCCTCCTGTCCTTCGAAAACAATTAACACAAATGGTAGAACAATTCTTTTGGCAAATATATTTACCTACTACAATTTTGACAAATAATTTCGCTTTTGCGGTCCTTTTTCGTCTCGCACAGTAGGCATCGAGATAGTATTTCTGCTTTTTTCTTCTTCATTGGTGGTACATACATACATAATCTTCTTCTACCTTGCTGGCAAATTTACAACATGAATATTGGATAGAATGGGAAGGGTACTAACAGTGGCAGATTTGGAAACTTGCTGCCCTTAGGCCAAATTATTTTTCCGCCTCCTTAAAAAATGTCAATAACATTTATTTAATTTATATATTATACCAGAGGAACAAGCCGTTTTTTTCCAGGTATTTATGTTTATTACCTTGACAGGCTTCCTTAGGTGGGTACCAATGGTATTTCATGATTTCGAAGTAACCATCTTCAACCTCCATAACTTTGAAAATCACATTGATAGTCCTATTTACAGTGCTTCCTCATATAATATATTGGCGGTCTTGCAACTTGGCAAATGAATATACAAATCTGATAGCTCCAAAATCCTGCCGCCCCTAGGCCATTGCCTACTTTGGCCTTATTGCAAATCCACTAATGGGTACTAATCTTACCGCAACGATCAATGTGTTGATGGATAAGAGATAATGCCAAATCTTTCAAAAAAAGTTTATGACATTTATATTTTACTAGCTGTACCCGTGCAATGTTTGTGCGGTTTTTCTTCAGTTAATTTATAAAAAAATAAGAAGTGTGTGAAAGACGTTGATCTCAATTCACATTTAGGTCTAATAATGCATTTCTTCAGTATAGGATTTTAATGTATTTGGCTCCCAATGTAAGGTTCGCAGGTTTGAATCTCGCTGAGGATATGGCTGTGTGTGTATTGACAATTTATTATGCGAAGTCAGTCAGAAATCTGCATTTTAAAAGTCATATTAGAGAGGAAATTAATGCTACCCAGTAATTGATCACAAAGTTTTGTTTATAATTTTTGGTTTCTTGTTATTGAAACGTCCTCTTTTTTATATAATAATCAATGCAACCATTTATTTAGATTATCTACAAATAGAAGATAACCATGTAACTTTCAATATGTTAAAGAAATAACGTCTTTATTCTCATCTAATTTTAAATTCATATATGAGCCTATTGGCTTATTAGCTATTGGTTTAAAACATTGTAAAGCTCAGCTACTAATTGAATGAAGTTGGTTGCATTTAAAAATAAAAAGATATGGACATTTAATGTTGATCTGGGTCGATTCGACTCAGATGCAAGCACTCGAGGGTTAAGACTATGCCAAATAATTTTTTATTAGATCTTTAGACATATTTCTAAACTTGAAATGCAATTCCCATAACTTAATATTAATAAAACTTACCTTTTTAATATTTGAATTTCTTTTTTTACTTATTTCAAAAATTGTAGGTACAGCATTTGCCTTCAATTTCTTTTTCCCATCTACACGAATCACTTCCCATTGATCCTCTGCAAAGTGTTTCTACAAACAGGAAAAATTATTATTATCTTCAAGAAGATGAATGAATCCATTATTTTCAAACAAACCACAACTAAATGAGAATAATGAATTTTCATGGCTGAAAAATTATACTAAAATAAAAATGAATGATATATATTGTTTTAAAAAATCCATTATTCCATTTTGTGAGTAACTATGTAGTATATAAACACAAGCGAATATGAATGCCTTAGCTAGACATAAAATATGCTAGTAAAAATCAATTTAAAGGAATAACAATAAAATGTTAATCACAAATCTTAATCAAGATTTCAGTTGGTAACCAAATTAAAAATTACGGCTTTAATAATTTCACAGAAATTACAGTTTTTCACTTTGTTGTAAAATACTGAATTATGTAAATTTTGATGTTAACAGAGATTTCAAAAAGCAATACATAGATTCTCAAATGTTTTATAATGAGGGTTTTTTTGTAATTAATAAGAGGAAATTCTTAAAATTATCATCTGACAATATTCTTTTAATTATGGCTGTAGAAGTAAAGAGCAATGACATATGTAGTCAAAGTATAAGGTAAATATGAAACAGAACTTTAAAAGTTTGGATGTCACGTAGGGTTGCCGGTACATCAGATTCGATTCTGAACATGGGTTTATAGAACAATAGTTAGCCAATTTGCACTTAGGGATGTTTCTAGATTATAATAATTAGCTTTTATCAATTAATAGAGGGGTGAATCGGTCACGTGCAACATTAAGAGGGATGAACTAAATCTATTAGAAGTAAACAAAGGGAAATTCAAGCCCATCATTAATGTTTAAATTAGTTGCTATGATTTAAAAAAAATCTTTTGTTAAATGCCAGAGCAAGATAAGTTAATGGCACTTAAAAATATGCACGTTTAAATAAATTCATTTTTTGTAGGTAAAATATTAAAAAATGCAAAATTACCAACGAATAGAAAAACATGAATTTGGATTTTAGTTTATGTATTTGATAAAATATATGGTTTTATTATCACACTAAATAGGACAATAAATTGTACTTTTCATAGTTTTTAAAGAGCTCCTGGTTGAGAATTAACATAAGTTTTTAAGGATCTCTAGATTGAGATTGTCTTAAGTTTCAACTCTGGTATTATGTGATATAAATGCTGCAAACAAATAACTATTAAGAAGCTTCTACCGAATGATATTCATTTAATTAGTGCTGATCCTAACTATCTGTCAGCTTTCATGTAGTATTGACAGAAAAATGTTGTGAATTGTGAATAACACCAACGTATTTTCAACTCTAAATGAAACAACTGAATCAAAAATTTTAAGCTTGAACTTACTATTTTACAATTTAAAAACTTCAATTAAAATCAAGAAACACTATATAAGCAGTATCCACCAAAAGATTAATTAAACTGATAGTTAATTTATGATAATTCTTTGGTAATCTGGATAACAGTATCATAAGAAAATTTGGCATACTACTCTTTATTATGAACCCTTATATCTAAAAATGACTTATGATTAAAATAAAATTTAAACTAGTTAGTTTGAAACCTTCCATGTTACATGCCATCCTAGACAAATGGCAAAACATCACTTTCACTTTCTGATATGAGCAGATTCACAACAACCAATGGGCTAACGAAAATTATATGGCCTCTCTGACAAAAACATTTGGAAGCCCAACTATTAAATTACAACAAATGCGATTCCCTGATCAAAGATCTTCCCTACGCTCATGACATTAACTAAATTTCACACAAATAATATAATTCAAGGTAATTTCAACACCTCACAGATATATGATGTATTTGTAGGAGTCCAATTCTTTCTATTGATCCTTGCACTCCATAATGCTCTTCTTTCGGGATCACGAGGAAATACCTTAAGGGAAAATCCATTCTCTGATCTATTGGAACAACCATATGCAGCACACCCAGGCATATCAATGATGGCTAATCAATATAAAAAGTTGAAAAAATTATGTAAAAATATGAAGCAGTAAGTTTGCAAACTTCTTTTTAAATGCTAGTAAGATACGTTATCACTATATTCCGACAACAAATTTCAATGTAGTTTCATGAAATGTAAACTATTCGCATACTTATTTTAACAACTATAAGAATTTTGAACGCTGAATACAATTCAGCATTTACTTTTCCATACATGCATAGGATGCTGGAAAAGATTCATAAACTTTTTAAATAAATTAAACGAATGTTGTTAGAGAAAGCTACTATAAACTATTCTGTCATTATTTACCGGATATTTCACGTGAACCTATTAAATTTTGTATTTTATTATACTGTTACACTCAGCAATGATTAATTAAATGTCAACTTCCATAATATTAATTCCATTTTCAACATGTATTCTTACCAAAATATCTTTTAACTTCCCTCGTACTTAAGTATATAATAATATGCTAATCTAAAATGATCCTCCCAGTAAGAATTGCCCCATCTGTTGCTGAGTTTCGTCATACTAATATATTATATTATTGTATCATTATTATTATTATACTACTCCTAACAAGATGGAGGAAAAATATGTTTCAGCAATATAGTCTTTTAAAAATCAATGATTCACTGGTTCACTCCAAATCGTAAAATCTCAATAAAACATTTTTAAAGCTACATAGTCGAGTATATATTTCAAGAAAAGTATATATTAGCTGCACCACATAAAGAATTTAAAATATAAAATATCTAGGATTACTACAGAAAATAGTTTTTTAAATTACTAGATACGCTAATTAATCACACAAAATTTAGGTAGAAGCGACATTTGTTAATGAATAAAGACAACAATAGAAACCTTGTGTTATTGGCTAACTTCCGAAAGAGCTTTTCAAAACACTTTTTAAGCAACAGCAACTTCAGCACGATTTAGTCTACCAACATAACTGTTACAATACATTTTATCAATACAAAGTGTCGAACGTATACAAAGCAGTAAACGAAAATATTAATGCATAAAATAAAAATTGGTGTGATATCATGCCGCTATGCCTTGCTCCCATCGTTTCGCATATGACTGCAGAAGTTTATAATAACGTCCTAATCAAAACTAATGATTATACCGATTATACCAGGGGTGTCCAACCAGTCGATCGTGATCGACCGGTCGATCTTTAGACCTTTTCAAGTCGATCGCTGAATCTTGTCTCAACGCTATTACCATGGAAGAATAATTTCTTCCATGCTATTACTCTGTATTTAGTCAAGTGAGAAATTTTGAACTGATAGAGGTATTGAACTCACAGTTAGAATTTTTTATAATCGTGCAAAAATTAAGAGAATCTAGAATGCATAAATCAAATAATACAGATTTCTCTCGCAGCGAGACACGAGCGTATTGAAATTTTTCGACCCTGAATATGCTTAATTGTATATAACTCGATATGTGGTATTCCAATCGCAAATTATTGCAAAAATAAAAAGTTTGAGGCTAACTGCGACTATATGTTTAACTTGACTAACTAGTTCAAGTTATTTCTGGTTGATTTCTTCCGTCTGTATATTTATTTAATAGCCTTTTTCTTCAACTTCTAATAGCTTAAAACTTATGTTAGTAATACGTTGAATTATTCTGGTGGATAAAATTTAAATGAATTTCATTTGAACTAAAATATTCTCCTGTACAGAACTAAAACTCGAATAAAACTTTACTCGATCTTGTTTAACTCGATTAAAAATTTGTGCGATTTAATTGGATTCACGTTTTAAGTAGGACATGTCATGTTATGATGCTGGTTTCGATATATAGTTTGGGAGAAATTTGAGGGTTTCCCCCCCTCCCCAATGCTCAACATCATTTCTCACTCCAATGGGTCGATCCTCGGTAAATTTACAGATCTTGGGTGCTGAAAGGTTGGAGACCCCTGGATTATACCCTAGGGGGCAGCTTGCCAACATGGTAGAATTTCTACTAAATCTGGTAAATTTAGCTATCCATCTAGTGAACAAAATTCTTGTCTAGTGGGATAGTAGAAAATCTGGTATAATACGTTTTATAATTGGTGATTTTTTAGTGTATTTTTCTTTTATTAAAAAAATATTTTTGAAAATAAAAACAGTAATCGGATTTTATTCTAGCTTTGTCATCTACCGGATCATAGAATAAGCAAAGTATCTATGTGTAGTTTCCTGTATCGAAGGTAATATTATACTGGGAATCCCACATTGATAATGACAGTTTGACCTTTGACAATGAATCTTCCTTCTCTGTGGAATAATTGTCCAGAATCAGGAGATCAGTGGTTTAACTTTGCCAATGCAGCGGCATCGGGGCTCCCGAGAAAAAAATCGATTAAATCAACTCAATGTTTGCAGGCGGACAAAAGACTTTCTTCAATTTAAACAAAAACTTTTCAAATGAAAAAAGCTTTTAAAAAAATTTTCCGACTCAGTTCAAGAGGGGGGGCAATTACCCCCTCCCAAAATTTCTGAACATTAGAAAAAATTAACCCCGAAACCTCGTCCTACGTGCTGAGCAAAATACGCTCTTACAATTAGATAAGGTGACCAGACGTACTCATTTAGGGAGTACAGTACTGCTTTCAGAGACTTTGTACTCCTGAAAAATCATGTACTCCTTTAAAAAGACTTGTATTCCTTTGCAAACTCGCAAAACATTACCTCGCAATGTATACTCCACATTTGGGCGTGCCGATATCGATTCCTTGAAAAACAATGCTTAAATGAGCCGTGTATTTAGCTTTTATCAGTGCTCGGAATGAGCCGGAATGCCGCTCCGGCTAGTTACGTTACGTTTCGTCAGACATTTAGAAATATCCCTTTTAACAGGGATCGACAACCTGCGGGCCTCATGCGACCCCCGAGAGCGTTTTATGCGGCCCCCGAAGCCATGTTGAATAAGTGATCAGTATAACTTAACACGGTCAACTCCATATTTTTTTTGAGAAATTATTGTCTCAAAATCTTTTCTGGTGGAGTTTTAACGCTATTAAACTAATTACAATTGATTTCCACAAAATCTCTAAGTAACTACTGACCCTTTATAGCAGTGGTTCTCAATGTCGCCCTCTTATATAGGGGCATACTGGTGTTTCATTTATCTATACGAGTACACAGTGTACATCCTTTCCCAGTTCCTCCCCTGGAAAAAATTCCTCCCCAGGGAGCCAAGTGGCTCCCCATTGAGAATCACTGCTTTATAGGTTACTGGTACAATAGTGTACCACTTTTTAAAATTGTAAATTTATTTGGTTAGTAATATAATATGATATTTAGCAGTTATAAATGAAAATAAAGTGATTTTCATTCCTTGACTTCTTGCCCTATAAAGGGTTAAACACCCATCCGGCCTGCCGAAGCTCTAGCAATTTCCAATGCTGCCCTCCGAAGCATTCATAGCAACAAATGTGGCCTGCCATATAAAGAAGGTAGTCGACCCCTGCCTTATAACATGCATTCCATTTCGTAAAAATTTTTGTTCCACTACCAATAAAAGCGTTCCGTTTCATAACATTTTCCATTTCGAGCACCATGCTTTTATGCAGAATTGACCTACAAGTTAGCTATATCTCTCAACATCATCACAAAATGCAGGATCGTGTGGAGAACATTGTTACAAAATAGAAGCGCGTTATGTCTCGATTCAAGCGGTAAATTTCTGGGTACGTCCTAACTCTATAGTTCGAGCAATATATTCTTCAAAGTAGTAAATCTAAACGATGCGAAATCGTCACTGACTTGTGTTCGGTGAAGTCTGGCAACGATTACAGGAAGAGTTAGCACAATTCTGAGTGCTATAAAGATATTTGGAAAATTTTCTACTAAATTATTTTTATTTAATTTAAAACATTTAATGGTGTCATCTCGCTTCTAATAATTAAAAGTTCATTGTACAAATTTAAAGGTACTATATCATCTGTCAATGCTATATGCAAATATTGACATTCTTTGAAAATAACCTCTGAAACTGTATGGATCAACAATGGAATGTCTTACAAAAATTCAAATAATTGGTTATGTGTTTCTAGTTGGGAAAATCTTTCCTTGATAGAATTGATCAAATTTGCACCACAGGTTAGTTGTAAGCAAATAAATATCCTTGCAGAGTGGGAGTTGCTCTAATAAAAGATTCATTTGTCTACAGAAGTCTGAGGAGGATAGGTGCAATTGCTTCCATTGAATATCACCTATATCTTTGTCTCCCACTTGAGAAGTTTTTGGATTTCCCTGGAGGTTAGGATACTCTTGAGCTTATCTAAACATATTCTTGAAATAAACAACCTCCATCAATTCTTATTCAAACATATTTGTTAAGTGGACATGCACCAATGCTGGAAGCAGGGCGCTGCAATACATGTTGACTTATATCAAATCTAAGCCTCTTAAGGTTCTCAAATTTCAATTGTAGGAAAATGAGGCCAAGAGGTAGTTGGGAGATTATGAAAGTTAAGCTTATGCAACTCATAAAAGAGGAAATTAATAGTAATGCAACTAGCGCAAAAGATATTATAGAATGTGTTAAATGACTTTCCCAGAAAATGAAAAACAAAACAATCCTCTATATAGGGAAACATTACTACTACAACTTTTTTCTAATCTTTTTATAAATGCCTGAAAAAATGCAAAATTTTTGAGTAAATAAATAATAAAACTCGGGAAATGGCACTGAAGCTTATGGCAGGTGTTGCCATCTTTCCTGGTTTGAGCAACTGCAAAGGTGACAACTCTACTTGTGGCCTACATCTATAGGTGATCATTTTTCAACCTCATATCTGTACGACTGATATTTGTTGCCCATAAAAAGCAAAATATTTGAGGATGTTGTCTAGATAAATAAGGAAAATCAGTAAAAAAATTATTTTGCTAAAAGTTGGAATGTTAATTTTGCCATCAATAGAGATGTATTATTTTTTTAGGAACATTCGGTGATAAAAGTTCAATCTATCACTGAACATATTTCATAGATATGAAAAGTTCTTTAAATTATTGGGACAAAGTGTCAGAATTCTGATAAGTGAGCTGAGTTAATATACTAAGGGAATATGTTATATGAGGAATTATAATATTCATTAATCAGTACACTTAAGTGTACAGAAAATTTACTTCCTTGGGGAAAAGAAACTTTCGATGTGTGTAAACACTTAAAAAATCTATTTTTATGGGCAGGAAAAGGAGAAGTAAAAAGGCTTTAGTTAATAATTGCAATTGAAGACACATTTGATACTCATAGACATTGACCTTATAATGTTGTTCTCCAATTTGTTGCTACAGATCTACTTGTGGGAAGGAACCCTTGAACTTATTGGAGTCAATCATAATAAAAGTTTAAAAAACTATTCAAGCTTTCTAAAAAACTTATTGATATCATTGTGTAAATTATTCTACCTCTCTGCAGATTTTTTCCTTAACCCAATCAATTTATGCTTCATCATTCTCTTCTTTCGAAATTTATAAAATTTATATCATTTAAAAGTAACCAATGAAAATGTCTTTGGCTATGTAATTATTTGAAATTTATAAGGCAGCCTTTCATTTGGATCAATTAAGTCAGTATTCCCAACTATTTTCACTCATTTTTACCACCTTAACTTAAACAGATATTAAAGAGCAGAAGGAAATATGAATATTGAAAATAAAACAATTTTTGGGTAAAAAGTTCCTTTATTGAAATGTACTTCTCTACGTAAAAAAGCATTCCACAAATATACACACAAGGATTGAATGAACTAAAATGTAATTTAAATATCATTCAGCGATTGTATTTACATGAACTGTACAAATAATAACTACCAACACATAATTCAAAGGTATAACATGTTAGAAAACAGTAAGTGTATAAACATTACAATCAACTTACAGATGTTCATTTGAGAGTTAAGATTTTCCATGTATTTCAGCTAATTTTGTAAGTTTTAATGACACTATAGTAAAACAAATTTAGCACAGTAGCAAAAACTGACTATGAATATTAAAGTATAAGTGACAACACTTAATTCAACTTTACAGTCTTACAGTAAACTTATACCACCACAATACACGGCCACAAATTAAGGTAATATATTCATTTATGCAAACACAGAAATAAATCACACCTCTTCTTACAAACATACAAATATTGCCAAAAATATTCAAGTCTGTGAAGTAAAAATGTAGGCTATAATGGTGAGTAACTGGATTATTTGGCTGAGAACATTCAACCATCTCACTGTGCATTACGTATACAATACTTATATGAACAATGTTTGGGCACTGTAAAAAAATTTTTTTAAATGTAATTTAAACAAATACCTATTATGTAAGTCAAACAAAGTTAACCTTTTAAAGAGTTAATAACGACATTCTTCTTTAATGATGTAAGAATTAAATGCTTCACTTAATTACTTGAACAGTATCATTAGATAATTTTTGTGCTATATATTTGCCGATCAAAAAAGTTTAAAAGTCCCTCAGAGTGCCTCTCGAAAGTGCTTCACCTTGCATGATACTGGTAACTACAAAATACATTTTTGTATCATGAAGGAACGACACCCTATAAAATGAGAAGGGGATTCTTCCTATCAATGCACAGTCACAGAAGACCATGAAATAACAAAAATAAAGTTGCTAGTTGATTATAGGAACAAGAATAATAGGCTACAGGTTAAAGCAACAAGGCAACATGAAGATATAAAGTATACCTGAGAAAAATGTGTTTGGAGGCTACATAAAATAAACAACAGGCATTGGTCAATACATATGATAAATTAATTACAGGTCTCTATATGAAACCACAACTTATACATAAATTGTAGTCAGGCTTCATAAAAATTTCACATTTCTTTTCATATACAACATAAAAACATAGTACTAGTCGTGCTGGAACTCTTTTCTACAGTTACTTGATCTTGAAACATAAGCAGAGGTCTGTAAGAATACTGAATGCTGCCAGTCAACCAATGTGATAATCAGCCATGGTTAGTTACCACATGGAGCTCTACAAAATAGCTTCATTCGTATCCATCTCCAATAAGTCATTATTCTTTGCTTCTATGAAAATGGCAGATACAATATTTACAGATTGAAGACAATTTCATGATTAAATCAAACAATTTAAGTCCAACATCTGGAATTCCTCTGGGTCAAACCATCAGAGCAAATAATGCCAAACAAAATTATTTATTCTCACGACAATAGTTTGCTTAAGCAACACTGCCTCTTTCAACAAGTAATAAGGAGGATGAGATGTGAACAGCCTTACCAGTTGTACAGCATTACAAGTTTCAAGCATCATGCCGATGGCAGACTATGAGAATACCAGAGGCTTGCATGCACTTAGGCTACAGTATGGGTTGTCCACAGAAACAAAGGTTAATTTCACTACAGCCTATTTTCTCAATGACTCTCGTTATTACTTTGGCACAGACAGAAAGAAAGGAATTGATATAGAGGAAAATCAATCTTTCAATTACATGTTAGGGCAATGTAAGGAACTTGTGTGTGAAAAATATATGTGCCTATTGCCATTACATTCAGTGGCCGTTTTTCACATGCAATGGCAAAGACAATGCTATAATTCATCACTCCTCTTGATAGATTTATACCCTTGTAGACCCTGTTCTCTCATTCAAGACCGGTATACAAATTAAGTCCTCGAATAGAAAGTATCAAATATACCAACAGAGAGAGGAAACAACCTACCTCCGCAAATGTCGAGTATGCACCACTTGTATTCTCCTCTTAATATTGCTCACAGATCCGAAGGAACTCCCACCTTGTATACCTCAAACAAGTTCCCTCACTCAAAGAATTCACTTTTCCACTAAAGGTGTCCTTATCCCAACCATAATTCACCAACCATCTCTCCATGCTATGCCACATATAAGATAAACAAAACCACAGTGGCAAGCCGAAACATAAGTCATCCTTCACGAGGAGAGTGGTCTGGTAAGCGAGGGCCAGGGTAGGCACCAAGACTGTCTCACATCACATCAACAAAGAACTCGCATGGGTTTCCCATAGCCATGCGGAAAGACTGCCTGCTTCCGGAAAGGTCCTCTGGTAGCTGTTGCTGCTGCAGAGAATGAGACGTAGTCAGAGGAGGCTGCGAGGATACACCAGGTGCGGCATTTGTTATCGGAGGCATCGCTGGGGTGGTGGTCGCGGTGGCAGCACTGCTCTGCTCCGATCCGCCACTTGAGCGTGACCTCCTTCCCCCGGTCACCCCTCCACTTGCACCTCGACCTCCACTGTGGCGTGATGACCCTGCCTCGCTCTCACTGTTGCTGCTGCTTCCGTGACCACCGATGGGACCGTGGCTGATTTTGGGAATCCCTTCCATTGGATCTTTTCGTGGCTCAGAGCCATTGCTACTGCCTCCTACAAAAAATTAGAACCTATGTTTTGTGACTGGGAAATAATGATGGTTTGAAGTAAAAGCTTGTGAAACTCTTCTTGCGCAGCATCAGTTAGTATATTTAATTAAAAGCAGATTCTGCCTGATACATTGGTTCATCACCAAAGCATCTTTTCCTATATTTTGAATCAAATAAGTTCAGAGTAAGACAAAAATATAATATGCAAGAGAGCTCAATATTGGACATGCTGGATGCAGTAGGGAGGAGCACCAAGATGGATTACTCAAATATTTTATGACCGTAGAACTTACCTAGATCATTTAAGATTATTCTTGTTTGAAATGCACACTTTTCACTTTTTAGTCATTCAAATTAATCATTCCATGATACCAAAAACTTCTTGTTGAATCATCATTATTGTATATTAATCTATAACCTCTCAACTGTGCCATTTTTCTGCTTAAAATCTTGAACTTCCCTGTGTTTATGGCAAAAGTTTCCAGGACAGCTTTAAAAACATTTCTCAATGCTAGTAAAAATATTTGGTTAACAATTCAAAAAATGAACAAAGCAATATTATTTAACAACATTTTTTCACTGAAATAGCTAGAGGTACAATATAAAAATTGGCAATTATGTTGGAGAAATTAGGTATGGCATCTGCAAATCAATTAATTTACTGTGCACCAGACAATAAATTACAATAATAACAGAACGGGACAACATGCATCAAAATGCAACAGTATACACTGCAAATGATAATAGTTAGGCAAAATAACACACATTTAAGATGTTAATAGAGCTAAAATTACAAAATTACCTGAACCACTGTGAACACTCTCCTCTCCACGGAATCCATAGAGAAGACTAGGCTCATTAGCATAGTTGAAGGGCATTGGAGTGTAAGTACCACCTGCATGAGGAAGGTAAGTACCAGCATAGGGCATGTGTGCTGGGGGTGCAGAGGCAGGGGGAGGAGGGGCAGGTGGCCCCATGGCAGTGCTCCCTGGCCCTCCTGCCCAAGGGGCAAGGGTTGAGGGAGGGGGCAAGGGACCCACAGTATCTCTGTCCGCTTCTGAAGAAGATACAGCTCCATCCTCAGAGGCATGTATCTTAATAGTTGAGAAGGCTGTTAAGAAAGAAAGATGGTTCAGGTTTATGATAATGAGTATGCAAATTATGGCATGATTCTGCAAAGATTTTTGAAATAAATAAATAATGAAAACATTCAATCTAATTTATTACTTTTTGCTGGCTACACAATTCTATTCCCTCTTTATTCAATGCATCACATTTCTTAATCTCTCTTGAATTAACTAAAAATGTTCACCTAACATTTCCAGACTCAACTTTTTCTTTATTTTCTACAATCCTCCTGTTAACTAAACAATACTCTCCAAACTGCCATGTAGGAAAAATAAATTCTATTGAACAAATCCCTCATTTATCTGTAAGAAAAATCATTTTTTTTACAAAACTAGGTGTCTAAAATTCGTTTAAAATGTAAAATTATTCAATGGGGCAATGCTTTTCTGAGGTTGAAACCAACATCAGGATATATCGTATTTATTCATGTAACCCACACCCTCATGTACTACCCGCACTCCTATTTTTGGGCCTGTTCGGAGGGAAAAAAATAAATTTGTGCTGGAATAAGTTGAAATCTACGGCAACAGAAAATTAGAAAAAAATCAAAAAAGTGCAGGGATTCCCCGTGGATGTGGTCTCTCCCAAGTTAAAGGAGCATCAGTGACTCACGATGAATTCGGCGACCACAGATACCAGATGCCAACTTATTCCAGCAAAAATACCAGTAGAAATTGATAGTAAATTTTTAATGACAGAACTGCTTATTTTGAATAACAATAAAAAACTTAAAACTCATTTAATATTATAAAAACATTACGTCATCTCAATCTTGAAGATGCATCAACGGCAGTATAAACCGTGCATTTAAACACATTCACATCTTCCATTATTGCCAGAGATGAAACCTGGTGCCTGCAGTATGACCACCAAACAAAATGACATAGCGCAGAGTGGAGGAACCCACTCACCTCGTGCACAGCCATATAGAACAAAGACAATGTTGATTGTTTTTTTCGACTTTAAAGATATGGTGCACAAAGAATTTGTTCCTGAGGGACAAACTATTAGCCAAGACTCCTATAAAAATGTTCTTCAATGTTTACTTTTATTTATTGTTATCATCCTGAGTTTAGGGCATTTGGTTCTTCCAGCACAATAATTCACGGCCGCATACTATGATGTCCGGCCACTTTTTCAGTGCACATTACGCATTTTGTCACTTGCTTCATCTTATGTTTCAGAGATATCTTTCTCACCCAAACACACAATGCTACTCTGTCCAGCCTCCATCTCCTATGGAAGCTAATCTGGGGACTCCCAAGAGTCCAATATATTTCTTCTTGCAACAATGTTTATGTTTGAAAAAGTGCCTAATATTATAGGGGATTAGGCCTCAGCTACCAGAGGGATTAAGAACACATTCATCTGGAAGATATAGAGCTAAACAGCATCTTATTCAGCTAAGAGATGGCCAGGCAAAATGAGATTGAAGTAGAGCATACACGAGGACAGAAAGAAACGGTCTACTGTGAGAAAAGGCCTGTAGGTTATGCTGTGTATTTAAGTTAATTTGCTTGCAGGATTAAGCTATTCATTTCTCAATCACTATAAAAGGGGTACAGACTTAATGAGATGAGATTTGTTCATAATGTTAATGGATCCATTTACAGAACAAAATCACAGGAGAAAAAGATAACAAGACAAAAGAAAAGGACTCTACCATCCTATTCAATGTAGTATGACTTTGTATAACAAACTTATTATGACAGTTGTTTCTGTATGAAAATTTCAATTGGCATTTATAATAAAAAGCTATTTTTCCCCTCACCTAACAATATAAAACTAAGAATTATGTCAAACAAACAAGAAATTTAATGCATTGCTCATCAGTAATATTAACAATTACTCAGTAACACAAGTAATAGGCAATAGCTATGCAGCACAACAAAAGATCTCCTTTTGGAATTTTGCTTTTGATTCATAAAAATTTAGAGAAAATGAAAGTGTTAAAATATAAATAGCCACAATGCAATTTCATGAAAGGCATCATCAAAAGATTGCTAAACTAATTTATACTTTTATGAAGTTAATTTCAAAGCATTTTTAGAATGCGCTGAAAATACTGTGGGAGGTGAAATGGAGACAGAAGAGGAAAGGAAATGCCACGATGAAATGAGAACAAGAGTAGGAAAAATAAAATAATTTCAGAAGGAAAATAAAAAAAGAAGCAAATGAAAACTAGAAATAAAGCAAACTAGGATAGAAATGTTATGGTGGCAGGGGTTAACAAAATAGGAAGCAAAAGAACAAAGAGCTAAAGATGAGACAGGAATCAGTTATTTGATTTAACTAATCAGAATGATTTGAAAAAAAAAACGAGTCAAAGAAAGCATGGATGCATTAACATCCAAAAATGGTAAAAAGTTGTAAACATTATAACAACATCACTATCAAGACAAATGCCAAAGACAAGAAACTCTAATAATGCTTCTGAGATATAAAACAACAGCTATCATACATAGTAATTATAAAATATAGTACATTGGAAGAGGCGATCAACAAAATACTTATAATACACATTTTAGAAAAATACACTACGGAAGTTACTGAAGTGCAAAGAGGGTCAAAAAGTATATAGATAACAGGATATAGAATGAAGGGGATGAGTGTATGTAAATACCGAGGGCTGTTTCAGGATGAGAGTAAATTCCATTGCAAAGTTGCTTGTCTTAAAAAGTTCAATAACATAAAAGGTTAAAGATTACTGAGCAAAGGTAGCAAGCTGAGCAGTTACTCTTTTAAGGAAACTTATTAACAAATCTTACCTCCACAGAGATCACCAAAAACATAATAACACTGCTCTGAGAAGGTTATTTTGTTGACAGTGTGCCGAATGTAACCTGCTTTGAGCATCTGAGATGCATATTTGCGAGCATCCCTTCGGTCCACAAATCCATCCACATGGGTGTGTAACCAGTCAACGACATCAGCACCTGGCATACATGGACACTAATTAGTTTAAACTATTGAAGAGGTAATTATTTGATTATCATTACTCAGCATGTCAACATATTACTGCAATGTCCACAATTTAATTAACATGTTCTCACAGACAAAAGACAGTTTTAAAAGTAATAATGGATTCATTTTGTGATAGAAAAAGAAATCAGGCATACAAAATAAGAATAACCTTTATTTTGTGAATCAAGAATAGATAAGTTTACATGATTTCATTATGCATAATTATAATTTTGATAACTTCTATAACAAATTGCATTTGTGCAAATATAGAAATCTACATACAGTGGAATCCCCATTTAACGTTTGCGTCGGAAACAAGTTTTTTGTACCTTAAATCAAGTAATACATTAAAAGGGGGTTATCTAAAACTGAAAGACTAAACGGCAGTTCATTAATGTCAAATATGTTTTATTAGTTAAAACACAAATATTAAGTGTATAGATTAATTACGATCAATTTTTTCATTCGTAAAATTTCACAGAACAAAGATGGTTGAGAATAATACCAACTGTAAGTCATTCGGCGAAGGTGATTCTTCTAGCTTATGGTTTTTTTGCGAAATTAGTGGTCATTTCATGGCTGTGACCCTCATTGCACCTCCTAGCAGTGAATTTGTGATCTTTAATTTTTCCGAGACAAACTTTCTTAAAACTTTTAAGCAAATAAACACACTTAATTGAAGCGCTCCTATATAGGAGGAATCAACCAAGCGTGCAGATCCTTTCAATTTTTTAAGTTCACATGCTATAATGAATACATAATATAATTGGGCTCGTATGGATTATATAATATAATATTTATGAGTTTCGAATAATTATCCCTCAGTGAAGCAGTGTGGTGAGTGTTGGCAGACGTTCCGATGCCTATTATCGGCTGACCGTACACAAAATGACAACAATAACAGTTCCAACGTCCTTTTAGTCTCATTTGTTACATTTCGGCCCTTTACGCGAAGTGGGCTCGCAAATTTGATTACGTGTCTTGTGCGGTGTAGGGAAATGCTACAGTGACTGACGAGTAAGAACATACATCCAAAGTTTTAATAACATCGCCACCTCGATGTAATAATAGCATTGTTGTGAATAAGACTTTCCTTTTTTTGGGGGATTGTCTTCCTTTCGGGTTAATGAGGTAAATATGGCTGTGGTAAACGTGGATGACCCAACTAGCTAACACGTCATGTTAGTGAGCAAGCACCTGCGAACTGAAATGTAAAAAAATCCGTGTTCACATGATGACGTCATCGCAACTTTCGTAAAGTACATAACAGATTAGGACATTTAAGGTGGACTGACAAAAAAGCACGACTAAATATTAATTCTTTTGAGTTTATTTAATGTAGTAACAACACCAGTATGTGTTGTGCCATTGATGGTTAGATTGAATTAATATATTACATCTCCACCAAATGAAATATTTTCGAGTCACGGTGTAAACGCACCTGAAATCAAGGTAATTTGGAGGCAATTCACAAAATTGAGAAACACTAAATTGGGTGATACAATACATTATTTATATGGAGCTTTGGTCGGGGCTGCAAAAAAAACTGCATTAAATGCGGGTAAACCTTAAATGGGAGAACCTTAAATCAGGATTCCACTGTAATTACAAGAACACTGAACAACTTAAGATTTAACATGATCTATAAAATTTTAAATAACAATATGAAAACTAAAAAAGTAGCAGTGTGCAAAATAACTTTGATTATGACTTGTGAAACAGAATGTCTTACCTATGAATGCATTGGGAATGGTGATTTTCAGCCACATACGATCCCTGATTTCCAGGCCCGAATCAGACCTTGCCATGGCACGAACAATGGTTGCCATGTCGGTGGACACAGAAAGGTGAAGCTCTTCAAAAGGCCCTTAAGAATAGCAATGACAATGCATATTATAATGACTAAATAACCCTAACAAAGTCAGAAAACATGTATAAGTATTAATCAATGTTCCAAAATATTGAAAAGTATTACAAAAGAAAGAATTTTTGGGCTATCAAAAATCATCTATAAAATATTTGTAAATATGTTAAATTGTGCAAATAAAATTTAATTACTAATTTTTGGTAAAAATTATTTAATGCAGGGCTGCCGTTTTCACGGAATTTTTCCATTTTCACAGATTTTTTTAATGAAAAACAGACATTTCCATGATTCACGGATATTAATAAGGAAAAATTCGGTAGTTATCTGAGATGTTCGCATAAAAAATATGTAGACTACTAAGAAATTCTGAGATTATTAATCTATAAGAATAATATGAATCCTGTAAATTATATACATTCGATAAAATTTTCCGTAATTACGTATGTATCGTAATATACTTTGGGTGAAGTGTGAAAACTCGAACTTATTGTAAGACTGAATGCAAAAACTAGCTGTTAAACTGAGTCGGCAACCTACGGCGTATTTATACAGTATAACCTAACATAGCATGAATTCACAAGACGTGATTTCGCTAAGACACGGTATGCATTTCCCTACCAAACTTCTGAGGACGCGGTGATTCACCTCGCTAAGATGCGTTTTGACAAGTCCAAGACAAAGTTAACCTTTAAATTTCTCATAAACTATAAATAATAAAAACTTCAAATTAAAAAAATGGAAAAAATAACAAGAATAAACCTCCACTTCCGGTTGTGCAGTTTCAGCCAAAACCTTTTAAGATCTTCATTTGCTAATAAAAATCTTAATGTAGCTTTGTGCTGATGCGATTGTTAGTTTTTGACTTAGAGCACCTACAAAATTCTATCAAATACACATATCGAGAAAATAGTCAAAACATACTCAAGGGGCTTCAAAACATGTATTTCCATTAAAATGTCAAATTTTTCACAAATACATTTTAAAATGCAGATTATCTATGTTCTTCATCTTCTTCACTAAAATCCCAATTACGACATTATCAGGGTTTTACTCTACTGAAAATTATCTTATTAAAGTAAATTAATATAAAAATGATTAATAATTTATTCTGATAATTTATATGTAATACTTTTGTCAGTAAAACTAATTCTCTAGGACAAACAGTACCCAATCAAAATAGGATAACAACATTAAAAATTTAATCAATACAGAATAGAGTAGCAGAATTTTTTCAACCAATGTGAATGTTTTTATAGAACCAAATCTAATTTGAATGTCCATTAGTGATATACAAAATATGAGTGTAGTAAATTTTCTTCTCCAAAATGATCAATTTTGAAGAATTAATTATGGTTTGACAACTAACGACTGTCATACCCAGGGCCAGGCAGCTACCCAGGGGTAGAGGTATGCACGGACACAGATTTCTGTACCTGCACCGACCTGTACCTGCAGGCTACATATTCATATCCGAACCATATCCGCAAAAATTTCTAAATTACCCGACTTGATCCAACCCGCACGAATAAGTTGTCCGACCCAAACCAACCCACAAGCAGAAGTCATATCCACAGGCAAAAATTATCTGGAGCGACAACTACAAACCAATACCCAAAATTCAAAAGAAAATGACTCTCAGCAGAACATATCAATGACCCTCTCTTAATCAAAAGAGGGTTTTGGAAAATCCCACCCCTATCTCCCAAAGAAAGTTGGCAGATATTATCTAAAAATCGTATCCCCTGAAAGGTAAGCGGGAGGGTCAGGGGTAGGAGAACCAACATTATTATTATTCCCATTCTCAAGACACTGGATTTAGAGTTCAGCACGGATACTCATTTTCATTTCCTCATCCTATATACAGTAAAACCTCTACCTTGCAAACTCCCTTAGAATGAAGAACTCCATATAACAAAAATTATCACCGATCCCAAAAACTTCACTAATAAAATTACATAGAAAACCTCTATACAGGCAGTCCTCGACTTTCGTACATTCAACTTTCGTACAATTCGCTCTTCCGTGCATTGTAAATTCTCGCCCCTAAACCGCCTTTTGTATGCCGAACAACGCTGAATTCGGACTTTCGTTTGTCAGCTGACGATCAAACATTTCGAGCTATCACATAATGGCGCTGTCTGTCAGCCAAGCCAACACTTCTAATAAATTAAAGTATGCTACGTAATAATATATGTACTGTATGTAATGTAAGATTTGTGTGTAATGTTTTTTAATATTGTACTGAAATTTGACAAGACTAATACCACTGTAAAGCCGGTTAATAATCAATAAATTATTATTATTATTCAGTCTCGGCAACATTACCGCCTTTGTTTGTACGCACAGCATTGTTTATTTGTTTGTGCATTTTACACGTATTATTATATATACATGAGTGATAAACGGAAAACTGAAAGTGCTAATACAAGTGGAAAGAAACGTGGGGCTCATAAAGTGAACACGATTGGGACAAAGATGGAAATAATTAGGCGTGCCGAAAGCGGCGAAACTTTAGCTTCAATCGGACGCTCATTGACTTAAGCTGGTCGAATGTGTGTTCAGTTGTGAAGGAGAAGGACAAATATAATAATACAATACATACTGTGGCGTTCTGAATAAACGCCACATTTTATTAAAGAGCAAGGAACCGATCTAAACACACTTTGATGACGTTGGCGATTTCCCATTAGCAGACCACGAAACAATTTGAGACATAATGATTGTGCAGCAGCTTGGCTTTCTCGTGAATGACAATTGAACTCAGCGGGACTTTCTTGATCGCTTCTTCACTTTTCTTAATCGATCTTATTGTGGACTCGTTCACATCAAGTAATTTACCAACTGATGAAGCAAATTCATTATATGCAAGTCTATCTAAAACTTCAATTTTCTTCTCCAAACTCGTCACTTTTTTTGCCCTTTTCACCGACTTTTCTTTCATTTCAATCATCACTCTCTTTGGGGCCAGGTTTAGGCAATATTACAAAAAAATATGAAAATAGCAAATGCTTTAATGAAAAAAGAGGGATTTCATATGTGCACTTCAGGTGGTCCTTGACTTTCTTGCGTTCGATATTCATACAACTCATATTAATAATAATAATATTTATTTACAGCCGGTAATCACATTGTAGTCACAAATCACAGAATAAGTTTCATTAATCACAAAGTAATTTATTATCCAACTCATAGCCTGTAAAACGGTATTGGGGTTCAGCAACAGCTGGTCTTCCACATCTTCCAGAAAAGACACTGCCATAAACAAAGATAATTTCACCAAAAATACAAAAAAATAAAGACATAAACAAGAAAAAGGGAACTTAATACCAAGATATACCTAATAACTATAGTCAGTGACTAGATTATGATAAGGATGAAAGCACTGTGTTACAAACAGTACAAATAAATGTAACTCTTACAGTAATAAAAATTTCTTGAGAAAAAGAATGAAAAACAAATAACGATAAATTATAGAAAGATAATAATCAATTACACTGTGTGTGTGATAACCTTAGGATAATACAAGGGAACAAGAACCCAAGATAGCATAGACTGACATCCCTGAACCGCCTTTTGTGCACCGATCAGACTTTCGCACGTCAGCTAAATGAAGAACGAATATTTCGAGTGGTGCTGGTTGCCAGCCACCAGGCCACCAGTTTCCACCGCGTCGCCATCTTTGTCCGTACAGCAGTGTTTATTTGTGCAATTATTTAAATATTTTATTGAATTTTGTCCTATCTCTCTATATTATAAAATCGACGATTGTGTCTAAAAGGCCCCTGTACAAAAAAACTAAACATTTATACCATAATTGGAGATTTTATAATATTTTTTGGCTCTCTGGGAACGGAACCCCCCTATAACATATAAATCTATCTTCGACTTTCGTACATTCGACTTTCGGACACGTTTTCAGGAACGCATTATGTACGAAAGTTGAGGACTGCCTGTATTACGAACCTCAGATAATTACAAAACCTCCCAATTACAAAATAAAAATTTCACCAGTTCCACTAAAAACAAACCGCCATATAGTGAAATTAAAAAAGAAGAATATTGTATACACTGTTGTAAAGTAGAAATCAATGCCATCAATGTGGGTGTTAACGCTGTTATTACAACCTCAGCTGAATGATTCGAAGCATAGTATTTGTTGTAATTTCAAGCATTTCGAGTGATAAGGTAGACCTTGTATTTCGTGGCTTTCTCTTTCGCATATTTAGATCTTCCGCCGTCGCACATTTGCGACCAGATTTGTCATTCGAAGTCTCATATTTCGCTCTTTCACAGAGAAAAATCACAGAAAAGGCTATGCGAAATTATTTATATGTGGAATGAATTGCCTTTTCCTCACGTTTTCTGTCATAGTCAGACCTGAAAAAATATTGTTGCGTTATTCTAATATGTAAAAATATTTACATGAGTGCATTAATGTAATATACAGTATCGAACCTTATTCAGCATCCCAATATCTGGCAGGACCTGAAATTCGGCAAAAACTTTTGTGGTTACCAATTTGAAATTCATAGATACTGGAAATTTTGCGATCTCGAAAAAGTGACGATAATTGCGCTGCTGTTTTATCATTGTTGTTTTGTTAGAATATGCTGTGTTTCACAAATTTAAAATCTTTGTTGTCCTCTTTTTATAAAAATGTCGAAAAGATCAGTGGAAAAACCTGTGGTTATTGTAAATGCAAAGAGGAAGCACTTAACACTTAGTATTAAGAAGAAAATGAAATTGTTACAGCATTTAGAGAAAGGTGCTTCGGTGAAAACATTGTGCAATGAGTTTGGTGTTAGTTAATCAAATGTTTATGAATTGAAGAAGCAAAAGAGTCAATTAATGAAATTTTGCGCAGAATGTGATGTTCCAAAAATTAAAAAACAACAGAAAAAAATCCATCAGTCAAAGACAATCAACATGCATAAAGTGTTACTAAAGAAATGGGCAGCTGATAATGAAGCCGCAGAGGAATACTTGAAAGAATTTTCTTCAATGATATCAAAAGAGGGTTTAACAACAGAACAGGTGTACAATGCAGATGAGTCGGCATTGTTTTTGCAATATATTATTCCCAGAAACATCGGTACTACACACGTACAAATTTTCTCATACACGAATGTATCGTTTAGTTATCGTAGAAAAATATGAACTATGTAGAATTATTATAAACATCAAGTTAAATAACTATACGAAATTTGATGAAAATTGTAACAGCCGGTTTTTAGAAAATCCAATTTTTGTTAAAGTTGCCCAAGAATAAACTAGCCTTATATTCAATTTTTGAGAAATATGAAGTATGTAGTATTACTGAGAGGTAAACTCAAATAACAGTATGAAATTTTATCAAAATTGTTCTAGCCGTTTTTGAGAAAATCACATTATTGTTTAAGTTGCCTAGAATAAACTACCCTTATATTCATTTTTTAAGAAATATGAACTATTTGATATTATTGAAGACGTATTCTCCAATAACTGTACAAAATTTGATGAAAATCGTTAAAGCCGTTTTTGAGAAAAATTGTTGTTAAAAATGCATAGAATAAACTTCCCTTAATTATTGAGCAATGTCAACCATTTCTTCACAGCTTCTACTCTGTATGATAAAATGCCTAAGTACGAGATTTCATTCATTTTCGCTCTACCGTTTAGGCTCTAGAACCAATAACAGACAGACGGCATTGCAAAAACCACTTTTTCGGATTCAGCGACACCTAAAATGTATATTTCCATCAAAATCTCGAAGCCGAATTTTTTCACGATAACAATACTTTCTCAATATACATTGTATATGAGAAAGTAAAAAATCGGTACAACATAAATTGTACAAACTTTCTCATATACTAATGCATCGTTTAGTTATCTTTAGAAAATGAAAATCGTACCAGTCGATTTTTAGAAAATCTAATTTTTGTTAAAGTTGCCCAAGAATAAACTAGCCTTATATTCATTCATTGAGAAGAATGAACTACGTACTATTATTGCATATGTATACTCAACTAACTGTACAAAATTTGATCAAATTCGTTAGAGCCATTTTTGAGAAAATCGGATTGTTGTTAAAAATGCATAGAATAAACTACTCTTAATTATCGAGCAATGTCAACCATTTCTATGTATACTCTGCTCAGTATGATAAAATGCCTAAGTACGAGGTTTCATACATTTTCGCTCTACCGTTTAGACTCCAGAGCCAGTAACCGACAGACGGCATTGCGGAAACCACTTTTTTGGATTGCTACAGTTACAACATATATTTCCGTAAAAATCTCAAGGTCGAATTTTTTTGCGATAACAATATTTTCTCAATATACTTCGTATATGAGAAAGTAAAAACATGTAACGGCAGGTGAGTCAGCACCAATGGGATTCAAAGACTCCAAGGAACGGCTTACGATATTGGGGTGTTCAAATACAGCAGGAACTCATAAGTGTAAATTGCTCATTATTGGCAAGTGCCAGAATCTTAGGCCTTTCAAAGGGATCAGGGTATTTCCAGTTGTTTATAAGGATAACAATCGTGCATGGATGACAGCAAATTTTCCTTGATTGTATTTGAGAACCATTTTGTCCCCGAAGCCAGGTCTCACTGACAATCTGTAGGTCTTCCTGTGGATTGCAAAATTATATTACTTCTTGATAATTGTGCTGCACACTCTGATACTGAATTTCTCATTAAAGACAATGTTTATGGTATTTATTTACCTCCTAACTGTACATTGCTTATCCAACCAATGGACCAAGGCATTCTTCAGGCATTGAAAACTCGATACAAGGCTGAATTCATGCAAAAATGCTTATTGCATGTAACAAAGGAATAAGAATGACCCAATTCCAAAAAAGAATTTAACATAAAGGATGCTATTTGGAGTGTTGCAAAGGCTTGGGACAATGCTTCCCAGATTACTTTGTTGAATGGATGGCACAATTTATGGCTATTCACCAAATTTCTAAATGATGATGACGAAACTGAATCCAACTTTTAAAGTTTTCCTTCTTCTGAAGAAAGTGAAATTGTTGAAGACTTATTGGCATTTGCAAAAATGTTGTCATGTGATACAGCAAAATTGGTAGATAAAGAAGCTATTGAAGATTATTTAAACATTGACAACGGAGCTCCAGTTTACCTCCAACTTACATATAATGAAATTTGCAATATGGTTATGAATCATAATAAAATGAATGAGTGAGATACTGAAGGGGATGATGTGTTGAATGAAAAAGAAAAAGTATTCATTGATAGGTGTATACAATTAACAGAAGAACTAATTCGTGGAATGGAACAGAAGTTTTATTACAGAGCAGTATATTATGTGGGTTTACAAAATACAAGAAGTATTCCAGAAAGTGAGAACAAAACATATGAAACGACAGACTCTGAAGGACATGTTCAAGAAGGTTTCAACAGAGCCTCAACCTTCAACTTCTTCAGCCTGTGCCTATACAACAGCTACCACTTCACATATCCATTCTGATGATAACTGTTCTTCGGATGAGTTTACAGAATAACTGTCACAGCAAAATTTTGTGGCTTCGCTGTGGTTTATGATTACAATCCTAAGATGAAAAATTATTTCTGTTTTCAAAGTTTTATTTGTAAAATTTTTATATTTAAATCAAGTCTAGTGTTTGAAATTATTTTGAAGATTTTTAATTAAAATAAATATTGGATGTTGTTGGTTCATTTTCTAGGTAGCATGTGAGATCAGTTCTCATTTAAAAGCATTGAAATCTATATAAGAGTGAAGTGAAAATGATAATTCAAAAATAAGAATGAGCTAATGCAAATAATAGATAGTTGAAATGTGTGATGGTTTTTTTAGCTGTCTATATAGAGAGGAAAGATTCATTTTAGAAAACAACATACTTTTAGGTAATAATAATTTTAAATAATAAAGATGCCTTGACTTATCTGAACAAATTTGTTTTGTGTTAGAATTTGGTATAAAGTGAAATTATCATTTAATTTTATACTCCACTGATATATTACAAGTATATACTAAATTGAGGACCTGAAATCCGGAAAATCCTCAAATCCGGCAAACGTCTGGTCCCAAGCTTGCCGGATAAGTGGTCCGGTACTGTATATGGTACCTAATTAAAAAATTAGATACGAGTCTTATATATACTTTTAAATATTTTTAGGATGCAATCCTCCCACACTTTTGTGCTCCTTCACATGTGAAAAGTTGCAAAATATAAGCTGGTATCACCATTCAGGAGCTTTCTTTCTTTTTGATGAGAGGAATTACCGAGGGAAAAAACTCAACCCTCAACTCTTGATCCTTTCTATTCAGGATCATTGGGGTATTTGGTCAGATTTGACGTAGTTCAAATGCTTAAGCTTTGCATTTTACGCATCATTTATTATTGGGAGTTTCGCAAAGTTTTTCAGGAATGTAACCCCAAGAAAGACGAGGTCTGACGTATTTGGAAATTAGCTCCTACGAGTTAGGCAACCACTGTTCATTTTTCTCAATTCTACTGTGGAACTTAAATAAGATTTTATTTTCTAATACTTTTTTTGTGTTCTTTTATCTTGTTTAAGTCTCCCTTCCATTGAAGTTCATTTTTCCATCTCTTTGTCAATTTATCTGCAGTCACCAATACAGAGGACAAATGATATGTTCTTGCTGGGATGGGAACCAAATCCTGTATTTCCCACTGCCTTAATTACTTCTCTTTCGTGGTATTTTCAAGAACGTAGCCCCCGCAAAAGACGAAATCTGCCTGCATATATAATTAAGTATGAAAATTTATTAAAAACACGCAGTAAAATATAAATTCTTTTCTATAAATAAATTTCCTACAGATAATTTCCCGTTAGTAGCTCTTTGTGGTAAATGTTGATGACCAACTGAATATGTAACTTTTATTTAAATAAAGGACAAAAATATTTTTTCATTAATATTTTTGTGCTATATTTTCATTTACTTTTATTTGGCTATTTATTGATGTATATAGTGCTAAAAATTGCAAAATTTGCCATCTAAATATTTTGAATACTGAAAAAGTAAATTTAGTACAAAGTAATCCAAGTTTTGATCAATAATAAAGGTGTAGTTCAGTAGGCGAGAGATGCCCTACATCATAAATTGCCACATCATATAATTGTTTTTACTATGAAAATTGATCAATGTTACAGGAATGAAAAAATAATACTATATTGTTTTTTATCATAAAATGAATTTTTTGGAATCATTCTTTAACTGAAATGTTAGTGTTGAAATAAATTATAAGCAACAATAATAATCTAATATGCATATATGATGAATCTGAAAAAACCTCCATACAAAGAAACTCCTTACAACAAAGTGCCAAAAATTGGGTCCCTTCAATTTCAATATAAAGAGGTTTTACTGCATCTGAATCAAACCCGCATCCATCTAAAGGTTATGCATTATCCAACCCGAACTGCAACTTTTCGTGCGGATATCCATGTGTTGGGTCAGATAAATTGCGGATGTGCAGACCTCTACCCAGGGGGTCTAAGTATTGGGGTGCCAACCTGAATATAGCAACTGAATAAATATTGGATAACAATTTATACTTTGAGACAGGTGGGAATTTAGATAAAATTTCTTTATCAATTATTTTATGAAGCATTGAATAATTGATCTTTTAACAAAATCTTAACAAAAATTTACAGAAGGGTGCTCTGGTGCAGTTTCTCACCCTGGATACCAAAATACCTCAGGCTGCCCCTAGTCATACCCATCAGAAACATATTATCAAATCAAATTGACTTAAACCAACAATATTATTTACGAGCAAGAGTCAATCAATCAATCTATTGGTTATTAGTCTCTTTAGAAACAGTGATTTGGCTAATATCAATTGATATAAATCCATAATTTACAGAAATAAATAAATGCATCTTAAATTTAAGATTACATTAAGATATTTCTTCCAAATCTTTAAAATGCCAAACAATGTGACAGCAGAGAATGAGTAAAATATAAACTGCAAGTACATATGTTCCTGATACTTAACCCTTCAGTGCCAGTCTAGATTTAAATACCCCTCTATCGTATGGCTGACAGGTATTTAATTTAAATGGCCATTTCTGATGTAGTTCATTGTAAACATTTATAACTTTTTACCTAATAATCGGATTTTCTTGTACTTTTCAGAATATTTATGCTATAGTACATTTGTTATAAATTATTTTTTACAAAATTATGTTTCAATAAGTTTCTACGTTATAGCACGAAGAATAAATAAAAGTATATTCTAACCAAATTTTTATCTCTTACTAACTGATTTTAGTGCTAGATTAGGTCCAATGCACCTCCTCCATTCAAATAACGTGGTCGAGTTCTCTGTAAACATTCAGCAAGCTGCTTCATTCTTGTTCTCCTTGTGATGCAGTTGCTAAGAATCTCCCACTCTCTTTATCTCTTCTAAACACAGACGTCTTGGCACTCAAGATCTGTTTATGAATAACATCGCATGGATATAATGAATGAGAATGAGAGTGAATCATCTCTAGCAGTCACCTATTCCCCTTCTCACGATGACTTAGTCCTGAAGTAAAACTCGTCTTAGCATCAGCTGGATCAGAGTACTCCTACTAGCCATGTCTGCACAATGAGGGCTAACAATTCCTAAAATTTTATTCGAAAGTAAAATCCTTAGAACTGAATGAATGGATATTAAGTCAATTGACAAATAAGTATATTTCTCTAGATGTAATAAAATAACTCCACAATTTTTAGTCTGTGCCGTGAAGAGACTACACTCCATTCCAAACTTGTTTGCCATGACATCATGTGTCTTTCACATGAACTATGACGACGAGCAACATGGGAGAAGGTAGGGGGAGGGGCTTCATCGCCGACTTCACCCGAGCAACTGTGAGAACACACGAGAATTGCTTTCCCTTCATTTGCGGCATGCAGCTTGTGAAGGGGAATACAACGATATGCATGAGAGCACGGTCATACGACGAATGATTAGTGGGAAGGCGTGGGGGAAAGTAGGGGAAAAAGGAATGTGCAGAAGCCATTGTGCAAGGAGCTCCTTCCCTCCCTCCCTGGAGAGAGACGTCAGTAAAGCCGGATCACGTGAACAATAGTTGAAAACACGCAGGCAGGCATTGTGACATCATGGCAAACAAGTTTAGAATGGAGTTTAGAAACCAAAGGAACAGATCGACTTTTTCTTTCTAGCGATGTAAGCTCTTCTTTCTACAAAGGGAACATCTTCTTAGGATTAGTGACGTTGACCACTAATTCATATTGGTTGAGAACTCTCTCCTAGTGTCCTGTACCTAATTAATTTTAGAACCAACTCCACATCTTCTCATGCTCACATATACCAGTCAGTGAATGGGCTACACTGGCAAGTCTCCA
Organism: Uropetala carovei; assembly: GCA_036926305.1. Classification (NCBI taxonomy): domain Eukaryota; kingdom Metazoa; phylum Arthropoda; class Insecta; order Odonata; family Petaluridae; genus Uropetala; species Uropetala carovei. Next base: position 1,429,841 of record JAXCHB010000127.1, read on the forward strand.
AAGGCACAGAATATTAGCTTTAGCTGTCAGCATATCTTTCTAGTTTACAAATTGATAGACTAACAAAATCTTGAATCAGTTTTGAATTGACGTGCTATCATTGAGTGTAGTCTTCCTAATAATGGGATTTTCTGATGGAGATAATCGAGTTGTTTTTGCATTACTTTCTTAGAATACATAACAAAAAATCTTACATAAAGAAATTGCTAATTTCTAAAAGTGATTTAGAGATATAAATAAGTAGTTAGGAATTGACTGAGATTGAGTTTGAAGAAATAAAGCAAATCATTTTTACGTCAACCAGTGGAGCAGACGTCGTCGTAGCAGATGGAAATTAGTTTTTCTTAACCAAAACATTTAAAAAAATCCTATTCAACATTTTCTTAAGGCAAAACCTCTCTCTTCAATAATGTGAAAACCAATCAAAAAAATTAAAAACTTATTAGAACAGAGCGAATTAAAACTAGCACAACATGTGATAGAAAGAATGATCTGAAGATCACTATGCAAGCAGGCATAAGCTGTTATGATGAGCATGAGAAAACAGGAGAAAAAATCTGCCATGACCGGGAATCGAACCCGGGCCTTCCACTTGCCGGGCGGATATTCTACCACTGAACTACTGTGGCAGACTAAATTCTCCTGTTCCGAGCGGGAATATATTCTTACGTTGGGAGTAAAGGGTTTTTCTTTGGTGTATCTCCTTGAGGACATCTGTTGGTGCTGATTGATACTAGCATCGCTAGCTTGGTCCCAACGTAAGAATATATTCCCGCTCGGAACAGGAGAATTTAGTCTGCCACGGTAGTTCAGTGGTAGAATATCTGCCCGGCAAGTGGAAGGCCCGGGTTCGATTCCCGGTCATGGCAGATTTTTTCTCCTGTTTTCTCATGCTCATCATTAGCACACCATGTGTCTGTACCATGCACAGAGACCGGTGCTGAAGGGTTAAAAACATAACAAGAGAAAATACAGTCATGCCTCGTTTAGCACATGTTTGTTTAGTGCAATTTCGATATAGCACAATTGGAATCCCTTGGTATACATTTTTATTTATTTTTGAATAAAATAAACACTGTATGTATTGCACGTACTGCAAAATGAAAATACTGTTCAAGGTGTGCATTTTTGCTGGATTTTGTTTGCTTAAAAAATAGAGGAAAGCTGTTTTCACGTAATCAATTCCAATGACATATTTGCGGCATTTTCTTTAATACCGTATTTACTCATGTAACCCACGAACTCCTTTTTTTTGGGCCGATTCGGAGGGAAAAAATTAATTTGAGCCAGATAAGTTTTTTTTAAGTCACCGATTCCCACTCCCTGAAACAAGTTCCGCTCAAGTTAAGCATCTTCTCCCTTCTACGTGATGCAATTTATTGGATGATCTCTTTATGACGATACTAGCAGAAATCTCCTCACCGATAGTCCTCTTTTGTTAATCCCTTAACTGTTTTTGTTGTATTATTACGCAACTTCATCCCCGGTTCTGTTTTGATGTAATATTACGAACAGATGTGGAGCTTCACGAACTATTTATTCATCTATGAATGGCAACATCCTTAGGTGGATGGGGAGTTTTTTCGCGTATCGTCTCACGAGTAAATATTGGACGTTTACGAAAAAACGAGTCCAAACACTTGAGATGTGGATTTCCGTCTTCCTTTCGAATGATGAAATCCTTCATCCACAAAAAAATTTCACCACTTCGAATTCCTTGAAGTGGATGAGGGTAAAGAACCAAACTTGAACCCACCTATTTTCAAGCCAGCAAACCCTCAGTAGTCAATGAACTATAGTTATCGGTTAATTGACATATTTTTTCTGCCTACTATTGCAAGTTTTTGCCTGCAGCGCAGGCGTAACTTACACGTTTGCTTGGTCGCATAAATACGCATATACTTCGTAGAATTCGACGTCTTTTACGAATATAAAGCATATTGCAGAGAATTTACTGTCAATACAATTTATATAACCTGTTCAGAAATCCTCGTGTAAGATGCGCACCCCCTTTTTTCCCCAGCGTTTCGGGAAAAAATGTGCGCGGGGTACACGAGTAAATACGGATCTATGGCAAAATAACATTTTAACAGTAAATAGGGGGAAATAATTTCAGTAAATCATGGCGATCATGGCAGAAATGAGAAAATTGAGTAAAGGCAGTCAACGTGTAGAAAATAATCCTAAATTATCAAGGAAAACATAAATCTTGAGGAAAAACTTAAAGTGATTCAGTGTTTTGAACAAGGTGAGCGTCAGAGCAATATTGCACGTAAGTTTAACTTCACAACTTCTACAATTCATACAATTTTGTTAAATAAAGACAAAATAAAAAGTTCCATTGAAGCAGCCAGTGCAGTAACTGCGAAGAAACTCACATGATCACTTATCAATAACTATAAAAGGCTTAATCTCTTGGTCATCATTTTTTGCATAATGCTAAATATCTCAACATATCTCGGCCATTTCTTCCGCCAGTCCAGCCAAATTCGGTAGGATTGCTATGAATACGTTCAAAAAGCGAATGCTATAAAAAATTTTCAAAAAAGTTCCGGGTTCGACGCCAGGAGAATGTTTTACATTCCATATGAATCTCATATCTCTGCCTATAAGTTTACACGCTAAAATTTAATTTTCAACGTGCAGAGTTTTACTATTTTGGAAATTAAAATTAGAAAGAATTGACCTACAACCTTCAAATTAGGACCATTTTAAAGGAAAATAAACGGGCCATTTAATTTTGTTCGTCTTTTCTCACCTAAAGGTAAAACTTTAGCAAATTTTGTTTAAATTCGCCAATGTAAGAAAAATCGTTCATTTTCATCAATGATCGCTTTGGAAACGGGCAATGTTGTTTCAAGTCATATATGCTCATATAAACCTATATTCAGTTAAGTAAATTGGATGGATAAATGCGGTAAATTACGTATTTTAAAACATGCTAATGTTTGAAATAATTCGACGATGTTTTAACATGCCTTCGTTGTCATATTGAAGTCTTTCTGCATATTAAAGGCAGTTGCTTGCACTGTGCCTTCGCATTATCTGAATAGAACAGATATTATGAAATACATTTGTCAGATGCAGTTTTTTCACATGGACAGCTGTATGTAGCCATAACTAGAACACATGACAAACATAATTTGAAATTTTGGGTTAAGGATAAAGATAATCAATGCCAATTGCTGTTAAATGAAAGAGTATTTACAATGAACATCGTTATAAGAGAGCTACTGAATAGCTAAAATATTATTGAGGTATAAGACAGTTTTCCTCTTAATTTTTTTAAATTATTCATTTGTTTTCATTTGTAGCCCTTTCCAATCTTATTCAAATATTATAATTTTATCATTTCTTTGTTGGTTTTATTTTTATATTGTTTGTTTTCAAAGGCTGTTTTATAAGGGCTCATTCGTCTAGTTGTTAGCACGTATCCTTTGCACTAAACGAGGCATGACTGTAGTTCCAAACTTAATTATTAAACCTAATAATAGAAGCAATAAAAATAATGTGCCAAAATTATACTATTCTCCATAAAAACATGAAATATCTGCATAATTGCTGCATCATAAAATATTTTGTTAGTCCATAAACAAATGTAATTTTATCACTATGACAATCAATTTCAAGATTACTCTTACAATTATGAAAACTGTTGATTTATTATCATTTCAGGAAAAGGTGTTTTATCTTACTCAAAAATAAAATGAATTAACATAAGTCCAAAAACTATGAATTAAAGGTTTACTTACTTTCTGAGTCAGGCATGCTTGAAGTTATTGAAGAACTGGTTGATGTAAGAGTGCTTACAGATGGAGGCCTTATAGGATATTCGCCTAAAAATGTATTTTATTCAAAATATCAATTAGTTTTAAGAGAAATAATGGAAAAAAATTGAATGAAGTGCACAAATCCCGTCTGAAAGAACATGAGTTGATTTCAAAGGGACATGCACTTCAACTGGTAAAATTATTTTTATATATAGTCTCATCTAAAAGGAAACTCTTTAGCTCTACTTAGCTGCTTTATAACATTTTGTTTCATAATGCATTGACAATTATTATAAGAAATCCCGTATGGGAAATGGATCATATAGGTTTTTGAAAAAAATTGGAAGAGAAGAACTGTAGTTGCTGCGGGAAATTTCCAGTTTTTGTATCTAAACATCTCTCAAAAACTTCCCCCTCAAGGTGTTTGGTCACTGGCATCAAGTAAATTTCCCTAAACCACTGTGTATGTATTTTCATTTTCTAAAAAATATTTGCATGGTTATTAGGAGATTCCTCCATTCATCTTCAATATGGAATATTATATCTATAATAATATATAGATGCTTCTTACATAGGATATAGAATATTGGAGGATACAAATCATGAGGCACTTCCCAATGTGCCAGAGACTTGAAATTTTGCATGTAGGTAGGCCTAGTGGCAAAACCATGAAAAAATCGAAATTTCAAAAATGTTTATTTTTTGAGTTAAAAAAATCTGAAAATTAAACAAACTGATGAACCTGCAGCTAGGTTACACCAATGCAATGCCGAGAGGAAGCTTTATCAACATTTAAGCTGACGAACCTGCGGCTAGGCTAGGCCAATGTGGCTACACAAAGCACTCCATTCCGCACTCAGCTTCAATCCGTGGTTGTTTTTACCCCGTTATTCAGAAAGGCTGAAATGCTTCAAGAATGCAAGCGCCGTCTACTAGTAAAATATATTCCATAGAATGGCAATTGCAGATGATAGGACAAATGATTCTCACATCTTTTTTATCTTTAATATTATCATGTTTTAACATTCTCTGTTCCGAATGGTAAATAAAGAACTATTTATGATAACATCCATGAGACTAACCACTGAATAGTGACCAACACTTCACTAATTTAAGCATAACTTAACTCCAATATTAAATATATAAAGAAGCAAAAAAATAACAAAGGTAGTATATAAAAAGACTCACCCCTTATAGCTGCTGTGTGAGCCACCCAAGCTCCTGGATCAATAGGCCTGACAGGCTCTGTCCTTGGGATAGTGAAATAACCCTTCGGATTTGGGTCCCAGCATTTAGCTACCACTAATTTGATTGGCCTATAAAAGTAATTTCTTATTACAGAGTAAGATAATTAAAATGAGATTAATAATACAGGCGACTACCGAGATTCGACAGTTCGAGATTCAATAAATTTGAGATTTCGACGCAGCCGATCGAATTTAGAGCTAGTTTACGCGAAGCAATTTTCATCCCGACCAACCATGTGAGGTTTAGTTTCAGTGTAGACATAGTTATTTCTGCTCTAATTGTTTGAATTTGTGCTGATTTCACTCTTTTTTCTGTTAATCTTTTATTTAAATTTATTTATTTTGATTTATTTATAAATGTATCACTTGATATGATATCTAAAAGGAAATGTAATAGTGATAATGCAAGTGAATCAAATAAAACAGTGTCATTCAACTATTAGCACTTATGTGTAACAGGAGAAAATTCTAGAACACGTGATAAATTCACGTAATTTGATGGCTGGTTTGACAGATTTAAGAGAAGGGCAGGTTTGCATAACCTTAAATTAACTGGTGAAGCTGCAAGTTATTATGTGCTTTTTAATAACTTTTATATTAATTTCGCTGTGATATATATAGTTGTATGTATAGATATGTATGCGGGTTGTGCTGCAGATGGCCCGGTCCGGCTCACACGAGTTGTTTGTAACAAACGACTCGCGCAAGCCGAGATGTGGGAAAGTATTCCCCGATTATAACATGCAAGTCTATGGAAAAGCGGCGTCCGACATTCGACAATTCAAGATTCGACCATGGGAGTCCCCTGTATTATCAAATATATTATCTAATAAGAACATATAAAGAAATTTATATGAATTTTTAAAAAGTTGTCCACTTTTAAGTGAAATAAAACATGCATACCCAGGCTTCTGGACAACCTCACGGAGAACACGAACAGCCTCATCATTAGACATGTTCTCAAAGTTGATATCATTGACTTGTAAAATCATGTCTCCAGGTTCTATTCGTCCATCAAGTGCTACTGCACCACTGGAAAAAATCAGTATTTAGTATTCATTCATATATGAACAAAAGCTACTATATCTGAGAAAACAAATTAACTTTCATTGCTATCCCATATTTACTTGCATATATGCTGAAACACGCCAGTTTTCAAGTCAAAAAACAGAACATTAAATATACATGAATAAAAGTCACAACCCATATTTTTGAAGAATACCTTCAAAATTCAACTGAATGCTGCTGAAACCCATTATAACCTGCCTGATTATGCCAGAAAAAATGGAAGTTAAAATACAGAAACAAGGTATATAGGATTAAAACAAATTTGTGGCATCAAGCAAAAGAATCTGAAATTTACACCAAACTGTCTAATCCAATTTTCAGTGCAACGAAACCATTAATTCCATGTATTATTGCTGTTGCAATTAATGACCACATTTATTTCTCTCAATTCCTAAAGGAAAGGAGCTAAAACTACTCAGGGAAGAGGTATATGCCTGGGATTGAAGCAAAATGGTTTAAAAGAATCATTTATTTTGTCATCTTTATTGACTTTAAAATGTTTCAAATAATCTAAGTCAACTAATTTTTTCACTGATAAAAAGAATAACCAAGAAAATTAGCTTGTGCTATACTTACCCTTTCATTATTGATCCAACATAAATTCCTCCATCCCCTCCTTTATTACTCTGTCCCACAATGCTAATACCAAGAAAATTGACTGTGTCCATGTTCAAGGTAACTGTAATAATGTTAAGGGACATGGTGGAGTCTGTGATGGAGGAGAATGAAGATGTTCGAGAGAGAGGTGGCAGGCGATGACGACGGCGTCGTGGCCTACGGCGTGCTTGCTGCTGAAGTCTTGAAACCACACTGCTCTGATCTGAAAGGCAACAAGGAAAACTTACCCATGTGAGGGAAACTGAGACATAATAAACACACTATAACTTATGCAATAATTATTTTGCTTATTGGGCATGCATTTTTCCAAACACTAATAAGAACAATTTCTTAAAATATCCATAAAAAATTATGTAGTACCTATTTACCAGAAATGCGTTTTATGAAATGATAAAAAACTAGGTGGTAGAATATTAATTTGGCTCTCCAGTTTCAAAATTGGCCCCTACACTTTGAGATGAAATATTTGTGCAATGATGTTGTATTGTTATGTTTATTGTATGTTTAAAAATCTATCATATAATCGTTACTTCCAAAGGATATTCACATTTTTTAGTGTTTCACTATAATTCTATGGGTACATTACTCAATACCGGTTCTATGGAAAATCCTTTCATACAGAATGAACTCGATCCGAAGCTGTAAAAACAGGATTTTGGTATACTTTGAAAAATAGCTACAACAATTTACCCACAACCATCTTTCTGTTCTAATTATTTATTTGTTTATACACATACATACTAATTATATAGTAATCTATTTAGTAACTATGCTGTTAATGGAATTTTTTATATACAAATATATTCTTTTTTAATACAACAAAAAACACAACTGTGAAATCTCAATACAACATACTTCACAATAACATACTTTTCAAATTAACGTACTTTTTATAAATCCATCAAATTTTCCCTAAAAATACTGTACAAATATTTCAATATAACATACTTCAATGTATCTTACTTTTCAGTATTATCTATAAACTTACGAGAAAAATTGTTGTCATTATAATGCATATTTTCATCTGTAAATGACTCTTGTAACGGCAAATCTCAATCATTCTAGTCGTTTTGCTCCAAATAACCAAAGCGAAAAGGGATGTTGGTTTTCACGACCAGTTGGCTGGACTCAATACTGATTTTCCTACAGTTTACAAAACAATGTGCTTGGAAAATTGTTTCTTTTCTTTACCCTTGAGTAGATCCGATAATACCTACTCACTTCGGATAATCTTCACAATAAGATTAGCCACCATACTCAATGAACAGAAAAGGCGAGTGTTTTGTATCGCATCTTTTGTCTTTTGTATGATAAGATCTGCAGAACTCCTCCAAGATTCGTAAAGAAGGGATTTTCCAAACTGAAAAATTATGTACTGAGGATCAGTTATTCCTGCAGTATTTTCACAAATGCATTGAGATAAAATCTATAGTTCTAAGAATTATCTCACTTGTTGGACTCACATTCTCTTGCAAAAAATTCACGCCAGACATGCATGAATGCCGACCCCCGCCAAGGTGCTGCCAGCAAAAGTGCTACTCGCAAGGGAAAATTATGCTTGGATTTCTTGTACACACTCCCACTAGGCCCTTTTCCTTCTCTCCAATTCCAAGAAAACCATTTAGGATCTATCCTAATTCAATTTCACGAAAATGCTGGGATTTTTCCTTTTCCAGTTTTTGGAAGTTAATGCTTCACTTTCCCCTTCTAGCTCATCATTATTGTAATGCAGATTTTTACAGAATGGCTTTTAAAAACAGATAAAATAAAATTATGGGAAAGGAAAAGAGAAAAATATTACTTCTGGTGGACAGTTGTTGCACGCATTTGGTGGACATTCTACTGGAGAATGTAAAGCTTGAGTTTTTCCACCATTAGACCAGGGCAATATTAAAAATAACTCCCCTTTTGGGTGTATATATCCAGAAAGTTAGCAACAAAATGGATTTATAATTTTCGATTTTCTGGTTAACACGTTATATGCCTATTTTGCGGCGGCGATTGTTGTTGTAGCGGTGGCCCAGCGGTACCGTGGTGACATGGCGTTACGAAGGTCGTGGGTTCGATCCCTAGGCGAGTGCTATTTTTTTTCTAACTTATTATGGTGTGATTATTTTGTTTATTTTTTCAGCGCCTTTTTTTATAAATGCTGATGTTTTATAAATTTTTAATCCACTTGTGCATAATTTCGTTTTTTGTTTTTTTGCGTCTTTTCTCGAATTTATTTTTTCCTTCTTTTTTTTGTTTTCATTTTATCCTCTACCGTTTTAACAATACTGTTTATTCTGTAGCATTTTCTTCTTTGCAATGACTTGGATGGAATGAATCATAAACACAATGGAAAAAAACGTTATCCAAGTATGACTCGTACGTGCTTGTGTGCATTTTACCTGACATGGGTGAAAAGATTCAAAATGAATCATAACATTCCTTGATTCACCACCAATTGTCTTCGCATGTTTTTAAACCGATGATTCGGTACGCGTGGTATGCATCACGGCTAACCAAAAACAGGGACGTTTTTTGTAACGTGTCAACCAAGTTATATTTCCTGAAGAGTAAGTGCTTCTGTGGAGAGAAGTGCTTTGCGAGGTGCTCTCGTTGTAAAAGAAAGTTGTTTCCATTGTTTTTATGATTCATTCCACCCAAGTCATTGCAAAGAAGAAAATGCTATTGTTAAAACGGTAGAGGATAAAATGAAAAAAAAGAAGGAAAAAATAAATTCGAGAAAAGGCCCCAAAAAAAAACAAAATTCTGCAAAAGTGGATTAAAAATTTATAAAACGTCAGCATTTATAAAAAAAGGCGCTGAAAAAATAAACAAAATAATCACACCATAATAAGTCAGAAAAAAAATAGCACTCGCCTAGGGATCGAACCCACGACCTTCGTAACGCCATGTCACCACGGTACCGCTGGGCCACCGCTACAACAACAATCGCCGCCGCAAAATAGGCATATAACGTGTTAACCAGAAAATCGAAAATTATAAATCCATTTTGTTGCTAACTTTCTGGATATATACGCCAAAAAGGGGAGTTATTTGTGGTTGTGGAGTTGAGGGCTACCTACCTACCTACCAATTTTTAAGGAAATCCGTCACCCGAAGAGGTGAGTCTCCCCTTGTAAGACAATGTTTCTCAAACTGTGGGCTGCAAAATTATTTTAGATGTTAGGTGAAACACCAAAATATAAAATATTCACAAATAATAAAATTTTAGGAAATACAATGTGATAAAAATTATTAACAATTATATAAAATACAGGAATTAGTAATAAAGTTTATTATAATTATTATTTCAATTCAAAGAAGGCCGCATAACATTCAAGGGGCCTGCAACAGTTGAAAGTTTGAGAATCACTGCTCTAAGCTCTAAGATATGGTGCCTGGTGCGGTCGCTCCACCACAACATGCCACCTCACGGCTATGTTTATGTTTCACGAGTTTTAGGAAGTACATACAGAATATTCAGGTAACACCGGAAAACATTTCCATTTAAAAGAATTATGGTCACTAACCTACACATCTCCAACCATTCGATGAAGCTTTCCTGTACAGGTGATGTCACTTCCGAGAGATGAATGTGGCAAAAGACTGTCAGTGGCTGCGAAGAATTGCCGTGTTCACCGACAAGGTGGAAAGTATGAAATTAACCCAAATAATTGAACAAAAGCAGGATAAACACTCAAGAAGCCTCCTTTCAAACTGTCTACTTCACGCCAAGAAACTTCCAACACAAATGACCACTCCAACGAAATTGTTGCAGCAGAATGGTGAAGGGTTAGCAGTGACACTGTTAGGGGTTAAATGCCGGAAACCATATGGTAAGGATGTATTTCAATGTGACAATTCACACTGCAACAGTGTGTTGTAACTAATTTTTCACACCCTTCACCCAATGTCACGCCCTTTTCATGTTCTCCCCTTCCTCCATCCCACTTAGGGATCTTTCCTTGGTAACAGGAGCTTCCTACTTACATCACTCCTGCACTCTCCTCTTTGTTCACCCAGCTCCCAGCTCATTCTCTACTAAAACCGGCTCTGACACCAGTTACATACTAGGAAAGTTTAAAAACAGAAGAAATAAAATTAATCCTATCTCAACATTTTGTATTTATTTTTAAGGGATTTCATATTACTATACAGGGTGTCCATTTAATCTCTCTGGTATTTAAGAAGCTATATTTTTTTAACAATTAGAAATATAAAAAAAAAAGCCAAACAGCGAATTGAAGCCTATCTCAAACAGTTTTAGGTAGAGAGTTGGCAACATGGTTGTGCCCATCGTTGTCTGTGCAGCACACCACTCTCTGACCTACGCGTCATTGTGCTTGAGTGCAATGGAGACTCCCCAAGTGAAAGCACAGTGCATTCTGTGGGTTGCTAAATTTAAGTCAGTGATTAGTGTGCAAAGAGAATTCAGAGAGACATACAACAGAGATCCTCCAACGGTAAAACGATCAGGAAATGGTATCAAAAGTTTAAAGAAACAGGTAGTGTCTTGCCAACAAAGCAGTCTGGCCGAAATTGATTATCGACTACAAATCTGCCATGTGACAAAAGGAGCACACACAGAAGTTTATTAGCTTCAGGTTTTAAACTTTTTTAGTTATACATTTTTATTGTTTTTCATTTTCTAAGATATCTGTATTGTTTTAAAAAATATAGCTCCTTAAAATACCGGTGAGAGTAAATGGACACCCTGTATTTATAAGATGGGCCTGATGGGGATCTGCTCTTTTTCGATGTCATAAATACGAAATATATGGAAAGAGCAAGTGTTGAAGGATAAGGGGTTGAAAGATGTCAAAGAGGAACTGTGGGAGGTAGGGTGGTGGTCAGTTTTCTTGCCTCGGGAATGCAAGAGGAGGAGGGGTGAAACGCCCAAGTTAGGGAAAGCCAAGAAGAGGGAAAATAAAAGCCAATGAAGAAGACCGAAAATGGGTGCATGTTTTGCCAGAACATTCTTTGGAAACAAATTGGTCAGTTGTATTCCTTGGGGGAGGGAGGGGGGACACGGGCCTGGTGGCCTCCCCCCTCGGCACACCCATGATCTCAGCTCCAAATAGGGTTACCGCATCAGTGGGTTTCACCCAAAATCTTGGGGTTCGCAACCAAATCTTCTGGCTTCGGGTTGGACTCCGTAATTCTTAGTGTTGAAATGAATTTGACACAACTTTGTTTTAACGCCTCCCACCTTTCATTCCTATCTCTGGCGTCTCTTGAAAGGACCAAAATTTGACTATAACGTATACTTAACCAAAACGTTCTAAATTGTTTTCAACAATATCAATATGAACCAAAGATTTCCGCTTTTTAGATGAAAGCCTTTTACTTGTAAACATGATATTTCTGTGTAAAATCCATCTGACCACTGGGAATACCTAATATTTTTGCAGGAAAAAGTTCAAGGTAGCAAACATCAAATAATACAACTCAGCTACAAATACGACAATATGTAATAGTGTGTAGTTTAACGTAAGCGGTTACAGTAACCAGCTGAGAGCAAAATAAATACACTACGATGCTTAAAAGCGGTACAAGCAACCAATGAACACAGGCTGATGCATATAAGTGATTGCCGCTGTTAAAGCTTACCCTAAATAAAATATCACCACACACCACTGCTACTGCGCAACATTCTGACTTTTTTGAATTTTCACTGCGAAATTTCCAACTTCGTTATAAAGGAGCTTCGTTCCCAGAGGCATCGTTAAGCAAGGTATACCTGTATTATGTACTTTCAGTATAAAGTAGAAAAATTCATCTTCCGTAAACAAACATTGTATCGAGATATCACTATAGCTATTTTCCTATCACCCATCCATCAGAAATCTTTTATGTAAATTAAACTTTCCTCCCATAAAATTTAAAGAGAAGACTTCACATTCAAATGATAGAATAAGTTCAAGCAATATAAAACACAAATGACGAAGATACAGTGGAATCTCGATCTATCGTTTTTGAAGGGACCGAGGAAAAAAGCGATGGATGCGGGAAAACGATGAAAGCAGGAAATAAGAAGTTGATTTAGAAATATGTACAAGTACGAAAACCTTACTTAGATCTACTAAAAGCATTACCTAAAAATAAGCATTAAAACAAATAAAGAGAAGAATAATAATAACAGTAAAATAAAAAGAAGCATTAAAATCATATTTACCGTAAAAATGCTTTATTTATTCATAAACTAATCAGTGATGGTTAACTGTTTTCTTGAAGCTTTGCGTTTTAAATTAAATAAGGATTCTTCTACACTTAACAGTTTGTACTTTTCACTATCTTCAATAGTATGCGCGTAGAAAAGTTTTTAGTTTTTCTAATGCATCTTGCGCTTCAGAAAATGTCAGAATAGGATCAGACTCGGGCTCTTCATCCATTCCATCATCCTCTTCACCATTCCTCCCCTCGCTGTCATCACACATATCTTCTATACTCTCGAAACCACAGATAACCAGTTTACTGTCACCAAGTGCATAGCTGTCAAAATCGACTTCGTCCCCTGCGGTAACTCGTCTCAAATCACTTTGGAAAGAGTCTATCTCTTCTTCTGCTATGAATTGCGAAACTTCAGCATTATCGCTTTCATCCCCATAGCTGCACTTTTGGAAACATTTCGCTATCGAGGTTTCAGTAACCTGCCGTCTTGCTGCAAGAACGCAATGCATGGCTTTCAGAACGTTTATTTTTATCGTTGCTGGATTAATCCCTTCCTCCGAGTCCATAAGGCACACAGCTCTTTGCACAAGATGCTTTCGATAGAATTGCTTGAAACACTTAATGACACCCATATCAAGAGGTTGCAGAACGCTAGTGTAATTCGGAGGATAAAATATAACCGTAATGTTCTTGAGAAATGATGTGTCTTTCGGATGAGCGGCGCAATTATCCACAAATAAAACTATTTTTTGACGCTGAGCCAACAGAAAAATATAGTTTCCGAGACCCTTCCTGAAAATCCATTTTGTCTCGTTAAAAAAAAGAAAAGTTAGTCATCGATCAATCGAGGTAAAGCTTGGGTATGGACCGAGAAATATTAACGATAGATGCGGGAAAACGATAATTCGAGGAACAATGAATGCAGTATTATTTAACATCGTTCACTATGAGCATTTGCCGGGACTTAGGAAAATGAATGATACATCCGAGAAAACGATGCATACATGAACGATAGATCGAGGTTCCACTGTAACTCCAAATAGCCACAAAACAAGTAAAACTAGATGTGCACTTCAGCTGCAAATTTGGAAATGGTAATCTTGGGAACACTGATTACAAGAAAAATGTTCTTCCTATGAATCAATGATCAGTTGATCACCACTCGGAATGCTTTCTTTGTAATTTATGCAGACGTATTTTTTCTAACTTTTCTGGCTATTGGAGTAATTTCCATCGTCAGTTGGGTTCAAGCTATTAGGGAAGCTAGATATTTCACTTTTGGAACACTTAAGTAGAAATATTCACCCATACCTGCAGTTGCTCTATCCACAGAGAGATTTGTGGCACGCCCTGTAGTGGTAGTAATTCGACTGGATGCATCGTCTTCAGACTCAAGAAAACTTGTTGTCTCTAGATCTGAACTGAGCATTGAGGAAGACTCATAGCCATGGCCTGAGGAACGATGCTTACTGTGTCCATTGATTCGAAGACCTTAAAGATAATTAAATGAAACTAACTCAGTACAGAGAAAATGGTCAAAAAAAAGAACACGACGTGATTACAAAATCATTTGAAGGACAATTATGGAAAGTTTACACAAGAGATGGCATGCTAAAAAGAATGACCTTGAGCCCATCTGCAAACATGACTGATATTTTAAGTAAAAACACAACACTATTCCATAACTTGCTTAAAATTATTTTGCAATAGATGCCTTAAAGTGGAAATTAAGCCACTGCTAAGACACAGTGTACCTACCAATCACTGAATTATGGAAAAACGTTCTTCTATCAACACTTCTAAAGCACAAGTTAGGAAAGTGTACAGCGTATCACAAATGGGCGTGTTTCGTGCAATAGAGTAATAGAAAGAAATGATATACGTGTACGTAAGGGAAATATCATTTTAAAGTTCTTTTCTTCATCAAAATAATCCATTTTCTTCCTATTTAATGATATTGCATGCACATGTAAGGAAATTAAACATTTGTATGTAAGATTGTTTATGTTAGCAACAATGAAGAAGTAACCATGCAAGAAAATTTCTAAGTTCAACTCGATTTAACATTTTCTTGTTCGATTTTCTAGATAACGGCTACTCCTACGATAAAAATGTATAGAAAAAGAAATAGTCTTCTTTATTAGTTCTACAAGTTTTATTTGAAAAATAATTTGAATTAAGCAATACTTTACGAGATATGACAGAGTTCATTTTTTATCACAAGTAAAGCGGAACCTCTGATTGACTTACGTGATTCATGTTTGCGATTTTCTTATTATCTTTGATTGTAAGTCCTTAATATCAAATTTCATGAAAATCCGTTTGGTAGAAGCTGAGAATGAACATGTGGACAAATGGACAGACTGATGACAATAGGCGCTCACGTTGGAGGCGAAACGCCTAAAAACGGTCCTATAGAAGGGGTGGTCTATGAGAAGGGAGAAAATTACACTGCTCTTATTGAGGTTCTTCCTGATTAACTTTGGTGGTCACGAGAGATGCCTGCTAAATAGGAGTAGTTGTTAGGAGGTTTCACTCTATTTAAAAACAAAGTTATTCTAAAACAGGCCATCCTACAGGAGTTGTACCAAAAACATAAACAAACAAGTTAGGAAAGTGTACAACGTATCATAAATGGGCGCGTTTCGTGCAATGGAGTATTAGAGAGCAATTATATACCTGTACGTAAAGGAAATAGCGTTTTAAAGTTCTTTTCTTCATCATAAATAATCCATTTTCTTCCTATTTAATAATATTACATGCACATGTAAGGAAATAAAACGTTTGTTTGTGAGATTGTTTAAGTTAGCAAGAATGAAGAAGTAATCATGCAAGAAAATTTCTAAATTCAACTCGAATTAAAACATTTTTGTTTGATTTTCTCGATAATGGCTACTCCTACAATAAAAATGTATAGGAGAGAAAATACTCTTCTTTACAAGTTCTACAACTTTTGTTTGAAAAATATTTTGATATGAGCAATACTTTACAAGATATGACGAAAATTTAATTTTTTGTCACCAGTCAAGTGGTACCCAATTGGCGTACGTGATTCAATTTTGCGATTTTCTTATTATATTTGATTGTAAGTCTTCAATATCAAATTTCATGTAAATCCGTTCCGTAGAAGCTGACATGCAGACAGAAGGACAGACAGACCAACGATAACAGGCACTCACGCTGGAAGCGAAACGCGCCTAAAAATATGATGTGTCCAGCACATGGCTTTCTCCATACAGGCTAATAAATATGATTGATCTCAACATCAGTCCTCAGGAATAATTATCAGAAATTACTTTCATCAAAAATTAAAATACATATTCAGTTGTCTTTATTTTAAGAACAATAAGAAAATTGTTAGCTGTTTCTATGGATAACTAACTATTGATGCACAATTAAAATTACCCTTAGCAGCATATGCAACGCTATCAACAATTAGAAAATTTTATCATAACAATGGAAACAATGGTATCATTTAGCGACGTATTTAACATGAATTTAAAAGAAAAATCAAAATATCTAAGTTTTATGAAAAAATGTTTCAAACAAAAATTGCAGGTAATACATTGTTTACAACTTTTATAATAACAAATATTTACATAAATTGCCTTTAAAGGAGATATTTAGAAAAAAGGAAATACTACCACAGGTTGACCAGTTTTAGCCACAACCTTTTCAGATTTTTTGTGACGATATATTAGTTTTTGAGTTACAGCACACCTACAAAATTCCTATCGCGTACACAGACAGACAGCCATAATTGGAAAAATAGTGAAAACTTACCTACTCTCAGGCGACCTCAAAACGTTTATTTCCGTTGAAATCTCGAATTTCATTTTTTTCACAAATACAATACTTTCTCCTATACCACATATGGAGAAAGCCAAAAGAAAACACTTTTGACTCAAGTTGAACAAAACCCGAGCAAAAAAATTCTGAAGCAGGACCAATATTTAAACAAACATTTATTTTTATATTTATATGATTCACAGAAAAAGGGGAATCGTAAAGTGGAGTTTCCATATCAGACATTCATTTCTGAATTTCCCTTATTTTACAGTAAAATCTCGGTACAACGTATCTCTATGGAGCATATACTTTATACTGAAACAACGGTATACTGAAATACACATAAGGAGTACAGCATTTTCTCTGGAAGCATCTCGCAGGTCTGGTGAAAATGGAAACCGGCGAGAATTGAAGTGAAACAAGAGAGATAATTCCTAGAACTTAAGATTTTATCTCAATGCTATCATGAAAATATGAGATGGATAACTGACCCTCAGTTCTAAATTTTTCAGTTAGGAAAATCTCTTCTTTTTGGATTTTGGCGGACTTTCGTACTAAAGACAAAATATACCTTCAAAATTGGTGTTAAACAACTTGGTTGTACTTGAGTCATTTACAGATGAAAGCATACGTTAAAACCACAAAACTCTATTTTTGGGCCTCTGTGGTTCATATATAGCATTGAAAAGTACGTTAAGTTGAAGTACGTTATTCTGAAATACTAGCATAAGTGCCCGTTGAATTTCAACGGGTTTAATGAATCTAAATTTTCATCAATGCAACATGTAAAAATCGCAAGAATAAAATTGTGCACTGTTTTAACCATCGAATATTTCTATATTATAAGTCTGTTTTAATTAATTAACTAAAATCTCACAGAAATTCCTTGTGAATAAAATAGTACCTTTCTTTCTACTAAAATAGCCATTGTTATTAGTTTTAAATTGATTATAGCTTCAGGATTTCAATTTCATTAAATAAGCAGAATTCCGGTTCCAAAAAATTGGTTCAATCTTCAATTGCCTCTGATAATACTTTAAATAGATTTTGGAATATAATGTACCTCAATATGGTTTATCGTCTGCTCAGCACTCTTGCCTTTTCATTTTCCGAAACAACCACTTTCACCAGTTTTAAAGGGATTTCAAACTTAGAAGAGAACTTCATCCAATTCAGTTATAATAACCACATAACAAACTTCTTATTCCAAAGAAAATCCTTTTATAATATGCAATGTTAACCTATAATTCATTCTTTCTGAAAAGTGAATAAAAGTACTGTGTAGGTACATATATTTCTTTCAACTAAAATAGCCACTCTTAACAGATTTTAATGGATTAGTGCATCAATTTCATGAAATAAGCAGAATTCCGGTAACAAAAATATATGTTCAATCTTCAATTGCCTCTGATAATACTTTAAATAGATTTTGGAATAAAATGTACCTTAATATCGTTTAGCGTCCGCTCACCACTCTGGACTTCTCAGTTTCCGAAACAACAACTTTCAATAGTTTTAAATTGATTTTTGCTTTGAAATGGTACTTAACGGGTATACCTCAAAAAATAAACACGTATTGTTGTGATATGTTGTGATATTTTGTTTGTTAACAATGCGTAACAAATCTCGTTAAGATATTTACGTTGATCCCTTAATGATGAATTTGTGGAGCTTGCCGAGGAGTGAAAAGAAGCTGTATCTATGCTTCAAGACCAAGGTATTTTATTTAAAGGGCGAATGTGCAAGAAGGATCATATTATGAAACTTTACTTCCGCGACGGAATATTTTGGAAATGCAACGCGAAAGTCTGTCAGCAGAAGAATTCATGTGGCGACAACATAACAAAGATATCGACATATTTCCAGCTATTTTAAATGCCATAAAGACATATTGGCCCCCTAGTAACATAAATTTAGATTGTATTAGTAATTATGTTGCTTTTATTAATAAATAAGTTTCAAAAAAGTGTGATTTTTAAGTAATTCCCCCGTTGTTACGCATTGTTAACAAACAAATACGTCGTAACATATCACAACAATACGTGTTTATTTTTTGAGGTATTCCCGTTAACAGGAAAGTACCCAAAATACTTGAGTCAATTCAGTACAACTTCCACTTGACATACTGTAAATTCCAAAGTAACTTCTTTTATAATAGGCAATGCTAGCCTAAAATTAATTCATTCTCTAAAGTGAATAAATAAAGTTCTTTCTTTAAAATATAATAGCCACTGTTATTAGATTTAAATGGATTATAAGCCTTAGAACTTACTCTGTATTAAATAAGCACCAAAATTCCTTTTATAAAAACAAATCAATTCATTAAAGATCCAATGTTGTTTCTTCGAAAATTGCCTGTTAACAGTTTTAAATGTCCTTTTAATTTTAATTGAATTTTAATTTATATTCGTTTCCAAACTTCGGCCATGGTTACAAAATTAATTTGAGGAATAACAATATAATTTCGTAAGCATGTATGGTTTACAAAGAATTTAATTTAAGATTGCTTTTTATTTCCAATTTTTCTAAAATGACACTGTTGATACTTAAATTTTTTTATATTTACGTTAATATACTTATTTTCCACAAAACACGCCAATCTCTCCCCTTCCTTCCTCTCTCTCTCGTATTGAACCTAACAATGATAATGGTCGACATAGCAACATCACGTTAAAATGGCGAGATTTCCACAAAATATGCAAATTAAACGTTTAACATGGAATATTTCGAACTGTGGGCGAAAAAAGACGAACAGAATAAGAAACTTTATAACTTTTTCTTCAAAATGGTTCAAATCCGAAGGTCGTCTGTTAATTTCTTCTAATTTTAATTTCCAAATGAATAAAAGGCTGCACGTCGAAAAGTCGTGTTTTACATGTTAAGTAATGGGAAATGGAAGTGTCTCTCTTGGAGACGAACCAAGGAATTTTTTTGCGATTTAAATTCGTCATCACCTGAAAAAGTATTAATCAAGCATCTCTACCAAATTTCAAGTTTCTATCATTATTATTTCTCGAGTTATTAGCGTTTGCATAGCGTGATCAATCAACCAAGCAACCAACCAATGGATGACGGCTATTATTATATAAAATTTATACAGTATTTATATGGGAAATATAATGGGGATTTGAAACATATGTAATTCTGAAGTATATTGTAACAAGATTTCACTGTATGTTGTTTATTTTTCCTGTCTTTGACTTTGAACACTTCTGATAATCTCTTTGGACCCTAACTCATTTGCAAGATATGTCACCTTATTCCATTTTCTGAAAAAGGCACTTATGAGATTCCTCTTTCTCTTTGTATGATAATATCTGCCAATCTTCTTCAAGTGCCAAAGAGAAGGAATTTACTGTACTGAGAATTTAGCTCATAGCGTTCATTTTTCTTATTGTATTTTCACTAACAAATTGTCGTTAACTTTAAATTGTGGAAATAACACTTCTATTATTTGCACTTCTCTCCCACCAACCATCAACACCAGAAAAGCCTGTCAGATATGCTTTGTAAGACAAGATCCACTCTCTTCTCAGTTCCAAGAAGGATTTTCCTGAATGCCAACATTAGTTAAAATCAATGGCATTATAGCCTATTAAATTACCATTCAAAGCATTACATAAATGCAGTTTTAATAAAGGTAATTAATTCTTATTTAAAAGCATAGGACTTGTTGCCATGGTAGTTGACATTTTTCATTTTTCTGATTAAAAGCAAGCTTTTGTGCCAATTCAGTAGGGATTTGGATTGCCTTAAAAAATAAAATTTTCTTTCAGCTTTAGAATTCTTTGTCCTGAGTTCATATCTCAATTTTAACTAATCTATTATAATATATTTGAAGAGTGTGTTTGTTCATGGAACTCCTCATAAATGATAAAAGCTAGAATAACCAAATTTGGTACGATTCTTTCTTACATCCTAACTTAGTGAATGGTCAAGGTTTGGTCAACCGGGATTAATCATTGCTGCCAATATAGGGGATTAACATTTTTCCATAAGATAACACGTATGAATCCATTTCTTGACTTGCAAGGTATTCTTTGTTCAAGCTTAAAAACACGTAAATATGGACCGATTTTTTTCGTTTTTGCTTTATTAGACGAATAAAACTCTGTACTATCTTATTCCTGTGAAGTTTACATGTTACACGGTCGAAGTTTTCAGAAATACGATATTTGTTTCAAGATTTTGTGGATTTTTCGTACTCTTTCCGGGCATTGCCAAGGCGGCCGTCATTGTTACCTCCGATTCAGCTAGCTTTAATGAAGCTGCTATGGCATGAAGCTAGACGAAAGTTTAGTGTTATTCGATTTGCACTTTTGTTTAAGCAACGAAACGATCGATGTTTATGTATAGCAACATAAATAGATACTGAGTATTATTCAGGAAGCGTTTATTGATGAAAGTAACTGAACCTTCTTTCTTCTATTGAATACTGGAATCTTACATTTTTTGTAAGTAAAAATCATTATATTTTACATTTTAATGTTTATTAACATAAATAAGCTCATGTATCTGGTGTACATTTACCCACGCTCGCGACACTCAACGTTAAGAATGAGGCACGAGTAAACACCACATTTACCGGAATCAGTGTTCAATCATGGACAACTGTACGTTGCTTTTTCACGGGTTTCTTGCTTACAACACATAAAAGTAAATATTTCAGCGAGGCATAATTACACAAGAAATGAAGCTGGATTTGGTGAAAGTGATATATATGATAGGAAATACAACTATCGTTATATTTGAATGCAATACATTCGGAAACGGACTGTTACAAGCAAGTATGATTAATTGTTAAGAAAAGCTAATTGTAATTTTAAAAGTATCTAATATATAGGTATTTTAAAGAGTTTGTATGTTGTGCTGTAGTAGCTTCACTAAATCCATTGAAATTCAACAGGAAATTCTGCTAGTTTAATATAAAGCTCTGCACTGATATCCATGCCATTCTTATGGCAAATAGGGATGAAACAATGAGGTCAGAAAAACCATGCCAAAAGTTTAATTCTTTTGGAATTTCCTCTATGCTGTACCAAATAATCTATCATCATGCAAAATTTCATATCTATAGAGATCCTTTCTGAAAATATCTTGTTAAATCCACATAAAACTGGAAGTGATAACTTGCTGAATTTCATGAAAATGGTCACCATTAATTTACAAATAAATATTAACTTCATTAAAATAAAAACTGTTTACAAATATTAGTTCTTGCAATCACATCACTAGGGTCATTTGAATAAACGGGATATTTGCTGTTAGGAGTTCCAAGTATAACTGCACCAAATTGTAGATTTCAATGACAGAGTAAATCTTTTCCTTGTAAATCAATAATTTCCATTTGATGGTCAATGAGTGATACATAAATATCAGTAGTCATTAATCTGAATGAGGCAAATTTCTTTTGAGTATTTCATAAAAACCTGCAAATGAATTTGAAAATTCAGTTTGAAGCCTCTGAAGAATATTCACAAACTGATCATATAGCTGAATTCCCTTCAGATGACAACAGAAATGTGCCAGATGTACTGCACAAAAAGTAAATTGGTGGAAGGAAAGAAAAGTACGTGGGAGAAGACAATTTGGAGAGAGAGAGATATGTCTTTAATATACATAGTGAGATTAAGAGACTCCTCTTCCATCAAGAACAGATGTTTCAAAAACATTAAGCATTTATCATTTAATTAATGGGAAAAAATTGAAATTGAGTCATTTAAAAATTGTCTGACTATAACATTTGACTTTATAACAATGATTCATGGCGACATTGTAATTTCAAATAGCTTTTTAAAACCCCCAAACAGAGAAAAATTTCCTCTTATCCCATGCCTTTTATGCCAACACAATACAGAAGTCAACCAATGAGTATACAATAATGGATATAGGCAACCCTCGGGTTACGTAACCCCCGACTTGCGTAAATCCGCACTTACGTAAATGGCCCCAAAAATTGCGTATGGAAAAAATTTTGCACTGCTTACTCGAGTGGTTTCTGTGAGCAAGCGCGAACTAAATCTTTATCCACGTGCATAAAGAAAGAAGGTAAGACGTGCGCTGTAATGTGATATTACCCTGCCGATGTTGCCGTTTTAGCGATTTTTCTCTTTATCTCAAGACTTTGGTGTCGAATTGCACCCAAAAAAAAAATGCCACTGTGACCACAGCCTTATGTAGTGAATCGATCTAACAATGTACCTAATTCTAGCGACTAGCTATAATTGTGACATAATCTGCACTCAAATGAATACATTGACAATAGATAACATTGTTCTTGCATGTCTGCATGGTACTGTGGTTTCTCTCCCAATCCCCTCAGCCTTTTTCCAATCGTTGACGCATGGGGTTTTCGTATGAGTTTACCCTTTACGTTTCACACGTGTGTTTCACTTTTAAACAAACCACCTATGTGTTGCTTGATTTACCTTCGTTTACCTTCGTAAAACAAAACACACTCAAAATACGACTATCTCGTTACAACAGCCATTATTTCCCCATCTCCTGTACTTTCCGTAGTAATTTTTGACTTACGCAAATTTCGAGTTACGTAATGAGTTCCGGAATGCATTACTTACGTCACCCGAGGGTTGCCTCTATTTGAATCCCAATAAATAATAGGAGAAATATGGTGTTGAGATCATGCAAATTTATACATAATAATACTTAAACTTAACACTGAATTACAATATCCTTTATACATATATTTTATCCTGAATAATTAGTGATGATCAATACAAAGGGGATAAACTATTCACTGCCTAATTTGCCATTCTTGGGATATTTAAGAGTCTTAAACAATTCATTTGCCTTCAATTTTCTTACATAAATTCTAAGTTTATTTTTCTTTGCTTGAATACCAAAAATTGCCAATGAACTATTACATTCTGATTGCACAACATTAAAACTTTGACCTAAAGCTAACTTATTACAAATCCCTACTCCCATACTAATGTCAATAAAACTTGCTTCCTTTTCATTCCACAGCTAGAAGGGCTCTTATTTGACACCACTATGCATTAATAATTAAAACATTTCACAGTGCACTGAACATCCAAAGGTAAAAAAGTAAGCAAACCATTAACAGGAAACAACTGAATCAATTGAGATGAAGAAGAATTCTTACTAGAAATATCAAACAGTTTTTCCTAAAAATACCCTTTTTTTAGTGCGTTCTTTGAATGTGCAGGCAAGATTTTTACCTTCTAAATTTTATTCATTTCTATTATGACAGATTCTTATTACCAACTTTAATTACACTCAAGCTGATGTCGCAATTAAAATACATCTCAGATTAACTGCAATATGAATCACTAAGCAAGCATTTTCACAAAGTTTTATGTATCAGCACTATAAGTGCTCAATTGCAGGATTCCAGATAAACGGAATTTTGCTGTACTACACATATTTAGGGCTCCTAAGTTCAAATGAAGACAAATATCTGATGCATCAATGACATGCCTACATAAAGAGTGGCACAAAAACTGGGCAGAATTTACCCTTTCAGTGTCCCAGCTGTTTGCCTAGGTATTGCCAAGGGCATTTCAACTGTTACGGGAAATGATGAAATTAATTATACAAAAGGAATTTTTTATATTCTATATTGATTTTCTAAAAACATTTATGAGGGACACATTCATAGCACACCTATTATTATTTAAAAAATCAAATTTGTCAAATCAAGAATAGTTTTCAATTTTATACGATAAAAAAATGTTCATAAAATTTACCAGATACGGAGAATACAGAACTTGACACCTGTCCAGTTACGAATGATCCTACAAAGCAGAGTTTCATATGCATATCATTGAGAATAAAAGAAGCATATAATAATATCCCCTACTGTACAAACTGAAGAATTGATAATTGCCAGCATTGGTAGAGGGGTGGTTAACGTCTAACTCCCACTGCAAGGGTCGCAGGTTTGAATCCTGCCAAGGGCATGGTTGTTTGTGCTTGTCATAGAAAATGTATTACAACACATGTAATTGGGAAAACCTGTTTGTGTTAAATAAATGATTATAAATAAATGATTATAACACGCTGTCAAACATAATCTAATAAGAGTTATAAACAATATAACCAGTCATCTATACTGATAAAGCAGAGTTTTTGTTTGTCTGGTAAAGTCTAGGGCACTTCTGCTTTACCTAGAAGGTTAAAATTTTGCATGTGGTACTTTTCCAAAATTCATCAAGGGAAAAAATCTGAAAACTCCAAGTAGGTAAAAAATTTTTAATCTTGGAAAATGGTGTTAGTTCAGTTTTTCAATGCTTGATGGTGCTGATGAAAGCTTGTATAGAAATTTTGAAAAATGTACTGTATTGTTGTTTATGAATAATCATTTTATGCATTGAGAAAAATGATTTAATGAGATACCTATTTTCCTATTGCAGTGATTCTCAACCAGGGTGATATGACACCCCAGGGTGACGCGATGGTTATTGAGGGGTGGCACAAATATTTGATAAATTCACAGTGTTTCATATTCTGGATTATAAAGAAAAATAAAACCAAAAGAATAAACATTCATACTTATTTAAATTCCAGCATTTTATCTTTATGTGGTAGGGAAAGCCCAATTTATCTTTAAAGGTGGCTTGAAGGTAATGGAAATGTAAACGGGATGACACATAACTGAATGAACTGAACATAGGGTGACGAAGACAAAAAAGATTGAGAACACTGCCCTATTGACATCTGGGAGATGAACTGTACTTAGTGTTCAACTTCTTGAAAACTGTGTGAAACTACATTAGTAGGAAACCTTTACTCTCCTGGTTGGGTCTGGGAACCCATTGCAGGAGCTAAACCCTCTCACCAGTTCTTGCTTAGTTGGGTCTGGAAAACCAGTATCATGGTTATGTGAATGAGCTATCCATGCACCAAAAAATGAAATGGTGGCTTCAATTAATGAGAATCTTTTACGCCAATTTGTCACTGAAGAAATACTTTATAACTTCGTGGATAATGTAACTGATGTGGACAAAGCAGTATATTATCCGGTTGAGTTTTTAAATTCACAAAACCCACCAGGGATTCCTCCTCATAAATTGCTGTTTTAAGGGTTGGTGCACCAATTAATTGCTTTTGAATTTAGAAGCTCCAAAACTTTGTAATGGGACCTGCCATTTGCAGATTCAAACTTTATATCCCCATATGTTCTTGAAGCAGCAATTTTGACAGGATGTGCAAACGAAAGGAGAGAGTGTTTTCATACCACGTATCCCTATGGTTCCGAGTGACTAAAACTACTGAATTCAAACAACTTTAATTTTGCCGGTAATGGTTTGTTTTGCAATGACTATTAATAAGGCCCAAGGTCAACCACTAAAATTTGTCAGGATCGACTCACGTGTGCAATGCCCTTCACATGGTCAGTTTTACGTAGCATGCTCAAGAGTAAGTAGTGGAAATAATTTGTATATTCATTCGCAAATTGGTAAGACCCTCAACATAGTCTATAAAGAATTATTGTAAAAGTTTTTAAGTATGTTATTCAAGATAAATGAGTTAAAAGAATAGAAATTATTAATTCAAAACCACGAAAGATCATATGCAGGTACCTGGTAACAGGATTTTACAAGGCATTAATTATAATTACTCCAGTCAAAGAACGGGATATTCTGCTAATAAGCAATATAAGAATTACATTAATTCCTATGTCAGAAGACACGAAAATGTTCTGCCAATACCATGCCAAAATATTAAAAATTTCAAAACAATATATGTATCTCTGATAGAACTTCTGACTTGTGAGACGAGTGGCATGTATTAGTCTCAAACATAGTAAGTATAACGAATAAAATCGAAGCAGAAATTATTAAAGAGCAATCATAAAAAAAACAAAATAGAACAGTGGTACATTTTATATGCTACTTTGTTTCTAACTATAATATCAATATTTTTAGGAGAAAGGGGATGAAAATGTAATACAAATTAAAAATAGTGAGCAACTGTAAAAAAAAGAAACAATGACTCTAAGACTATATATTTTTTGAGGTATCTTACCATTATATTTATTGTATTTATCATATTTGTCAGTATGGTGTCGAGATGGTTTATGTAAATTATGATGACCTGAAGGGAAAAAAGAAAATATTTAAATTACTTAAGGGGATATTAAGGATATACACATAATTATATTACAATATACTGACCTTGGCGTGAGCTAATGATTGATTCTGTTTCTGTGCAAGTAGAATCTTCAATATTTGTGCGACCGACATGTCCAACATTTCCAATACTGAAACAAATACGATAAAGAACTAAAATTTCTTTGAAAGTATAATTAATGTCATTCAACTGAATGGATAACTTTTGAATGTTGTTTGATCAAATTACGCCTAAGTGATTCTAAAGATAATATAACAGAATTAAAAACATTGATTAACCAGTCATGTTAATAATGATGTATATTAAATTTTCAAAATAGCTTAAAATGATAATTTTATTACTGAAAAGGAGGCGGAGGCTGAACTTCCAGCCCACGTTCCAAGGGAACTTTTACATCTGAATGTGCAACACTTTCGGTACATTGTGACGTTCCATCTGACACATTGCTGCCTTCCGCCGACACCAACTACAAATTCACGAGATTACAGAATATTAATAGAAATGCCACTTTAAGATCATACATATTTATTTAAGGAATGGATTAATAAAACAACATAAATGCACAAGTCGAATAATTTAATGCCTCGGTTAATTAGCTTAAGATCTCAAAACATTTCATTGAATGTAATGACAAGGGAAATTAATGCATAAAATACGTACCCAGGAAACAACTCTCCCATTAAAACAAGGAAGATGAGCATCATCGTCAATTATCTCTTCTTTAACCACTCTAAAAATACGTAAAAAAACGAAGTCATGACAATATTATATACGACGTAAACAAACAATTATAAAAGCAAATTAAGCAATACTTATAGTAAATACAAAATTCACAATTAATATGTTCAGCGGCTACACCACCACACTAATATGAAACTGGTTTTCTTGTCATCACAACGTATTACATTATTATAACTCATAGCGTTTCCACTTGCGAGGGATAACATCACATTTCAGTAAATAGTTTAATTATAGATTATACTTACATCAAATCGCCTAGAGATACAGTTATGTGGTTAAGTGCAAACGAAAAACTTGTTAACTCACCCAAAATCGTCGTCCATAGACTTGAAAAAGAATTTGTAATTTGGTCGATTCAATACATTCTTAAAATCAGCTAATGTTACGCGTTCCGGCGTTATTGGCAACTTCACTAAGTAGGGAGTCTCTTCGTCATCGATATGGTAAATAATTTTAGTTTCTTCCATTGTAAAGGAAGATAGTAGTCAACAACCGAAGGGCCTACATGAACCTCAATATGGCAACTCTACATAAACTTCAATATGGCCTCCAATGGTAAATAATACAAAACATACGATCATGTAGCAGGTTAAAAGCTGTCTCAGAGCCTGCGCAATCAAGTTTTGTATTTCAAAGCAATTTATTTTCCGATTAAAAACTACTTAAACGATAAATATTAAGTGTCAATTATCTACTTCAATAGCCGTGATACTTAGTAAAACAATTAAAATTTCTGTCAACAAATATGATAGGTGGAGTGGTAAAAATCAGTTTCTGCGTTTTAGAGTAGCCGAAAGTTTTCAGTTATTGAATGATCCAAGTACATATTACTTTAATACCGATGATAATCATCATAATGCCATTTCATTCATGTAAACAACATTACGTCACAAAGTTTCCGGGCGCACTATTCAATTGTTCAGGCGCTTCTATTATTTTTCATTTTAATAAAATGTAAATTATCTATATAAATTTCGATAAAATATTTTATATTTAATTTGAAACCCAATGTTAATATTTCTTTGTTTTTTCAAGTCCCTTGTTTAAATTATCACATTATGAATTGTAATAGCAGCTGTTTACCACGTTGTCTACTTTGCTTGGAAGGGTCATTGCTTTCCAGTACATCCCGAATATATGTACTAGCTCATTACCATCTGTAAACAATAGTTTTCTTGTGAAATCTAATCGAAATACAGTTAACTAGCTCTTGGAATGGATGCTTTGAAAAAAGGATGGTTTAGCGAGCTATGTCCTCTTTGGCCCGGTATGTGCCTTTCTTTGGAAATAGAAGAAATACTGCATTCGGAGAAGTCGAAATACCAAGATATTATGGTTTTAAAAACGTGAGCTCTTTGTTACGTATCCTACAAATCATTAGACTTCGCAAACTACGAAGATTATTAAATATTTATTCTTTATTTTAGCAAATCTCATGGTCGTGTGTTGACATTAGATGGGATAATTCAATGTACGGAATCTGATGAATTTTCATACCAAGAAATGATCTCCTTCTTACCTCTATGCAGTCATCCTTGTCCAAAAAAGGTAATATAATACTTTTATTGTTGAATATAGTATAATTAAAAATACTTGTATTTTATTATTATTGTTAACAGTATGTTACCAGTTCTAGGTATTCCTCGATTACTAGTATTTGACAATTTACAACCTTTTGTAGAGACGTAATTTAAGAATTTGGAGGTAATGTCCACATCGCCAATAAGTACAGCGAGTTTTAAACGAAGAACGTTATTAATTGTAAAGTGAACACGGGTTCCTTTGTGAAGTAAAAACCTTTTGAATGTTTCCCTGTAATTTTATGCACTTCCATGTTTTCCATTTCTGAAATATATACATTCTTATCCTTATTTTGCTTTAAAAAATTTTACTGATCATAAATAATGAAGAAAATCATGCGGATAGCTAAAGATTTAGCGAGTGCTAAGAAATAAATGTTAGCTTATAGTATCAAAATAGAAAAAACTTATTCTGAGTGGAATTTTTTTAATTATTTTAGATTTGGACGAAAAATTAAGTTATTAATAGAAACATCACCAAATTATAGGTAATTCATAATGTGAATAATTTTCCTAAATTTTGAGTGAAAAGGTGTATATACACAAATTCAGTCTAGTGAGAAATATATTTACACCACAATTGTCACACTGACTCTCAGTATTATATGAATCGGTGATTTTAATAATAAAAATCATTAAATGAAGGATAAAAATGAAAAGATAAATACTTATTTCTTCATCAAAGTTATCCCTCCTCAAACATTATTAAATTTTTTTTATAAATAAGTAACTTATATCGTCTTAGTTATTCAAGATGAATTTGTGCCATATGATGGAAGTGCATTTTTCAAAGTCGACCATATGCTCTTCAGTGTTTCATATTTATATTTTCAGGTTCTGATAATTGGAGGAGGTGATGGTGGTGTAGCTCGAGAAGTTGCAAAGCATCCCGATGTAGAAACCATCATACAATGTGAGATTGATGAACGCGTGGTGCAATTATCCAGGGAATATTTACCATTCATGGCAACTGGATTCGACAACCCGAAACTCAATCTTCATATTGGTGATGGCTTCGAATTTATGGGGAAACATCAGAAAGAATTTGATGTGATTATTACAGACTCATCAGATCCTGTGGGTAGGTGGAAGCAACACAAGTGAGAATCATTTTTATAACTGCAAAAATTTTTCAGTTTTTCATTTTCCAACCTAAAGTAACTGAATCAGCGTGAACAAGCTGTCTTTTCTATTTTATTCATATAGAACCATTTTAAAGTTACTACTCTGAACTAATGAAAATTTGTTTTTATTCTCTCTGAAATATTGAGAGCAATGTAATCAGAATTTCTGTCCCGTGAGAATAAATGGTCAAGGACTGTTCAACACTTGAAATTTTAAGCATGTGTAATAAGATTTTTATTTGCATGTGTCATTTTGTAGGATTAGCTCACTTATTTTCGTATTTAATGCGTTATCTTCTGAAAACGGGTCCAATTAAATTATTTGTAAAATTTTTGTTTATTATCTTTTCTTTTGGTATTAGTTTCAAATTGGATGGCTATTAAAAATGCTGTCAGCTATTATCCAAATCTCTTGATTAAAGTACTATCAGTCTTTCATTTTGACTAATCATGGGATAAAGATTAATGTGCATATTTTGACTTTTTTAATGTTTTTATCAGCCTTCAAAATCGATCTTCATATTTAAACCACTTTCCCCCCTTAGCACTCTTGAGGATGAAATATGTAATTATTATTTGAATGACAATAAATTAAGATAAGAGCGATTGCATTAAAAAGCAAGTCCAAATCTTACATAGAAGGGAGAGACTGTATTAAAAGACAAGGGGAAAGCATTATTAAAATATTTTACCTCAGCCTAAAATAAAGTCTTAAATTATTAATTTTTGATTTCTTTGCGAGTAAAAACCAAAAACTGGAACCATGTTTTGCCACATGTAAAAACGTGAACTTATAGAAGCACTCAAATTTCCTCAATTCAAAACGAACTACACCGAACTATGGTAGGGGACTGAGTCCGAGCGAGGGACCCTAATCCTCACTAATGACAGTCTAACACAAAGAGCAGGTAGTCTTCCGAAACATGGCCCCGGATCTGCTACATGAACCATTTTTTAGTATATAATAATCAGTGCTGATTTTACATTTGGATTGTTTACTAGTTTTAAAAGGCAAAAAGCATCCTTATAGCAAATTTTCATAAATGGCAGGCTTCATTGTAGGTTACTCTCAGGCAGTCTATATTGGTAGTAGTGAATGTTTCAGCAGAGAGCTTTCATTGGAAGATACCTGATGATTCTGTTGATTTGTGTAGGTGAAAATTGTGTGTAAACATTTATTCAGCATTAAAATCTCAACACTCAAGGTTTCATGGTCATAATATCATTTGACAAATGAAGGGGTCCTTCAGAGATAGTCATAAGCCACAAAAACTAAATTTTCCAGGAGAACGTTTTAAAAGTTTAAATCCATAAATCAGAAAAAAGCAAATACATTATTGTTTATATTTCGTGTAGTGTTTATAGTCTCCAGTGTAAGGCTGAAAGAGGGCAATTGATTTGAGCTCTTTCTAAATCAGGTTTTACCATTATTTCTTATGTCATGCATTTTGAAATGTGGCTTATGACTATCTCTGTTTCAGAACCAGGGAGTTCAACTTCGTGGCATAGAATAATATTAATGAAAGAAAATGTATTTTGTTCATGGGTGTTATTATTTTCAAAAATATAGCATACAAGTACAAAAAATTACACAATTACACAGAAAAACATAGTTTTAAATCACTCTCTTGATATTCTAATCAACAGTTTTTTCAACATTAAGATTACCATTACCTTTAAGATCTAGGAAAAACGTCTGATTTACTTTAGGGATGTAGTCCATGAGAGACATTACATCATTCAATTTCTTTTGATTGGCTTTCAATTTTGCTCTGTACTTTTCTGGCAAGTTGAAAAGATCAATTTGAAACAATCAACCTTTCTGCCTTATGTTTACTTTGCTCATAACTTCTACTTCAGAGTATGTGTAGGCAATTTTGAGAATGAATGGGTTCTCTTCCTCAAATCTGAATTTGACTGCCTCAGAAAATCTTAGGGGAGTGTTTTCGTCAATTATTGTCTTCTTTGAAATGCTTTGCTATAAGGACTGAATGTCTTTGAAATCATTCATCATCATTTGAGTGACAGTGAACTTTGAGGATGCTTCTGCAATAGTGTTAGTCCAATCATCAGGATCGTATATGTTTTTACGGTGTCTAACATGTTTCTCAATGCTACCGAAATCTCTATCACATGGTAGTCTTGTCTGTCCCACTTGGGGAAACCAGCGATTTACACTCTTATATATCTTCTTCTCAACTAAAGCTCTCTCTAAACCAACAACACATCAATTCTTATTTTGGCCCTTGCAATTGTCACTTATAATGTGTAGGTTGTCAGCTACAGGTTTAACTACTTCTAGGTATTTCAACAAGCAACTGCCTATTTCATCTGATCCTCTTTTAGCATCAACTTCACTCCACACAAACATGTAACCCAAATCAGTGGAGCAGTCATGAACTCCCAAATAGTAGGTTTAGATCTTTCTACAATAAAATGCAGCTCCAGCTGACAGCTTGGGCATTGGCAAAGTTTGCTGAAGATCTGTTGCAATAACATGATGTTCAGGATTAGTTTTTCCTAAATCACAAAGATCCTTTATCATTTTCAGTCCTTTCTGACCTTTTCTTTGGTGTAACTCTTGGACTTCTTTGATGTTTCAAACATCTTCAGGAAGATCCTTTGCATCCACCAACTGCTTATGGGCATTGTCACATTTAACACTGTGTCAGAGCATGGAAGTTTGGCCTATGTTGAATTCACAGTTGAATATTTGCCTGAATTTACTTTCAGATACTTTTCCTAGACCTTTTTGTGAACAGTAATCAGCATAGTAGTTTTTGTGCAGCTATGTTATGTTAAAATCATAATCAAGATACTCCTTGCTTGGATTATCAGCACAGCTGTAATGACTACTATATTTAGGTATACTTGTCAAGAAATCCCTCACGCCTTCAACGTCGTCTGCCTTAAAATCATGTGGATGGTTCGAGTGTTTTCCTAAAATGAAAGGATACATTCCCATTATGTACCTAATCTAATACCTTTTGCTCCTTGAGAATGCACAATACTTTAACTCTTCAGTCTTCTGTAGGAGTGTTGCCATTTTTCAGCTGGTTTTGTAGGTTCCTTATTCTTCCCATCATATTCTGCAGTCCATGCATGTTTAAGAATGCCTCTTTGCAAACTTCAATCCTAGTACCATTACTTTTCAAATGGTAGGAAAATGTAACTCCTCACCGAGAAGTGTCACACTTCCTTTTATTTGGGTATCTTAAAAACATACAAAATGATGTTATTCTAGAGTTAATTTAATCAAGGGGTGATAATTTTATAGATTTAGTAGCAGGAATTCTGACCTTTTCACGTTGTCTTTGGTTATTAAGCCCATCAGATACACATTCTCTGTAGTAAAGTCACCTAAACCCCAAAAGTTGTCAGAAATTTTCTCCTTGTCCATCAGTTTTTTGTAACATTTTCTTGCACACGTACAAGGTGATCCCATTGTGATTGCTTCAACTCTCTTCTTTGTTTTATCAGGAACATATGACCTTCCTTCATTTCTTCTCCTCTTGCACTTTGATCTTGTCCACTTCTTTTCCGTCTTTACCCTTTTTCTACTTTTTTGACACTTTACAGGTGTCACTTCATCAATTCGAAATTTCCTTGTATTCTGTGGAAAGTAAACAAAATATTTTGAGAGATAATCATAAGCCACATTCATACAAACTGTATCATAAAATATCACACATCTGATTAATGTCAACTAGATTACAACCACGTCTTGCTACATGTACCCAACAAGTAATACAATGACCTTTTGTTTATTTTTTATTAATAGTTTTTTTTGCTGAGTCTGTTTTAGCAGTGACGTGTTTCTAAAGCAGACAGTAATAAGCCACAGTCTGCAAATGTCATTTAAAAGAATGTTTATTCTTTCCTACCTCATCGATTTCAGAAGAAGACTCACTCGATTCTGGACTCCATGGTGACTCAGTGATAATAATCACTTGTATTATCTTCACCTTCACTAACAATGTCAAAATGTTCAGAATTGCTAGCGCTGAACTCCAGCCTCTTCCTAGCAGTCACCATTTTCTTGTGGCTTATGACTGTATCCAGGGCCGGGTCAACAATACAAACAGACCAAGCGACCGCTTGGGGTGCCGAATTTTTAGGGGCACCAAATTTTCCTGGCAAAAATTTTCGGAAAATACCTTAATTTAGTTTTTCCATTTTGTTTTCCATTGATATGTTTAGTGTTTGCAGCTGGCAAATAAATGTGACTTCAAATGAATGTTCAGGGGCAGTAACCAGACTCTACTCCGAATGGTAAAATGGTATTTCCGAAAGCGGTTTCCGAGAATACTACCGAATACAGATGGCTGGATGTGGTTTTCCAACATTTTATTGCTGTTACACACCGGGGATCTTTGCCGACTGAGTGAAAGCAGTTCTCACCACACCTAATATTTCTAGCTGATTCCCTCTGTGATTTTCCGCCCCCGAGGGTCTCTGTCTGGGTGCAATGCACCCCTTGCACCAAAGGCCTGAAGAGAGAAGCATTCCCTTAGGAATTATAATTATAATTTCTTTGTGACATTTCAAATTTATTTTTCTGTGAATAAAGCCTAGTTTTTTTTAAATTAAACTGTTTAATCATAAAAATACACAAAACATCAAAATATTTATACCCTATTATACTACTAAACTACCAAATTTTAATGTAAAATTTATGTATCAATGGGGCACCATAATTAAAATCTGCTTGGGGTGCCAAAATGTCTTGAGCCGGCCCTAACTGTATCAATGTCAAGATGTGTATTGGTCGAGAGATTGAGAGAACAACATTCTCTTGTAGTTTCATTTCCAACCACCTGATGGCAGCAGCTGTAGGCTACACTGAAGTGCCTGTGTTTAGAGAATACAACTACGATCAAAACTAAAAATTGACTGATGTGTGGCTTATGACTATCTCTGATGGACCCCTTCAAATATATAATTTTTTGTGTTAAATTTTATGAATTGCTTTTTCATCATAGCTTTGCAGGCTGCACGAAATGCTCTCAAGGGCAATGTGCAGCTCACAGGCTGCAGTTTAGTGATACCTGCTATTGATGATCTAGTTCAGTGATTCTCAAACTTGATGCATCTTTGACTCCCTTTTATGGCAGCCGATTTTGTCCTGACCCCATATTATGGCTGCCGACCTTATCGCGACTCTCTCAATCCCATCCATCTACCAATAAATTTGAAACATGATTGGAAAATTACAATTTTTGTTATGAAATTAAATTATGCAATTAAAATTAGCTAAAATGAAAGATATTTAAACATTTACATATATACTGTTCCATCATCGTGACCCTTCTGTAATTCTTTTGCAACTCACAGTTTGAAAACTGCTGATCTAGGCAACTTATGTATCCATAGATTGGTTAAGTAAACCAAAAACAAATTTCATTGAAAAAGCAGTTGTCTTCGATGATAATTATAGTTGATATCAGTAACACATTTTTTAATAGGACATCTGGTGAATGAATGTTGCACTAGTAATTTTTGAGATTCAGATTTATGCCATGGGTGATGGCCAATAGCGATAAGATATATAAGCAGCCAGTAAATTTCAATAAAAGATTTTTGAAGTACCATTTTCCTATCCACCCTCATCTTAGCATATTTTATGTTTTGATTTTATTATACAACTGTTGATATTGAATTCATTGAAGAATTGGTCATCTTTAAAAAAAATTTAAATATATAGATTGCTGAAATGTTAATTGTTTTGGGATTAAAAGATTAATAGAGCAAAATATGCAATAGATTAAATTTTGAAATTCCTTTTCTTTTCTTGAATCTGATTTCATGTGTCAGTGTAACGGATAACTTATTATAAATAGAGTAACCCTTTGTATAATTTCTTTAATCAAAGATACTGACTGAGTTAATCTACTTTTTATTCTAAAAGAAAAAAGCCAATATGTAACTACAATTAATCAAAGAAAGTAATACTTGTTTTAAAATCTAACAAATCATTTCTGTATCTCCATGAAATAATGTAGGCCCAGCTGAAGCTCTCTTTGAAGAGAGTTATTTCCGTCTTATGAAAGCTGCTCTTCGAGATGGAGGCATTATATGTTCCCAGGCAGAGAACATTTGGGCTGGCTCTGGGCTAGATATTGCCAGCCGTGTCTATAAATTTTGCCAGACTGTGTACCCATCAGCAGCATATGGCTATTGCCTTGTTCCTACATATCCCACTGGTCAAATTGGATTTGTACTCGGAAGTCTTAACCCTGTAAGTGGAAAATTTTAATTTTTTCTACTTTGTTGGTCTGATGTCAAATTCTGCTTCCAATTAGCTGATTTTTTTAAAAACCAATGTATTGTTTGGTGGTATTTATTTATTATATACAGAATCACGGAGACTTGTTTTGTTTTTAGAACATTTTCTTTAAATAAAAAAATGTGCTAATGTGATTACACTATCAGTCTGTCAATGAACAATCAAATTTTTTGTTTTAAGAGATATTTGAAATTTTTTAAAGTTATTCTTAGCAATCTGTAAATTTTCTACTACATAATTGGATTTTCCTGCTACATATATAGCTAGTTAGATTTTTTGCTAGGTGGCTTCAGATTTTTAAAAATCAAAACTTTGAAATGATATTCTAGCCAAACAACTGAAGCTAAAGGAGTGAAGTTTTCACTGATGGGAATGTCTTGTGAGGGTTACATTCCAATGGTTCCAGTCGCCCCTTCCTCAAAGGAGGAGTCAAAAATTTATTTTTTTGTATATGATGGGCTTTTTAAAAAATTTCTTCTGAAATAAAATATAGCTTTTAAGGCGTTTAAATTCCCCAAACATTCCATTTTTTGGAAAATTAAAAAGGTAAGCATTTGGTAATTTTCTACTTGAATTTTCTGGAACCTTTCATCATAGATAGAATTTGGTAACTAAAAAAATCATCACCACTTGAAATATGC
This sequence comes from Uropetala carovei, assembly GCA_036926305.1. Lineage (NCBI taxonomy): Eukaryota > Metazoa > Arthropoda > Insecta > Odonata > Petaluridae > Uropetala > Uropetala carovei. The sequence goes on from JAXCHB010000127.1 coordinate 1,466,980, forward strand.
AGAATAAAAGTGAAAATTCTTCTTAAAATGTTAAAAACAATTTATTGAAAATTCTAGAATTTTTTATCTCCAAAAATGTACATAAATTTCAAGAAAATCTTTTGCTGGTTAAAGTATGCAAATGAAAATTCAAACCTAAGCAGGACGTTTCATTTGTTTCTGCCCCTAAACACAAAGCCACCCGAGCCTTGAAAGTTTTTAGGGAAACGTGCTTCCACGTTTTGCTTTAGTGAAGGTACATTAGGTACTTATCTACTATAATATATTTTGAAGGGTGTGTTTGTTGGTTTGTGCGTTTGTTCATGGAACTCCTAAATGATAAAAGCTAGAATAACCAAATTTGGTACGATTCTTCCTTACATCCTAACTTAGTGAATGGTCAACCGGGATTAATCGGTGCTGCCAATATAGGGGATTAACATTTTTCCATAAGATAACACGTATGAATCCATTTCTTGACTTGCAAGGTATTCTTCCTTCAAGCATAAAAATAAGTAAATATGGACCGATTTTTTTTCGTTTTTGCTTTATTCGACGAATAAAACTCTATACTATCTTATTCCTGCGAAGTTTACATGTTACATGGTCGAAGTTTTCACAAATATGCAATTTGATTCAAAATTTTGTGGATTTTTCGTACTCTTTCCGGGCGTTGCCAAGAAGTCTTTCATTGTTGTCTCTGATTCAATTAGTGCCAATTAAACATTCAAATAGACAAAAGTTTAGCATTATTCCATTCGCACTTTTGTTTAAGCAACGAAATGATCGATGTTTATGGAAAGCAACATAAATAGTTACTGATTATTATTCAGGAAGCGTTTATTCACGTTTTTTGATGAAAGTAATTGAACCTTCTTTCGTCTATTGAATACTGGAATCTTACATTTTTTGTAAGTAAAATCATTATATTCTACATTATAATGATTATTGACGTAAATAAGCTCACGTATCTGGTATACATTTACCGGAGTCAGTGTTTAATCATGGACAACTGTATGTTGCTTTTTCAAGCCATAAAAGTAAATATTTCAGCAAGGCATAATTACACAAGAAATGAAGCTGGATTTGGTGAAAGTAATATGATAGGAAATAAAATTAACGTTATATTTGAATGCAATAGGCTCGGAAATGGATTGTTACAAGCAAATATGATTAATTGTTAAGACAAGCTAATTGTAATTTAAAAAGTATCAACTATATATTTGAAAGAGTTTGTATGTTTGTTGTAGTAGCTTCACTAAATCCGTTGAAATTCAATAGGAAATTCTGTTAGTTTATTACTACTGTCTAGCTTAGGAGACAAAACAAATGCTTTTAAATGAGCCTCATGTCAGAATAATGAATGAATAACAATAATAATGAATAAATGTATTATGAATTTAAAAATCCATTGCAAGTATTGTAACTGTAGCATTTGTAGCCTATTCTTATTTGGTTTCACCTTAACCTAGACATGATGAGGATTGGAATAATAAGGAGAAAACATTCTCAGTCATGTTTAAAGCCCCTGGTCTAGCCTGTTTTTGGTATTTGTTCCCAATTTATTTAACCTTTATCATTCAGAGCTCAAACCTCGACCAAAGGAACTGATATTGAATGATTTTATTCATTGCATATGAGTGAAATTATGTGGTGATTTGGATTTTCTCTTAACATAAGCCAAGGAAAACCATTTGAGCATCCAGTAACGTGAAATGAGCAGTCTTACATATATTTTCTGGTTATGAAATTTCTCTGGAGATTTTAATCAATCATCTATTCTATAGTTTATCATCAGAAAAAATGCATCTTTGACCAGAGGTGGAACTAGGAGTCGAAGGGCCCGTGACAAAATTTACCTATGGGCTCCCCTATCTCCACTACTTTTGTGGTTGATTTGGAAGGCCTATTAACTTTTTATGTAATTAAATACATTTTTTCATTGAAAAGAAAAAAATAGCTATAGATGAAGTATAGTAATTTATTAAAATATACAAAATCAGTATTAGTAAATATAAAATGAAATTTATTGATATAATATAAAAAACTGTCTTTAAAAATCTTTCTTCCTTGCTTTCACTTCTGCAAAACGATCAATGATTTCATCAAAGTTCAACTGATAAGTGAGAGCTTGTTCAATCGAGATAATTGCCAGTCCATGTAAGCATTGTTGGATCATGGTGCTTCGCCAATAATTTTTAATAATTTTAAGTTTTGAGAAAGAGTGCTCTGCATTTGCAGTCATCACTGGAATTGTCAAAAAAGTAACAAAGCAGTGCAAACCTCAGGAAAACTCGCTGATAGAGAATGGTTCTATATCAGCAATAAATTAGCAAATTCCCCGATGGTAGAAAGTTTGATTTCATCCTTCAGAGTGGATCTCATGCTTAGAATTTCTTTAGTGAATGATTTCGATACATCTTTCTGATACTTGATGGCAAATGTTTTAGCATCTTTAAGCAACTGTAAGTCTGAAAGGTTTAGTAATGAAGTGGGATCCAACACAGAGAAGCTTGTCACAATGTCATGAAGACTATTGAAGTGTTCAACTGATTTGTGATGATATCCAAAGTACAATAAAAAATATTCCTACGCGAAACCCGACAGCAACTAAAACTAAAAGTAGCTAATACAAAGTAGACAAATATCGTATACATTGTGATAGATTACATGTCAAGACCATCAATTTTAATTTGGTCATTTAAATATGTAACAATTTATCGTTTATTTAATAATGCAATAAACTCTGTGAAAATTTGGATCTTGCCATATTTTTGTAGTTTTTTTTTTGGTATTTAAAAAAAATAAATTTTAAAGTATTAAATGAGTGGGCACCCAGAAGCTCTAGGCCTGTGGCTTTTTGCCACCACTGCCAACCTATTGTTATGCCACTGTCTTTGACTTGGTCCTTTTCCTTTCTTATAGAAGACAAACTTCAAAGAACCTTTAAGGATACTAAGCAAAGAGGAGGAGGAGCAAATGACTCTACGTTACTATAGCCCTGAAATACATAGATCTGCTTTTGTGCTGCCAAGATTCGCACAGAAAGTTATGGAAGAGGATGCATAAAATGTTGCCCACTGTCTTTGCTATAAGTTTGTTTTCTTTGATGTGTTTACAAATTTGAATTATCTCATCTGGCATAATCCCTTTGATCTTAATGAAGACTGACTGCTGTTTCTTAGTATATGTGAGTAAATGAATTTTGTAATCATACACTATATATTTGTACATGCATTTATATAATGGAATAGTTATTTCATAGTGTTCAGTATGATTTGTTCTACATGTCATTTTTAATATTTTTTCCTTGTGCCTACTTTCAGTAGTTTTAGGAATTTTTCATTAGAAATTTGTGATGCTTTGGAGTGTGTGAGGCATCTTACTTAATCCCTTAAATATATTTTTGTTCAAATTAATAGAATGATCTGACTAATAAAATACCATTACTATTCCTTTGTAGATTTCTTATATTAAGGACAAATTTCATTGCTCTCTAAAAAGTTTTGTTTTAATGTGCTAACTTTGTGAAAAGTTGCATTACTGCCTTGTATTTTTTCAATTTAAACTTCTAACGTGAAGAAGAGGGCAAACTTGTAACAAAGGAACTATTTTCTAGCATATCAGTAATAAGAATGTGTAATATTTGCTGAATAAAATGCCCTAGCTGTTTCTTGTGCCTTGACAACTTTTGGGTGTTCATAAAATGATTATGGAAGATGTTACATCATTCGTATTTCTGTTTAGGGTTATGAAAAAAAAAATTAATATGCATCAATTATAATTTTTGTTATAAAATAATTGAAAAGAACTATGTGATTGTTGAAAAAATCTTCTAAAACTTGTTTGCATCACTTGTTCTTTGTCCAAGCATGTAAATTACAATGCTGTTGAGGAATTTTGTGTGTTTGTATCTATTGATGTTATGCATTTCAGTGTATTGAACTGAGAAGGTACGTGAAGTTCTCTTTTTAATTGGAATATATCATTTAAGTAGTGGGTTTAACTTCATTAGTTGTCATAGAATGTAATGTGGGAATATTCATATTTTTTCATGGATATTGTTATTGTCAGTTCTAATATAGCGGGATGTATTTGAAAATGAGAGTATATGGTGGATGTTGTGTAATTATGATGCAGTTTTTAGCTTTTACATATTTTCTCTAATAAAACAAAGGCTTTTATACTATTTCATGGAATTAAAAATATGAAATTCAAATTATTTTTATAAGTAGAGAAATAGTAATTTTAAATTGTATTTTGATAATTGAATTTTCCATGTGAAATGGAATCTCTAATGGTTTTTACTTGAACATTGGACTTTATGTTTTTTTTTGTTTGCATGTAAATATATAGTCACGTGAATAAATGAATTTTATTATTCATGAGAGTTACATGATAAGCCATTATTTATTAACTTTTGCTGCATTCATTTAATGAAACTGGATGAAATTGAGGAAGTTTATACAACTTTGAAGCAGTAAATTATTGATACCATTTCATTACAAAAATACAGATGTTGTACTCCATCACACTATAGACAATTATTTTCGGTGATTTCTGAATTTATTATTGCAATTGGTTACTCTTTGTTACGATAAAATGTACATTAAACCCTAGTAGCAATGAGTGGTAAACGCATAGTGGTAACATAGTATGTCTAATGTACTGTATTTATATGTATTATTTGGGAAACAAATGTGTCACAAAATATCCGCCAGGAACGTAACCCCTAACTTTTATCATAGTTCTTATGGTAATCTTTGTTTCGGTATACGTTGTTTCGTTATACGTCGCATTTTTCAGAAACGCATCTCCGACGTATAGCAGGGTATTACTGTACTTTTAATTAATCACTTTTAAATTGAAGAAAAAATATTAAACAAAATTGTTAGGTGTTGCTATGGATAACAAAATATCGATGTGCAATTAAAATCACCTTGACAGTGTATGCATTGCTAGCAATAATCAGAAAAAATTTAACTAAGGCATCACTTATTGTTAGGGACGTAGTTAAATTCAAACGAATAATCGAAATATCTCTTAAAATATCCATTTTATGAAAAATGTTTTCTAATAAAACTTTTAGAAAATAATATTGTCTACTGGGTTAATAGTAACAAATATTTACATAAGTTCAGTTCCAAGAGAAAAACAGAAAAATGTCGAAAGTAATCTCGAATATCGAAATAACGGTTATGGGTTTTCCGTTTTTTGTTAAGTTTTCGTTAGACCAATGTTAAAAATTTTGTTTGTTTTTCGTTACATTATTCAAAAATAATTTCTTTATTTCGTTACGTTACGCGTAACGTTTTCCATCACTGGATGAAACAAAACCCTAATAATAACATACGATTTGAAGTTTGATGTGTCCCGCCGATGCATTCACTAGCTTTATTAATCCGGACCAACCAACGACCACAGACTGTTACCTCTGCACTGCTCCGAATGGTGTTTGAGTACTTGGAATACTCGTCGTGGCTGACGAATCCGGTTTTGATTGGTTATTGCTGCTATTTGGAGAAGTGCTCCAATATCGTTCCCACGGGAAAATAAGAATGGAATTCACTGGGATATTTTTTGTCAGGTGGGTCTGAAATGTTAGAGAAATTAAATCTCTATGTCGTTGAGTTCGGAAAAATTTTCTCTTTTAATTCTTTAGTGTCAAAGAAGTACAGAGAGACACTATTTTATATGCTTACTTATAAATTAGAAGGGAGCGATTTTGTTATGTCAGTAAAAGAAAATATAAGCCAAGATGGAAATCCACTTATTCCACGCCACCAGGCAGGGCTGGCACGTCAAAAATTGCTGCCTGAGGCGAGCACAGTTTATGCCGCCCTTTTGCACAGTAACGGGGTAGAGGCGGAGCAAGGAAACATTGTGGATATTCAGCAAAGAAATCACATAAATTAAAATATTAGATTTAAGTTTTATTGTACAAACAAAATAAAATTAAACATTTCCTTAAATAACAATATAATTAAAAAACAAAATTTATCAATACTGTCCTTTGCGCGCTTTTTTTAGCAAGATCGTATATAACATCTTCAAAATTTAAATTGGTTGAAATGTCATGTTCGATGTACAATATTGCTAGTTCTGTCAACCTTTCCTGTACCATCGTAGAACGTAAATAGTTTTTAATGAATTTCAATTTCGAAAAAGATCGTTCTCCACTGGCAACGGTCACAGGAAGAATTAGCAGAATTCTGAGTGATATAAAAATGTATTTGGAAAATTTTCTACTAAATTATTTTTCACTATGTAATTTAAAACATTTAATGGAGTCATCCCACTATTTAAAACACTTATAATAATTAAAAGTTCGTTGAACAAATTGAAAGGTTCTATACCATCTGTCAATGCTATATACAAATTTTGACATTTTTAAAAAATAACCTCTGCATCTGTATGGATCAACAATAGAATGTCGTACAGAAATTCAAATACAGTCATGCCTCGTTTAGCGCAAAGGATACGTTACGAACGGTCTTTGCGCTAAACAAACCGATTATAACATGTACTTAGTAGTGATCAGTTCGCGAAATTGTAAGGTTCGCTAATGTTACTTTTTTATTTATTTAATATTAATTATCATTAAAATCAATATTAATACAATTTTAAATCTTTCGCAGCGGTGCTCGCATTTATGCATAGATCGCTAGGTTCTGCGCGTTATCATTTTCGTCACTGAAGCGCTCATATCTACGCGTAAATTACTTATTGTGTGTATGGGGGTATTCGCCATTTTCAATAATTGCTTGAAATTCGTCAGGAAACTTTATAGCTGCATCTTTATCAGCGCTTGCTGTTCACCTGTAAAACGAACGCTATGCATATTTGCGCGGCGTTTAAAATTTTGGAACCAACCGGAACTGGCATGAAATGTTTCTGAAGAATCGCCACCCTCTTCTTGCTTTACACATTCAAACAGGGAAAGTGCGTTACCGCAAATTATTGCTTGACTAAGGGGCATATGTTCATTAGAACGCTTAGAATCCATCCACAACACTAGCAGTTTCTCCATTTTTTCAAGCATATTACTTACAATAAGTGATCATGTGTTTCTTCGCAGTTACTGCACTGGCTGCTTCAATGGAACTTTTTATTTTGTCTTTATTTAACAAAATTGTATGAATTGTAGAAGTTGTGAAGTTAAACTTACGTGCAATGTTGCTCTGACGCTCACCTTGTTCAAAACACTGAATCACTTTAAGTTTTTCCTCAAGATTTATGTTTTCCTTGATAATTTAGGATTATTTTCTACACTTTGACTGCCTTTACTCAATTTTCTCATTTCTGCCATGATCGCCATGATTTACTGAAATTATTTCCCCCTATTTACTGTTAAAATGTTATTTTGCGATAGATACCGTATTTACTCGTGTACTCCGCGCACATTTTTTCCCGAAACGCTGGGGAAAAAAGGGGGTGCGCGTCTTACACGAGGATTTCTGAACAGGTTATATAAATTGTATTGACAGTAAATTCTCTGCAATATGCTTTATATTCGTAAAAGACGTCGAATTCTACGAAGTATATGCGTATTTATGCGACCAAGCAAACGTGTAAGTTACACCTGCGCTGCAGGCAAAAACTTGCAATAGTAGGCAGAAAAAATGGGTCTAGGACATCTCGACGCAGCCATCTCGCCGCGGCCGTCTCGCCGCGGCCGTCTCGCCGCGAAGACCTTTCGCCGCAGCCGTCTCGCCGCGGAGACTTTTTGCGGCGGATGTTTTTAAGTGCATTCCAGAGTTGAATTTTTAGAGAAGATAGATAAAAGTTTACTTCCGAATTGTAATTTTTACCTATGGTATTATCTGCAATACAAACGATATACAAAGCATATAAAATGTATAGTGTGTAGTAGTTTAATGTTTTTACTTTTCTAGAAGCGAGTCCAAGTTGAAAAACATCAGTATGTATTGATAAACTGAGAGAAAGTCTTTGAATTTTAGTAAGTCGAGTGTTTAAGGGAATTTTTATGGTAAACGAATGTGAGTTAAACTAGAAACGAAACTCTAAAATTCAGAATAACCAATTAAATATTCCGAAATTCTTTTTTATTAGGTTATCTTGACTGTAAAATTAAATTCTTTAAGTCAACCCGCATGAATGATCATCATGAGTTACATTCATTTTTGAAATGCATATAATTATAAAATGTGCTTTTACGCAAATTATTATCTCCTCTTTTGATCTAGAAAACTTTATTAAAGCGTCTATTCAGTACATTTTATTCGTATTCTGAAGAAATTATTTTCTGTATCATTTGAGTTTATAATGGAACTAGGGGTTAATCCAAATTAGACTTCCTATATTGTGTACGTGCTTGATATCAGCAGTCATAGGAATGGTTGACTGGCGGCCATTAATGTAGAGAAGTTGTCTTAAACTTTTGAAAATTATTGCATGATTTTGCCTATCAAAAAGCACAAAAACAAGGTTTTTGTATAATTACCATTTGAATAAATTTTTCTTTCTGAGAGGATACCCTATTTTTAAAAATCGACTTATTGAGTGCTTAACTTGAGCGGAACTTGTTTCAGGGAGTGGGAATCAGAGACTTAAAAAAAAACTTATCCTGGTCAAATTAATTTTTTCGCTCCGAACCGGCCCAAAAATAGGAGTTCGCGGGTTACATGAATAAATCTATATAATAAATTGCTTAGTGTCCGTCACGCTAAGATTCATAAAGCTAATAACTCGAGAAGTAATGAAGATAGAAACTCGAAATTTGGCAGGGATGCTTGACTAACACTTTTTCAGGTGATGACGAATTTAAATCGCGAAAAATTCCTTGGTTCGACTTCAAGGGAGGCATTTGCATTACCCATTACTTAACATGTAAAACGCGATTTTTCGACGTGCAGCCTCTTATTCATTTGGAAATTAAAATTAGAAGGAATTAATCTACGACCTTCGGAGTTGAACCATTTTGAAGAAAAATTTATAAAGTTTCTTATTCTGTTCATCTTTTTTCGCCCACAGTTCGAAGTATTCCATGTTAAACGTTTAATTTACATATTTTATGCAAATCTTGCCATGTTAACGGAATGTTGTCATGGTGACTAATTATATTGTTAGACCTCAAAATCCTATTGTTAAATCAATCCTTAGGCCGAGTTCACACGATGCAAGTTCACGCACGAGTTGAGGAGTGCGTGGTATGGCTAAAGTGACCAGAAATTCTAGATGTAAAATCAGTACATTTTTTAAATTTCTTATATCCATGACAGAAAACTACATTTCAATATAATACTTTATATATTGAAATGTTATACAGTATACATAGGTATATAACACTATTGTTATATATATATATATATATATATATATATATATATATATATATATAAATATATATATATCGGATACTCTTGCTGAAGTCGATCAGAAAATGTTTTTTCTTCTATTTATGGCAGGATCTTTAAATATAATTAAATAAGAATATTAATAATCTATTCTGAGAATAATGTTACTTTACTAAACAGCATTAAAATATTATACTACTCACATGACATACACAACCATAATTACTATTGTCTGGACGACATTACTTTGGAATTGAGACTTAGTTGTAGAGAAGGGGTGGGGGTTTGGAAGGAAAGACTGAAAAACTCGCCTCCCTCACAGCCAATCATAGGTGGAGGTGCGGCAATTCCTCTTTACACATCCTGGCAACATCACACCCGAGCCACCTCAACCGTCAATCCGACAGTAAATGAACTAAATAGAGATTTTTTCTTCTTTTAAAATCAATAAAACTTTAAAATTCAGTACAAAATTCAGTACATATTTGAAATCAGTACACAGTCTCTAAAATCAGTACTGTACTGATTAAATCAGTACGTCTGGTCACTTTAGGTATGGCCCAATTAGGCGAACTCGAATGGAGCGTATGTGGTAGCGTTCACACGATGCAACGGACTCGAATGATTTCAGTTCCCAAAATGGATCCGGTAAGTGAAGGTGTCAACGTGGTTTGTGCAATAATAGCTGAGGAATTGATATCGAGGATTAACCCTTTAAGGGTCACACTATCTGAGGACACTTTCACACAGTCTAATTGTGGCTAAATATTTACCATTACTTTTCAAGATAACTGTAAAAATTATTTTCAAAATACGTTTCTGTGAACATTATGAAGCATTGTCAATATTCTTTATAAAAATCTATGCCAATTTAGCCGAAGAATAAACAAATTAAACACTCGGTGACAAAAAAGCGCTGGCTAAATATTTAGCCACTAACCCTTAAGGGGTTAAAAGAAAACGTAAAAGTAGGTGTTGGGTGAGAAAGTGGATCGCGAAACGCGGCGAAAGTGGGGCTTCTAATACGTTATGTTATGAACTGAGATCAGAAGACCGACCCTGTGGCATTTTCACAAAAATGACGACACAAACAACACGGAACAAAAGAAACACGATCGAAACAACAAATGAACTACAAAAGATGCTTGGAAACCACCCGGCAACTGACGTCTCGTGCGAGCTCTCGACTAGCACTGAAAATTTTTAAGCAGGTTTAAAAGTGATTCGAGCGCGTGCGTGGACTGGTGCGTGCACGCACGTGAAGTGTTCAGACGGTTCGAGTTCCCATTCGAGAGCTCGCACTAGTCATTTCTCGTGCGTGTACTCACATCGTGTGAACCGGGCCTAAGCGACCGCAACTGCGACAAGTTTCAACGTGTATGGTGTTGTTGCGCAATTTAAATCTCCATTCCTGAACTTTTGCTCTCACAGTCAGTGTCAGTGCAGCCTCAAACAAGTTAGGAAAGTGTACAACGTATCACAAATGGGCGCGTTTCGTGCAATGGAGTATTAGAGAGCAATTATATACCTGTACGTAAGGGAACTAGCGTTTTAAAGTTCTTTTCTTCATCATAAATAATCCATTTTCTTCCTATTTAATAATATTACATGCACACGTAAGGAAATTAACCGTTTGTTTTGGAGATTGCTTATGTTAGCAACAATGAAGTAACCATACAAGAAATTTTCAGTTCAACTCGGTATAAGACTTTCTTGTTTGATTTTTTCGATAACGGCTACTCCTACGATAAAAATGTATAGGAAAGGAAATACTCTTCTTTACCACTTATACAACTTTTATTTGAAAAATATTTTGATATGAGCAATACTTTACGAGATATGACGAAAATTTAATTTTTTGTCCCGAGTAAAGTGGTACCCCTGATTGGCGTACGTGATTCATTTTTGAAATTTTCTTATTATATGTGGTGGAAAGTCCTTAATATCAAATTTCATGAAAATCCGTTCGGTAGTAGAAGCCGAGAACGAACATACGGACGCGCCTAAAAACTACGTTTTGGTGGTACTTCACTTTTGTTTTGCTCTGTGTACCGTAGTTTTGATATTAACGACAATGGAGCGCGAGTTCTGGGAAGAGTTTATAAACATGTACAAACTGTATCCTTGCCAATGGAACAGCAAATCTTCGGTCTACAGTAATAAAATACTAAAAGAAAACGCCTATAGAGACCTGGTAACCTTTTCGAAGACCAAGTACTGCTGATAGAGATTTCGTGGTAAAAAAAATTCACAACTTCTGGACTACTTTTCGAAGGGAGTTGAAGAAAGTGAAAGACAGCGAAAGGTCGGGAACGTCTGCTGATGATGTTTATTCACCAGGCTTGTGGTACTACGACCTTTTATTATTTACTGCAGACTCTGAAACTGCCAGAAAAGGTCGATCTAATATCGATGATACGGAAGAGGAAGGACATGTACCTGAAGAAATTGTGAGTACTCATATATTACATTAAAGTGACTTTATTTATACATTGTAATTTTTTAAATACAAAATAATTAATGTCCCAGTTGCAAATTAATTAGAAATATAAAAAGCCACATAATTCATAGAAAAGCCATTCGGTCTTGGAATGGTACACTTCCTTCATTGTTAAAGTAGTCTTTATAATTAATCCTGGCTTCTTTAGCTGCGGTGGTGGCAACTCGTGCAGTACATTGTAGTCCAATCATGTAGTTTCCATCTTGACACCACTGACCATTATGAAGTTGTCCCGATTCGGTGTCTTCGTGATCTATAAGTGATAGCAGTGCATACGCTGATGACTTGTCTTAAATAGTTATGTAATACACAACAAGCTAATATAACTGCATCAACATTGTCAATACTGATCGCTATGTCAGTATGGCAAACTCGAAATCGAGATGCCATTATTCCGAAAGCGTTTTCTACTATGCGTCTACCACGACTAAGTCTGTAATTATAAATTCTTTCTTCTCTTGTTAATCCCTTATGCGGATGCCGCTTGAGCAGGTATTCAAGGAGTGGAAATGCTTCATCTCCTATAAAACAGTAAGGTAATAAATACTAAGTTCCATCAGGGTTTTCAGGTGGTGGTAATTTCAACGAGTTTTCCATCAGTTTTTTATAAAATTCGGTTTCGTAGAGGACCCCACCATCCGACATTTTTCCATTGGTGCCACTGTGGACCATTATAAATTCGTAATTGGCATTAACTATTGCTAACAATACCACGCTGAATTTGCCCTTATAGTTGTAATAATATGACCCACTATTGGGGGGCTTCACGACTGTTACGTGCTTCCCGTCTATATCTTGGGGAGTTTGTTCAATTATGACCATGTATATAAGTTTTCTCTAATTAATATTGCTGATAATATACATTTTATGTGATTAATTGATGAATAGGTTAAGATTTTTCCAATAGAAATTCTGTTGTATCCCCCTAAAATATTCCCTTTATTTTTACAGTGAAAATGTAATATTTTATATAAAGTGTAAAATATAGAAATGTTAACAGATTTTAACCGCTAATATGACAACAAAAATGTAACATAAAAGATGATATCTACGGTAAAAATGTACGTAAAAAGTTTAAATTAATAAAAAATATATAATAATTACCTTGATATATTTCCCGACTAGTTCCTCATATAGTATAGCATTGCATGTTTCTGGTATACTCCGACCAAGTAATTGGGGTGAAATTCCAGTGGAAAAAATTTTAAGTCCTCATAGTTATTTCCTGTAGCTAAATACCTCAGGGTTACAGTAAGCCTTTCTTCTGCACTGACAGAATCTCTCATCACAGTTTTCTTTTTTTCTATTCTTGGACGAATTTTTTCCAGTAAGCTGTGAAAGGTGTCACTATCCATTGGAAGATAATTTTTGTAATGCTGCGGTTCGTTGGCTCTGAGTTCCCTTAACAACTTTGTCACTCCATGTCTTCTCCTCTCGAACAACCAGTTCTTTGCCCACTTTCTTCGTGCCTTCCTTTTCCTCATAGTAGATACTGCCACAGCAACCCCACAAGAGATGAGTATCGGAACGGCCAACATCCTGCTACTGTCTGAACACATTTTGGAACAAATAAATTGCAGCATGTGTGGAAGACGCTCATAATCAACTTATTGCCGCAACTGGAACACCGATAAATTGAAGCAATTGGTCGCGCGTTTAATTGCTACGTGTATGGGGTACTTCATGGGTGTAAGCATGCATTGAATGTTTTTAATACGAGATAGGGAGAGAGAGGGAGCGGGGAGAGAGAGGGAGGGAGTGAAGGAGAGAGAGTAGGGAGTGAGAGAGAGGAGGGAAAGGGGGTGGGAGAGAGAGGGAGGGAGGGAGAGGGGTAAAAGAGGGGGAGGGAGAGAGAGGGAGGGAGGGAGAATATAAAAAGAAAAGGTTATAATATTTTATAATATCCTCTTAAACGATAAAAGCTAGAATAACCAAATATGGTACAATTCTTCCTTACATCCTAACTTACAATTAGTGAATGGTCAAGGTTTTGTTTCTGTCCGTCACTTTGGATCGAAATGGCGAACCATTGAATTATCGAATGTCACGTATTTTGCCGAGTCCTGCAACTGAAATACAGGGATGAGTGTAGACTACTTTGAATTTGCACTTTAAAATTACCTAAAATAACGGTACGAACTTGAGACTTGGATACTTCTTTGCAGGAAAGAACAAACTTTATTATTAATGAAGACAGATTTCAAATTCTGGACGAATTCGCATGGAAATGCGGTTAGAATCAATAAAATACGTGATTTTATCAGTTTTATTACAATACCAATTATAAGTAGGGTATGGATTTTTCGGGTTTTACCAGATTTTTACCCTCCGAATGGCTTTTTTGAAATTCAGGTAAAACCCGGAAAACCCCGAAATCATTAATTTTATCACACAAAACTTTTTAGATTAAAAATTTTATTTTAATGCTTTTATGCATCTAAGAACTTGGATGAGCTCTGTGTTGTTCGTTGAACTGAAATATATATATAGTATTATATATTACATATCCCTTCAAACTGCCTCAAAGTCGGCGGAAGGGTGTAAACGGAGGCTAAAGGGTGAAGAACAGTGGCGTCCTCCGACACTGGTAGCTTCAACCATGCTGTGAAGTCTTTCTGCAATATCTCCGGCCAAAGTGAAAGAGGTACTCACCAACCCGCTCTGGGCCACAATCCCCCTATGACATGTACACCCATAAAAAACGGTCCTCGTTCTCCGGAGGCTGGATTGCCTCTGACCGTGGCAGTGGTCACGAACAAGGAATGAAGGCAGAGGGTGCTAAGAATCCCACTGCCGCTCTTTCTCATCCTTAGCCAATTCCTTTAACCTCAACCTAACTACCTTTAACTACCGGACTTTGTCCAGTGAAGGTAAACGTCAAGAGCTCCAAGAACAACTGGAGAAGATCAAGTGGGACATTTTAGGGCTTAGTGAGGTGAGAAGAAAGGTGAAGGCTTATTGGAGTTGAAGAGTGGACATATTTTTTATTACAGGGGAATTGACACAGGAAGAACAGGAGGAGTTGGATTCATCATCCACAAAAAAATTGAAGAATAATATTGTGGAAATGGAAAGTTCATCCGAGCGGGCAGCTAGACTAGTGCTTCAAATAAATAAAAGATATCAATTTCAAATAGTCCAAGTTTATGCGCCAACGTCATCATACTCGGAAGAGGAAGTGGAAGATTTCTATCAAGAAGTTAGAGAACTGCACGACAAAGGAAGCTGCCATCTAAATGTGGTCATGGGTGATTTCAATGCCAAGGTAGGAGAACAAAAAGAAGACGACAGCGCAGTTGGAAAATGGGGCTATGGAGACAGAAATGAACGAGGGGACCGACTTGTAGACTTCGCTGAATGTACTAGTCTATATATAATGAACACTTTCTTCGAAAAGAGTCCCAATAGAAAATGGACCTGGAAAGGACCCAATGGTACCAAAAACGAAATTGACTACATACTAGTCAATAAGAAGCAATTGGCTGAAGACTGTTCCGTCCTCAACCAGTTTAAAACTGGAAGCGACCATCGCTTGGTAAGATGCAGAATAAAATTCAACTCAAAGTTAGAAAGACAGAAGCTTATAAAGAATAAGCCTAAGTCTATTATCAACACAAAGGGGCTAAAAGAACGAAAAGAAGAATTTAAGCTCCAACTGAAAAATCAATTCAGTGCACTGGAAGACCAAGAAGTTGAATCCCAATTTATAGAGATACTCAAGGAAACTGCTGAAGAAATAGGCGGAACAGTTAAAACCAAGCCAGAGAAAAAGTTGACCGAAAAAACAAGACTGCTGATGGAAAAAAGAAGGAAAATCATAATTACTAAAGATCCTAAAGAAATGATCCATTTTGCAGAACTAAACAAAACTATAAGGAAGTACATCAAGGAAGATGTGAAGAAATGTAATTATGAGCTAATCGAGAAAGCCATAGAAAACAATAGAAGTTACAAGAAAATGAAGCAACATCTCTCAATCGGAAAGAGACAGCTGGTGGCCTTGATGCTAGAAGACGGCTCCATAACCCATAGTAGGAAACTAATCCTGAAACGGGTACAAGAATTTTACACCAAGCTGTATGAGGATCCTCTAGGAAATGACGAAGTAAATGATGATGGAAACATGCCCACCGAAGAGGTCCCAGATATCCTTCCGGAAGAGGTGAGACAGGCAATCAGAAGTATCAAGAATGGAAAAGCATCTGGAATGGATAGTATCACAGCAGAAGTATTCAAAACAATGGGTAATCATACGGAAACAATTCTCGCTAAGATTTTTAATTCCTGTCTGAAGAAGAAAAAGATACCAGAAACATGGAACCACGCATGTATTATCCTTCTGCACAAGAAAGGTTCCAAAGAAGACTTGAATAACTACAGACCGATCAGTCTACTCCCAACAGTCTACAAAATATTCACCAAAATACTCACTATGCGCCTTCAAAACCATCTTGATTCTGCCCAACCCAGAGAGCAAGCTGGATTTCGCAGTGGGTATAGCACGATGGACCACATCCAAGTCGTGAGAGAGGTAATCAGTCGGACTAACGAGTATGAATTTTTTTATAATAATAATAATAATAATTTTTTATTCCATTTCTCTTATACATCCTTTCAAACAAAAATTTACAGAAGATATAATAACGGAGAATATGGAATATAGGTACCCCAGAGGAATCTTGTTTTGGGGTTACCATCACATACATAAAACAAATTTTCAGCAAATGACATAATTCATTGTACATAATAAATTAAAATCAAGATTAGGCACAAAAAACCAAAAACAACAAAAGTGTGTTCATACATATTTAAACAACAGTTTTCATTAATCCTTCAACATCGGGAGTAGAAAATAACCATACTTTTACATTATTTAAGAATTTACCCAACGGATTCAGAGTAGCCAAATCAGATGGAATAGAGGAAAATAACTTAGGTGCCATGTATATAAAAGATTGTTTAAAAGCAGTAATATTAGGTTTAGGAATATTTATTCCATAATTAAATTGTAGTTTACTGGCATATTCATTTGGTTGTTGTCTATTACCTCCCCGATTATAGAATGTTCTCAGTACCTTATATACATAAAGATGTCTTAAGGGAAGAATCTGCAGTTTTTGAAATAATGGGAAGGAGTGTTCAGTTTTACGTACACGTGATATCACTCTTACCACTTTTTTTTGAGCAATTACAATGGGCTTAATGTTTGTAAAGTATGTCCCACCCCAACAAGTTATTCCATACTGAAGTTTTGAATTGACCAAGGAAAAATTGACAGCTCGCATCACTGAGAAAGGACAAATAGATCGTAAGAGGTAGAATTTCCTTAACACCAAAATCAGTTCCATCTGCAATTTGTTGATATGGAGTTTCCAGTTACAATTCTGATCAATTAGTATTCCAAGATACTTGATGCTACTGACTTGCTCAATTTTTATACAGTTGTTACATGTTGTCGCCTGTTTATTTATACATAAGGAACATTTGTAATAGACATCATTTTGTACTTCAGAGGAACTTTTCAAGCTAAATGTAACATATTTTGTCTTCGCACTTAATGCCATACTATTTGCACAAAACCAGTACTTTAACCTGTCTAGGTCACTTTGCATCTTAAATTGTAAGTCATAATTATTAGTTATAGAGTAGCATAACGCTGTGTCATCAGCAAATGAGGTCAGATTACCATTAAACATACCATTACATAAAGTATTTACATATATTAGAAATAATATAGGGCCCAAGACTGAGCCCTTGGGCACACCATACATAAGTGGTACATTTTGACTAAAGCTATTATTAATCCTTACACACTGAGGTCTACCAGTGAGATAACTTCTAAACCAATCATTTGAAACTCCTCTAATGCCAGATTGCATTAGTCTTCTTAACAATATAGTGTGGTCCACCGAATCAAAAGCTTTAGTTATATCTATGAACAGGCCTGCTACTTTGCTCTGGGAATTGATTCCTTCATAAATTGAGGAGCAGAACTGTAGAAGAGCATCTTCAGTACTTTTCCCCTTCAGAAAACCAAATTGGCGTTTACTGAAGAAAGATTGGCTGTTAAGGAATTTTAGTAAGCGAGTTTTTATGATTTTTTCTAGTATTTTCGAGAAAATAGGCAGTAGAGATATAGGTCGGTAATTACTAATGCCTAACTTATCGCCTTTTTTAAAAATTGGTATAACAACAGCGTTTTTTAATTTATCTGGAAATTCACCAGTTTGCATGCTCATATTCACTATATAAGCAAATACAGATGCAATATTTTCACTTACAGCTTTAACTACCTTTGCAGAAATATCATCAGCGCCAGTCGATTTTTTGGACTCTAATCCTTTTATAATATTACTGACTTCCTCTGAGTCTGTGGGAACCATAAATATTGAGCGCTCTATTATGTTTGTGGGAAACAATCCCTCATACTCTATATAATTAGAGTTTGTATTAGGTTTAGAATTCTCTCTCAGCCTCTCTATAACTTGGCTGAAATATCTATTAAATTCACTTGCAATACCCTGTGAATTAGAGATCACCATATTATTTTCTGTTAATCTTATCTTATCAATATTATTTTCCCTCCTCCTCCCTCCAATTATACTGTCTAATATTCGCCATTGCTTTGCTACATCATTATTATTCTTTTGAAAGATATCCAAATAATAGTTTCCTTTTCGTTTTAGTATATCAGTTTCTAAGCGATTTTTATAAGATTTGTAGTAACGTGTTAATTTTTCGTTATAGGGCTGCTTTCTTATTTTTTTGTACAACAAGTTTCTTCTAGCAATACGTTTACATAATTCTTTAGTTATCCAGGGTTTAATCAGTTTGTATCTCCTATATTTCTCTACTGTAAAACTGGAGCAATCAATATAATTTTTAAGAGTCCGTAAAAACACTTCATAAGCTGCAGACACATTTGTTTGGGTATACACTTCACTCCAATCACTGTTAGTTAACAATTCATTTAAATATGAGTAATCACCTTGTACTACTACGTCTGGGGATTCGTTCTCGGAATTGTCTTGTGGATTAAAATTTAATTCACATCTAATTTGGTGATGATCTGTTAAACCTAAATCGATAACTTTCCCTATGAAAGCCAAATTTGTCCTACTTCGCCAAAAGACATGATCTATGCATGATTTACTAAGTCTGGTTATCCGAGTAGGAGTATCAATAACTTGATCAAAGCCATAACTGGCCATTAGTGTCAGGTATTCATAAACATTATCCGATAACTGTAGTACACATATATTTACATCACCAATAAGCATTAGATTTCTATCAGGCGAATCATCTAGGACATTTTGTAATTCCTTTAAGAACGACTCTATTGGATAAGACTGCATTCTATAAATGGCAATAATAGATAAAGATTGCATAGAATTAATATCAATTGATACTTTGACAGTATCTGCTGTTAGCATATCAGATATTTCACATGATAAACATGAATATACGTTCAACACATATACAATTACACCTCCAGCTCTATAGTTGTTATTACATTTTGCAAATGAATTGTATCCATTTATCTTATATGCCATTAGTTCAGAATCATTAATCCAAATTTCAGATAGAATTATAACATGAGGTTTAGGTTGGAGAATTTGGAGCTGCAATATAAAGTTATCAAAATTTGACCTCATACTTCTAATATTTTGATGTATTATAATAAATTCCAAAGAACATATATCAAGCTCTTTTTTGAATGTAGAGTCATCACTAGCATTTTCCATAACCACACAACAAAAGGTAATAGATAATATTATATATTACATGAAGTTTTGGATGAAAATATTCAGGACAAATCGAGGGAACAATGAGAAAGATATCAAAACAAAAAGTTATTTGAAAAGCCCTCTCTTTTGGACAAAAATAGTTACGAATGTATAAAAGATAGAATTCATAAAAATAAACGTATACTTGTAAATAAATACGGTAAAGTATACAATAGGTCATGACAGTTTACAAATTATTTAAATCATCCAATGACTTCAGATTAATTACCGGGTCATTATCTTTTTTTCTTAATAAAATTCTGCCATTTCTTATCCATAAATATTTATACCCTTTCGTTTTCTTGCATTCCCAAGCGGCAGCAAAGATTCTCCTTTTCCCAGGGCTGAGGCTTTCGTTGATATAAACAGGCACGTCCACTGGAAAACCTATGTATGTGTTTTATCGACTACGAGAAAGCATTCGACTCTGTCCAAACTTCATCGGTGTTACGTGCACTAAGAAAACAAGGAGTAGAAGAAACAACCTTGATCAAGAATATCTAGGAAAATGCGACAACATCTGTCCAACTGCATGAAGAGACGAGTGCTTTTAAGCCAAAAAGGGAGTGAGACAAGGAGATACTATGTCCCCTAAGTTATTTACAGCAGCTCTAGAGGAAGTATTCAAAACGCTAGACTGGGAGGAAAAAGGCATAAAGGTAAATGGAGAACATCTGAGTCACCTGCGCTTTGCAGATAATATCATACTGTTCACAGTGAGTCCAGAAGAGCTCCGTAGAAGAACTGAAGAGCTTGAACAAGCAAGCCAAGAAGCTGGACTTAAGACGAATCTTAATAAAACAAAGGTTATGTACAACTCCTTCACAAATTCTGAGAAGATAGATATCAATGGAGCAGAACTCGGAGAAGTAACCAGCTATGTTTACTTAGGTCAACTCATCACTACTGATGGTTCGCTTCTTGGAGAAATCAACCGGAGAGTGAAGATGGCATGGAGTGCTTTTGGCAAGAATGCGAACATCTTTAAATCAAATATTTCAGTCTTCCTAAAAAGGAGACTGTATGACCAATGTGTTTTGCCTGTTCTGACATATGGTTGTGAAACATGGACCATGAATGCCAGAATGATACAGCGCCTGCAAACAACACAGAGAGGCATGGAGAGACGCATGTTAGGGATCACCCGAAGAGACCGCAAGAGGAACGACTGAGTAAGAAAGAAGACGGGAGTCTGTGACGTGATTAGAAGAGTGAAGGTGCTAAAATGGCAGTGGGCAGGCCACACTGCTAGAAGAAATGACCAGCGTTGGACGTCCAGTGTCATCGAATGGTTCCCAAGAAACATCAAGAGACCAAAAAGAAGACCGAAAGACAGGTGGGACAGAGAGCTTGTTAAGTTCTTGGGGCAAACTTGGAGGAGGGAGGCAGTTGACAGGGAAAACTGGAAAGTCTGGGGGAGGCCTTCATCCATCAGTGGACTGAAAAAGGCTGACGATGATGATGATGATATATTACATATATTAATAATTATTCATTAGCAAATCGAATATCCATTTTACTAGATTTTAGAATTAATTTCTGCATTTGTCCACCCATTCTGTACTCGTGTCGAGCCATATCCCTTCATCGGAGGTTAACTCTCCAGCGGTTAAGACTACCCCTTTTTGCAGCTACCTCCCCGCTTGAGCATTTGGGGACCTTAGGCTTCTAACATAGCTATACAGTGTAACAAATGTCGGAAAATCACAAGTGGCGCATTGTGTATCTGTCAGAGTAGCACAAAGTATTAAAATTAAAGAAAATGCACACTCGACCGAAGATACCAATACGCTCGATATCACTCGAATCTACAGTAAGCCATTAGTTTATTATCATACATCGACACGGTGAGAGCGCTATTGGCAAAAATACTTTTGTGGACAAATATTTAAGAGATTTAAAGTCTTATTTTGTTGAGGATATTAGTAGATATTCAGTGAGTATGAGAAATATTTATTAGTCCATTACTAGTACATTCGTAAACTTACTTTCTAACATAAACTGAATCTCCTTGGTTTGGTAGCACCTTGAATAGGCAAGGACGAGTCGTATCTTATGTCAGTTACAATGAAACCCCTCAAAGAAATTTACGATGCTTATCTCTTGACCGAGAGTGAGTCCGAGATGCGAGGGAAAGATTCCCGCGTTCAAGTTGCATAGAAAACCCTCTCCCGTCGCCATATCTCCGGTTCTAATGAACAAAATGCAACATTTTTTGTGTATAACTTCTGTAATGTTTATGAATAATGATTTTGTAAATATAACTTCTATATTATTAATGATCTGTCTTTTAAAAAATCATAAACCCAACATTTTCTTGAAAATTTCCAGCCGAAACGTCAAAAAATTGACCTGTGGTAAACTTTTCCCCTATTTGTTTTAGAAAGGTACACCCAGCGGATGAAATGTTTAGAAATGTTCACGTTTCTTTGAGCAACCCCGGACCTGATGTATCAATTCTTACCACACACACACAACACACGAATTCATGCATAAAGGAAGTGCAATCCAGGCCTAAACTTTGTAAAAGCACCAAGGGGCGACACTGCTTAACGGCTCATCCGAAGGATAGAGTGCTGCAGTGTCTGGTCCTCACAACACACGTGGATCAAGCACAGGTTTTGAAAAGCCGGCCTCTGCTAGTATGCGAACCAAGGCCACCACTCAAGCCAGTCCACACCAATCACCACTTCGCAAGCATCATCATATTATGGGTTTGATTATGCCTGGTTTGCATAACCGTCTTGAAGATGTGGCCCAGGAGCTTTGGATAGGTTGGCTTCTAGATCGTATGGTGGAGGTTGGTCATAAACCTCTCCTACTGGACCTAACGAAAGAGATGTATTGGATGGTATCATTTTAACCTTTACATATCGTGTTAAATAATAAAATCCGCCATAATGGAACTTTAATGAATAAAAGGATTGATACAGGATTGGCAAGGAATCCTTACTAATATGACATATATCTGCAACAATCCATTAAAAAAAGGGATATTTTAAGAATCAATGCTCTATTAAAAGTGCTGTCAAAAACAAAGTTCTCGTTTAGTTTGAAAGATAATCCGTAACACACAAGAAATCAGACATGATCCACTGCATGAGAGAATATTGGCAGCAGCGAATGGCCATCGCTTCATTGCGTTTTTTTGCAATAGTAGCATCTAAATTATTGTGAAAAATGTTACATGGGGTTTGGTAATGCAAGTACACAAGTACATTGTAGCTCATACAGATACAGTAGGTAGATGCATAAAACCGTAAGGGAGTTGAGACTTTTTTCTAACTTGTAGAATAACTTATGCTACAGATTCCACTTTCTAAAAACTTTACGTACACTATAAATTACAAAGCGACTTCTAAAGAGGACAGCCAAGCCATTTAAATAGAGCGATCCCATTCTTTTATGTAATGAAATATGACAGACATATTTGACTGCATACACATTAGATAATATAAATAAAATCCCATTGCTTGACGAATGCGCGATTTGTTTAATTAATCCATAGATACAAAATCTGATGTGGCCAACACATGACTTTCTCCATATTCGGGGTATAGATATTTAAATTATTATGAATAGCATTATGAGGCAAAATTATCATTTCGTATCCTAAAAGAATAAAGTCGTCCTTATTGCCGTAAATTACGTATATTTTGAATGTATTTACAGAATTCACCGCTACATGGTATTGGCGCCGTATTGAAAATTACGAAAAAAGGTGAATATCTCCGAAATGGATGGTTCTACGAAAATTAGTTTCAAACAAAACTTGGAAGAAATATTATTCTCTACAACTTTGGTCCTTACGAAGATTACCAATAACGATGTTTTTAAGGAGATATTTAACGGAAACCGAAAAACCGGTTATTTATAAATAACTCCTAAACAATAACTCCTATAGAAAATTGTTTCAAATGAAAACTGTAGGAAATTACATTCTCTATAACCTTTGTATAGAATTGTATATACAATAATGATGTTTTAACAAAGAAATATCGCAAAAACCGAATCGGGTTTCGAATAAACCTCGACTTCCGGTTATCCGTTATTGTCCAAAAACTAATCAGTTCTTTGTGCTCATGTTAAAGTGTTATATATGAAGTTTGGTAACGATATGCCATGTACTTTTTGAGTTAGAGCGCCCACAATAACATACATCCACACAGACACAGAGACATCATTCCGAAAATAGTCTAAACGTGTTCTAGGTTACTCAAAACGTGTATTTCCGTTGAAATCTCGAAGTCGATTTTTTCATGAATACAATACTTTCCCATTACTACATATGGAGAAAGTAATAAGGAATTGTCGAATGTGGGTGAAAACATCTTCCTTGAAATGGAATCGAAAATGAATCCCGCGAATTTTTCTGATTATTAAATCGCCTACTCCTTATTCATTCATGCACTATTCGAAGTTTTAATTACACGGGATCTCGATTTTGTCCGAAGAAAGATTTCATGCAAAGTAATTGTCAAATTAAAGATGTGGGTCGGCTGATGTGGATAATACATGCTAAACATACATTTCCGTGCCTAAAAATCGAGGTCCACTTGTAAACCTCAATTCACAGTACATTTCTAGAAAACGAGTCATTATTAGATAATTACATACCAAACTTATCGTTTTATCCTAAAAATTTATTTATATTTTTATTGACACGTCTTTGCAGTAAAGGAGAATTACGGTTGGTTGAACTGAGATGGAAAAAATCAGAAAAGTGATATAAGCTTAGCCAGAGTGATTCGTGTGGGACAATAGATTGGCAAATGTTGAGATCTTGGAGGATGAAATGAAAGAGGAAAGGATTAGCGAGTCTGGAAAGCTTAAAAGAAGAGTGTGGCCATGATTTAGATAAAGCAACCTGATGAATGAGGTCCTACCAATATAGTAGATAGAATATTTAAAAACACTGATTACCGAAATGAGGAGAGGTTGCTGGGAATGGAGGCAGGCCTTGTTCCACATACTGCGGAGGATAGATTACTTCTTGTCTAGGATAACCTGCTCTCGTCGAATGTTCGTCTGTCTGCAGTATCACAGTGGTGCTGTTGGGATTTAATGGGGCTCTCCCATTACAATGAAGGCGTTCGCCTAAAAATTAACCAATTAAGCACAACATTAGAGACAGAAATGATTACGTTTACAATATAGCCTAACTTATTTTCATAACATAACATATCCGATCCTATCTGATGTGAGAAGAATATTCCCAATAATATAGCAAAAACAAATTACTAAGAAAATTTTTAATACAAACTTTTCATTGAAATGGCTTTATCTAGCAATGATACTGCTAATGAAAATCACCTGATGATGTTGCTCCGCAACGAAACATTGGTCGTTTCAAATATATTTATATGGAATTTACAATTTAAACAAAATTTATTATCACGAAGCGGTTCCACCAAATTACTCCGGAAACTATATCATTACTGCTGCTGAGTTAATGTGTTACTTTTCAATATTGAGAATTTTTACATTTAAATCAACTAAACAACTAAAACGCAAATAACATTTGCGGAATTTCGAAATCTATTTAGATTTTTTAAAGCTAGTAAGTGAACTTGGAAAACATCACCTCAACTAATGAATTATTAACTTGAAACACTGACTTGGGAAGCAGAAAATTTTGCCTATGCCCAATGACGCTAATCGAACGTATTTACTGGCATAACCCTTGTTCTTTTTCTTATGATTTTTTAGACAAAACAGAGTTGGTTGTTAGGATTATAGCAGAATCGACCAGACGCGGAATTTTCTCTACGATATTACTGCAAATGTTCATAATAAAGCTGCGCATTTTATCGTAAAACTATGTAGGATAGGGATGCTTCGCATCATTAACACGAAATTCATTTTCTGACGTTTATTTGACCTAACATATTATATATTTTATTATAATTCGAACCGTTTTATAGTGTAAATTGATGCTGGATCCGAAATCCCATATTGCAGCCTCGAATTTTCATTCTAGTTTACTTGAAAGTGAAAAAATTCTCTTCTTCGCATCCAACAATTAGAGTGCAAGAATTATCCCAGAACGAAGATAATCCCAGTAAATACGGTAATGTAAATAGTTTATACGAACACTTCAAGAAGCTTAGCATAAATAATCAAATGAAAGCTGTTAACACTTCTAAGTATTTGCGTACTTAATGACTTTACCGTTACATGGGAAACTACAGCAATCACTATAATAAATTACAAGAAAAAGACTAAAAAAAATCGGTACAGCATACATTGTACAAACTTTTTCGTATAGTAATGCGTCGTTTAGTTATCTTTTAAAAAATATGAACTATGTAGAATCGTTATAAACATCAACTTAAGTAAGTATACGAAATTTGATGAAAATCGTATGAGCCGTTTTTTCGAAAATCCAATTGTTACTGAAGTTGCCCAAGAATAAAGTAGCCTTACGTTCGTTTTTTGAGAAATATGAACTGTAAAGTATTATTGAAGACGTAAACTCAAGTAACTGTACGAGAGTTGATAAAAATCGTTGGAGCTGTTTTTGAGAAAATCAAATTGTTGTTAAACTAAACAAATTAAATTACCCTTAATTATTCTGCAATTTCAACCATTTCTTCATAACTTCTATTCTGTATGACAGAATGCCTAAGTAAGAGATTTTATTTATTTTAGCTCTGCCGTTTAGGCTCTAGAACCGCGAACAGTTGGACAGAGAAACAGAATTGCGAAGACCACATTTTCGGACTCAGGTTCACCTAAAATGTATCTTTCCATCAAATTCTCGAAGTCGAATTTTTTCGCGATTACAATACTTACTCAATATGCTTCGTATATGAGAAAATAGAAATGTGTTTGCTATTAACTTTGTATTCGGAATCCATTTACTCCACCTTATGGAATGAGATTATTACGTAAATGATATATAAAGCAACAGTAATGAAAAGAATATAACGCCAAAATCTTTTATAACGAACAAAGAGTGAAATTTTTCTTGTTTTATCCTTTTAAGGCTGCATATTTTGTAAAGCAAAAAGATATAAAATTTTTCATTGAATGTTACTCATTTTCGCTCTTAAAAGATGAACACAAGTAAGAATTTAAAAAAATTCAAAAATAAAAACGAACATAAATAATTTACCTCAATCGCTTTTTTACAATGATTGATGTCAAAGTTCGTGATTTATGGAACTTTGTGACTTCATACGACTGTAGCGCTAGTAGGCTCGTCAGTTTAAATCACAAAGCTAAAAGAAAAACCCGGTACCAGCATTAGCCTACTCTTTTCGAAAAGCACCAAGGAGGACCAAGGGCTTTATGTCCCTTCCGAAGGATGAAGCGTTGATTCGCGTGCTCTCCTCTAAACACGCAAATAAAGGACCGCAAGATCTATTGAAAAAATCCCACTTATCGCAGGTTTATGAACGGGTATGCTCAGCGTAGCAGGCCAACGCGCTCGCCACTACGCCACGGCACCCCAGCTCAGCAACTACAGCACGTAGAAACAACAGAAAGGTGTCATTTAAAGCGGAATAAAGACTTAAGTGGTGTAGTCAGGTTTTTATATCGATTTGAATGAGCTTTCTAATTTTTAAAATTATTTTTTTTCGTTTTCTCCATTTGAATAACATAGGGATAAGTGCAGCTTATTTTTCATTTGAATTTTAAAATTACTTAGAAACATGGTACGAACTTGAGACTTAGATGGTTCTATGAAGGAAAGAATAAAGTTTATTTTTATTGAAGACAGAATCCGAATCCTGATCGAATTAGCGTAAAAATGCGTTTAGAATCAGAAAAATACGCGATTTTATCAGTTTTATGACAATACCAATTATAAGCTACCATGACAACTCCTATTGTCGCCGAAGGTGACAGTCCA
Source organism: Uropetala carovei (assembly GCA_036926305.1). Classification (NCBI taxonomy): domain Eukaryota; kingdom Metazoa; phylum Arthropoda; class Insecta; order Odonata; family Petaluridae; genus Uropetala; species Uropetala carovei. Next base: position 1,494,421 of record JAXCHB010000127.1, read on the forward strand.
ATGCATTTCTATGGGAGAAATTTTAACGTAAAATCGTTTTTCAATTTCAATGTGCGATTTTGCTTTGTTTGCATGGCAACCAAATATTTATTGATTTTAATTGAAATATTACTAATAAACTGTTTTTAATGATATTTTCGTGTGGCGTAGAGTTCTCCAAAACAAGCTGTTTTTAAAACTACGTAAGTAACTTAAATAATTAGACGTAGATTTTCCACAAATTGTGATTGGATAAATCGTATCATTGTTTCCTAAGTATTGTTGATATAAACAATTTTCTCGTAACAGAACTGAACAGAACTCATGGACGAAAGAATCTAGCTAATGGTAGGAGGATAATATGCATTCTGTTCTCTATTTACTTTTTTGTCTTTCGTTAAATTATCTAATTGGCTTAGATTTGATATAAGACACCCACGACGACAGTGCCTCTCTGTATGGAATCACGAACTAACATTTAAACAAATGGAATCGCTTGAATTTTGTGGATTTGCGAATATAGATTGAAGTTGAATTAATTACGTCTGTTGGGTCCGATTCATTTCTTAAAATAATACAATATAAACCTAACCGGTACTTATGTATTATCTCCAGGACCTTACTTACGTACAACATTAACAGAAACTGATTGGCCTGTCTCGACCTTTACAAACCCAATCACCGGACAACGGGGAGGGATACTTTGGTTCCGGGCGAGGCGAAGGGCGTGGTAGCGCCCCGAGACGACTACCCATTAAAACAAAGCGACCCGAAGGGTCTTCAATATATCCTTTCAATGTTATATCCTCTTGACCCAGCGCGACTCCATCTCCAAACCAAGCGACCGTTTACAATAATGAAATGAAAGAGGAAAGGATTAGCGAGTCTGGAAAGCTTAAAAGAAGAGTGTGGCCATGATTTAGATAAAGCAACCTGATGAATGAGGTCCTACCAATATAGTAGATAGAATATTTAAAAACACTGATTACCGAAATGAGGAGAGGTTGCTGGGAATGGAGGCAGGCCTTGTTCCACATACTGCGGAGGATAGATTACTTCTTGTCTAGGATAACCTGCTCTCGTCGAATGTTCGTCTGTCTGCAGTATCACAGTGGTGCTGTTGGGATTTAATGGGGCTCTCCCATTACAATGAAGGCGTTCGCCTAAAAATTAACCAATTAAGCACAACATTAGAGACAGAAATGATTACGTTTACAATATAGCCTAACTTATTTTCATAACATAACATATCCGATCCTATCTGATGTGAGAAGAATATTCCCAATAATATAGCAAAAACAAATTACTAAGAAAATTTTTAATACAAACTTTTCATTGAAATGGCTTTATCTAGCAATGATACTGCTAATGAAAATCACCTGATGATGTTGCTCCGCAACGAAACATTGGTCGTTTCAAATATATTTATATGGAATTTACAATTTAAACAAAATTTATTATCACGAAGCGGTTCCACCAAATTACTCCGGAAACTATATCATTACTGCTGCTGAGTTAATGTGTTACTTTTCAATATTGAGAATTTTTACATTTAAATCAACTAAACAACTAAAACGCAAATAACATTTGCGGAATTTCGAAATCTATTTAGATTTTTTAAAGCTAGTAAGTGAACTTGGAAAACATCACCTCAACTAATGAATTATTAACTTGAAACACTGACTTGGGAAGCAGAAAATTTTGCCTATGCCCAATGACGCTAATCGAACGTATTTACTGGCATAACCCTTGTTCTTTTTCTTATGATTTTTTAGACAAAACAGAGTTGGTTGTTAGGATTATAGCAGAATCGACCAGACGCGGAATTTTCTCTACGATATTACTGCAAATGTTCATAATAAAGCTGCGCATTTTATCGTAAAACTATGTAGGATAGGGATGCTTCGCATCATTAACACGAAATTCATTTTCTGACGTTTATTTGACCTAACATATTATATATTTTATTATAATTCGAACCGTTTTATAGTGTAAATTGATGCTGGATCCGAAATCCCATATTGCAGCCTCGAATTTTCATTCTAGTTTACTTGAAAGTGAAAAAATTCTCTTCTTCGCATCCAACAATTAGAGTGCAAGAATTATCCCAGAACGAAGATAATCCCAGTAAATACGGTAATGTAAATAGTTTATACGAACACTTCAAGAAGCTTAGCATAAATAATCAAATGAAAGCTGTTAACACTTCTAAGTATTTGCGTACTTAATGACTTTACCGTTACATGGGAAACTACAGCAATCACTATAATAAATTACAAGAAAAAGACTAAAAAAAATCGGTACAGCATACATTGTACAAACTTTTTCGTATAGTAATGCGTCGTTTAGTTATCTTTTAAAAAATATGAACTATGTAGAATCGTTATAAACATCAACTTAAGTAAGTATACGAAATTTGATGAAAATCGTATGAGCCGTTTTTTCGAAAATCCAATTGTTACTGAAGTTGCCCAAGAATAAAGTAGCCTTACGTTCGTTTTTTGAGAAATATGAACTGTAAAGTATTATTGAAGACGTAAACTCAAGTAACTGTACGAGAGTTGATAAAAATCGTTGGAGCTGTTTTTGAGAAAATCAAATTGTTGTTAAACTAAACAAATTAAATTACCCTTAATTATTCTGCAATTTCAACCATTTCTTCATAACTTCTATTCTGTATGACAGAATGCCTAAGTAAGAGATTTTATTTATTTTAGCTCTGCCGTTTAGGCTCTAGAACCGCGAACAGTTGGACAGAGAAACAGAATTGCGAAGACCACATTTTCGGACTCAGGTTCACCTAAAATGTATCTTTCCATCAAATTCTCGAAGTCGAATTTTTTCGCGATTACAATACTTACTCAATATGCTTCGTATATGAGAAAATAGAAATGTGTTTGCTATTAACTTTGTATTCGGAATCCATTTACTCCACCTTATGGAATGAGATTATTACGTAAATGATATATAAAGCAACAGTAATGAAAAGAATATAACGCCAAAATCTTTTATAACGAACAAAGAGTGAAATTTTTCTTGTTTTATCCTTTTAAGGCTGCATATTTTGTAAAGCAAAAAGATATAAAATTTTTCATTGAATGTTACTCATTTTCGCTCTTAAAAGATGAACACAAGTAAGAATTTAAAAAAATTCAAAAATAAAAACGAACATAAATAATTTACCTCAATCGCTTTTTTACAATGATTGATGTCAAAGTTCGTGATTTATGGAACTTTGTGACTTCATACGACTGTAGCGCTAGTAGGCTCGTCAGTTTAAATCACAAAGCTAAAAGAAAAACCCGGTACCAGCATTAGCCTACTCTTTTCGAAAAGCACCAAGGAGGACCAAGGGCTTTATGTCCCTTCCGAAGGATGAAGCGTTGATTCGCGTGCTCTCCTCTAAACACGCAAATAAAGGACCGCAAGATCTATTGAAAAAATCCCACTTATCGCAGGTTTATGAACGGGTATGCTCAGCGTAGCAGGCCAACGCGCTCGCCACTACGCCACGGCACCCCAGCTCAGCAACTACAGCACGTAGAAACAACAGAAAGGTGTCATTTAAAGCGGAATAAAGACTTAAGTGGTGTAGTCAGGTTTTTATATCGATTTGAATGAGCTTTCTAATTTTTAAAATTATTTTTTTTCGTTTTCTCCATTTGAATAACATAGGGATAAGTGCAGCTTATTTTTCATTTGAATTTTAAAATTACTTAGAAACATGGTACGAACTTGAGACTTAGATGGTTCTATGAAGGAAAGAATAAAGTTTATTTTTATTGAAGACAGAATCCGAATCCTGATCGAATTAGCGTAAAAATGCGTTTAGAATCAGAAAAATACGCGATTTTATCAGTTTTATGACAATACCAATTATAAGCTACCATGACAACTCCTATTGTCGCCGAAGGTGACAGTCCAATGCATTTCTATGGGAGAAATTTTAACGTAAAATCGTTTTTCAATTTCAATGTGCGATTTTGCTTTGTTTGCATGGCAACCAAATATTTATTGATTTTAATTGAAATATTACTAATAAACTGTTTTTAATGATATTTTCGTGTGGCGTAGAGTTCTCCAAAACAAGCTGTTTTTAAAACTACGTAAGTAACTTAAATAATTAGACGTAGATTTTCCACAAATTGTGATTGGATAAATCGTATCATTGTTTCCTAAGTATTGTTGATATAAACAATTTTCTCGTAACAGAACTGAACAGAACTCATGGACGAAAGAATCTAGCTAATGGTAGGAGGATAATATGCATTCTGTTCTCTATTTACTTTTTTGTCTTTCGTTAAATTATCTAATTGGCTTAGATTTGATATAAGACACCCACGACGACAGTGCCTCTCTGTATGGAATCACGAACTAACATTTAAACAAATGGAATCGCTTGAATTTTGTGGATTTGCGAATATAGATTGAAGTTGAATTAATTACGTCTGTTGGGTCCGATTCATTTCTTAAAATAATACAATATAAACCTAACCGGTACTTATGTATTATCTCCAGGACCTTACTTACGTACAACATTAACAGAAACTGATTGGCCTGTCTCGACCTTTACAAACCCAATCACCGGACAACGGGGAGGGATACTTTGGTTCCGGGCGAGGCGAAGGGCGTGGTAGCGCCCCGAGACGACTACCCATTAAAACAAAGCGACCCGAAGGGTCTTCAATATATCCTTTCAATGTTATATCCTCTTGACCCAGCGCGACTCCATCTCCAAACCAAGCGACCGTTTACAATAATTCATGATTCCGTTCACAGAGGCACTTTCGGTGCTGCGGTTGTGGGTGTCTTATATCAAATCTGTTCCAACTAATTTCGTAAGTTCCTTTGTTCATTTATTTTTTGTTGATTATTGTGTTCTTGCTGGTTTTACTTACAGTTTTCGCTTTGAAGATATCGTCACGAAACTTCGCATAGGTATATAATTTTACCCTGCTATATGGCGATAAAAAATTGGAGAGAGGGAGAGCTTAATTCAATAATTATTTTCCCATATGTTTACTCGTAATTTTCGACTTTTCACAGTGAAAGATTTTCTTCCTTCATTCATCTAAATAGGTTTCTCCGTTTTTGCTTTATTGGACGGTTATAACCACGGTCGTAGACTATTCTAAGACCGTGGTTATAACTGTGAACTATCTTATTCTTGAGATGTTTACATGTTACACGGTCGAAGTTTTAGATTCATTAAATCCGTTGAAATTCAACGGGCACTTCTGCTAGTTCAACATGAAGTTAGACGGAAAATCAAAATATCTCTCTAACGGTTTTATGACAAATTGTTTCAAACAAAAGTTGTATAAAATTACATTTTCTAAACACCTAAAATGTATATTTTCATCAAAATCTCGAGATCGAATTTTTTCGCGAATACAATACTTTCTCAGTAATCTTCGTATATGAGAAAGTAAAAGTAAACTTATTAAAGGACAACATCATTTTTAAAATATTTTTCAGAGAAGGAGGTCTTTCCAAATCGGGCACACGTCATATCATGAATACAACCCCTCAAGGAACACTTCCCAAAAATTAATAAATCGCACCATTATCCCTCGTCGTAATCAAATAATTTAGGTACCACCAAAAATATTACTAAATGAGTCACGTGAGGTTTCACATATCACTTCGGGGCCACATCTAAATAATTGATGATGGCGTGCACGAGATTTTTATGTGCTAGTATGAAATTTTTTTAAATTATAAACCTCGGCTTAAAATATCATATTAAATCAGCCTTCTCTAAAATAGTTAAAACTTTTAAAGTGATGACAAATACAAACATTAGAGTGCCGAGAATCAAATATGACATCATCAATATAAAGTCTCACGTTTTCATTCAGATCAAAATTATGCTAATACACAATAAGAGTCTCTTTATTACCGAAATGTAACGTAGGTAGATATCGCTAGCAGAATTTTCTCGGAAATCAACATGTGAAATTTGTTGTAAAATTTACGTCAGAGCTTTCAGGTACAACGGAACAATGTAGCGAATTAAAAGAATGCCGTTCGATAATTAGGGACGTTAAAGAACAGAAATTTGTTAGGGAAGTTATATTTAAAGAACATCACAAATTTACTAGGAAGTCGTTGGAAGAAAAATAACACAACAGCCTAGAGCATAAAATACAGACGATCCAATCACTTACGTCGGCGTTTACGCTGTTCGTACCAATGGCAGCCAGGACAAAAATAACACACCAACGCCACTATTTTAACAAGAAGTGCAATGCAGAAAACTGCAATATAAATCCAAATGCGTTCATACCTGTACTAGAGGATTAGAAAATTTGAATTACAATTTTTCAAGGCGTAGCAAAATATTTGGATATGATGTGCAAAATCTCACCCGTAATAGTACTCCATTTCTAAAATCCAAGCGTTGGTATAGTGTACTTTATCACGACCAATATAAATTATAATACGCCTCACAAAATATCACCGGTCCTTTCCCAGAAGAGTGACCGTCCTTTTCTCAATTATTTCTTTTTATTGCATAGCGTCAGAACTCACAAGCTTATTTCAAACGCATCGATAGATGGAAGGGATGCCATTGGCGCCTATATTATCGCAATAGCTGATAATAGAGACAAGATATCATATCTTTCACATTAACACCTGGCCATATGGACCGTACGCAAAGGCCCAAAGCGCTCGTAAGCAGGAAAACCCAGTGATACACGATACATCCCATTTCTAAAAATAACAGACACGTCAAAATGCGGGCCCAAATGCAAATTTTCTATCTCAACTAAACCCTTGGAGATTTTATATAAACACTTTAAATTTGCGAAATCGAGACAAGATTTTTCTCAGTTATTGAGAGGTGCGATAATATAACGCGTTTTCTAAATAATAGTATTTAATTAAAGAATAGACGTCCAAAATTTTAGATAAAGTTTGCTTTTCCAATTCTTACCCTAACAAAACCACAGTAATCCTAATACAGTGCTTCAATAACATTTATCGTTTCGATGCAGCCCCGATCGATGCGTCTTCGAGTTGAAACGTGGGCGGTAGAAAGGTTTGAGTGTTCCGCAGAACACGATAGAGGGCATCTACTCTTGCGAATAAAGCGAATGGTTAATAAGAATGAATCACATGTCATGTCAAAGGAGTGAACGCGTCCTTGGGTCAACCGATTCAGTCACGTTGAGAAGAATGTTGAGGAAGTAACGCTGTACAAATGCCTTTTCAAACATGGCTGAGTGAGCAAACAGAATGTGATTTGACGTTTTCGGGGTCGTGGCAAATAGGTCATGTGTTGTCCGGAGTTGATGGAATTAATGCGACCGTCATCCCACGAAAATGTAAACAATTTAGGGATAAGAATAGGAACACTGAATTTCAGGACGATGCTCATGAATGGTATGTACCTACATAAGAAAATATAATTGAAAAAGACATTCTCCGACAGCCATAAAAATGGTTGGGAAACCCAGGTGCGCATTTAGACAAAACCGCAACCATCATCAGCGGTGAATCACCAGCACTTGATTATAAAAATCTGGTGCGTCCAGAACATGACTTTCTCCATGCAATAATGAACAATGTTATCACTTATTGACCTACTTATCATGAATTCAGATGAAAAATCAAAATATCTCGTAAAGTATTGCTCATATCAAAATATTTTTCAAATAAAATTTGGAGAACTGTTAAATTAGAGTATTTCTTTTCCTATACATTTTTTTATCAAGAAAATCAAACAAGAATGTCTTAATTCGAGTTGAACTTATAAAATTTCTTGCATGGTTACTTATTCATTGTTGCTAACATAAACAATATCACAAAAATACGTTTAATTTCCTTACGTGTACATGCAATATTTTTAATAGGAATAAAATGGATTAATTATGACGAAGAAAAGAACTTTAAAACGCTATTTCCCTTACGTACACGTATAATGTCATTTCTTTCAAATAATCCATTACACGAAACGCGCCCATTTGTGATACACTGTAAACTTTCCCAACTTGTTTTTCTTCATTTAAATACCATACAAAAATTATGTACTTGGCCCACTAGGTGAAAATTCTAAAAAAAACTGTCGGGATTAACTTATGTGCACATTGCTTTTCTCGTAAACAGATTTAAAGAACAAAATTTGTTAGGGAAGTTATATTATTAAAAACATCACATATTTATTCGGAAGTCGTTGGAAGAAAAATAACAAACATACAGACGATCCATTCACTTTTGCGTTTACAATTTTCGTACCACGGGCAGACAGGACAAAAATAACACAATATCGCCACGAATTTAACAATAAAAAAATCTGTGGCCAACACATGACTTTCTCCATGTTTGGGGTATAGATATTTAAATTATTATGAGTAGCATTATAAGGCAAAATTATTATTTCGTATCGTAAAAGAAGACACGTCGTTGCCGTAAATTACGTATATTTTGAATGTTTACAGAATTCACCGCTACATGGTGTTGGCGCTGTAGGCTGGTATTAAGAAAAATCTGATGTGGCCAACACATGACTTTCTCCATATTTGGGGTATAGATATTTAAATTATTATGAATATTATTACGAGGCAAAATTATTATTTCGTATCGTAAAAGAAGACACGTCCTTGTTGCCGTAAATTACGTATATTTTGAATGTTTACAGAATTCACCGCTACATGGTGTTGGCGTTGTATACTGGCATTAAGATAAAGCGAAATATATCCGAAATGGTTGGTTCTACGAAAATTAGTTTCAAACAAAACTTGGAAGAAATATTATTCTCTACAACTTTGGTCCTTACGAAGATTACCAATAACGATGTTTTTAAGGAGATATTTAACGGAAACCGAAAAACCGGTTATTTATAAATAACTCCTAAACAATAACTCCTATAGAAAATTGTTTCAAATGAAAACTGTGGGAAATTACATTCTCTATAACTTTTGTTTAGAATTGTATATACAATAATGATCATTCCGAAAATAGTCTAAACGTGTTCTAGGGACCTCAAAACATGTATTTCCGTTGAAATCTCGAAGTCGATTTTTTTCATGAATACAATACTTCCCCATTACTACGTATGGAGAAAGTAAAAACAGAGCTGGAATGACAATCCAAAGGCGCCCATACCTGCCTTACGAATTAGAAAACAAAACGAATTAAAATTTTTTAAGACAATGAAATATTTGGATATGCACAAAATCTCACCGTTCATGAGCGTTCATTTCTTAAAGCTATATAAGCGCTGGAACAGTTTATTCTGACACAACCAATGAAATAGTATAATATTCCTCCATAAATAGCGCCGACACTTCTTAAAAGACTAACCGCATTCCATGAATGACTTCCTCTTTTCGCATGACAAAAAATAATTGCCGAGTATGTTCCAAACGTATCGATAGATGGAAGTATATAAATATCAATTGGCCTAGGATGGATTAGAGGCGGAGCGAATGGAGCCGTTGCTCCAGGGTCCCGGTTCGGCACTGTTCCTCCTAACACGGTGAAATAGCAGCCAACGTGTTAATTTGTTGTTTTTGTACACCGTTACAGTTTGGTCAAAAGGCCAGGTGGCAACAATATAATACTTAACGTAATCTATTTAAACTATATAAAAGACAGTAACGCTTTTTACCTTCTCCATACGTAGTAATGGGAAAGTATTGTATTCATGAAAAAAATCGACTTCGAGATTTCAACGGAAATACAAGTTTTGAGGTCCCTAGAACACGTTTAGACTATTTTCGGGATGACGTCTGTGTGTGTGCGTATGTTATTGTGGGCGCTCTAACACAAAAAGTACATGGCATATCGTTACCAAACTTCATTTATAACACTTTAACATGAGCACAAAGAACTGATTAGTTTTTGGACAATAACGGATAATCGGAAGTCGAGGTTTATTCGAAACCCGATTCGGTTTTTGCGATATTTCTTTGTTAAAACATCATTATTGTATATACAATTCTATACAAAGGTTATAGAGAATGTAATTTCCTACAGTTTTCATTTGAAACAATTTTCTATAGGAGTTATTGTTTAGGAGTTATTTATAAATAACCGGTTTTTCGGTTTCCGTTAAATATCTCCTTAAAAACATCGTTATTGGTAATCTTCGTAAGTAAGAAAGTTGTAGAGAATAATATTTCTTCCAAGTTTTGTTTGAAACTAATTTTCGTAGAACCATCCATTTCGGATATATTTCGCTTTATCTTAATACCAGTATACAACGCCAACACCATGTAGCGGTGAATTCTGTAAACATTCAAAATATACGTAATTTACGGCAACAAGGACGTGCCTTCTTTTACGATACGAAATAATAATTTTGCCTCGTAATAATATTCATAATAATTTAAATATCTATACCCCAAATATGGAGAAAGTCATGTGTTGGCCACATCAGATTTTATAATTCATGTGTCTTCCGTCTCGTGTTCTCTATCGCCGCCTATATGACTGAATCAATGCAAAATACGGAAATTCAGACTGATACGTACAAATGTACACCGTTTACATTGTTATCCTTCTTTAATTAAACCAGGGTGCTCAACTAACAAAGAATGATCATTCAGTTATATTAAAAATTTTTAATGGCACGCGAGGCCATATATTGACATGAATTTGACACGCCACTTGTGCAAACCCTTCCCTAGACCCTTAATTTCCCACTGTAGAAGCCAGGTCGCTTATTTATGTGCAAGAAATTAATTCATATTAATGTCTCCGCCCTCCTAATTCTGCCGCGATAGGTGGTCTCCTGGTTTACGTAAAGGTAGAACCTGCCTTTCTCCAGGAGCCTCGACTTTCCGAGCGTTTTTGGCCAGAGCTTGTGGAATAGTTCCTATGAGCCTCTCGTCGCGTTCCTGAAATGGAACAGGTATAGGAACATTTTATCGGGTACGTCACAATGGCTCGGGCACGTTTACCTGGGTTTTTTCTAGCAAGCGATAGTCATCTACCCACTGAAAATCAACCTTCGCACATGCGCCGCGAGCGTCTTTTTTTTGCCGCCATCTTAGCCAGTCAGTCAAACTTTGCCTTCCTAGACGGGCGGACGTGTTCTTTCTCTATAGTTCCGATAAAGTACACCTTTTTCGGAAGTGACTGATTTTTGTATTCCTGAGGATAAATTCATAATCTGGGACCTCATCAGCGGACCTTAGTGCTTACTGGAAAAGTGTTTGTGAGCAGAAGTTGCCAGATTCGTACCCCGTTGGAATCATCAAAGGTAAGAGGTTATTTCATCTAAATTCTCCTAAAGTTGCATGACTTCATTTCATTTTAAACGTTTTCATGGTGCTGTGGATTAGATCCCTTTATTCAATGGATGGGAATTGTAATGTAGTGTAGAAATTTATATTTTCGTCGAAGTTAAATGTGTCACATTTCAATGGGAAGGGAGAAGCATTTAAGCGATCTGTTTTTCAGCTTCGCAATCCCATTCATGTAAATATTCTGATCAAAAAGAGACGCGCATTAAAAGCTATCAGTAGCTTTTATTCCGAGCATTCATTACAAAGTAGCTGAGGTTATTGCCCACAAACACCAGTTCCGGTTAAACTTCTTCGAGGTACCTATAAATCGTATTTAATGGACCTAAAGGTATATTCGATCATCTTAAAAATATGTTCGCTTACGCTACTAAACAGGCGTCGTTTTGAGTTATTAGTTTTACAAGAGTGTGTTAAAATCTGGATGAGTAGAATGCCTCCTTCCAGGCTTTACACCAGAGCTTCCCAACGCGGTGTAGAGAATAATATTTCTTCCAAGTTTTGTTTGAAACAAATTTTCGTAGACCATCCATTTCGAAGATATTTTGCTTTTTCTAGTATACAGCGCCACCTCTATTTAGTGTTGAATTCTTTAAACATATTCAAAATATACCTAATTTATGCAATAAGGACGACTGTATTCTTTTACGATACGAAATAATAATTTTGCCTTATAATTCTATTCATAATAATTTATATATCTATACCCCAAATATGGAGAAAGTCATGCGTTGGCCAAATCAGATTTTTGAAGCTTAATATCTCGCAAACGACGAACCGAATTTGATGAAATTTTCAGGATAGCGTTATGATATAGCAACAAAACGTTTTAATGCATTGAACTCGAGATCAAAGACCTGGGTTCGATTCCAGGGGATAATTTCCTATATGATAACACGTAACTTCACGTAAAAATGAATTTTTCGACGAGCAGGTTTTCATTCTTTTTACTTTCTCCATACGTAGTAATGGGAAAGTATTGTGTTCACGAAAAAAATCGAGTTCGAGATTTCACGGGAAATACAAGTTTTGAGGTCCCTAGAACACGTTTAGACTATTTTCGGAATGATGTCTGTGTGTGTGTTATTGTGGGCGCTCTAACTCAAAAAGTACGTGCCATATCGTTACCAAACTTCATATATAACACTTTAGCACGAGCATAAAGAACTGATTAGTTTTTGGACAATAACGGTTAAACGGAAGTCAAGGATTATTCGAAACACGATTTGGTTTTTGCGATATTTTTCCGATAATACGTCATTATTGTATACATTAACTATTACAAAAAATGTAGAAAATATAATTTCCTACGTTTTATTTCAAACAATTTTCCATAGCAGTTATTGTGGCTTATGTCAACTAAGTGGGACCACATTTAAAAGTGACCGCGAAGCTGACCCCTCGACCGTCATTAACTCGGGTTAGAGGCCCATACCTCGAGACCCATCCTCAAATCCGAGCTCAGGTGTCTTCACCCTCTCAGCGGGGGGTCACTAGCCGACCACGTCTTTTGCAATAAAATTTAAACTATTTTATGTTGTTAACTTAGTGCGATTGTGACTCAAGCAACATATTCGGGTGAATGCGCTGATCAAGAGCGTCTTTTTAACGGAATTCTACGATAAATAATAACATATTTACGCTCACATCTAATCTTGACGCCAAGGAATACCAACCTCTTAAGATTTTTCGGACGGGATTGTAATGAAAGCAGACATTCGCGAGTCGGTGCGGAGGGTGTAACTCTTGGTTGTTATATGGTGTTAGATGGGAGGAAAGGGAAACCGCTCATAACTAAAAAGCTTTACAACCTTTTTCAATCAAACTTTCAGGAATCACTTGACTATTCAACTTTTCAATTTGAAACTGCTCGTCGTGTACATAGTAGTTCTGGGTTTGACTTCAGGAGCATATCTTTTCTCCGTTTGAATAACATGGGCAGAGCTGAATCGAAGCGAGGCCTTTTTTCTTTAGCATTTTCAAATATCTTAAAAATGAGATTTCGACGAGGTATTTTCACAGTTATGCCGAAAAAAGTATGGAAATAAATTTCCATATCGTAGAAATTCAAATCTCTTTCGAAAAAAGCCAAAAATTAGGTTTAATTAATATTTTTCGTAATTTTTTACGAATTTATTCAATTCGTCGTGATAAAATCGTTTTTTATATGTCCATGACTATTATTACTCTCTGGAACATTCGATTATGTGGATTTTATATTCTTTTTGCGTTTTAGTGTACAATCCCGGAAGAAAAAACTGGGACACCTTAACGTTCTCCTAACGGCGAGATGGGGAACTTTTGGGGGAGTACAAACTGAATGACAACACTGCAGGAGAGAAGAGGGGATGAGGAGTGGAAAGGGGGGAAGAGAAGAGTGGGTCCAGCCAGTATTCGTCACTCTGCTAAGCAAATCAACCGACCTAAAACTTGTGGGGCCGAGTCCCCACTTGAAACGAGTTCGTATTCTAGCATCAAGGCCTGCGCGCGAGCTTCGAAGAAGTCTTGTTGTGATCCAAATGATGCGGTGAAATAAAAACAACTGTGCTAGTGTCCGTAAAATACCCTAAGTGTAATTGATATTTAATAATCGGGCATTGACTCATGATCGCTATTATCACGATCGCATTATTAGCACATAACGTAATTTCGTAACTTTTATTCTCTCTCTTTAAAAACGGTTATAACCACGCTAACATGTCCGTTATTGGGATGATCCACATGCATGGATATGACTTCAAGGGATTACTTTAGCCTACATATTGATCTCTGATTGTGGCAACATAGAAAGATGCTCGGCGGTGCATTAGCGCTGCTACGGAAATTGCGTTATTAATCGGAATCGTGACGCTCAAGTAATTTTTTTCACGGAAAATGAATCGAAAATTGTTATTATATTCACTGAAAATTACTCTAGCAATCAATCAACAATGTGTGAACCAGTATTTTCGAGGGAAGTTACCTGAACGTTGAAATGAAAACTGTGCTAGGGTCCTTAAAATATCCTAAGTGCAATTGATACTTAATACTCGGGCATTGACTCATGATCGCTATTAACCCGACAGCATTTATTTGCACTTACCGCAATTTCGTAAACGCTAATCCCTTTAAAAACGGTAACAACCAGGATAACAAATCTTTTATTGGGATGATCAACGTGCATGGATACATTCAAAAGATAATTCCGTCTTCCAACTTTTATGTAGACGGCCTACTGTTGCACGCGGTGTGTTCATTTGCCGTGCTATCTCCCTTACTTCGGCCTAGGCAACCAGCTTAATGCTTTCATATGGGTAAATTTTTAATGAGAATCAGAGTCTTATATTTCTCCTTTAAAACCTTACTAGTGTAATGCCCATTGAAATATCAACGGGAGTAAAGATTCGATCGTTCAAGCTATTTATGGAGATCAAATTGGCATCAGAAACATTAATTGTATTGAAAGTCATTTCCCTCTCTCACCCTCCCTCCCTCTCTCTCGTATTACAAGCAATGAAAGCACCTTTACGCCAATAATGATTGTGTAATAGTACCGATTACTTACCTTTGATATTACTGGAATCTTTACTCCCGTTGATATTTCAATGGGTATTACACTAGTAAGGTTTTAAAGGAGAAATATAAGACTCTGATTCTCATTAAAAATTTACCCATATGAAAGCATTAAGCTGGTTGCCTAGGCCGAAGTAAGGGAGATAGCACGGCAAATGAACACACCGCGTGCAACAGTAGGCCGTCTACATAAAAGTTGGAAGACGGAATTATCTTTTGAATGTATCCATGCACGTTGATCATCCCAATAAAAGATTTGTTATCCTGGTTGTTACCGTTTTTAAAGGGATTAGCGTTTACGAAATTGCGGTAAGTGCAAATAAATGCTGTCGGGTTAATAGCGATCATGAGTCAATGCCCGAGTATTAAGTATCAATTGCACTTAGGATATTTTAAGGACCCTAGCACAGTTTTCATTTCAACGTTCAGGTAACTTCCCTCGAAAATACTGGTTCACACATTGTTGATTGATTGCTAGAGTAATTTTCAGTGAATATAATAACAATTTTCGATTCATTTTCCGTGAAAAAAATTACTTGAGCGTCACGATTCCGATTAATAACGCAATTTCCGTAGCAGCGCTAATGCACCGCCGAGCATCTTTCTATGTTGCCACAATCAGAGATCAATATGTAGGCTAAAGTAATCCCTTGAAGTCATATCCATGCATGTGGATCATCCCAATAACGGACATGTTAGCGTGGTTATAACCGTTTTTAAAGAGAGAGAATAAAAGTTACGAAATTACGTTATGTGCTAATAATGCGATCGTGATAATAGCGATCATGAGTCAATGCCCGATTATTAAATATCAATTACACTTAGGGTATTTTACGGACACTAGCACAGTTGTTTTTATTTCACCGCATCATTTGGATCACAACAAGACTTCTTCGAAGCTCGCGCGCAGGCCTTGATGCTAGAATACGAACTCGTTTCAAGTGGGGACTCGGCCCCACAAGTTTTAGGTCGGTTGATTTGCTTAGCAGAGTGACGAATACTGGCTGGACCCACTCTTCTCTTCCCCCCTTTCCACTCCTCATGACCCTCTTCTCTCCTGCAGTGTTGTCATTCAGTTTGTACTCCCCCAAAAGTTCCCCATCTCGCCGTTAGGAGAACGTTAAGGTGTCCCAGTTTTTTCTTCCGGGATTGTACATAAAATTTGGTGTCATTAATTTTTATTTTATTTTAACGTAATACTCAATTCACGCCTACCCGTCATATTTCACGGGAAATTACGCTAGTCACTTATAATAATAGACAATTTTTTGTTGGTTGGTTGGTGATCATAGAAAAAGGCGATTAACTAGATAAAAAAAGATATAGAAACTCTAAATGTGGCAGGTATGCTCGATATACATATTTTAAGGTGATGGCAGAAAAAATCTCGAAAGAAGTCGACTCCAAGGAAGGCATTTTCATTTCCCATAAAGTAACACGTAAAACTCGGCTTTACGACGTGCAGACGGTCATTCTTTTTGGAATTATAATTAGAAGGAATTGGTATACAATCTTTAGATATAAACCATATAGCAACCAAGCGTTACACCCTCCGCACCGTCTCGCGAATGTCTGCTTTCATTACAATCCCGTCCGAAAACTCTTAAGAAGTTGGTATTCCTTGGCGTCAAGATTAGATGTGAGCGTAAATATGTTATTATTTATCGTAGAATTCCGTTAAAAAGACGCTCTTGATCAGCGCATTCACCCGAATATGTTGCTTGAGTCACAATCGCACTAAGTTAACAACATAAAATAGTTTAAATTTTATTGCAAAAGACGTGGTCGGCTAGTGACCCCCCGCTGAAAGGGTGAAGACACCTGAGCTCGGATTTAAGGATGGGTCTCGAGGTATGGGCCTCTAACCCGAGTTAATGCCGTCGAGGGGTCAGCTTCGCGGTCACTTTTAAATGTGGTCCCACTTAGTCGACATAAGCCATAATTTTGCCTCATAATGCTATTCATAATAATTTAAATATCTATACCCCAAATATGGAGAAAGTCATTGTTTGGCCACATCAGACTTTATTTAGATTAAAATTAGAAATAAATGACCTACGAACTTCGGACGTGAATCATTTAGAAGAAAACATAAAGGTTCTTATTCTGTTCGTCTTTTTCCGCATACAGTTCGAAATCGCTTAATTTAAACGTTTAATTCACAGGGTTTGAGAAAATGTAGCCATTTTAACGGGATGTTGCCTTGCCTACCAATTTCATTGTTAGACCTCGATATCATATTGTTAATTCAATACTTATGGGTGTAAACGTGCTTTAAATGCTTTTAATATGAGAGAGAGAGATGGAGGAGGAAGGGAGGAGGAGAAAGGCAGAGAGGGGGAAGAGGGAGGGTGAGAGATGGGGAGAAAGGGAAATGGAGATATGGAGGGAGGGGGAGGGGACAGAGGGATGGAGAGGGAAATGAATTACAGTACAATTTATGTTTCTGATGCCAATTTGATCTCCATAAATAGATTGGACGATCGAATCTTTACTCCCGTTGATATTTCAACGGGCATTATACTACTTACAATCCAGTCCAGCGTTTCCCAAACTTATTTGACCACGGAACACTTTTTACTTTCTCCATAAGTAGTAATGGGAAAGTATTGTGATCACGAAAAAAATCGACTTCGAGATTTCAACGGAAATACAAGTTTTGAGGTCCCTAGAACACGTTTAGACTATTTTCGGAATGATGTCTGTGTGTGTGTTATTGTGGGCGCTCTAACTCAAAAAGTACTTGCCATATCGTTACCAAACTTCATATATAACACTTTAGCACGAGCATAAAGAACTGATTAGTTTTTGGACAATAACGGTTAAACGGAAGTCAAGGATTATTCGAAACACGATTTGGTTTTTGCGATATTTCTCCGATAATACGTCATTATTGTATACATTAACTATTACAATAAATGTAGAAAATATAATTTCCTACGATTTATTTCAAACAATTTTCCATAGCAGTTAATGTTTAGGAATTATTTATAAATAATCGGTTTTTACTTTCTCCATACGTAGTAATGGGAAAGTATTGTATTCATGAAAAATATCGACTTCCAGATTTCAACGGAAATACATGTTTTGAGGTCCCTAGAACACGTTTAGACTATTTTCGGGATGACGTCTGTGTGTGTGCGTATGTTATTGTGGGCGCTCTAACACAAAAAGTACATGGCATATCGTTACCAAACTTCATATATAACACTTTAACATGAGCACAAAGAACTGATTAGTTTTTGGACAATAACGGATAATCGAAAGTCGAGGTTTATTCGAAACCCGATTCGGTTTTTGCGATATTTCTTTGTGAAAACATCATTATTGTATATACAATTCTATACAAAGGTTATAGAGAATGTAATTTCCTACAGTTTTCATTTGAAACAATTTTCTATAGGAGTTATTGTTTAGGAGTTATTTATAAATAACCGGTTTTTCGGTTTCCGTTAAATATCTCCTTAAAAACATCGTTATTGGTAATCTTCGTAAGGACCAAAGTTGTAGAGAATAATATTTCTTCCAAGTTTTGTTTGAAACTAATTTTCGTAGAACCAACCATTTCGGATATATTTCGCTTTATCTTAATACCAGTATACAGCGCCAACACCATGTAGCGGTGAATTCTGTAAACATTCAAAATATACGTAATTTACGGCAACAAGGACGTGTCTTCTTTTACGATACGAAATAATAATTTTGCCTCGTAATAATATTCATAATAATTTAAATATCTATACCCCAAATATGGAGAATGTCATGTGTTGGCCACATTAGATTTTTTCGGTTTTCAAATATCTTCTTAAAAACGTCGTAATTGGTCATCTTCGTGAGGACCCAAGTTGTAGAGAATAATATTTCTCTCAGGTTTTGTTTGAAACAAATTTTCGTAGAATTCTGTAAACATATTCAATATATACTTAATTTACGGCAATAAGGACGACTGTATTCTTTTACGATACGAAATAATAATTTTGCCTTATAATTCTATTCATAATAATTTAAATATCTATACCGCAAATATGGAGAAAGTCATGTGTTGGCCACATCAGATTTTTTTTAATGTCAAAATTTGCATATAGCATTGGCAGATGATATAGAACCTTTAAATTTGTACAATAAACTTTTAATTATTAAGTGTTTTAAATAGTAGGAATACACCATTAAATGTTTTAAATTACATAGATAAAAATAATTTAGTAGAAAATTTTCCAATATTTTTTTATAACTTATGTTAGAATTCAGCTAACTCTTCCTGTGACCGTTGCCAATGGAGAACAATCTTTTTCAAAATTGAAATTAATTAAAAACTATTTATGTTCAGCAATGGCACAGGAAAGATTGACAGAACTAGCATTAATGTACTTAGAACATGATATTTCAAACAATTTAAATTTTGAAGATGTTATAGACGATTTTGCTAAAGAAAAAGCGCGCAAAGGACAGTTCAGTTAAGTTTTATTCTTTTTAATTATATTTTTATTTAAATAAAAGTTTAATTTGATTTTGTTTGTACAATAAAACTTAAATCTAATATTTTAATTTATGTCATTTCATTGCTGTATATCCACAGTTTCGTTGCTCTGCCCCTACCCCCTGTTACTGTGCAAAAGGGTGGCATAAAGTGCGCTCGCCTCAGGTGGCAATTTTTGACGTGTCGTCCCTGAAAGGGAACGAGAAAAAAAGATCAGACTCCAACAATGTAAACGTGGAAATAATTTGACTCCCCACAGGCGACCACAGATAATCCATCTCTACGGATAATCGGCGCTCTACTGTACTTTGTAAAATTCTTTGTCTTCTTTGAGTATAAACGTAGATGCAAGCATGTTACAGGGTACCTATATACTATCAAAACTTAAATTTATATAGCACTAGCAGAAATACCCGGCATTGCCCGGGGAAATTTGGTTCAAATCCGATCGGAATTCTAGTTGATGCATTGTATTTAAAAATTCACTCGGCCGCTGTTTTGAATAAAACGGGCAGAGAGAAACAAAAACCACGTATGAATTATTTCTGGGAGCACTCCACAATCGTACCAAATTTGATTCAAATCAATAGTAGGACTTGGGAAAATATGCATAGTTTAATCAGTCTCAGCCGTCCAATTACGGATGAGGAAGTAGTCGTCTCCCACCTTTCTCACTGTGTATAAGATGTAGAGTTACCTGTTCTTTGAAAAGAGGAAGTTTATGAGAACAGTTATTTTATTGAACAGTATAGGCATCGGAACTGTTCAAAAAGAACTGTCCTGTTCTTTCTGACCCATCTCTAGATGGCAATCCATTAGCATTCAAAGTTATTTTGCTCTTTGTACAATTAATATAAAACATTTGGGATTAAAAAGTAGCCCTCGATCTTCCTATTTGTGAAGAAAGTATTTTTTGAAATTTTGATTATTCTAGCTTTAACGGTGTGGAAATATATAGATGCACAAACAAATAAACTTTCATAAATATATGGGAGATTGTTCTTATACTTGTTTTGCAAGTGACAAATATCAAATTTGAACTTCATAAGTTAATTTACTCGAGAGTTATCGTCGAAAAACCAAATCGATGCCTCCACCAAACCCCCACTTAAATTTTTTCTTGAGATACACCACATAGCCTATATTTTAAGCTGGACCAGTCTAAAGATACGCCGCAAGTTTCATAAAAATTCAACCAGCCGTTTTTGCATGATGCGGTAACAAACAAACAAACAGACAGACTTTTTCCTAAAATATTTACCAAAATTGTTTTCCTAAAATATTTCTTATTTACACATCTTCGATGTAACTAACCGTTAGCTTGAAATCGGTGATTTCTCTTATGGGTGCCCCTCCCCCACAACTCCCCCTTCCCTTGGTCTGATTTTGCTCATCTATAACCTTGATCTTATACTTGTATTGAAAGTGACAAATATCAAACTTGAACTTCCTAAGTTAATTTACTGGAGAGTTATCATCGAAAAACCAAATCGATGCCTCCCAAATCCCCACTTAAAATTTTTTTGAGATACACCACATAGCCTATATTTTAAGCTGGACCAGTCTAAAGATACACTGCAAGTTTCATAAAAATTCTACCAGTCGTTTTTGCGTGATGCGGTAACAAACAAACAAACAGACAGACTTTTTCCTAAAATATTTACCAAAATTGTTTTCCTAAAATATTTCTTATTTACACATCTTCGATGTAACTAACCGTTAGCTTGAAATCGGTGATTTCTCTTATGGGTGCCCCTCCCCCACAACTCCCCCTTCCCTTGGTCTGATTTTGCTCATCTATAACCTTGATCTTATACTTGTATTGAAAGTGACAAATATCAAACTTGAACTTCCTAAGTTAATTTACTGGAGAGTTATCATCGAAAAACCAAATCGATGCCCCCCAAATCCCCACTTAAAATTTTTTTGAGATACACCACATAGCCTATATTTTAAGCTGGACCAGTCTAAAGATACACTGCAAGTTTCATAAAAATTCTACCAGTCGTTTTTGCGTGATGCGGTAACAAACAAGCAGACAGACAACAATCTGCAAACCGGTTCAAACGTCTTCTTGTGATGCAAAACACACAAAAAAAGTAAAACCCCGACAAAAAACAAATGTACAGACAGAGGTTACAATTTTATTTATATAGATGTTCAGAAATTTTGTATGACGCAGTCCCTTTTTTTAACAATGTTTTGGTAAAAAAGGTGCACAGGGTACATGAGTAAATACGGTATATAATACTGGGTGAGTCGGTTTTAGGCGCATTTCGCTTAGAACGTCTATTATCGTCGGTCTGTCTGTCCGTGCGTCCACATGTTCATTCTCGACTTCTACAAAACGAATTTTCATGAAATTTGATATTAAGGACTTACAATCAAAGATGATGAGAAAATCGCTAAAAATTAATCATGTAAGCCAATCAGGGGTACCACTTTACTGGTGACAAAAAATGGACTTGCCATCATATCTCGTAAAGTATTGATCGTATCGAAATATTTTTCAAATAAAGCTCGTAGAACTAGTAAATTTGAGTATTTCCATTCCTATACATTTTCATCATAGGAGTAGCCATTATCAATAAAATCAAACAAGAATGTCTTAATTCGAGTTGAACTTAAGAAATTTTCTTGCATGGTTTCTTCTTCATTGTTGCTAACATAAACAATCTCACAAACAAACGTTTAATTTCCTTGTGTGTGCATGCAATATTTTTAAATAGGAAGAAAATGGATTATTTATGAGGAAGAAAAGAACTTTAAAATGCCATTTCCCTTACGTACAGGTATACCATTTCTTTCTAATACTCCATTGCATGAAACGCATCCATTTGTGATACGTTGTACACTTTCCTAACTTGTTTTTTGTACAATTTTATGTTTAAGAAACGTTGAGATTGATTCAAACTTAACTGGTTCAGACGTTAAGTTCACTCCCCTTTGGTTTCGTTTGCCAAGCGGTGTGCTTGATATTCTCTCATCTGAAATAAACATTTTCCTCATTCTTTTGTTTCATATTATTTAGATAAAATTTATTGCTTTCTTTGAGCATTTCTAATCGTTTGAGACAGTTATTTTATTGTCATAACTTCTTTGTTTTCTAGCTTGATTTTTTATACATTCCAGTCGATTACTTCTCTGTTCCAATGTTTCACTATACTTTCTTGTAATATTCTTTTTGGAGCGTTATTCTTGTAAAACTTTCTTCCTTTGTTTCGTTGGTAATTTTTTCTTTTCCTATTGGTGATTTCTATTAAGGCAATTTCAATGTTTAATTATTTTAAAACTTATATACCAAATGACATTAGTTTGCATAATGTATGCTTAAAAACAATGTACAGTAGGACCTCAACAACCGTCATTAATTGGTTCCTGGAATCCCATATGATTAGCAAAACGACAATAGTCAAAACAGATTTTCCCATGGGAACAATGTCATAGGTCAATAATTTGTTCAAAAAGACCTTACACTCATCATATGAAAATGAATTTTTAGGCCTTAGTTTAATGGAAATTTAAAAGCTGAATGAGGAAAATAATGAGGAAGAGGTGTCAATTGCTGAGGTCCAGCCTATTAAAATGCTCTTTAGGCCTCAGTTTGCTGGAAATTTTAGACAGCATTTTTTACATTCATTTACTTCTAGTTTTATTTGCAGGGCTATCACATTTCTGGACCTTTTAGCAGCATTGTCATTAGCACTATCTCTGTGTTTTGGGGCCATTTTGATCACTTAAGGTTTAATAAGCCAAAAATATTTAAGAAATATGAGAGGGATTACGCTGTTGACAGTTGTACTGCAGCAATCCATGAAGGAATCTTTTGCTGTTTTGATTCTTAGATTAGAAGGCAAAATTCT
The DNA here is from genome assembly GCA_036926305.1 of Uropetala carovei. Classification (NCBI taxonomy): domain Eukaryota; kingdom Metazoa; phylum Arthropoda; class Insecta; order Odonata; family Petaluridae; genus Uropetala; species Uropetala carovei. The sequence goes on from JAXCHB010000127.1 coordinate 1,517,547, forward strand.
AAATGCTATTAGTCTTTGTTTAACACTATTTCAATTTACAAGAAAATTTTTCACACTAACACCATCGACTAAATGTTCTCTGAGAACAGCTGCACCTAGGGTTGCCAGGTGTTCGGCTTTGACCCGAACAGTTCGGTTTACGAACCTCATGTTCGATGTTTGGTTTGGATTGACAAGATGTTTGGGTTAATTCATTTTTATTATTTTTTTTAAATGTGTGATATGTGAATGATAATTTTTTGTAGTTCTGTACTGCTAATACAAGTTGCCATGTGTTATACTAGGGAGAAATTCAGTTGGTGTTACTTAAATGACTGGTATAATTTTGAAAACAACCCATTGAAAGAGTTTCATTGTTTTAAACTGAACTCAAAAATCTGATGTGATGAATTGTGTGAAATTGTAGCCAGTCGTAGATTTGAATAAAAAATCAATATGGGTGAAATATACGAGGAACTGAGTCTGTTAAATTCGGTAATACAGACGATATCTGAAAACGACTGTTTATCAAAAGCGCATTCATGTCTTGAATAAAGTTAATCTGTGCAACATGTACAAATTGATTCAGCCAATATTAACTATATTTATTAGCAACGCCAATGTTGAAAGGATTTTTTCTTTGATGAAACAAACATGGACAGAGAACAGAAATAAAATGAGCGTTAATTTATTGAAAGCCGAGTTATGTGTTGAAACTACCTAAACATAACATGATGTCGGGAGTTTTTTTGAATATATTAGAACTAAAGAAAATGAAAAACTGCCAAAAGCTGCAATTTCCAATAATAAATAATAATTTTAAGCATATTGCTTAGTAAGCAGTATGCTGAAAATATATATTTATTATAGTAAAATTATAGTAAGCAGTGGTTACCATTTTGTTAATTTTTGCTGTGATTACATTAAAGTGATGTTAATTGCTTAAGTAAATATGGTATAAGTGCAAGAATTACCTGTGAACCTGTGATTTTTCTCTTATAATTTCGTTGTTTGATGTCTTGTATTATAATAATTATATATAGATAAAAAGTTATAAAAAACTGATTTTTTAAATGTTTTTTTTGGTCATATGTTCGGGTCAAGCAAATTGAGGACCTGACAACCCTAGCTGCACTGCACCGTTTCGATAGATCAGGGGTGCCCAACCTGCAGCCCACAGGTCGGATGTGGCCCACTAATTTTATGCAGCCCACTGCCAGTGTTACCAAATATTATTTTCTGTGTAGCAAAATCTCTTAAGATATATAACATTGAATTGCGACCCCTTAGTAAATATTTCTCAATTCAAGTAAATTCTTTTTAATGCTGTTTTTGATGTTTTTCTCAAAGATATTTATAAGATTGAATTCCATCATGACGTTTAATATTGAAATGTTAACCGTAAAAAGCTAATTATAACTTGATTTCCACCAATCGGGCCACCATGCAGAAAAGGTTGCCCACCACTGTGATAGCAATGTTTCTCTCTTTGTTTGCTTCATCCAAAAATGATGACGGAACTTTTTCATTTTTTTGTACCACTTGGTGACAAACAACGGTTGATCGAAACAATTATCAATGGCGACAGTTATCGAGATCCTACTGTATATTGATTCAAAATTCAATACATACTATAATAAATGAAATACAGTAGAACCTCATAAATCCGGCACCCTCAGGACCTAGCACAAGCCAGATTTTAGAAAATTCTGGTTTTTTGAAAATGTTGCACATTGCCTAAGTATCCATGGGAAAACCGGCCTATTGCGGGATAAAACAAAAGAAAGCTTTTTGTAAACTATATAATGTATTTCAAAATTTAATCAGAAATCACGCCAGAATATTTTAAAATATGAAATACATACACAAAATGTATGTAAATAAACATGCAAAATATTAATTAAATCATAACAGACGCCTTGCCCTCTTGCCACCCTTGGCTATGCCACTTCACCTTCATACCATATCACGGCATATACGTAAAAAAAATAAAATACATAGCATTAAAATCCAAAATTTATGCCAAAACTTATAAAAGAAAGAATCATTAACAAGTGGATGAATTTGGATTAAGGTCATAGCAAATTTAATGCACACTTACCAATTTACACGTCTCGTTTCTACTCTCAATGGCTAGACGATAAGGTCGAGACAGCGTCCTTAGTTGCGGGAATGCAAGTTTCATTTCGTTTCAGTGTCGGAAGCTTTTTGAAGGTTTTTCTGCGAAATTGTCTTGAACATATCACACAGATTGCTTCATACATAGTGATCTTTCCTTAATAAGTTTATCTTTAATTAGTTACAAATTCATCATATCCTGTGATTCGATGCATGACCGCTGCTCTAAAGCCGATATTGTATCAGTGACTAATTCTATGCAACGGTCTATTGAAGGCTTGTTTGCAGCTGCATTGTCATCATCGTCACTTTCACTTTTTTCATAATTCTCACGTTCGGGTTCCAAAACCATTTTAACTATTTCTCCATCAGTTAGCTGATTCACTACAGGCACTTCATAGTCGATTTCCATCCAGTTTTCAACATCTTCTTCCAGACCCTTCGTGAAAGCGTGATTCGTCGATCCCTTAGCAAATTCCATAATTTCAGACACCAGTCTCTTTTTGTCACTAACATTGAAACCTAGAAAATCTGGTGGTGATTCATCACATCCTTCAAACATGCTTGCAGGCCACAAATTATGCCAGGCATTTTTCAGTGTTGTGGCTGTTACATCAGTCCACGCTTTAGCTAGAGTCCAAATCGCATCCTTAATGTTAAATTCGTTTTTAAATCCGTCGACACCTTGGCCTCTATTGCAAGCAACAAGCAATTTCTGCATAAATTGCTGTCTGTAATAGCATTTTAGTGAGCGTAATATTCCCCGATCCATAGGTTGAAAAATAGATGTACAATTTGGGAGCAGACAAATTCTTCAACAATCAATTCTTCGAAAATAAGTTCTTGGAAAATCAGTTCTTTGAACGAGCAGTTCTTCGAATGACAAATTCTTCGAAAATTGACAAGATTTCGGATAGATATTAAAATATATAGAAAAATCTTAACTTAAACAAAAATTAAGTTATCGATAAACTTTTTCTGATTTGAAAAGTAGATGCAGACAGAGTAATGGCAGCCATCCGTGAAAGGGCAAAAAACACCCGCGAAACACCAACCTACGTAGTGTCTTTGTTGTCAGTTGGAGTTAGTCAAGCTGCTGCTGCGAATCTACCCTCTGTACGGAACATTAAACGTACTATCAGAAATGTTCGTAAAAAAGATGCTGGACCAGCTATTCAAATTTCCCTTTGCAATATTGTGTTTCAAGAAGAGTACAAGCGGACTGAAGGAGGAGAAGAGTTTCTTCTATAAGATTCTGGACCTCTAGACGACCGCATTTTAATGTTTTCCACTAGGAAAAATTTTAAATACCTTAGTCGTTCCAGAAATTGGTATTCTGATGGAACCTTTAAGACTGTACCGCCTCTCTTTCAGCAGCTTTATACCATCCATGGGTTAGAAGCTAACAACTCCATTCCTTTGGTGTATGCTCTTCTACCAGACAAGAAGGAAGAAACATATACCCGTCTTCTGAGAAAAGTTAAGGAATTCGAGCCAGCTTCTGACCCTCTCTCTTTTTTGACCGACTTTGAAATGTCAATGATTAATGCAGTGAAGAGTGTATTTCCTCTTGCTAATCACCATGGATGCTTCTTCCATTTTTGCCAGTGCATTTTGCATAGAATTCAAACAAATGGTTTAAAGGACTTGTATGAGAATGACGTGGAATTTTCTCTAAAGCTCCGTATGCTTCCGGCTCTAGCTTTCGTTCCCACTGCAGAGGTTGCGAACTCTTTTGAAACTCTATGCAACAGCGACATTTTTCCAGAAGAAGCACAATCAGTTATTGATTACTTTGAGGACACGTGGATTGGGCATCCGGATCATCGTTTGGGTCGACGTCCTCCAATCTATAAGCATCAAATGTGGAACTGTTACGAAAGCGTGCTTAACGGACTGTCAAAAACAAATAACAATATTGAAGGATGGCACCAAGGATTCCAGCAACAAATCGATGGGAGTCATCCTAACATCTGGAGGTTCATTTGTGGAATCAAGAAGGAACAGAGCCTGAACGAACTACGCTTAGAGCAGTACGCCAGTGGCCAGGAACCACCGCGTCAGCGGAGAAAATATCGGGACAGTGCAGAAATATTGAGGCGAGTTGTTGCTGATTGGAATGAAACTATAAACATTTGTGATTATTTGCGTGCTGTTGCACATAATATTGGATATTGATAAGCCGATAAAACGTAGCATTTCCTTCTGGTACGATAAAGTGTAGTTATAAAGGTAGCATAATTTATATTTTTATAATGAATTAGAAACAAAAATAATTTCCATATGTGAACCCAAAACTTGTCTCTAATTCTTTATAACATATTAATCTGTGTGAAAATAAATAAAATGTGTCCTGTGAATGAATATTTTCATGATTTGAAATATTTACCAAAGTTAATTAACCCTTGCCTGACTTTTTCATTCTTTCAAAATACCAAATAATAAATGCCCTAGCCGACAAAAAAGGGAAGCATAATCAATTTTACTTTTAAATATACTTTAATAAAATAACAACCTTCACAATAATTTAATTTATTTATATAACTATTGAAAGAAAAAATAGTGATACATAATCACTCTGACAACATCTCATTTGCCGAATATCTTCACGATAATCGAGGAAGCGGTTAACAAGGTAAATACTTTTCAAATCAGAAAAAGTTTATCGATAACTTAATTTTTGTTTAAGTTAAGATTTTTCTATATATTTTAATATCTTTCCGAAATCTTGTCAATTTTCGATGAATTTGTCATTTGAAGAACTGATTTTCGAAGAACTTATTTTCAAAGAATTGATTTTCGAAGAATTTACCTAGAACCATACAATTTGGAGGTAAATAAACCACACGCACGTTACCCAATACCAAAAGTGATGCATCAGGATGGGCAGGACAGTTATCTAATGTCAGAATTATTTTACAATCATCACCTAGTCCCTTAGATTTACAATGAGCACGTGCCTCCGGTGCAAAATAATTCACAAACCAATCCAACATTAATTGAGAAGTTATCCACGCACGTTTATTAGCACGGTAGTTGACAGGAAATTTCTTTACACCCTTTAAAGCAAGAGGGTGTGCACTTTTACCAATTACGGTTAGCTTTAGTTTGTGCGTACCTGCTGCATTTGCGCATGCAAGAACCGTCAGCCTCTCTTTTGACTCCTTCACTCCAAATGCCATATCTTCATCGGCAGCTGCGTGCTCCGTGGAAGACATCGCCTAAATAATCCTGTCTCGTCCGCGTTATATATTTGCTCTGCAGTAAGATTTTCATCCGAAATTAACTTGGTCAACTCCTCTACAAATGTTTCGGCAGCATCCGAATCGGCACTAAGTTTTTCGCCAGACACTGCTAACTTTCGTATTTCATGGCAAAGCTTGAAGCGATGAAGCCAACCTTGCGAATAATCGCAAGCTTTATTGATTTTCAAATCTTCGTGGAATTTCTTTGCTTGCTGTATTAGCAATAGGCCTGATACCAGTACACCTTCACTTCTTCTTTGTCGAAACCATTCAAACAATACTCTATCGACATCGTTGACCCTGGAAGTGTGTAATGTTTTTCGGCTACTCATAGCCTTAGGAGTGTCACTGTCTGCACAAAATGTCAGCAACTCACTTTTTTGTTCCTTCAAGTTATACACAGTAGAACTGCCTACGCTATATTCTTCACAAAGTCTCTTAACTGAAGCACCTTTTTCAAGTTTTCTTAATAAATCTACTTTTTGTTCAATAGAAAGAGATTTATGTTTACACTTCATAATACTACTGGAGGGGTTTTCAGCTTTTTTTTTGAAGACATTCCAATATTAACTTGAGCAATATCACGCTAATGAAAGACATGCAATCGCTACGAATCTGAACATGCGACTGTATACAAGTTATACAATGTGACTGCGGAAACTATTCCCTAACACGTATCAACATGTATTGCTCAGCTGACAATTGGACTCACTCACACATACAATGTAACTGCTGCCGTCAAATTGGTTCTAGAATTCGCAAATTTTGATGCGAAGTGGTGCGTTTATCGTTCCATAGTGGATTAGGCTGCCCGCGGCAAAAATTTTAAAAAGTGCACTTTTCAAAAACTGCCGGATTTTTGATAATTCCGGATTTATGAGGTTCTACTGTATTTCCATTCCTATACATTTTTATCATAGAAGTAGCCGTTATCGAGAAAATCAGACAAAAATGTCTTAATTCGAGTTGAACTTAGAAATTTTCTTGCATGATTACTTCTTCATTCTTGCTAACTTAAACAATCTCACAAATAAACGTTTAATTTCCTTACGTGTGCATGCAATATTTTTAAATAGGAAGAAAATGGATTATTTATGATGAAGAAAAGAACTTTAAAACGTTATTTCCCTTACGTACAGGTATATAATTTCTTTCTAACACTCCATTGCACGAAACGTGCCCATTTGTGATACATTGTACACTTTCCTAACTTGTTAGATTAAAATTAGAAAGAATTGACCTACAATCTTCAGATATAAACCATTTTGCAAAAAAATTATAAATTTTCTTATTCTTTTCATCTTCTTTCTGCTTACAGTTCGAAATTACTCAATTTAAACATTTAATTTACATCGTTTGAGGAAATCTTGCCATTTTTAATGGGATGTTACCTTGCCTACCTATTCCATTGTTAGACCTCGATATCATATTGTTATTTCAATCCTAATGAGTGTAAACGTGCTTTGAATGCTTTCAATACGAGTTGGGGAGAGAGGGTAGGAGAGGGGTGAGGGAGGGAAGGTGAGGGGAAACGATTTTCAAGACAGTTGAAGTTTCTGATGTTAATATGATCTCCCTAAATAGTTTGAACGGTCGTATCTTTCCTCCCGTCATTTTTGACGGGCTATACACTAGTAACATAATAAGAACTATCTTATTTTTACATGCGTATAGCTTTAAAGTTATATAATTATTGGAAAATATTAAGATATGTATATATAATCATGCATATGAATAACAAGTTAGGAAAGTGTACAACGTATCACAAATGGGTGCGTTTCGTGTAATGGAGTGTTAGAAAGAAATCATAGACCTGTACGTAAGGGAAATAGCGTTTTAAAGTTCTTTTCTTCATCATAAATAATCCATTTTCCTCCTATTTACATGCACATGTAAGTAAATTAAACGTTTGTTTGTGAGATTGTTTATGTTAGAAACAATGAAGAAGTAACCATGCGAGATAATTTCTAAGTTCAACTCCATTTAAGACGTATTTGTTTGATTTTCTCGATAATGGCTACTCCTTATTTTACAATTTAAAATATATTGTTATATGTATATAGCCATAATCTTCTACAAAATGCAGACATTTTTCTAAAAAACAATTTTTTGTTGTTATCCCCGAATCAGCTCATTTAAATCTTCATGATTCAAGGTGAGAAACTCCTCTAGCATGAATCACCTACCAAATATTGCGAGAAATTTAGACGTTAAGAAGTTAAAACATGAAAATGATTTATTTTTCATTTTATTTCAAAATTTCAAAATCTTGAAGCATATTCATTTATCATTTATAACAGTAAATTTATTATGTTATAAAAACAAGTACATAATAGTATTTAAGTTACACTACATATAAACTCTTCAGTAGTCAGAAATGGAACATTCAAAATACACTTATAGACAAAATCTTTACTTATAAGTAGAAATAGGACTCTTATATATGATTGTTTCACAAAAAGATGATTTTTTTCTGTTTTTATTTTTAAAATGCCATTTTCTAGAAGGCTCCACTTTTCAGTCGTGTTTTGGTCATACATAAGTTACAGCACATGTTGACATAATGTTAGAAAGGAATTTTCAATTTAATAGAAAAATATTAAATATCAAAATACATCAATATGAAGTTTGAAATAAATAATTCATTGAAGATTTATACCAAAATTTAATCAGCACAATCAATCAAATCCTTCACTAGCCTTTATATCTGAATTAAGGGGTTATTATACTGGTTGAGAATCATCTGTTTCTTATAAATTTAAGGAGTTCAAAAGTTAATTAGGTACATAAATACAATGGTATGAAATATTGAATAAGGAGAATTATATTGGCACTAAAGCCAAAACAATTAACTATTTACCTTGCATATTAGAATCACTTATCTATTTTTACAAATATCACAGTGATAATAACAATAATACAGAGTCACTGAGAAAGAATTCCAGGTTTTTAAAGTGTAATATATTGGTAAATTCAAGACATTAAACATGACTTTTGTATTAAAATGTGTAAAAACTCTCCATGTTTTATCTTCACCTTTCCCGCACAACGCTTATGTCTCTGTGATTGCAGATGAGCATTATTAGTTGCATGGTGGTATTCACATTACGTCCCAGCCCCATTCAGTGAGATAATGTCCGTTCAGCAGAAAGCTCAGTGCGTGCTATGGTATGCCGATTTCAATTCAATTATGATCGTTCAACGTAATTTATTTTCCAACAAGATGGCACCTCGCCTCATTTCAGTCTACCGGTTCGCCATGCTCTGGATGCTAGGTTTCCTAATCGGTGGGTTGGAGGAGGTGAACCAATAACCTGGCCTCCAAGAAGTCCTGATCTAACACCAGTGGTTTTTTTCATGTGGGGGAATGTGAAAAACATTGCCTATGCTGAAAAAATTCGTGACTTGGACCATCTACGACAGAGAATCTCTACAGCTGTAGCAACAATCACACCGGACATGCTTCACTATACCTGGCCAGAAATGGTCTACCACTTAGATGTTTGTAGAGCTACAAATGGTGCTTACATTGAGACCTATTAAAATATGGCATTAAATGTTAAGAGTTTTTATACATTTTCTAAAAATAAGCAGTGCCGGCTCAAGATACGGGCGAGCAGGGCAGCTGCCTGGGGCGTCAAAGTCTTGGGGACGTTATACCGATCATGTACCTATGCATTACTTGCAAGTGAATAAATATTGGTTGTCAATTGATATCACAGAACAGGCTATAATCTTGATGCTATCCCTTTTATTTTTTCATTATCAATAATTTTTATATTGCAATGAGTAAATTAACATGTACTTCAAAAATATCTCAACAAGCGTTTACTGAGAGGGCGCTGGAATGCTATCTTGCCCGGGGCGCCAAAATTCCTCGGGCCCCTCTTGATGATAAGTGAGTTTTGTTCTGTATTTAAAGAGATATTAAATTATAAAATTCCAGAATTCTTTTTTGATAACCCTGTATTAAAAGGAAAATAAATGCCAAAATTAACACTCATATATCTGGTAGTTATGAGAATGAAGTGTAAATAGTTAAGTAGAACAGTAGATAATTATATGATATTTGATGTCATATTGCAAATAAAATCTTAATAATTATTAATAAGTCAAACACGCTGACAGCCATCCCCTTGTATTCTGATAAATGAATTCCCAAGACAACTTCTGCCTGTTTGAACTAAAAACACATGGTTAAATGGTAGTCAAAGTACTTAAAAGTACTCTTACATCAATATTTATAAAAATAAGAGCATTCCATGCTCAACCAAAATTAAATCTAAAACAATGGCTTAATAATAAAAATTTTCCCTAAGTAAGGAGGAGGGAAAACCCTGCATTGCAAAACAAAATTCAAATAAAAAATAAACATTTCCAAAATTATATAGAAATATGTTGGAAAAAGTATTACTCAATGTCAAAAAGATTTCCAATTACCAATTCACTGGTTGTTAGTCGGGTAATAGGGATTGAATGGAGCTTGTTTAGTGTAAGCTTCTTGAACAGACTGTCCCGGGGCTGTAGGCATGTTGGCTACTTCAGTATATGGTGGAGGTTGGCCATATTGAGGTACCTGAGGCTGCATAGAAGGACCTAAGACATAAGGGATGAAAATTTCAATAATAATATCAAAAAATTTAATTTTTACAAGTTTAAGCACCCTTATTACATGCATTAATTGTAAATTTGAAAAATGAATATAAACATGAATGAATACAGGTTGAGATATATTACAGTACAGACTATATTTAAAATACAGCAATGCTTCTCCCAGTGAGGAGGTTATGTTCTATACTCCGTTCCATCTTTTCTGTGCATTATGGAGTAGTGATGGGCAAATCGACTAATAGAAAAAATCGATTGATAGTCGAATCGCCGACCAAAAAAATCGACTAATTAGTCGATTTATTAGTCGGTTTTCAGTGTCACACATCTGACTAGCGATATCAGTCGGATAAGTTTAGTTGTTTTCCAGCGCTATCTGCACGGCCGTCTAACGATATTATTCAGTTGGTAGTACCAACTCATATGAACAACAACGTTGTTCTAATTAATTCAGTCTGTTGTAGAACTTTGAAAGAAAAATACAAAAATGAATTGTAGTTAAGAGTATATAATTTAGTCAATGGTGACTCTTTTTTTCTTCACACAAAAATGTAAATAAATAGTTATACTATTAAAATCAGCATTAGAATTTTGAGGTAGCCGAATTAACAGATGATTCAGATGAGTTGGTTGTGGATGAAAACGACAGATAAAATTGAAAATTCGAATAAATTTGTTAGACGGCCGTGCAGATAGCGCCGGAAAACGACTAATCTTATTCGAATAAATCGTTAGTTGGCCGTGAAGATAGCGCTGGAGAACGATTAATCTTGACCGACTAATATCGTTAGTTTGCCGTGCAGATAGCGCTGGAAAACGACTACAGAATCCGACTAATCTTATTCGAATTAGTCGTTCTTGAATTCATTTGGATGTGAAACGATTAATTAAATCGACTAATTCTAAAAAATCAATTTAGTCGGTTTTTTGAAATAATCGACTAAGTCGATTATTATTAGTCGGTTTTGCCCATCACTATTATGGAGTCTTATGGGAGACTCTCCCTCTCTCTCTTTCCCATGTTATTCTCCGTATAGCTCTATCTCTCTCAAAAGCTAGCCTCTACGCAAGGTGAGGATTAGCAAGTCTTGCCACCAAAATCATTAAAAACATTATTTACTGCTCTTTCTCCATGTTTATAATTTAATTTTTTGTGATTTATAGAAGAACATGTATTCTTTAATATTTATGAATTTTTAAATTACAAGAAAATTACTGAAATAGCGTAATAACTGAAAACCCTACATTTTTCCCGCATTAACACTGATATAAAACCAAACCTGTCATATCTCTGGCAATTTCCAATCAAAAGTAATGCTTTTCCGCATGTTACTTCTTTTAAGGTTATAGTTAATGAATATCTCCTTGATTGTCAGCCAAAAAGTACAATAATTGTTTTGAAATAGTTTAAACCAAAACACAACTCGAAAATATGATGAAATTTTCAGTCTCAAGCTAATTCTCGTTCTGTTAGTTTTAGATGGGTACAATATGTGAGAGAAATGTGAAGAAAGGTTCATATTTGTAGATGCTGCAATCGGGAAGTAATAGAATTTGATGATTTTCAAAATACTGAATTATATTTGAAAGAGCAAGTACGCCGTCCAGACGGCCGCAGCTATTTCTCAGAGAAAAATATGCATTTTCTTCAGGTTTAACTGTTGATTTAAACTGTAAATGCTTTAGATGCTTTGATTTTATAAAAATGATTTATTCTTGTGGCAGTGATTTTAACGCATAGGCAATTGCTATTATTAATTTGTTTCGATACCTAGTCACTTCAGGTAACTGTTAGACTTTGAAATACACCTCTACATTTAAATGCATGAATATGTTATAGTATTAACGTAATATGACATATAAATTACCTTTTGACAGCAACTTTTCACTTTACTACGTAGTTTCCCTAACTGCTTCACTCATGTTCTTGTCTTTCAGGAAGTAAATAAATACATTAATAATGACAATTTTCTCTTTAGTTCTTAATTGTCCTCTCAACCACTTCCAGTAGCTTTCTTTAAAATCTATTTTATTCTTCCATTTTTTATATTCTTAATTAAATAACTGAATGAAATAGGAAAGCAGCTGAATAAATTGAACTGTAACTATGGAAACGTAAACAGCCTGCCCACTTAAAAACCACTCCTTTTGATGTACAATAAATCAAATATTGGAATTCAACAATGCACCACTGAACAACACCAACCTCTGTGCTGGCACACACACTTAATTACATATGCACAAAACACTCATTGGGCATAACAATTTTTTCTAATGATATGTTTACACGCAACCACATAAATTTCCTAAATTTAAAACTTATTCACAATTATGTACAGCTAACACTTCAGCACTTTTTCCAGCAGAAAAAATACATAGAATCACCTAGGACAGCACATAAAATGATGTTAGAACTAATTAGCTATGCATTTATCAGAACATGTCTCGTTGAGTTTTGGTAGGCATGATATTTCGTTGCCATAGCAACTGTATCATTTTTACTTTCTCCATATGTAGTATAGGAGAAAGCATTGTAAAAAATCAAATTCGGGATTTCAACAGAAATATGCTTTTTGAGGTTCCCCGAGTACATTGACTATTTTCGTGATGATGATGTGTGTGAGACAAAATTTTGTGGGTGCTCTAACTCAAAAACTGCTTAAATTTTAAATGCTAAAAGAAATATGAAAAAAACAAGATCCCAAAAATTAATTAAAATTAATTAAATAATTAATTAAAAATTAAGAATGAGTAAGTCCGTTTTAACCTTGTAAAGAAATAGACAAGTTAGGAAAGTGTACAACATATCACAAATGGGCGCATTTCGTGTAATGGAGTGTTAGAAAGCAATTATATACCTGTACGTAAGGGAAATTGCGTTTTAAAATTCTTTTCTTCATCATAAATAATCGATTTTCTTCCTATTTAAGAATATTACATGCACATGTAAGGAAATTAAACGTTTGTTTGTGAGATTGTTTAAGTTAGCAAGAATGAAGAAGTAATCATGCAAGAAAATTTCAAAGTTCAACTCGAATTAAGGCATTTTTGTTTGATTTTCTTGATAACGGCTACTCTTACGATAAAAATGTATAGGAAAGAAAATACTCAAATTTACCAGTTCTATAACTTTTATTTGAAAAATATTTTGATATGAGCAATACTTGACGAGATATGACGAAAATTTAATTTTTTGTTACCAGTAAAGTGGTACCCCTGATTGGCATACGTGATTCATTTTTGCGATTTTCTTATTATATTTTACTGTAAGTCCTTAATATCAAATTTCATGAAAAGCCGAGAACAAACGTGGACGGACGGATGGACAGACCGATGATAATAGGCGCTCACGCTGGAAGCGAAACGCACGCAAAAAGTGAGATAATTAGAGTTCAAACCACTGACCTACTGTATAGAAGTCAGGCGCTTTATGCACTTGACCACTGCTCCAGCTTGCTCTGAACATGTAGTGTACTTGAAGTAAATTAAAATAAATAAACCCATTTATTATTTAAGTTATGTCAGTTATGCCCAAATGAGGGGAGGGGGTGATCCTTGATCCTAGTGAAGAGTACCATGTGCCTACCAGGTTTAAAAGAAATCAGTCTCCTGGTCATGAGACCCTTCCCTTGTTAGACATCTAATGAAATTTTCAAAACCAAAGCAAAGAAAATATTTCTCATATTTTCATTGCGGGGAGCCGTGGCATAGGATGAGGGCACTGGCCTGTTATGCTGACGATACCCAGTTTGAATCCTGCGAAAGTAGGGTTGTTTCCGAGGCTAAAAGGAGAATATGCAAATCAGTGCTTAGTCTTTTGGAAGGAACGTTAAACAGTTGGCCCCATTGGTACTCTTCATAAGAGTAGGCTAATGCCAGCACCGGGTTTCCTTCCTTCATTCTTTGTGTTGTGTGTGTGTCTGGTGTAGAAGGAAATGGGAAACCACCACGCCATATGTATATTCCTTAGTCATCCCAAGCCAATTTTAGGATCTAAAATCATGAATGAAAAATGAATTTTTATTGCAAACATTTTAATCCTTTGAGTGCCAGGATATTATCTAAAAACTTGGTAAAAGTGCAAATCAATTTTATTATAAAATAAATAAAATAAGAAGTACCAAAACTAATAAGCTATTAATGGCAATCAAGTGAATATTTTACAGGATGTATTCAACATAGCAAGAGCTATGTTGATGATCAATGTTGGCATTTTAACGGATATATGGAGAGTCAATCTAATTGAATGAATGGCCATTTTTAGGTGGGTAGACTTGAAATAAAGATTTAAATGGAATATTACCATAATTTGGTGCAGGAGTTTGGAATGTTGCACATGGTGGCACAGGTACTTGTTGGGTAGGATGGCATGCTTGCTGACCATATGGTGGGACAGGTGCTTGCTGAGTAGGGTGACACACTTGCTGACCAGGATAAATCACCTGCTGAGTTGGATAAGTTGTATGCTGTGGAGGGTGGCATACTTGCTGTGTTATAGGATATCCAGTAGTGTTTTGAGAAGATATTATCTCAACAGTTGTACCAGGAGGATGTGTTATGTCTGAAAAAATGAATCAAATAACACAAAATTGATATATTAAAAATAGCATTCAGGAAATTACCATAGTATAAACAATACAGCTTTGCCTCACTTTTATGATACAGATATTCAATATTGGAAAAATATCTAGCTAGTTCACTGCTAAAAAAAACCGCCCAAATTAAAAAGTAAAATTCTAAACATTTCCTTAAGATAATTTTTTGCCATGAATACATTACTTCTAGATAATGGTAACTACTTTAAATTTTCATAAAATAGTATTGTTTAATTTTTAGCCACCACTCCTATAATTTTTTGCCTATTATTTCAGTTAGACAAAAGGTCTAAATGGTGCCCTTCAAAAAAAAAAACTACAATCCACAAAATATTATATTTATATTGTAACAACAAATTAAATTTTAATTTCTTCTGCATTATAAAATAATAAAGAAAATAAGAAATTCATATTATATTCTAAAAGAGATGCCCCTAACCATATGGTGCCCTAGGCAATTGCCAAACTTGCCTATACGATAGGGCAAGCCCTAACATTATCTATCAGCAAGCTGTGGAGAATCTTACTCCTTATACTACTATAAATTTCCCCTTTCAGTCCTGTTCCATAATCCTGATGTTATTTGTAATTGCATTATTGTTACTCAAGTTTGGATCTTAATATTATGTGAAAGAGTAAGAAGTGAGTAAGAACTGAATTTGGGAATTACAAAGAGATTTTGCTTACAAGGAGCCCATACGCGTCATGGAACACCGATTTCAATGAGCATGTGGCAGGGCCTGCTGTGTATCATAACTTGAAATATTACAAAGTGAGAAGGTGTGCCTCTCAAGGGTGGTTTGTGAATAATGCGGAAAACAGTGTGTGTGGCGTATTATATGGGCCTACTACGAAGCCCCTTGTGCAAGAAGCCGCCGTAGCGTAGTGTTTAGTGACTCTGGCTCGCATGCGGAGGATGTGGGTTTAGAGGTTATATACTGGCAGTTCTTTTTCATTTTTTATTCATTATTTTTTGTATTTCATGATTTTATAATCGTTATTTATATTCTGACATTCTGTGCTATAAAAATGTTTTAATTGTGAATTTTGGAAAAAATGATTACTTATCGTATTTCATGGAAAATTTGTAAGGAATTGATACTTTTGCAATAAATGCAGTTTCACAATTTTTATAAAAATATGTTCTGCACATCACAATAAACACGATTCATAAAATACCGCAGAGAAGGAACTAACTGGTTTAACACCATTATATTCATAATTAAAAATGGGTTTCATTAGTCTTGTTAGAGCCACTGCTCAAAATTCCTTCTCCACGGTATTTTATGAATCATTGTGTTTATTGTGGTGTGCAGAACATATTTTTATAAAAATTGTGAAACTGCATTCATTGCAAAAGTATCAATTCCTTACAAATTTTCCATGAAATACGATAAGTAATCATTTTTTCCAAAATTCACAATTAAAACATTTTTATAGCACAGAATGTCAGAATATAAATAACGATTATAAAATCATGAAATACAAAAAATAATGAATAAAAAATGAAAAAGAACTGCCAGTATATAACCTCTAAACCCACATCCTCCGCATGCGAACCAGAATCACTAAACACTACGCTACGGCGGCTTCTTGCACAAGGGGCTTCGTAGTAGGCCCATATAATACGCCACACATACTGTTTTCCGCATTATTCACAAACCCTTGAGAGGCACGCCTTCTCACTTTGTAATATTTCAAGTTACGATGCACAGCACGCCCTGCCACATGCTCGATGAAATCGGTGTTCCATGACGTGTATGGACTCCTTGTTAGAGTTAATTAAAAGTACAGTGAAGATCCTAGCCCTTGAATGGGGAAGAGAACGTAAAAACAATACTATGAAATACAGCTATAGGAAACAAAGAATAAAGGAAGAAATTACACATTGTGAAATGGATTGGCAAATAAAAATAGAATGATGGCATTTTAATGAAAACTTTTGGAGTTATTTCTCCAATGACGTAAAATTTTTAATAATTTAGAAACAATTTGTCACAGAATATGAAACTTGATTTACATTCCTTAAATGACCTAAAGGAAACACAAGGCACACTGTTTTGCAGTCCAACAAGATATATATTTCACTGGTGGGATTTTCATATTTTTCTAGTTTCTTGCTTTTCCTTGAATATGATCGTCTCTCTGATAAGTTACCAGATGTCTATGTGAGTCAGAATTCTGATATATATATATATCAGAATTCACTGAGGCATAGTTATAATTGAAATATCGATTATTTATAAATAAAATCCATGGATATATATATATATGTATATATATATATGTATATGTGTATATATATATATATATATATATATATATATATATATATGTATATGTGTGTATATATATATATATATATATATATATATATATATATATATATATATATATATATATATATATATATATATATATATATATATATATATATATATATATATATATATATATATATATATATATATATATATATATATATATATATATATATATATATATATATATATATATATATATATATATATATATATATATATATATATATATATATATATATATATATATATATATATATATATATATATATATATATATATATATATATATATATATACGTATATGCTCTGGTGGTGTAGTGGTTATAGTTCCTGTTACAAAGTTCCGGGGTTCAATCCCTGTGAATTGAGGTTTTTTCATAAAAAAATAATAAAATTAAATTAATTAATTAAAAAAAACTAAACTATCATCGGTGCCTGGCAGTAGACAGCAGTACTGTCAGTATGGTATAGAGCCAAAAACAAATTATGTTGACTGGGTCTATATCCAACAGAGTTGTAGGTGTGATCGGGACGATTTGAACGGCTACAGTACTGCGATGTGGAAAGCAAGAGGAAAACTACCGCATTACAATTCCCTAATAATGATTATATGGTTGGACAATATGAGTTATCTAGAGGTAAAACATTCTGGAGGTAAAATAGTCCCCCAATCGGATCTCCAGGCGGAGACTGCCTTGAGGAAAACAGTTCTCGAAGGTAACTTATGCATAGGTATTGGAAATGTAAAAACCATGAGGAAGGCAGGAAAACTAGAGAATCTGAAAGAAGAAGTCAGAAGAAATAGGATTGACATCGGCACAAATAGAACTGGAAGAAGAGAATTGCATTGAAGAAGACAACTTGGGACCTCGTATTATGAAAAGCGAAGTAGAAAAGGCGATACTGGAACTAAAGAAAGGAAAAGCTACAGGCAGCAATGGAATACCAGAAGGACTAAAAGTGATTATGAAACTAATTAACAAGATTTACGACTAGGGAGAGTGGCCTCAGGATTTCTTAGATGTAACAATGATCCATCTAAAGAAGAAGCCAAAGGCAATGCAGTGTAAAGACTACAGAACGATTAGCCTACTGTCACACACTTCGAAGATCATCACGAGAATTCTTTACAAAAGGCTAGAGAAAAAGGCCGAAGAAATGATAGGGGAAGATCAATTCGGCTTCAGAAAAGGATGAGGAACCAGAGAATCTATTGGTGTAGTGAGAATCATATCAGAAAGGGTAACAGAGTACAGCCAAGATTGCTGTGCATGTTTCATTGACTGGCAGGCCTTTGATAGAGTAAATTGGGTACTGCTGATGAGGATATTAAAGCATATATAGGCGTAGACTGGAAAGACAGGAGACTGATCAGGAATCTATATGTGAATCAAGTTCTAAAGGTCAGGTTGGAGAATGCGGACACCAGCGGAGTACATATCGGTAGAGGAGTAAGACAGGGCTGCTGTCTGTCGCCGATTCTATTCAATATATATGGAGAGAGGCTAATGTAGGAAGCGTTAGAAGGCACGGGAGATTTCAAAATCGAAGGAAGGATTATAAGAACAGTGAAATACACGGATGATCAAGTACTTCTAGCAAGAAAGGAAAAGGAACTCCAGAAAATGATAAATAGGCTAGTGATACGGTATGGAAATAAATACAGAAAAATCCAAGGTAATGCAAATATCAAGTAAAGAAGACGAAAATTTGAACATAAGTATTGGAGGAAAGCCATTATAACAAATTTCACATTGTAAATAGCTTGGAAGCGTCATAACGAGAGAAGCAAAATGTACCGATGAAATCAGGACTAGAATAACGAAAGCAAAAGCCGCTTTCAGAAGAAAGACACTCCTACCAACGGGAAATATAAAGCAGGAAATCCGCAAGAGGTTGATAAAATGCTATGTATGGAGTATAGCTTTGTACGGAGCAGAAACATGGACGCTAAGGAAAAATGATATTAAATACTTGGAAAGCTTCGAAATGTGGACATGGAGGAGAATGCTGAAGATAAAATGGACAGGATGAAAAACGATGAAGTACTACAAAGAATAGGAGAAGCTAACGATTATACAGACTATCAAAAAGAGGAAGGCAAACTGGATTGGGCATTACCTGAGGAGGGAGTGCATGATTAAAGAAGTGCTAGAAGGAAAACTGGATGGAAAAAGAGAAAGATGTAGGAAAAGGTTTCAGCTGATAGACGACTTGAAAGGGAAAGGAGCTACCAAGAAATGAAGAAGACTGCGGAAAATAGGAGTATATGGAGAACTAAGTTTAACCATGAACAATCACGGACCTGTCTACGGACGGACTACCTATTATGATATATATATATTTTTTTTTTAAGTCTGGTATTAATGGAAAATAAAAAACCGCAGAGATCCAAATAAGCTGCACTTACTTTGGTAAACGACTCCTTGACGTCGGCGTTTATACCATGGACAGCATGGACAAAGAAAACACAAACAGGAAAATACAAATATAACACCAGTGATAATAACAAAAACTGGCCAAACTTGGTCCACAAAGTAGTCCCTGCAGAATAAAATAATTTTTATTTAAAGTATTTCAAGAGATAGCAATAAATAAGGTTCGAAACCAAATGCTTACCCTTCAAAGGTCATTTCTAAAAATAACAACTGGCCTTGATTATTATTATACACCCAATACAAGGCCGTATATATACACGTCTTGACCCAATAGATATTCCAGCACCACCAAAATAACGCAACTACTTCCTGTAAACTTATCACGTTTCCCGATCACCTCCTTCGCCTCCTTATTTTGCAATGACGTCACAGCTCTAAGACATTTACAAATTAATCGCTAGATGGAAGGAATGTCGATGGGCGCTTATATGAATCGCAATACTTACCTAGCAATTTAATAATTCTGTCTTTTGCTGTAATGAATACGTCTTGCACTACAGTTACTTTTAATAAATTTCAGGCGAATGTCAAATCAAATATTCATCTGAAATAAATGCTCACATTCTGCATCAGATCAACTATATACGGACCATCAATTACTTACTCGAAATTCATTTCTATATTTTTTACTATGAATGAATACATTGGCTTTCCTGAAATATAATGTGTCAAAGATTTCTAAGTTTCAGTTAATTATTATTTATACATCCATTAATCTCAAGATATATAGTAGGGGATTCACCAACTTCTGTCTTACAAAATTTGATAAGATCCATTTTCAAAAGTAACTTTGTAGTGTTGCTGTTTGGTAACTGACAAACACGATTAAATTCTAAAAGCGAAAATAATTGTTTTTAATTCTTTTTGTTATATGGGATTATTTCTAGGGAACTGCTGTGAATAGTTTATTGGTGAACATCTTAAACAGATAGAAGGGATGATCCAAAGATCCTTACGCGACAGGCATAAGCTGTTATGATGGGAAATGAGGAAACAGGTGAAAAAATCTGCCATGACCGGGAATGGAATCCGGGTCTTCCACTTGCCGGACGGATATTCTACCACTGAACTACCATGGCAGCTTGGTCCCAAACTAAGAAAATATTCCCGTTCTGAAACAGGAGAATTAGTCTGCCACGGTAGTTCAGTGGTAGAATATTCGCCCGGCAAGTGGAAGACCTGGGTTACGATTCCCAGTCATGGCAGATTTTTTCACCAGTTTCCTCATTTCCCATCTTAAACAGGAGAAGATCTTTATGAAATTAATTTATCCTTGATTAAAAGAAATTTTTGGAAGATGTGCTTCATCCTTCATTTAAGAAAATACTTTATAGATAAAGAAAGTGTTTTGCCATTTGTTAGCAAAATGATAAGATACAGATACAATACAGCAATAAGCCAATGCTAAACATTCTCATTATTAATGCATCAATAAAGGCATATAGTTTAATCAAAATCACCTGTTTTTTTCTTTAAT
This sequence comes from Uropetala carovei, assembly GCA_036926305.1. Lineage (NCBI taxonomy): Eukaryota > Metazoa > Arthropoda > Insecta > Odonata > Petaluridae > Uropetala > Uropetala carovei. The sequence goes on from JAXCHB010000127.1 coordinate 1,538,331, forward strand.
GTTTTTATGGCTATTGAAATTATTTTTATCATCAATTTCATCCCAATCAAAAGGTTTACCTGAGAATTCATTTTTGGTAGCAACTGAGTCATAAGGTATCGAATGCTATTTTTAGCCAAAGTATTCATTGCTTTTGGAGTTACTTTCCTTATCATGTAAATATAAATCATAAGGTTCCTAGCTTCTGTGATGAAACAATAAATATTTGTTCATATGTTAATGTCATTAATAAAACTTGAATTTCTATTTTTAGGTGATAGTATAATATATTTTATTTACAAATTAATAATGACTCAATGAATTTTTTCATTTATTTAAATAGGTTACAGTAAAATTGACTGAATCAAGGTATTGGGGAAGGGTGGGTGTTAGGGAGAAAGTAAGCAAGGGAGAGTGGGTGGGGGAAATAAGTTCGTTAACGTTGTGTGTGTTATCATTGTAGTGTAAAAGTATTTCCAACTGTTCTAAAAGATTTCAACTGGGACCTTTAGTACTTGGGGATAAGACCAAATCTGAGGCAGCGGCTATTGAAGGAGATATTGAGAGAGGCTAAACGTTGCTTGATGAAGAACTTCCGATATAATTTGGCTTTGATAGCATTATTAGCGCTTAGAATAAAATCGACGGAGGAAGCCTTTACTTGGTGGAACTCCATCATAAAAGAATGAGAAGGATAAGTTAGTAAAAGTTCCACTTTTATTAACAGAAAAAACGACCGGTCTCAACTAACATCTAGTCATCATCAGGTACAAAAACAAGAAGCAACACAAATATATACGGAATCTGAGGGGATTTTATTCTAAGTGCCAGTAACACTATCAAAGCCAAATTATATTGGAAGCTCTTCATCAAGCAACGTTTAGCCTCTCTCAACATCTACTTCAATAGCCACTGCCTCAGATTTGGTCTTATCCCCAAGTACGGCTCCATTCACGCTTCTTCCACGACTCCGGCAGCCAACTACACCATTGCCACAGCACAGTCAGCCTGGATTATGAGGGAATTATGCCACTGGTATGTTAAAAGGAACAATCTCTCCCTCTATTTAATGCTTCTTCATGTGGAACTCGCTCATGAGCTGCATCCGGTTGATTGGTGTTTGCTAGAAGATCATATTAGAGACCTCACCAGTAAAATCATGTTCCAAAAACGTAAGGTAATCAATGATAAACTTAATCGTTTATCCTTACTCCAGACTCACCCACAGTGCATCAAGAACCCTCCTCCCTCCAAAGCCCCCAGCCATTGATTCCACGAGAGAATTCTTAATTTATCCCATACCACCTTCAGTGATAATGAATTTCATTTGCTTAGCCTTGGCCTTAAACATAATCCGTACCCCAATTTCAACTTAAATTCACTCAAAAATCTAGCTGTAGATTGTGAAGTTGCTCTCAGTCGAGAGAAAGCCTCTTTAAAGCATTCTATTGCTCAAAAAATTTCATCCATTGCCTCTTCTGTAAGTTTTTCTTCTTTCCGACTAATCAAAACAGTGATTAGCTAAGAGACACCATCACTAAAGAAGATGCTGTGATCACAAAAGCGGATAAAGGCAACTGCGTAGTGATTTTGGACAAAAGTGATTACATCAACAAGTGCTTCCAGTTTTTATCCAGTGGTAAAATCAGTGTCCTCAACAAAGACCCAACCAGTGATTTTCAATTGGCCATCAAAACTACCACTGCCCGATGTGACTCCTTATTCGATAAAAAATCTTCCTACAAATTAATTCAAATGAACCCTCTCCCTCCGCGTTTTTACGGTCTTCCTAAAATTCACAAACCATCCATTTCTATTAGACCTGTGGTTTCAAGTATGTCAGCACCAGCCCACAAATAGCCTCTTTTTTGAATGATTTTTTCATTAGTATTACTGCTTACGCCCCTAAATATGGCATTAAAAACTCCACAGACTTAACTACAAAGTTAAATAATTTAGATATTTTACCTCCTTATAAACTTGTTTCCTTTGATGTGAAAGACTTGTTAACTAGTGTTCCTCCCCATGAGACCCTTAAACTCTGTGAAGAAATCCTAATATCTTCAGGTGTCCATCCCAGTGTGATTATCTCCATGTGTGAACTTATAAAAGTGAGCATTTCCCAAAACTACTTTGCTTTTAATAAGACTTTTTACCATCTACAAGAATGTCTAGCTATGGGTCCTCCTTTGTCACCTCTCCTTGCCGATATTTTTATGAATAATTTCGAATGTAACCTTTTTAGTTCTAAATTTCCAGCCATTAATAATGTTGTTGTTTGGTACCGTTATGTGGATGATATTTTCTGTATTTGGAAAGGTTCCCTAAGACAATTAGACCTATTTTTATCACTCCTCAATAACTTACACCCATCCATTAAATTCACCCACAAGAGACTGAGGTAGATTACTCCCTCAACTTCCTTGACTTAACTATCCATAGACGCACTCACACCTTACTACAATTCGCAATTTTCAGGAAACCGACTTACACCGATCACGCCATTCACTCTTCTTCTTTCCACCCCACTCCGCACAGACATGCGGCTTGTCACGCTCTTATACACCGGTTAACCCACACCCCTCTCTCACAGGTAGCATTCGTTAAAGAATTAAATGTCATCAAACAAATAGCCACCGCCAACGGTTTCCCACATAAATTAATCGACACAATCCTATTTAGAAAACAGAGGAAACTAACCCTTGAACGTTGTTTTAATACTCTGCCCTCTGTTAACAATCCCCGTTGGTGTAAATTACCTTACATCCACCATATTTCCTGGTTAATTGCGAATTGCTTCCCCAAAGATAAATTACATACAGCTTTCTACACCCTCAATAATCTAGGAAAAATTTTTTCTAACAAAAAAGATAAGGTTGACCATTTATTTATTTATTTATATAATGACTGTAATGCCATTTACATTGGGCAAACAGGGAAAAATTTCCACGTTAGGACCACTGAACATAAAAAATCTTTCCTACAAAATTCTTTCAAATCACACTTTGCCAAACACTTACTCGAATTCAACCATTCTTCCAACTTTAACCCGGAGGTAATTCATTTCGCAACTAAAGGTCCCAGTTCAAATCTTTTAGAACAGTTGGAAATATTTTTACACTACAATGATAACACACACAACCTCGTTAACGAACTTGTTTCCCCCACCCACTCTCCCTTGCTTACTTTGTTTCTCCCTAAAACCTACCCCTCCGCAATACCTTGATTCAGTCGCCCTCCCATTCATTGGTCCCCTCTACACATTTCCCTCCCCTACTCCCCTCAGATTCCGTATATATTTGTGTTGCTTCTTGTTTTTGTACCTGATGATGACTAGATATTAGTCAAAACCGGTCGTTTTTTCTGTTAATAAAAGTGGAACTTTTACTAAGTTATCCTTCTCATTCTTTTAGATTACAGTAAGTCCCCGATACATGTTGGAGATGCATTCCTGAAAACTGCTACATATAATAAAATGACATGCAGCCAAACCTACTTTCACAAAGACAATGGTAAATGTACGGATTTCATTCCTGGCAAGCATTTTGTGACACATTTTCAGGACCGGCCTAAGAGGCGATGTAGCAGATGTGAGGCATCTGGGCTCCCGAATAATGGGGGTCCCAGAAGTTCTCAATTATTCAAGTATCGAATGTAAATTTTGCAAAGAAAATGAATAAAATCACTTGCAAACTGATTTTCAATAAATAAGTACTCCATAAAAGTTATAATATTAAACTGAGGCTCCATAAATCATTCGTTATTACTATAAATATTAATATCGTGGGCAGGACCGGCATAATTATTTGCGGGGTCTAGTTTGATAGTAAGCGGGAGCGGGACAAATTTACTTATGTATATATTCCTGGTAGCACAAAAAAATTATGCTTGCAGTGACTCCCTCCCATGCTGATGGACACTTTTTTCTGTGGAATTTTTGTTGAGCTCTCCATCTGGAATGTAATAAAAAAAAGTCTAAATCTCAATACATGAGAATTGAGGCTTGTGCAGGAGTCTCTAATAAAGCGCGGGGCTCTGTTATGGGGAACCAAATGCACATGCCTCACGCCGGCCCTGATCGCAGGGCCCCTATTGATATTCCCATCCAGTCCCCCTTCAGTTCTTGGCTGCCTCTGCACATTTGTACGATAATTAATACATGATAATACAGTACATAAGGTACATTATATTAAAAATAAGCTAATCAAATAAAATAATCATAATTAATACATACAAAAACTATAACCTGGGATTAATCACACTGCGACCATATACAGGGTATTCAGTCGTTTGCAACCCCACATGGAGTGGAAAATTAAATTAAAAACAAAATTAAATAGATAAATAATAATGAACATGAAATCAAAAGAAAGACTATAGGGATTTTAAGTTTCATTAACAATTTATACATTGCAATTGAATTCCTTGACTTTTACTTTTCAATCTTCACAAACAATGCTTATGTTAAATGAGGCAACTTATAATAAAACGTTTCTTAATTCATTGATGATGCATAAAGACGAATAATGAGGCAACATATAATAGGGAGTTACTGTAGATTTAAATTTCAGAAGCCTCATGTTGCAGTGCATTTAATTCCATTTTAAAAATAACAAAATATATTGTTTTTTTTCCTTAAAAAAACAAGTGTATATAAACAAAAATTAGAATTACAGAACTAATATGACTAATATGCATCACAAAACATTAACTATTTTTTTCTTCACACCTTTGTTTTTGCATATACGTACAGTTATTAAACCATCAAAATTCAGCAACTGATGTAGTGTTGCCTGGGACATGACACTTCTTAAATAATTTTAAGAAACTGCATTTTCATGATATAGATGTTACAGAATTGGTTAAAATGGAATAGGCCTAAAAATCACATGAAAAAAATTCTGCAATGTTGCTTTTTCATAACCAACTCAGCCAAATCTAGATTCATTTTCAGTGAGCTTAGTACTTAACTTCATGTATACTTCATGGAAGCATTGGAAAGATAATTCTGGATATCCTTTTTGTATTTCTTTATGGAGTTTGCAGGAGTTAAAACATGAGGTATAAGAATAAAAAACATTGAATTATCCATAAATGGAAATGGTAACTTCAATTGATTGTTCTTCTTACATGTAGCAAGATTGCAGCCCTACCGGTTGTAACATGAGTTAAAACCAGTGCTTAATTTGTAGCCAAATAAGAAAGGGAATGCCTAACCTTACCTAACTTACCACTCAGACCAAAACTGAATACATAATGAGATCTGTGGTCTTTAATAAATATAAAGTAACTTGGAAAATGTAAAATGAAAAAAAACAATCTTGTACAAATCAGATGTAGTCCCGCAAGATGGAGGTTGAAATGTACAGGCATTCATCAACCTTTAAATTCTTGAAACTTAAACATTTTTTATTCATAACATTTTAGAAACTTCCTCCCAAATAAGTGAGGGAACGCTGTTCCCTCGTGTTCCCCCAGAATTTAAGCACTGGTTAAATGGTTAAAACTATTTTACTTCTGTTTGTAATTAGGTCATAACAGCAGTGCTTTTTTTGTGATGGTATGTGCTGGTACAGCGTACCGGCATATTTTTTCAGAGTGATGTTGACACCCGTCTAATTTTGGTACATTTTCATTTTTTTAATTCTCTAAAACCTAAAGTAATAAACGGGTTCTATAATTGTTAAACATTTTGATTTTAATTATCAACTTTGTTATTAAAAGGTCATCAAAAATTCAATAGAGAAGGGGGAAGAGGTGAAGGGAGGTGGCAGTACCGGCACCTCTTTTTCTACAAAAACAGCACTGCACAGTATTATAAAGGCATGGCTTACCGAACCAACAAGATTTTGAAGAATTTGTATAATCAGCAATTTGCATTAATTTGTAACAAAAGGCAATATATGCTAATAGTTTGCCATTTATATAAGAGAAGCATTTCGTTTTCTACCATTTTCTATATTATTCACCTGGTGTTATTTCTTGAGTTCATATTTTCTTTGTAAGACTTTCGACCAAGGGCTGAGTCGCGACACGTACTTCGAAAAACACTTTCCTATCATTAAATATTGACGGGCCTTACTTAGGATATAAGATACATGATATAGGAGGATACAAATGTCCAGCACAAACTACAATAGTTGGAGAGCTGAAATTTAATACGTAGGTGAATCGAAAAAAATAATCGTAGGAAAAATTGCAACAATGTTTATTTTCTTGGCCGTTAAAAATTATAAACAATTTTACTAACATTTCATGGTTTAGGCACTTCTAAATGTGCTAATGAAAACTTGATTATAGAAATTTGAAAATTTTTTTTCGTTCAGCCGTAATAAATTTCTAAATGTTAAACATAATGTTTATGTAATTTCGGTAGAGCCAGGAAGCTGAAAATTTTAACAAAGTTAGGAAATAATGTTCCGGTGGTAAATAACATTGAAAATTTCATAAAAGTTTAATATTGTGGCTGTTAGAAATTCATAAAATTTAAACAATGAAATTAATATAAATGCACTTCTAGAGGTGCTATATCGATGAAATTTTGCATAAATGTGAGGTATTCGTAACAAATGCTAAAAACCTATAACTGTTTTATAATTATAAATTTTAGGGGTTGTTTTTACCCCAATATTGACCATAAAGAAAAACACTAAAATCGGCGAGAAGCTGCAAACTGTTGCGTTTAAAAATTGTCGGCTCATACTTTCTACTTTAGGGTTAGAGAAAATGCTTGTAGAATGCAAGTACACCTTCACTAGTAAGTGTATAGCATGGCAGAGAACTTTGATTTAGTGCGAAGTTTTGCATGTCTTATCAGAGTGGATTGAATTTTTTCGTGATCTCCGTCAGACAATACTTCATAAAAGAAAACGTATTGAAGCATTTATTAATACTTGAACATAACATTATGCCGGGATACTTTACAACTCAGAATAGGAATCATGGTATAAAAATCACGAAGATAAAAGCAGTGCTATTTACAGAAGTAGGCACTACGAAGCAGGTCATGTTGGTTACGCTGTAGTCCATTGTTTTGTCCGTTTTGTCATATGTTTTTATCATGGAGTTGTTTTGAACCTTGTAAAGATATTTTTCCTTAATGTTTGCAAACGTAATGTTGCGTGAGATTAATGTAGATTATATTTAAAATGGAATTGAAGACTATGGCGGGAGTAGATATATCTGAACACACAAGAGTAGAGGTAAAAGATTTACTGACTTGAGTAAATGCAATGTAGTTTTAAAATAAACTCATTTTAATTAAAAATTGAATTACATCCTAGGTTTTTTCTAATGCAGTAGTAGTTGTGGACGAAACATATTTAAATGAGGTACCTGAAGATAAATTAAGTTTTTTTAATCGTGTCGGTGCAATCGCAGAGGTCAATATTATTTGCAATAGTAAAGGAAGTTTCACTGCTCGAGGCTCATGGAAGAAAATCATTGCTTTGGAGGTATGCAAAATAGTTGTTCAGATTTTATATTTATTCTGCTTTATGTTAGTTTGTTCTAACCAGTGTTTTCTATAAGGAAATCCTTAAACAATCGTTAAGTAGTTGGAGGTGTGATGCAGCGAAGAGGATCAGCTGTTCCGAAAGAGATTATATCTCTGAAGATTGTGCAATTACCGATGAAACACGTCAACGGCAAAATAACTTGAACGAAAGCTCTGATGCATCTATTCAAGAAAAATCTAATTTAGAGACTTTTAGTACCTTTTTAAGGCGTGCAAACTCCCGAGCAAATACAGAAGTGATATCATCCCCTATCAGCAATGAAGTACATTCTGTCATACCAACGGCCGCAGATGGTTTCCACAAGGTCGAGGGAAAAGAAAATAATGGGAACGAGATATATGTAAACATCACTTTGAGTACTAACAATCCCATGTCGTTAACTTCTGATGAACCGTGTTTGACATCTGAAAAACCTTCAATAAGTAATGTAGAATCGGTGAGGGACACAAAAGTCAAACAAAGCAAAGTGTCAAGATTTTCTGAGGGTGCAATGAAAAAGGCTGACGATTTATTCTCAAAACATCTGTCAGAGAAAGATAAGAGAAAACTCTATGAGCAACAGACACCTTTCAAGTTCTTTTGTACATTGTGTTCATTCAAGTCAAAGAGAGAAAGTCATTACAAGAAACATCTCCAACTGCACAAACAGGTAAATAAGATGTATTGTAAGTCATTCAGCTTTATGTCAAATTTCATTGAAAAATTCATTTTGGTTGCATAGAATTTCATTCACCCAGAATATCTCATATTCCTCACTGGAGTGGTGTTTAAATTCGTTATTTCTTCCATAGTTTTTGTTTTATAAAAAAATCTAGTTTCATTGGTAGTTCATAGGAATCAATCTACCATGTTTTAGTCTTCTTATTCCTAAGTTTGATGATGAAAGTAGGAGATACTGAAATTGGTATAAGTCTTAATCTTGCTATTGTTATGCAATTGGGCATTTTTACTAAAATTAATAAATTCATATTAGGGAACTACCAAGCTCTTTGTTTGTACACAATGTGGATTCCGTACCATACGTTTGGGCCATCTCCGAAGGCATGAATTGCAGCATGCATCCCAAGCATTAAGATGCCCCCATTGCCCATATACAACTGATAGTGCAACCTTCTTGCTACGACACCAACGCATCAAACACACTTCTAATGCTAAGCAGGTATTTTTTGTTCAATTTCAAAATATGTCATAAAATTGTGTTCAAATTGTCAGGTTTCTCTCTTTATGGAAAAATATTAATTAATAATAATGCATTATAAGTTTAAATTTTGACATAATTGGGTTGTATTACTATTTGACCAAAGTTCAATTTTGCAGAAACTATTGATTTCTTACCAAAATAATTTTTAAACGTGTTTCCATTTATCTAAATAATATTCTTAAGATAATATTTTGTTGATAATGCTTTAAGATCTAAATCTAAGCAAAACTTATTATATTTCCATTGTCACAGTGTTCCATGCATTCTGCAACTATCACACCCTAATTTTTAATTCTTTCTGAAACTTAAAACCAGGCTAGTAATGAAGAGAACTTGCTGCATTGTGCACATTGTAACTATATGACCTCTCAACCTCACTTTCTCAAGCGTCACCTTAAAGTTCATGGAATAGGTGAATATACAAACAGGAATCTTAATCTTTCATACCAATGTGAAAAGGTAAGCACTACACAGCAGCATATTAAATGAGGTAATGAAACCTGCTTTCTCTGAAAATTTTTTATCAAATTCCGGACCAAGATATATTTTCTGTTGATATTTAGCTCAAACATTAAGGAAGTAAATTGCTTTGTTCTTATTTTATAGTAATTCTTGCCTTTACTGCAATTACGTTCTTCCCTAATTCATATACTAATATTTGTTGAATTTTATAACCTTTCTTAGTAGTTAAAGATATTCGGTATTGTAAGTTTAATGAATGAAACTGGTATGTTCTCATATTAACTTGCTTTTAATCTCCATCCATTTCAAGTGTTCATACAAAACTCGGCGGAAAGAGCACTTTGAGCGCCATCGAAGAGATGTGCACTCTGAAGCAAGGCCATTTCTCTGTGATGCTTGTGGCAAGGCATTTAAACGGGCTGATGCTCTTAGACAACACCGTGCAGCAAGGCACCATCCTTTAATTGCCAATGAAGGGAACATTATATCTGATGCCAATTCAGCTACCTCTCAGTATTCACTTTACTGTTGCCCAGAATGTTCTAAGCCTTGTCGATCTCGCGCTCATATGAGAGACCATATGGTAAGATGAGTAACGAATATGATTACAATAGTAGTTACAAGTTGCTCTTGATAACAGCATTCCCAAAAATAACTATCAGCTATTACACTTGTGGATAGTTTTGAATAAAAAAAACTTGGAATAGCTTTTCTCCAGGGGTGTAACAATCTCTTACAGGGCCCCAGTGCAAGATTCGACTTAATTATATTATGAAACTGAAGCAATAATACAATGAGAACGTGATTTTTTGTTATTTTATTATGCTAATTACTTAAATTATATATATTTAGATGGAATATTCTGTAAAATTAACTGTTTACAACCATATGTTAACATTTATATATTTATAAACATTCTACAAATTCAAAATACATACATAATATAAAACATTTAACACATGGTATTCAATTTATTAACTCTCTTCTTCTGGATTTTCTTTCTGCGAATGTTGTTACCATTGAGTCAATATCTAAAGACGGGCAACATCATTCTCTATAGATAAGACTGCCAAACCTTTTTTTTAAAACTGTCATTTTCATGGCACTTTCGGTTAAATATCACAGTACAGTTAATCAGAACACCATTTCTAAAAAATTTTAAAAAATATCAATAGAAAGGAAATAAAATTGTCTTTAAGGTGATGCCTTTGAAATAATTTTAGGTTTCAAGTAGAGGTCGCAGTAAATCGTGAAAGTCCAGGGGCACATTATTTTGATGCCGATAGGCTAGAAATTTTAATGTAAAAAAATTGAGTTTTTCATTTAAGTTTTCAGAATTGAAAAAGAAACAAGGAATGATATATCATACTTTATGATATGATGTATGCAAATTAAAATCTAATAATTGAATAATTCTTTCCCTACAAGAGAAATCTCAGATTTTAAGTATAATATTATCTGAATAGAAATAAGTTATAAATAAAACCAACCTCTGTGAAACAAGTCTGCTTTATTCTCTAGACGCACCGAATATCCAAACTGAAGTCGTTTCCTGGTCCAGAAAACACTGATCGCCTCATTGGATGGAAATGTAGATTAGGGTGAAATTAGCAGAATGATTGCTAGAATAGACACAATGTGCGCTAATCCACTGCTTTCTTAGCACTTCCACTCCTTTACTTGTATGTTCAAAGTTCTCGCAGTATCTGGAATCCTCCGTCAGGTGCTCCCATCATAGGCTCATGTTTCTCCTCCTCTTTTTAATTCACAATGATAGGCTTCCAAACTTGTTTACATCATCAGGTACAAAATGGTTACATTTTTAAAGTATCTGTACAAGAAAGTATGGTAGGAAGGTTAGTTCGCAACCGTAAAGGAAACTTATTTGCACCTATGTGGAATTGGAGTGGTTTCTAGTATAAACATCTTACCAAATTTGTAGTCCCGAAAAGAAACAATTAAAAATGTTCTAGAATATTACTGTATGGTAAAGAAATAGTAATTTTATATTGGTAAAGCTGCTTGCATTAATTCTTCCGTTCATATGTAAGAGAGCAAGGCCTCTGAAAGTGATGCAGTCGAAATTTTTTTCACACTTTTATAACATCAACGTAAAACGTCTAGCCCCCTATGGCTGAGGGCCCCGGTGCATTGCACCTGTTTGCTACATGTACATTATGCCACAGCTTTTCACATTGAAAAAAAATCTGATGTGGCCAACACGACTTTCTCCGTATTTGGGGTATAGATATTTAAATTATTATGAATAGCATTATAAGGCACAATTATTATTTCGTATCGTAAAAGAATACAGTCATCCTTATTGCCGTAAATTAAGTATAAATTGAATATGTTTACAGAATTCACCGCTACATGGTGGTGGCGCTGTTTACTGGAAATTACGAAAACGTTTAATATCTCCTAAATGGATGGTTCTATGAAAATTTGTTTCAAACAAAACCTGGAAGAAATAATATTCTCTACAACTTTGGTCCTCACAAAGATGACAAATTACGATGTTTTTAAGGAGATATTTGACGGAAACCGAAAAAATCGAATATTTAAAAATAATTCCTAAACAGTAACTGCTATGGAAAATTGTTTCAAATGAAAGTTGTAGGAAATTACATTATCTATTACCTTTGTATCAAATTGAATATTCAATAATGACGTTTTAACGGAGATATTTCGCCAAAACCGAATCGGGTTTCGAATAAACCTCGACTTCTGATTAACCAGTATTGTCCAAAAACTAATCAGCTCTTTGTGCTCATACCAAAGTGTTATATGTGAAATTTGGTAATGATATGGCAAGTATTTTTCAAGTTAGAGCACCCACAATCACATACACACAGTCATCATTCCGAAAATAGTCTAAACGTGTTCTTGGTAGTGATGTACCAGGTACCCGGGGAAACAGAGAAAAATTACCCGGCCGGGTAGGTTGAACCAATTTGGTTCAAGATGTGTGGGCTTGCTTAAATGAAATTTTGTTTGAAAATGAAAGCAAACAAGAAGAATTTCGTGCCCAGGATAATACGTCTTATTCTAAAGAAGAGAGGCAATTTGAAAATTTTCTTAAATGTCCTAACATCCCTCATAAAGAAAATCCTTTAACTTGGTATGCAAAAAATGCAGCTAGCTATCTTTCCTGAACTGTACAAATTGGCCAGACGTTACTTGTCATAACCTCCAAGCAGCATACCCAGTGAAAGGATGTTTAGCGAGGCAGGAAACATATAATTACGAAGAGCGGAGGAATAAATTCCTTCCGCGAAATGCGGAAAAACTATTGTTTCTTCATCAGAATCTCCCATTGTTGAAATTTAATTATTAAAATTTTGACCACTTTTATTTCATTCTTTACTTAAGAAGATTTTATAAAGTTTATAAGATTTTACTATCTGGTACTGTTAACCGGTCGTTAAGTATAATTATGCATATTATGTAAAATGTCATTTCATGGTTCAGTTTAACTTTTGTTAGAGTAATCGGTTTTTTAAAAGTTTATTATAATTAAAATATTGTTTCTCTGAATGTTTCTTGCAGGCTAAGAAGTAGAAGTAAAATATTAAGTTCCATTTAATTTGTTTTTATTGTTATCCTTTTTTGCTCATGAGGAACCCAGTATCCGGCGCTGGGACCTGGTGCCGGGTCCGTGTAATTTTCGGATGCTGAAAATAGGGCCGGGTATGCCAGGTACCGGGTAATTGCCGGGTACCCGGTACATCACTAGTTCTAGGGATCAAAATATCTAATAAACTTATCGGTTTTTTTTTTAAATTCCTATCACATACACACAGAAAACATTGAGAAAATAGTCTAAACGTGTTCTAGGGACCTCAAAACTTGTATATCCGTTGAAATCTCGAAGGTGATTTTTTTCATGAAAACAATAATTTCTCTATACTACGTATATGGAGAACGTAACAATAAGTAAACAAAACAAAATTGTTATTTGTTGAAATGGATAACAAAATATTTATGGTTGGCAGCACTAGCATCACTTATTAACAATTCAAAAATTTTACCATAGCAATGGGAATAAATCTGATGTGGCCAACACATGACTTTCTCCATATTTGGGGTATAGATATTTAAATTATTATGAATAGCATTATAAGGCAAAATTATTATTTCGTATCATAAAAGAATACAGTCGTCCTTATTGCCGTAAATTAGGTATATTTTGAATATGTTTACAGAATTCACCGCTACATGGTGGTGGCGCTGTTTACTGGAAATTACGAATAAGTTAAATATCTCCTAAATGGATGGTTCTATGAAAATTTGTTTCAAACAAAACTTAGAAGAAATATTATTCTCTACATGTTTGGTCCTCGCAAAGATTAACAATAACGACGTTTTTAAGGAGATATTTGACAGAAACTGAAAACCGATTATTTATAAATAATTCCTAAACAATAACTGCTATGGAAAATTGTTTGAAATAAAAGATGTAGGAAATTATATTTTCTACATTTTTTGTGATGGTCAATGTATACAATAATGATGTATTATCGGAGAAATATCGCAAAAACCGAATCGGTTTCGAATAAACCTCGACTTCCTCAAAACGTGTATTTCCGTTGAAATCTCGAAGTCGATTTTTTTCGTGATCGCAATACTTTCCCTATACTACGTATGGAGAAAGAAAAAATATTGTCAAATTGATCAAAATCCCTCAGAAACAATCTGTTCTATGAAAAAATACTTTAAACAGAACTTCTAGAAAATTATATTGTGTACTACAACTTTGATACTGACAAATATCACATTAATGGAGCCCTAATGGAGATTCCTCTATTTGACAAAAACAGAAAAATTACAAGAATATACTTCTACTTCCAGTTGATCAATTTGTCAAAATTTTATCTGATCTTGAATTTTTAATAAAAATCTTAGATATAAAATTTTGTGTTGATTTGATTATAAGTTAAGTCTCCACAAAATTTCTATCACATACACGCATGCATACATACCATGAAAGTATTGAAAATGTATTCAGGGGATATTAAAACGTGTATTTACATTGAAACCTTGAATTTGTCTTTTTCACGAAAACAATGCAGTAGTCCCTCGCCACTTGCAAGGATTAGGTTCCTGAAAACGCGAATGGCAAATTTAAGAATGGTAAATAATATGGTATATGGAGAAAATAGGGTTAGGTTCTTAAGAGTCCTTATTCCACTATGAAACTTGCATTTTTAATCCTTAAAAATATAATAGTATGGTATGTACTAGGGTTACCAACTATTAGATCTTCATGAACCAGAGATGTTTTTACGGGTTGCCTACTTTAAGATATTCATGAACCGGAGTTTGCTTGAAACATGGATACTTTGGAAGAGAAACAAGAGGAATTAAATGTAATGATAAATACCGTATATACTCGTGTATAGTACGAGTTTTTACGACCAAATTTTTATTGCAAAAATTGGGGATCGTACTATACACGAGTAATGCATTTGAGGTATTAAAATTCATGTATCTTCACGGGCATTTTCGGTGAAGTTATGCCACCCGCATGCATTCTAATGGTAGGATAACCTTAACAGTGAGGTCCTTTATCTTTGTTATGTTGCTTCGAGAAGAGTAGAATCTTTTTCATATATACAGCTTCAAATTCACAAATACTTGATATAAGTGAAGATTTACGGGCACTTCCTTTCTTGAATTTTATGTATGTACATCTTTGTTTGCGTCTTTTTACAAGGGATGGATTGGAACGAGTTGGACTAAAAGTATCGTAGACGGCGTAAGTTTATGGAATTTCGACATCTTGGAAAAAAGAAATTACTTTGTAATATTCAACAGTCTTTATTGTTTCTTCAATCACACACCGATCGGTTTCCACTACAAAGTCATTCTAAAGGTTTTAGGACATATGATTAAAAATCGTTCTTTATTTTTTAAATGTTGTTAATTAACAACAATGTAAGAGCATCATCAATTTAAGTCTTTGTATAAAACAAAATACAGTGGAAATTAAAGTGCAGACTACATTAATTCGAATCATTTATAAAAAACAAAAAAAGTCATAAAAAGGGCTTTCCGCTGCAGTCGAAATTGAACCAGAGTTTTGTACTACTCACCCGGAGTCCAGAGATTATGGCGATGACCTGGAGATCTCTGACCCGAAAGCCGGAGGTTGGCAACCCTAGTACATACATTCAAAAATAGTAATTTAACACTGAAAGTATATACGTAATACAAGCTGTTGTTAATGTAAAGAAGGGCTTACTTGCCAAGAATGGCTTGCTCTCAGTTGATTCACTAGCACTAAATAATGACACATAGTGATTGTACATTTGTTTGGCTTTCTCGCAAATGACAAGCGAACTCAGTGGGGCTTTCTTGCAAAGCAGATTCACTATGTGCAAGCCTATCTAAAACTTCAATTTTCTTCTTCAAACTCATCACTTTTTTTTACCCTTTTTACAGGGTTTTCTTTCATTTCACTTATCACTCTCTTTGGGGCCATGATTAAGCATTTGGAATAAATTAGAGAAGTTTCGAAAAACTGTTGCAGAGTGAGCTGTACTTAAGCAATCATTCACGGATACGTGAATCTCAGCCTCGCGACTGAAAGAACGTGTACACAAAATGAAAATCGCAGATATGCAAATTTCGCGAATGACGAAGCATGACTGTACTTTCTCTACATGCACTGAGTATAGATAAAGTAAAAATTACTATACAAATATTAGTTTTTTATTATGAATTGTTTCAATTTTTGAGATGTTATCTTAGGCCAGGGGTGGGGAACCTGCGGCCTTATGCAGTGTTGCCGTGCGATCCGGGTGGACGATCCAGCAGGGTGCAACCTACCCTTTGAGGTAGTAGAATCAGTAGTCGACTAAGGTCTGCTTTTTCTGTTACACTGAAGGAAATGGAGAAATCCGAAACCCTAACATGGGTCAACATCCCAGGAATTTCCTCTTTTATGGCCCAGGGTTGCTGGAATACAAACAATAGCGGCAAAAGATCAATTCACCATAGGAGTAGTGAAGAGGCGAGCACTTAGTGTGGCCACTGCTAATCCGGTACGAAATGAGACGACCCTTCTGGGGCGGCAATCCTTGAACTAGGTGCTGTTGACCTTCTCCACGAATCCTTTCTCTGGATGAATACTAAATTCTTACCCCTTTTCTTTTATTTATCGAGTTTGGGAAAACCCAATCTCTCGGTATAGCTTTGCCAGAAACCGGTTCTATTTATTTCTTTAAAATTGTTCTCCTTCGTGCAAATACATATTCGCTCTTAAATCTCCCTGGGTTCTTGTTGGGGAAGGATCGCTGCCGCTCACTTCATTTTAAAAAGAAAAGGAGTTAAAGTTGAACGTCTTGTATACTTCGTTCTTCAACTAAGAGATCGCCAGAAAAATTGTCAGATCACTTCTAAGTGCCCCGGGCTCGACCCCAAAAATTCCCAAAAATGCCTACTTTCCCATAAGAATAACACATTGAAAATCATTTTAGGGGACTTCCCGTTATCGCATTGAAATAAATTTTTGTGTAACGTTAGTAGAGCACCAAATCTATCAGTTGACGATATCACTTTTTCATAACAAGACCCAGGTTCGACTCCAGATGACCCCCATTATTTCCCATATGAAAGCATGTCCAGCCAAATCTACCCAGCCGATTTATATGAGATTTTCAGGAATTTTAGTCCTATATGATATACCACCAGAAAAATTGTCATCTTTCTCCTAAGTGCCACGGGTTCGACTCCAGAAATTCCTAAATATGCCTATTTTCCCATAAGAATAACATTATGAATGAGAACCATTTTAAAAGAAAATATCAAAGGATATTTACCGTCGAATATAACTTTAGATTCGAAATCACCCAAAGTTTGCTTAATTCGATATTTAATCAAAAAACCACTTTATATTTAAACGTTCGATATACTACCAATAGCATTGTTGTACTCGGGATCCTCATTATTATCTCGCCTAGATTGACGCATAGTGTACTGATAGCAAGATAAGATACGGTGCCTTTCATATACTACGGTGAATCAAAAAGTTCTCAGAAAGATTAAGTAAAAAATGTCACAAATACAAGCTTATTTTTTGAAATAGTTATTATATGTGATGCTCAATCTTAAGTACATCAATGTGTATTAATATTTGGTGAGCTTCAAGAAGAGATATCTACATTGTGACAAAGATAGTGGGCACTATGTGCTCTAAAGCGTGATTTAAAAAGTTGCATATGGGTATTCTATTTGCGAGGACCGTATCCATTGAATTTCATTTGTGAAACGTATATAAGCACCGACAACAAACCTTACAAATGTACTAGATTAAGTGCCTGTATGTATGTGACCCACAATGCAGAGTGCGGCCTGATGAGATCTCCCAAGGATCAATTTTGGCCTTCCGATTGAAAAAGGTCCCCCACCCCTGTCTTAGGCTTTTTAGTAATTGGGATATTAAGATTTTTTTAATATAGTAATAAAATACAAAAAATTTCTTAGATTGGATAATCAGTGCAAATATTGAAAGATCTGTAAATATGAAAAACTTAACTGAATACATAATAGGTTATTTTCATTGTTTTTAAGAATAAATTATTCATATTAGTATGGTCAGGTTGCACAAAATTAAAAGTATATTTTAATCTTTATATTTTCTAGGCAACACATTCTGATGAGCGCTCTTTCTTATGTGAAGTGTGTGGCTCATCATTTAAAACACGTGCTGTCCAGAGAAAACATATTGCAACTGTTCATGCCAACCCTAAAGCATTCCCATGTAATCGTTGTGTCCGCAGATTCAGCACAAAGTATGCTTTACTCAGGCATTTAAAGATTCATGGGTGAGTTTTTAGGGTTTTATTTACCATGTGTTATCCTGTTTTCCCAAAATAAAAGTATCTGAATGATAAACCCTCTTAAATTTTCTAATCGATAAGTGATATCCATTTTAGAAATATCAAATACAGTAAAACCTGTAAAAGGCAGAACCCGTATTTGGCAGAAACCTGCCGAAGCTGAAAATCCAAAATAAAATCTTACTAGTTGATACCGTTTTTAATCTGAATGTCTCTCTATAAGGCGGAACCTGTGAGACATAGATGGAAAGGATTTTTTCTTGTAATTTTTGTACAGGTAAGCCCCACTTAACGCGGTGGATGCATTCCTGAGGTCTCCGCATTAAGCAAAAATCCACGTTTGCCGGGGCACCATAACCTTTAGGCACCCAAGAGAGAAATAACTTCCCAAATGGAATTTTTGGACCCACATTCAATATAAAACATATTTCTACCAGACTTTTAGAGCGTAATTTATTAAACAAACTACCTATAAAACAAGTAATGGGTATAAAAATAAATTTTTATGAATAACCTTTATATTTTAACATTTATTATACTCGTTACTTCAAATTTGGTGAAATTACCTGCAATTACCTTTTACTGGTGGAGGCAGTGTTATATTCAATTAATCTGGATATCAAGGCTGAATACGAAGCACAACACGAGTAATATCAAAGCTAAGTAATCAGTACTATTACACAATCATTATGGGTGTAAACGTGCTTTGATTGCTTTTAATACGAGAGAGAGAGGGAGGGGACAAAGGGAGGGAGGGTGAGAGAGGGAAATGACTGTCAGTACAATTAATGTTTCTGATGCCAATTTGATCTCCATAAATAGCTTGAACGATCAAATCTTTACTCCCGTTGATATTTCAATGGGCATTACACTTGTAAGGTTTTAAAAGAGAAATATAAGACTCTGATTCCCATTAAAAGTGCTAAAGAAGTGTTAGAAGGAAAACTGGATGGAAAAAGAGAAAGAGGTAGGAAAAGGTTTCAGCTGGTAGACCACTTGAAAGGGAAAGAAAGCTATCAAGACATGAAGAGAACTGCGGAAAATAGGAGTATATAGAGAACCAAGTTTAACCATGAATAATCACAGACCTGTCAACGGACAGACTACCTATGATGATGATGGTAGATGCTTCTTACACATGATATATATATACTATACTCGTTTTCTACTCTTATGAAGCTTGACCTTGAAAATCCTAGTTGTACGCTTACTGCTGCAGCCAATGAAAGCTCGAGAGACTGTCGATGGAGAGGGGAGAAAGTCAGTTTCTCTCTCGCCATCGTGCTATTCACATCGCTCCGAGCTCAACTGTGTTGCCAGATCTACCTCGTTTACACCTTAGCGTTCGCATGCGACTTTCTTCAAGAGTGGATATCTGGCAAGAGTGTACTACTTTCTCGCGGCTCTCAAAAACTTCAAATGGTGGTAGAAGGGGAAAACGCTCTGATTGGCTATTCGCTGCGCCAAGGTCAAGCTTCATAAGAGTAGAAAACGGGTTTAGTTAATATGTGCTTGCATGTCAACATTTTGAAGCTTTCCAAGTATCTTATGTCATTTTTCCTTAGCGTCCATGTTTCTGCCCCATACAAAGCCATACTCCATACATAGCATTTATCAACTTCTTGCGGATATCCTGCTTTATATTTCCCGTTAGTAGGAGTTTGTTTCTTCTGAAACCGACTTTTGCTTTCGTTATTCTAGTCCTGATTTCATCTGTACATTTTTCTTCTCTCGTTATGATGCTTCCAAGGTATTTATAATCTGAAACTTGTTCTAATGACTTTCTATATTGAATAGAATCGGCGATAGACAACAGCCCTGTCTTACTCCTATACCGATATGTACTCCGCTGGTGTCCGCATTCTCCAACCTGACCTTTAGAACTTGATTCACATATAGATTCCTGATCAGTCTCCTGTCTTTCCAGTCTACGCCTATATACCTATGCTTTAATATTCTCATCAGCACTACCCAATTTACTTTATCAAAGCCCTTCTGCCAGTCGACGAAACATACACAGCAATCTTGGCTGTACTCTATTGCCCTTTCTGGTATGAATCTCACTACACCGATAGCATCTCTGGTTCCTCATCCTTTTCTGAAGCCGAATTGATCTTCCCCTATCATTTCTTCGGCCTTTTTCTCTAGCCTTTTGTAAAGAATTCTCGTGATGATCTTCGAAGTGTGTGACAGTAGGCTAATCGTTCTGTAGTCTTTACACGGCATTGCCTTTGGCTTCTTCTTTAGAGGGATCATGGTTACATCTAAGAAATCCTGAGGCCACTCTCCCGAGTCGTAAATCTTGTTAATTAGTTTCATAATCACTTTTAGTCCTTCCGATCCCATGACTTTAAGTACCTCTGCCAGTATTCCATCGCTGCCTGTAGCTTTTCCTTTCTTTAGTTGCAGCATCGCCTTTTCTACTTCACTTTTGCTATTACTTGGTCCCAAGTTGTCTTCTTCAGTGCAATTCTCTTCTTCCAGATCTATTTGTACCAATCCTGCCTGCTTGTTGTATAGTTCCTTAATGTATTCTTCCCATACCTGTGCTACATCCTTTGGTTCAGCGACTATTTTTCGATCTGTATTAATAATTCCTTTGCCACGAATCCCATTAGGATTCTTATCTTCTAACTCCAGTGCCCTAGCGTACATCATATCGTACCGTCCTAACTTCTCCATCTGTTGTATTTCCTCATTTTTCTTTTATCCAAATTTCCCTAGCTTTATCTGTTACCCTTCTCACCTCATTGTTTATGCATCTATAATTGGCTATACCTTCTTCACTGTTAACATTTTTCCATTTTCTTCTCTCATCCATTTTCTCCAGCATTTCCTTAGTGATCCATGGTTTTCTGATTTTCTTCTCTATATATTATAGATATATATCGAGTGAGGTTAATATAAAAGTTATTAATAACCTAGTAAACAGTAAGACAAAAAAGCTTTTTAGTGGTAGACATACATAATTTCACATGCAAAAGATGGAAAGGAAAATCGGTCTCTTTAAAATATGTCTAGATGGCCATATTTTAACCTGTATAAGGCGGAAAACCTGCGAAACATGAAAGAATAGGCTGGTGCCGTGAGGTTCCACCTCTCATAGGTTTTACTGTATGATCAATTATATATATATATATGTATATATAATTACATTAAAAATTAGTTTCATGCATGTTTAGCGTTAGGATGAAAATAATATTGTCAGCTTTCGGTTTCAGCTGCGTCCGGAACATGATGGAACCGACATTTCGCAACCGTTTCAGGTAGCTTCTTCAGGGCAAAGGTTGATGTATGCATGAAGAAGCTGTCTGTAACGGTCACGAAACGTCGGTTCCATCATGTTCTGGACGCAGCTGAAACCGAAAGCTGACAATATCATCGAACAACCACGCTGCGAAAACCTTTGGTCAAAATTCGATCAAAACATTAGGATGAAATTTTGTTTTGAAAAGCTTTTGTTTTAAAAATATATTGTAAATGAAGATTGATATTTTATCAGAAACAGAATCATTGCATGATGAATATTCAGTTTGGTGTATGTAAATTTATTTGCACCCTAGGAATATAGCCTTTTAAAACTGATAGTTAATCTTTGAAAGGTTTTCGCTGTGAATTCTGGCCACAAAAAATGCCCATTTATTTTATTGTGCTAAAAGAAGATTATTGAAGTCGCGAGGTTTTAATTATATTGTAATTTAGTTTCTGTTTATTATCAATAGGTTGGCAAAGGAAGATAATGCTAGACCAACTACAAAAGCTGAATCTATTGCATTGAACTGCATAGGAGTTTCACGTCCTAAGGCTGGCAGTATGGAGGATTCCAGTATTGAATCTTCCGAAATATTGATGCAAGCCAGGCAAGAGGTGGTCTCTAAGAAGGAATTATCGAGGGAGACCGAGGGAATGGAAGTTGGTTTGGAAGCACAAAGACAGCCATCAAGTTCTGTGCAGACCTCGAGTGAAGTTGTGACAGTCATGCAAGGTATACAAGAAACCAAGGTATGTGTATAATTTTATTCCATTTGTATTTCTTTCTATGTCTTCATTTTTGTGATGGAATAATGTCCATTTAACATAAATTACTGCATTTTCAAAATGGAATTAAGGTTTTTTTCTTTTTAAATGGTTTAATTTGCCTTTTAAGAATTTTTGGAGATGTTAAGAAAACCATATGCACATTTTGGCTAAAATGTAGTGACTCATTGATATTAGATTCTAAATCATTTGAAAGAGAAGTTAGAAAAACAAAAATAAATAATTTTAAATGCAGTGCACCCAATCCCTGTCACATGCTTATTATTTCAAAAAGCCATTACCTCATGTAACATAGAAATAAAATATGGTTCTCCTACAATACATCCAGAATTGGATGAACTCTTCTTGTTTACTGTCTGTGATATTTTTCTTTTTTTATAATTTCCAAGTTCCTCCTCTGAACTGTGCCTGATTCATAATTTTATAATTTATTCCTTTTCACATGCTTGGAAGGGTTCTATAATTATGTATGAGTTGCACATGGAGCTAATTTAGCATTTGCATAATGATGCTGAGTTCATGAAAAAATATTATAGTAAATCTGTTTATTTATTCTATATACTACCTCCATTTTCTTCATGTTAGCATATCGTTATCACTGTTATCATTTAGAAAGTTAATTTTTAATCACAGTAACACCAATAGTAGATGAAGATTAATAGAATTTTAATATCATTACTTTAAAAATGATTTTATAATGTACTGTCTTTATTGTACTTGTATAAGAGTCGCCCAATTTTTCTTGGAGACTTTGTGTATATACTTTCATTGTTTCTATGTCTTTCCTTGAGTTCAAGGCTCATCAGTGCTTGATCTTTCAATACTTTATAGCTTTTTAGTGCTTTTTTTTATAAAAAAACAGCTTATGTATTCAGTTCATCCATCTATCTGACCGTGTAGAAAACAACTGAAAAATTACGCAAGGTACAAACACCAAAATTTCAGGATATTTAATTCTACATTCTGACTAGATATTGCAAATATTTGGGGTCAGTCCGTTTGTCTTTTAACATTATATTAGAAAACTCCTTATGAACTATCTTTACGGGTCCATTACGGCTTTCGTATTTGTTGGCCGTATTCACAGCAGTGCATGTAACTAAAAAAGTATGCTATTAAGCTAAAGTAAGTGAAATTACAGTTCTAAAATTTTATTCTATGAAATATTTCGTCATTGTTATTTAATGCGAATTGTTTTTGAAGAAATATTTACGTGATATGCTGCTTAACATTTTAATGGTAATATACATTGCTGTGAGATTAGTTAATTAATTTTTTGAAACAAAAGTGAAATTACATAGGTCTGAAAATGTGTTTACATAATTAATGTATTGAATATTATTATTAGAGATGCAAAATTTTCAAGATAGGATGGTCTGCAGGGGAATGTTTTTATTTTATTTTAATATTCTTAAAAAAAGCATCTTATGTAATTTGCTCTGCAATTCTTTCTTCACTTGTTGATGTTGCATATGCCAAACCATTCCTGTCTCACTTTGCTATTGAGATTATAGGTATATAGCAGGGGTAGAGCTAAACTTACTTACCCTTGGAGCAGCATACGATAATCTTCGAAAGTTTGAGAGCTGCATGATTAGGGTGACTACGTATGGTTGACAATTTTAAGGGACAGACCCTTAAAAAAAATAGGACTATTAAAAATTTTATGAGACTTTTTTAACTTTGACATTAAGTAATAAATAAATGTTCTTTGAAAGCATATAAGAAAAAATTATTTTTTACAAACAAACCTACACAAAATAAACACCTAGCAAATAAAATAAAAATTCTTGGGAAATAAAACTAAATTGCACACAATACTAAGAACATATTCACAAAAATAATTTTCGTCACTGTAAGAAATAAACTGTTTCTTGCCAGATTTTGTGCACTTCAGAAGATCTTCATTAGTAAGAACATACATAATTATAAAGGTCTTTACAAGAAACAGTTTCTTTTCACCTGCAGCTCTGCTTTTGCTGCAATTATGTAAAATCTGTTCCTATAGCCATTCCATGTATTACGATATAAAGAAAATATTCTTTCTACAAGAGCATTAGAACCTGGTACTGACTTAATAATTTGTATCAGCTTACAAAATTATTTTTTCACAAGATTTTAATATCCCATTCCATTTATCTAGAAGAGATGAACTCTCGTATGTAACTTTTCGTAAACGTGGGTTTATTTCTGTAAACTCGTCATACATTACATTACATATATTCAGTGCTCAAAATGGAAAATATTATGAAACGGATCATTCAGAAGGAAAATATTATAATTCGGAACTAATTGCCGATATATTCAATACATGTGTGGTCTGGGTTCGTTCCGGCTTATTCCGAGCACTGTATTTATTACAGGACATGTGATTACCCTAATTGTATTTTCATAAAAGATTACAGGACAAAGTGTGTCCTGTATTGATTTCACACAGGACATTTGAGGAAAAATTGGCTGAAAAATGGGACGTCCTGTAAAATACGGCACATGTGGTCACCCTACGCATGATGAACCCACTGTGCTCATAAATTTACCAACAGTCCATAACCTGTATCCAAAGCAATACAGATATATTGCATGTCTCTTAGGCACCCCCAAAAAATCTGTGGCGAAAACCATTGAATGGAATTTTAAAAGTGTCGCAGGCCAAATTAAAAGAGCCGCATGTGGCTCACGAGTCACGGTTTGGCCACCCCTGTTATATAGTTGTGATATAAATTACGTATTTTTGAGGCTGAAAATTCATCTAAAATATCTCAAAAAATAAATTCTTGCGCTTTTATCATTTAAAAAAATAATTTAGCAAGCAATTAATCAATCATGTAATTGTATTTAAATGACATTGTCTTATTAAATCCCAAATTTATCATTTGTTAAATTTTTTGAGGTAAATATGATATGACCAAATATGAAAAAATCTTGTGTTCAGCACATAACTTTCTCCATACCTAGCAATGTGTATGATTACAATAGTACTTGCAATTGGTCTTGACAACACCTTCCACAAGAATAGCCATCAGCAATTACACTTGTGAATAATATTTAAATACTGAATAATTTTCAAAATGGAAAATACTTTGAATTGCTTTTCATATTGAAAATAAAATTGTTATTTGTTGCTATGGTTACTAAAGTTTTGATTGCAGTTGGCAACATTGGCATTGCTATTAGCAATTCAAATATTTTATCATAGCAACGGAAACAGATCGTGAATTAAATGGATACTAGTATGCTTGTTGCAGCTACACTTGCAATTAATTTGCAGTTAAAATTTACCAAGTAGTTGCAGTAGAAGGAAATCGACCAATGAACTGAGGAGAATTTTGTCAGGTTAGAAGACTATAGTATGGGAGAAAGGGAGAAGAGATAAGAGCTTGTGAGAAAAATCGCAAAATATTCACAAAAAAGAAAGAAATTCATAAATTAATATGCCTATCAGTGTGTTCCCGTATTCTTTAATTGTATGTATGCATTTTATAACATAAATGAAAAAATTTTCTAGTTTTACTTACAAAACTTGATCAACAATTTTACAGAATATATTTTTGGAGAGCTTGACCCACTAAATAAAGTTTTCTATAATACGATTGATGTCAGCTGCTAATGATACTATCGAAATGAACTATACCTAGTGATCACGATCGATCTCTACGGTGGTGAAATTCAATAAAATATAGCAAATGTGTACCCCGTATACCTTTTTTCCCAAAATGTCAGTAAAAAAAGAGGCAGCACGTCATACATGAAGATTTCTGACCAAGTCACTGGCAGATCTATCGGTTAAGCTTCTTAATAAAGATCAGATGAGTCGGTCAACCAGTTTTACCTTATCTGTGATGCTTTTGAATCACAATGAAATCATTAAGGAAAGCTTGACTTGCGATTTTTTTCGACTTTAACAATAAGATCCTAGTCTGTCTGTAGCTTGTCGGGTGTATTGGAGTGCACATTGGAGCGGTGATTTATAGTTCCTTTTTTGCGATTGATCTGTAGTATTGGGATAAGAAAATCTGTCTTATCATCTCTCATATTAGGTATTGTAAAACTTTATTTTTCATAAAATTTATCATAAGTTCCTCTAAGAAAATAGTAGTAGTTGGAATATTTTGACTACACAAACCTAAGTGCTCATTATGGTTTCGGGTTAATGTTGAGTTGATGTTAAAAATTTGTGGTTTCCTTTTTGTTGCAGATTTTAGAAGTTTTATTTTAAAACCCAGCATTTATTATTGTTAGCATCAATGGATAAGAAAAATAAATTGTCCAGTTTTAAAATAAGAAAAGAAAATCTGTGGAAGAGTTAGAAATAGAAAAACAGAAATATGAAAAATGAAAACATGAATTTCTTTCCTTATTTGGGAAAAAAATGGGGTTGGGGACACTTCCAAATGACTTTGCATCGGAGCGCCAATGTAACTAGAGCCGGCCCTGGTTTTGGTTTTATATATTTATAAAAGATTAAATACATAATCCATATTAAAAATGGCCAATAAAGACTGTAAACAAAATGCACTACCGCCAAAAGTGAAAATGCAGCTTCTAGAAGCGGTTGATGCCGGTGATAGATGCAAAACCGACATTTGCAAAGAGTTCGGGATTCCAAATTCAGTGTCTTCGGTTGAGTATCTTCCATTTTGAGTTTGTCAAAGGAAATCACACTTAATGACTATATTGGAGTGGATGACCATATTTGTACTGCAGCAAGTTTAACAGACAGTAACATTGTAGAAAGTGTTAGACCTGGGTCAATAGCAGAAAGTGAAAGTGACAAAAGTGCCGATGATGATAATGACGATGTATTGTCCTCGCAAAGTACTGCGGATATCCTCAGAATGTTTAAATGTGTGCAGAGATTTTTAGAAGCTCAATCAGATGGAGAAAATATGTATGAAGTGTTGGACAATTTGGAACAATTTGTGGAAAAGAAAATGATCGTTAACGCAGTTCAGAAAAAATTAACTGATTTTTCCCCAAAAAGTAGAGGCTAGAATTGTCGTAACGACTTTAATATTAAATTAATTTGTTTTAAATGTAGTTATGGCATGACATCATTGTTATTATAATTATGTGATAAATAAAATATTTAACTAAATGCATAATTTTGCTAATTACACACCAATACTGATAGATCATAGTAGTATCATAGATTGGCCCCGAGGTTATGTTATGCATTGAAAATGAAAATTTATCTTAAAAAATGTTAGCATGAAATTCGGTTAACGTGAAATTCGGTTAACATGAAATTCGGCTAACACGAAAGGTTTGTGCCGGTCCCCTGCATTTCGTGTTAACCAATTTCCACTCTGTGTGTGTGTGTGCATGCATGCGTGCATGTGTGTGTATATATAAGTTGTAGATATTATTTTTTTCTACAACTCTTGTGTGGAATAAATTTTCATATGAGGAATATTTCAAGAGATGTTCAGTTTTCTTCGAAAGTGATGGTTAGTCGGCAGCTCACATGCGTGGTAGTGACAGCAAAGGTGAATTTATAAAACAGTTGAATCGCTAGTGCTGAAGTGTGTAAGTTGAACTGTTACTATCGCCATATTTATTTGATTTTAGTTGACAACATATGTATGAAGAAAGTCATGTGTTAGGCACATTAATTTATTAATTTAGGTTTTAAAGAATTAAAAAAATGAAAATGTACCAAAATTAGATGGGTGTCAACATCGCTCTGATAAAAGGTGCCAGTACGCTGTACCGGCGCATACCGTCAAAAAAAGCGCTACATGCAGTCCTCGACATCTGTACATAATGCATTCCTGAAAACGTGTACGGATGTCAAACATAGATTTACATGTTATAGGGAGGGTTCCGTTCCCAGAGAGCCAAAAAATATTATAAAATCTCTAATTATGGTATAAATGTTTAGTTTTTTGTGCAGGGGCCTTTTAGACACAATAGTCAATTCTATATTATAGAGAGATACGGCAAAATGCAATGAAATATTTAAATAATTGCACAAGTAAACACTGCTGTACGGACAAAGATGGCGACATGGCAGAAACTGGTGGCTGGCAGCACCATCACGAAATGTTCGTTCGTCATTTCGCTGACGTACGAAATTACGAATTCGGCATACGGAAGGCGGTTTAGGGGTGTCAGTGTATAATGTATGAAAGTGCGAGTTTTTTTTCATTAAAGCAGTTTGCTATTTTCATAGTTTTTTGA
This sequence comes from Uropetala carovei, assembly GCA_036926305.1. NCBI lineage: Eukaryota > Metazoa > Arthropoda > Insecta > Odonata > Petaluridae > Uropetala > Uropetala carovei. The sequence continues at coordinate 1,566,551 of JAXCHB010000127.1, forward strand.
AATATTGCCTAATCATGGCCCCAAAGAGAGTGATGATTGAAATGAAAGAAAAGTCGGTAAAAAGAGCAAAAAAAAGTGATGAGTTTGGAGAAGAAAATTGAAGTTTTAGATAGGCTTGCACATAATGAATCTGCTACATCAGTTGGTAAATTACTTGGTGTGACCGAGTCTACTATTAAATCGATAAGGAAAGTGAAGAAGCGATTAGAGCTAGTGTTGCAAGTGGTACTTCAACGAGTACAAAAGTGTCTTTTGTACCTAGGATTCCATATGTAGAAAGACAAAGAAGGCTTTAAACCTGTGAATCGAGACCCAAACTCTCAAGAAAATCTCACTGAGTTCACTTGTCATTCGCGAGAAAGTCAAGCAACTGCACAATCATTATGTCTCCAATTGTTTCGTGGTCTGCTAATGGGATATCGCCAAAGTCATCGAAGCGTGTGTAGATCGGTTCCTATCGGTTCCTTGCTCTCTAAAAAAATGTGGCATTCATTCAGAATGCCACAGTACATATTGTATTATTATATTTGTTCTTCTCCTTCACAATTGAACACACACTCGACCCACTTAAGTCCAATGAGCATCCAATTGAGGCTAAAGATTCACCGCTTTCGGCACACCTAATTATTTCCATCTTTGTCCCAATCGTGTTCACTTTATGAGCCCTACGTTTCTTTCCACTTGTATTAGCACTTTCAGTTTTCCGTTTATCACTCATGTTTATAAAATAATACGTGTAAAATGCACAAACAAAGAAACACTGCTGTACGTACAAACAAAGATGGTAACATTGCCGAGACTGAATAATAATAATTTATTGATTATTAACCGACTTTACAGTGGTATTAATCTTGTCAAATTTCAGTACAGTATTAAAAAACATTACACACAAATCTTACATTACATACAATATGTATATTATTACATAGCAAACTTTAATCTGGTAATTTATTGAAAGTGTTGGCTTGGCTGACAGACAGCGCCATTATGCGATAGCTCGAAACGTTTGTTCATCAGCTGATGTACAAAAGTCCGAATTCGGAGTACGAAAGGCGGTTTAGGAGCAAAAATTTATACTGTACGAAAGAGCGAATTGTATGGATGTCGAGGACTGCCTGTGTGTGTGTATGTATATATATATATGTGTGTGTGTGTGTGTGTTTTTATATATATACATATATATATATATATATATAAATGCTTAAAGAAAAGGAAAGCTAATAATAAAGGTGGCAACAAGGTAGTGGAGGAAGCCCAGTGGACACTTACCTATATTGGAGAGCCGCTGGGGGTGCTGAAGAAACAGGAAAAACACAAAAACAACACAAATATGGAGCTTCTGGGTGATGCCCTTCTTCAGAGACCGAGAGATATGTACTGTTTGAAGTGACATACTGGGGAGGATATGGGGGGGGGGGGGGGGGTAATGAGAGGAGTTTAGGGATATGGGGATGTCAATAAGGTCATTGGAGGTTGAGACCAGGGGCGGGAGAAAGAGTCAAGAAGTAAGATGTGGGCTAATTCCCATTGTCAAGGTAGGGGGTGGGGGTGTCATCCGGTAGCGTGCAGATAATCCTTACATTAAAGCAATTATTAAAAGTTACCTTGTGTAAATTAGCATGAGGGGAAGGAACGGGGTTTGCTGCAGGGTTGAGATCCTGCAGCAGATGGAGGGTTGGGAATGGGTACTTCTTTCTTCCACAGGATATTTCCCAAATTGGGAGGCCGGTGGAAGGAAAGAATGGTAGAATTGGTTAACACCCAACACCTTGTTGCCACCTTTATATATATATATATATATATATATATATATATATATATATATATATATATATATATATATATATATATATATATATATATATATATATATATATATATATATATATATATATATATATATATATATATATATATATATATATATATATATATATATATATATATATATATATATATATATATATATATATATATATATATATATATATATATATATATATATATATATATATATATATATATATATATATATATATATATATATATATATATATATATATATATATATATATATATATATATATATATATATATATATATATATATATATATATATATATATATATATATATATATATATATATATATATATATATATATATATATAAAGGTGGCAACAAGGTATATATATATATATATATACATATATATATATATATATATATATATATATATAAATACTACAGAAGAGGAAGGGTAAGGATATTTAGGGCAACTAGGTGTTGAAGGAAACCCAGTGGAGACTTACCGGAAGGAGAGCTGTTGGGGTGTTGGAGAGACACATTTGTAGAGGTTAGAGCTTTCGGGATGATCCCTTCGTCAGCACAAGAGAGACACAACTGATATGGCAGTGACACTGGGGTGGGGGTGGAAGGGAAGGGAGTGTGGAAAGGTCGGGGATTGGAGGATGCAGAGGGGGGAAGGGACAGAGGGGGAAGGGACAGAGGGGGAAGGGAGGGTGGAAAGAAGAAAATATTAATGGATATTGAGGCCAGGAGGATAGAAAGAGTTTAAGATTTGGATATGGGCCAGTTCTCATTGACGGAGTTGTGGGGCGGAAGTGTCGTCTGGGAGGGTGTGAATGGCCCTCACCATGAAACAAATGTTGAAATTGAGATTGTGATTGTTTGCATGAACGGCCACGGGTAGCTGTCGTTTAAGACTGACGCTGTTGCGATGGCCGTTCGTGCGAATGTTGAGGGAATTGCTGGTGAGTCCGACGTAAAAGACAGGGCATTAGGTGCGGGTTAATAGGTATATGATGTTGCGGGTGGTACAGTTAGTAGGGGATGTTATGGGGTAGGTGATGTTGGTGGTGGGGTTTGAGAATGAGTTGGAGGGTGGGTTTATAGGACATATTAGGCATCGGGGTCTTCGGCAGGGGTGGGACCCTGCAGGGTACAGAGGAGTGGGTGATGGAGGTTCTTTTCTCCACAAGATGTTGGCTAGGTTGGGAGGTCTGCGAAAGGAGAGGATTGGGGGTGTGGGGAAGGAGACCTGGTTGGGGGAGGAAGTGAGGATTGGGTGGGCTGCCTTTATGATGCTTTTTAGGGTATCGTGGATGCCAGGATAGAAGGTGGTGATTAGGGTGAGTTGGGGAGTAGAGTCGGGGGTTGCGGGGCGGTTGCAGTGTAGGTTAGGGGTGTTGGGTGTGACTGCCCATTAGATTTGGTCGCGAATCAGCTCCGGCGGGTATCCGCATTGGAGGAATGCATTTTCGAGGACAGAGCAGTACTCGGAAAGTGAGTCTCTGTCCGAGCAGATTCTCTGTCCTCGTTGAGCTATGGTGTAGGGGATTGAAGTTTTACTGTGGAGGGGGTGACAGCTGTGGAAGTGGCGATATTGTAGGCGGTTGGAAGGTTTTTAATGTACTTTGGTGTGTATTCGGTTTTCTCGGATGGAGAGGTCAACATCCAAGAAGGTGATGCTGGTGGGGGAGGTGTGGTAGGTGAAGGAGAGCGTGGGGCGGGAAGAGAGCCGCTGTAAAAAGGATTGGAGGGAGTCGGGTCCATGTGTCCAAAGAAGAAAAATGTCGTCGATATACCTCAGCCACAGGAGTGGTCTGGGGTGTATGTCGAGGAAACGTTATATATATATACCAATGGACCTGACTCCTTCCCATCCTTTTTGTTATGCCTCTCCTCTCACCCCACGCTTTCCTTCACCTACAATACCTCCACCACTAACATCACCTTTCTGGACGTCGACCTTTCCATCCAAGACGGAAAAATCCGCACCGGCGTCCATATTAAACCCACTAATAGCCTTCAATACCTCCACTTTGAAAGCTGCCATCCCCTACACACCAAAACCTCGATTCCATATGCCCTAGCCCGCCGAGGATGGAGGATTTGCTCAGACAGGAGGTCTCTCTCAATATATTACTCCATCCTCGAAGATGCCCTTGTAAAACACGGTTACCCACCGGGCCTGATCCGTGACCAGATCCGGAGGGCAATCACACCGGTAACCACAAAACACCACCCTCACACTCTTCCTATTCCCGATTTTACCCCTTCCCTTACCCTTACCACCATCTTCCACCCCGGGATCCACGAGGTCCTCAAGGAAATCCTTCATGCTGCCCACCCAATTCTTACCTCCACCTCCCACCAATCCCCCTTTAATTCCCCCATTCTTTCCTTCTGCCGGCCTCCCAATTTGGGAAATATCCTGTGGAAGAAAGAACTACCCACTCCCAACCCTCCATCCGCTGCAGGATCTCAACACTGCAGCAAACCCCGTTGTCTCACATGCCCCATCCACCCACCCTCATTTTCATTCACCAGCCCCTCCTCCAACATCACCTACCCCATCCCCTGCAGAAGTAATTGCACTACGAGGAACGTCATTTACCTCCTCACCTGCATACTCTGTCCTGCTTTTTATGTTGGACTCACCAGTAACCCCCTCAACATTAGAATTAATGGCCACCGGAACAGCGAAAGTTCCATTTTTATGTCGTTTTTGTAGTCTCCTTCCCACGAACCCCATTCTCTTCCCATCCTCTCTACCCCCAGTGAGACAGTTTTAGTTTTAGTAATACTCTTGTGCCCAACAGCAAGTAAGTGTCCACTGGCTCCCTCCTATCCCTCTCAACTACTAGTTGCAATCCTATATATATATATATATTTAGGGCAACTAGGTGTTGAAGGAAACCCAGTGAACACTTACCGGAAGTAGAGCCGCTGGGGTGTTGGAGAGACACAATATCCGTTAATATTTCCTTCTTTCCACCCTCTCTTTCCCCTCTCCCCCTTCCCCCTTCTACATCCTCCAATCCCCTACCTTTCCACGCTCCCTTCCCTTCCACCCTCACACCTTCACCCCAGTGTCACTGCCATATCAGTTGTGTCTCTCCTGTGCTGACGAAGGGATCATCCCGAAAGCTCTAACCTCTACAAATGTGTCTCTCCAACACCCCAGCGGTTCTACTTCCGGTAAGTGTTCACTGAGTTTCCTTCAACACCTAGTTGCCCTAAATATCCTTACTTACCTTTCCTCTTCCGTAATATTTATACCATTTTATCCTACCTTACCTTTCCTTATATGTCATCTCACTTTTAACTACCTTCCTATCGCCTTTCGTCTTTAATCTTGTCCTTCCGCTATGGCAAATATCCACAGTTTCTGCTATCATCTCCGAAAACATATTTCCCTCACCTGCCAAATGGAATTCCTCAATTCCTGCATGGAATTAGACCTCCCTCCAAAAGGCCTTACTGTAAGAATCCTCCCACCATCCGACCATCTTTTGCCCTCACCAATCACCGTATGTCCCTTAATGTAGTCCAATCAGTTTTACGCCACTACGAATTGCTCTCCAATATGCACTTCCATAAATGCATCTCCATTATGCATTCACTAAGCAACTCCTCAACTTTCAAAGACAATCTCGAATCCATCTTCCAAAAAGCTGCAGAAGGACTCACAGCCAACCGCAAAAGACTTCTCCGCAAACTTTCACTTCTTTGCACCCGCCACCTCCAAAAAGGGTTACCCCTCCCCTTCATCACAGCTGGTGAGTTCAACGCACCTCCCCCGCCCCTCCTTGCCCAAAGACCGTGCCTAGCGGACCTCTTGGGAATCCCAACCCCACCCCCACTGCACACCCCCAACAGGCCCCCATTTGTTTCCAACCGCCAACAGCAGAAACCCCTTTCCCGGTAAACCACCACCTCCTCAAGCACCCGAAACTCCTCCCAGCCAGATGACGTCCTGAACCTCTCATCCCACATACTCACCCCTGCCGAGAATGCACTTCTTTCGCGCGGCCTTTCCTTCTGCCCTACCACCAAATTTGACCACATTTCCCTGCTCGCCGACATACAAGCTTTTATCCGCCTACTTCGCCTCAAGGTCGCACCAACCTCTCTTCTACCCCAGATGCACTCCCACAATCTCTTTCTGCCTTTAAACCCCCTCTCAGTATATCCCGCCCTCTCTCCCTCTACACCACCCCGTCGAGCAATATTCCAATTACCTCATACACAGAGTCGCCCAGCCCGATTTTCCTGACCTCCTCGACCACCATGACAATCTGACGAAAGCAGAAAGACACGCCATCTCGATGCTTAAACAGAACCACCATATTGTAATTCTCCCCGCGGACAAAGGGACGACCACGGTAGTAATGGACCGCTCCCATTACAACGACGAAGCCCTCCGCCAACTATCTGACCAAACCTTCTACCTCCCTCTCCCCTCCAACCCCACCGACCGTCATTCCTCTGAAATAGCCACTTATCTGCGATCCGTTGGAAAACAAGAAGGCCTTCCCGATTCCACCATCTCCGTTATGATTCCCAACAAACCCCGTACCTTCTACCTTCTTCCAAAAATCCACAAACCTAATATCCCTGGCCGTCCCATAGTTGCCAGCTACAACTCTTCCACGGAACGCATCTCTGCCTTTGTCGACTCCCACCTACAACCCCTCGTTCGTCAAATCCCATCTTTCCTCCAAGATATCAACCACTTCCTTCAACGCCTAAAATCTCTTCCCTCCCACCTTACACCATCATGACAACAATAGACGTCTGCTCCCTTTATACCAGCATCCCCCACCACGATGGACTGTCTGCCCTGAAAAAATCTCTTGACTCGAGACCACCTGACGCAAGACCCTCCTCCCATTTTCTAACGAAACATGCGGAATTTATGCTCCACAAGAACAACTTTACCTTCGGAGGGCGCCACTACCTACAAATAAAAGGTATGGCGATGGGCACTCGCATGGCGCCCTCATACGCCAATGTCTTCCTAGGTGAATGGGAGGAATGTTTCCTCAACATACACCCCAGACCACTCCTGTGGATGAGGTATATTGACGACATGTTCCTTCTTTGGACACATGGACCAGCCTCACTCCACTGCTTCTTACAGCGTCTCTCTTCCACCCCACGCTCTCCTTCACCAACCACACATCCCCCACCAGCATCACCTTCTTGGATGTCGATCTCTCCATCCGAGAAAACCAAATCCGCACCAAAGTGCATTTAAAACCTTCCAACCACCTTCAATATCTCCACTTCCACAGCTGCCACCCCCTCCACACTAAAACTTCAATCCCCTACGCCCTAGCCCGCCAAGGACGGAGAATCTGCTCGGACAGAGACACCCTTTCCGAGTACTGCTCTGTCCTCGAAAATGCTCTCCTCCAACGCGGATACCCGCCGGAGCTGATTCGCGACCAAATCTAATGGGCAGTCACACCCAACACCCCTAACCTACACTGCAACTGCCCCACAACCTGTGCACCTAATTTCCTGTATTTTTTTGGATATTATTGGAGTAAAAACAACCCCTAAAATTTATAATTATAAACATTTTATAGGTTCTCATCATCCGTTTTGAATACCTCATATTTGTGCAAAATATCATTGATGTAGCACCTCTAGAAATGCATTTATATGAATTTAATTGTATAAATTTTATGAATTTTTAACAGCCACAATAATAAACCTTTCTGAAAATTTTAATGTTAGTAACCATGGGAGCATCATTCCCTCCCTAGGTTAAAATTCTCATCTTACTGTACCTTCAGAAAGTACATAAACATTAGTCAAATTGTTTAATTTTTAAGAAATTTTTACGGCTGAACGAACAAAAATTTTCAAATTTCTATATACCCCTTTCCGTTATTTGGTAAATTCTACCGTTAGAAAAAATTTCAGCTTTGTAGTCCATATAGAAATACCTAAACCGCAAAATGTTCGCCCCTAAAAAATGGAATTTTTGCAATTTTTTATTTTATCTTCGGTTACAACGAAATTTATATATCTGTGCAAAATTTCAAGTCTCCAGGTTATATGGAGCTGCCTCATCATTTTTTTCTCGTCTGGAACAATACTGGGGCAAAAAAGCTTCAAAAATGGGAATTGTATAAATATCGGATATCCTTCATTAGGCACAGTTGAACATTAATGGCATTAAAATATAAGCCTCTGATTCCCATTAAAAGCTTACCCATTTGAAAGCATTAAGGCTCTAGCCAAGGAAGCCCATTGTTAGACCCAGGAAAATTACCACTTTTTTCCGATAAAAACTATAAATTTACACTAATTCTACTCGGATTTTAATTCTGTCTTCAAAAATAAGAAACTAATTTATATCCTATCCGATAGTTTAAGTCTCGAGTTCGTATCTTGATGGGAAGTAATTTTAAAATGCAAATATGAAAACCAATTTACATGTATTCTTATGGGCGAAAATTGGGGCCAAAAGGGGCCAAAATAGCCCCTCAAAATAGGAATTTTGCCAGTTTCATATTTTTTCCTTCGGTTGTGACCAAAAACCTATAATCCTACCAAATTTCAAGTTTCTGGCACATCTGGAAGTGCCTCATAATTTTGTATCCTCCTATATATATGATATATATATATATATATATATATATATATATCATGTGTAAGAAGCGTCTTTATATTATAGATATATAAGTGAATGTGTGCTTACCTTCTACAGGGATTTTTTCTCACATAAATGTAAAGAATAAAAAAATGTAAATAATAGTTAAATCCGAAATTTTGCACATCTGCGCCACATTATGTATTATTATTTTTAGAATATTATGGGGTAAAAACAACCCCTAAAATGTATTATTATAAATATTATATAGGTTTTCATCCTTATTTTCGAATACTTCACATTTTTGCTAAATTTCATCGATGTAGCACATCTAGAAGTGCATTTCTGTAAATTCAATTGTTTAAATTTTTTGAATTTTTAACAGCCACAATAATAAATATTTCTAAAATTTTCAATGTTATTTACTACCAGAGCATCATTCCCTACCTTGTTTCAAATTTTCAGCTTCCTGTACCTTCAGAAAGTACATAAGCATTAGTCAGTTTGTTTAACATTTGAGAATTGATTGAGGCCGAACGAATAACAATTGTCAAATTTCTATATTCCCGTTTTCATTATGTGGCAAATTCTACCACTAGAAAAAATTTCAGCTTTATAGATTATTTAAAAGTACCTAAACCATGAAATGTTAGTAAAAAAGTTTATAATTTTTACCGGCCTAAAAAAATTCCTCTGTTGCATTTTGCAATTATTCCTCCTATTATTTTTTTAGATTCACCTATGTATTAAATTTCAGCTCTCCAACTATTGTAGTTTGGGCCAGACATTAGTATCCTCCTACATCCAATATCCTATTATAGTATATCCTCCTCTGTAAGAAGAGTGCTTGTAGAATGATATAGGAGGATACTAATGTTTGGGCTAAATCACCATAGATGGAGAGATGCAATTCTCAGTAATTGTATTTGGCATGGAGAAATCGAATTTTCGCAGTGTTTTATTTTATCTTCGGTTGCAATAAAATTTTTATAACCAGGCCAAATTTCAAGCCTCTACGTCATATGGAGCTGCCTCATAATTTTTGTTCTCGTATGGAGCAATACTGGGCAAAACAGCTCCAAAAATAGGGATTATAACAATATAGGATTTCCTTCATTAGGCCTAGTTTAACATTAAAGGCATTAAAATATAAGCCTCTGATTCTCATTACAAGCTTTCCCATATGAAAGCATTAAGCCTGTTGCTAGGAAGCCTATTGTTAGACCAAGAAAAATTATCACTTTTTTGCGACAAAAACTATAAATTTACGCTAATTCTACTCGGATTTGAATTCTGTCTTCAAAAATAAGAAACTACAATTTATATCCTATCCAACAGTTTAAGTCTTGAGTTCGTATCTTGATGGGAAGTAATTTTAAAATGCAAATATAAAAACCTCTACCCCAATTTACATGTTATCTTATGGGCAAAAAATGGGGCGAAAAGGGGCCAAAATAGCCCCTCAAAATAGGAATTTCGACAGTTTCGGATTTTTTCCTTCGGTTGTGACCAAAAACCTATAATCCTACCAAATTTCAAGTTTCTAGCACATCTGGAAGTGCCTCATAATTTCGTATTCTCCTATGTATATATATATATGATATATATATATCATGTGTAAGAAGCATCTATATATTATAGATATGTATATCATGTGTAAGAAGCATCTATATATTATAGATTATATATATATATATATCATGTGTTAGAAGCATCTATATATTATATACCGGGTGTATCAGAATACTCCCGAAATATTTTGTAGGGTTATAGAGGAGACCTGAAAAACAATTTTGAGATAGGGAATGAGTGGTCGGAGAAGCCTCTGTTATGCGCCAGAGAGCAATGAAGTCAACGCGTTGAGGTGATCGTCCACAATGCCAACCCAGATTTTCACAGAGAACTGTTATTGATGGTGGTGGATGGAAGTCAAGTGTGGATTATCATTGGCCCACACATGGCTGTTTCTGCAGTTGTAGACTCCATCCCTGGTAAAACAGGCATCGTCAGTAAACAAAACATACCTGAGAAAACAAGGGACTTCTGCACAACGATATAATATCCAGTGGGAAAATTCCTGTCTGGATCCAAAATCATGAGGGCACAAACCCTGAACTCACTGTGGGTGATCAGGATGCAGCTGCTGTTCATGAACGACCCTCCACACAGACGTGGCTAGCATCCATAGCATGTGCAATAGCACGGGTACTTGTTGATGGCTCTTCTCTTACTCACTCCAACACCTCTTCCTCAAACAAGGGGGTTCGGACTGACCTTGCACCGCAGTCTTTTTCTGATGGCTTCAACGATCCTGTCTCCCGCAACCGTTGGAACACTGCTGTGAATGTGGTGTGATGGGGATGTGTTCTGTTGGGAAGTCTTTTCCTGTAAAGCTACGCAGATCTCCATGCAATCCCTTTAGCTTCACCATACACAAAAACGATGACAGCAAGTTCCACAGTTGTGTACTGACAATGAGCCATGCTAACCACTTCAGTTGTAAACGTCAAATGTCTAGTAAGCAGCATCAGCTGACTCGGACAACGTCATAGTAGTTACGAGGCCTGAAAGGGGAAGAGGGGTGTAATGTTTGAGAGTTTGTTTGCCTCCAGGTATACTTGAGGGTTTGTCTATCTTCCAAGCGCAACCTCGACGTTTGGTGTTCTGTTGTGCATAACGGAGGCATTGCCGACCTCTCATTTCCTATCTCAAAATGTTTTTTTAGGTCTCTTCTATAACCCTACAAAATATTTCGGGGTATTCTGATACACCCTGTGTATATATATATATATATGCATGTGTGTATGTAAACATGATTTTATCTAGATGAAAAAATGAGAGTATTGTTTTTAAAGGGTGCTGGGGGAAGTGACATGGCCATGGAAATAGATGGAGAGATGCATTCAGTCATTGGTGGAGCACTGACAAGAACACCTGCTCAGAGTGAGACTACCACTGCTTTACTCTATCTGACCACAGACTTCATGCAGTATTGATATTTGTTTCTTTATCATTTTAATTTTTTGTTATTATTTGAGTCATTTTGATGTAAAAGTTACTGCAGTGGAAGTTTAACTGGATTTAAAAAGGATCTGAAAGCAATTGTGATATTTTATTATTAATTTTATGATGGTTAGCCTGTAAAAAAGGCCATTTTCACCATAAAATAAGTTATATGTAATGTTGAATTTTTATTGTATTTTTACCTGCATGAAAATTATGCAGGTAAATCTGAATTTATGATTTAAAATATTTTATTGCATTAAAATTTTAATAATATTATTGTTTGAAGTAATAATGTAGTAGAATTAAGTACCTAAATCAAAGAAATTGAGCTCTACCTATTTTGATGTATAGTTTATCTTGAATTTTGTACATTTTTTTATAATAAACCATTATGAAACTAAATAATGTTTATTTTAAATGATATTAATGATGGGAAGAATTTCATAACTTGTATTAAAAACATAATTTAGCCTTTAAGTAAAATTTATTTTAAGAATTTATCAAACATGGCTATAGATCTAATCCATTCCAATGTTAATTAAATGGCCTATTAGCTTAAGCTTTGTGAGAGAAAGACAAAAGGAAGTTAAAATGCTATATGTTTAGCTAAAGTTTCAATGTGCAAAACATAATGTGAGAGAAACTTTTAAAAATCTCACCTCCTTTAGTACAGAGAATTATTTTAATAAGGAAAACTGCCAGAAGTTCATTGAGAGACATAATTTATGTAAAAGAGTAATGTAATTATTGTCAGATCAAATGGCTAACTTGAATTTTTCAATTGCATGGCTGTAACATTATCAAATGTAACATCAAAACTATTGAGAGGATAAGGCAAAGAATCGCCATAAAAGCCACCATGAATAAGATAAACTGCTAAACCTGTTTTCATGGAGTAATTAAATACAAGCTTCCCATTCAGCTGGCCAAGATGCAGATTCTATTTGACAATGTAGAAGCCACAAGTGTAGAATTAACCTCAGAAAATAAATTACAACTGCAATTTAATTGGCTCTATATTATTCTCCTATTGTTTTAATTGAGTGACTGATTGCATGTGAATTCTTTCCCATGTCTTCATTACATACAGGGATTATGGGCTACTCACTGCATCAATGCTTTTATTTTTTATATAAATAAGAATTTTTTAAAAAGGTGACGATCATTTATGGTAAAGATATTTATTATGTACACCTAAAGTTTTGCTTCAAATTTTAAAAATTAAAAAATATGATGCATAACATCTTGATTTTAAAGCACATTATTATGTTAGGTACTTTCTTTTGGTTTATATATGAGACCTGCGAACATTTGCATTAACAGCCACATCAATAAGATTTGTTCCTCTAAAGAAATCTGTTGCCACTATATTTGCATCCTGCCACCAAAGGTCTCTGAACCAACGAGTCACATTGCGATTTACATCATGAGCCATTTGGCGAAGGCCTGCTCCAGGTCGTGAAAATACAACATCCATTGGTGTAGGAGTCAACTCAGCCATTGCAGCCCATAGATCTCCGTTTCCACTTTAATAAAACATTTAAAATCGAATAATTTTTATTTATGAGGTGAGCATCAAATGATATCTTAAATGAAAATTCATTATCACTTTACTACATTTAACAAGAATTTAATCTTAAATCTTGCATGAGACTTAATTTTGGCTCAAAAACAAATACAGAAAGAAAAGTATTTTAATTAATTAATTGAATGCATGAGAATAAAGAAAAATTATACATCACATGGCATGGGTTTGGATTAAGAAGCTTTAACATTTTTGACAAACAGACTAATATTTTCAAGAATATTAGGAAAGTCAATACATAATTTTCATATTAGAAATTTGAAGGAATAAAGAGTGAATTGAGGTGTATATAATAAATTTCCTTACCTTATCATGGAGGAGCCCCATAACTTTTTCCTTTTTTCAACTGTGCGTGAGAGAAAATCATAGAGTTGTCTACCATTCTGAACGTTCCCCCACTCTTGGACCACTATAACTGATGGGAGATTTGACCAAGACCTTCCATTTGCTTTCCCAGTTGAGGAATTTACTTCTCCTCTTAGCCAGGGAAACTCTTCTCGAGAGGCTTTATCTGCATAGGATACAAGGAGTCGTCGCCCACTCTTCCAGAGTGTGTTGAGGGGTAGCGATGCATCAGCAGGAGCAAATTCACCTTAAACATCAAATTGTCTTTCTAAAATCATTTATATGCTTACTAGGGGCTCTGCCCCTTGCTGTTCCACGACCCAACCCCATGAGATTGGTGGCTGTGCTGCCAAATGGGGTAAGATTCCAGATTAAATGAAGATTCAGTTGCTTTGATTAAATCGTTAGAAACCCTTCCCATACTCAGTTAACTGAATAATTATCAGTAAATATTTAGGTTGCTATCTCCAAAGTTTGATGCTGTTACAGCAATAATTTTGATGCTTAAACAAAAGTTCGAAGCAAAAAACGCTATTCTTTCATCTATTTGAAGGTTTAATTGACACTAATTGAATCGGAGGCAACAATGATGGTCACCTTGACAATGCCCAGAAAGATTACGAGATATCCACAAAATTTCTAAAACAATTGCGTATTTCTTAAAGCTTCGACCGTGTAACATGTAAACATTGCAAGAATAAGATAGTGTACAATTTTATCCATCGAATGGAGCAAAAATTTTAAATGTTACTAATTGATATTATAAATTTTAACAACTGTTTAGAAATTTTTAAATTTTGATATGAGTTAAGCTTCAAACCTAGCTCATTCCAAAGTAGTTCTGCCAGCAAACGGTGAGTAGAGGAGGCTCTGTTTTGTTGCCTTCGACGTCCTCTCCTTCGTTCTGAGAAGCCCACTGGAAAGCGATGCAGATCAAGGATTATAGGATCTGGACTCCTTCGAAGAAAATGTTTAACTCCTTGGAGAAGCAGACGTAGTGGTAACAAACGAGCTACGTCATGATTTACCCAAAACAGCTCAGGAGTGGATGGGTAGTATCCCACACGAACGTCTAAGTAGCGAATCTGGTCAATTGCAGACAAAAAAAGTTTAACAACAATTACTATTATTTTCTATAGCTATTAAATTTTGTTTTTCTTACTTAAGAGAGATGTTTTATTCTCTAATGTAAAGTTAAAATTCGTAAATATACATTATGTAATATTATTCTTGTCTTTGAAAGTATTTTACCATGAGAAAAATTACTAATTGGTTTAGCGAAAATTCCACAGATTTTAACACTTTCATAGTCAGCTATAAGATGACTGTTACCAACTTGGTCAATACATATGAAAATAAATTCTTCCTAGCCCTAAAATTTAAAAATCAGAGAACTAGTGAAATGGCTGATAAGACTAAGAAATTGAGAAATAAACATGTTGTTTTAGTCATTTCTCAAAATATTTATACATATGTTGCCATTATTTGACAAGAAACTTCTTATTTATGTTGGATCCAAAAAATATGTAAATTAGTAATTTTATCCAAAAAACCAACTGCAGCAATGAGCATGTTGATGTAAATGCAATTAAAAATAAAGACATATTTTAATCATATACTATATCAGGGGTTGGCAACCTACGGCCTGTGGGCCTCATGCAGCCCCTAAGTGCATTTTATCCAGCCTGCGAAGCCATGATGAAAAAGTAATTGGTATAATGTAACAGTCAATTTCATATTTTTCAATGACATTATGGTCTAAAAAAATTTTCTGGTGGACTTTTAATGCCAGTAAACAAAATTTGACTTTCACTAATATTAGAGCACAAAATCTCTAGGTATCTTCTGATTTAAATGCCCATCCAGCCCACCGAAGATCTTGTGATTTCCAATGCGGCCATCCGAAGCATTGGCAACTGAAAGTGGCCCGCCGTATAGAAAAGGTTGCCGACCCCTGATATATATCAATGGCAATTTTTGCATAGGATGCTGAATCAAAATTTTTAATAATGATAAGGACTAAGCTATCTCATTCAAATGGAAATTTAGGTTGTTTCTTAAAACTTAAGAGGATTTTTAATCTCCCAATCAAGTTAATGAAAGTGCATAACTAACTAACCCCATACACAAGTTGAGTGTAGACATCCAAATCCTGAGTAAGAAGGAAGCGTGATGAGAATGAATTGCGACGAGAGGATGGGTTTGCAAGCCCAGTTAGTTTTTTATAGCAGCCTGAATTGTGAGTCCCAGGAACGAGGAGAGAACGGAGTGACATGTCTCCCAAATCAGCCCTGTGATGAAATTTGAAAAAAAAATAATTATTGATATTATGCATTTTCATTTATGTTAAAAATAAAAATTAGTCCAATATGTATTATTTATCACATAAAATGTGTTAAATCCCTTATATATTGGGCTTGGTAGACAGGTTGTTAGAGTATCTGCCAATGGATACTAAGGTCGCGGGTTCAAATCCTACCTAGGATATGGATGTTTGCATTCGTCAGAGTTATATGTAAGATTGGACATGATTGTCTAAATTTCGCTCTTAATAAAGACATTATTATTATTATAACTCAACTAAATTTGCAATTTGCAGTGGTCACTCCCAGTTGAGTCTATCTCAAGTACAGAATAGAGGAGGAAAGAACTTTATAAGAACAAGATTTAGTCCATCCATGTATAAAAATATAACTAATCTAGATTAAACTTTCTTTTTTGAGATATTTCCTTCTAGTATTACTGAATTTTCCAGGCAAACTTCTTTGCCGTAAAAATGTCGTAAAAATCATGCTGCTTCTTATACAGTGAAGGTTCAAATGTCAATAGGATTTTTAACTTAAAATTTAAATATACACACTTTACACATTGTTTTCAGTATAGAGGTAGGTTTTCTATGCAGTATATACAACTTAAAACATTGCATCCATTCTGTAGAATTCTTATTGTTACTATTTATAATAATAAAATGTTTCAATGAATTATTTTTAAGCGATCAGGAATATATTCACTTTGCAGGATACAAAAAACATTATCACCAAAAATCTTGGAATATGCAGCTTTTCACCCAAACATATTGCATGTGGAAAGCAACAAAAATTCTCAACGACTTCCAAACTGAAAGAAACATTACCAAAATGTTTCTGCATTATCAGAATATGAAACTAAACTGTGATAATGCCTTGACCATGGCATTTTTCTTGCAAGCCCTTGGTGTTACCATAGTGATCGCCAGCAAAAACTGATATATAACTATGATCAATAATAATTATATTTCCTTCCGTTTTTATTTGTTGCAGTGATTGTGATGTTTTTATATGCCACATCCTGCACATTGAACCACCCAGCTATTCAGCTAATTCCTAGTGAATTTTTAATGATTATCTCACATTTTTGGATTGTTCCAATTTTTACCTTGCGTATAAACTGCATTCTCGTTCTGCAGGCAAAATATTTGCAAAAAGAAGTGCGACTAATACTATATACAGTATATTTTGAAAATTAATAAACTAATAGAAGCTTTTCAACTGACTTTATATTGTTTGTTAACCAATGATGAATTTTATGTCCTTATCCTAACCAATCTGTTTTTATGAATAAGTAATTATAAAAACTGGAAAATTGCCTTATTTTTAGGAGTGCATCTTATACACAGGAAAATACCATATATCAGGTCTGACTTTTACGTTAAACACGGATTCTAGATAAAAGTTCAACTCCATAAATTTTTACCTCTTACTATGTATCTACTCAATACCACATATTACGATAATAACCTGTGATCCCAAATCCATGTAGGCCTAATCTTGAGACAGTCAGTATAAACAAGAGTATTATTTCGATATATTGCTATCCAAAATGGTAAGCAATGATCTCCCTTAGCTGGCATCTTATTGTTCTTGTCCTTCATCTTGCTTTCCCTTCTCACTTTCAACAGACCTTTATGAGTTCCACTCTCCTCTACCTGGAAGATAATATAGATCAGTTGCATGCTTTGAAACAGTCTTTAGGAAAGAGAAGAAGGTTTTTCCATAAAAGTTACTTTAACAGCTCATATCACTTTTGACTCATTATTAGAAAAATAAATTACATACAAAACCTTTTTAGTTTATATAACTTTTATATTGAAGGCATTAAAAACCTAAAAATAAATTAAATTTTGACATGGGGTAAGTGTCATCTGCTGTGATAGATTCTCAAATTTCCATATTAATAATATAACTAGTGTTGGTATACTAATTAACAGCATTTGAATGCATCTTAATATAAAAGTTGTGTGGCTTTTGCAAAGCTGATCATAAATCTACAGGAATGTTTGATGTTTGGGGTGTTGATGTTTGTTATTATGTTTTCCATTCTTTAGTATTTAATTTCTTCATCCATCAGATGAGCTTTGCAAAAGCCATACAACTTTTATATTAAGATGCATTCACATGTTGTTAATTAGTATCCTAAAACTAAATATGTTATTAATATAGAAATTTGAGAATCTATCACAACAGATGACACTCACCCCATGTCAAAATTTAATTTATTTTTTGGTTTTTAGTGTCTTTAATATAAAAGTTGTATAACGTAAAAAAGTAATTTTTAGGTTTTTAGTCTTAGTAAAAGACAAAAGGAAGTAAGGGAGGGAGGGAGGTAAACTCCCTCTCTCTCTCTTTCTCTCTCCCTTATTATCCCTCACCCCACTCCCTCCCTCTCCCTCCTTCCCTCCCCCCCCACCTCTCCTCTCTCCCTTATTATCCCTCACCCCCCTTCCTCCTTCGCCCTCCCTCCCTCTCCCTCCTTCCCTCCCCCCCACCTCTCCTCTCTCCCTTATTATCCCTCACGCCCCTTCCTCACCCTCCCTCCCTCTCCCTCCTTCCCCCCTCTCCCTTATTATCCCTCCCCCCCCTCTCCCTCCTTCCCCCCCTCTCTCCTCTCTCCCTTATTATCCCTCACCCCCCTTCCTCCCTCTCCCTCCCTCCCTCCCCCTCCTTCCCTCCCCCCCCACCTCTCTCCTCTCTCCCTTATTATCCCTCCCCCCCTCTCCCTCCTCCCCCCACCTCTCTCCTCTCTCCCTTATTATCCCTCACCCCCCTTCCTCCCTTGCCCTCCCTCCCTCTCCCTCCTTCCCTCCTCCCCCCACCTCTCTCCTCTCTCCCTTATTATCCCTCATCCCCTCCTTCCCTCTCCCTCCCTCCCTCTCCCTCCTTCCCTCTCCCTCCCCCCCTCTCTCCCCTCTCCCTTATTATCCCTCACCCCCCTTCCTCACACTCCCTCCTTCCCTCTCTCTCTCTCGTATTAAAGCATTCAAAGCACGCTTTTCTTACGCTCAGGAAGACAACAATGTAAGCTCGAGGTTTAACAATGTCTTGGTGGTCAAGGCAATATCCCACTAAAAATTCGATTTTTCCCAAAGTATGTGAATTAAACGTATAATTTGAGCGATATCGAACTGAACGCGGAAATCGACAATAAGAATAAGAAATGTGAGTCATTTTTCTTTAAAACAGTCCAGGTCCGAAGATCATAGCTCAATTTCTTCCAATTTAAATTTGCAAAAGAATAGAAGGCTGCACTTCGAAAAATGGCTTCTGACGTGTTATCTTATGGGAAATGGAAATTATACCCTGGAGTCGAACCTGGTACTTTTTTCTGAGATTTGCAAATTTTTACGTTGGGGGTATACCATAACCTACAAAGAGTCAAAATTTCATACGCCTAGCTCATATGGAATGCCCAAAATGTTAGTTATTGGGATTTGAAACACGGCATACATAAGTGACAAGTTATAATAAAAGTTGTATAATAAGTATATAATGAATTAGAAAATCGGCATCTTATGTTACTACAACTAGAAAGGTGCACTTTATATCTTTCATTTAATAATATGCAAGTAAAATTTACATGCACACATATAAAAACATTTTTCTCATCTTCATACAGAAATATAATAAAATTTTCAAGAAATATTTTTAGATAGTGACCTTTTATACTCGTTTTGATTCTTTAATTTAGCTGTTATTTGCCTGCTTAGTCTTTTGCTCTCATATTTAATATATTTAAAAGTAACAATTTCTATTTATTGTACTTGTTTTGATAATAACCCAGTTTCTAAACTGAGGTTATATCATTACGAAAAGATGTCAAAATATTTTTATACTTCACCTGATCACTTGTTGCTTCCCATTCATCTTCAATTTTCATATCTAAGTCTTTATGTAAATGTGATTCCTCATCTTCTTCCAACTGCCAACCTCCTGGTAATGGTGTGTTACCTAAAGTTATATTTGTTCTGAAGTAACCTGGATATTGCTTAGTTGGTATTTGAATTAGTGGAATGGCACCTTTATTCCTACAATCCAAAACAAGGTTTTTAAATTAATAGTATCCTGTGCAATTGCAGCTACCCAGCATCAAATTGCTGTTGCTCTTTTGTCCGTTTATTATTCAAAAACCATGCTTGGGTAAACCAAGAAAACTAAAGTAAAACCTCTCACATCCAGCAAACTTAGGACTATGAAGTGGTCAGTTTTTGGTATTTCTCCCATTTCAGATATCTATGCCAAATAAAGCTTTGGAAAATTAGCAAGGTTTCTTATAATGTAAATACCTTAGTGTTATAATTCAACAATGAAATCTAAAGTATTGATTAAGAAAATAAGAATAAAGTAGAATTACCATTTACTGTATTTATAAACTATCTTCCTCCTTCCTTTTTCTAAATTGATCAGGGTGAGGCAGAGGGAAACTGTAACTTCATATTGGTGGATATGAGACTGAGATGATGAGTAAGTTGTTTGGAGTGGTACAGATGTAAATGAAGATTGCTACATCTAGAATATGTGGTTTTGGGTCTTTTTTTAAAGGGCAGTTTTAGGGAAGAGATGGTTTTTGGGATGCTGGATTTGAGAAATTATATAGTGAGTCACTTTCCTCTACTGAATAACTGCATCTAAATTAAATGTGGACAGAAATATAAGATATTCAGCCAAAATTATAATTCATATGGATTTTTTTAAATTAGCAAACACAAGTAAAAAAATATAATTTTATTTTTAATATAGTATTAATCAAACAGCTAATAAATAAATTATTTTTATTTATAATATAATATCATTTACAATTAATGCATAAGAAACACAAGCAGAAGTCTGAATTAATGCAAAAAAACAGGTTCACCTAAAGAACATGTCAATTAAATGTGATGTAAAAACCAAAATACCACCAACCTCAAGTATACATATTTTGATTGTGTAATTAAGTTTTTACAAGCCATATAATGTGTACTAACCCTGGATATTCTTTAAATAAAGCCACTGAATCAATATACTCGGAATGGTTGCAGTCAGTTTCCCAGTTAAGCTCCAATTCTGTTTCAGCTCCTAATCTGCTGCTGTAGCTTTGAGGTCTCCAGAGTGAGGAGACAGTGAGGAAACCCCTGCTGCATTCTATATTAATAAAAAAAATTGTACTTGTTTGTATAAATATAAACTGAATGCCAACTCAATTTTACTGCATTTAGTGAACAAGTAAATATTACAAAACAGCACTATATCTATTCATATAGTACACGGAAATTGCCTATTAACTAAGGAAGTACAACTAATATGGTAATTCATTCTGTGTGTGCGTGTATACATATAATTTTAACAACCGGTTCCCTATTCTGATTCGCAACATGACCGTGGTGCTGTAGTTACAAGTTTTGAAGTTATTCAGCTGTTATTTCGTTTCGTACCGAAACGTTCATTAAGGAATAATAGTCAGTAAAACTGGCACGAGAGGCAAGCAGCCCTAACCTACACCCCAACCGCCCCACCACCCCTGACTCTACCCCCAACTCATCCTAATCACCACATTTTATCCCGGCATCCACGATACCCTAAAGAGCATCTTAAAGTAGCCCACCCAATCCTCACTTCCTCCCCCAACCAAGTCTCCTTTCCCAAACCCCCAATCCTTTCCTTCCGCAGATCTCACAACCTAGCCAACATCTTGTGGAGAAAAGAACCCCCATCACCCACTCCTCTGCATCCTGCAGGGTCCCACCCCTGCCGAAGACCCCGATGCCTAACATGCCCTATAAACCCACCCTCCAACTCATTATCAAACCCCACCACCAACATCACCTACCCCATAACTTCCCCTACCAACTGTACCACCCGCAACATCATATACCTATTAACCCGCACCCAATGCCCTGCCTTTTACGTCGGCCTCACCAGCAATTCCCTCAACATTCGCATGAACGGCCATCGCAACAGCATCAGTCTTAAACGACAGCTACCGGTGGCCGTTCATGCAAATAATCATAATCTTAGTTTCAATGTTTGTTTCACGTTGAGGGCCATTCGCGCCCTCCCAGACGACACTTCCGCCCCCTAACTCCATCAATGGGAACTGGCCCATATCCAAATCTGAAACTCTTTCTCTCCACCCAGCCTCACTCTCCGTTAATATTTCCTTCTTTCCACCCTCTCTTTCCCCTCTACCCCTCCCCCTTCTACATCCTCCAATCCCCGACCTTTCCACGCTCCCTTCCCTTCCACCCCCATACCTTCACCCCAGTGTCACTGCCAAATCAGTTGTCTCTCTTGTGCTGACGAAGGGATCATCCCGACAGCTCCAATAACTTCTACAAATGATATATATTCCAAATGTCTCAAAATTGGTGTAAGGGTGTAAACGGAGGCTAAAGGGCAAAGCACAGTGGTGTCCTTGGATACTGGTAAGTTCAACCATGCTGTGAAGTCTTTCTGCAATATCTCTGGCCAAAGTGAAAGGGGGGCCAGCATGGTGTTTTAAGACCCATAATCCTCCCATGACATGCACACCCATAAAAACGGCCCTCATTCTCCGGAGGCTGGATTTCCTCTGACCATGGCAGTGGTCAGTAACAAGGCATGAATGCAGAATATGCTGAGAATCCCTGGAGGTTAAACACCCACTGCCACTCTTTCTCATCCTTACCCAATTCCTTTAATCTCAACCTAACTACCTTTAACTGCCTGACTTTTTCCAGTGAAGATAGACTTCAAGAGCTACAAGAAGAACTGGAGAAGATCTAGTGGGACATTTTATGGCTTAGTGAGGTGAGAAGGCCTATTGGAGTTAAGGAGTAGACATATTTTTATTACAGAGGAACTGACACAGGAAGAACAGGAGGAGTTGGATTCATCATCAAGTGCTAAAAGAACGAAAAGAAAAATTTCAGCTCTAACTCAAAAATTGATTCAGTGTGCTAGAAGACCAAGAAGTTGAATCACAACTAATACAGATACTCAAGGAAACCACACAATAAATGAGCAGAACATTTAAAACAAAGCCAGAGAAAAAGTTAACTGAAAAACAAGACTGCTGATGGAAAAGAGAAGGAAAATGAAAATTACTAATGATCCTAAAGAAATGATCCTTTTTGCTGAACTAAACAAAACTATAAGGGAGTGCATCAATGAAGATACAAAGAAACATAATTATGAGCTAATCGAGAAAACCATAGAAAACAATAGAAGTTACAAGAAAATGAAGCAACATCTCTCGATCGGAAAAAGACAGCTGGTGGCCTTGATGCTAGAAGACGACGGAAGAAGCCATAACCCATTGTAGGAAAATAATCCTAAAACGGGTACAAGATTTTTACACCAAGTTGTATGAGGATCCTCTAGGAAATGATGAAGTAAATGATGAAGGAAATGATGAAGGAAATATGTCCACCGATGAGGTTCAATATATCCTTCCGGAAGAGGTGAGACACACAATCAGAAGTATGAAGAATGGAAAAGTATCTGGAGTGGATGGTATCACAGCGGAAATAATCAAAGCAACGGGTAATCATACGGAAACAATTCTCGCTAAGATTTTTACTTCATGTCTGAGGAAGAAAGAGATACCAGAAACATGGAACCACGCATGTAATATCATTCTGCACAAGAAAGGTTCCAAAGAAGACTTGAATAACTACAGACCGATCAGCCTACTCCCAACAGTCTACAAAATATTCACCAAAATACTCACTATGCGCTTCGAAAACCATCTTGATTCCACCCAACCCAGAGACAAGCTGGATTTTGCAGTGGGTATAACACGATGGACCACATCCAAGTAGTGAGAGTGGTAATGAGTCGTACTAATGAGTACGAATTACCTCTATGTATATGCTTCATCGACTCGACTCTGTCCGAACTTCGTCGGTGTTACTTGCACTAAAGAAACAAGGAGTAGAAGAAACGTACGTAACCTTGATCAAGAATATCTACAAAAATTCGACAATATCCATCCAGCTGCATGAAGAAACGAGTACCTTTAAGACCAAAAAGGAAGTGAGACAAGGAGATACTATGTGTCCTAAATTATTCACAGAAGCTCTAGAGGAAGTATTCAAAATGCTAGACTGGGAGGAAAAAGGCATAAAGGTAAATGGAGAGCATCTGAGTCACCTGCACTTTGCAGATGATATCATACTGTTCGCAGGGAGCCCAGAAGAGCTCTGTAGAAGAAACAAGCCAAGAAGCTAGGCTGTTGATGAATCTTAAGAAAGCAAAGGTTACGTACAAATCATTCACAAATTCTGAGAAGATATACAGGGTGTCCACCCATTTCATGTGCATATATGCAAGAAATATGTAGTATTTGCAGAATCTAAGTGGCAGCACCTTGCAGAGCAACTCAAAAAGTTTTTATTTTTCCTCCTAGATGGCATATAGGTCTCAACCTATGGACAGTGTTCTTTTTGTTCTTTTTTTGTTAGTTTGACAGTAAAAATGGCTGCGACTGAACAAGAAAAGGCGCAATGTGTCGTGTGGT
Source organism: Uropetala carovei (assembly GCA_036926305.1). NCBI lineage: Eukaryota > Metazoa > Arthropoda > Insecta > Odonata > Petaluridae > Uropetala > Uropetala carovei. The sequence goes on from JAXCHB010000127.1 coordinate 1,590,690, forward strand.
ACGCAAAAACTGAATCAATAATAACAGTGCAACGTAATTTTCAGCATGTTTACGGGAGAGGTGCACCCCAAAATTCCTCCATAAAGCGCTGGTATGAAACATTTTTGGCTACAGGCAGCGTGCATAATGTGAAGCACGGACACACCAGTTTCAGAGCGTTTCAACGAAGTCCACGTAAATCCATCAGGAGAGCCTCATGTGAGCTTGCCATACCAAGAAGCACTGTGCATAAAGTTCTTCACAAACGTCTTCATTTACATGCATACAGGGTGCAGTTGTTACAGGCCTTGCAGCCAAACAATTGTCCAAAACGCTAAGACTTTGCAGTAAAAATGCTTCACCGCATTGATAAAGATAAGATGAGTCAACTTTCCACATTAGTGGCAAGGTTAATCGGCACAATGTATGCATTTGGGGTTCAGAGAATCCACATGTGACCCAGGAAATTACACATGACAGCCCCAAGGTGAATGTATGGGGACAGAGTCATTGGTCCATTCTTCTTTTCTGAGCGAATAATAACAGGCACAGTTTACCTCGACATGTTGGAGCTTTATGTGGCACCTGAATTAGAAGATTTGCAACCCAATATTGTTTTCCAGCCAGATGTTGCACTGCCGCACTGGAGTTTACCTGTCAGAACTTTTCTGGACAAGACTTTTCCCCAGCGGTGGATTGGACGTGACGGACCAACACCGTGGCCACCTCGGTCGCCCGACATAACCTTACTCGACTTCTTTCTGTAGGGTTATGTAAAGGATTTGGTTTACGCAACTGCAATACCGGATTTGGAGACACTGAAGACACAGGTAACTGGTGCAATTAACAGTGTGGCACCTGTGATGTTGGAAAATACGTGGCAGGAATTGGAATACCGGTTGGACATCTTACTAGCAACCAATGGAGCTCGTGTAGAGATTGATCAATAAATTTGGAGAGTTACTCTAATCGTTTCTTGAACTTTGTTTGCTTTGTACTTTCCATTAAAAAATTACATGAACATGAAATGGGTGGATCGGCTTGTGGACACCCTGTATACCAGTGGTCTTCAACCTTTTTTGATTCACCGCCCACTTTTACTATATTTTGCCATTTGAAATAAGTTCACTGCCCACCTTCCGTGTCAACTTAACAATAAAATTTTTGATAAAATAAATGTTTAAAAAGATATCAAATTTAACCATGTTTATTAATTCTAAAACAAATATTAAAATAAACATTTTACAGACATTTCAATGCATACTTTGTGCTTGGTTCCTACAAACCAGGGAATCAATGTCAGGCTTCAAGTCTGTAAGGGTCATTCGAAGATCTACTCTTTCTGTTACTTGTAAGCGATTTCTTTTTTTGGACAGGAGATTGTTGACTGCACTGAATCCCTTCTCGACTAGATATGAAGTTGGGAAAGCTAACAAGAGCAACGATATTTTCTTCCACAAGCATTGATACAGAGAGAGCATTTTCTTGTTCTGCCAAAGTTGTACATATCCACCTTGGTTGAAATTGGCTTTACACTCATTATCATGAATTAATTCTATTATCTCCTCTTTGTATTTAATATCCACATCACACACATTTGTGATGAATGGAGTCACCATCCATGCTTCCATTGTACATTGTCTCATTTGAGGATATGTGTGCGTATCATTAAACTTTCTTATAGAATTTTATTTTTCAGTGTAAAAATTAAAATAGCATTTCGTGAGTTCTTTAACGCCCACCAAAAACCCTAAAACGCCCACTGGTGGATGCTATCGCCCACGTTGAAGACCACTGCTGTATACCAACAGAGCAGAAATTGGAGAAGTAACCAGTTATGTTTACCGATGGATTGCTTCTTGGAGAAATCAACCAGAGAGTGAAGATGACATGGAGTGCTTTTGGCAAGAATGCAAACATCTTCAAATCAAATATTCTAGTTTTTCTAAAAAGGAGATTATATGACCAATGTGTTCTGCCTGTTCTGACATATAGATGTGAAACATGGACCATGAATGCCAGAATGATACAGCGCCTGCAAACAACACAGAGGAGCATGGAGAGATGCATGTTAGGGATCACCTGAAGAGGCCACAATAATAATAATAATTTTTATTGGTCCAGAGGATTTGTAAGTACAAATATAAGACCCGTCATAAAAACCTAAGATTAATATAATACACAAACGGAACAACGGAGTAAGAAAGAAGATGGGAGTCTGTGATGTGATTAGAAGTCTGAAGGCACTAAAATGGCATTGGGTGGGTCATATTGCAAGAAGTAATGACCAGAGTTAGACGTCCAGTGTCACCGAATGGATCCCAAGAAAATCAAGAAACCAAAAAGGAAAGCCAAAAGACAGGTGGGACAGAGAGCTTGTTATGTTCTTGGGGCCAACTTGGAGGAGTGAGGCAGTTGACAGGGAAAACTGGAGAAGTCTGGGAGATGGATTGAAAAAGGCTGATGATGATATTATATATATACAGGCGACTCCTGAGAATTGACCGTTCGAGATTCGACCAAGTTGAGAATTCGACTGGTCAAATCGACCCAGCTGATCGATCGGTTGAATTAGAAACTAATTTATGCGAAGTAATTTTCGACCCGCCTGACCACGAGAGGTTTAGTTTCAGTCTAGACATCATTATTTCTGCTCTAATTGTTTGAATTTGTGCTGATTCAACATTCGACGGTTCGAGATTCGACCATGTTTTTAGGAATGCATCCCTGCAAAGTCTCAGGAGTCACCTGTATATATATTTTCGTATATATATATATCATCATCATCATAGGTAGTCTGTCCGTTGACAGGTCCGTGATTATTCTAGGTTAAACTTAGTTCTCCATATACTCCTATTTTCTGCAGTTTTCTTCATGTCTTGATAGCTCTACTAGCTGAAACCTTTTCCTACCTCTTTCTCTTTTTCCATCCAGTTTTCCTTCTAGCACTTCTTTAATCATGCACTCTCTCCTCAGGTAATGCCCAAGGAGAGCTGCTGGGGTGTTGGAGAGACATATGTGTCTCTCCAACACCCCAGCAGCTCTCCTTCTGGTAAGTGTTCACTGGGTTTCCTTCAACACCTAGTGGCCCTAAATATCCTTACTTACCTTTCCTCTTCCGTAGTATTTATATATATATATATATATATATATATAATTCTTCAAATTACCTGATTTTTGTTTATATGCTAGCAAAATGCTTTCATAATATATGAGGAAAATAAGATGCATGTCTAGTAATAGAGAAATAATCTTTAAAGATTGCTTTTAGGAAGTTCATGATATCATCCATTCTTATAAAAATCAGACATTTGGCGAGATCACAATGAAATAGACAGTAATAGATCTTCTCATAAGATTTTTATAAAAAAATTAAATACATTTAATCTACTCCATTTTCTAGTGCAAACAGTAATTTTGAAGCTTGATCAGCTATCAGCAGTTTAAAAAATTTTTAGGAATCCTATTAAATCATTTTATTATAGGGAATTAAAATGCAATAGAAATAATAAACTAGAGAATGTTTTTAAACAATTTTGAAAGTCCCAATTATAAATTTTAGTAAGTAAAATTACACCATATTTGGAAATATTGTCTTCCGTACTAAACGTAAAATAATAAATCTTGTAACTTACTTTTAATTTCTGGAGGGACGTATGGAGCTTGAAAACTGGAGAGTGGCCACAGTAAAAATATTACACCTATGATTTTCATCATTTTGTCCATTTTTGACAAGTTTTGATTATATCATATCATTCACCAAAAATAGAATTCGTGAAGAGAAAAAATTATCCAAAATGGAAAGATCTGCAATAAAAATAAGCTCAGCATCAATCACACTCTTTTTTATACATCTTTCAATAAAATTCTTAAACCAAACTGAGATCCTTGCCTGTATGACATATCTAAAAAGTTTATAAAAATTAATTTCAAATTGAGAAAATGGAAAAATAATCGAAAGTAGTCTTTATGATTCTTTGGTAGACTTAGCTTGTAGAAACTCACCGCTTCTGCTGAAATATATAATGATACTGTTTTCCCAGTATGTGAAATAAGGCAGCGGTGAGGCAATGGCCTAGTCTCACCCACTTGTCCCATAACATCACTTCCCTATTCCCTTGAAACCTTTTCCCTCTCACCACTTCTCCCTTTTGCCCGGCCTCTATTAAATAATTGGCCCTGGTGATTGAAGTACGTGGAAGCCGCTGACGTGGTTATATTTGATGGCCTGGGAGGGCTATTATTCGCTAAAAATTGCCGAAAATTAGAAGAAAACGAGAAATTTTCTTTGCATGATTTATTTAGTCATTAGGTATTTTTCTTATTTATATAAGATTACACCTAAAATAAAATATTTTGGGCATTATTTCGTTATATAAATAGAAGAAAATTTGCAATGTCACAACATATTTATTTGACCAATCGGCCAGGACAGTCTACGAAAGTTTCGGCTAAAAAAATATCGGAACGCGGCATATTGCGAAATAATTTTTTTAGATGATTCTATCGGTATTTAAAATATTAATCTTTTCATCAATAAATTAAACGCTCCGGTATATTACGTACCAACACTAAGTATTTAAGCAAAAAGTGGTGTTATTATCGATGCAATTTAAAGTTTGTGTATGCTGTATCGTAGTTACATTTGACATAATATTGAGGAAAAACTGATAGCAATTCTCCGATGGCATTATATGCCGTTGCGCGATATTAATTTTAATAGTTTTTTTTATGAAGAGGTTGAATTTGAAAAAGGGGAGGGCATTAGTAAAATATTAAGACACCGCGTTATAAGTGAAAGAATTAACCTCGCTTAGGATTCTAATCTGAATGCTCTAATTCTCGGTCTAACAAATCGATACTAAGAAATTTAGAGAAAGGGCAGTTTAATATGGAATGAATAAAGTTCTTTAAAATAAGAACATTTTTTTCAGCGATTTTACGGAGTCTCATTGAATAATATCTTTCGAAATACTATAATGGAGAGAGTGAAATAAATGTAATGCTCCAATATTTTATACATGGCGTTAAAATCGATTAGAAGTACCTGTGTCTGATTTATTCATCAATAATATAAAATTGAGCAAACATATTTCATTAGAGACATTAAGAAAGAGAAAATCATGAATAAGAAATGATGTTGCAGGGATCCAAAATTAAAATTCACCTCATCGTTCGCAATTGGGAAGTTTGACCAACTAATAGGGCACGAGAGGTATCGAAGGGTGTCATCGAAATAATTGAGTACCAGACATGTTTATCAAACGTTAACCAGTGGCGTGCAAGGGAAACTGTCAATTGACCCTAACCCTTCACGGGAGAGGGTGGGGAACAGGAGGGCATGATGACTAAACTCGTCGAAAACCAAATGGTGAACGTGATCTATAGGAGGATTAAATATTTTAAAACGAAGATTTTCCGCTCTATAACAAAAATTAATTCCTATGAATTTCACATATTGCACAAATGAAAGAAATTTTGATTTTTCTGATAAAAGACAAATTTGCAACATTTATACCGATTTTACAAAAGTTTTTGTACGTTTTCACATTTCAGTTTTCGAATGGTCAGTAATATGTATATAAACAATAAATCGTCAAGGGCGTATTTTAGTGGATTAATTCGCGTGCAACCGCCGAAGCAGAAGGCCATTATAGTAGTCTAGGTTTTCGCGGGTTTTTATGATCTCGGAAATTATTGTAACAATCGCTAATGTTCACAAAAGGCAAATTTCACTTATACGCCGGCCGCAGCACACACTGTTTGTTCGCTAAAGCCCATGGAAAACTGAGCAAATTTCCTCTCGACCTCAAAATAAGTAAATAGTCCATACATATTAACAAAAATAGTAGCTTCTACAATCTTTCTGCATTTGTGATTAAACTATTGCCTCAAAATGCGAAGGAATCGAAAAAAGTATTGAGAACAGCGGAAAATGTTCGTCACCCGAATCCCATTTTACCCATAAGCTTTTAGTAACCACATTCACGGTTTCCATATTCGCGCTATTTTCCAGGAACGTAAACTCCGCGAATGCGTAGGGACTACCTCACTGCCTTTAATTAACCGCCTCAATGAATTGTGTATTATATTGAATAGTTCAACGACAAAAAACATGAAGGCAAATTCTATCACAAATTATTCTGCATAAATACGAAAAATGAGTTTACGTTCGTTAAAAAATCAGCGGAACTTTGACCGGTAGCAGATTGAAATGAGACTGAAATATAGCTCTGTCGATAAAGCAGTTCAAGTTCAGCTCGAATTAAGACTTTCTTGTGTGATTTTCTTGTTAACAGCTACTCTTAAGATAAACAATGAATAGGAAAAGAAATACTCTACCAGTTCTACAATTTTTATTTGAAAACTATTTTGATATGACCAATACTTTACGAGATATGACGGAAAGTTCATTTTTTGTCACCTGTAAAGTGGTACCCCTGATTGGATTACGTGATTTATTTATCTGTTTTTCTTATCTTTGACTGTAATTCCTTAATATCAAATTTCATGAAATTCTGTTCGGTAGAAGCCGAGAACGAATATGCGGACGGACGGACCGACGCTAATAGGCGCTCACGCTGGAAGCGAAACGCGCCTAAAAACAAAGTCCGAGTTGTTCCTAATGTATTTAAATGTGTATAAGAGAGAAACAAAAAACAATATCTCGGTGCACCCCTAATGCGATTTTAAACATGGTAAAAGAGCGCACCTGTGCTCGCGAGCACCGGGTTGGAAATTCCAGAGTTAAGGGCTCAGAACCGTAAGATTTTTATTAAGTTTTGAAAAATCTTATATTTCATGGGACAAAGAACGCAGAAAAATAAGTTTGTAGCTTTCGACCCAATCAGGTTAAAAATAAATAAAATAGGCAAACTCAGAAAAATAATGCTTGATGTCGCGTTTGTTTATATTCGTAAAATTGTTAACCAAAAACATCTCTCTTCCGCTCAAATAAAACATGCGAAAATTAACTCTAAGCTAGACTCGCCAAAAATTTGGCGGAATATTCGGATTTTATTATTACAATTTTTATTCGTTACTACTTAACATAAATAGTAGGAATATCATCATCATAATCATCACTCCATGGAATAAGCTGACTCTATAATGCAGTGGTTCTCAATCGGGGTGACATGACACCCCAGGGTGACGCAAGGGTTATTGAGGGGTGACGCGAATATTTGATAAATTCACAGTGTATCATATTCTGGCTTATAAAAATAAATATATCCAGAGGAATAAACACGCGTGCTTATTTAAATGTCAGAATTGTATCTTTATGTGGTTAGGGAAAGCCCTATTTATATCTAAATGTGACTTGAAGGTAGTGACACTGCAAACGGGGTGACGCATGACTGAACATAGGGTGACGCGGACAGAAAGGGTTGAGAACCACTGCTGTAATGTGTGTAATGTGTTTTATATGAAGATCATTAGTTTGAAACAATTCCGAATAAAAGAAACAACCGTAAAATATGCATTCGTTCAAAAAAACTTCTGAAATTGGCAGAATTTTAAATATACTTATAAATTTCAAAATAAAATAATTTTTATATCATTTTCATGTTAAAATTTTCAGTCTTTCCACTGAACATTATATCATAAATATTATTAGTACCTTTAGTGAAGTTTGAAGATGTAAAATACACAAAATAGATTTGATTTCATTAAAACGGAATTTGGTGGCAGATTCTTAATGAAATATCCGAAAATTTTAGTTTTTACAAATAAATATATTCAGTAGCGCAAAAGTCAGAATGGTGTGAAAATGAATGAATTAAAACGAGAAGAGACAGTAATAATTTGCATAAAATATAATGTGAAATGGAATTATCAAAAACGCCATGGAGTAAAAATAAATTTCAAAACTCTCTTTCGTCTGTATCCTGATTTTTTCGACACCAGGTATGTCTAACTTTCACCGATACCAAAAATATTATAAATATACTTAAAAATAACTACAGTAGCTATAAAAGACTAGTTCACTAGCTTCACAATTTTCGACAAAATTACGATTCAAACTTAAAATTTTCAGTTAAACAGAAACTAACGCGTGAAACATACGATCGTTCCACACAATTTAAATAAAGCTAAGATTCATTCTAAACAAAAAGTATTTTTAGAAAAAATAAAACATAAGACTGTACACTTACAGGTTAAAGAAGTTGATGAGTATTGCAGATTCATGACTGGCATGCACCCTATTAGAGATTACTACAAAGACGCCCGCTCAAGATTATTATTAATTTTCTCAATCGCTAGAGTATTGTCATAGCGTCGCAAAAAGATAACTGTTGAGTTATTACTTTAATAATTTTAAATAAAATGTGGTAGGGAAATGGATTTTCTATACCTCATCCGATGCGCTGCACCGCGTTCCTGCCACTGCAACACAGAGTCGACAACGAAATAACTTCGGAATACTCGCGATTCCAACGAGTTATTTCACAGCCTGGAACAAGATTGTCGCCCAGCAAGAGCGGATGTAAGCACTTTCACGGGATATAGATGAGATGAAACGACCAAGCGAGAAATTTCGACCTCAAGAGATGGATGAGTGGATTTGCAGAAGTTTAATAATACCCTTATCGAAACAATTTCCTGGATCCCGAAAACATTGCGAACTGGAGAGATGATTACTGAAAAAAACTCGAACTGCGATATTTAAACAGTTTTCCAATGAGCAGTCAATACCGTGTTCACACAGATAATCAATTTAGAACGGATAACAAATGCCTTATTTGAGTCGGTTTAAAAATGATACCAAAAGAAAGGGTCGTTTTTCAAAATCATGTAATTAGTTTAAAAGAATTCCCCAATATTAAAGTTTAAGACTATAATCTGTGGTAGCGACTTTGGGAGGCAAAGAGATCACGATGAAGCGAAGACAGAATCCGGTCGATTTTTTCCGCCAGGCTGTTCTTTAAGAAGTAAACATAAAGATATCTTTATGTTAGGTAATTGTTTATTCTGAGACGATATTTACGGTGAAAACGCTTACCAAACGAACGGAAGGCGTCATGATGTGCCAAGGATGGCGGCCGCTACGAGATTAGCAACATCAATTATTTCAGTGGATGATTGTATAATCTCATTACCTCCCTCTCATATGGTATGTTTTCTTCAGATAAATTCGACGGCAAATTCATTTCGAATGAGGCAGCAGAAATTCTGCATGAAATATTTAACATGAACCAGAATTTAGCCCGATGCCATGCTCAATAAAAAAATTAAACTTAAGACCAAAACCGGTTAGCCTTTATTTAAACTTGACTTGGACCAGAGGAGGATTTTATTGAATAACTCCCAAAATATTGACACGCGGTATTTATTTTATATATCTGCTATCAAAATTCGGAACTTTAAAATCTCTCAAAAATTCTGAAAATCAGGTCTACGTTAAAGAACTTACGTATATCTCGATTCGAACGTTCTCAATAAAAATAAACACTAAAGAATGTAAAAATCGCAGAGAAGATGGCGAAATACAAATATTCTCCATATTATAAAAACCGATAATTTTATTTTTGGAGCAGGTTTAATTTAAAAAGCTATATTCCTTGAGAAACTTTGCGAGTAATAAATCTGTTATTTTTTATTTAAGCGGGTTCCAACTATGTCCAACTGTGCCCATTGGGTTTCCTCCAGCATCTTGTTGCTACCGAAATATTTTTCCTATTTCCTTTTCCTTGTGTATTAATGTGTGTACACATACAGACACTACTATTTTCTGACGTTATCGATACTTTTAAAAAATATTTTCAAATACCACCGATCGAAAATCGATGTGGGGATTCCATTCCCGCCACTTCAAATCCTTTCGATGCCAGGTGATATCTTATATGATCAACCTGGGTGCCATTGATTATTTTCCGTTTTCTTATAATCCAAACTTAATAAAACGTCTTAATATACGTTGCCTCTATTGAAAAAAAGATATTTTCAATTCCGCCTCCTCTTGAAGTCTCCTATTCAAGATATTTTATCATAAAAAGATTTAAAAAATTAAAATTTAGAAACATATCTTACTGAAAAAGAAAATGTTTCAAGCTTTGAACATCTACTGAACTTTGCATACCTAGTTTCTTTTTATTATTATCCTTCTTATTGCCATTTTCCTTTAAAAAAATTAAAATATAGAATAGTCGATATTTTAATTTTTAGACGCGATTTGCTTCCAGCATGAGCGCCTATTAGCTTCGGTCTGTCTGTAAGTTCGTTCTCGGCTTCTACCGAACGAATTTTCATTAAATTTGATATTAAGGACTTACAATCAAGAACAATAAGAAAATCACATAAATAAATCATGTATGCCAATCAGAGATACCACTTTACTGGTAACAGAAAATGAGCTTTCCGTCATATCTCGTTAAGTATTGGTCCTATCAAAATAGTTTTTAAATAAAACTTGTATAACTAGTAAAGTAGAGTATTTCTTTTCCTATACATTTTTATCGTAGGAGTAGCCGTTATCAATAAAATCAAACAAGAATGTCTTAATTCGAGTTGAACTTGCATGGTTACTTCATGCTTGTTGCTGACCAGTGGCGTAGCTAGGGTCTTCGGCGCCCGGGGGCAAGGTATCTTTTTGGCGCCCCTAAGGGGGGGTTATGTATATTCCCAGTCTGGCCTATATGACCTTTTTTCTTGGCGCCAATTTCCAGGGGGAGGGGTTTACGGGGTCTTCTGTATTCAATTTAGCGTGTTGGCGTCTTTAGGCAATTCCCTGTTTTGCTAACCCATTAGGGTGGCTCTGGGAAACTCAAGCATGAAACAACATATTTGAATGGGAAATTGGTACGAGTAAGGCTAGATGGCAGGAGATACCTCAACTCCATTGCAAACCCTTTGGCACAACATTGTTTACAAGTGAGATCCAGTCTAGGAAATATATAGGCAAAACAAGAGTGTAACCCGAAGAATGAGCAATAACCCGGCTTCGGGTGAGACATGAAGTGGTGGCAACCTGGGTTGCCACCTAAAATTCGTCAATGACCCGCAGATTTCATAATCTGACGCGGAGATTTCCTTATTTAACCAGGATATTCTCATAGGCAGGGCCGCCTAGAGCCAGCGCAGGCCCTGGGGCAAATACCTTCGCCGGGTCCCTTTTCTTTGTTTTAAGTTCAAAAAGGTAACCGGATCGCTCGGCAGGCCCAAGATAGCCGACTCCCCCTCCCCACTTCTCTACGGTATTGGCTCGCAGTATTATAAGCTGAAATTGTCAAATTAGATCTAATTAAAATTTTTTATCAAAATTACGTATAAAATATATGTTGATACTATATGTATCACATCATAATTAGACGGTATGATTCAATTAATTTCGATAAATAGCGAATTTGTAAAAATTAAATATTCGACGAAATTTAATTGCCGCCGATAAGTGTAGGTTTTTCATCACTAATTTTTTTTGCGAAATTACATGTCATGGTTTTTAAATTTGGTTTTCCAAATTAACACCTAAAATGTATTTTAGTACCCAAAAAAGCAACGCGTAAAAAAAATCGGTACTTGTCATAACAGACGACCACATTTGAATCGGAACTTCCTACACTTTGCATTGTGAGTTCCCCATGACATTTTTAAGTAACTGCGTATCTTGCGCTGCAACGGAGTCCAAAAGTACGAATTACATGAGAGTAGATCTTACAATTAGTATGAATGAATACCGATCGCCAGATGTCCCTATAGTACTTTAACTAATAAATTCTCATAAAATTTACATTTCTAGGGGCCATACCGATAATCTATCCTCCGAAGGAGAGTTTTCCATCATAATCGTTCCGTGTTTGCGTTCTAGGCATTTTTCTAAATTCCTCCAAATTTTTTACCAACATCGCAACTTATTCCTTCATAATATTTACGTATAAATTTGGTTGTATATTATAATAGCGTAACATTAAGTTTGTTATTGAATGGTCGCGATTTCGTAATTGTACGATTCAACGAAGTAAGTCATGTATTTATGCGCTTTCAGCAAAGTTTAATTCGATGGAAATTATCGTCGTGTCAGCCTTATATGTGATATTAAGTGTACTTAAATATTTCAAGTTCAGCATTATAAAAGATGGTCAATAAAGAAAGAAAGGCTACCATTTCTCTAAAAAATTGGGAGTAAACAATATTGTTCTTTAGAACTGACCGTACGACGACACTTCGAGTGCTTGTGGGTCCGGACCTCGGGCCCAAAGACGGAACTACCCGAAGGGGAGAAAAATGAGAGTAGTGGGGATGAGTTTCAGGGTGCTAAGGGGTGATGGAAAAGCAGTGGGTTGAGCTGGGAAAATCCAAATCTGAGAAATGGAAATGGGAAATGGAGAAAACGAAGCCCGTTGGTATTGGTTGCCGGCGTGCCTTGCACCCGCGTATTGCGATAGGAAAACCTTACGACCGATCCTAATACCGGGCCCCTCAGAGGCTCGGACCCCGGGGATTTTGCCCCGGTATCCCCAACCTCTCGGTGGCCCTTGCTCATAGGTGAAGAAATTGAAGTACGTTTACTGTTTTTAAATGTTTGATACACAAGAGATAATTAGTTTTCATAGAAATGTGATGAGCCATATTTTGTCGCTCTCTCTCGCAACTTGGCGGCTCCCTCGAACACCAACAAAAGTTTGCAGCGCCACCGATCTAATACCACCGAATAAATGCAGTAATCAGAGCTACGAGCCATTCGCTAGGATTCAGAATTTGTCGTTGCCGTAGTTATGGTGGTAGAAAATACACCTAAATGCGAGTCACCCACAAAGTTTTAGCTGCTGATGCGATAAGATTTTTTCCGTGCGAGCTTCACAAATTAGACGTGTTTCTTCTAATTGTAAGATTCTAAAGGCTCCTGTGTTTGTAAACTAAAACTAAATGTGCTGACCGAAGAGAAAATGTAATATCGAGGCCCTCGAGACTGTTTGCTTCATAGAGAGCATTCTGACGTATTTATGCGTACATGTGACGATATAGCATGGATTTGGGATTAGACTTCGGACGAAGCCCAAGCGATAGATATGGTATGTAATAAGCACCATCAATTTTAAGGCCTTCTGAAGCGTATTTTCAAAACATCGTAGCTAACCTTGCTGACTCGAATTGTGGAGTGTCTATGGTGACCACATATGGTTGACTATTTTAAGAGACAGATACTTAAAAAAAAACCGGACTATTAAAAATTTTACGGGGCTTTTTTTAACTTTGAAATTAAGACAAAAAATATTCTTTGAAAGTATATAAGAAAAAATTATTTCCTACAAACAAACCTACACAATATAAACGCCTAGCAAATAAAAAGAACAAAACATTTATTCTTGAATAATAAAATAAATTGCACACAATACTAAGAACATATTCACAAAGAATATTTTTTGTCACAGTAAGAAATAAATAATATTTCTCATAAGATTTTTTGCGCTTCAGAAAATCTTCATTAGTAAGAACATAATTATAAAAGTCTTTACAAGAAAGATAGTTGCTTTTCACCTGCAGCTCTGCTTTTGCTGCAATTATGTAAAATCTGTTCCTATTGTCATTCCATTTACTACGACATAAAGAAAATATTCTTTCCACAAGACCTTTAGAACCTGGTACTGGCTTAATAATTTGCATCAGCTTATAAAATTATTTTTTCGCAAGATTTTAATATAACATTCCGTTTATCTAGGAGAGATGAAATCTCGTTTGTAACTTCTCGTAAAAGTGGGTTCATTTCTGTAAACTCGTCATACGTTAGATTACATATATTCAGTGCTCGAAATGGAAAATATTACGAAACGGAACGCTCGGGAGGATAATATTACAATTCGGAACTAATCGCCGATATTTTCGATACATGTGCGATCTGGGTTCGTTCCGGCTCATTCCGAGCATTGCATTAATTATCTTAAAATACGGGGCATGTGATTACTGTGTAATTGAAATCAATATATCTATTTTCATAAAAAAAATATGGGACAAAGTGCGTACGAATTGATTTCACACGGGACGCTGGACAGTTGAGGAAAAATTGGACGAAAAACGGGACGTCCCGTAAAATACGGGACATGTGGTCACTCTGGTCCGTGTATGCTGTTGACCCCGAGAATTTTACCCTTAATCCGGAGACTCCAGGTCAAATCTGGAGAGGTGGCAACCCAAAGCGGGACTTCACCTATATTTTGTAAATATTTTTCTCTGCCTTGCTTGCGATTGCCATTTCTTAAGTCTCAGGGACCATCTAAACGTAAACAAGCTACGGTACCACTATATCCTAAAGATAAACGAAAGGGTGATTCATTGCATCTCGGGCCAGTTCCCAGAAACATTTTTGATGACTCGCGCCTCTTTAGTTTTAATCCGATAGGATATTACGTTACTCCTCGACCTCCTAGCGGATCTGCTTTCACCGATAAAATTCGGTCCGTGAGTTTGCGCCCCTTAAGCCCTGCGCCCGGGGGCAACTGCCCCCCTCTGCACATCCCTCGCTACGCCTCTGTTGCTAACATAAACAATCTCACAAAAACACGTTTAATTTCCTTACGTGTGCATGTAATAATTTTAAATAGGAAGAAAATGAATTATACAGGTATCCTTCGCCGTTCGCGGTTTTGCTTATTCGCGGTTTCTCAGCAATACCCATTACTCATTTTTTTGGTGTACCGAACGGGGAAATCTTCCGTTTCCTGAAGGATCCATAGAATACCGAACGGAAAAATCTCCCAGTTTACTCCACTCTTATGTTCTATTTATTTTTCTCGCCACCTGTGTAAACAGTATTAAGTCTGCTTGTTTTTACGTGGAATAAATATGGCCATCGGACTAAAAGACACGCGGCTAGTTGAAAAAGAGACTTTCGCAAGCTTCCGTTTTCCACATTTATATCAGTTTCTGTTCTATAGTGCCGCAAGCAACATGACTTGATATCCTTGGTGTGTTTGTGGTATTAATGTGTTGTTTCATTTTATTCTCTCATTTTAAATTAGACAGGACTACGCTCAGTGACGTTGACATTGTATTAGAGTGCTTTTATAAACATTTGTATTTTTTTTAATTAACCCATTCTTTTACATTATTATGGCATCCAAACGTGTAATTTTAGTGGAAGGGACGCATTAGCTAAGAGACATGACTTTGAGGGAAAAGATCATGATATTAGGTAAGTTACAAAGTGGAGCAAGTTACGCTTTCATTGGTAGAGAATATGAATCAACCATACGTTCTATAAAAAGGGTCGAAGACAAAGTACGAAGTAGTATAATGGCTTCTACTCCGTCTAGTGCTAAAGTTTCTTTTGTAAGTAGACGTGACCCTGTGTTAGAAAAAATGGAAAGACTATTAAGTGTGTGGATAGAGGATAAAACACAGAAAAATGCTCCCCTTAGCATGGAGTTAAGAAATAAAGCACTTAACCTATATGAACATTTAAAGAGTGGAACTGAAGACGATGATGAAGAGAATTGTTCTATCTGTTTTTTAGCGAGTAAGGGCTGGTTTGATAATTTAAAGAAGCGTTTAAATTTGCATAACATTAAGCTATCAGGAGAAGCTGCATCGGCTGATCAAGAGGCAGCGAGGGAATTCCCCGGTGAATTTTTGAAGCTTATCGAGGAGAAAGGTTATAAGCCGGAACAAATTTTCAATGTCGATGAAACTAGTTTATATTGGAAGAGAATGCCAAATAGGACCTTTATTTCCAAAGAGGAACGTACTGCTCCAGGTTTAAAGGCTGCAAAAGATCGATTCACTGTAATATTATGTGGAAACGCTTCGGGAGATTTTAAATGCAAACCAATGGTAATTTACCGTTGAGAAAATCCTCGTGCTCTAAAAGAGATGATTAAATCAGATCTACCTGTCTTTTGGAGATCTAATAAGAAGGCATGGGTTACTTGTAAACTGTTCGAAGATTGGTTTGCCAACTGCTTCATCCAGCAGGTGAAGATCTATCTGAGGGAGACGAATTTGCCATTTAAAGTGCTTCTCGTATTGAATAACGCTCCGGGTCATCCAGTTTCTCTTTCAGAAGGCTATTCTGACGTAGAAGTTGTATTCCTACCATCAAACACAACAACACTCTTACAGCCGATGGGCCAAGGGATCATTGCGACCTTCAAATCTTATTATATTCGCCGAACTTTCAAACATATTTTACAGCAAATGGACACCAATTCTTTGATTTCTGTTCGTGAATGTTGGAGTTCATTCAACATTCGAACAGCCATTCATATGATAAAATAATCATGGGACGAAGTAAAACAATCAAAAATAAATGCATGTTGGCAGAAACTTTGGCCCGAAGCTGTTCGTTCCAAAGTTTATCCCAGCATTCGCGGAGAAGTTGAAGAGATCATCGAAATGACTAGAAATGAAGGTGGATCTAAAAGAGGAAGAAGTGGAGGAATTGCTCAACTTTCAACAAGAAGAATTAGCAAATGAGGAACTTGAAGAATTTGCACAATCAAGTGAGAGCGAAAACAAAGAGGAAGATGTAGAGCCTAAGATAAAACAGTTTTCAGCGAAGACCTTAGCAGAAATTTTAAATATGGCTAACGAGTTGAAAGAGAAAGTAATGCAGGCTGATCCATCTATGGAAAGGAGCATCAATTTTAAGAGAATAATTCACTCTGCAATATCTCCCTATGAAGAAATTTATAAAAAAATCAAAACAAAAGGGAAACAGCTCCAAATCACAGAATTCCTGAAGCAAAGTCCCTCATCTTCCTCTTCCATCTCCAAATAATGCTCTTCCGAAACACCTCCATTGTCAACATCCTACGTATACTCTACATAATTCACGGTGAGTTAATAAGCTTCTGTTTTCTTAGTTTTCCTAAATTTAAACGTTCGTCGGTTTCGTTTTCCTTTCATATTTTTAGCTTACTATTTGTTTCTGTGACCTAGAGTCGTCAGTAAGGTAAAGTAAATAATCACTTAGGACAACTTTCGCGGGTGTAGGAACGGAATCCCGTTATTCCTTTAGTTTATGCATTTGCCGTTCGCGGTTTTGCGGTTCGCGGAGTCTTCCGGAACGTAACCCCCGCGAACGGCGAGGGATACCTGTATTTATTACGAAGAAAAGAAATTTTAAAACGCTATTTCCCTTACGTACTCATATCATTTCTTACAAATACACCATTGTACGAAAATCGCCAATTTGTGATACGCTGTACACTTTCCAACTTGTTTAATTTCCTATCACTCCTGATCACTCCCTATGACTCCCTAGGCAGGGTTGCCACCTCAAAGTCCTCACCAACCCGGACATTTTCAATTCTGACCCGGAGATTTTTCTGGTCTGACCCGGAGATTTCCTAATTTGACCCGGAGATTTTTAAAGGCCAGCATTTTTTACTGTCTTTGCCCTTCCAGGAGGAAAATAGGATTATGGTTTCTTTGTTGTAACTGTCTATGATTCTGTTTGCCGGTCCCCACTATCAAATTTTGAACCAATGCACCAACTTTTATGGCAATTGGTTAGAAACTCTTTCTACAGAGGCCAAGACGAAAATTGAAGTTCCGGGATCGATTCCATGAATTATCCTTTCCTTTTGATTTAAATGGGAAATCTGTAACCCATCGTGCAGGGCTATTTCCCTACCAACACTAAAATACATAAGAACAAGTTAGGAAAGTGTACAACGTATCACAAATGGAGTATTAGAAAAAAATTATATACCTACTTGTACGTTAGGGAAATAGCGTTTTAAAGTTCTTATATTCTTCAAAAATAATCCATTTTCTTCCTATTTAATAATATTGCATGCACGCGTAAGGAAATTAAACGTTTGTTTGTGAGATTGTTTGTGATAGCAACAATGAAGAAGTAACCATGCAAGAAATTTTCAACTCGAATTAAGACATTCTCGTTTGATTTTCTCGATAACGGCTACTTCTACGATAAAAATGTAGAGAAAAGAAAATACTCTTCTTTACAAGTTCTACAACTTTTATTTGAAAAACATTTTGATATAAGCAATACTTTACGAGATATGACGAAAATTTAATTTTTTATCACCAGTAAAGTGGTACCCATGATTGGCGTACGTGATTCATGTTTGCGATTTTCTTATTATGTTTTATCGTAAGTCCTTAATATCAAATTTCATGAAAATCCGTTCAGTAGAAGCCGAGAACGAACATGCGGACGGACGGACGGACGGACGAACGGACGGACAGACCGACGATAATAGGCGCTCACGCTGGAAGCGAAACGCGCCTAAAAATGATATCAGCGCGGGATTTTCGCTATTCTCTGCGGAATTGAAATTCTAATTTTTGTCGTAGAATTTTCTTATCGATCGTATTTCTTTGAATTTTGCGTTAATAACTGCAATTCTGCAATTTTTATTCCCTCATAAGAAGATTGTCATGGAGACGATTATTTCTCAAATGCTCTGTGGTATAATCTAGTATACAAATGCGTCATTTTTTCTCCCGAAATCGCGTAATCAACTGAATTTTTTATGCAAATACATAATACCTGATGATGTTACATGAAGTATGTAATGTGGGAAAAGAAAGAGTAGCTCATTGACTGTGAATTTGAAGTTTTAAAAGCCAATATAACCAATGGTTATGCCATCCAGTTAATTAACAATTTAATGACAATATAAGTAATTAATTCGATATCTACCTTAGGAAAGTAGGCATCTTAAGTTCTGTTCGTTCATCTTGTTAACGGTTTAATACCCAGGAGCTATGTAATTTTTATAAGAATGTTACGAGCAAATGTATTTAATTCCAAAATTAAAATAATAATGCAAGATTTAACAATACTTAGGGAAGAACAAATTTAATATATTGAACATACATACTCTCTTTAATGCTTAATGGTCAGTCTTACAATAAATGGTATAATTTTAACATCAAAATAAACAACCACAGGAAATATATGAATACATTCCACATAAATTACAACTTCCACATAAATTTTATAGGAAATGGCGAATTGGATTACTACATGATTGTACATATCTTTTATCTTTTCTTAAAAGTATATTTTATGTTGCTTGTGGATTGTGGAACATTTTAACAGCTCAGTTTGATTAGGTTGTTTTAGAAAATTCACAAACTCTTCAGAGGTCATGTTAAAATTCAATTCAGTACAAATTTCCGCTTTTACTAATTCTACTCTCATCCTATTCCTTTCATCCCTCCATAAAAGAAAAAACACTTTCCACAAAGGAATTGCTAACGGGAATACATAAAATTTGTGAC
Source organism: Uropetala carovei (assembly GCA_036926305.1). Lineage (NCBI taxonomy): Eukaryota > Metazoa > Arthropoda > Insecta > Odonata > Petaluridae > Uropetala > Uropetala carovei. The sequence continues at coordinate 1,609,857 of JAXCHB010000127.1, forward strand.
AATAGGTTAGACAATTCATTGAAATTATTTCCATCTTTAAATATTATTACCAATTTCTTGTCCACTGGTAAGTCGCGAAATTTATTATTTATAATTGGAAAAACTTCATTAAGAATTAGTTTCGTACATTTTCCTGTTTTGAACTCCCTCTATAAACTTGGAGAAATCGTAATTTTTTAATAAAAGTTTGCACAAAATTTACGGCAGAATCTTTAATCAATAACGACAAATTTTGGGGGCAATAAACGAATGTTTATTCGGGGGTCCCGGATACCTCGCATCCGCTGCACACCCCCCCCCCCCCCCCTCCGTTTGACCGGCCCTGTGTACCTTCTACCAGGTTAATTGCATGGCACAGCCATTCAAGAATGAAATCTTTATTCTCTTAGAGAAGTTAAAAATAAATCGTAATCTTTAATGCCAATTTCGAAAATATTCATGTTGACCCGGAGATTTTTTCTCTCGCCCGGAGGCAGGTCCGAAAACCCGGAGACTTCGGGTCAAACCCGGAGAGGTGGTAACCCTGTCCCTAGGAGACTCAATCTGAGTACGGACTAGGGTTACCAACCCTCCCGGATTCGCCGGGAGTCTCCCGGAATAGGCCAATATTCCATAAATTCTCCCGACTCCCGGATTGAGGCCTTTTCTCCCGTTTTCGCTTATCACGGTAATCGCCATGCGAGTTATAATACATACGTTTGACCTAACAATGCTGTTGAAGAGTTGGCAACAACGGGCCGGGTGGGTCACATACATCTTTATGTCTATATTATATTATGCAAGACTTCGTCATTTTGTGTAAACTTTTGACGTCATAGTGACGTAACTCACTATTACCCTCATATAAAAGGCCAAGTTTGTGCATCTGTCAGGATCGCTTCAGGAATGCTGAAATGGGACTATTTGTGCACCTACAGATATATGGGATTTATCCATTCTGCGCGGGGGCAAGCATAGAAATACACCTGGCAAGAGGGGACTGAGGTTAGTTTTTGAAGCGGCGAGGGTTTCGAACCTTTCCTCGGATCGAAGGCAACCCTCTCAGCAGGTCAAAGAAGACTCAATTTTATTTCAGAATAATCGATCAAGATATGTATTTTTTGATGAATTATTCGTATTCCCTGTGAAAAACTATACCAAAATAGATTTTTATTTGCGTTCCTGCTGTATTTTTTAAGAAAACCGAGCTCCAGCTATATCAGATGGGCTTCAAATTTGGCAGTTATATGTTCAACTTATTATTTGATTATTTAATTGTCTTAAAATCCTTTTTCTGTCTTTATTAGTGAAATGGAAGATAAAAAAGAAAAAGAAAGGGAATACATGAAATTATATCGCGAAATAATTAAATTCATTCTTTTATTTTTAGATGAATATCACTAATACAGGGGCTCCTAGTTTAAATTTATTACACATGTGTACACAATGCATAATGCTGGAGTTGCGAGACAGCTCAACTAATTGTAAATTTCAGCGAAAAGGTATTGAGATTCGTGCTTAAGAGCAGTTTACATGTATAATCAAATCAGTAAGATTGACTAAAGAAGAGATATTTGTATATGAATGATATTAGAAATGTTTTTACTTCTTGCTCCAAGTCGGCAAACGTTTTGGTGAGTAAATTGCCATTTTTTATACATAGAATTAGATTTTCACCGCACGACTAGTGGCAAACGTAAATAAATTATAGAAACTATCGCTTTTAATTTCCTGCCCTCTCACATCCAGGATTTTGGTTGGCACTCCAATCAAAACATTTATCGTACTGATTTAATGCCGCAAAAACATTTATGTTATTTAGTTATCTATTGTAAACATTAGTTTTACGGTCACAAATTTCAATCTCTTCTGTCTTGAACACGAATTTAATTTAATTGGCACGCAAAAAAATCGAGGACTTTTTGTGGCACGCGAGGCAGAAAAGATTCGACAATTCCAGTAATAGAAGGTTTGCCATCACTGTCATAGGGAATCATACAAGATCGGAATATGAATAATTGGCTGGCGTCTATACAGTACTATAAAAATAAAATAAGATTAACTACTCGTTATATGTTTTCTCATAAAAAAATAATAAATAGTTTCTTGGTTCGCTTCAGAGTTTTTTCAGCTTTGAGAAACTTCTCCCGGAATTTCCGAATCATGAAGCGGAAATCTCCCCTATATAGTACGGGCACACCTTTTTTCAGTTAAAAGCACTGTCGAAAATTTATCTTTGTTGACAGATTCATATTTTTAGCTTCGTTAGATGAAATCTTAGAATATAGAGAGTATATGACGCGCTTAGTCTCACTGATAAATACAAACAAAAATCGCGGTTAACTCACAGTTACGCAATTGTGCGATTTGCCGCAGAATTCCAAGGCTTTACGGAAAAAACCGCCTGCCATCTATTGACAGTCCTGCGAATCTAAACCTTAATTTGATCGGAATGTGGAACACGTTATATTTACATTGCCTAGATAACATAAACAGATATAGAAAAACTTGAACAATTATGTTCCAAAATATTTTCATGTATTGAGTTGGCAAATAAAGGCCTCGTCTATATTTGGTTTGACAGTAAATGTTTGCGTTGTCCTGTCACATCATTGCGATTAATCCGTAACCAACGTGCCCTATCGAAATTATCTTTAATATAATCACGAAGATGGCCTTGATCGGTAGACTGAGTCGTGTTTCGCAAGGTAATAAATTATGTTTATTTTCCATACGTATTATATTTTGCATGTCCGATACCGTTAATGCACTAAAAAATTCACGGCGAACCATGCAAATTTACCTATGGTTGAGAAGCCAATTGTATGGACGATAAGGTTTTTGCATAGTGGTCAGTATTTGTCAGCTAAGTCAATCATCGGAATCCCAAGTATTCATTAAAAATACAAGTACTTTATTAAAATTAACCTATATTTACGACACTAAATTTCTTTTACCTTGAGTGTCGATTGACTTTCTCAACTGACCACTTGTGTCGAATTAAAAAAATACAGTTAACTTACTAGAATTTAAGTGATTATTTAATCAACCAACTCCGGCAATATCCTATTATTCCGTCAGTTTTATCGTTTAATTTTTCGATGAATATTTTTATACACGGCGAATGGGTAAAAGTTCTATGTGTATGTGTAGTAAAATGCTGTACGTGATATTTTAAAATTAATTCCTTTCATCGTACATATTAAATATGCATCGAAAATTTACTCTTCGTTTTTTCCCTTGCTTCTTGTTTAGCCCTTAATAATGGATGTTGCCGATATCGGAGCATATACTCCTTATCTTCACTACCTGAAACTTATCAGATGCTTCATAAAACGTGCCGAGATTTCGCCGAAGGAGAACTGAAACCCATTGCAGCTAAATTAGATCGAGAACATCTTTATCCCAGGGAACAAATTCGCAAAATGGGGGAACTTGGTCTGATGGGAATTAATATCCCTGAAGCATATGGAGGGCCAGATCTAGATACCCTTGCCTTCTCTATAGCAGTCGAAGAGATATCTCGGTGAGAAACAATTTAAATACTTTTTCTTTATATCATAAGAGATGTATGACTGAAATCAAGTATCATATGTTGCCGAAAATTACATCATTGGACACACTCATTAATAGTCGATTAATAATGTTATTATTATATTAATAACATTTTCATAAAATGCCTGAGAGTGTAACCTCAATGAAATATTCGTGTGCTGTAAATAGGTGTACATTTTACAAATGCAGTTAAAATAGTGGTATAAACCTTTCCCCTTCTGTTACATTTGAAAAGCAGTATAGAATAATATAGTTTCCAGGTGGATCACGTTACTTTTGAATGACTGAACATATTCGTATAACTGAATATTAAGTATACTTCACTGACGAAGCTGATATTTATATGGAAATATATAGTACAAACTTTTAAAAAAGTGCTATTTGTGTCAATTTTGTTCAATTTATGCCCATTCCCCACCGGAGATTAAATTTTAGCAAAGTGAATTAGTAGCTGTGAAGTTATTTTGCTGACTGTCCATTAAGCAAATGTGGGTTTCTAAGTTACTGTTATTTATTAAACTCGGAATGAATTGAACATGTCATATTTAATTCTAAATTTATTAAAATAGCATTCATTAGAGTATTGTATTATTGCTCTTATTTATAGAATTAACCTGTTGATCATTAGAAGCATATTCATTTCGTAGATTGAAAGAGCTGTGGCATAAGTAGTAGTTACACAGTGCTGGCTCTCAGTCATAAATGGCTATAGGATGATAACCTGAGAATTTATGAATTTTTACCTCGAATTATCTCGGTGAGAGAGAAATATGGAATACACTTTAGCACAGGCTTGCCCAATCCATAGCTTGCAGGCAATATGTTGCCTGCTAGAGACCTCGATGATGCCCATAAAGCAAGTACTATGGGAACAGACATTTTCTGACTTTAGTCACATGAAATGTTTGGTAAAATTCATATCAAATCTCTTCAAAGATGATAATGTCAGTGATACCAATTAAATGTGGAGTTTTTTCAAACAATATATATAAATCATTAAACAGACATTCCATTGCAATCAGGTCATTGCAGCCAAATATTTGGCTATTAAGTACGGCTTCTAAAAGATTCCCCTCTTAGACTGAATTTATGTTTTGTTTCTATGTAGTTAAGTAAATCTGACTTATTTAGCATGGAAATTATTAAATCAAGTTTTAGTTTAATTCTGACGAGCAAAGATGTTTATGATGGTATGAGAATAGCTTTGATGAAACGTTTCTTCTTTCACCAAGCTAGCTGATAAAATTGAATGTTAGATTCCACGTAAGGATTCTGAAAACAAAAATAACGTTTGTTTTCCCATAAGAATAAACAGTAAAACTTTGATTATCCGAACTAATGGAGACCAAGGGTAGATCAGATAATAAAAACATTCAGATGATTGGAAAAACTGAAAAAATGTGTGAAGTAGAAGAGTACGTGTATTTTGAACGCTTATTTTAAAATACACTTATCACATACCCATGACCCTCTCTCTCTCTCTCCAAGTATCGAGTTGTCCATGAAAAATCCCAATATCATGTCTTCAGATATTATCCCACGTTTGTGTTTTGCCTATTTTCTATCAGACTCATATTTCTTGAGTTATGAATATGTTTACTTTACGATGTAGCATTGAATATATGAGAAGTTTGATTCTTCATTTATGGAGCATGGTTTCACACGTATGATTTTAGTTTTCAAGGTGGTATCACAATTAGTACTGCTTATTCAGACTAAAGTCAACTTTGAAAAAAACAGCTAGGTTTACAAGGGGAAGATAGGCAACAATGTGTTGAATAAATTCGGTTAGGATAATTGGACGTTTGGATATTCGGAGTTCTACTATACTTGTTTAGATACATTTCATGTTTAACAACATTAATATGTTGACATGAATAAATACAATTTAAGTTGCCAGCATCTGGAAATTCTTTAGTTGAAGTTACACACCGACCTTAAAACAGGCATACCAAACTGGTGGGCCTTTCCCTGTCTTACTGCAGCACAAATGTTAATTTTTCTCTCAACTAAATTGTTCAATATTTTATATAAATACTTTAATTTTTTGAAAAGGACAAGATATTTTAGTTATTGAGGTACGATAGAACATGGTTTCTGAATCATGGCTTCTAATGACAAAACAGATGACCAATCTTCTAGATGAAGTCTATTTTGCCAATTGTGGCCCTCATCAAACAACTGTAATCCTAATGGGGCCTTATAACATCCATCGCTTAAATGCAGCTCTCATATTTCTTCAAGTTTGACTTGCCTGTCTTAAAAGGTTGGACAGGCCTGCAATAGCAGATCTTAAGTAGACCAAGGTAGGCAATGGCCTAGGAGTGGTGAGATTTCAGGACAGCCATAAAAATGAGATTTCAAAGCAGGAATGAAAAAGTTAATATTATGCTTTTGATTAATTAGGCTATTATAAACTGAATACAGATGGAATGACTGATAAACTGTATACCAGAGTGTTTCTTTCAGAGGAAAAAATGTCTAAAAGAGAGAAAAATAATTTGGCATTTGGCCTAAGAATGGGAAATTTCCAAATCTTCCACTGGATACATAACAACTATGTTTGAAAGAGCAATAAAGGTTTATAGTCATCATAAATACAACCTTTTGCTAAATGATGTTTTCTTTTGTTGATGCTAACTACAGGAGCCAGCGGATATGTCAGTTTTTAATGGAAAATATAGGAAAATCTTATGATAAAATGCAGATCGTGCATTTTATGCTCTACGCTAAAAGCAAGTCATGCTGAAAATGCATGCTAGATAAGCAGTTGGATAATAAACGAAAAGGTCATTAGACTTTCATCATATTACTAGCATAAGTGCCCGTTGAATTTCAACGGGTTTAATAAATCTAAATTTTCGTCAATGCAACATGTAAAAATCGCAAGAATAAAATTGTGCACTGTTTTAACTATCGAATATTTCTATATTGTGTCTGTTTTAATTAATTAAATAAAATCTCACAGAAATTCCTTGTGAATAAAATACAGTAAAACTCGTTTATAACGATCACGCCTAAAACGAAATCTCGGATATAACGAAGAAATGTCTCGGTCCCTTGAACTTCTCCATAAGGGCATTGGTTAAATTTCTCGGATGTAACGAACACACATTTTACGAATTCTCGGCTGTAACGAACAAATGTTTGGTCCCGTGGCAAAAAATAACCCATATATAACGAATTTTGGTGAGCAGAGCGATAAGTAATGAATAGTTTCCACCCGTTTACCACGCACTTGTTCGTGGAGGTCCCCTTCCTCCATCTACCCCTTCCATACATACGAATTTCCACGCTCCCTTTGTTTTGAAATTTACATTAAAAATGTGAAATGTTTATGTAAATTAATGACCATAATAATAATATTAATTGACCGTTTAAAAAATCGTATGTAATAGCAATCGAACATTTTACTTGCCGTGAAGTTGATAAGCATCTCTTTGCATATGTAAGTATGGCATTGAAGTCGACTCACTGCAAATACAGTAAAAGCTGTGTTATCCGGCTATCTTGGGGATTGTGGAAAGCAGATTAGGAGAAATATCCGGTTAGGGGAGCGATTTCCGATTTTGACATCGCAAATTTAGCAATAACCAAAACAAAATTAGGCTTAGGTTCACTATCGTACTCCCCAAACATGACTATGCATGGGGTTTGCATTTTCCATTTTAATTCTTCCACACGTAGTTAGATATAGACACTATTTACCCATTCTTATTTAATACATTGTTACGCTTACATGCAAAACAAAAAGACTATTGAAAAGTTTAGGGCGTCCGGGAAGTTTGGGGATTACGGCAGTGAACCTGTTCCCAAAATTGAATTTATTGGATTATATCTTTCTTATTTATCTTTATCTACTCTATTAGAAAAGGACGAAATTATTTAATTCTTCTGAACGTTTCTGCAAAAACCAGTCACAATATTTTATCCAGTTCCTCCATTTTTGGCTTATGAAGCATATGATGTTTATTAATTGATTTACTCATCTCAGAAGATGACATAAATTTCATTAATTTAGCCTTATGAGCCTTGACATCGTAGAGCGTGGAAAATCCGATGTTGAATTCTTTTGCTATGGCTGCTCTATTTTCTCCTTTTTCAATTCGTTTGATCAGCTCCAGCTTTTGTGTTAGTGTTAAAACAACCTTTTCTCTCCTGTCCCTTGCTTTTAGGTATTTATTTTGATGCCATATTCAATGGATGGGTAATTTTTAAAATAATAAAAAGCGATAAAACTGGAAATTGTAGAAGTACACCAAAACATCTAGACAATGCAAATTACTTATGTAAACAAAAACGCCATGCTTATTCGGCAGCCCCAGAAGTATAGGGAATAAATACGTAATATATACATCTTATATTTTAAGAAATTTTAAAGTGGAAGTTGTGGTATTACACATATACTATTCACACAAAAATTCATAAAAAAGAAAAAGAAATAAAAAATGAATTTTATTTGGGTAATTGCAAGCGTCTAAGGGTGGCCGGTGCTAAATAGCCGGATAGCACAGCTTTTACTGTATGTGTATACGTTATATATGGGATGTATAGGCCAAAAACCATGTTTCTCGTATATAACGTAGTCACACTTATAACGAAGCAATGAGTCGGTCCCCTTAAATACGTATTAAATGAGTTTTACTGTAGTACCTTTCTTTCTACTAAAATAGCCATTGTTATTAGTTTTAAATTGATTATAGCATTAGGATGTCAATTTCATTAAATAAGCAGAATTCGGGTTCCAAAAAATTGGTTCAATCTTCAATTACCTCTCTGATAATACTTTAAATAGAATTTGGAATATAACGTACATACCTTAATATCGTTTATCATCTGCTCAGCACTCTTGCCTTCTCATTTTCCGAAACAACCACTTTCACCAGTTTTAAATGGATTTCAACCTTAGAAGAGAAATTGATTCAATTCAGTTAAAATAACCACATAACAAACTTCTTATTCCAAAGTAAATCCTTTTATAATATGCAATGTTAACCTAGAATTCATTCATTCTGAAAAGTGAATAAAAGTATCATGTAGGTACATATATTTCTTTCAACTAAAATAGCCACTCTTAACAGATTTTAATGGATTAATGCATTAGCATTTCAATTTCATGAAATAAGCAGAATTCCGGTAACAAAAAAATTAGTTCAATCTTCAATTGCCTCTGATAATACTTTAAATAGATTTTGGAATAAAATGTACCTTAATATCATTTAGCGTCCGCTCACCACTCTGGACTTCTCAGTTTCTGAAACAACAACTTTCAATAGTTTTAAATAGATTTTTGCTTTGAAATATATGTACTTGAGTCAATTCAGTACAACTTCCACTTTACATACTGTAAATTCCAAAGTAACTCCTTTTATAATAGGCAATGCTAGCCTAAAATTAATTCATTCTGTAAAGTGAATAAATAAAGTTCTTTCTTTAAACTATAATAGCCACTGTTATTAGATTTAAATGGATTATAAGCCTTAGAACTTACTCTGTATTAAGTAAGCACCCAAATTCCTTTTATAAAAACAAATCAATTCATTAAAAGATCCACTGTTGTTTCTTCGAAAATTGCCTGTTAACAGTTTTAAATGTCCTTTTAATTTTAATTGAATTTTAATTTATATTCGTTTCCAAACTTCGGCCATTGTTACGAAATAAATTCGAGGAATAACAATATAAATTCATAAGCACGTATGGTTTACAAAGAATTTAATTTAAGAATGCTTTTTATTGCATTGCTCTCTATCATCGATAGACTCCTTAACATCCCCAAATCACTTTTTACATTATTATCTTCTTTTGAAATATTCATTATTTCACTTAAGTTCTTTCCCTTTTAACACCATATCATTTAAACAACTCATGTTTATGGGTTAAATTTATATAATACAAAAACAATAAAACATGCTAAAAGAAGCTGCTGCGAGTAAAGAAAAATAATAATGCATTCTTAATCTCAAAGAGTGCATTGAGCCTATGGGTGGCCTGCACTGTGATGAAGCATTGGGAGAAGTGGAATAAAATGCCAACCTTAGGATGTTCCTTAAAAAGTATAACACAGAAAATCTTAACAAGTTCCTTTGAACTTGAAAGGAAAAGATAAATACAATAAACCTTGACTTAAAATTTAAATTTTCCCTTATGTCAGCTTTTGGGTCAAGACATCTTTGTAATCATAAATCATGGTATAATGTAATTTTTGGCTAATAATTACTTTGTAATGAAAATAGGCAACTGAGGGACCACTGAAATATATACACATGATAACCAATGCTAGCCAGGGTGCAGTTGTACCAGGGCTCTGTGATCAGGGGGGGCCTCGCATGGGACCCAGAACTCCAACAGTCATGGGGGTGGCCTGCAAAAGCTTGTGCAACCAAAGCCCCCGAGTCCCTTAATCCGGTCTTGATAATAACAAAATAAATAATTTTATAGCATTAATATTAAATAACAATTTTGTGGATCAGTAAAGAGTAAATAAATCTGACCATTCACATAATATTGAAGAAATTAAGAGAAAAGGAAAAAAGTTTCTATTAGGATCAACTGATTTTATATAAGAACCACCAGGTCTGATGAGGTACGTACATACATACATTGTATTTTGCAGAAACCAGCTGTTCTGATATATAATCAGTGGAGGCCAATAGAAGATTTTTTTCTTATTATTATATTGCAAAAGTGGAATTCCACTAAGTTATGACTAAACTCAGTTAATTATATAACATTATTGTAATGTTGGTAACACTGGTAGCAGACTCAGTCAACACTGTTTATGCATCATTATTGTTTGTTTACATTATTGTGATGGTTAAGGGGAACATTATTAAATGCAAAGGTGTGAATAAAAGTTTTATTAAACAGTTATTAAATTGCTTAATGTTATTGAGTTCTCCAGATATTACATCGGCGCTGTGGACAGGATGGCTTCAGCTATTATTGGTACGGTAAATGAGTTCAGTCCAGTTACAGATGATTGGAACATATTTAAGAGAAGATTAGAGCAGTTTTTTTAGTAAATGGCGTAACAGAAGAAGGTAAGAAGAAAGCAATTCTTCTTAATTCATTACATCAAGATGCTTTCAAATTATTAATCGATTCGAATATTCCTAATAAATCTGGAGGTTTTCCTCAACGTTATCAGTTTTATATCGCTGAAATATGCACTAGTGAATCAATAGCTGCCTGGGCAGCCAGAGTAAAACATTTAGCTTCAGGTTGCCAATTCGGTGAATATCTTGAAATGGCTATAAGAGACAGATTTATTATGGGTCTACCTAAAGGAAAAATCAAAGAAAAATTATTTGCAGATGTAATTAAACTAACGTTCAATGAAGCAGTCAATTTAGCACAAACTACTCGAGCAGCCCAACATATGTTTGAGTCTTCGGAAATTAAAGTTGAGCCTGAGATTTATCAACTTAGAACCAATACTAGCGCTACTCAAATATATTTTCGTCGTGCTCATACAACGCATCAATGTAGATTTAAAGATTATGTCTGTACCATTTGCAAGACAAAAGGATATTTAAAGAGAGTTTGTCCTCAGTCATCCAATAAATCCAATCGGAACAAGGTTAGTAACCAGCAGTTGAATAATTACTGCATGGAATTGGAAGATATGAAGCAAAAACCAGATACCGTAAGTGAAAAATTTAATTATTCTAACTTAGAAGATATGATTGGCCTTTTAAATATAAGGTGTTCTAATCCAAATTTATACCCACCAATCATACTTAAAGTCAGTTTAAATGGAGTTGTTGTTGAAGCACATTTGGACAGTGGTGCTACATATAGTGCCATTTCAGATAAAGATTATTATAAATATTTCCAATCAGTACAATTAGATGAATGCCAAGATGTAATAAAACTATATAAATACTTAGATAAACCTCTTGGAAGCTGCAGTTTAAAAGTTGAATATAATGGTGAGAGCACTTTCTTACCTTTTCATGTAATAATTGCTGGGGGTCCTATTCTCTTAGGAAGAGACTTTTTGCATGCTTTTAATTTCAAGCTAAGCCAAATAACGTATATGAACAGTGAAGATATTAAATATAGACGGGACGTAGCATTACAGAGCAGTCATATTCGATCTCAAGTGCTAAAAAGGTTTCCAAAAGTATGCAACCAAAAATTAGGATTATTTAATAAAGGTACAGTAACTCTCAAGTTAAAGAAGGAGCAGTTCCCAAATTTTGTAATCCCAGGCCAGTACCGTATGCTTTAAGGCCATTGGTGGAAAATGAGGTGAAAAGACTGCAAGAAATAGGAGTTATTTCACCCATCAAATACTCCACTTGGGGGACCCCTATAGTGCCAGTTTTAAAACCGAATGGCACTGTAAGAATCTGCGGTGATTATAGCATCACTATCAACAAGAATCTTCAAGTCGACCATCATCCTTTGCCTAGGTTAGATGATTTACTGAATCAATTACGTGGAGGAGTTTTTTTTTTACAAAATTAGATCTACAAAATGCTTATCAACAAGTTGAGTTAGATGAAGAGTCAAGAGAACTTACAACAATTAGTACACACAAAAGGTTATTCTGTTATAATCGCATTCCTTTTGGGATAGTTCCAGCTCCACAAGCTTTCCAGAAGATTTTAGACACAATAATGAGTGGACTGGAAGGTTGTGTTGTGTGGCAAGATGACATAGTTGTCAGTGGACAGACATGATTGATCCATGATGAAAGGTTATTTACTGTATTGAAACGCCTTGAAGATAGTGGTTTAACTATAAATTTATCTAAGTGTGAGTTTTTGCGAAGCTCAGTTAGCTATCTGGGTTACATCATTGGGGCGCAAGGTCTACAATTTGATCAGAGTAGAGTTACCAAAGTTTTAAAATGTAATCCACCAACTAACATAGCTCAACTAAAGTTATTTTTAGGAATGATCGAATACTATAGAAGATTTATAAAGGATATGTCCATCACTCTTTATCCATTATATCAGTTACTAAAGAAAAATGTGGTTTGGTTTTGGTTGAAGGAATGTGAGGATGCTTTTACCACAGTAAAGTTACAGTTAACCAGATCTCCAGTATTAGCAAATTACAATCCTGATTATGAACTGAAGCTGTCAGTCGACGCTAGTCCATATGGAATTTCTGCGATTCTTAATCAGGTGTCTCCAGAGGGGCATAGTAGACCAATCAGTTTTGCTTCACGTGCTTTAAGTACAGCAGAACGCAACTATCCTCAAATACATAGGGAGGCATTGTCTATGGTATTTGGTGTTCAGCACTTTTATCAGTTTCTGTACCTGCAGAAATTCATCATTGAGACGGACCACAAGCCTCTGATAACCATTTTTGGATCGAACAAGGGCATACCAATGATGGCAGCCAACAGGCTGCAGAAATTTGCAATTTTCCTCTCAAAATTTGATTTTAGTATGGTTTATGTTCCAACTCATCAGAACTGTTCAGATTTTCTTTCTAGATCTATTGATCTTGTAGAAGAAGAAACAACTAATAAACAGGAAGTGATGGAATGTTCTTATCTAAATTTTACAACACCGATTAAAGTCAAACAAGCAGAGATTGCTCTAGCTACTGTAAAGGATCCGATTATAGCATCAGTCATAAAATACATCCTGGAGGGATGGCCTTGTAAGTGTCAAGGTTTGCTCAAAATATATCACTCATTCAAAAATAAATTAAATTTTGAAAATGAAATTATAATGAAGGGACATCAGTTGGTAGTGCCTGAAGCTTTAAGACCAAAAGTACTAGATGAAATTCATTCGACACACTTTGGTCAAGTCAAAAGTATACAATTAGCTAAGCAGTATTTCTGGTGGCCTAAAATGAATAGTGACATTATAACAAAGGTCAGTACTTGCTCAGTTTGTCAGGAAGTTCAAAATTCGCCAGGGAAAGCAGTATTAGTGCCATGGCAGTGGCCCTCGGAGCCTTGGAAGAGAGTTCATATTGACTTTCTAGGACCATTTGAGGGAAAGTTTTTTTAATTGTTCTGGATGCTCATAGTAAGTGGCTTGAAGTACTTCCTATGAGCACTATTGCTAGTCAAGCCATCATACTGGCATTAAAGATTATTTTTGCTCGGTTTGGAATTCCTGAGATCATTGTCTCGGATAATGGACCTCAACTGACATGATCACAAGAATATCAAGAATTTTGCGCTAACAATGGCATCAAAATCAAGGCAGGTGCTTATCACCCAGCCACAAATGGGCAAGCTGAGAACTGCATAAATATAGTTAAAAGATGCTTAAAAAATGCCTTAATTGCTAAACAACCATTGATGGATACGTTAACAAATTTTCTGATATTGTACAGGAATACACCTCATATTATTACTCAGCAAACCCCAGCTGAACTCATGTTAGGGAGGCGCATTCGTACACGGTTGGACATCATAAATAATTGAACAAAAGACAAAAGAAATTGATACAGAAGATATCAGAACTATAGTAATGAAAAATCAAGAAAGGCAAATATTATAATCTGGAAGGTAAAATGTTATTTTTAGAATGAAGGATCCGGTATGGATTAAAATTTTCAGAAAAAACAAATTCACCTGGACCAAAGGTATGATTTTGGAAGTCTTGGGCTCATGGAGCCATCTAGTTCAAATGGAAGGTACTAAACAAGTTGTAAAGAAGCATTTAGATCAGCTAAGCCTCAGAAACAATGGCAGCATACCGGAAGTATACCCTTCGGATTCCAAGTTAGAGCAAGATTGGTCGCCAAATCATTCTCCAGTTCGAAATGCAAGTGACTTCAGGGGCTTTCCGGATTCCCCGCAGACAGCTGATTCGACTGATGCAGAAGAAGCTGATGGCTCACCAGGAGCACAAGAAGAAGAACAGGCAACAGAGGAACCACTGAGGTCAAGGAGACTTATTCAACCTCCAAGACGTCCCACATATTCTCCATTCAAATAAAAAAGGGGGGGGATAATGTAATGTTGGTAACACTGGTAGCAGACTCAGTCAACACTGTTTATGCATCATTATTGTTTGTTTACATTATTGTGATGGTTAAGGGGAACATTATTAAATGCAAAGGTGTGAATAAAAGTTTTATTAAACAGTTATTAAATTGCTTAATGTTATTGAGTTCTCCAGATTTTACAATTATGTATTTCCATGGTTTCTTCCAGTGGCTGTGGTGGCACAGGTGTTATAATGAGTGTGCATAATGCTCTGTACATGGCTATGCTTGACAAATATGGTAGAGAGGATCAAAAAGAGAAATATCTCTGTCCCTTTGCTACTGGGGAAACTGTTGGTTGCTTTGCTTTGAGTGAGCCAGGTTTGTACCATTCCATTCTTATGAACTTTATGTTCTGTTAGTTAAATAGATTTCCTTTTCAATATCTGTATTTGGTATCATATTGAATATTTTCAGTATTGCATTGAGGCGACTGAAAATATCCATTCAATTTGGTTTGATATTCTGTTGCTAAACAAGTATACATTTGTAAAAGTAAATTGTAGCTGGAGGCATTTAAGCCAATACATAGATTAATTGATGGAAAGAATTGGCAAGTGGAAGATCCGGGTTCGGTTCCCAATCATGGTATAATCTTATGGAGCTGTTTATTTTCCTCGCTTGCAAAAAATAAATAACAATACTCCAAACTGGAATTACATATATATCTAGCCTTATAGCTGATGTTTCATTGAAAATTTAGATAGCTCCAATAGCTAAAAGACCCATATAGTTGTCACACTTTTTATGGCTATAGGAGCTATATGATTTATCAACTAATTTTTGTTAAGGAAACGAAAAGGTAAAAATACATAAATTTTTTAAAATTGCAAAATAACATATTCCACTTGGATATTATATCTCAAATTCTAAGCTCAAGTACAGATAGAATATAAAGAGTAGCCATGGTTTCTCATAGTTAAAGATCCATTTTGAATTTCACATTACTTTTTAAGATAATACAGAATAGTTTTATGTTCTCATGGCAATAGAGGCGACTCCTAAGATTCGACAAATTTGAGATTTCGACCCATCTAAACCTGCTTATTCGACCTATCGAAACCTACTTATTCGACCCATCAAAACCTGCTTATTTGACCCATCGAAACCTGCTTATTTGACCCATCGAAACCTGCTTATTTGACCCATCGAAACCGCCTTACTCGGCCCATCGAAACCTGCTTATTCGACCCATCGAAACATGCTTATTCGACCCATCGAAACATGCTTATTCGACCCATCGAAACCTGCTTATTCGACCCATCGAATCCTGCTTACTCGGCCCATCGAAACCTGCTTATTCGACCCATCGAAACCTGCTTATTTGACCCATTGAAACCTGCTTATTTGACCCATCGAAACCTGTTTATTCGACCCATCGAAACCTGCTTACTCGGCCCATCGAAACCTGCTTATTCGACCCATCGAAACCTGCTTACTCGGCCCATCGAAACCTGCTTATTCGACCCATCGAATCCTGCTTACTCGACCCATCGAAACCTGCTTATTCGACCCATCGAAACCTGCTTATTTGACCCATCCAAACCTGCTTATTTGACCCATCGAAACCTGTTTATTCGACCCATCGAAACCTGCTTACTCGGCCCATCGAAACCTGCTTATTCGACCCATCGAAACCTGCTTATTTGACCCATCGAAACCTGTTTATTCGACCCATCGAAACCTGCTTACTCGGCCCATCGAAACCTGCTTATTCGACCCATCGAAACATGCTTATTCGACCCATCGAAACCTGCTTATTCGACCCATCGAAACCTGCTTATTCGACCCATCGAAACCTGCTTATTTGACCCATCGAAACCTGCTTATTTGACCCATCGAAACCTGTTTATTCGACCCATCGAAACCTGCTTACTCGGCCCATCGAAACCTGCTTATTCGACCCATCGAAACCTGCTTACTCGGCCCATCGAAACCTGCTTATTCGACCCATCGAATCCTGCTTACTCGACCCATCGAAACCTGCTTATTCGACCCATCGAAACCTGTTTATTTGACCCATCGAAACCTGCTTATTTGACCCATCGAAACCTGTTTATTCGACCCATCGAAACCTGCTTACTCGGCCCATCGAAACCTGCTTATTCGACCCATCGAAACCTGCTTATTTGACCCATCGAAACCTGTTTATTCGACCCATCGAAACCTGCTTACTCGGCCCATCGAAACCTGCTTATTCGACCCATCGAAACATGCTTATTCGACCCATCGAAACCTGCTTATTCGACCCATCGAAACCTGCTTATTCGACCCATCGAATCCTGCTTACTCGACCCATCGAATTTGGAACTAGTTTACGCGAAGTAATTTTTGTCACGAGCAACCATGCAAGGCTTAGTTTCAGTGTAGACATACTTATTTCTCCTCTAATTGTTTGAATTTGTGCTGATTTCACTCTTTTCTGTTAATCTTTTATTTAAATTTATTTATTGTATTGATTTATTTATAAATTTATCTCTTGACATGATATCTAAAAGGAAATGTAATAGTGATAATGCAAGTGAATCAAATAAAAGAATGCATAAGACTCATAGTTATGAATTGAAATTAGAAATTTTAAAGCGTGTTGAGAAAGATGAAAGCCATACTGAAATCGCACAATCGTTGGGAATGTGTCTTTCAACTATTAGCACTTATGTGAAACAGAAGGAGAAAATTCTAGAAGATGTGATAAATTCATGCAATTTGATAACAACAATAAACAGTCCTAGGCGCGGTGTTGTGATTCCTAAAATGGAAAAACTTTTAAAACTTTCGGTAGATGATCAGTGTTAGAAACACATTCCTATTAGTGAGACCGTGATTAGAGCAAAGGCTAAGGATCTCTATGATGATTTGAAGGAAAGGATGGCTGCTTTGACAGATTTAAGAGAATGGCAGGTTTGCATAACCTTAAATTAACTGGCTAGGCTGCAAGTGCAAATACTGATACTGCGTCAAGTTATCCCGATGAATTGTGTGCATTGATTGGAGAGGGCGGCTATTGTTCTCGTCGTGTTTTTAGTTGTGACAAAACAGTTGTATGTATAAATAGATGTATGCAGGTATGTTGTCTGACTCACGCAAGCTGGGCCATCTGCAGAACATATTGCATACATCTATCTTTGAAGTTCGAAACAAAAATTTATTTTTTCCTTTTTAATGCAAAAAATAAGTTATACATTTAAAATATTTATTATTTAATTTATTCATAATTTAATATTGTCATATTAACATATTAGTAATGTTATTTTGTTTTTATAGAATGTGAGGGGAGACTTTTTCCCGAGATGCGGGAACGTATCCTCCGATTATAACATGCAAGCAGGGCCATTTTATCCATTAGGCACAATAGGCACAGTGCCTAGGGCCTACGAGCCTTTCAAGGGCCTACGAAAATGTTTGATGCTTGAATAAGTGTTGAAGTATTGCTGAAATAATTTCAAAAGCAGAATTATAAATATGCTTTCGAATATATTTAATAGCAAAAAATTAGATTTAATGTGGGTGCATTTTAATATATTTGATATGATGTAGAATTGAGCCTTTGAATGCAAGAGTGCCTAGGGCCTACGAAGGTCTTAAAACGGCCCTGCATGCAAGTATATGGAAAAACGGCATTCGACATTCGACCACATTTTCAGGAATACATCCCTGTCGAATCTCGGGAGTCGCCTGTATAATTAAACAATCAAGAGATTTTAATTACTTTTTATAAGAGCTCTGCATGGGTCTGAAGCACTATCTCTTTAAAAATTTTGATTTTTCATTTCATTAAATTTATTCAAGGTGCTGGAAGTGATGCTGCAGCCTTGACTACAACAGCTCGTCTGGATGGTGATGAGTGGGTTCTAAATGGTACCAAAGCTTGGATAACTAATGGAGCTGAAGCAACTGGTTCTGTAGTGATAGCCACTACAGACAAATCAAAGAAACATAAAGGAATCTGTGCCTTCCTTGTACCTATGCCTACTAAAGGTTTCTTTAATATATTTATGTTTAATCATCCAACCCTATAAAATTTTCTGAATTTTTATTAACATAATATAAAACAACTTGAAACTTTATTTTTAGGCCTATCTTTAGGAAAAAAAGAAGATAAGTTAGGAATTAGGGCATCATCTACATGTAATTTGATTTTTGAGGATTGCCGAATTCCCAAAGAAAACCTTTTGGGGAAGGAGGGTGAGGGTTTTAAATATGCAATGAGTGTTTTGGGTTAGTATTACGTTTTTAAATGTTTTAATTTGAAGTAAAGTAAAATGGCAAACTCACTTTAACATCATTGATTTTTAGATGGTGCCAGAATAGGGATCTCATCTCAAGCCCTTGGAATTGCTCAAGCAGCATTAGACTGTGCCATTGATTATGCAGCTAAGAGGGTTGCATTTGGCTCACCCATACTCAAATTTCAGTTAATTCAGGTATTTTTCATTGAAGTGACTTATTAAATAGATGAATCTGAATTATGAAGTAATATTATTCACATTATAATTGGTTTTTGTAACATTAAAGGCTATTTTGCTGTTTAAGTTTGAATTCATATTTTCCAGTTTAACAAATGAACTACTAATGAGATTAGTTAAGTTCGTCATTGATTAGAAAAATTGAATCCTTTTCACTGATAAAACTTTACAGCAAAAACTGGCAGATATGGCTCTACGTCTTGAAGCTGCAAGATTGCTTGTTTGGAGAGCTGCGGTGCTAAAAGATGAAGGCAAGAGATACACAAAGGTGAACACATTTACAATTTTGTTTTTATTTATTTATTGACAGCAATCAACTTACAGCACAAGGCCAATTACAGAAGATTGAATAACAATATAAATAATAAATACAATAAAACAAAGAAATAACATAGGACTAATAAAAGAAACAGTACCAGTGATGCAATAGAGACAACAAAATGAATCAGTTTACGGAGGGAGAGGAGGGGAGGAATTGATAGAGATATAAAAGAAGGAAAGAGTGTCTAAGTTAAATTGTCGGATTTATAAGCTATATTAAGAAGCATTCTTAGTGGTGTATGAAAGGGATCTATATTGTTGTGCGAACAGAGTGAATTTAGCAAGAGTGGGGCCCTAAAGAAATATGAACGCTTAATGAGCGAAAGACGTGGAGTGCTTACAGAAAGGGTGACAGAGAGGTGAGTTTTTCTAGAAGGGACTCGAAAATTGAGCAGAGAAAGCAACAGAGGAGAGTCAGTTTTGTTATTTAGAAGGTTATGCATAAAGGAAATATCGGAAAATTTTCGGAGTGTTTGAAAGGAATGTAAGTTGAGGGACTTTAAAATCTGCGTTTTGAGGGAATTTTGTAGAGAGAGAACACGAAATCTAACGATTTTGATGAAGAAGTTAAGGACGCGATCAAGGCGGGAAAGATTGGATGGAGCAGACATAGACCATACGGGAGAGCAATACATAATAAGTGGAAGAACGCAGCTGCAAAAATAGGTGCGAAGGGCAAGGGGATCTTTGATATCTGTGAATCTATACAGCATCCCTAACCTTGACAAGGCCTTCTTTCTTACAGAATCGATGTGATGCACAAAGTTTAATTTCGCATCTATGAAAACACCAAGGTCCTTTTGATGGCTTACACGTGGGATAGGAATCCCAACTGTATTGTAATCATGAATAATTGGCGATTTTTTGAGAGAAATAGAGAGTACACTGCACTTGTCGGGGTTTGGCTTTAGTCTCCACAAGGAGCACCAGCGGGATGCCTTATCTAGAGCTGATTGTAAAAACAGACAGTCATTGGAGGAGCTTATATGCTTAAAAATTTTGAAGTCATCAGCAAAGAGTAACACCTGGCAGTCATTGGATATATATTCGGAAAGATCGTCCATAAATAAAGAGGTAGGGTCCAAGAGCACTGCCTTGTGGAACGCTGGAGAGAACAGAAGACCAAGAATATGAATTACCGGACAGAACTACTCTTTGGTATCTGTTGGAAAGAAAGCTTTTTAAAAGAGAAAGGAAATTACCATGGAGGCCGAATCGATTTTGAAGTATGTGCAGTAATAGTCTGTGGTCAAGAGAATCAGAAGCTTTAGCAAAGTCTATGAAGCAAACGTCAAGCTGAGAGTTAGTATCAATCGCTTCTATAGCATGGTGTTGAAGTGAGGAAAGATTAGTCAGGCAAGAGCGTCGGGGAAGGAAACCATGTTGAGACAACGAAAGGTAAGGTGCAGTGAACTCGGAGAGGCGTTTTAAGATGATGCGCTCAGAAATCATACTCAGGACTGGAAGTAAGGAAATAGGGTGATAGGATTTGACGGAATTTCTGTCTCCGTTTTTGTAAAGAGGGATAACGTTTGCTGATTTCCAGAGAGAAGGAAAATATCCGGAAGCGAAGCACCTGTTAAGAATCATGGATAATGGTAATGCCAGCGATGGCGCAACATTATTTAAAAACATAGCGCCAACATGGTCGGAACCAGTAGCATGGTTGGGGAGAGGGAATTTAAAAGGAGAAAACATTCATCAGGGGAAGTGGATATGGAGGAAAGGGAATGGGAGCACACACTGTTGACACTTAAGGTACGTTCACAAGCATCACTAGGAGAAGAAAACACGGATTTAAAATATTCATTAAAGAGGTCGGCTCTGAGAACACCAGAGGCAACCTTGTCATCAAAGGATATGTTATATGGTATCTTTCCATTTTTACGGCGAGAGTTTATCAAAGTCCAGAAATGCTTTGGATTTGAAGCAGATTCCGATGCAGTTGATTCCATGTAGTCGTTATAGTCTCTCTTCAATAAGAATTTGGAGCAGCGTCTCAGATTTTTAAAGACGTTCAGTGTATGGGGGTTTCGGAAGCGTTTAAAAAGGCTCCAGGCTCTATGTTTATTCCTTATGGTATGGATTGTTTCTTCTTTTACCCAAAAGGGGAATTTACGGGAGCGTTGCATCTGGTGGGAGACGAAGTCTTTCACATAGGCCAAAACCCAGTCATAAAACAAAGAGAGAGCCTCATCAATGGTTCCGGAGTTTATGAGACACCAGGGGAGAAGGGTTAGGGTGTGATTGACCTCCGCCCAGTTCGTCTTTTTCCAGTTTGGTAGGACCCTAGGGAATGAAGCGGGAGCTCTCATTCTGGGAAGCGACCTCCCGCCGATAGGTACCTGAAATTCAAGGGACTCGTGATCCGAGGAGAAGATATTTCTGCCGGGTGAGACTGCCTCTGTGGGAACGGAAATGGAGGAGACGACATAATCCAGGGTTGCCAACTGTCTAGTATTATGCATGTTATATTGCCCAAGACCGAGGCCGCTAACAAAATGATCAAAGAAGAACTCATCGTTATTATTTGAACAAATACCACTAAAGGGGGACGATGAAGCAATGTTGAGATTGAAGTCTCCTAAAAGTATGGCGTCTCCGAAGGAACGAACACGTAAAATAGAGTCAAAACAAGCCTCCAGGACAGATAAATCACTCGACGGTGGGCGATAAAAAACACCCACGAAAACTTTGTTAGTGTAAGTGCCACTATCATTTAAATTAACACTTATTTCGCACCACAAAATTTCAGTGCAAGATTCAAGGTCCTGACGTCTTTTCGCTAGCACTGACGAATGAATAGCTAATAGTACACCACCACCTCTGCGGCCATTGCGATCACGTCTAAAGGGGTCTGAAGGGGTCCTAGATAGTACTTTCTTTTTTATCTTGAATGTGTTCTCAAATTAAGATTTATATACAGATATTTGTCTCACCGAATAAATATCAAACTAGCCTTGTGGCTGGGTATGCAATATATAACACTAGATGGACAACTGATAAATTAAATAGCGCCAGGGCCGTTGAGAGCTAAGGCAGGCCCCGGTGCAAAATACATGACGCCCCCCCCCCTTGTGTTTGTACATTAATACTTCCTCCAATGTGGGGGTTACGTTCTACAAGGACGCCGCATTGCGCGAATCCACGTTGGAGGAATGATTAAATTTATGGGAATAATAGGGTTCGGTTCCGAGATCGAAAAATTGTATACTGAAGAAGTTTTCTCAAATAACATATTTTTGCTTACATTGCCTTGAAACTAATTGTATACAGTAGTGTTACATTTACAAAAAAAATAATAACATTTAAAAATAAATTTAAAACAAATTCTCGTATAATTCTACTTTCAGCTGGTCTTTTGGGGCCCATGTTGATGAAAAAACAATAGTAAATACAGGAAACTTCGACACACGACAAAAGAATAAAAAAGCTTATTTACGCTACACTCTGAGTCACAATCAAAGGGATTTCCTTTTGCATTCTCCTTCGCCTCCCTTTAACCCGGACCACTTTAGAAGATCCTTTAGCGTTGTTTTGTTTGCTAATTTCGAAGGACTTCCCCGTTGCACTGTCCTTCCCCCTCCATTTTCCCCGAAGGAGTAGCACTTACGCCTCACGTGACGATGAAAAACTGACAAAAATGAATCTCATTTCTATGTTGAAGAAGTAAAAGATGGATATAGGTTGAAAAGCATTGGACGATTTTTTATTAAGTGTCAATTGACGAGGCAAATTCTGTATTCTTAGTACGAATTTTTTACACTAACGATCGTTTCAGGGTAAAAATTTTAATGGAAAGTCATTAGAAAAAACCACGTAAACTCGAATCACCCCTGCGTTCGGGGAAGTTTGTCGCAAATTTAATACTGCGTAAATTTTAATCCTCGTTGCGGGAAGCCGAGTTGGGGTAAGATTTACTGTATATGTGTTTATGTGTGCGTGTTTGACGGCATGTAGATGAGGGTTAAAAATAAACAAGTCAATTCTGAAAAAATTGACTATATTTAATCTTAAATAGTCAAAACAATTTAATGAATATAACAAAAATGAAACAAATATAAAATTGCGATAAAAAATAAGAAAATCATAATAAGTAATCAACATATTCTAAAAAACAGAAATAAATCACAGAGGCTATATAAAACAAAATTCTGTTTTTCATGCTTGGTTTATTGTTTAGGGTTGTTAAAAAAGTAGGACTAATATTGCTCAGGTTATTGTGAAATATTAATACTTATAACTAAACAAACAAAATTAATTTATAATTTTACAATTGTTTTACCAGGGTACTTTTCAAGATTTTCGGCTGGCAAACAATTCAATAGTGGCATCAAAATCTGACTTTCTTGCCAAAGAGGCTTCTATAACAAGTGTACCCAAACTATTCATCCGATCTTAGCACATTTTTTATTCTTGCCAAAGCACTGAACGATCTTTCAGTTTGTGCGACTGTCACTGGAAGGCTACGAAATATTCTTAATGCAACAAAAATATTGGGAAACAAGGTGTCAATATGTAATTCCCGGAGTTTATTTAGTAATTGGAGTGGTTGTAAATGTGTTTCTCCTAAATTACTTGAATGTATTGCTTTTAAATGCATTATTTCATCTATTAATGCTTCAGAAATGTCAAAGCTATATTTCTCAATGAAAATGTTAGCTTTTTGTTTTAAATCTAATTCATTTAAATTTGGATATTTCCACAAAAATCCAAAAATGTTATCCAATTCTGTCACTGCATTATAACGACATGTTAAGTTCCCAATAATGCAATCTAAAAGATTATAAAAAACTTCACATTTGAACAAAACTTCTGGACTATCGAGTTCTCGTGTGGTATCTTCTGTACTTTCATCCGAAAATCTTTTTCTAAATTTGCGTCTTTTCTCCGGTAACTTAATTGAAGAGGTTACATAAGATTGTTAGCAACAAGTTCACTTTCAGTTAAAATAGCACTCCAGTTCTCTCTGATATTTTTAAGATCTGAAAGTAAACTTTCGATATTTTCTACTTCTACTTCAATTGTCGCGTTCATTGCTTGCAAAATAATGCTTCTGTAATGTATTGCTGTCAGTATTTTATACCAAACAGTAGCAAGAATAATACATTGGAATGAATTAACATAGGACAAGACACCGTTTAATTCTGAACGAGTTTTTGCCGTTAGATTCAAAGACATTAATGTTTCAATAGCCTTTTTTATTCCGGGAAGATGAGCTGCAAATGGTTTTATTGCATCGACCCTAGCAGACCAGTGTGTGTCTGATAAACCGTGTAAGGAACAAACAATATTTTCTTTTAAAATTTCCCATCTTTGTGGGCTAGAACTAAATATATTGTAAATCTTTTGAACTACACCAAAAAATGTAATTACTTCAGTGCAACACTCAGCAGCTTGAACTCCACACAGATTTAAACTGTGACAAAAGGACTTTATTATTAACAACGAAAATTAAACAATATTACGAGCATAAAATAATTAGTTTTACTTACCAAATACTGCCAATTGGATACTGTAGAAAGTGGTTGTTTTGGAAAAGTAGTCGGGAAAAATAGGTTGGCAAACAAGAACTTCCGAAGCTGTTCCCTTCGTCTGAAGAGAAACACTCGTGATAAATGCAAAATGTTCAGTTCAAACCACAAAAATTAATAATTTTGGAAGAATCTCTTAATCACCTTTGCGTATTTTCAAACGAGTTATCCAGGGCTCAATGTACACGAAACATACGAATTCGAACTGTTGACATTGTTTCAAAGAAAAACCAAATGAGACTAACCCTCCGAAATAACTTCCCTTTTCAAGAAGGGCTTGAAAACATTCTTAGAAATGCATTTCCAAGAAACTCATACGTAGCCCTTCCAATACATTGTTTCATACATCTGGAAACTATTAAAGGGGGCGTTTCCATTTACCCCTTCGTGTGAACAAAAGAGAAAGATCCTAGTAGGAGCCCCTTGAGACCCTCTCCCTCCTCCTACGGTCACCATTCGGTCGGAATGTGGGAAGGGGGCAGTAAAATAAGCATGAGGGAGTGTGTGAGAAAAGAAATGCTTTGGAATTTCGTGAAAAGAAAGTGAGGCAGAATTACTGATAATTCAATTCACCCGACCACTGTTATTTTTAGTCTTTGTGCCTGGATTATCTAACCCTAGTACTAACACCGGCCTCTGTAATTGGCGGCCTAGCTGGCCTATGCCTAAGACCTGGCTACGCTACTGACATGAGGGAATTTCTCTCACGCCATCTTGCCCGTCTAGGAGCTGTGACTCAAATAGTTATGTGTTACGTTGCGGCCAATCCAAGGCCCCAAGGCAATGCCTTGTCGTGCCTTGCCATAGTATCGCCTCTGCACAGTATATATAACATTATTGAGTTGATTTACACCTTATAATACTGTGAAATGTTATTTTAACATCTTAGTAGGTATTTCGTTCGGATAGGTCAGTTGGAATTTCTGTGTTTGAGTTTTTTCACTTTGGCATGTTTGCTTGTATGTACATATATGGATGTGAAATGAGAACGTGAAGTAAGGTTTTTACATTATAGGAAATCTGTAAAATAGAAATGGAATGAGTAAGTACGAGAAGAGGATTATCTAAATGTTTTGAAAGAACTTTCTGAGGAGGAAAACGATAGCGAAGAAGAATGGAGTGGTGCAGAAAATCTTATTACGTTAGAAAATCAGGAAAATCCCGACACTGAATTTGAATAAGAACCGGAAAGTGACAGAACATCGTAATACATTTTCCAAGACCTAAAGACTGAGGCCCAAAAACATGTTTAATATGACAAAACTTGAGGAAAACTGCATGGTAGCAGATCTGCTACCACATGCTCGCACGTCCGAAAAAATCTGATGTGGCCAGCACACGACCTTCTCCATATATGTCCGCAAGCTGTTCCTCTCCCCAAAAAATATAGAGGAAGGCACGGGGCCCGATTGGGTCCAATAGGTACATTTGGCCTAAGACCGGCCCTGAACTTAAGGTGATGATACTCTTATAATTTTGTTAATTAGCGAGATTTAAAAAATAAATAACGATTTTCAATCGTATGTCCTAAAATCATGAGTGCCTTTCAGAATATTGAATTTATTTATCATTGCATTTAATTCATCTTGGGTTTCTTCTAAAGTACACAGATTTCAAGCAAACTCCTGTTCATGATTATCTTAAAGTAGGCAACCCGCAACAACAACTCCGGTTCATGAAGATCTAAAAGTTGGCAAGCCTAACGAGTATACAAGGTGGATGGAGGGGAGCAGATAGAGAAAGGCGATGAAGAAGGCAGTGAGAGGAAGGAGATATGGTAAAGAATTGGAAAGGGAACCCATGGGAAATTTAAAGATGGACATAAAAATTTGTTCTTTCCTATCTAAATTCACGGACACTAAAATGATAAAATTATGGTTTTGTCAGTTGACTGAATCAGACCCACTGGCAAGGCTGGCTTTAGGCCAATTGTACCTATTGGACCCAATCGGGCCCCACGGCTATGGGGGCCCCGCATCTTGCTCTATATTTTTTGGGGAGGGGAACAGCTTGCGGACATGGAAACTGCAAACTACATTAAAAGACAGTTTTTTAGTATTTGGTATCGAACGCCCTAGTAGACGAATAAGACGTTATTGCCATCTTCCTTCCTTTTCGTAACGTTGCTGTCAAATTTCGTTTTTAGCAAATCGCTCTATATCATCTCTAGGTTCTTTCTTTCTTTTTAGATTTATCCATAGTCCCATCCATACCCAAGTGGTCTCATGAGAGGCCATCTGATGCTCTCAGAATGCAGGAAATGCATTGGCGGCCTGGGATCCACCTCGGATCCCCCTCCCTGGCTTTGCCTTTTAGGCCTCGTTGCTTCGGTCCTTTGGACCTCACTTGCTGTGCCCCTCTCAAATCTTTTTTTTCAAACTACGCCTTTTAGATGTAGGGGCCCTGCCAAAAGTTTTCTAATTGGGCCCCGCAATTTCTAGGGCCTGCACTGCCCACCGGCCCTGTTTTGAACCGGCCCACCGGTAAATGTCCCGTTGTCCCGCCAGGCCAGTCCAACCCTGGACCTAATACAAATATACAAAAAGATTGTATGTTTACGTAACATAATTTAGGCGCTTTCAGATGGACTCGAATATCAATTACAGATAAAAAGAACTGACAACCCTTATGGATAAAAAATTAATAAAACATTTTTATTATTTTAAGTTTGTGGGATTTTTGTCTATCATTAAAAACGAATTTAATTACTTTAAAAAATGTAATATTAAGTTCTCGGCCGGGCCCCTTGAAAAATTGCGGACTAGGGTACTGTAGGCCCCCCTACACCCCCCCCCCCCCTCTCTCTCGACGGCCCTGGATAGCTCCAATAGCTATAGGAAGTTTTGGAAAATCACATGCAAATTTGGCTACAAAGCAGGTGTCATAAAGTGGCCTATTGTGATGGTTGGTCCTTTATTTAAAATCCAGCAACTCACAATTTGCAGTTGAAATGCATATCTGGTTTTGTCAACCATTTTTTATATTGAAGCTACCTTAATTATCATCACGTTTTTTTAAAATAACCAAGATTTCATGGAGACTGTAAATCATTTATGTTTTTGGAGATAACATGGGTACTGGTTTCTCATCTAGGAGATGCTGATTAAACCTTTCAGTTCCAAGGGATTACTTTGAAAATTCTCCAACAAAATTCCAAGCAATTTCATTAGGAGCAGGTTAGTTAGAAAAAGTGCAGCAACTCATAATTCTATCTTGCATATAGTCATAAAATTAGGCTCAAGATGGATCAACCCTGGCATTTTTGCAGATATTTGGGATAGTGGATCTAGTTGATGGTAGCACTCAAATTTTTAATTATGTTACTTAGTTACTCAGTCCTGGGAAGATTTTTTTCAATTTAATGAACTCAAATTAACAGCTAGCCAATTAAATAAGTTCCTTGGAAATCGAAGATAAAAGTTATGAACTACTTCAGTTGACAATTTATATTCAGTACTCATATTAAAAAAATGTTTTTCTGTGCTTATTGTACTCTTCATTATATTTAAGGAATCTTCTCTGGGAAAGCTGGCGGCATCTGAGGCAGCCACCTTTGTCTCTCACCAATGTATCCAAATATTAGGAGGGATGGGATATGTGTCAGATATGCCAGCTGAGAGGCATTATAGAGATGCTCGAATAACTGAAATTTACGGTGGAATCACTGACATCCAAAAATTAGTTGTGGCTGTGCAGCTGGCTCGAGAATATGGTCTTCAGGATTATATACGTTAAAAATAGTACTCAAGCTTATTTTATATATCTTCTTTACATGGATATAAACTTATCATGCCTTAAGTTTTTTAAGGTGTTTATATGCATATCCTCTATATTTTGGATTGATATAGAATTGCTTCAATTCTGATTACCTCTTTAAACTTGCCATATTTTTCTCAAATGATATTTTTCATATGGCAAATATTTTGTCATATAATCGATCTTCTAGAGATGATTTAAGATCTAAAAAAGAATAAATGAAAGAAATGCCTTTTTTATGGAAGGCAAGTCTGTCCAAAATCAGGAAACAAAAATGGTATTTTATTTTATTTATATATACATGTACATTTGATGTTAAATAAATATATTTTTGGAGTCATTTTCATTGATTTGTTTGTCTAGATTTTTGTCAGAATTATTTGACTTTAATGAAATACAGCTATCCCTCGCCGATCACGGTTTTGCATATTTGAGGTTTGGCAGCAATCCTTACTGTCACCAGCTTTTCCTTTTTTTGGAAATAATTTTTGCAATTTAGAATTCAAATATGGAAAATAAGGCCTTTGTAAGACTGCGAATGTTATTACGGAGATCAATGCAAGGCAGTGTGAAGAAAATATTATTTCTAAACATTGCATTTTATAAAAAATAACAATTGATGTGTCGATATGCTAAATGTGCCATATCAAAATTGCATTAAGTGAGCATGCATTAATAGAGGAATAATTAAATTCATATAGGTTTATTCATTACGGAGGGAAATAGGGTTTAGCTGAAAAACATCCAGAGATACTGTTTTGAAGATTGCTGGATATTGCCAACTTGAGCAAATACAGCGATCTTACTTTGGATGACTTTTCTGAGGAATGGCCTGAAAATCTATCTTTTGACAAAGGAAATGTAATAAAAATGGAAAAACTACCCCAGCAAAAGCGAGCAGCCTTGAAAGACTCCTGAAAACCTTAAGGCAGGACTGCTATTTTTGTCGCCCCTTTAAGAAAAAAGATCTTTCTGCTACTGTCTGCAATGTTTGCCGCCACCAAAGGGTTGCCACCAGGATGCATTGCACCCCTTGCACTATGGGTCCTGACTTAAGGGTGCTTTTAACTCTTAAGTGCAAAATCTCTTCAACAGTAGGCCATCGAAATAGTAAATACTTAGCTTGTGGAAAGGTGGGTAAGCATCAACAAATATACAAAGGAAAATCTCCATCTTTCACATTCATTTCAGTTTCTGTTCTTCAGTGCCAGAACAAACTTCATGTTACATCCTGTCCTATCTGAGGATTAATCTGAATGGAGTACAACATTGTGTTGTAATTAAGTTTATTGGTATTGGTCATTTTCATCTTCGTCAAAAATAAAACTGAATTCAAGAAAAAATCAATATTGTGGAAAATCAAGATCATATTAATACATACATTAACAACTTATGGAGTAGTTTGTAGATGTTTACCTACCTCATGGGTTGCTTACAATTTCTTATCACATATTCAGCTCTTCAATACATTTTCCTTTTAGGAACTAAATCGATATATATACTGACAGTTGTACTGGTTGTATTACCTGAGTCCCTCAACGATGCAAACAGAATCTTGAGTTTAGCGCGAGTTCGTGATGGTTGCCTACCTCAGACTTTTGTAGCGCTACAAAAGTTCACTCTGACCATCCGTTGCGAGACATTGAGAGCAAATCGTTGTTGCCAAAAATAATAAACGTCTAGGTAAATCTATTTTCCTTTTTAATAACAAATTATAATTCTACTGACAATAAACTAAAGAAAACGAAAGATTACGAATAAGACAATGTCGACTTTTCAATGTTGGTCATGCAATATCGATCTATCGGTTTTGGTATATCGCAGTTTATTACAGAGATATAAACATTAACAATTTTAGTTCAACCAAAGCCCTGAAAAATGTTTCAATTCACATGAAACAGAAAATGGACATGGAAGCTGGACCAAGTTTATCATCCTGGATGTGAATGAAGTGTGAGGGATTCTGACACGATAATGGATTGAGGATATTTTTTCCGAACGTTTTGAAGATATTTTCTATGGCTCTCTAATAAAGTAAACGGAATGAACACTTTGGGCCTTAGTCTAATCTTCAAAATGGGCTGCCTGTGTGCAAAGGAGTCAGTGGTTATAAATTCCAGGAAATATTACATCAAAGGGCACTTAGGAGACGGGTTCGTATTTCAAGGAATGAATGATTTTATATTTATTACATGAAATGTTTTCTTTTTGGCAATTTTTCTTTCAGAGGATTTAGCACAGTGGAACTTGTTGAAGATGCACACACTCATCGAACTTATGCCCTTAAAAGGATTACTTGTCATGGTCCAGAGGATCAGCGACTTGCGTTGCAGGAAGTTGACTTTCATAGAAGGTTTCAGCATCCCAATATTCTTGAGTGTATAGACGCAGCTCTTACTGGTTCCACAGTAGTAGATGCTGCCCTTGATTCTACTAGCCAAGTTCTTATTATTCTTCCATACTATCAGGTATATATCAATCAGTTTAAATGGACTAATTGTCTTGTTTTTATATACTGTTTTTTCTCATAATAACTTGACAACTTTAAAAAAAATAAAAATGACCGTGAAAAGTATTTAATTGGTGTAATTTTTAAGAAATGTTTTATTTTGCGTATAATTTTCCATCATTGTGCCTGTCGAATTCAAATTTACGATTTTTCGCATTCCACATTACAGAGAGGAACATTAGCTCAAGAACTTGAATGGAGATGTAAAAATAACGAACCTATGGACTGTGTGCCATTGCTTACTATGTTTATTCAGATATGCAAAGGAGTCCAAGCAATGCATGAAGCCTCATCAGTTCCACTTGCACATCGAGACCTCAAGACAGCAAATATTCTTCTAAAAGAGGATTACACCCCAGTTATTATGGACTTAGGTTGCTATTTTTATTTATTATTTCCATTATATGATATGTATGTACATACTATACCTGAAATGTGACACACACACACACATATATAAATCAAGGTAATTTTCTATATATATATAGAAAATTACCTTGATTTATCTAAAAATTAAATATAGTATTTGGAAGCTGTAAATATATTATTCTTTCATCAGTTGATTACACTTCAACTAAGATAAGTAATTGTTAGCATCCAATTGATGTTGAGTGTTCTCAGTAAGAATTTCATTAATATTGATGGTGTAGAAGAAGAAATTATGAGCTCTCAATTATCTCTTCAGTTATCGAGATGTTGTTGAATTATTCATTTTTATCAATTGGCATTACAAATGGATGTTATATTGATCCTAGCAGACCCAGTTCTATGTTTATGTCATATTTCAAGAAATAACGTGGACATTTTTAATGTTAGATAAATTGTGAAATTTTTGAAAAGTATTTAATAAATTGGCATCTTCTTTATAAATATTCTAATGTTGAATATGTTGATGAATTCATTAAATTCTTTCCTGCAAGCATTAGAATCTCCCCAACCCTTTAAAATCCAATAATCTTCTTAAAATTGGTTATGAATCTTAACCCTTCAATGCATGATTTTTTTATTTTCTCTGAAATTTTTTTTAATAAAAACATTTCTGTTACATACATGATCTATTGCATTTTTTGGCCCTATTCTCATTATTAAATTAGGTAGTAACGTAGTGACATTTCAGAAATTGTTGCCAGATGTCACTGAGCATTTAAAAAGAAGAATAATTAATTGTTTTATATCGGTTACAAGATGCATTGAAGGGTTAAGGTGATTATAGAGGAGAGATTCCCTTGCAGAGATGTCTAAAGTGCAGATTTTTGGTGTTATAAAATTCAGATCATTTAATTACATTTATCTGCAAAAATTCTAAAACAAAACTTAAAAAGTAACATATAAATTTTTTTAAATATTTTAGGTTCAATGGCACCGGCTCGTTTGAAGATAGGAGGAAGTGGAGAAGCTCAAACACTGCAAGATATTGCTGGAGAAAGATGTTCGATGCCATACCGAGCTCCTGAACTTTTTACTGTCGAAACTCACTCTACAATTGATGAACGGACTGATATTTGGGTAAGTAATATTCAACTTCTGAAATATTTGCAAATTTTATTATCTGATTAGTTATTCCTTTATTGAATCGTCATTATAGGTAGTCTGTTTGTAGACAGACCCGTGATTATTTATGATTAAACCTAGTTCTCCATATACTCATATTTTCGGCAGCATTTTTCGTGTCTTGATAGCTCTCTTTCCCTGTCAAATCGTCTGTTAGCTGAAACCTTTTCCTACCTCTTTCTCTTTTTCCATCCAGTTTTCCTTCTAACACTTCTGTAATCATGCTCTCTCTCCTCAGGTAATGTCCAATCCAGTTCGCCTTCCTCTTTTTGATAGTCTGTATAATCGTTCGCTTCTCTCCTATTCTTTGTAGTACTTCTTCATTTTTCATCCTTTTTATTTTATCTTCAGCATTCTTCTCCATGTCCACATTTTGAAGCTTTCCAAGTATCTTATATCGTTTTTCCATAGAGTCCATGATTCTGTCCCATACAAAGCTATACTCCATACATAGCATTTTAGCAACTTCTTATGAATACCCTCCTTTATATTCCCAGTTAGTAGGAGTTTCGTTCTTCTGAAAGCAGCTTTTGCTTTCATTATTCTAGTCTTCATTTCATTGGTCCATTTTGCTTCTGTCGTTATGATGCTTCCAAGGTATTTATAATCTGAAACTTGTTCTAATGGCTTTCCTCCAATACTTATGTTCAAATTTTCTTCTTCTTTACTTGATATTTGCATTACCTTGGATTTCTCTGTATTTATTTCCATACCGTATTTTGTACCTGTTATCACAAGTCCATTTATCATTTTCTGGAGTTCTTTTTCCTTTCTTGCTAGAAGTACTTGGTCATCCGTGGATTTCACTGTTCTTATAATCCTTTCTCCAATTATGAAATCTCCCGTGCCCTCGAATGCTTTTTGCATTAGCCTCTCTCCATATACAGTAAACTCCCAGTTATCTGGCACTCATGCAACCAGAATTCTCAAGCAACTGGCATCTCCTGCCTCTCGATTTTTTATTACATCTAGTTCGGAATGTTACCGATAAAATTGGCATTTTCGGCAATTTTTTGTTTACATCTAATTCGGAATGTTACTGCTGAAATTTGCATTTTCAGCAGTCGCAACACACTATTATGTATGATTTTTAACTCAATGTTTGTGTTAAATAAAATATTTTGCACACCCTTTTTAAATTCCTCCTACAACTCCAATATGTACTAAAGGTAATAAAAGGAAGCGGGTTGTGCTTACCTTAACCCAGAAACTTGATATAATAAAATGTTTAGAGAAAGGTGAGGACCGCGATATTTTAATGATAGAGTTCAGTGTCGGTTCTTCCACTATTTATGACATTAAGGCACAGAAATCTCAGTTAATGAAATTCGTTACAACTTCTGAGACAACCAGAAGAGTTGAATATCTGCGCATTCTTCATAAGCCGAGACTCGAGCAACTGGATATTGGTATTTATGAATGGTTTTCTATAAAGTGTTCCGAGGGAACCCCTATTTCTGGACCAATGTTGATTGAAAAGGCCAAAGATTTTTATAAACAAATGGAGATTAGTGAACCATGTGCATTTTCAGAGGGATGGTACCACATTTTAAGATCAGACAACGGGTGATAAAAAAATCAGCCGACCAAGAAGCTGCCAATAAATTTTGCGACTTTTTTGAAACATTAGTTAATGAATATATAACTATCCAACATGTTTAATTGCATTATTTTAATATTTACTAACTGCACTGTATGTAATGGTGTCAAGATTGCATGCCACTATTCGCTTGTCTTTAGTTTAATATCAATTTGCCTCAAGAATTTCTGCTAATACATTGTGTGAGGATAATTTCTCTTCTTTTCTTGGACAAGGAAACAATTTTTTTTGTCGTAAAATTCTAAAGGTTGGACAAAGTTAACCCTTACCTCGCATTGTTATTAGAACAAAAGAGAAGTTAATAGCGATAGGCGTACGAGAAATGCCATAGGATATAATCCACTTATTAAATATTAAAATATTGAAATTAAATGTGTTGAATACTTGTATCTTTGACTTTCATTACTTACTCGAATGTCACGGAATTATTTAAGAACAGTTGAGTAGAGTACCTAGTCTACAGGTTAGCAATTCGAAGGTGAATGTTTTATTCTGCATCTGTTCCTTATTTTGGTATCCAAATGCTTTATTGAAGCCTATCCAATAAAACTCTCAAACAACTGAAATATTCACTTAACTAGAAAACCCAATTCCCTGGGCATTCTGGATACCTGAGAGTTTACTGTACATTGAATAGGATTGGCATTAGGCAACAGCTCTGTCTTACTGCTCGGCATTAGGCAACAGCCCTGTCTTACTCCTCTACTGATATGTACTCCGCTGGTGTCTGCATTCTCCAACCTGATCTTTACAACTTGATTCACTATAAATTCCTGATCAGTCTCCTGCCTTTCCAGTCTACACCTATATCCTTTAATATCCTCATCAACATTACCCAATTTACTCTATCAAAGGCTTTCTGCCAGCCAACGAAACATTTGCAGCAATCTTGGCTGTACTCTATTGCCCTTTCTGATATGATTCTTAATACACCGATAGTATCTCTGGTTCCTCGTCCTTTTCTGAAGCCGAATTGATCTTCTCCTAGCATTTCTTCGGCCTTTTTCTCTAGTCTTTTGTAAAGAATTCTCGTGATGATCTTCGAAGTGTGTGACAGTAGGCTAATCGTTCTGTAGTCTTTACACGGCATTGCCTTTGGCTTCTTCTTTAGAGGGATCATGGTTACATCTAAGAAATCCTGAGGCCACTCTCCCGAGTCGTAAATCTTGTTAATTAGTTTCATAATCACTTTTAGTCCTTCCGATCTCATGACTTTAAGTACTTCTGCCAGTATTCCATCGCTGCCTGTAGCTTTTCCTTTCTTTAGTTACAGTATCACCTTTTCTACTTCGCTTTTGATAATACTTGGTCCCAAGTTGTCTTCTTCAGTGCAATTCTCTTCTTCCAGTTCTATTTGTACCGATCCTGCCTGCTTGTTGTATAGTTCCTTAATGTATTCTTCCCATACCTTGGCTACATCCTTTGGTTCTGCGACTATTTTCCCATCCATATTCATAATTCCTTTACCACAAATTCCATTAAGTTTATATTCTAATTCCAGTGCCATAGCATACATCATATCGTACCGTCCTAACTTCTCCATCTCTTGTATTTCTTCACATTTTTTTTTCATCCGATTCTCTCTAGTTTTATCCGTAACTCTTCTCAAGTCATTGTTTATGCGTCTATAGTTGGCTCTACCTTCTTCACTGTTAACATTTTTCCATTTTCTTCTCTCATCCATTTTCTCCAGCATGTCCTTAGTGATTCATGGTTTTCTTACTTTCTTCTTTTGTTTTGCAATCTCCTTATTCAGGTTAACTTTGGTACTGGCAATTTCCTCCATTCTGTATCCATGGTCTTTGGTTTGTTTTCCAAATTTCTAAGGCAATCTTCCAACCTTGTGCTGAATGCATGTAATCTCTTCGGCATTATTCTATCTCCTGGACTTTTCCTTGTGTACAGCCTTCGTTTATGATTTTTGAAAGTCATCACTAGACCGGTACAAAATTCCACAAGTTTTTCTCCTCCACGGTTTCTTTTCCCAAGTCCATAGTGACCAACAACATTTTCTTCTTGACCTCCAACGATGCTGTTCCAATCTCCCATTATCATGCCATTGAACTTTCCTCTTCCGCCTTCTTCATAAATGAAATTAATTTGTTCATACACCTCGATTTCTTTTTCTTCGTGTGCGGATGTTAGTGTGTGTGCGCGCGTGCATGTGTGTGTGTATATAAGGTTAAAGAAAAGGAAAAGTAATAATAAAGGAGGCAACAAGGTGTTAGAGGAAGCCCAGTGGACACTTACCTAGATTGGAGAGCCGCGGGGGGTGCTGAGGGGGGAGGTTAATGAGAGGAGTTCAGGGATAGGAGGAGGTGGGGAGGGGGGACGGCCAATAGGGTTATCGGAGGTTGAGACCGGGGGGGAGAAAGAGTCAAGGAGAAAGATGTAGGCTAACTCCCACTGTCGAAATAGGGGGGCGGGGGTGTTGTCCGGTAAGGCGCAGATAATCCTAACATTAAAGCAGTTATTAAAGGTTGCCTTTTGTGAATTAGCGTGAAAAGACACCGGAAGGGGACTATTGGTATTTACGCTGTTCTGGTGGCCGTTAATTCTAATGTTGAGGGGGTTGCTGGTGAGTCCAACGTAAAAAGCAGGACAGAGGGTGCAGATGAGGAGGTAGATGACATTCCTCGTGGTGCAATTACTTGTGGAGGAGATGGGGTAGGTGATGTTGGAGGAGGGACTGGTAAAAGAAAATGAGGGTGGGTGGATGGGGCATGTGAGGCAATGGGGTTTGCCACAGGGTTGAGATCCTGCAGCGGATGGAGGGTTGGGAGTGGGTAGTTCTTTCTTCCACAAGATATTTCCCAAATTGGGAGGCCGGCGGAAGGAAAGAATGGGAGAATTAGTGAAGGGGGATTGGTGGGAGATGGAAGTAAGAATTGGGTGGGCAGCATGGAGGATTTCCTTGAGGACCTCGTGGATCCCGGGGTGGAAGAGGGTAGTAAGGGAAGGGGTAGAATCAGGAATAGGTGGAGTGTGAGGGAGGTGTTTATTGGGGGGATAGGAGGAGGCGGGGAGGGGGGGAAGGGGGGAAAGAGTCAAGGAGAAAGATGTAGGCTAACTCCCACTGTTGAAGCAGGGGGGCAGGGGTGTCGGCCGGTTTTCTCCATACCTTTCTATCCTTACATACTTCTTTCGCTTCAAACACATCCATGCATTGTTTCATACATTGTCTTTCATTCCTTAAACTTCTGATCTCTCTTTTCTTGAGTCTCCTCCACCACATTCAGCCAGCTTTTTCTTGGTCTTCCTCTCCCTTTTGATCCACATGCTCTACCATCATATATCAATTTAGTGACCCGGTTCTCATCCATTCTCTCCACATGTCCAACCCATCGCAGCACACCCCTTTCATACTGACCTCTTAAAGTTTCTTTCATTCCACATTCATTCATCACCCAAGTATTCCTGACTCTGTCTCTCCTGGTTTTCTCACACATGCTCCTCATCTAACCCATTCCAACTGCATTCACCTTACTCATGTGTTTCTCCTGACACACCCACGTTTTGCTACCATACAACAAGGTAGGTACAAGCACACTTCTATACACAGCCATTTTTGCTTCCTTAGACACTTCTTCACGATTTAGTACTGACCACATGCTACCCACCACTTTTCTACCCGCATTCACACATCTTTCTATCTCTCCGTTTATTCTTACATTCTTAGAAAACATTCTTCCCAAGTACACAAACTCATCCACCTGTTCAACAACTTCACCATTTATGTGCAGCCTACAGTCATTCAATTCATTCATTTTATCCTTGGTAGAGTGGTGGTTAGCATGTCTAGCTCCCAATGCTAGGGTTGCAGGTTCGAATCCTGCCGAGGGTATGGTTGTGTGTGTTCGTTCTTGTTATTGTTGTTACAATATTCAGTATAATTGATCCTGTGCTGTCTCTGAATTCTTGCCAATAAATAAATAAATAACCTTTGTTTTTGACACATTGATCTTCAGATCCATTCTCTCTGTAACTTCAGCCATACCATCTAACATTCTTTGCAACTCATTCGGTGTTTCAGATATCAACACAGCATCATCAGCATACAACAGCACCCGCACTTTCACTTCCCCAATCCTCAGACCATTCGTATTTGCACAGGCTTCCCTCACACATTTATCCATAAACACATTAAACAACCTCGGAGATATCACACACCCTTGCCGAACACAACTTTCAATCTTAAACCAGTCACTCAGCACACCATTTATTCTTACTCGAGCCTTACTTCCTGAGTAGACTGCTCTCACTGCATTCACTAACCAGTCATTCATTCCATACTCAGCCAGAACATTCCATAGGTCATTTCTATTGACTCTGTCATAGGCCTTCTCCAAATCCACAAATGCACAATACACTGTCTTTCTCACATTCATACACTTCTCGATTACTTGTTGGAGAGCAAAAATCTGATCAGAACACCCCCTACCTGGCATGAAACCACACTGTACTCCCTAAATTTTACTCATAGTAGCCATTCTAACCTTTTCAATAAGTACTTTACTAAACACTTTCCCAGGAATACTCAATAAACTAATAGCTCTGTAATTCTTACATTCTACTTTACTACCCTTCCCTTTGTACAAAGGAACAATGATGGCATTCTTCCCTTCCTCATGGTTTTTACATTCCAAGTACTTATGCGTAAGTTACCTTCAACAAATGTTTTCCTCAAGGTAGTCCCCATCCAGGTATCTGATTGGGAGACTATTTTACCTCCAGAATGTTTTACCTCTAGATAACTCATATTGTCCAACCATATAATCATTACTAGGGAATTGTAATGCAGTAGTTTCCCTCTTGCTTCCCACATCGCAGTACTGTAGCCGTTCAAATCGTCCTGATCACACCTACAGCTCTATTGGGTATAGACCCACCCAACATCATTTGTTTTTGGCCCTATACCATACTGACAGTACCATGGCGATATAATTTGCACCATTAATTGATTCACATTATTATTAATAAATTAATTAAAAAAATCTGCATAAACATTGCACAGGTACAGCTAGTATAATCTA
Organism: Uropetala carovei; assembly: GCA_036926305.1. Classification (NCBI taxonomy): domain Eukaryota; kingdom Metazoa; phylum Arthropoda; class Insecta; order Odonata; family Petaluridae; genus Uropetala; species Uropetala carovei. The sequence goes on from JAXCHB010000127.1 coordinate 1,649,132, forward strand.
ATCCAACTACTCTATTGATGCTAACATGCCAGTTCAAAAGTATTTTACTGTACATATTATGAAATTGCTGGCAGAAATCCACTGAAGGTTGTGTATAAACTTAGCTTTTCTGTACTCTGAAAATATGATCAAGTTAATTTTATGTTTAAAATTTTTTTAAATTCTAGAAATAATCAAACGAGTCTTTTAGAACTTGAAAACCAACATTTTCCACAACCTTAATCTTTTTCTGCTAGCTAATATCTTTTGACATCTGTGCAACCGATTAAATTAAAATATCAAGTAAAGATTGAGAGGTAGACGACTGAAATTTGCAGGATTATATGTTCTGTGATGCCATTTATTATGCTGCCAAAGAATATTTTTGGAAAAATCAGTGGATGGCAGCAGAGATGTACCTTGGTGATATGGCACCTATGGCAAAATTTTAGGAAACACCTGGGATATAATTTTTTCTGTTTTAATAACGAATAATATGTAACATTATTATTATATATTAATCAGTGTTTGAGTATTAAAATAATACTTATTCATGGAAGAATAAACTTTTTGCATTTTTTTGGGAATGTTTGACGCCTTTTTCAAGCTGTGCCTACGGCAAATGCCTCCTTCGCCATACCCTAGTTACGGCAGTGGGCAGCAGGGAGTGCCTTTAAAGTTTCCAAATTAAGATTCTGAGCAAATGGTTACAGATAGAAAGCTAAAATTTCTTAATTAATAATTGAATCAACTACTTTTCATACAGTTATATTACTAGACTTTTCAAAAATTTAAAGTTTAAGTTCTAAATAAACTTCAAGAAATAAAACATGCTTTTTCATATTGCATCAGCAGGTGAAGATCTAGTTTTTTTAAATTTATGCTGCCACCTGGCTATAATTCTCCTAATTAATAATATTTCATCACAAAAACATCAAATTTCAAAAATATTAAGCTAAAAACGAATAAAAGAGTAAGCTCCAAAGAAAATGGACTGAATGATGTAACAAACAAAATTATAATATTAAATTGGAAAGAAACCTGAAAATAGCTAAGTCATATAAAGTAGCGAACGTATTTTTCTGGGGCTAATCCAAGCGTAGCATAGATCAGGCATTGAGTGTCACTGTCTCATATAAGGGTCTCTGTGCTTATGTCAGACTGTTTAATGATAATTTTATAGGGCTGAAATTCTGGTGACAGGTAGCCAAAGGTGAGTGCTTTAGTCTGTTGCCATGCAGCAGGGACTGACAATGAATGAGATTACAAAGAAAAATATGTTTAGCTTGCTAAATTTGCATATAATGACTGATTTTAAGCTTGATAATGTTTTCAGCAGAGCTGCAAACCACTTCAAAATTTGGAAGTGGTTCGCTTCGCAGTTCGGTTCTAAATTTTTGGAAGTGGTTTGGCTCATGGTTTGGTTCAGATGGGAATTTTGACAAGTGGTTTGGTTCGGTTTGCGGTTCAACTAAATTAATCATTTGAAATACTATCCAGAAATAATTTATCCAATATAAACATTACACATTCAGTATCATTCTGTAAGTAAATCAATCAGCAGTCATTATTATTTTAAATGAAAGAAGAATTTATTTAAAGAAAGGAAAAATTTATATTTTAAATATATTACAATCCCATCATCATCTTCATTTATTTATATTAAAAAAAATGGTATTTTTGATCCTAACATGATTTTTATGTGGATAACAATAGTATCAAGAGGAAAGAGTTAGGCAGTCTTTCCTTTGAAGCAAATCCGCTGGTTTTTCCAATGGAAATTCCTGATCTTTTCGTTGGTCTGTACTTTGTGGAATAAGATCGAAGCGAAACCGAACCACTTTTTCAAAAAATTATGGTTTGGTTTTCGGTTCATTGAAAAATTAATCAGTGGTTTCAGTTCGGTTCGCGGTTCAGTTCAGTTTGGTTCAGTTCAGCGGTTTGGTTCGGTTCAGCGATTTGGTTTGCAGCTCTGGTTTTCAGTGCAGTTCACAATTATGAAGTCCACAAGAGAATCAAGGTACAGGGAAAGCTCATTAATTCAATATCAGATTATTAGATGTATCAGATAATTCGAAGTCCCCAGCCAACAGAGTAGTGTTTTGTGAGGTTTTTAATATGTTTATTTCGAAATACGATTAATTTTTAATTCGAATACAATATTCGGCCCCATGGACTGCTTAACCATAGCTTATTTCGAAACAAAGTTAGAAGTGATATATCTCATACAATTACAGTAAAATCTCATTAATTAATCCAACTAACCGTCCGCTGTTCATTGCCTGTAGGTTCTGATCATCAATTTCATTTCCGGATCTGCTGCCTTTGGTCTCTGTTCTCTACATTATTTGAGGATTTGAAATCTTTGAGAAAGGCTCAATCGTAGTTCTCAGAGAGGTACATTTTAAGCAGTTCTCAGAACTTTAAAGGACAAAACATAACCATACAAGGTATAGGTGCAGGTAGCAAAGCTGCCAGCATGGGGGCTGCTCTGGACATGAGTGCTGATACATCTAATGAGGGGTACGTATCCCTTACCTGAAGGAAGGAAGAGGTGGTTGAGATTGTGGAAATCGAACCATTCCCTTATTGTTTCCTTTGTAAACATAAAAGGGTTCAATAGATATCAGCATATCATATGGAAGCAGGGAGAAGGGAGTCATAAATGGCCATCATGTCAGTAAATCCGGAGAGACAAATGGCTTCCCAAATTGGAAAATTATTCTGTTAATGGACCAGTGCAAAGCTCTCAGTCAAGTGGGCCTTGATTTGAAGCATGTGAATGTTCTATTTCTACTCGTAAACATGACGAGTTACATTCAGCCTCTAGATCTGGGAATTATTAACTGCCTTAAAAGGTCATACCGAAAGCAGTTGGTACAATATTATGTCTGTGAGATTAAGTGGAACATTCCTGTGACAGAGATCAAGAAGTGGAATGTACTCGATGCCATGAGAAACATAGTTGTTGTGTGGAATGCTACAGAGCCTTTCTTTATTACAAATGAAAAGAACCTCCTGGAACCTGCATGCAGAGGCCTTCACAGTGATTGCTGTGCTCAAATTCCTAATGAACTGTGATGTAGATGAGACTGTGCTTAATACAATGGACAAATTAAATGAATTTGTATCTGATAAATACAGGATTGACTCAAAACAAAGTAAAATTAATGAATATTTCAGTTTGATATGAATATATGATGTGATGACGTTTTCTTTTATAATCATTTTAAATTTTCATTTCGATAGTTTTCTACGTTAATGGCAGTTGATATTAATGCATATGTGTACATATTTCTTTATTCATTAAATGTGTTTTTCACATCCAGCATAGAGTTTTGATTTAACTTACTCAACCATCCAACACCTGGTTGTGATCACAATGACATTCGTGTCCATGTCAGCATACAAGTTTCAAGTTTTGGCACCAAAATTAAATACATATATGTCGGATAATTTGAACCTGTTTAATTCGAAGTTATAAATTTATGGTCCCTTGAGTTTTGAATTAACAAGGTTTTCCTGTAAATGTTGTGAATGTTGGAAGAATATTTAGTTTTTTCTATCTCTTCTCTAAGTGCATATTTTCTGAAAAATTTGCTAAATCAAGTCTAATCTGCCAAATATTTTCATTGCATATTGTCCTAATAACAATGTTAAATATATTTAGTGCATACCTAAAAAAATTGAGGTACATCAACCAATTATATGCCTCCGTTTAAAAGGAGCATTAAAAGCTCTTCTGAAGGAAAGGATTTTTAAGATAATTTTTATGGCTATTGCGGATACCTGAGACAAGTGCTTGTTTTTTCAGCTTTTATACTTAAGGGCTTATTCTTCAATTTATTTTCAGCCATGAGACAAGCTCCATAATTCTCTAGTGAACACACTAACATGTTTAAATGTAATACACTTGGGACAATTTTTTTGCCGTTTTTTATTTTTTCTTATTTGGTTACTGAATTGTGTTTTCAGTAAGTTTGTTTGGGTAAGTGGTTGTCTGATATTTTATGAAAGTGTAAGTCCAGTTCTGCAGTCACATTAACTGTAAAATAAGTTCAGTAGTTTTATATTAGTTTGTTTAGTTGAAGGACCCAATATTGGCACAATTGCATTTTTATTGTTGTCAAACATTGTTTGGTTCCAGTAATATCAACCCATCTCAATAGCATGAATCCCAGCAATACTAATTTAGAAATTTGTTTGATTCAAGTTGTTTTTGTAGAGTCGTTTCTTTCTTGCATTATTTTACAAAATGTATTTCATATACAGTAAAACTCGTTTATAACGATCACGCCTAAAACGAAATCTCGGCTATAAAGAAGAAATGTCTTGGTCCCTTGAACTTCTCCATAAGGGCATTGGTTAAATTTCTCAGATGTAACGAACACGCATTTTATGAATTCTCGGCTGTAACGAACAAATGTTTGGTCCCGTGGCAAAAAATGACCAATATATAACGAATTTTGGTGAGCAGAGCATTAAATAATGAATAGTCTCCGCCCGTTTACCGCGCACTTGTTCGTAGAGGTCCCCTTCCCCCATCTACCCCTTCCATACGAATTTCCACGCTCCTTTTGTTTTGAAATTTATATTAAAAATGTGAAATGTTTATGTAAATTAATGACCATAATAATAATATTAATTGACCATTTAAAAAATCGTATGTAATAGCAATCGAACATTTTACATGCCGCGAAGTTGATAAGCATCTCTTTGCATATGTAAGTATGGCATTGAAGTCGACTCACTGCAAATACAGTAAAAGCTGTGTTATCCGGCTATCTTGTGGATTGTGGAAAGCCGATTAGGAGAAATATCCGGTTAGAGGAGCGATTTTCGATTTTGACATCGCAAATTTAGCAATAACCAAACAAAATCGGGCTTAGGTTCACTATCGTACTCCCCAAACATAACTATGCGTGGGGTTTGCATTTTCCATTTTAATTCTTCCACACGTAGTTAGATATAGACACTATTTACCCATTCTTATTTAATACATTGTTACGCTTACATGCAAAACAAAAAGACTATTGAAAAGTTTAGGGCGTCCGGGAAGTTTGGGGATTACGGCAGTGAACCTGTTCCCAAAATTGAATTTATTGGATTATATCTTTCTTATTTATCTTTATTATTAATCTTTGTTATTTATCTTTATTTACTCTGTTAGAAAAGGACGAAATTATTTAATTCTTCTGAACATTTCTGTGAAAACCAGTCATATAACATTTTATCCAGTTCCTCCATTTTTGGCTTATGAAGCGTATTATGTTTATTAATTGATTTACTTGTCTCAGAAGATGACACAAATTTCATTAATTTAGCCTTATGAGCCCTGATATTGTAGAGCGTGGAAGATCCGATGTTGAATTCTTTTGCTATGGCTGCTCTATTTTTTCCTTTTTCAATTCGTTTGATCAGCTCCAGCTTTTGTATTAGCGTTAAACCAACCTTTTCTCTCCTGTTCCTTGCTTTTACGTATTTATTTTGATGCCATATTCAATGGATGGGTAATTTTTTAAATAATAAAAATCGATAAAACTGTAAATTGTAGAAGTGCACCAAAACATCTAGAGCAGTGGTCTTCAACCTTTTTTGAGTCACCGCCCACTTTTATCATATGTTGTCCTTTGAAATAAGTTCACCGCCCACCCAGTGGCGTAGTGAGGATTTCTGGCGCCCGGGGCAAAGAAGAATTTTGCAACCCCAGTAGCAAAGCGATTTACAGAGGTATGGTAACCCTAATACTAGTGGGATTGACGTTAGATGAGATTACCGAATACGGTCTCAGTGGTAATAACAGTGTTTAAAAATTTATGATTTTATATATTTGATAAAATTAAACTTAAAAGCTTCGCTGCTTCTGCGAGAGACTCCGACCACCCTCATGGGCCTTTCGATTTTACCGGAGCATGGATACATTGTCGCTAGTATAGTATGATATGATAATGTAGTTAACGACAAACGAACTGTAATAGTTGTACATAAAATAGTTGCACAGAATATGTGTACGTATCATTAAGCTTTTTTATAGAATTTTATTTTTCAGTGTAAAAATTAGAATAGCATTTGGTGAATTCTTTAACGCCCACCAAAAATCCAAAAACGCCCACTGGTGGGCGCAATCGCCCTCCTTGAAGACCACTGATCTAGACAATGCAAATGGCTTACGTAACCAAAAACGCCATGCTTACTCGGCAGCCACAGAAGTATACGGAGTAAATACGTAATATATACTTTTTATATTTTAAGAAATTTTAAAGTGGAAGTTGTGGTATTACCCATATACAAATCAAACAAAAATTCATAAAAAAGAAAAAGAAATACAAAATGAATTGTATTTGTGTAATTGCCGGTATCTAAGGGTGTATGTGTAAACGTGTTATATGGTATGTATTGGCCAAAAACCATGTTTCTCGTATATAACGTAGTCACGCTTATAACGAAGCAACGAGTTGGTCCCCTCAAATACGTATTAAACGAGTTTTACTGTATATGGCATTCTCAGTTTACAAAATTTCTTTGTTTGAGACACCCTTTAGTCATTGTGTATCTTTTATGAACAACTTCTGACTATTTTGATGAGTTATGTGAAATCATATGAAATATTTCTAAGTTATTATTTTTAGCGCTTTTTTTAAAAACAAATTAGGAAAGTGTACAACGTATCACAAATGGGCGCGTTTCGATCAATGGAGTATTAGAAAGAAATTATATACCTGTACGTAAGGGAAATAGCATATTAATGTTCTTTTCTTCATCATTAATAATCCATTTTCTTCCTATTTAAAAATATTGCATGCACACATAAGTAAATTAAACGTTTGTTTGTGAGTTGGTTTATGTTAGCAACAATGAAGAAGTAACCATGCAAGATAATTTCTAAGTGCAACTCGATTTAAGACATTCTTGTTCGATTTTCTAGATAACAGCAACTCCTACGATAAAAATGTATAGGAAAGGAAAAACTCTTCTTTACTAGTTCTCCGTTTATTTGAAAAATATTTTGATATAAGCTACACTTTACGAGATATGACGATAATTTACTTTTTTATCACCAGTAAAGTGGTATACCTGATCAGCGTACGTGATTCATTTTTGCGATTTTCTTATTATATTTGATTTTAAGTCCTTAATATCAAATTTCATGAAAATCCGTTTGGTAGAAGCCGAGAATGAACATGCGGACGGACGGACAGACTGAAGATAATAGGCGCTCACGCTGGAGGCGAAACACGCCTAAAAGGAGCTTATGTATTCAGATCATCCATCTGTCTGTCCATCCGTGTACAAACTCAAAAATTACGTAAGCTACAAACACCAAAATTTCAGGATATATAATTCTACATTCTGACTAGATATTGCAAATATTTGGGGTCAGTCCGTTTGCCTTTTAACATTATATTAGAAAACTCCTTATGAACTATCTCTATGGGTCCATTATGGCTTTCGTATTTGTTGGCTGTATTCGCAGCAGCGCATGTAAATAAAAAAGTATGCTATTAAGCTAAAGTAAGTGAAATTACACAGTTCTGAAGTTATATTCTATGAAATATTTTGATGTTATTTAATGTGAATTGTTTTTGAAGCAATATTTACGTGATATGCTGCTTAATAACATTTTAATGGTAAAATACATTGCTGTGAGGTTAGTTAATTAATTTTTTGAAACAAAAGCGAAATTACATAGGTCTGAAAATGTATTTACATAATTAATGTATTGAATATTATTAAAGATGCAAACTTTTCCTGATAGATTGGTCTGCAGGGGAATGTTTTTTTTATTTTAGTATTCTTAAAAAAAGCATTTTCTGTAATTTGCTCTGCAATTCTTTCCTCACTTGTTTACATATTCTTAATACTGTTAAAATGATAACCCTTTTACAAGCTAGCATACAACGAGAAATTTTGGCCATATTCATACCTTTAAAATTTTCTCAACTTTTACTTACTGAACTTTTTATTGCAATCTGAAATTACATCCTTTAGTCCACTTGGAAAGGCTCTACTTTGCAGAACTTTTCCATAATAATAATGAAAGAATTATTGTAAATTCCACATAAAAAGATACTTTTATCAACCAGTTTTATAGTCTGTTCACTATATAAAGTCTCTTGGCCTCAGCAGCAGCCAATAGGAGACGGTCCATTTGTGAAGGTAGTGGGGGGAACTCAAGTATTACTCTTGATTTCGAAGCGTTCACATCAGTCTGCGTTGCCATTTCTACCACCGTTTCCTTGCTGTTCGTGATTGGGTATCTTCCCTCCCGTGCGAAAGTTGTGAGGGGCAATGGAAGGGGAAACGTTCGTGATTGGCTACTTGCTCTATGAAGGCCAAGAGACTTTAGATAGTGAACAGATTATACCTTTTATGGCATCATCATGTGATAATAAAAGGCAAAACCAGTTGATTGAAGTATTTATTTAAATTAATTCTTTTAATACTATTCTCTCATGGACCTTGAGAAATCTATCCCAATATATAAAATATTATAAATATTGCTGAGTTCTTGCATGTTCTTTGTAGTATGTTTAATCTTGCAGTAAAAGATAACTATGAAGGAAAGATGTAACAATTTTTTTATTACAACTGATTTTAAATTAATAGAAAGTTGTTTTATGTGTACATGGTGTTTCTCAGCAACATCCTGAATTAATTAGAAATATATTGTATCCCTTATTTTAATAAATTATTGTTCTTATTCTTTGCCATTTCTTAATTTTGTAATTTAATTTTTGTCTTTATTATGTAATTGCAGTTATCTTCTGAAGTGATGCTATTATATATGTATAATGACTGAAATTACCTGTTTATTATGTAGTTTATTTTGACTATTAAGGTGGATTCATACCGGACGGTGAGGGCGTGGTGAGGGCAGACGCAGGCATGCCCGCCCAAAATACATTACGTTGGTATCATATGTTATACTCACACCAGAGGGTACGGTGACAGTGAGGGCAGGGGACGGGCGGGCACAGTCACCTGCCCGAGAGTATTTTGCCCGCCTGCCTGTCGCTTCCCCTCCACCGCTGATTAGGTGAGGGAATATTTTTTTGACCACGTGGAGCATTTGAGCAGTGAAGACGGTGTAGATACGTGATGGCTGAGGTGACCGGTGTCACCATCGATGATGAAAGGATGATTTTAGCAGTGTCTTCTAACGAATATCTTGTTTATGTCTTCTTCTCTTTTTTTCTGCTTGTTCCAACAAGACAGCGACAAGAAACATTTTGGTGTCTGAACTGTCCGACATAGTGCTGATCACTACGATGCTCTCTTAGTGGTCCCTGAGCATGTTATGTGAATGCCCGCAGGAAAGCAACTGGAAATACTATGGCATTTCTAGCTGACAGCCCACAGTGGGCCCTCGCATTGCCCGTGACCTCACCACCTGGTGTGAATACTCGCTACAAAATTGCCTCTGCCTTCACTGTCCGGTGTGAATCCACCTTTAATACTAGTTATTCTCTTATATTCTACTGGATTTTATTTGTCTCATGGACTTGTTCTAGATTTACAGTAAGGGATAAGAAAATTTAATTATCATCTCATTTATAACAGAAACCTATTGCGATATTTAAATGCAACTTTAAATTTCAAAGAAAATTGGAATTTCTCGTTATTCATGTAATTCGGATTTACTAGTTGCATTTTGTAAATTATTTTAATAAACCTCACCCTTCACATCTACTATTGTGCTTAGAATGTTGAGAAAATGATTGTTGGCATAGACTTTTGTTAATGATTCTTATGAAGGAAATACATTGAACGTGACAGTAGTTTTTAAAAACTTATAATTGAAGAATTATTGAGTTATATATGTGTCATAGAAGAATATTTTCTGTTCGTGCAGATATGGAAATGCCAAGGTATTATTTAGGTCTTATTATCCACGATAAAACACGGCATTACATTATTGTACTGCTACGTATGCCACCATAAGTTTTTCGTAAAGAAAAACGATTTAAAATTGACGATGTACCGCGATAAAAAACCTGATAAAATTTACATTGTTAAACCTTGCCCATTCCAGTCTTTGGGCTGTATCCTCTACGCCATGTGCTTTTATAAATCTCCATTCGATGCGGTCTACGAAAGAGGCGACAGCGTTGCATTAGCTGTAATTAGTGGAAATGTAACGTTTCCTGAAACATCGACGTACGGCGAGGTGAGTTTTAAATGATAACATTCTAACGACTGGGATAGATTGCATATAAAAAATAGTAATTTTTATATTTATTTCAGGATATACGGGATCTCATCATGTTCATGCTAAATGTGAATCCAGCTGAAAGGCCCTTCATACAAAACGTGATAGAGAAGGCTGAGATGGTCTTAGTGAAACTGGAAAACCGAGTTTAGCAAGTTGTTGATGATATTTTGGCAAGGAGATGACTCGTTCCAAATAAAAAACCGTCTTTACTATAATGATAATATTTTATGTAGATATTATTATTTACCCCAAGTTAATATCGACGAATCTTCGTCCTCGTATTTGCAATGTGATATTCGGTATCAGCGCGACGAAAAGACAAAATAATGGCTCTGAAGTCACGTGACCTTGTTTGGACCAATCTACGATTTCCGCACGGCAACTATTGAATTCATAGCTGTCGTAGCCGAAGGCTGCATGTAATTTCAGATCACCTCAACAATATTTTAAAATATTGGTACAGCCTGCCACGAATGCAAGAACTAATTTGTTGTAGTATTTTGGAGATAATCAGTGATTGATAATAAGTGTAAGCTGCAGCGCTGATTCTTCACTTGTCTGAGATAAGGTAAGAGATTATTTTGAAATTGTCCCTTGCGCCATTTTTCGAATAGTTAATGACAATTCGGGGCATTGACACTATGTTAATGTTTTGGAGGGTAGTAAGAAAGCGTATGAACGAATTTCTTAATTCTCTAGCTGAATGTAACCGGCAGTCATTTACTTAATATAATTTTGTGTTTCTGATATCCACAGTAATGTATTATAGGCAGGTATCTACTAACAGCCAACTTATGAAAGTAGTTGGTTTTAATGAGATAAAGTCGATTCATATTTACTGAATCAAAATTATATGTATATCAGGCATTCCATTTTACAAATAAATGAAAAATTGCTTATACCATCTCAGTATTTGTACTATAAGAGTGAAATGACCCCTACATATTACTTGGAATTTTTTAATTAAAAGTGTTCATCATTTCAAGGAAGCATGCGGTTTTAACTACATTTTTTTGGAAATGTACCGGTTAAAAGCATCTGGATGCCAGCAAAATAAATTGTATCATCCTCAAATGTGACTTAATTTACCAAATGCAAATATATGAATCTTGTTGGATAATTTTCAGATGAGATTTATCAAATTAATGTTGCACCGTCTATTATCCGTACTGATTGTCTTGTAATGATTTGCATTGGTCGTGCAGTGGTCATGCGATGGTACCGACGATTCGAGGAGGCTGAACTTTCGATGTGGGCCAATGAAATTTGCCTCACGCCACCTTTCTTTTGACGTCACTAATACGTGATTCTATGATTGCGAATTAGTGTGTTCTGCAGGACTATGATAGAAGTCATTAAGAAGATAATTTGGAAATCATTTCATATATTGCTAAGATGCCTGACCGCTTCCATAGTCGTGGACGCAAAAACGCTAATATCAGCTCCGCGTGGGCGTGCTGCTGCAGCGTATATTTCTCATTATTCACAGTAATGGTGTATGAATAAGCTTATATATTCAAATGGTAAAACCGGGATAAAGCGATTTCTGTAGGTTAAAAACCGGGACGTGTCTTTTATTATTTTTGTTCGTTACATAGACTTTAATTTAATATATACGAAATCCGCATAGCTTAAACGTATTTTCTGTCGTTATTAAATAATTTTATTAATGTGCCAAATGCGATAATAGTCAGGCCCAGTGCTTAATTTGCAGCCGAATAAGAAATATTGAAATTACAGATATTCATCAGCCTTTAAATTCTTGTAACTTAAACATTTTTTATTCATAACATTTTATAAACTTCCTTCTAAATAAGTGAGGGAATGCCGTTCCTTTGCGTTACCGCAGAAATTATGCACTGGTTTACAAACCGCCAAACCGGAACATTATAGGATGCTAGGGGAGGATGTGGTTGTAAAAAACTTGAAAGAAAAATAAATGTTTTTAATATTACAATATTAAATTTCAATATTTTAACAAAAAGAAATTATTTGACACTAGGAACCACTTTAGTTATTCGGAAACAGGATTTTTTTACCACTACCCCAAACTTTCACTCATGTTTATTTTCCGGGACAGAACACAACCGGCCGGGACAATAACTCGAACCCGGGATGCATGGTAAGCTATGAAGGCTTATTAAACATTGCTCCGAGAAAACGACATCGCGGTGAGGTTGTTGGCCCAATCGGTTTCTACGTGGTGAATCGCGTCATTTTCGTTGAGAAATGATTAATCTTGAAATTGTTTTCATAATGTTCATTTTGGGAGTGAAAACAACATTGGTTCAATCATATTAGACCTTCTTTATGCAGTATTAATGTTTTAAACTGCAGAGACGCAATCTCGGCGATGTTTTAGCATTGAAGATGTGTGAATTAAAGATTTTTTTAGTCCAACACGAACTTAAAAAAATGTGTTAAATATCCATGGTGCATTTTCTATTCTCTAATTTTGAGATCGTAAGAATTTTTTCGTATCGGGCGTAAGGAAAGACCATTTTAATAATTGTTCCCGAAAGTGCATTTTTTAAAACAATAATAGACATCAAACGGAAATGATACCGAACTATCGTATTTTTTAATAGGAAGGAAAGGGGCGTTTATGTAACACGAAGCTCAGCTCTGATTGTTTTAGACTTGAATTCCGCGAATGAAAAACATTTCCTATAGAGGAGAAAGAGGGAAAACTTGCTTACGTTGCCTGGCAATAGTGAATGTGGTATTTCGTATTGATTTGTGCAAATTATAACATTCACTGAAAGTAACTACGTATTGTTCGTTTTTTAAAGTAGTATTTTAATACAATCGTTAAATTTACTATAGAGCGCAAGGTCGTTCTTTCATTGGCAATTATTTCTGCAACAGTTGCAGTTTAAGGTTGTGCGGGTTGAGGGTGGGTGAGGGTCACTTGGAAAGTTGCGCACGCCGTGACGTTTCTTGTTGGAATGTTGTATATAAGTAATCGCGAGCGTAAAATTTTTATATCTTAATACCAGATAGTGAAACTGTGCCTAATGCGCTTCTCATCTTTTCATTGGAAAATTGTTTCATGCCGCTGATGGCATCGTAACCATCTCATTTTTCGAGCTCGAAAATCCGCTCTATTAATGATTTCGATGCTTCTATACCTCGCTACAAAAGTGTAATGTTTAAAAGTTGTAATTTTAATTGCTTTGTCATGCGTTATTCGCACTGAGCGTTAATTCATGAATATGGAAATTATCTAATTTCGGATGTACTCGACCAGCTGTTGAAGGTGCGCCTCAAGTTTTTTTAATTGACGAATATTGTCCCAAATGGCCTCATTTAATGGGATATTTTTTTGCTTTTTCTCGAAATTGAATGTGGAATGCTTTAAAAGTAATACCACGAAAAAGATATTTCCACTGCAGAAATTATGCCTTTTTAATTAGCAACATTTTTATAATTCCTATGATGCATATTTGCTTTTTGATATATTTTTTCATGGTGAATAGTTATTGTTACAAAGAATGATAATTTGTTTGATAAGGTGTGAAACGATGTGTCTGATTTTAAACAGCGTCGTAAGTGATCCACACATCTAGTGTAAAAGATGTCGGGCCCCCTTGATTGATTTATTTTTCTGGAATTTTCCTTCACGGCTCCCCACCCACGTGATCAAAGAGTATTTTTTGGCTGCTATATTTAGGAATAAATCGTATTAACCTTTGTTATCGATAACCTAAATACATCCTGAGTTGCATTTTTTAGAGATCTATTTAGTACTTCATTTTTCGAATTAAGATTGTCTTCCTATCTATTGACTGCATTATATTAAAGAACAAATTGTCGAACTTGCCGTATAGCTTAAAGCCTAAAGATTATCTAGGTTTTATTTGTAGGAAGAAGTAGAAAAAATTCTGGAAAGCTGGAAAAATATTGTTTAGACCGGAAATCGAGCCCGGGTTTTCCACTTGCCGGGCGGATATCCTATAGCTGAACTGCCGAAGCAGACTAAGTTTCATGTTTTGTAATTTTTCTGCTTTCTAAAATTTCTTCTAGTCCAGCACATGCCTGTTTGCATAGAATTGAACTCCAGCACCTTTTGTGTCGAATACTTTTAAGGTTGTGTCAGCAAAATGTGCATGACTATGAGTACGACTATCGTGTAGTATGTAGATGATAATCACACTCAGCGGTGCAATGGCGTAACCAGAAATTTGGTTTTGAGGGGGTGCACCATACTATTTTCTGCGGTCCACTATTCACAATTAGGCATTTTCGAATTTATATTAACAATGTAACAATCATAAAATACATGCATTACGATCGCGTTTTAATTAACATTATTACTGGATTGGTTATGGCACTGAAAATTTCTTATTATCTGGAGCAGTTTGGGGGGGTGCCCTTGCACCACTGACTACACCACTGCAGCGGTGATTCACCGATCGATGATTCTAAAAATTCGTAATTCAATACTTTCTGTGAGTAATTTTCTTAAATAAATGACTTGATATTCTTCTTAGTGTCTCATCATTTGAGGTCCGCCTGTCAAATTGTCATTAATCGCCACTGTAAGGGAATATTATGTTTTTTGCGCCAGAGGGTTGTTTTTCCATATCAGGTCCATTCATTAAATTATAATTTTCGGGATGTGAATGGGGAGAGCGCCCTCGCCTATTTATACATGCCAGCTGATGAGAGTAGCGATGGGTGCCGCGGTCGACATCCTCACACGAGCCAATGACCTTGGCCTTCGCTCCCTCCACCGCCTCACCCGGCGGCCACATTTCCCGACTCACTAAAGAGACGATCGATCTTGGCTCCGCCCACTAGAGTTCGCCATCACCCAAAAGCTCTTGCTGTTCCCTATCGGTTATCTTTTAGATGTCTGGCAAACCTCGGCATGATGATTGCACGAAATTACATTCTATCCGCTACGACTAACTATATTTTATTTGGCATCGTGAAGCGAAGTAGTTCCAATCTTCACGAATGCGGATTAGAAAGAGGGAAAGCCTGCAAAGAAGAATGGTTTAATTTTTTCCCGAACAATAAATATATCGGCTAATTGTTTTGAGTCGTTCTTCGTGTATTTATCAATCCGCCTACCCTCGCCCATTTATTTCTATTATACCCAGTATGTGTCTGTTGTTGCCAAATTTTTACTGTCCAAATTTTCAAGATGCCTTTTTGTAGCGGGTTAGTAAATCTTCCAGAATCCAGACTGGCACATTTTGATGAAAGGGCAAATGAAAGAGTTGGTGAAAATCATATGCAGGCAGGCATATGCTGGATGCGAATTTTTGTGAAGAAGGAGAAAATGCTGCCTTTCCTGGGAATTGACCCCGGGTCTTCCACTTGCCGGGCGGATATTATACCGCTGAATCGCCGAGACAGGCTAATTCCCCCGTTTCAGAATCCTTTGTATCCAGCATATCCTTGCCTGCTTAGAATTTGATGTATCTGGCCACCTCACGTTTGGGATGTAAATGGGGTCTCTTTGTGCATTTCTCACCGAGGACAGCCGTTTTGTGGAACTCGAGGCGTGAGAAATACCCAATTCTGAAAGAGTAGAATTAGTCTATCGCGGTAGTTAAGTGGCAGAATATTCACCTGGCAATATTCATCTGGCAAGTGGAAGGTCCGGGTTCGATTCCCGGTCAAGACTTTCTCTCTTGCCATTCCAGATATCTTGATGAGAAGAATAGAATATTCATTTGCGTAACTTAAACTGGACAAAAGGTAATAATTATATGTTTCCTGGCGACAGTGCCGTAACTAGAGCGGCACAAGCGGAGCATCTGCCCCTGGCGCAGCTAAGCAAGGGGCGCAAAAATCCAAATAGAAACTATATAAACTAGAGAAAATAATTTCTTGAAGGGGGAGAGGGCGCATATTTAGTAGTTTGGATGCGTCGAGTTAAATTTTTATTAGTAAGTTTGGGGTGTTACGCTCTCGCAATTTTAATGGCTAATGCTGTAAACATTTATAGCTGCCATAAGCACCCTTATTACGCTTTTTGTTTTTTTAAATTGTCGCGAATACGTTAAAGGTTGAACATTTTGCATCTTTTTTCACGGATCACATGAATTACAAGTGTAGGTTAATCTTAATTAAGGCAGATTAGCTTATTAGGTATAGTAATATTTTAATTGGAAAATTTCGAATCTTTGTAATTAGCAGGAATAAGTCATTTTAAATATTTCTTTATCACAGCTGCTACAAATATAAATTCAAAAGATTTTATCTAGAAACGGATATGTTCTTCGGATTTTGTGTTAGGGTAGCTTTTAAAATCATCATTGGGATTTTTTCTCATTCTATTTCGTTAGATCATTGTACTAATAAACGAGGTGGGTAACCATATGGCCGTTGATAGACTTTGCTTTCTTAACATTTTTTCCTGTTACGATGAAGGAATTACTTCCTTTGGCTATGCTCCGGAATGTTCGGAGTTTAGTGGATGCCGTGACGTATTTGGTACAAAAATGGAGAAGCGTACTCGGAGGATGATTAGTAAGTGAATTACTCTCAGTCAAGGGAAACGAGGAGTCTTCTCACCCATATAGGAGTTGTATACGATAATATCGGAACCGGTTGTCCTCGTAGTGATGACTGATCGTCTTTTCCCCTACTGCTGCAAATGATAGATGATAGAGAAAGTTTTCTTACTATATAGACACGTGCCTTTATTTCGAAGGATCGTGTGCTTATCACTAGAGTAAAGGGCGTTATAATGTGCCAGGGCTACCTAATTATCAATGTTTATGGTTTTCTCTTCATAATGAATGCTTGGGCATATAGAAAACTAAAGTTTTCGTCATGAACATTAGTATACAAAATCTGATGTGGCCAACACATGACTCTCTCCATATTTGGGGTATAGATATTTAAATTATTATGAATAGCATAATTTGGCAAAATTATTATTTCGTATCGTAAAAGAATACAGTGCTTATTGCCGTAATTTATATTTTGATTATGTTTACAGAAGGCACCGCTACATGTTGGTGGCGCTGTATACTGTAAATTACAAAAACGTTAAATATCTCCGAAATGGATGGTTCTACGAAAATTTGTTTCAAACAAAACTTGGAATGAATATTATTCTCTACAACTTTGGTCTTCACGAACATTACCAATAACGACGTTTTAAAGGTGATATTTGACGAAAAACTGGTTACTTATAAATAATTCCTAAACAATAACCGCTATGGAAAATTGTTTCAAATGAAAGTTGTAGGAAATTACATTCTCTATAACTTTTGTATAGAATTGTATATACAATAATGATTTTGTAACGGAGAAATATCGCAAAAACCGAATCGGGTTTCGAATAAACCTCGACTTCCGGTTAACCGATATTGTCCAAAAACTAATCAGTTCTTTGTGCTCATGATAAAGTGTTATATATGAAAAATTTGGTAACGATATGGCATACAATTTTTAGTCAGAGCGCCCACAATCACATACGCGCGCACACCCATCCCCCCACACATCCACACACACACACAGACATCGTTACGAAAATAGTCTAAACGTGTTCTAGGGACCTCAGAACGTGTATTTCCGTTGAAATCTCGAAGTCGATTTTTTCGTGAACACAACCTTCCCATTACTACGCATGGTGAAAGTAAAAAGGAAATTTTTCCGAAATGGATGGTTCTACGAAAATTTGTTTCAAACGAAATGTGGAAGAAATATTATTCTCTACAACTTTGGTCCTTACGAAGATTACCAATAACGATGTTTTTCAGGAGATATTTGACAGAAACCGAAAAATCGATCATTTATAAATAATTTCTAAACAATAACTACTATGGAAAATTGTTCTAAATAAAAGATGTAGGAAATTATATTTTTCATATTTTTTGTAATGGTCAATGTATACAATAATGACGTATTATCGGAGAAATATTGCAAAAACCGAATATGGTTTCGAATAAACCTCGACTTCCGGTTAGCCGTTGGATTCCAAAAACTAATCAATTCTTTGTGCTCCAGCTAAAATGTTATATATGAAGTTTGGTAAGGATATGGCAGGTACTTTTTGAGTTAGAGCGCCCACAATCACATACATCCACGCAGACACGCTGACATTCCGAAAATAGTCTAAACGTGTTCTAGGGATCTCAAAACGTGTATTTCCGTTGAAATCTCGAAGTCGACTTTTTTTATGAACACAGTACTTTCCCATTGGTACGTATGGAGAAAGTAATAATGATAATTTTATTTCCCATCATATTACTTCCGCCAAATCCAGCTTCATTTCTTGTTACTTTCTCCATACGTAGTAATGGGAAAGTATTGTGATCACGATAAAAATCGACTTCGAGGTTTCAACGGAAATATACGTTTTGAGGTCCCTAGAACACGTTTAGACTATTTTAGGAATGATGTCTGTGTGTGTTTGTGTGGATGTGTGTGATTGTGGGCGCTCCAACTCAAAAAGTACTTGCCATATCGTTAACAAATTTCATATATAACACTTTAGCATAAGCACAAAGAACTGATTAGTTTTCGGGAAATACCGGTTAACCGGAATTCGAGGTTTATTGGAAACCCGATTCGGTTTTTGCGATATTTTTCCGTTTAAACTTGTATATACAATTCTATACTAATGTTATAGAGAATGTAATTTCCTATAGCTTTCATTTGAAACAATTTTACATAGCAGTTATTGTTTAGGAATTATTTATAAATAATCGGTTTTTTCGATTTCCGTCAAATATCTCCTTAAAAACGTCGTTATTCGTAATCTTCGTGAGGACCAAAGTTGTATAGAATAATACTTCTTCCAAAGTTTGTTTGAAACAAATTTTCGTAGAATCATCCACTTCGGAGATATTTTGCTTTTTATTTTCTCCATACGTAGTAATGGGAATAACACACACACACAGACATTTCGAAAATAGTCTAAACTTGTTCTAGGGACGTGTATTTCCGTTGAAATCTTGAAGTCGATTTATTCGTGATCACAATACTTTCCATTACTACATAGAGAGAAAGTAAAAATTATAATAGTAATTTTTACTTTCTCCACATGTAGTAATGGGAAAGTATTGTGTTCACGAAAAAAATCAACTTTGAGATTTCAACGGAAATACACGTTTTGAGGTCCCTAGAACACGTTTAGACTATTTTCGGAATGATGTCTGTGTGTGTGCGTGTGTGTGTATGTAATTGTGGGCGCTGTAACTCAAAAAGTACTTGCCATATCGTTACCAAACTTCATATATAACACTTTAACATGAGCACAAAGTACTGATTAGTTTTTCCACAATAACGGGTAAGCGGAAGTCGAGATTTATTCGAAACCCGATTCGGTTTCTGCGATATTTCTTCGTTAAAATATCATTACTGTATTTACATTTCTATACAAAAGTTATAGAGAAGGTAATTTCCTACAACTTGCATTTGAACAATTTTCTATTGTAGTTATTGTTTAGGAGTTATTTATAAACAATAGGATTTTCGGTTTTCTCCTTTAAAACATGTTATTGGTAATCTTCGTGAGGACCAAAGTTGTAGAGAATAATATTTCTTCCAAGTTTTGTTTGAAACAAATTTTCGTAGAACCATCCATTTCGGAGATATTTTGCTTTTTCTTAATTTGCAGTATACGGTGCCACCACCATGTAGCGGTGGATTATGTAAACATATTCAAAATTTACGTAATTTGAGGCAATAAGGACGACTGTATACTTTTACGATACGAAATAATAATATTGCTTTATAATGCTATTCATAAAAAGAATTTAAATATCTATACCTCAAATATGGAGAAAGTCATGTGTTGGCCACATCAGATTTTTTGCTGTTGTGAACACGAAAAAAATGGACTTCGAGATTTCAACGGGAATAGACGTTTTGAGGTCCCTGGAACACGTTTAGACTATTCTCGGAATGATGATTGTGTGTGTGTGGATGTATGTGATTGTGGGCGCTCCAACTCAAAAAGTACTTGCGATATCGTTAACAAATTTCATATATAACACTTCAGCATAAGCACAAAGAACTGATTAGTTTTTGGGCAATAACGGTTAAACGGATGTCGAGATTTATACAAAACCCGATTCGGTTTTTGCGATATTTCTCTGTTATTGTTTTACTTATTCATTTTTATATCCTTACTTATGTAAAAAATCAAATGATTGCAGAACTCTTCTTAAGGCGCCGACCTGTTTACCATTTTTATATGCATGAAATCTGGTCTCTCATTGTTCTTCGGGTGAATGAAGGGTCAAGACGTAATTACCCGTGTTTTTTTCGAAGCGAGAGCCGTCGATTTGCGAAACCTGTCATTTTATACGGTATATTTACTCATTGTTTCTTAAATTCAACAAAGTATTTTTGATGTGCGTATGCCTTGTTCAAAGGACGGGGTCGCCATTCAATTGGATCAACTGTTAAAAAAAATTGTCGTAATTAATATATGACCGAGAGCCGTATTTCAAAATGTATATCGCAATGAATTTAGTAATTTTGATTGACTTAAGCTAGTAGTATGATAAGTAACTTTTTATTTGTTTTCTCCATTGTGTTGTTCACTCCTTAAGGTTTCAAATTGGCCCGTCATTCTAAGACGGATTTTCGTTATGCGTATGCCATTTTTAAACAATACTTTCTCAATATGTTTCGTATATGAAAAAGTAAAAAATATAAGTTCCTGAGCGGCGGATTTAAAACGAGTATGTAACGCTATAAATATTTGGAGATTTGTACCTCATCGTTTATTACGAAAGTCAGAAAATAAAACTCGTTTATCGCCCAAAGATGAAAAAATCTGATGTGGCCAACACATGGTTTTCTCCATATTTGGGGTATAGATATTTAAATTATTATGAATAGCATTATAAGGCAAAATTATTATTTCGTATCGTAAAAGAATACAGTCCTCCTTATTGCCGCAAATTACGTACATTTTGAATATGTTTACAGAATTCACCGCTACATGGTGGTGGCGCTGTATACTGGAAATTTCGAAAAGTTAAATATCTTCGAAATGGATGGGTCTACGAAAATTTGTTTCAAACAAAACTTGGACTAAATATTATTCTGTACAACTTTGGTCGTTACGAAGATGACCAATTACGACGTTTTTAAGGAGATATTTGACAGAAACCGAAAAAAACCGATTTATAAATACTTCCTAAACAATAACTGCTACGGAAAATTGTTTCAAATAAAAGTTGTAGGAACTTACATTCTCTATAATACTTGTATCAATTTGAATATACAATAATGACGTATTATCGGAGAAATATCGCAAAAACCGAATCGGGTTTCGAATAAACCTCGACTTCCGGTTAACTGGTATTGTCCAAAAACTAATGTTCTTTGTGCTCACACTAAAATGTTATATGTGAAATTTGGTATTAATATGATAATACTGTATGAGTTAGATCACACACAAACACATACACGCACACACACACAGACATCATTCCGAAAATAATCTAAACGGGTTCTACGGACCTCAAAATGTATTTCCCTTGAAATCTCGAAGTCGATTTTTTTCGTGATCACAATACTTTCCCACACTGCGTGCGGAGAAAGTGAAAATGGGAGAAATCCAAAGTTGGATACTTAAAAAAATTTATTCCTTTGTCGGGCATCCACTTTAAGAAAGGGAAGACTCTTTCAAATTAGACGCTGGGCACGTTCAACGCAAAAGACTCCATCCTGAACACTTAACTTCAGATTTCGTTTGGCCGAATGTTTGTAATCGCAATGAAGTAAACAGTGTTATCTTTCTGGACCACGAAAGCGTGTCTCGCGAACGTGACATACGCCTCGTTTAAGCCAACCTTTCGTTTCTACCCAACACACGTTTCAAGAATTACAGTTATCTACTATAATATATTTTGAAGAGTGTATTTGTGTGTTTGTGTATTTGTGTGTTTCTTCATGGAACCCCTCCTAAACGATAAAAGCTAGAATAACCAAATTTGGTACAATTCTTCCTTACATCCTAACTTAGTGAATGGTCAAGGGTTGGTCAACCGGGATTAATCAGTGCTGCCAATAAAGGGGATTAACATTTTTCCATAAGATAACACGTATGAATCCATTTCTTGAGTTGCAAGGTATTCTTCCTTCAAGCATTAAAATACGTAAATATAGACCGATTTTTTTCGTTTTTGCTATATTCGACGAATAAAATTCTATACTATCTTATTCCTGCGAAGTTTACATGTTACACGGTCCACGTTTTCAGAAATACGCTATTTGTTTCGAAATTTTGTGGATTTTTCGTACTCTTTCCGGGCGTTGCCAAGGCGGCCGTCCTTGTTACCTCCGATTCAGTTAGCTTCAGTGAAGCTTACAAATAGACGAAAGTTTAGCGTTATTCGATTCGCACTTTTGGTTAAGCAACGAAACGATCGATGTTTATGGATAACAACGTAAATAGATACTGATTATTATTCTGGAAGCGTTTATTGATGAAAGTAATTGAACCTTCTTTCGTCTATTGAATACTGGAATCTTAAATTTTTTGAAAGTAAAATCATTATACTCTACACTATAATGTTTACTAAAGTAAATAAGCTCACGTATCTGGTGTACATTTACCAGTCAGTGTTCACTCATGGACAACTGTACGTTGCTTTTTCAAGACATAAAAGTAAATATTTCAGCGAGGCATAATTACACAAGAAATGAAGCTGGATTTGGCGAAAGTGATATGATAGGAAATACAATTATCGTTATATTTGGATGCCATAGGCTCGGAAACGGATTGTTACAAGCAAATATGATTAATTGTTAAGAAAAGCTAATTGTAATTAAAAAAGTGTCTACTATAGCTATATTTTAAAGAGTTTTTATGTTGTGCTGTAGAAGATTCACTAAATCCGTTGAAATTCAACGGGAAATTCTGCTAGTGTCAAATAAGTGTTTTAGGTTACTCTCGTGGTCACAAAAACGCTGAATTTACTGTTTGCGCGTTACAACCACCAATTCGTCGCGTTTTGTTACCATGACTTTCATTTTAACAAAAACTAGTTGGTTCATTTTTACTTTCTCCATACGTAGTATAGGGAAAGTATTGTGATCACGAAAAAAATCGACTTCGAGATTTCAAGGGAAATACGTTTTGAGGTCCGTAGAACCCGTTTAGATTATTTTCGGAATGATGTCTGTGTGTGTGTGCGTGTATGTTTGTGTGTGATCTAACTCATAAAGTATTGTCATATTAATACCAAATTTCACATATAACATTTTAGTGTGAGCGCAAAGAACATTAGTTTTTGGACAATACCAGTTAACCGGAAGTCGAGGTTTATTCGAAACCCGATTCGGTTTTTGCGATATTTCTCCGATAATACGTCATTATTGTATATTCAAATTGATACAAGTATTATAGAGAATGTAAGTTCCTACAACTTTTATTTGAAACAATTTTCCGTAGCAGTTATTGTTTAGGAAGTATTTATAAATCGGTTTTTTTCGGTTTCTATCAAATATCTCCTTAAAAACGTCGTAATTGGTCATCTTCGTAACGACCAAAGTTGTACAGAATAATATTTAGTCCAAGTTTTGTTTGAAACAAATTTTCGTAGAACCATCCATTTCGAAGATATTTAACTTTTCGAAATTTCCAGTATACAGCGCCACCACCATGTAGCGGTGAATTCTGTAAACATATTCAAAATGTACGGAATTTGCGGCAATAAGGAGGACTGTATTCTTTTACGATACGAAATAATAATTTTGCCTTATAATGCTATTCATAATAATTTAAATATCTATACCCCTAATATGGAGAAAGTCATGTGTTGGTCACATCAGATTTTTTTCCTTGGTTTACTCGGCCGCTTTACAGTTATATGCTATATTGCTGATTTCGCGTTTGAATTACTTGTCGTGTCTGTCATTTATCTTTGCCAGAGTTAATCATAAAAATGAATTACTCGTTAGTAAGACTTACCTTCCATGATGATAAGCGATGCGATAGTAGCTAAGGTGAATAAGCGCATCGTTATCTAACAGTAAGTCAAACTGCTTCTTCTCTCTTTATCTTTGACTGGAGATTCCTAAATACGTGCGTATCGTGCATCGTTTAATTTCATCGTATCGTATCTATCTACAAGGATGAGGAGGGAATGACATTCTGACTTATTTTTTAATGACCGCCGCCAAAAGCGCAATATTTTATAGTGGCTTATCAAACAGCAAGTAATAATTTCGATATACTCGAATTGCTAGTGGTTGAACTGATACACGATCTAAGCAATTCTGATATAATCGACCACTGAATAATACCACTGAGGATGGCTATTTTGTACGTGAATGCGCGCGTGGTTTTTTTTATGCGACTACAGGAATTGCCTGGACCGTTTATTGGATTATAGTCCTAAGGCGAGCTAGTTGGTTGATTTTTTGAAGCGATTAAGCTGTTTAAAACATTGATTTAGGTGGAGTTTCTTGGAGAAACGTTAAGCGTTAAAATAGAATATGCATCAACCGGAACGTCCCGATTACTGGCGAGTATTGACGGTTGCTCTCCATTAAGAAATTTTATATTAACTTCATACACACATTATTCACTTCATTTCCATTATCGTTTCAAGTGTGCCATAAGACTATTGTATTAACTTTTGATAACTGGTGAACTCAAAAATTTCAAACTTTTGCGATTATAAAGTAGTAATTCTCACTAGGATTTTTTTCCCTTTTCACTGCATTAGTCGTTCTGAATATGCTGGTAGTGAAATTATGTTTTACTAAGAAATACAAATGACACAGAGAAATCTTTAAAAAATTAATTCTCCAAATAATCATGGACTAATTGAGTGTGTGGTTCAATTTTTGTATGCTATTTGATATTAGTGAATCATTTTAAGTCCAACTTGGGAGAGAGCGTTGGTAATTAGCGTGGCTGATGTTTGGGTATTTTAATAGTGATTAATGAAGTAAAAATGGATATTTATTGATTAGAATGTTACGTATGTCTACTTTTTCCGCTAAACAAAAGAGAAAGTATATTTAGCCAGTAGAGCCCCAAACCATTGTTTCAAAGAATAGCATTATTTGGCAGATGAACGAATCGACAGGAAACCGAATATTATTCTATAAACTCTTATTGGAACTTTGGAAAACCTCTTTCCGATATGTAAAGGTTTTTATGTAAATTTCGGGCAAATGCTAAGGACAGACATTCTGAGTTTTCATTTCTAGAGAATGTTTTATGTTCATGAAAATGAACTCGGAGCGGTCCGGATAACAGCCACATAGACGAAGGTTTGATAAAATTATGCGTTATGCAGATGTTACAGGATAATGATTGCGATCCCCCGAAAAATATTTGTACGTTTTTCCCCTTTTATCTTTCTGGGTCATGTTATTAAAATTATAAGGATTACACGTCAAATTTCGTAATATTTATAAATACCTGCGACTTTTTTGTGTAATGGCAATGTTTATTTTTTTATCGTCGAAATGATGTAAATTCTTATTACTTTGTTAAGAATTACAATTTTAATTTATTTAAAAAGTGTTATTACAGTTTAAATGTTCGTAAGGTGGTCACAACACCTGCGTTCGAGAGAATTTGACTTTTGGGAATTAAAAACTTCCAAAATGTCCGCAAATGTTTGTTAATTAGGCAAGGAAAAGCGTTCACCAATCTTTGTGGTTGGGTTTCCGGGGCGTTAGGTCGAGGAAAAACAATCACAGAATCCGAGAGACTTCCGCTAAAAATTAGCGCGAGTTTGGGCGTAATAAAAAAAGAAAATGTTGCGAGCCTTTCATCATTTGCCTGAGTTGCTGCTTTTTATTCGATGTTAACCTAAGGCTTTATTTCATTGCTTGTGCAGCGAATTATAAATTAGCCCATTTATGCCTCTATTGATAACGAAAAAGTTACTAATAAATAATCCGTGAAAAAATTTGATCTTCGGCATTGTTTTATTCTTCTTGAATCTATTCGTTTGACGTTCCCTCACACATTACATATCCAATGTTTGATCAAATAATCAGGGTTGTCTGTCCATCAAATACCAATGCTTTTTCAGTGTCCGTGTTTCCTAAGGAGGTTTTTAGCATAATATGCACGGGTCATTTCCTGTGGATTGACCGTGCCACGAATCACGGCAAAACCATAACACGGCTATGAGCTTATTACCATCGTGGAGTTTATCATCGAACGTTACTTTCCCTTACTAGGATATTAAGCGAAGACTATCCATCTTTTAATTTTGTTTTCGGCTACTGAAAGAGAATTATCAGTCTGACCAAACTTCCATATCGCTCTTTGCTCTTTTTACGGCGCGCAAATAAGAGGAAATGTTTTCAATATACGTGATAAATATTATCCGAGGAGGAACTGCATTACTTCGTTATTTCCAGCAAAATTACTAACTGTAGCTTTGTTTCAGTACCGATCTATGATCAAACAGTGGCCTTTCAGCCTAAGAATATCTATAGAACACAAAACACTACGCTTCCTGTTATTCACGACGCACTGGAAGAGAGTGCCTTGGACTTCTTGCGGTGAATGGTAGGCTGAGTGTTCGCGTTTTACCGTAGGCGTCTCTTGAATCAATGGAACGAAACGAAATGGTGATTTCTCACTAGCTACTCTTGTTATCAATTAATTTGGACGTTGGCCATTAATGCTTCGAAAAGATTGAGAGGATTGGCTGCTCGACCAAAATGAGTTTTATTTATTTAAAAATAAATTAAATACAAAACCTTTTTAGTTTATACAAATTTTATATTGAAGGCATTAAAAACCTAAAAATAAATTAAATTTGACATGGGGTGAGTGTCATCTGTTGTGATAGATTCGCAAATGTCCATATTAATTACATATCTAGTGTTAGGGTACTAATTAACGAAATTTGAGCGCATCTTAATATAAAAGTTGTGTGGCTAATCAGCTGATCATAAATCTACAGGAATGTGTGACGTTTGGGATGTTGATGTTGGTTATTGCATTTTCCATGCTTTAGTATTTAGTTTCTTGATCCATCAAATCAGCTTTGTAAAAGTCACACAACTTTTATATTAAGATGCGCTCAAATTTCATTAATTACTATCCTATTAGGTTCCCCTTAAGCGATTTTAAGACTTAAGTACTTTGTGTCAAGCCGCTGACCGATTCGTAATTCTTTTCTTACAATTGTTCGATTAAAATTTATGGACGATTACGTTATGAGCGTATATTTCGCGTTGTATTTTTCTCTTAATATTATTTTGTAACTTATCATATATCGAATGTCAAGGAGAGCATTACCTCTTATGTAAGACGGGAGAAATTCCCAAATTACCTCATCATATGAAGACTTGCTGCATGTTTGATCTTCGTTAGCCGAGGAAACTCTCTCTCTCTCTCTGCTGGGAATATCTCCTGACCTCAGTGTTTTCCCTTCCTTGGCCTTGAGTACCTTTCCGTGCGCGGCGTGTATCGTCTTCCTCGTTGCGATTGATCGGCGATACTTACTACTGGATATGTTCACCAGTGAGTTTGAGAGTGGCCTCTGGGAGCTGACGTAACAGTGAGTTAAGCTGAGTACGCCGAGTGTTCCAAATGATAGTTGAAGGAAATGCTTCTTGTGGAGAGCGTCGTGCAATAGTAAAGCACAGATGGAAATTGAGTCAAGGCTTTTGACATCCTTTATTTTCGTTGGAAGGCGGCTTTCTATGCTAAAGGAAACGTGGTAGTTCCCCGGCTTTTTACAGGCAATCTCTATTCCCGAGTGCAATCATCATATCATATCCAACTATATATTAATTTTACGTTGGCGTCTTTAGACATTTGTTTACAATTTATATCGGCGTATTTCTCGAGAACCGTTCGTCGTAAAGATATGCGATAAACGGAGTTTTGTTTTTACTGAAAAAATGTTTTCGTTTGCAAAAGTGTCCCGGGTTCGAATCCAGGAGACAATTATATTTTCCCATAAGTTTACACGGGATTTTCGATTTTTCAGAGTGCAAGGTTTTTTTCCTTCGTTCGTCAAAATACGTAAATATAGACCGATTTTCTTCTTTTTTGCCTTATTTGACTGCTAAAGCTCTATACTATCTTACTCTTGCCATGTTTATACGTTACACGATCGATTTTCAGAAATACGCGTTCTTTTTCGAACTTTTGCTGATTTTTCGTACTCTTTCCGGGCGTCGCCAAGGCGACCGTCATTGTTGCCTCCGATTCAACTACTATCAATTATTCCTTAAAATAGGAGAAAGAATAGCGTTATTCGCTTCGCACTTTTGTTTAACATAAACATCGAAATTAATGAAGCATAACAAGGCAAATATTTACAGATAATTATTTTGTTGACTGCGTATGGGAAGCGTTTCTGTGTCAATAACATGTTTGTAACAAACAAGCTCCCAGCGTATTGAGTTTTATATTAAACTAGCATAAGTGCCCGTTGAATTTCAACGGGTTTAATGAATCTAAATTTTCGTCAATGCAACATGTAAAAATCGCAAGAATAAAATTGTGCACTGTTTTAACCATCGAATATTTCTATATTATAAGTCTGTTTTAATTAATTAACTAAAATCTCACAGAAATTCCCTGTGAATAAAATAGTACCTTTCTTTCTACTAAAATAGGCATTGTTATTAGTTTTAAATTGATTATAGCATTAGGATTTCAATTTCATTAAATAAGCAGAATTCGGGTTCCAAAAAATTGGTTCAATCTTCAATTACCTCTCTGATAATACTTTAAATAGAATTTGGAATATAACGTACATACCTTAATATCGTTTATCATCTGCTCAGCACTCTTGCCTTCTCATTTTCCGAAACAACCACTTTCACCAGTTTTAAATGGATTTCAACCTTAGAAGAGAAATTGATTCAATTCAGTTAAAATAACCACATAACAAACTTCTTATTCCAAAGTAAATCCTTTTATAATATGCAATGTTAACCTAGAATTCATTCATTCTGAAAAGTGAATAAAAGTATCATGTAGGTACATATATTTCTTTCAACTAAAATAGCCACTCTTAACAGATTTTAATGGATTAATGCATTAGCATTTCAATTTCATGAAATAAGCAGAATTCCGGTAACAAAAAAATTAGTTCAATCTTCAATTGCCTCTGATAATACTTTAAATAGATTTTGGAATAAAATGTACCTTAATATCATTTAGCGTCCGCTCACCACTCTGGACTTCTCAGTTTCTGAAACAACAACTTTCAATAGTTTTAAATAGATTTTTGCTTTGAAATATATGTACTTGAGTCAATTCAGTACAACTTCCACTTTACATACTGTAAATTCCAAAGTAACTCCTTTTATAATAGGCAATGCTAGCCTAAAATTAATTCATTCTGTAAAGTGAATAAATAAAGTTCTTTCTTTAAACTATAATAGCCACTGTTATTAGATTTAAATGGATTATAAGCCTTAGAACTTACTCTGTATTAAATAAGCACCCAAATTCCTTTTATAAAAACAAATCAATTCATTAAAAGATCCACTGTTGTTTCTTCGAAAATTGCCTGTTAACAGTTTTAAATGTCCTTTTAATTTTAATTGAATTTTAATTAATATTCGTTTCCAAACTTCGGCCATTGTTACGAAATAAATTCGAGGAATAACAATATAAATTCATAAGCACGTATGGTTTACAAAGAATTTAATTTAAGAAAGCTTTTTATTTCCAATTTTACTAAAATGACACTGTTGATACTTAAAATATTTTATATTTACGTTAATATACTTATTTTCCACAAAACACGCCAATCTCGTCCCTTCCTTCCTCTCTCTCTCGTATTGAAGTGTATTGAAGCACTCAAGGCACGCTTATTCCCAGAAGGATGTATACAATAATAGTAATTTGAGGTGTAACAATGATAATGGTCGACATAGCAACATCACGTTAAAATGGCGAGATTTCCACAAAATATGCAAATTAAACGTTTAACATGGAATATTTCGACCTGTTGGCGAAAAAGACGAACGGAATAAGAAACTTTATAACTTTTTCTTGAAAATGGTTCAAATCCGAAGGTCGTGTGTTAATAATTTATTCTAATTTTAATTTCCAAATGAATAAAAGTCTGCACGTCTAAAAATCGCGTTTTACATGTTAAGTAATGGGAAATGGAAATGCCTCTCTTGGAGACGAACCAAGGAATTTTTTCGCGATTTAAATTTGTCATTCTCTGAATAAGTGTTAATCAAGCATCCCTACCAAATTTCGAGTTTCTCTCATTATTATTTCTCGAGTTATTACCGTTTGCATAGCGTGACCAACCAACCAACCAACAGACGACGGCTATTCTTATATAAAATTGTGCAATTAATTTGTTTTTTGTTTTGTCGTTTGAATGCTGGAATATTACGTTTTTGTAAGTAGAACCATCATATTACACATCTGTAATCCTTATTAACGCAAATAGGCTCACGCATCAATTAAAAATTAGATAAGAATAGGGACGCACGTTACTTGTAAACACATTATATGGTTATCTTCTCTTCATTGATAATCTAAATAAACGGTTGCATTGACGTCGCCTTTATAGTAGCTCCTGTAAGAAGTTAAAAGCAGTCGTTGATAGACACTTGAAGTAAAGCAATTGTTTGTGAGTACGTTTATAAGGGTGCAAGGATAATCATTGGAACTAAGGTAAGGTAGAGCTATTAGCCCAGCTACAGCTGCCAGAGAAAGGAAGAGAAGCCAGAGATCAAAGGAAGAGTATTGTAGGAAAGAGAGAGAAAGAGATGCGGAAGCTCATAGGATTGCCCGTGTAGATGAGGAGCGGAGAGTACAAGAAAGACAAAGAAATAGGGAAACACGTCAAATGAATAGGGAAAAAAAAAGAAGATCTAACCTAGGGCCGAACTATTTAGATTATTTTCATTTCATTTATTTCATTAATTATTCAATCAAAATTATATCACTAAAATTTCAGTTTATTTAAATCGCGTTGAGGATCGGAAATCCGGGGCTGCCCTACTGGTTATGAATTAATAATTCGTTTGTTGTCATTGTACTTAGCGATGGAATATTTGGACGAAGACTGGTTAATGATGGATTCGCCTCCAGCTGTCAAAAGTATTCGGTCGAGTATGTCGCTTCTCAGCCGAACTTTCTGTAGAATCCCCTTTTGGAGATCGAGGCGATTAAATTTCTTCAATTACCCCAATTTAGATATATGCGCCAATTTTTTTAAATTTGGCATATTTCGAAGATTTGTGACGTAGTAGTTGGGTGTTTTTAATTTCATTTTCATTTCGTTAGCTTAACTATGAGGAAAAATAATAAATTTTTACTTTCCGTTTTTAAAAAAGTGAAGCAACGAGTATCATTTTTAATTCCCTGAAGAAATTCCTCCATTTTAAAGGAGATAGACCATCCATCGACTAGTCATGCATTGAGCGCATAGTTCTATTTTCACCCCGCTCGAATGATATAAACCAGTCCTGGGAAACCCGCGCCTCCACTCGGACCAATGTTTTATCTCCTACTAGCAGAATTGCCCGTTGAATTTCAACGGATTTAGTGAATCTACTACAGCACAACATACAAACTCTTTAAAATATAGCTATAGTAGATACTTTTTAAATTACAATTAGCTTTTCTTAACAATTAATCATATTTGCTTGTAACAATCCGTTTCCGAGCCTATGGCATCCAAATATAACGATAATTGTATTTCCTATCATATCACTTTCGCCAAATCCAGCTTCATTTCTTGTGTAATTATGCCTCGCTGAAATATTTACTTTTATGTCTTGAAAAAGCAACGTACAGTTGTCCATGAGTGAACACTGACTGGTAAATGTACACCAGATACGTGAGCTTATTTACTTTAGTAAACATTATAGTGTAGAGTATAATGATTTTACTTTCAAAAAATTTAAGATTCCAGTATTCAATAGACGAAAGAAGGTTCAATTACTTTCATCAATAAACGCTTTCTGAATAATAATCAGTATCTATTTACGTTGCTATCCATAAACATCGATCGTTTCGTTGCTTAACCAAAAGTGCGAATCGAATAACGCTAAACTTTCGTCTATTTGTAAGCTTCATTGAAGCTAACTGAATCGGAGGTAACAAGGACGGCCGCCTTGGCAACGCCCGGAAAGAGTACGAAAAATCCACAAAATTTCGAAACAAATATCGTATTTCTGAAAACGTGGACCGTGTAACATGTAAACTTCGCAGGAATAAGATAGTATAGAGTTTTATTCGTCGAATAAAGCAAAAACGAAAAAAATCGGTCTATATTTACGTATTTTAATGCTTGAAGGAAGAATACCTTGCAACTCAAGAAATGGATTCATACGTGTTATCTTATGGAAAAATGTTAATCCCCTTTATTGGCAGCACTGATTAATCCCGGTTGACCAACCCTTGACCATTCACTAAGTTAGGATGTAAGGAAGAATCGTACCAAATTTGGTTATTCTAGTTTTTATCGTTTAGGAGGAGTTCCATGAACAAACACACCCTTCCAAATATATTATAGATAATATATTTTGAAGTGTGTGTTTGTGTGTTTGTTCATGGAACTCCTCCTAAACGATAAAAACTAGAATAACCAAATTTGGTACGATTCTTCCTTACATCCTAACTTAGTGAATGGTCAAGGGTTGGTCAACCGGGATTAATCAGTGCTGCCAATAAATGTTTATGGATAGCAACGTAAATAGATACTGATTATTATTCAGAAAGCGTTTATTGATGAAAGTAATTGAACCTTCTTTCGTCTATTGAATACTGGAATCTTAAATTTTTTGAAAGTAAAATCATTATACTCTACACTATAATGTTTACTAAAGTAAATAAGCTCACGTATCTGGTGTACATTTACCAGTCAGTGTTCACTCATGGACAACTGTACGTTGCTTTTTCAAGACATAAAAGTAAATATTTCAGCGAGGCATAATTACACAAGAAATGAAGCTGGATTTGGCGAAAGTGATATGATAGGAAATACAATTATCGTTATATTTGGATGCCATAGGCTCGGAAACGGATTGTTACAAGCAAATATGATTAATTGTTAAGAAAAGCTAATTGTAATTAAAAAAGTGTCTACTATAGCTATATTTTAAAGAGTTTGTATGTTGTGCTGTAGCAGCTTCACCGAATCCGTTGAATTTCAACGGGAATATCTGATAGTCGATAATATTTCTCTCCCCAATCTATCTTAACCGCAGTTCACGTCCGCTCAGGGAAACACCAATCGGGAATAGGAAAGGAGGAAATGACATATATATGATTCCATTGCGATGTAACTAATGAAATGTTAGCATTTATTTCATTTCCGCCCTCAAAAATTGTACCTGCCGTTCTCTGGGAGCCTAAAATTTCTCTTGCGGCGTTCACACGATAAGAAAAGGTTCATCGCTGATATAAACGCGTCGCCGCCCGCCTCATTCTCAATTTGAGTGGCCCGGTACACGTGACTCTGCAGCCGGAAAATGTGGAGTAGTTTACGAATCGCTAGGGAGAGCGAGATCGAAGGAACTTCGGATTATATAGGTCGTAATTAGGGACGTTTTTCAGCTTTAATTTGCTTATTCACCGTAATTGCATTTAACGGAGTCGTTGATTTGTTTCGGTGTTTAATTTCTTTAAATTCCCTCATAACTTTCGGCAGATCACAATTCACGGTTCTAACCGTCTCTCGCTTTATCTCACGTTTCGCACTTCCCATCAGACGGTCCACCGTCGCCATCTTTATTTCCGTCTCATTTATATTCGTCTTTCGAGCTCAAACCTTAAAAGAGTCCCTCTCCCTTTTAAGAAACGCCTCGCCGCTTCTTCCTTATCCGAGTCGAGAGACTTCTTACACTTTTCCTCGTTATAGAACATGCCTGCGCTTGACCAGAATCATCTTCCCCTGTACGTCGAATTTCGCCCAAAAACTTTTTAATGTCTAAAATCGTATTTTTTAGGATTGACGTTACGATAGTTATATTTCATCGACTACGTTAAAATCTAGGCATTTTAATCGTAAAATAGAAATTTTGATGTAGAGTGAAAATACGGTCACTTTTTAAAAATTGCTTGATGATTAGCATGTTTTGTTTTTTAAATCTGCAGTTAGGGATGTGAAGCATAACGCCTTCTTAATAAAAAATCTGATGTGGCCAACACATGACTTTCTCCGTATTTGGGGTATAGATATTTAAATTATTATGAATAGCATAATGAGGCAAAATTATTATTTCGTATCGTAAAAGAATACAGTCGTCCTTATTGCCGTAATTTATATTTTGATTATGTTTCCAGAATTCACCGCTATGTGGTTGTGGTGCTGTATACAGGATATTACGAAAAAAGTTGAATATCTCCGAAATGGATGGTTCTACGAAAATTTGTTTCAAACAAAACCTGGAAGGAATATTATTCTCTACAACTTTGGTCCTCACGAAGATTACCAGTAACGACGTTTTTAACGAGATATTTGACGGAAACCGAAAAAACCGATTATTTAATACTATAATAGCCCAGGTCTGTTGGTTGGTTGGTCACACTTTCACGATGGCCGATATAGAGCGTTTTAACAAACTTCCTGAATAGGTAGAAGATTGAAATTTGGCAAGGATGCTTGATTAACATATTTTAAGGTAATGACGAATATAAATCTCCAAAAAAGTCCTGGATTCGACTCCAAGGAAGACATTTCCATTTTCGCTAAGGTAACACGTAGAAATCAATTTTTTGTTGTGCAAGCTTTTATTGTTTTGGAAATTAAAATTAGATTTAATTCACGTATTTTGTGGAAATATTGCCATTTTAACGGAATGTTTCCTTGGCTAACAATTCCATTGCTGGACCTCTATATCATATTGTTAATTCAATCCTTATGGGTATAAACGTGCTTTGAATGCTTTTAATACGAGAGAGGGGGGGGGAGAGGTAGAGGGGGGAACGAGAGGGAGGGGGAGAGAGGGAAGTAGAGGGGGAGAGGGAGAAATGAGGAGGGGGGGGGGGGAGGGAAAGAGAGGCAACTATTTTAAGTTTAAAGTTAGCCTGTCAACAACAGAATATTCCCTAGAAATTTTGTATATGGCAAAATATTTCATATGTAAAAGTGTGATATTAATTATTTTTAATGAAAATAATAATAATCTATCTATAATTCTTCCGTTGATATTTCAACGGGCATTACACTAGTTTATAAATAATTCCTAAACAATAACCTATGGAAAATTGTTCCAAATTAAAGTTGTAGGAAATTACATTATAACGTTTTTATAGAATTGTTTATGCAATAATGATGTTTTAACGGAAAAATATCGCAAAAACCGAATCGGGTTTCGAATAAACCTCGACTTCCGGTTAACCGGTATAGTCCAAAAACTAATCAGTTCTTTGTGCTCACCCTAAAGTATTATATATGAAATTTGGTATCGATATGGCAAGTACTTTTTGAGTAAGAGCGCCCACAATCACATACATCCACACACACACAGACATCATTCCGAAAATAGTCTAAACGTGTTCTAGGGACCTCAAAACGTGTATTTTCGTTGAAATCTCGAAGTCGATTTTTTTCGTGAACCAATACTTTCCCATTACTACGTATGTAGAAAGTAAAAAGAACATAAAAGCAGCCGTCGCCTATATGGGAAGTTGGCACAATGCCAATTATTGTCTCAAATTATGGACGCTGACATGGAACGTGTTAATGAGATGTATCTACCGCTAAACGTCGGTTTCCACTGACTCACCTTCGTAGGAATAAAGAGTAAGCTAATTCCGAATGTGACGTATTTAGGGCGAACATTCCCAGCCCTTCGTCCGCCGCCGCTACCTTATTTTTTTTGACAAATCGCGCGCGACCATTCAGCGCGATTGGGGAGCGAGGTTGAGATCGAAAGGACCTTAGCGATTAACGGAAAGGAACACGCCCTTCGCCTTTCACCGGCTGTTTCCGAACGCTCCGTTTTACATATCAAGTCGATTGCCTTTGTAACGGGTGTTTGAAAAGTTTCTGTGCAGTTGATTTTACATAAAATAAATTGATTATTT
This sequence comes from Uropetala carovei, assembly GCA_036926305.1. NCBI lineage: Eukaryota > Metazoa > Arthropoda > Insecta > Odonata > Petaluridae > Uropetala > Uropetala carovei. The sequence continues at coordinate 1,685,266 of JAXCHB010000127.1, forward strand.
TATTTGCTTTAACATTTTTTACATTTTTATACTACTGTCATAACATGAATACATGTGGACAACATTTCCAACATATGCTTTAATTTTACTTTTCAAGTGATTAGTACATTATATATATATATATATATATATATATTACAATTAAAAATGTTAAATAAAATATAACAACCAATTTATTTTATATAAAATCTACTGCACGGAAACTTTTGAAACACCCTGTATTTGCGCGTGGCGTGATACACTTTGAATTATCCGGAGCTAAGTAAAAAGTTATCATCTTAATTCGGTCGAATTAAGATTCGAAATCGGCAATCGGACATACGTCGAAATTTCTTTTTTCATTTCTAATTTAAATTTCTTCCGAATAGAGCCAAAAATTTGTCCAAAAAAGAAACATTTTCCATTACAAACCATCGACAGTAGGATATTTAATTGACCTAACAGTCGCATTTTAGTTCGCCGACTTTATTATCATTATTTTAAGTTAACCGTGTTTATTTGTTATGTTATGTATGTGTGGATTCTCGACTGTGCATTGGGATTTTGGTAATGTGTGCACATATAGTGTTTTTCTCAGGAAAAAGCGTTAGTAGGATTTTTGCATCACCTGTTTTTTTTTTACTGGATCATTTTGATGGATCGATGATCGCCAAAATGAAATCTCTGACTATTAAAAATCAATCGCTGTTAAAGGAGATGAAGCATTCGAGCCACCAAAATGGAAATTTGAGAACGAAGTGAAGAGTTCCGCCCTATTCAAACTAATAAACTAATTGAATTTAATAATTACTGGATAGGAAGTTAGGCGCTCTATTATCTTTAGTAAAAAGACTTGTATAGTTTTATTCGGAATGGACCGTCTCCTTTAATATCTCCTTGGGAAATGACACCGACTGACACAAATGCACTTACTTTTAGTTATTTTTGCGATAATAAAAAGAATTAAAGTGGTGACCAGTGGCGTAGCTATATAGGACTACGCGGGCCCCAGGCTACATTTTTGTCATGGTTTCAATAAAAGTGGTTTCAAACAGAAAAGAAAATTATCCATGTCAACGCATTTTTAAAAAATATCCGGTCTTTTTGCTTATCTTGATATATTTCCTCTTTTTTATCTTTATTCCCTAAGTGTAGATTTGGTCGTAGGCTACAAATATTCGTGTTTTCCTTTCTTTGTTTCTCTTGCTTTTCTCTTTTGATGACATGTGCCGTACTGGATAGATGTTTGAATTTCGATACAGCCTCACCAATTTGAGAAAGATGGTTCGAAATCATCACCCACATACGGTAAGGTTAAAGAATAACAAGTGCAAACTTCAACATTCAATCTTTTGCGGACTGGTGGTGACCATTCATCGCGGGTTTCCTTTAGTGTGCCAACGCCTCAAGTTCCGAGCGTGTTTATGCTTGCCATTTTCCGTTTAGTAAAATATTCGTTTTAGCTTTGGAAAAGTGTCTGTTCGCCATTATATCCTACTCGATGGAGTAATCATTAATTTCCCAGTATAAATTAAAATTATTTTCGCCAGTTTATATTAGGTACAATATTTGCTCTGGTATCTATATTTTGTCCCTTTCATTATCCTTATTGTGTTTTTCCAAAACCTTTTTGCCGCTCTGTTATCTTTAGAAACTCTTGAATTATTATGTGTTTTCATTTTTGTAGGTTTAAAAATTCTGTTGGTGTCACTTACGGATTTTATTCGATTTGTTAATTCATTTTTTAGTTTATGCAGAGGTGTCATTTAATTTTTTGTAAGCGGGAGTTAATCATTGTCTTCACAGCTATGAAAGTGCCTAAAAATCAGTTTTTAATTGATGGTCGTCACTAGAATATTCTCTTTCTTCCTTTCAAAACCTCCATTAAGAAGAATGTGTATTTTTATACCGGGTACGAAGGTCGCCAGCATATGTAGGTGGTCGGAGAGGTCTGGAAAGTATTCCATCTCGTTTGCCTTGGGCGGGGCTTCGACCAGGCCTCGAACTTTGCAGCCCTTTCTACTGAATCGTGCAACCGCGACTTTTAAAGTGCCAAAAGCTCGATTGAAATCGAAACTCATTTTGGAAGCCTAATAGACGCAGTTTAGCTATTTGGCATGATATAAATTCCCCTCTTATAGAAATCGCGAAATATGTCCTTTTTATTGATAGAATAATTTATTTTTATTATTTTCAGGGTTAATTTTTTATTAAAAAGGCTATACACTGTAATTGCCGCAAAGGTTATTAGGGATGAAAAATATCTAAAATGGTATTTACGGGAGTAACGAACTTTGAAATTAACAACGCGTCGCAGTCGCTCACGTAATTGCAATCGCCAACGTTAGCCGATCATTTATGACGCTCACGCATCGGAAATTGTGTGTGTCGCATATGTAACGTGTTTGAACGCCGTTTCGTCCAGTGAATGCATTAAAGTGCGTATTCCAATCGGAATTGTCACTTACGATCTTTCTGATAATTTGTCCTTGGAACTGCGAGAAGTGCTCTTCTATCGGTTGGCTTCGGTCGCGTTTAATGATTAGTTTAAAAAAGATTATTTCATATCGTACGATATAACTGTTGCCTGTAAGAATGGCCTTCACAATTCTTCTTGAGGATTTAACTACAGCGATCGTCTGGCAGTTTTGTTAATCGAAAGAGAAAGAATTACGGAGCTCCTCTTATGCCCGGAATTCAATCGATAAATTAGGTAGCTCAGTTAGGCATAGAAATTTAGGAAAGTTAGATGAGTGTTTGAGCTGCAACCTACACCCTATAATCTACCATCGATGAATCGCCGCTGATGCGGCTGCTTTGTAGGCGAAATCCGCATCTGCTTTTTCCGCTCTACGTATTTCTAGCTATAGGAGCTTCCTAAATTATCAGTTGTCCGTCATGTGGTGTGTATTGCATATTCTTACACATTGAGCGCCTATCTTCTTAGAGGCCAACGTGTAAAATGACTTTCTTTTGTCGTGAAAGATCCCTAGCTTCACATAAATGTGCCCGATTATAAGATGATGCTTTTCTTGTAAAATGTAATCCGAAGTCATACTCGCCTTAGAATCGCGACCAAAGTTATCTTTTATTCCGCTTCTCCATCTTACCCCCACTAAAATTCAATCCTTCAATAACGGCAGACGTCTGCGCATCCGCCCCGCATATTACTATGTTTTGCTTGTACTTATTTTCATTTACACTGGAAATGAAGTGTAACCGATCGGGCATTTTGAAATAAAATTTTTTCTTTCGCGTTGCTTCTAAAATAAGGGGTCGCTTCATATTCGAGGTCGCTCTATAATCGGGAAAATGTGTTATTATTAACATTTATATGTATATTGGAATATTTTAATAAAAACAACATTTCCAGTTAACTGGACATGACCGAATTACATAAATTATAGTGAAATCATTAAATAAAATTTATTTGTATATTGAACACCAATTGGAGGTCCGATGGGTTGCCGAAGAGAGACATTTACACACGTCATTAGAAGCTTTTGACAGAACAATAAAGACCTAGTTGCCCTCGACATATATTTATTTATTTACATACAAAACTATTGATATACAAAAAGTCGAAAATATACATTGATATCCTAAAATAGTTTTCTTCAAATATTCCAGTTAACTGGACAGCGCCAAAATACGTGAATAATGGGGTTCATAAAAAACATTTTTTATTATTGAAAAATGTTTATGAATATAACATGTAAAGGAAATTATTTATATAAAAATTAATTTTTTGTGCCAGATAAAGAAACAATGATGAGCGCAAAGTTTAGGATTTTCCGCGCATTTTGGGAATTTCTATCGTGAGCGCTTTCGCTCCCCTTTTGAGCGTTTTCTCCTGCCTATATTCACCTATTCATGTACTCTAGGTCAGTGGTCTTCAAGGTGGGCAATAGCGCCCACCAGTGGGCGTTTTTGTATTTTTGGTGGGCGTTAAAGAACTCACCAAATGCTATTCTAATCTTTACACTGAAAAATAAAATTCTATAAAAAAGCTTAAGGATACGCACACATAATCTGTACAACTATTTTATGTACAACTATTACAGTTCGTTTGTCGTTAACTATAGTATCATATCATACTATACTAGCGACAGTGTATCCATGCTGCGGTAAAATCGTAAGGCCCATGAGGGTGGTCGGAGTCTCTCGCAGAAGCAGCGAAGCGTTTAAGTTTAATTTTATCAAATATATAAAATCATAAATTTTTAAAAACTGTTATTACCACTGAGACCATATTCGGTAATCTCATCTAACGTCAACCCCACTAGTATTAGGGTTACCATACCTCCGTAAATCGCTTTGCTACTGGGGGCGCAAAATTATTCTTTGCCCCGGGTGCCAGAAACCCTTACTACGCCACTGGGTGGGCGGTGAACTTATTTCAAAGGGCAACATGTGGTAAAAGTGGGCGGTGACTCAAAAAAGGTTGAAGACCACTGCTCTAGGTAGTATATAAATTTTTCGGGTTTTACCCGATTTTTACCCTCCGAATGCCTTTTTTCGAATTCGGGTAAAACCCAAAACTGTTAATATTCTATTAACACAAAAAATGTTTTTTGAGTTTTGGACAAGGATTTCTATTCTGGACCTTGTGAGCAGCGCATCGCTTGAGTGCAGTCTGTTTATTCTCTTTGTAAACAATTTATTCTTTTTGGAAAATGGCATCCGTATTAGATCCTTTTAATAAATCCATGCATGACCCGGATACTAGTGTTCGCGTAGAATTTTTGGGCACATGAAAATGTGAATTAGCAGATCAAATGCGAATTTACTGCCTGTTTATTAGAGCCAACACCTTTGAACAACTATTCGGATATTATTATGTTTTTGGTTGATGCTGGAGTTCGATATCCAAAATTAAGCAAGTTTGCCTTGACAATATTATGTATGCCCCCAGGTAGCTGTGCTGTTGAACGTTCATTTAGCCATTTACGTCATTTTCAAACTCCGGAAATGGGCAATATTACTGAGGAAACACTAGCTATTCAAATGTTAGTGTAAGTGAATCGTAAAAATAAATGCTAAATAAAACATTTAAATTTGTAAACAAGATTTTTATTTAAAACTCATTTTATCCCAATTAGAAAATAATAAAATCCGAAAATTACCCCAGATTGAAATTTTTTAAAACATGGGTAGATCCATAACCTTTTTACATCCGATTTTAACCCGAAAGCAAGTAAAAATAAATTGATGTTTCCAACACATGGCTTTCTCCATACGTAAGTTGTCTACTAAAATCAAATAAATATGGCGATAGTAACAGTTCAACTTACACGCTTCAGCGCTAGCGATTCAATTGTTTTGTAAATTCATCTTTGCCGTCACTACCACGCGCGCGAGCTGCCCACTAACCGTCAATTTCGAAGAAAATTGACTTTCTCTTGAAATATTCCTCATATGAAAATGTATTAAAAACAAGAGTTGTAGAAAAAAATAATATCTACAACTTTTTAATATGTGTGTGTGTGCGTGTGTGTGTGTGTGTGTGTATGTATGTATGTATGTATATGTGTGTTAACAAAAATTCAATTTTAAGCGAAATATTTAAGAAAAACTAAAATTTTACAGGAGTAAACCGCTACTTCCGGCTGACCGATTGTTATCAAAAGCTTTTCAAATCTTAAGAATATAAATAAAATCACAAAAATAGAATTTCATGCTGATCTGATGTATATATGGAGGAAGTCGTGTTGGACACATCAATTTATTTTTAGCTCATTTTATGCGCTTACACTCGGGCGTCTTGTCTGTCCGTTCACTTTCAAAGATCGAAATTGTGACGAAACCATAAACTATGAAGATAAGTGGAAGAACCTCCTAATAACCATACAAATTTTTTTTAAAAAAGGAAAATACATGCACTCCGCTTTAGGGGAATCTACTCCACGCCAGTGACACTCCGTTTATGTGTTCACGCACCCACACACACAAAACAAACACACGAGCACTTTCCAAAAAATTGCCTAAATACGCATTTCGGAATCAGTAAGCCGAAATGCGTATTTAGGCAATTTTCTGTAAAGTGCTCGTGTGTTTGTTTTGTGTGTATGGACAAAGAAACGGAGTGTCACTGGCGTGGAGTAGATTCCCCTAAAGCGGAGTGCATGTATTTTCCTTTTTTAAAAAATATTTGTTTGGTGATTAGGAGGTTCTTCCATTTATCTTCATTTATTAACCATAGGGCTCAAAATTAATATTTTTTCCATAAACGATAGACAGCTGAAACTTAACATTTCCAAATCGAAGTCACATAACCCTAAAAGTTTTGAAAATTCCACAGAGGGAGTATGGGTTCAAAAAATAAAAAGCACTAATTTTATCCATGGCCATGGATAACACTGCTTGTTTCCAAATATTCACGGATTAGCTGCCATGTGTATTCTTACTTAAATTGTTTGCTTACCCCTGCTGCTAGTTGTTAACGCAACCGAGCGTAGAAACTTCTGCTCACTTTGTTTACGTGGAATTTGAGCGTAAAGTTTCTATTTAAAGGTGTCAGTGGGTGTGTCTTGACTTTCCCATTAGATTTTGGCCTATTCCTCAAATTTCTACTTTCGTGATCACTTTCTTTCCCTTGCTAGAAGTCGCCTTTCTCTCACCGATTCGGCAAATATATCTCCGGAAAAAGAAGAGAGATTCGAGGAAGGATCGAAATCCCTCGACGTTTCACCAGAGAAGAAATGCTTCCTTTGCGTCTATGAGTCGATTTTTTCCCCTTCTTCGGCGGACCACGTGACCGTAGCATGCCGGCCGAGAGTTTTTTGCCGTGTTATGCATGTTGGTGTGGCCGATTACGATTGCAGTCGTTTTATGTGTGTCGTTTTCGCCATCCGCGCTTCGCCGTGATTCACGCTCTTACTAATCCGCGATCAAGCGGAATTATTAATAGTATTCCGATCTAGGTTGTAACTAAGGAGCTGTTGGATTTTAGTCATGTTTTCTTTCCGTTACGGACCACTCTAACGATAGCCTCGTATATCGTATTTTAATTTCCGTTAGTCATATTGATTTTATAAATAATTATGTCGGTGTAAGGATCAAGATAATTAGATGATATGCGGAATTACTCCAAATTTAGAATGAGAAATTTTGAGTACCTTGTCCAGTAATGATTTAATTTATTAATATACGTTGAAGGTAATTTGAGTGTTGACCTGTGCCCCAAAATTAATTAAAACCAAGTCTGCATAACCAATAATTAAGCGAACGAATAATTAAATAATCTTCAAATTTTACGATAACAATCATAATAAATGGAGAACACTATTAACGGTAGCCCCACAGACATTTGCGTTCTTAAATTAATAATCGAAAATAAAATATTCCTGAATTTTTGGCTGATATAATAATGGATGACCTATATTTGCATTTTGGAGAAACGGCCTTTTGAAGGAGAGGAAAGGACATTGCAATTTATTCTGTTTATTGATTGGATTCTTCGATCTCTCGTCACAATCGAGGATGTAGTGGCGTAGTCGTTTTAAATCGTGAACCGAATATCGGAATTCCACATCCTGCGGCGGTCCGAAGGGAGAAAGGTGGAAGAAGTGGACGGACACATCGCTAATCGATAAATTGGTGCTACTCCTTGCACTGTTCACGAGATATGCTTTGTGTTATCCCACTTTATGGTTCACATCATACGTTTTATTTAGGACTAGCTGTAAGTACCCGTCGTTGATCGGGAACACGTTTCACCACCTAGACTCACACTCCCTTCTCCCGATCTCGTTTTTTGTCGATATCTCAGTAACTGTTCGTCCTATCAAACATTTGTATAGAACAAAAACGACCCAAAATCTAATTTACAACAACTTTTGTTATATGCATTTTTGCGTTAAAAGCAACGGTAAGCGAGATTTTGTGAATTTTATGGTTGCCACCCCCCCCCCCCCACAACTCCCCTTCCCGTCAAGAATTTTCGGATACCATACACCAGTGATGGCGAACCTTCTATAGTCCGCGTGCCGAAATTGTCGAATCTTTTCTCCTCGCGTGCCACAAAAGGTCCTTGATTTTTTTTGGTGCCCACTAAATTAAATTCGAGATCGATAAATAAGATTGTAACCGTAAAACTAACGTTTACAACAGTTAACTAAATAAAACCAATGTTTTTGCGGCGTTAAATCAGTACGATAAATGCTTTGTATGGTTTTCGTCTTTCGTTGGCGTGCCAACCAAAATCGTCTTGCGTGCCAGTTATGGCACGCGTGCCTTAGGTTCGCCATCACTGCCATAACCCTAGATTCTAAGTTGGGCTGACCTAAAGATAGGTTCCAAGTTTCATGAAAATCCGACTTGCCATTTTGGCATGATGATGGAACAAACAGACAGACAAACAAACAGACACCAAGTCTGTAAATTGCTGTAATCGTCATTTCACACGAAATGCGCAACAAAAGTGAAATTCTGAAAAAAACTAATGTACAGACACATCAGAATTTTATTTATAGAGATTAATGCATTTGTTTGACGATTCTTTTAAATATTTAAATCAATAATCTCGGAGCATCGAGCGTTAGTTCTATGCTAATCGGCGTCACTAGTCTGGCTAAACCATAGCGTTTAATTTAAAGTAATTTAAGTGCCGATTAAAGAGGCTTATTACTCTACCTCGGAAATACGTACTATCTTGGACAAAGGGCGATCCAAAGGGTTCTTCCGAAAATATGATCGATTCCATTGGATTATTTTAGTGATTAAAGTTAGGCTTTACAATTCAGTCATAGAAGTCAATTATATAGACTTCTTATTCTAGATGCGGAGATGCTAAATTACATGACCAAACACCAAGTTTTTCTGGTCACAACATGTGGTCCAGTAATTGGCAATATTTATCAAATCGTTACGATCGTTTAATAGGTTCATACATTTCCGGCATCAATCACTTGGCCTGTTTTTTCCTAGACGAGTAATGGTGATTTTGGTCTAAATGTAGATTAGCTCTCGTATGGAAAAATAGCTCGCTTCCGACTTTTCAACCTATTACGGCATCCACGGGGTGGTGTGAGAGGGCGCCTGGCGTGGTATGATCTAGATTGCAGATGGAAAGAAACGTTGTGGACGGGGAGGTCATCTAGGGTTATCTGCCGGTTGCGAACTAAGGTGCGAAGGGTTGCAGAGGGACCTTGCGAGATCGTTTTGCAATAACTTCGGACGCTCTAAGACGGTCGGTCGTTAAAAATAAAAAAATAGAAGCAGGCACATGCTGTGCACGGAAGGAAGACTGGATGAATGTAGGACCGCGGCAGTGGAGAGAGAGTAACGTAGACTCGGTGGAATGTCGAGCGGAGGGGAGAGAGCGAGCGACAACGTCTTCAGCCGCTGCCGTCGACTCAGTCGCCTGAAGTCTACGGCGGGAGAAGGAGCGAGTGTTTCCACGAGGCGGGAGTGTGTTGGCACTCGTGAGATTGATCCGAAGGCTGAAAAAGTGCGGTTAACCTAGGGTGAGATCGTGTGCTTTGAAGGGTTTCTCCAGTGTTTTTTTTTTCTCTGTTGAGACATTTCTTTCGTTCCGCTGTGTGGTAATTGTGAGGTTTAATGCGAAGCAAGAATGTGTAGTGGCTTAACTCGTTTGCCACGCGAGTTGGTGTTTTTGCCACTATAGAAGGTGCACGATTCAATTTTTGAGCTATTAACTGATGATTTCTATGAGATTGACTAGTGAAACTAAGTCGTAGCTAATGACTTATGCTTTCATCCCCTTTATGTTATGTACCTCTTATGGAAGCAGATTATTTTCCCGTAATATTAAACATTAATCTTCCCCCTCTTATCGAAATTAGTTTAATAGTCGATACGATTTTTATTTTCCTCTATTCTTCAATTAGTTCGCTTTTGCACCTCCTTCGCAAACACGATGCTGCAATGTAATTAAGGTCAATGGAAGATTACGAAGGTGCTTTTGCATTCGTGAGGAAATCAAAAGATCGAACGATGGAAATCGGTAATGTTTTTTCTCGCAATTCTATGAAAATTTTGTAGAGTGCGTGTAATGCATAAAAGGAAGAACGACACTAATTACCGGCCTCGTATTCCGAAAAATATTATGCTTAATCATTTGTTTCTAAACAACTGCGACAAATTTTAACTAACTTGACTAGTTCGATAAAACTGCAGCTCCATTCCAATTAATGCTATTGTACTACTCGTACTTCATGTGTGCTCGATAAAGGAACTTCAAATGCATAACAGTTCTCTTTATAAAATGTATGTATCTTACCGCATAATCTGTTTGAATTTTCCAAAATAATCGTGTGCGTATGATATAATTGTAGTTGGGGATCTTTAAGTGGGTCAGCGTGGTCAATAGAATTCGCTTGCATTTGCTGGGCGCAATTGCATCTTCGTATGGATTTTTATAAATGCATCAATATTAATTCTCCTATCTTTGGTGTTCTTTTCCCACGATTTTATTTGAATGTTTTTTTGGAGTAGAGAAAGTGAATCGACGCAAATGCATTTAATAAATCATATTTTATACAATCCTTAGAGGAAATTCCATGACTTGATCAGAAATAATCTGACACTTATCATAACCTGATTTGGTGACTGTTCTTTTCACTTAATCGATTAAAATCGCACCGAGATTGAGATATCTTGCAGGATATTGCTGGCTTAAGTGTTTTTCTAAAGTTGTGGGATTTGAAGCCCATTTTTGCCATTTACAAGTGTATTTAGATAAGCACTTCGTTCAAGGTTCCCCAAACGAGCTCGAGGAAAGCTTTTTATGTTTTTATGTGAATTTCTTTTTCTGGGAATTCCACAGAGCGGAGAATGTTCTGGGATCAACTTCCCTTTAAGCTTTTTTCCATCCATATGCATAATAACCCAAATTTTCAAGCAGAGAACACTATTTTCTTGTGTTGATCTGATCATATTTGCGTCCCCGTGTAGTGTTCACTGTCATATTTCCCTCGAAATAGTTCAGGATTGTCTTATGTAACTTTAATAAATTTCTATGAATGTACTTTTTTCTTCCATTTTTACATAATATGTGTTATACAAGCTGCTTTATTTTTACTTGGTGGCCTTTATTAGGTCCTGCTCATTTCCTACTTTCACAGTGGTGCAAATGGTTTGAATTTGAGCACTTTTGCTTTTGTACAGACATTTTTCAATATTATCGTGAAGAACCTTTATGAGCAAATTACTTTCTCGCTTAAATTTACTTCTTCAAATTTTGGTGATTTTCGTTGCTTCGAGACTTTAAAAGTTTCTTTTTATAGTTAAAAAGTCAATCGTTGAGGAGTTTATAAAGAGAGAAAATATTAGCAGTTTAACTTTTTTAAGAAATGGTTGCTGAGTTTTCTTTGTCACATCTGACAATGAGATAATCGTTAAGTAAAATAAACGCGACTTTGTTACTTCACTTTTGCCGCTTCGCTGTTGTCGGTGCCTGTTCTCGAAACTTTACATTATGCATATCGATTTGACTTGCTAATACTATTTCGTGGCTCTTTTTTATTTCCATTGAGAAGAGACCGTGTTGAGAAGTGAAGTAGAAAAACTTCATTGTATAGTTGTTGGTACGCATCTGAACCGAAATGCATTCTGCTGCTTTTTTACGAAGTTACGTCTTTCAGCGCCTACATCTTTCCGCCCCCCTCTGTGTTGTTTACAGGCGCTGCAGCTTTTTCGTGTATTTTTTTATTATCTTTTTTCTAGAGTTATAATTGAGATAGGAACTCCCTTAAGTTAGATTACGTACGACCAAAATAATATTTTTCTTTCTTACCGCGTTAGTTTAAATACGCTCTAAATAACTCCAAAAGATCCGTTTATAGTGCGAAAATGCGATTTTCTTTTTTTACTACATCAGTGATAAGAAATATAATTTGCTCTGCGTAAAAATGTTTTAGTCATACGACTTCCGTTATAATTTAATGCAGAAAACCTAAATTGAAGTTACTGTCGATGCTATTAGTCTTAGCTTTTAGCTATCCCCTTAAAGGTACATATACACTTCTATTTCAGAACTAGCGTTTTAATAATGTTGAGGAATTCAGCAACACTTTTATGCATCATAGTGCCAGTGATCTTCATCCACAACCCCGAGCTCTAGAAGAGCGTTCTACGTAAACTAAAGAATTTTTATGTTACGACACAGGTGGATGAGCGATCTCACATTGTAACCCTTCGAAGTAGCCTGCCTGATTGTTGTGGCTGACGGATCGATTTTAATTGTGTAGAAATTGTTTCGGTCACATACCAGCTGCTCCAACTCGAGTTTTTAGGTCAGTTCATGGCCGACTGTAGACATTTTGGGAATAAGTCCTTTTAGGATGCGAGTAGAGCTGCTGTAACCGACTCCCCCTGTCTGTAGGCCATGGCGTGTCACTTTCTTTAATGCATCGGAACCCGTTTTCACCTTGCCCATGTTTAAATATGACTTTCCATTGACATAACGCTGTGGGGAATGCCACCATGAACGGCTTAGGTCGCTATAGAAAATTAGTATCACTTCCTTCATTTTTAATTTGCCCATTCGATGGTATTTATCGCGCCCTTTAAAAACACGCGACATATCCATACCGTATTATCGCGTACGTATTTAAAATAAATGACCTAAATATGCCATTTAAACTGAAAGTGTTTTAAAAATCGTTGTTTGCTTAAATTTGAAAATCCAAACATGAATTCTGAAAATATTTTTTATTTATTAATTAAGATATGGAATCATGCAACTTCATAATTATGACAATTCGTGCATGATACAGGGTTATTCATAATTTATTTTCCAATTTGATTATATAATGTATGGAAAACTTCATGAAGCAGAAAGTTAAAACAAAAAGTTTCTGACAGAACACACCCTTAAGTTTAATTCTATAAGTGTTCTATGTGTGAACCACCCGTCACTCGGCAGACATCGAAGTGATAGTCCAATTCACGGAAAACATTTTCCAGCATATTCGGTGTAATTGTGTCAATGGCTGTGCAAATCCATCAATGAGTTCGGGTATCGTTTGTGGCAGTGGTGGTACATAAACTTTGTCCTTCACACATCCCCAAAGGAAGAAGTAACATGGGGTGAGGTCAGGGGATCTTTCAGGCCACGCAATGGGTCCACCCCTTCCTATCCACCTGTATGGTAGGATTTCATCCAGGTAAGCCCACACGGTCAAACTCCAGTGCGGCAGAACCCACTCTTGCTGGAAAATATTATCACTGTTGGGAAAAATCCTCTTGAAACTGAGGCATTAGGAAACCCTGAAGCATATAGAGGTACACTGCAGATGTTATTGTTGGCTCAGCAAAAAAGAAAGGACTAAATTTTTTGTGAGGTCATCGCACAAAACACATTGACTTTGGGACAGTCACACATCTTCTGAATAATGCTGTGTGGATGTTCATTGCCCCAAATTCTGATGTTGTGTTTGTTGACTGTACCTGACAGATGAAATGTTGCTTCATCAGAGAACACCGATTAAGCACAGAGTCATTTTCGCCCAGGACATTCAGCATTTCACTGCAGAATGTCATTCGTTCAATTTTGTCACCTTCAGCCATCTCGCGTTCATACAATGAAACAAAACTTGAAGGTATGATCTAACGGATGCTGTTTGTTTCAACTTCCTACTTCATGTAGTTTTCCATACATTATATAATCTAATTGGAAAGTGAATTATGAATAACCATGTATATTGACATTTAAGGTATTGCAAATTGCCGAAGAGTTAGTATGTTTTTCACAAAGAAATACTAAAGATTAATTTGTTCATGTAGTACTGTAAAAGCCTCATAAAGCACTGTAGAACATTTTTTCATGTTTTTTGTCAAAAAAAACTCTTAGGAAGTATATTGAAAATTGGTTATTTTATCATTCAAAATTATTTTTTAAAGCATTTGCATTTATGTATGGCAATTCAACTTAGGGTTGATGTCAAAACTACATTGATGAAGATATCATGACAATCAAACCAAATTTTTTGGCAAACTCTAATTTTGCATTTCTATGAGTTCACTTTTTATTAATTTCCAAAACATTTCAATGAATTGGTTCATTTGATGTTAGTAATGTAATTTTTAAATTGTCATAGATTCTTTATAAATATAGTTTTGAATCAGCACAATCTTGCATCGTAATATAAATTTTCATCTCTCAGGTGACATAACAGTATGTTGTTAATCTAATGATTTCTTTTTTTGTTTAATAATAGGGGCCAAGCACCTGTTTGACTGAAGAAATCCTATAATTGCCAGTCATCTGCCATGTCTGCCAAAGCAATCAGGGAAGCAACAGGAAAGAATCTCCTTAACAAGCACTTGCCTGCAGCTGGTGCTCCTCTTTCCCCTTGCCATTTTGCATCTGTTGACGAGAACACAAACTGGGCCACACTACTCTCTGAAAATCCATGGCTAGAAACACAGGCAAGCCTTATTTGTTGTAGTATGGCAATAAATTATATAAAAAGAAGCTAAACATTTTGATTTTTTAAATATTAGGAGGGTAAATCATTGTCCATTGTTGGGAAAATTTTAAAATGCAGTATAATTTTGTTAGAGCATTGAATTGGTAACATAGATGGTTCGTATAGCTGTGTAAAGGTTGGAGTTACTATATCAACCCTTACTTCTAATATCTTTGAAGCCATTTAGTACTTTTCCTTATGTTTAAACAGTAACTTGTTTTAAGTCATTTTCTTACTAACAGCATTCAAGTTTGAAATTATACAAGTTAAAATATTTATTTGTCTAATTAAACAATTAATTAGAAATTACAATGGAAAAGAATTGATAAGTTTTGTATATAGTGAGTAATAAATCAAGAGTTCATTGTGTATTAACTTTTCAAATACATAGTTAGAATTTTTTATGCATTTAACTGTTAGAAATATTAAGCTTTGAATTTAAATTTTTTATGCTGGAAGGCTATATTTCCAGAGATTTAAAATCTAAGCCTTTAAAATGTGTTTAGTTTAGTGTTTTACCACTTGCTTCAGCAGAAGTAATACCTTTTGTTTAACATTGCAGCCCCTTGTAGTGAAACCTGATCAACTGATAAAACGCAGAGGAAAGCTAGGGTTGATCAAAGTAAACGTGGACTATAAGGGCGTGCAGCAATGGGTTGGGGAACGATTGGGCAAGGATGTTCAGGTGAGGGTGTATGAAATAGTCAATATTTTAATTGTTATGTTGTGCATTTAAATACAGAAACATTTATATTTTTGCTTCTGAAAGGAGAGTATGTTTTTACAATAATATATGTAATCAGAAACTTATAGTAGTTGGATGTATTTTTTGTTTTTTCCTTTTTGTCTCCAAATAATATGCGATGAATACTAATCCTGCAATTACCAGATGCTTTTATAGCCACATAACTGTTCTAGACTTCAAAATTTAGATGAAGTTGTTATGAGTTTGCTGTTGTGGCACATGAAAAATCAAATTTGATTTGAATGATCAATTCATGAATAGAAATTAATAGTCTTTTTTATTTTTGTTTGTTATTCCTTCACAAAATCTAGCCAATATATTTGCCCTCATCTCTTAATCGTACATATTTCAGGTTGGAAGAGCCACTGGCAAACTCAGGAACTTTATAATCGAACCATTTGTTCCTCATAAACAAGTAAGTGGATTCATTTTATCTTTTTATAAAATTATTGTAAATATTATTTTTCTATGAGATCAAATTTCATGTGTTCAGCCCTTAAGAATAGCATATTCGTATTTAACAACTTAATGTTTGTGAATGACTGAGAATAGGTAACAATGCAACGTTGACTTTAATTATTGTTGCAGAGTTAATATCCTATACCAGGAGTGGACAAACTATGGCCCTCAGGCCAGATGAGGCCCACAAAAGTATTTCATGCAGCCCAAAAAGTCATCATGAAAGCAAACCAAGAAATATAATACAAATAACTTCGTAGTACTTTTAATTTAAAAAATTATGGCTGAAATACTTTTAAAATGAAATTATAATGCTAAAAATGATTTATTAATGATTCCCACTAATAGGCTCTCACTTCTCTCTAATAATTTCTTATCTGAACTCCAATGCAGCCCACCAAAGCATTGATAATGCCCATGCATTCAGTACTGACATTGCAGCCCATCTGGTAAAAGGTTTTCCCATCCCTGTCCTATATGACAGTGCTTCGCAGCCTTTTACATTTCACGGCACACTTTTGGATGCTATCAAACTTCGCAGCACACCGAACCAAATTTATCGAGACTGTGTTGAACATTTTTATCACCCTTTAGCCAACAAAAAAAGATAAAATAGTATTTCCCACAGTGATCAAGAAACTTATTGTTAAAATCCACATTTTTCAAATCATTTAGCCCAGATTACGAAATAATCCTATGATAAAAATTTCAATTGTCCAGTTACAAAGCAACTTGGTTTCTGTTTCAAGTAGACAAAACAGTCTATGAAATCGCGCCATAAGAGATATTTGGTTTCTGTGATAGTAGCAATAGAAGAATAACTAGTATTTTTCCCTTGCCTATAATTTCAAAATTTACCTCTGTACACCAAGGACTTTGACATGACACAGTAGTATGCCATGGCACACCTGTTGCAGAGCATTGCTATATGATCCACTCTATTTAAGCCATTAAAGTCATTTGGAGATCTAGGTATCAAATATGATACCAGGTGCTTCAAGAGGTTGAAATATACCCCCATAGCTTTGGAAATTTGTGGTTTTATGTATAAAATGATATACAACATTAAATTATTTATATATAGATAGTGTCATTATAAATCATATTTTTTACCATATAATACTGTATTAATTGCAACATTCAGAATAACCTATTATACTGTTATTCTCATTAAAAGACTTCAATTTAGATTTTATAGTTCATTCTGTGATATTTATTTTATCAAAGGAAGAAGAAGCATACGTTTGTATCTATTCTCATCGAAATGCTGACACAATCCTCTTCCACCATCAAGGTGGAATAGATATTGGAGATGTTGATTCAAAGGCTTTGCGTCTTGATGTCCCTGTTCGAGAAGAAGAGAATGGAATTGGAATCACAGCTGATAAAATAGAGAAAAATCTTCTGATTCATATTTCATCCTCAAAACGAAAGTGAGTACTAATCAGTTGTATATAGTCTGGTTTTAATAGCAATCCAAGTATTTAACATATAATCCAGGTGATTAATATATAATGATTTCCTTAATTCTAGGTTGGTGGCCAAATTTATTGAATCTTTGTATGCTGTTTATGTGGACTTGCACTTCACATACCTGGAGATAAATCCCCTGGTGATCACTGATAATACCTGTGGTGGTAAATACAAAAAATTAATCATTCTGCAAAAGTTGCTCAACAAAATAGCATTGGAAGTTTTAATGTGACGAGATTGTCTTATTAAAAATTATAGAAGATATATTTTTTTAATTCTGCAATAGTAATGGTGATGTCAAATTTAAATTCTCATTCCAAAACTTTTTTTATAGGAATTAGTTTTTGATCTTTTGCCCAAACTTATTAGAATTGTGATACATCTTTGAAAGTGAAATTGTTATCACCTTTGTAGTTGAAAAATAAGTGCATTGTGTCTATTATTCTACAATAATTGTAGCTAGAGTCAAGTAACGATGTATGCATTTGTAATTTTAATATGGTAAATCACTTTTTCTGGTGATATTAGTAACTGAGTGGGTGATGGGCCTTAAAATTTTATAAAACATTATGTGGCTCCATTTTTTATTTTGTGCCATGTCTCTGTGTGCAGACCATCAGGCTATCCATGTGCTGGACCTGGCTGGAAAGATAGATGCCACTGCAGATTTCATATGCCACACCAAATGGGGGCCCATTGAGTACCCTCCTCCCTTTGGCAGGGATGCCTTTCCAGAGGAAGCGTACATTGCAGATTTAGATGCAAAGAGTGGTGCATCTCTAAAGGTCTTGTCAAGTGCTATTAATATATATTTTTGATATTGATTAAATACTTCACATTTCACAAAATTATTTCTTGCTCTTGTGTGTAAAAGTTTTCATTTGTACATGTCAGAGTGAGTGCAAATTTTGCCTTTATATGTCTCATTTCCAAACTAAACCTTATCTGTATTACTTACATTCTAGTTTATGAAATGTTACAATCTCATAAAAATTGTAATAAAAAATAGATACACAAAATTGTTTTCTGAAAGTTAATCTAGCAGTGTCCACTTTTAAACATTCTTTTCCTTCTTGGATTTTAATCTGTATGTCATTTCATTAAGCATAAGGGAAATAGCTTTGCCCTACATTTTATGTTGTTCTTTAAGCATATATGTCATTTCACTAAATATTTAGTGCTCAAACATACTTATTTAAAACTCATAGCTGTTTGATATAACATAATTTTCCTGAGGCAAAATGCTGATGGTCTGATGTTTTATGCTTTCTGTTTCTAGCTTACCATATTAAACAAGTCAGGTCGGATATGGACTATGGTTGCAGGTGGTGGTGCCTCGGTTATTTACAGTGACACCATCTGTGATTTGGGAGGTGCGAGGGAACTTGCAAATTATGGAGAGTACTCTGGTGCACCTTCTGAACAACAGACTTATGAATATGCAAAAACTATACTGTCACTCATGACACAAGAGAAACACCCTGAAGGAAAGGTATTTATTTGTCTATCATCATTTCATAAGTAATCCTTATTGAAAACGGTTGTAATTTTAAAATGCTTTCTTAGTGAAATTTAGTTATTCATTTAAGAAGTTTC
Organism: Uropetala carovei; assembly: GCA_036926305.1. Lineage (NCBI taxonomy): Eukaryota > Metazoa > Arthropoda > Insecta > Odonata > Petaluridae > Uropetala > Uropetala carovei. The sequence continues at coordinate 1,703,953 of JAXCHB010000127.1, forward strand.
TCTTGTAGTAATAAGAAATCAATATTTATTGAATGTGCCAGAAAAATATACTAAAAACATTGGATGTGAACTTTTCTAAAACTGAAATTTAAATCATAATATAGTAGAACTCCGATTATCCAAACTAATTGTGGCCAAGGGTGACTTGGAGAGTCAAAAATTCAGATAATTGAAAAAAAGAAAGAGAAACTGTGAGTTTAAAAAGTGGTCGTGAAATTTTTCTGCTGCTGGTTAATATGCATATTTCACACACCCACTTTTTTAGTCCCAATGTTAAGATAAAAAAGTTCATGAATTACTTGAGCAAATATGGTATTATTATGCAAATAATAACTTACCTGGTAATCTGGTAATATACTAAAAAAAAGTGCAAGATAACTGTTGAAAAGCAGATGTGTATGAAAAAATACTGAAGAAGAACGCATGTCTGACAACCAAGTGAAATGTTCAGAAACTGCCTGACAATTTTCTCTAAAATGCCTTCAGAATCATCACCAGAGCCATAAAATATGCCTTAATCACTCCAGAATAAGGAAAAGACCATCAAAAATAGAATTTATAACTTTTGAATACATGTCCTTCCACTCAGGGAGTTGATGACAAAGTTGGCAAGGCACATTGTCATTACTTACACATAGAAAAGCATTAAGGAGATGTTGGGAGAGTATTTAAGGCAAAGATGGGTTTCTTAATACAGGAGTATCAAAAGAAAGTTTTTTCGAGGCTGTGGGATAAATCCGAATGTCGCAGTGAAGCATATTCAGATATATCTGAATGTCAGGTTAAGAAACATACAGCAGTGCAACCATGTAAAATTTTGTTTGGATAATTATACATACTAGCTGAACCTGCGCAATATTTGCATGTTTTTTTCAATTAATTTATCAAAAATTAAGGAGTGTGTAAAAAAAGTTAATCTCAATAATTCACATTTAACTATACGAATGTATTTTCTAAGTATTGGTAATCTCTGTGAGGGTGCAGCTGTGTGTGCGTATTGACAATTTATTATGCGAAGTCAGTCAGAAATCTGCATTTTAAATTTCATATTAGAGAGGAAAGTAATGCTACGCAGTAATTGATAGCGAACTTTTCCATTTCCCGTAAAATAACACGTAAAAATGGAATTCTCGACTTGCAGGCTTTCATTCCTTTTGAGATAAAAATAATAAAGTATAGACCTACAATCTTCGGTTATGAAACATTTTGAATAAAACATAAAGTTTCTTATTCTGTTCAGCATTTTCCACCTACAGTTCGAAATAGCTCAATTTAAACATTTAATGCATATAATACTGGAATTCAAGTGGAAAATAAAAGGGTAATTGAAATGGTAAGATCAGTTTATAGAGGAATGTAAACAGTGGATTAGACAACTCCATAGAGGTATATTTTTCCACTTGAAGAGAAGAGAAGATAACCATGTAATGTGTCAAAAAAATAACGTATTCTCATCTAATTTGAAATTTATACATGAGACTATTTGTGTTAATAAGCACTATAGATGTATAATATAATGGTTGTACGTACTAAAATGTAAGATTCAAGCATTCAAACGATGAAATGAAGATTCACCTGCTTTGAATAAATCGTTAGAAATGCTTCCCATATGCAGTTTACTGAATAATTATCCTTAAATATTTACGTTCCTATGTATACTAAAGTTTGAAGTATTCTTTTTAGTAACTAATATTATCGGACTATGCAGTCTAGTCGTATGATCATATAGTTCAATTCAATTCCTTCCGCTAGAGGTGTCTTTAAGTAAAGGGGCTCTGCCCCTTTCCGCTGTCTGGTTTAAACCCATGAGATTGGTGGAAAAATAGAGCATACCTTTCTAGCTTTGTTTAAGAGCTTGTGTGTTAAATCTTCCGTTTCTTTTCCACATATATTCCGGAGAATAACCCATAAGTCAGTCAGAAATCCGCATTTAAAGTCCTATTAGAGAGGATATTATAGTGCGTTTCCCGAAGTCGTACGGGTCAGATTCGCAGTATTCCGTCCGCATTCGGGTTATTTCGCTTAGGCTACGACCCAATGTTGCCACATTTGGAATTTTGCTCATTTCAACAGCAGCTGTGGACGAGTGAAGTTCTGAGAGCAATCGTGTCAACAGCGCTCGTCAAGAATTTTTGAAAGTCGTGGGAAATTTAAGAGCTCTTATTGGCTGACACTTTCTCCCCCTCACCCTACAAGTCTAACCGTAGACATGCCTCACCCGTACGATCTCTGGAAACGCAGTATAATGGTACACAATAATTGATCACGAACATTTATGTTTATAATTTTCTTTGTTTCTTATTATTGAATAATATGTCCTTTCTTTTTCATATAACAATCAATGCAACCATTTATTTAGATTAGGTACGAAGACAAGGTAACCGTGCAACTTTCAGTATGTTTAAAAAAATATATTACGTCCCTATTCTCATCTAATTTTAAATTTAGGAGTGAGCCTATTTGCATTAATAAACATTACAGTTGTATAATATAATAATTTTACCTACAAAAAGGTAAGATTCCAGTATTCAAATATGAAATGGAGATTCAATTGCTTCGATTAAATCGTTAGAAACGTTTCCCATATGCAGTCAACAGAATAATTATCCGTAAATATTTATGTTGCTATGCATCATTAATTTTGAAGCGAATAACACTTTTCTTTCACCTATTTGAAGGTTTAATTGGCATTGATTGAATCGGAGGCAACAATGACGGTCGCCTTGGCAACATCCGGAAAGAGTACGAAATATCAGCAAAGTTTCAAAAACAATTGCGTATTTCTGAAAATCTCGACCTTGTAACATGTAAACATCACAAGAATAAGTTAGTATAGAGTTTTAACCATCGAATAAAGTAAAAACAAAGAAAATCGGTCCATATTTACATATTTTAATGAATGAAGGAAAAAAACCTTGCACTCTGAAAAATCAAAAATCCCATGTAAAATTATGGGAACTTGTAATTGTCTCCTGGATTCGAACCCGGGGCTTTATGAAAGTAGTTTTCTAGGGACCTCCTAGCTTGTTGAAACAAATCGCTGTTTGCCTCATATCTCTATGACAAATGGCTTTCGAGATACAGGATGGGACGGACACTTCCAAAATTATATATAAGATATAATCCTTCTTTCCTTATTTTCTGAGCAGTTTCGTTGTGACCCTTACTGTTGTTATTGTTAATATTGTTGTCTCTTATGTATTATACTTTATATTTATTATATTGTTATATTAATTTTTTTCTGTTGTACTTTTCAATGTAATTGACCACTGCTGTTTTTGGAACATTAAAATAAATAATTTTGGATAATCAGAGTTTTACTGTATATATTTCCAGCTTTTAAGTTATACATAGCTGTGATAATGCAAGTAATTTAATATGAGACAATTTGATTCATGGCAATAGCAAAGATGGAAATTTTGTTAGAGATTAAATTAAAAACCTCAGAGATAATTTCTCTGCTACCTTTTGCAGGTACTAATCATAGGTGGTGGCATTGCAAATTTCACCAATGTAGCTGCCACTTTTAAGGGAATAGTCACTGCCCTACAAGAATTCCAACCTAAACTTATGGAACACAGTATATCTGTATTTGTTAGGCGTGCAGGACCAAATTACCAAGAAGGGCTTAGGTAATTAAGTTTCACCTTCACAATAGATTTTATCTAACATGATTGGATTAATCATTGTGCTTTAAAGCTTTTGTATTTTTGATACTGTATATCACACAGTTTTATAAACTTGTTGTAACTTTATTAGCATTAAATTATAACTCATTATTAAGGTCACAGCTTATCTTTTGCAAGTTGGTTTTGAAATAAAATAAAAGTGAAACTGCTTTTTATCTTAAAAATACAGGCAACTCCTGAGATTCAACAGGGATGCGTTCCTGAAAAGGTGGTCGAATTGTCGAATGTCGAACGCCGTTTTTCCATATACTTGTATGCTATAATCAGGAGATACGTTCCTGCATCTCGGGAAAAAGTCTCCCGTCACGTTCTATAAAGATAAAATAACATTACTAATATGTTAATACAACAATATTAAATTATGAATAAGTTAAATAATAAATATTTTAAAATGTATAAATTATTTCTTGCACTAAAAAGGAAAAAATAAATATTTGTTTGTATGATTATTTTACGTAATATAAAATCCAAATTAAATCAAATCCGCCTCATCCATTCCCATGTTATTTAAATGGAGGAATGAGTAGTATTAGAAATTTTAAAGCGTGTTGAGAAAGGTGAAAGCCATACTGAAATCACACGATCGTTGGGAATGCGTCGTTCAACAGTCCTAGGCACGGTGTTGTGATTCCTAAAATGGAAAAACTTTTAAAACTTTGGGTAGATGATCAGTGTCAGAAACACATTCCTATTAGAGAGACCATGATTAGAGCAAAGGCTAAGGATCTCTATGATGATTTGAAGGAAAGGATGGATGAAATTTCTGTTGATGAGCCTCCATTTAGTGCAAGTTATGGCTGGTTTGGCAGATTTAAGAGAAGGGCAGGTTTGCATAACCTTAAATTAACTGGTGAGACTGCAAGTTATTTTGTGCTTTTTAATAACTTTTATATTAATTTTGCTGTGATATATAGTTGTATGTATAGATAGATGTATGCAGGGTTGTGCTGCAGACAGCCTGGTCTGACTCGCATGAGCTAGACCGGGCCGTCTGCAACCTTTGCTGTAGTCATGGTCTCACTAATAGGAATGTATTTCTGACACTGATCATCTACCCAAAGTTTTAAAAGTTTTTCCATTTTAGGAATCACAACACCGTGCCTAGGACTGTTTATTGTTGTTATCAAATTACATGAATTTATCACATCTTCTAGAATTTTCTCCTTCTGTTTCACATAAGTGCTAATAGTTGAATGACACATTCCCAACTAATGCTCTAATTGTTTGAATTTGTGCTGATTTCACTCATTTTTAGGTGCGTTCGACATTTGACTGTTCGAGATTCGACTGCACTTTCAGAAATGCATCCTGGTTGAATCTCGGGAGTCGCCTGTAGTTAAAATAAATGGGATGTCAAATTCAAGGCTTACTTTTGTTTATAATAGCTAAATAGTTAAAATTACTTTAACTTATTGTGGTTCTGATTGTGGAGTGGCTAGAGCATTGACCTTCCATGCAGTAGTACCAGGTTCAAATCCTGCAGAGGTCGGATTTTTCAACCTGGGATCACCCTCTACCCTATTTGTGTGGTTTGAGGAGACCATGCAAGGCAGTCCTTCAGAAGGAACATTAAGCACTTGGTTACTTTGGTGCTCTCTGTAAAGAGTAGGCTAATACCAGCACCTGGTTTTCCTTCTGTGTATGTTCAGTGTGGAAGGAATTATCACTGTAATAGCCCAAGAGGCTGATTCCCATAAAGCACATACACTTCAACTTATTCTATTTTAATTTTTTTAGGCATGAATGGATTTGGATTTTTTGTACTTATTAATTTTTTCACTTTTCCAGAATCATGCGAGAAACTGGTCAGAATTTAGGCATTCCTTTGTTTGTTTTTGGACCTGAAACTCATATGACAGCCATTGTTGGTATGGCACTTGGAAAGAGGCCTATTCCTAGAAACCCTGAAGTCGAGTTTAGCACTGCTAACTTCCTCCTTCCTGGTGGACAATCACGGGTGAGTGAAACTCATAATGCCTTCAGTGTTTTTTGTTCTTGTCACTGATTTAATTTTAAAAGCTCTTGATTTTAATTGGCCTTACTTATTGCCTGTAACTCATTGAGTGTTCAATCTGTAGCATTTTATTATTCATCTAAGAGTTTATTTAGAAATACTACTGATACAAGTATTTTTCTATACAAGTTAGGCATGTAATAGGTAGCAAATAAAAATTTTTCTTTAAATAGACCAAAAAATAATTTTTAATAAGCAAACCTGTGCTGCTGTGAACTTTTTAGTTGCCTTCTTTTATTTTATTGGAAGCATTTAAAAAATTTTTTTGTTGATTAGGAAAGTCCATCTACTTCACGTAAAGGATCTGTGACTACAGGAGGGAGTCGTGGTAGCATAAGTGGGAATAGTATGCCTCCAATGTCATCCTCTGGTGTGTCTGCAAATGCCTCATCTGCTAGTAGTAAAAGCACCATGTTCACCTCCAAGACAAAAGCAATTGTATGGGGAATGCAAACTCGAGCTGTACAGGTAATTTTTTTCTTCTCAACCTTTTAAAAGTGCTTGATTCTTCTCCCAGTCAGACTCATCGGTATTTCTTGTTTCTATTATTGAAACATGTTTCAAGAATGTATTTTTCCATTTAAATCTCATGAGAAGGTAAAGATGAATGCACTTTTCATTTTCAGAGTATGTTGGATTTTGACTTTGTATGTCGACGACATGAACCATCTGTTGTTGCTATGGTTTACCCTTTTACGGGAGACCATAAGCAAAAATTTTACTGGGGACACAAAGAGATTCTCATCCCTGTTTACAAAAAGATGAATGATGCCATGACGAAAAACAAGGAAGCTGATGTAATGGTTAACTTTGCATCCTTAAGATCAGCATATGAGAGTACAGTTGAAGCCATGAGCTATCCTCAGGTAAGTTGCTTAATTTTTACAGCCAAAGTTTTGATTAATACTTTCTGCTTTAATTTTTGTCTTATCATTTAATTGAAAGTTTTAGATGAGAAGGTTGATAATATGGTATAATTATGCTTTGAATAGATTCGCACCATTGCCATAATAGCAGAAGGCATTCCAGAAAACATGACTCGCCGGCTTATCTTGATGGCACGCAAGAAGGGAGTTTCAATCATTGGTCCAGCAACTGTTGGTGGCATCAAACCTGGAGGTTTTAAGATCGGCAACACTGGAGGCATGATGGACAACATCCTTCATTCCAAACTTTACAGACCTGGAAGGTAGATATAATGGCTTGTTTTTAATATTTCCTTTTTATCATATTAACACAGTGAGTGTGGGAGCAGTCATATCATGCAACTTTTAGTGCAGCAGTTAGTGGCTCTGTGGCTTTTCATGGAAAAATTGAAGTTCATTGACTGAGTAGTTCTTGAGTTACACACTTTTACCTTGGACTGAGGAGACAGTCAATTTGACCTGTTTTTAATTTTGCAGCTACAGTGGAATCCCCATTTAACGTTTGCGTCGGGGACAAGTTTTTTGTACCTTAAATCGAGTGATACATTAAATGGGGATTATCTAAAATTGAAAGACTAAACGGCAGTTCATTAATGTCAAATGTGTTTTATTAGTTAAAACACAAATATTAAGTGTATAGATTAATTACGATCAATTTTTTAATTCGTAAAATTTCACAGAACGAAGATGGTTGAGAATAATACCAACTGTAAGTCCTCCGGCGAACGTGATTCTTCTAACTTATGGTTTTTTTGCGAAATTAGTGGTCATTTCATGGCTGTGACCCTCATTGCACCTCCTAGCAGTGAATTTGCGATTTTTAATTTTTCCGAGACAAACTTTCTTAAAACTTTTAAGCAAATAAACACTTAATTGAAGCGCTCCTATATAGGAGGAATCAACCAAGCGTGCAGATCCTTTAAGTTTTTTAAGTTCGCATGCTATGATCTCGTAACTGTATTCAAACAAATTTGTTGAATCGCCGCATGAATCACGTTATTTGAACTGATGCTCAGAAGATCGCGTTTGCCATACGTTTCTGCTAAAGCTCTCTTTACATTTCCGCAAGTATCGCACAGTTGACTGCATTGCTTTCAAAATGTTATTGGTTTAATTATTGTTCGATTTACATGATTTTCGACTTGCCTGGGAATTTTGTGAACGAATTAACCTTGTTGGTCGTGGACTTACTGTATATCAAATGGATGTTAGATTAACTGGGATTTTTTTAACCGGGATTATAGTGCATTTCCCGAAGTCGTACGGGTCAGATTCGCAGTATTCCGTCCGCATTCGGGTTATTTCGCTTAGGCTACGACCCAATGTTGCCACATTTTGAATTTCGCTCATTTCAACAGCAGCTGTGGACGAGTGAAGTTCTGAGAGCAATCGTGTCAACAGTGCTCGTCAAGAATTTTTGAAAGGTGTGGGAAATTTAAGACCTCTTATTGGCTGACACTTTCTCCCCCTCACCCTACAAGTCTAACCGTAGACACGCCTCACCCGTACGATCTCTGGAAACGCAGTATAGTTTATTCCCTACCATCCCGGATAATTGGGAGTCTATTGTATGAGTATTTACAAACACTGAACCGTGATATTAATCGTACAGTAAAGTCCTGCATCGACTCTCTCTGGGCAGTGGTCAAAATGACCACTTTCACTCTTCTTTTAGGTAAAAAATTCCCGAACTCCGAGTGTTATATAACTTTTTGTGATAACTGTGACAAGCTCCAATGACAGGAAAATTAGTAATAACTATGATTATTTTCATAAATAAAGTTATCCTTCATAGTTTTCCATCTAGAATTGTGAGATTTTATGATAAAAATATCTCTTGCCCAAACACTGCAGAAGATAAAAAGTTGCTACCATATATTCCGGAGTATAAGTTGACACGGCATATAAGTCGACCCCTGCTTTTTTGGATGAAAATACATGATTAGGCATATGTTCGTCGTATAAGTCGACCCCCACATTTTCACTCAAAAATTTTTCTCGTGCCACGGAGCATGTATAATGAAAAAATATGTAGTAAATACCATCAAGCCATATTTAATGACGTATTTATTTAAAAGCTTCATGCACACATACCCATACAATGATGTTTTGGAGATAATTCTTAAAAAGATCTTTAGAAACAAAAGAATATTTTCAGTAAGTTTTTATTCTATGAAAATATAAGTAAACACTCAAATGAAGCAGATAAAGAGATACTTTCAGAAAATGAATCTAGGAGTATAGATGACAAGTTAGGAAAGTGAACAACGTATCACAAATGGGCGCGTTTCGTGCAGTAGAGTATTAGAAAGCAATTATATACCTGTACGTAAGGGAAATAGCGTTTTAAAGTTCTTTTTGTCATCATAAATAATCCATTTTCTTCCTAGTTAATAATATTACATGCACACGTAAGGAAATTAAATGTTTGTTTGGGAGATTGTTTATGTTAGCAACAATGAAGTAACCATGCAAGAAATTTTCAAAGTTCAAATCGATATAAGACTTTCTTGTTAGATTTTCTCGATAATGGTTACTCCTACGATAAAAATGTATAGGGAAGGAAATACTCTACTTTACCAGTTCTACAACGTTTATTTGAAAAATATTTTGATTTGAGGAATACTTTACGAGATATGACGAAAATTTAATTTTTTGTCCCCAGTAAAGTGGTACTCCTGATTGGTGTACGTGATTCATTTCTGCGATTTTCTTATTATATTTGATTGAAAGTCCTTAATATCAAATTTCATGAAAATCCGTTCTGTAGAAGCCGAGAACGAACATGCGGACGGACGGACCAACTATAATAGGCGCTCACGCTGTAAGCGAAACGCGCCTAAAAATGGGAAAGTTGAAAATGAAATTTTTACTCAACAGCCCATACTGGGTCCTTCTATTGAAAACGATTATATTATTATCAATTGAGACCGTCATTGTCGTCTGGTGCGCTTTAAGCGGGAGAGTAGGCATCGGGAGCTGCAGGTCATACCTCTAAGAGCTGCGTGTTGCTGACCCCTGCACTAACGAGTGGGCAGGCTAGTCATGTCAAATTGGACATTTTAAGGGAAACAATTCATCAAGTTTTGAAACTTGGCACATTTGTCCGTTAGAGCAACCTAGGTGCCTGTGCTCCGGCCGGTCTGACTGGGGGGGTTGATCGGTGGGCGCCTAGTTGCCTATCTGTAGGCGCAACTGCGGCACCTGTCTTATCTGACCTCACCGTGTATGCACACTCTAATACTGCTGTGCTCGTTCTACACGTTTGTGTCAGTTAAGTTGGGTTTGGTTATGGAAAAGACAATTCCCAGTAAGCTAATAATTTTATTAACAACTAGCGGAAGTGCCCGGCGTTGCTCGGGTTTTAAATGAATTGTTCATTCTCAACTTGCCTAAATACAAATGGAAATATGATGGGCCTAGTTGGTGTAAGTTGCATTCTAGGTGTTATTCTATTCAAGAAATTGCTAAAATAATGCAATGCATGAGGGGCTCAAATACTGCTTTCGTAGTGCAAAATTATTGGGATAGTGAAGGCATCAGTAAACTTTTTTATTTAAACTCCCGCACTAAGTAAAATAATAACAAATACCAAGGAAGCGTGCCATGGATATTGGTAGGCTATGCCGATTTATTCTGGAAAAAAATTTAATTTGTTTGGCAAGCGAAGACCAACTATCACATAGACTGAGCTTATAAAACACGCTATGACTAAGAATTATTTTATTCAACAAACTGATAAAATATTTATATATGAGCTTTAAAGATGGTTCTCATTACACAAAATACCACTAAGGTTTCAGGAAACTTACTCTGTTCTCTTGTAGAATGCATTTAAATTAAACTGATAGTAAAAAACCTACTTCGAAAACAGCTGCTCTCGTTCCGAGTCATTACTAACATCAACTGATTTGGAAAACAAACTCAGGTCATTTGAGTACATAATCTCGATACCATATTTTATTGGCAAATACGCAATTAATAAAGTAAATGCAAACCTGATAAACACAATTCTCTAAAATGCTTATTTCAACAATGACTCATTTTTTACTTTAATTTTAAATTTTATCTCAATAACAAACTTGTTTACATGTTTCTATAAACGCAATGTCTGTGATGAACTCAACAATTGAAATCCATTTATTGATTTCTCTAGACCTAATATTAAAGTATTATTAACGTGTTAATATTATGGAGAATTAAAAATTAGCAATCTGAATTTCACGATTGCATTACTTTTTACACCAAAATATGTAATACTAATATCGTACCTATCAAAACAAAATCATGTGGACTTCTAATTAATCTCCTATCATCCGCAGATTCAACATCGATGAACTGAGAATTAAAAGATCTTATGATTACCGAATTACGACGCATAAGGTGTCTTTTCATTGCAATAATAATAAAGAATGTCAAATTGAGAGCGCTTCCTCGGCCTAAGAAACTAAAGCATTACACCCATGTTGAATCCGTGGATGATAGGAGATTAATTAGAAGGAAATGCAATTTTGTTTTTTTAGGTATGAAATTATTTAAACCTCTCAACCAATATAATCCAATGTAAATCCTTGTTAATATCAATTTAATCTGATGTAAATCCTTGTTAATATCATGAAGTAGGGACCGAGTATGCCACTGAAAAACTTTTTGCCACTCCTGGGATTTCAATCAGGGACCTTCTGGGCGAGAAGCCAGCGCATTAGCCACTATGCCATATCGGTCCCCAGTACAGATCCTATCCTATGTCAGTTCAGGAGCAGAACCCAATGAACTATAGTTGAGAACCGAACTCATTCCGAAGCGGTTCTCGCCGGACCTTTACCCCCTCCAGTCACCCTTTCGTACCGAAACCTATTGCCTCACAGAACCTGAACAGAAACCATTTCACTCTTGATTCTGGAGTTTCACTCCTTGGATTGAAACTAAAAACCAAAATAAGCAAACGGTTCTGTCGGAACCGGAACTGAATGCCACAACCGTAGTTTCGGTTCCGTAGCAGATCCGAACCGTTTCTGCAGTATGGGTTCCGTTGCTAACCCTGGTTTATACTGCCGTTGGTGCATCTTCAACATTGAGATGATGTAATATTTTTATAATATTCTATCGTTAAAAATTTATTCAGTTTCTACCTACACTTTTTGCCAGAATAAGTTGGCATCTAGTATCTGTATTTGCCAAATTCATTGTGAGCCACTGATGCTCCTTTAACCCAGGAGAGAACCATAGTCCCTCTAATTTTTTCATCCATGGGCAGAATGAATATCGCTATGCAAGCCTACATGATGCTAGTGTGTGGATGTGCACCAGGGTTGACACGGCCCTGTTCTGACATATCCTAAGATACACACAATCTTGCATGCTTGAAAAATTTAATGCACGCACTTCAAAAACTTCTGCGCGGCTGCGCAGTCGCGCAACTTATAGGGAACCCTGGAGAGAACAGACATACGGGGAATCCCCACACTTTTTTGATTTTTCTTCTAATTTTCCATCGCCATAGACGTCAACTTATTAAAGCACGAATTTATTTTTTCTCCTCGAACTGGTCCAAAAATAGGGGTGCGTGTGGTACACAAGGATGCAGATTACGTGAGTAAATACAGTATTAAAATTAATTATTTTAAATATTGTAAAATAAATGTCATAAAATGTAAACACTGGAACAGCTGATCAACGGTCTTAGTAAATATTGATGTTATTCATCTGTAATTTAAAGTTCACATTTTATGTTCGGCCTATAAGTTGACTCTAAGTTTTAGGAAAAGGTTTTTAGGCTTCAAAGGTCGACTTATATGCCGGAATATATGGTTATTGCTTTGCAATTAGGTGCATTTCCCTCTAAATTTTACTCTTGGGCATTTAAATGTTTATCATTATTGCAACTTAAAATTACATTTGAGAGTTAATAGTGTCTTTGTGAAAAATTATTTTATGGTCAAGTGTGGTCGTCTATAAATCTGCTTTGGTCAACATACATGGTTTTGCTAAGTCATTGTTCAGTTTAATATGTTCATATTTAAAAAATATTTTTCAGTGTGGCATATGTTTCAAGATCTGGAGGAATGTCCAATGAACTGAATAATATTGTTTCCAAAGCTACAAATGGGGTACTGGAAGGTGTAGCCATTGGTGGAGACCGTTATCCAGGAACTAACTTCATGGATCACATCATGAGATACCAGGATGATCCTGAGGTATTTCATTAAATTTGTTTCTTGACTTAAACTTTTCTATGTCTCATTTTATTATCTGTACTTTCTGAGCTATGGAAAAATTAATTTCATGACATTTTAAGGGTATGGTTATTTTTTAAATTTACTATAGAACTGCAAATTGTTTTTTCTCATTATTTCTTGGATATTGAATAATGCATCCTTTTGCTAGCAGTCTTACTCAAAAAGTGCATTCTTGTTACAGGTGAAAATGATTGTGCTGCTTGGTGAAGTGGGTGGGGTGGAAGAATATGATGTGTGTGAGGCTCTTAAAGATGGAAGAATCACTAAACCATTAGTGGCATGGTGTATTGGAACATGTGCAGGTAATGGCCACCCTCTGTCTTACCTGGATTATTATTTCTAGGCTTGGTAGGTTTCAATTTAAATCAATAAATATTGATTTTACAAATATTTTAATTCAATGTAAATGAATTGTCATCGTTAAATGTCAATTTTTCTACAAAATTGTGTGTCATGATTTTGAAATCCACACTAAAACTTGATATGTTTTAGCACCAAACATCCAAAATGAAATATAATAGAACATTTGGTATATGTCATACCAGACATCTAATTATTTCATCATTCATCATGCTATTAATGTTAATTAAAGATTTATATTATTGATGGCAGCTGTTAGGTAATATGTATATATATATGTGTGTGTGTGTGTGTGTATGTGCGCGTGTGCATGTGTGTGTGCATGCACATGCACGTGTGCGTGCACATGCGTGTATATATATATGTGTGTGTGTATGTATATATGTGTGTGTATGTATATATGTGTGTGTATATATATATACACACACACATAATGTAGATGGATGAAAATGACGTTAATTGAATCAATTGCATAAAAATGTGCTGTTTTAGATATGTTTACATCAGAAGTACAATTTGGACATGCTGGCTCATGTGCTAACTCTGACAGAGAAACTGCAAATGCCAAGAACAAGGCATTGGCTGCAGGAGGTGCTCATGTACCACCCAGCTTTGACACGTTAGGTGAGGTAATTGCTGAAGTTTACAATCATTTGGTTGAGACTGGAACCGTTGTCCCAGAGCCAGAAGTTCCTCCTCCTACCGTCCCCATGGATTACTCTTGGGCAAGGGTATGTACTAATAATAATAGGTTTTCATTTAAATACTCTCTGCTTTATTTCACATTCAGTCTTGAGAAAAGCTCATATTGAAATTATTGTTAGCATTAATTTTTGTTTTAGAAGTTACTTAAATATTAAACTAACAGTGAGGATGAAAAAATATCACCCTCATCTTTAACACTAAAAAAAACTCAATCTATGCAAAAGATAATTTCAAGGCTTTTTCTTTTCTTTGTAGGAACTTGGACTTATACGAAAGCCTGCATCTTTCATGACCAGCATTTGTGATGAGAGAGGCCAAGAGTTACTTTATGGAGGAATTGCTATTAGTGAGGTAATATCTAGAATTTTTGTTATAAATTTTCATTAATTTTTATATGATAATTATTGAATAATCATATTAGTATCTATGAAATTGTTTTTAGTTTATTTTGAAGGATTTTCTATGAATAAGTAACGATAGTTCCTACAGAATTGCCTTAGATTCATAAATATGTGTTAAATTATTTAGGACTAAATTTAATTGCTATTTTTTGGCAGATTTTGAAGAAAGATATTGGTATAGGCGGTGTTGTATCCTTACTGTGGTTCCAGCGTTGCCTTCCTCCATATGTCTGCAAGTTCTTTGAAATGTGTCTGATGGTAACAGCTGACCATGGTCCAGCTGTTTCTGGTGCACATAACACTATTGTTTGTGCCAGAGCAGGAAAAGATCTTGTCTCCTCTCTAGTCTCTGGACTTCTTACCATTGTAAGTTGCTGTTAAACTAAGATTAAACTGAATTTTAAAAGTAAGCTGTTGTTGTTGTTGTAATGACGGTACTATATTCCTCGTAAAAATTATAATTATGAAAATAATGGGTAATAAAGTGCCAGTTGCTTATCTAATTATCTTTTTATACAGGGTGATAGATTTGGTGGAGCTTTGGATGGTGCAGCTCGGCAGTTCAGTGAAGCCTATGACACAGGCTTGAGTCCTATGGAATTTGTGAATGCGATGAGGAAGAAGGGTCAGCTCATCATGGGTATAGGTCATAGAGTCAAGTCTGTAAGTACTTTTCATCTTTTCTCTACTTACAGAATTCAAAATTGTTTGTTTTTATTAAATGAATTCCATTGAATCACTTTAAATCTTCTCATTAGCTCAACAATCCTGATATGCGAGTGAAGATCATCCAAGAATTTGTGGTAGAACACTTTCCTGCAAGACCTCTCTTTAATTATGCATTAGAAGTAGAGCGTATAACCACCTCGAAGAAGCCAAATCTTATTCTCAACGTAGATGGTGTGATAGCAGTTGCATTTGTTGACCTCCTCCGAAACAGTGGTTGCTTTACAAGGCAAGTGCTTCTCAATTAAGAATTTTGCTATTATTTTGACTTAAGTTATCATTTTTTGTGAAAGAACCTTTTAAATGGTAAAACAGACTCCATAATCAATGCTGCTTGTGGTAATCATATGAAGATTGTAAATGAGAAATATTTAAATTTATACTACTGAAGGCAATCTTAATAGTATTGTTTCAAAGCTATCATTTTAAATTTTAGTTTAAATAATTATTTAAATTATGTGATTTATTTATATATTGCTTCAAATTTTTATAAGCATTCAAATTTATTCATCTTGTATGTACAGGGAGGAAGCACATGAGTATATTGAGATGGGTTCTATAAACAGCCTCTTTGTACTTGGGCGTAGTATTGGTTTCATTGGTAAGTAAAAGAACTATTTTTAATACATTCAAGGAAACTAAAAATTTTAAACATAGGTTGAAATTATGTACAAGTAATTCAAATGTAACACCTCTACATACTTTTCAGTCAAAATTTTATCTTAGTAACCAATTGCAAAGTCTTTAATTTAAAACAATATTCCTCTCTTTTGAATTTATAGTGAAAGCATTGAGAAGTCTGTCTATAAATAGTGCTGCCATCTATAGACAAATTAATGACATCCATGCGACTTCTAGACAGTTAAATTTTTAATCAGACTTGAATTTAAGCTGAAATTCTATTTTTCAATTCATAAATTGAGAGAAAACATCCATTTTTGTTCAGACAATCATAGTAATTATATTTTTAAATGCCTATAAACCAGTCAATTTGATTCTTATACATTTTATTATGCTTCAGGGCATTATATGGATCAGAAACGGCTGAAGCAAGGCCTGTATCGCCACCCATGGGATGACATTTCATATGTTATGCCAGAGCAGTACAACTAAAACCTCATTTCGTAAGAGTAATGTATAGGAGATACACTTTTGAGAGAAAGGATCTTTGTGAGTAGTTGTGCACAAGAAGAGTTGCAATCCAGATGAACACTTGGTGTGACTGGTGGTAGTCCGGAACAAAGTGCTCTCTTTCTCTCTCTCTCTCTCTCGCTCCCGATAGGGGGGTGCAATGTACCCAACCCCTGCTGAATCCATTCATTCACGAAGCTCTGTATACTACTTCCCATTCCAAGCTTGCACAATGTCGCTCTCCTGAATTCTCATCATAGACTAATGTATGTTTGTACATACGCTGATGTTAGCGGACGTATGCCCATTCATGGTGCAATTCAGGACTCAAATGACGGCTGCAGCGCATTTGTTGTTATTATTTTTTTGTTGGACGATTGCTAGCATGCTTAGATGAATATGAAAGTGCACCAATATATATGTAGGCGGGCATGGCCAATAATGATAAGTGTGTAGGTCAGCCGTCATGTGTCTTTATTGAATGATAAATCTGGTTGCTGGATAGCAGGTTTGTTTTAATGGGAATGACATGTTTAAATTTGAGTTCTTTGCTCCTGAAAATTTCAGAACTTTTATGTGCTTCACTTGAATTCCACCTCTTGCAGAGATGTGTGCTGGAGTCATAGCCTCCTCAAATTTTAAGTTAATGATTGTGTAGGAGAGTTTTTGTCTGGTGCAAAGCATTTTATTTAGGATTAAGCACATTAGGCTCTTCATCTTTTGGAATAAGCTAAAATGAAAGTATTTTTATGCATGTTAGTCCAGCATAAAATTTAGACAAATATTTCTGAAATGAATGACAATTTCCTCAAATGTTGGATCCCACAGAACCTAAATGTTTTGCAGTGTGTAATGCTTAGAGAAAAAATGAATAAGTTGTAATCTAAGTATGTATGGATCAGATGTTTATGCATGCTTGATGAGTAACACATCATTCCTCAAGATAGGTTTGCATTTGGAAATGAGCAAAATGTTGGACGTGTGGGTACCATAATATTATGGACTTCATCACCTTAATAGTAAACATTCCACATTGGATATTGTTAATTGAACCATTTGTATCTTTGTTAATTTTAATCATGATATTAAAATTAGGTTGGAAGATATGCGAGCATTTAATGGGGTTGGGAGACAAATTTCTTGTTTACAGCACAACTTTTTATTGGTGATAGGAACAGTTTATTTTGATGATGAATTTGTATCAAAGAAGGGTACTTGAATAATTATTGTTAACTGTACATATAGAATATTGGGAATGTTGTCTTTGAGTATCACAAATGTGTATTTATTTTTCAACCTTGTTTGAAAATTTAAGGTAATTGTAAAATAGATGGTGAAATTTTTTTAGAACAATGAACAGTATCTGTGCGAGTAAGTGCAATATTTAAGCTCGATAATATTTTATCTTTTAAAATCTTTGAGGAGTTTTTTAAAGGAGGAAATCTGAAGTCCTGCACACTACTTTTAACTGCAACATTTTTGTCACTGACAAAATTGACTAATGGATTAGTGATTATAACCTGTAAACTGAAGATTATTTGGCACAAATTCCAGGCTGTTTGGTTGTAGACTTAGAAATGACTCAATATCCTCCTTAAAACTTTTGTATTTGGATGGATATGTACTAGCCTTATGTATTGCATATTTTTTTATGTTAATGAATGCATATGTTTTTTAATGTCCCTTGTCTTCTTTGAAATGCACGTTATACCTAATATCATCCCTCAAAATGTTATTCTATGTTTTAGTAGAAACAAATCAAAAAGAATGCTTTCAGAATGTTCTACTGAATATTGTTTTCCTGATTTGATTTTGAAGTGTTTTTGCAATTATTTTGTAGGACAGTTTTGTTTCATTATTTTTATTGTTTTATGGATGTGCTTGTTGCCATAAATAGTTTCACTGAAAATTTTATTAGGCACGTTAATGTTGAATTGATAAATGGTAGTTAAAAGGATTGTCCTTTCTGTGAAATGGATGGTTATGTAATTAACCAAGCACACTCAGCACTGTTATATATTTATTTAAACAAATGCCCAGGTTGTCACAAAACACACAGATGTAACGAGACTAGTTATTATGATCCCAATTAGCAACAGAATTCTCATCTGTGAAAAATTCCACTGGCATTCCCTGAAAATCATGAATGTGGTATATTTCAAACTGAATAATCCATTCTGGTTATCCTGCAAAGATTACTTCTGAATTGTAATTGTTATTCTTTCAGAGTATATTTTGTAAAATTATTTGCCTTTACTGTGGAATGTGAGTGATACAATTTGTTAACAGAATCAGCTGCATTTTAGATACATTGTTTCTTGAATGTCAGTGTGTTGTTTTTACCAAAAATCTCATAAGCTTAAGTTATTATCTTATTTTTACATTTATTTTCCAAATTTAATTTGAGATTCTTAAAATATTCACTGGCTTATGTTGATTTTACTATCATTCCATTTAATACATTTTGAGAATGGTGGGATGATCTGTCCAACATTAAGGAAGTATTTCTTGAATAATTGAAGAAATATTTTCCTATTAATGGTTTGCCATTGGAGAAATTGGTGAAAATCCAATGACTGAGTGAGGATGCCTTTATAAATACATATCAATTTACAAGAATCAAAATCATCTTAGTTTACTGTTAAATATATGGAATAAAATTTGATTTAGTTCCAAAAATACATTTTTCTCTCTACCTGACAAAATGTATTGGTATTAAATTAGATCGCACAAGTTATAGCATTAGACAAATCGAGAGGTGAACTAAATAATAATAGATAATGACATTCTAAACAACCAAAGTAAAATATAATGTTACCACAAAAGAATTACTGCTTAAGACACATCTGATGTTTTATGTAGAACAGTATGCTATCATAAAGTTTGAATATATTCAATATTGAAGGCTGTTGATGTTTCTAATTGAGCTAAGGTGGGTAGAATAAAACTGACATCATGTAAAAGCAATAAAAAACATTCATATAATGACTATTTTCATTCAAGTTGTATTTCAATGATTCAACTGTAGATAACAAGAAAAAATAAGCCTCCATCACTGTGATGCATTGACACTTATTTATTAAGTTCATGCATTATGTTCCTTAAAATTTATGGTCCTTTCATATAAGGTACTTTTGTGAAGCAGAAATGTATTTTAAACAAGCTATAGGAGAAAACAAGCCCACAGTTTCTTGAATATTTTACCAAATCATTTTTTCATATGCCATTTCATTCTTCATTGGAAGGTAAAATTTCAGCTGTGTTGTAATGTTGACTTAAAGAATTGAAATGAGTCACAAGCTGAGCAACAGATGCAGCAGCCTTAAATCTTGTTGATGCTCGTCTCTTCTCAAGTTTCTTCTTCCACTGAAAATGAAGAGTCATAGCATTAATTTGAACGTATTCTTCTAGAATGCTTAAATTATGATACCAAAATGTTTTTATTGGTTGCTAATTTCGGCAATCCAGTATCAAAGAATTATAATTTACAGAAGTTCAGTTTGGTTAATTAAATTTTACGAAAGCATTGTACTACATCCAGAGTATCTGAAATCCTGTTCACTTTTTAAATGTATAGAAAATTTTAAAAGAGCAGTTACATATTGTCAAGAAATCTTTCCCTATTTTAAGCCATGTATGACAGCTAAATAGTTTTAGATCAAAGTTTCTGTTGCATTTCTATTTATTCACATATAAAAGTTTATATTGAATCTGACGAGAATTCTGCCAAAGATCCTTTAATAAAAAAGTCAGAATACACATGTTTACTCTCATTGGGTAAACTAGCAGATAGTTTCCTTTAGATTTAGCAGTGTGACCCATTGACATTTTTCTGAAGAAGCTGAAATCAATCCTTTTGTTTGTTGCTTATCCTAGAAAACTGCTTTTAAGACTCACTCTTACATGAATAAAAGCAACTTAAGACAGGAGAGCTTTATGGTTTTAAGTGAATTACATTAATATTGTGTATCTCTTACATTAAAAAGTATAATTTAGCTAAGAAAAGATGGTTGTCTTACGCCTTCATCTCGAGAAGGAAGTGACCCAAGGAACTGGCCTACATGTGGCTTTGTTTGGTCAGCTATAGCCAGCACAGACAGACACCCATCCACTGTACCAATTACAACAGCCATCCCATCTTCTGTGCTTGCTAGCGCGCTCACTTCTGCTTGCACTCTATAATTTGCAATCATAGTACCATCTGCAGTCCTGCAGTGAAAGAATTTTGGTTTAAATTTGTTAACTCTCAACAAAAGAAATAAATGCCATTGATGTCTGTTTTCTACATTTTGTCTCATCATGCCAATAGTGAATGCTCCTTTTCTATTCATATTGTGAATTCCACAGTAATAGCTCCACTATTTTAATGCGAGTTGATATATAACACTTGATATCAATGCAACATAAAATTAAGCATGGTAAGTTAACTTGTTATTCCTCGTTAAAGGGTTGATTTATTCCCCCAAGATGGCATACAACGTTTCCTACATCAAGTGTTCACATAAAATTGACGATTTAAACGTTGCAGTTACCTGTAGTTATGGATGTGGCCATTTATTTCACTATAACTGTATTAATTTAAGCAAAACAGTTGCAAATGCCGTAATCAGCAATGGTAATCTAATACAGGCAGACCTCGTCTTTCGCGGCTTTATCTTTTGCGTGTTTCGATCTTCTGCGGCTCTGCATTTGCAACCAGTTTTGTCTTTCACGGTCTTATGTTTCGCTCTTTCGCGGAAAAAATCACGGAAAAGGCTGCGCGAAATTGTCTATACATGGAATGAATCGCAGTTTCCTCCCATTTTCTCTCATAGTAAGGCCTGAAAAATGTTACGTTATTCTGATATGTAAAAATATTTACGTAATTTAAAAAAATAGATACGTGTATCTATTTTTTAAAAGCATTATAGTATATAAGACGCATGTACGTGTCTTATATACAGTAAGTCCTCGATTTATGCGAGGGTCACGTTCTGCGAAAACCTCACATAAATTGAAATCGCATATATCGAATGCATTAACATATAGAGAAAAGGGGGTTGCGTGCAACAACGTAAAATATGATGTCCCAAATGCATTTTAACTACATTGAAATCATGTTAATACATCAGAAATATGAACACAAACATTGACAGAAAGATTATTTTATGCATTTGGGACATTATTTTTACTAAAATAAATCAACACTCACCAAGATAAGCAGTCAGTCTGGCTCCGGGGGATGAGAATGTGGTTCTAGTGGTAGATGTTTACATATCGGAAGAGGTGGGTGCAGGGTCATCTGGGTCAGAATCACCCAAACCAGGAAGGGTTACATCAATGGGAGAAACTTCTTCTATGGGGCTGTTAGCAGCAGACAGCACCAGTGGCAAAAGTGAAGGTGTTGAAGATGATCCAGGTTCACTTCCAGGAAGGGGGATTGACGTTGATGGTCCTGGTTCAGAAGCAGTTGGAACAGGAGAGGCAGACCGTGGTCTGAGGTATTGCATCATAATGATCCGCCTTGCCAGTTTTTGTTTCCGAGCATAGATTTCCTTGTAAGACCTAAGGATGTTGTCAAGACCGTGCTTAAACTGCAGGCTTCTCTCAAAACTTGGGTCTTCATTTAAAAACTGTTGTGCAATGTTACCCAACTGTGAAAATAATAATGCCAATCTCTTCATTTTCAAATCTTTCACTTGGATAACTTCACCCTGCTGCTCTTGTTCTTCCTTCTGTTCCCGGGTCATGTTCATCATGTGAGTCAATCAACTCCATCACATCATCCTCTTCCATATCAGAGAAGCCGTCTCCACCCACCTTCCGTCCAATCTCCACAATGTTACGCACTGTCGTTGAGAAACTAGGGAAACCTTTGAAGTCATCAATGATGTCTTTCCACAAAGTCTTCCATGATGCATTCAATGTCTTGACTTCTTTCCACGATGCTTGAATATTGTCGATAGCACACTTGATGCTGTAATGTTTCCACCACTCCCGAATTGTAGGCTTACTCCCTGGGTTATCAAAATCATCGGTGTCTTTAAGGAGCTGGGACATGGTTCTGCGCAGGTAATATGCCTTGAAAGTTGATATGACTCCCTGGTCTAGTGGCTGCATCAGAGAGGTTGTTTGGGGGCAAGAACAACACACGAACGTTAGGGTTGATGTTTTCCAAGTGTTTAGGGTGGCCAGGTACATTATCGAGGATGAGTAACACTTTAAAAGCAAGGCTAGTTTTCCAACATTTCTCGGTTTCAACTGCAAAATGATTCGTAAACCAATCCTCAAAGACTTGGCCAGTTACCCAAGCCTTTTTATTTCCTTTCCAGTGCACGGGTAGCATGTTCTTGCTTAAGCCTTTCAGTGTGTGGGGATTTTGAGTGGTAGACCAGTAGAGGCTTCATTTTACAGTCACCTGCTGCGTTGCCACATAGCAGCAGTGTCAGCCTATCTATAGCTGCTTTAAATCCAGGAGCAATTTTCTCTTCTTTGCTGATGTAAGTTCTGGATGGCATCCGCTTCCAAAATAAGCCAGTTTTATCTGCATTGAACACTTGCTTGGGGTGGTATCCATTTTCTTCGATGACTGCTTCTAATTCTTCAGGAAACTTGCCAGCAGCTTCATGATCAGCACTTGCAGTTTCTCCGGTAATTTTCAAGTTGTGCAGGTTTTGGTGTCTAATAATCCAACCATCCTTTACTTGCTATAAATGGCTCAGGTTAAGCAATACTTTCCTCTTGAGAAAGACTCATAAATCTTGAGAGCTTTGAACCTAAGCGCCAGGTTACTAAGATGACTTCTTCGTTTCGTGTTCAATGTAGAGCGATAGCATTTTTTCCATCTCCATTAGTGGGTATCTAATCTTCGTGGCTATCTTGGCAGACAGTGGCGTAGAATGAACGACAGCAGTGCAAATTTTGTCAGCATTCTTCTTTATGTTCTGTATTGCTGACTCACCCAGGTTGAATGCACGCCCACGTGCTGATGACCCTTCACCAGCATCAGCGCATCGTAAAATTTCTAACTTCGTTTCTAAAGGTAGAGAGGTTCTCTTCCGTTTATATACTGCTCTATCAGTAGTAGAAGCACTTGCAGGACGTTTGGAATCCATAATAACCAATAAGATGAAAGCAGGGTGCAATAAACAGGATGGTAAGTGATATATCCGTAGTGCACAACAGCACAGATCCACACAGCACAATGCCTACTGCGACACTAAGTGGTCCTTCTTGTACACCACGACACCTCTCATCTTTCTGGGAAATTCCCATGAAGTGGCAACACTGCAGCGGGACAATTCCAGCGTGAGACCAGTGGAGCACACATTGTGGCGGGAAAGCAGCAGGTGCGGGAGCGTTCAGTCACTTTGTGCTCCACCGCACAGAATCGCATAACCGAAATTTTCTCGCATATAAGGAGCATCTGGGAGAATTTCTCTCACTCGCATATTAGCAAAATCGCATATGCGGAACTCGCATAAATCGAGGACTTACTGTATACTTTTAAATATTTTTAGGATGCAATCCTCCCACATTTTTGTATCCCTTTGCACGTGAAAAGTTGCAGAATATAAGCTGGCATCACCGTTCAGGAGCCTTCTGTCTTTATTACGACAGGGAAGTGCCGAGGGGAAAGACTCAACTCTTGACCCTTCCGATTCAGGATCACTGGGTTATTTGCTCCGGTTTGACATAGTACAAACGCTTAAGCTTTGCATTTTGCGCATCAATTATTATTGGGGGAGTTTCGCAGATTTTTTCAGGAATGTAACCTCCAAGAAAGACACGGTTTGCCGTATTTGGGGAATTTAGCCCCTGCAATTAGGCAACCTCCGTTCATTTTTTTCCTCGATTCTACTATGGAAGTTAAATAAGACCTTATTTTCTGATACTTTTTTCGTCTTCTTTTGACTTGTTTAAGTCTCACCTTCATTGAAGTTAATTTTTCCATCTCTTTCTCTATTTTTCTGCGGTCACAATTACAGAGGACAAATGATCCATTTTTGCTGGGATGGGAAGCAAACCCTGTATTTCCCATTGCCTTATTTACTTCTCTTTCGCAATTTTGTCTTTCGCGGTGTTTTCAGGAACGTAACCCCAGTGAAAGACGAGTTCTGCCTGTACATCGATGCATTAGTTGCCTACTCAACTCCGACAGCCAACTAAATCGCCAACCAATAGGAAAACATCCTATTAATTTGCAATCTAAGCTTCAGAGTTGCATGCAGATGATTGCGTCTCAAAATGTAGAGATAAAAGTGCTTAGATCTGAAATTTCAAATGTAAACATTATGGATGCCACTCAAGGAATATCTCAAGGAATTTTTCCCATAAAGCTGACAAATAAGAATAGTTTCAAATCAATATTCATACTGTCAGTATTTTCTAAGATTTCCTTTCTTTCTACATTCAGGCTCTTATCTAACAGACAGGCTTTCTAAAAGGTAAATCAACAGAATCTGCTATATACCATTTTGTTGACTCACTCTGAGGGCCATGGACAACCATAAAAACACCCTTGGTATCTTCTATGATTTATCCAAAGCATTTGATTCTATAGATCACTACATATTGCTCAGTAATCTCAATACATATGTTATTACAGGTGTAGCGAATAATTGGATTAGATCTTTCCTCTGAAACAGAGAAATGTGTGTTCATATCTAGCTCTTACTGTACTTAAGAATCATTTCTTGTCAATAGAGGAATTCTTCAGGATTCAATATTGGGGTTCTTCTCAGCTTAATAATGAGCAGAGCCAACTCTAGGCGGTAAGCGAGGTATGTTCAGTTACTCTGCGCCCATCCTGTACCTTGATGGGAAGGCGTTCTAGGAAAGTTGGCACCCTTATGCGATGCGCTCTTTGCACCCAGGGTGGTTGATTTCAGCAAGGCTGCACCAACCCGGGGAGCAGTTGATGCAAGGCACCCGTGCACCAACATGCCAGGGGCACCATCACATGATAGTATGTATTTGTATCCATATATTATCGGAATTGTTGAGAATTTTTTTAACTCTAACTGTATCAGCAGCAAGCGGGGAAAGGTCTTTTTCTAGGCTTAAGATAATAAAAAATTATTTATGCTCAAGCATATGACATGAGCATTTGGTATAACTATCTATGATAGCTGTAGAAAATGATGTATTTGAAAAGTTGAGCGTCGATAAATTAATTGACAAGTTTTCAAGAATGAAAGCACAAAAAATTCAACTTTGATTCAATGAAACCGGTTTCAATGTCCTAATTTATATTTCCTGTTGAATTTTTGTTGTTCTATTTTACGTATATGTACGGGAGAGTTGGGCAGTGCCGGACACTAGGTTTTTTTTATATTTTGCTTTATTATTATTTTAATCGGAAAAGGAGAAAAAGTTTACAAAATACAACTCAAACACGGAAAAAAATCTGATGGGGCCAACACATGACTTTCTCCATATTTGGGGTACAGATATTTAAATTATTATGAATAGCATTACGAGACAAAATTATCATTTCGTATTGTAAAAGAATATAGTCGTCCTAATTGCCGGAAATTACGTATATTTTGAATGTTTACAAAATTCACTGCTACATGGTGGTGGTGCTGTATACTGGAAATTACGAAAAAGTCAAATATCTCTGAAATGGATGGTCCTAGGAAAATTTGTTTCAAACAAAACCTGGAAGAAATATTATTCTCTACAACTTTGGTCCTCACAAAGATTATCAATAACGATGTTTTTAAGGAGATATTTTATGGAAACCAAAAAACCGATTATTTATAAATAATTCCTAAACAATAACTGCTATGGAAAATTGTTTCAAATGAAAGTTGTAGGAAATTGTTCTCTATAACATTTGTATAGAATTGTATATACAATAATGTTGTTTTAACGAAGAAATATCGCAAAAACCGAATCGGGTTTTGAATAAACCTCGACTTCCGGTTAACCGTTATTGTCCAAAAACTAATCAGTTCTTTGTGCCCATACCAAAGTGTTATATATGAAGTTTGGTAAGGATATGGCAAGTACTTTTTGAGTTAGAGTGCCCACAATCACATACATACACACAGACATCATTCTGAAAAGTCTAAACGTGTTCTAGGGTCCTCAAAACCTGTATCTCGATTGAAATCTCGAAGTCGATTATTTTCGTGAACACAATACTTTCCCATTACTACGTATGGAGAAAGTAAAAATATCTGAAAATATACGTTCTTTTCCACTATTTCACAAATGGGCAGGTAATACCGGACAGTCAGATATTTTTGTAATGACTTCAATTTTCTGAGTTTATTTTAATAGTAATGGTGTCAAATGTCTTATAACTGAATGCACACGTCATACTTATAGTGCAAAGCTGCAGTTTCCAAATTTGTGCATGCCTCATGCGCCCAGCCACTACACAGTTCACACTGAATCCAGTCTTCTTCAGAAAAATACAGAACGTTTCACTTGAACCGGACTTCTGACCTGCATCCTTAGTAGTGCTTGTTGAAGTCGAAGGCTCGTCTAAATTCAGTGTTTTAGCGCATTTGCGATGTTTCTTCTCTTCTTTTCCTGTTTTAGCGATTTGTTTTTCTTGTAGTCTCTCTTTGTATGGAGTTGCAGTGAGAATCTCACTCTTCTCTGCCTTTCTTCTTCTGCTTATAAGCCTTCGTTTACTGGCGTCGGGCAATGGTGAAATCTTCTGCAAAACAGAAGCAGTAGACCGAGACCCACTTGGTCCAGGATTGGTTGTCGTATTGTCATGTGGGTTTTTGGCGAGGTCCCTTGTTAATGTAGTTTCAACTACAGTTTCGCTTGCATCAGCAGAAAACCTAACTTCCGTGATTTGTGAGGGTAGGAAATCGAGATCCGAGAACACGTCGGGGTTGGGTTGGTGCAAGAAAAACCTTTCATTGCGGTTTCCATGCGACATACTTTTCTATAGGCACTGCATACAATCTGTGCGATGTCATATTCGGTTATTCGAAATCCCGGATTTTTTCTCATCCATGAACAACAGGCTTCTGAATATGCACCCTTGAACAACTTCATAAAAGATTTGTCCAGTGGCTGCAGTTTGTGTGATGTATGCGGTGGTATCGACAGCATGTGGACATGGTGCGAACGGGCATAGAGAATGACCTGTGGGAAGCGTGACCATCCAAAATTAGAAGCAAGGGACTATCTTGACTCGGACGCACTTGCCTTATGAGTGCTTCAGCCATAACAGAAATATTTCACCAGTCATCCATCCGGTGGGCTGAGCGACACCTTCGCTCTCATCAGGGGCTCCATTCATAAGGCGTGGGTTCATCTTATGTCTTGGAAATATAAAAAAAGGTGGAATGAATTGGCCAGTGGCACTCATACAGAACGTCACAGTGATATTTCGTCATCTTTCCCCTGATGTGAGCTTGCCCACTTCTCGTTTGCCCTTCACAGAAATTACTTTGCTGTTTTCGTGTACAGAGGATATGCCAGTTTCATCAGAATTAAACATGCGTGAAGGAGGAAATGAATGCTTCTCCATTAACTGACCAAGTTTCGTGAAGAAGAGGGCCACCTGAGACTTGTTGAAGCCCACTGCTCGCATCATGCTTGTTGATTCCGGTTTCCTTAATGCCAGTACGGGATGCCTCTTCAAGAAGTCATAATAAAAGTCTTTGCCGGCAAGTTTCTTATTTCTATTAAATCTGTGCGGAAGTCTAAGCTCTTCGGCGAAATCGAATGCCAATTTCAGGAACTCCTTTTTAGTCAGAGGCATTAACATGTTGTCCAACTGTTTGATGTGAGCGAGTAAATCCTTTTCGTGGGTTTCAATAAACGTTACTTCAAATCTTCCTAATTTTGGTGGTAGCCTAGTTTCTTCTCCTTTCTTTATTTTGGAAATCCTATCTTGCAAAGAACTTTTTGGGACATCAAACCGTCGTGCTGCTTCCCTGACACTCAGTTTGTCCGATAATACAGCATTCAGCGCCAACTTCATGTTTTCTGCAGCCCAAGAACCCTTGTCGCTATCTTTTCTTTTTAATTTCGGCATAATAGCTTTCTCTGTTGCAACCTGCAACAAAGAAAATAAAATATCCATGTGTCCGGTGCTTCCCAACATAGCAGTGTCCAGTCTTAGCCGACACACATGCTTGTGAAATAATTCCCACCATTTCCAAGAAAAACAAAAGTTTCGATTAAACTTCTGTAATTAGTTCGTTCACACAACAATATATACTTCTGTATATGATAGATATAATCCACTAACCTGTTACAGAGTTGTGATGGCCTGAATATTACTTGAGACAAGCACAGACACGAAGAAAATCACAAAGAACGCCGTAGCTTCTTGACACAGTGGGATATCATGCAATGAGGAAATAGCCTGAACATCTTCTGAAAGCTCCTAGCAGTTATAATAACTGCTGCAAGGTGGCAGCATCAATCGGCGAGGTGAAATCTTATTTGCAAAAAGACAAACTGATTTTGATTTGATTGCTTGATGATGGAAACCAGCTTTCATTAGTCCTTGCATAGACTTCCTGTTGTCTTTCAAAAAGAGAAAAGTTTACACACGAGAGAACCAGTTGTTAAAATTTTTGATAGCTCTCATATTGTGAGAGAACCAGTTGTTAAAGTGTTGGCAGCTCACCACAGCATATAGCCCTTCATATGCCAGGGCAGACCTATATAACAAACTCCCAAATGACTTGAAAGAAATAAACAATAAGGTGATTTTCAAGAAGCTAAAAACTTACCTTGCCAATAAAAACTATAGAAGAATTTTTGTGGTGAACTTCAAAACTATCGTATATATATAAAATGCAGTTTGAAGACCAAATTTTCATAAAGTAGGGGTGAGCGATATACATGGGTAACACTTTTGTGCACTTAAATTAAAAAATCGGAACCTACCTCGCACCAGATTCTCGCATTTTGGGTGAATTAAGGGAAAAACCACACTAATTATTGATAATCCAGGTTATACATATATTAATTATACATATATAACACCTAATTACTTCAATACAGTTATAATTCCATCTTCTCCAAATATTCCGCATTTCACTAGCTCATCAGCTGATTGCTGTAGTCATTGCAAAATTGCCAGATGGACTTCCCACAAAACACACACCAAAAACAAAGAAACATAGAATAAGCAAATTGAAATAATTTTATTTAGTTAATGATTCTAGTATGCACAATTAACAATGTAAGTAATGTAAAATGCATAGAATGATGTGTATGAACTTATTCTTCTATTAAACTATTTTAGAATGAGATAGGAAAGAGAGAACCAGCATCCACTATAAATCAAAAATCTATCTATTTTATAGATTTAAAAAGATTGGCAACAGTGGCGCTGTGGTTTTCTATGCAGATCAGTTAGGCCAACTTACTGTATGGAGTTGCTGCCATCTCAACTCAATCGCTTTCATTATTGATGATGTCTCTCTAAGACGTAATGTGGAGCTTATTAAACGTAATACTTATGGGCAAGTCCAAGCGTTTGAAAATTTAAAAAATCCAAGGAATTTGGCTGAACTTTATGGTAATTGATACTCATATTTTCTTCGGAAATACTTTTTAAAATTGTTAACTGGCAATAATTTAATGCTTTAACGCAGTGGTGGTCAACCTTTTCTGCATGATGGGCCGCATTGATGGCAGTGAACCCTTCAGTGGGCCGCATTGGAATTGGTCAATGAATTATAGTTAAATTGTAAGTTACCTAGAGATTCTTAGGCACCATATGCCTGGAAATCAAGTTAGAATTAGCTTTTTAGGGTTAACATTTCAATATTAATCACAATGGAATTCAATCTTGGAAATATCTTTGAGAAAAAAAATCAAAAACAGCATTAAAAAGAACTTTCTTGAATTGATAAATATT
The DNA here is from genome assembly GCA_036926305.1 of Uropetala carovei. Lineage (NCBI taxonomy): Eukaryota > Metazoa > Arthropoda > Insecta > Odonata > Petaluridae > Uropetala > Uropetala carovei. The sequence goes on from JAXCHB010000127.1 coordinate 1,733,978, forward strand.
TACTAAGAGGTTGCAATTTAATCTTAGGTATCTTAACAGGGTTTGCTACATGGAAAATAATATTCAGTAGTTAGTTAAATTAAATGAACTAAGTTTTGAAAATTATGAAACACTGGCGGAGGGCTGCATAAAATTGTTTAGTGGGCTGCAGGTTGTATTTATTTGCAGTGCTCTAGTTAAAACTTAACATGACAATATAATTTTGTTCTTACACCCAACAAAAAACAAGGGTGTGCATTGTACACGAGGTGTAAGAAAAGTCGGGATTTTTCGGAAAAAAGTATGGGTGCGTGTTATACACGAGTATATACAGTATTAATATGTATTTTTGTTACCAGAACGTTTTATTCTATAAAAGTTTTTTTTGGATTATTGCTAAATATGCATTTTTGTTGACTTGTCCTATATCTGTATGAAATCTCCTGCACCAATAAATAATATTATATTATATTGAGTTTCAGATCACTAGATACAGCTATATAAAATATATTATCAAAATACCTGAATATGCGCAAAGTCTTGTGACCACTATGGTAATACATGACATATTCATCGGTTCTGTTAAAAGCAGTGGCCACTGTAAATACACCTTCAGCAACTCTAGGAATAAAAGTCCGGATCTGCAGAACAACAAAATGATTATATTTGACATTAATTAATACATTTTTACACACTTTATGATATTTTTTCTTATTTCACAATAAATAGTATTATGCTACTAGTAAAATAAAAGAGTTAAATGTCAATAAATACAAGTGTATGAGATATTTTCAATATATTGCAATGAATATTAATAACACATCAAAGGATTAAATAATGTTATAATTTAAATGAGAAAAGCTGACATATTAAGCATAAAATAATAGAATGTAGATGCCACCATATATTAAAGATTCTTAATAAGAATATTATCAAGTGAACAAAAGAAATTGATTGTACAGGCGACTCCCGAGTTTCGTTGGGGATGCATTCCTGAAAACGTGTTCGAATCTCGAATTGTCAAATGTCGAACGCCGTTTTTCCATATACAGGTGACTCCAGAGTCTCGTTGGGGATGCGTTCCTGAAAACGTGTTCAAATCTCGAATAATCGAGTGTCGAATGCTGTTTTTCCATATACTTGCATGTTATAATCGGGGGATACGTTCCCGCATCTCGGGAAAAAGTCTCCCCTCACGTTATATAAAGATAAAATAACACTACTAATATGTTAATACAACAATATTAAATTATGAATAAATTATATAATAAATATTTTAAATGTATAACTTATTTTTTGCATTGAAAAGGAAAAAATTACTTCAAAGATAGATGTATGCAATATGCTTTACAGACAGCCCGGTCTGGATCGCGTGAGTTGTTTGTTACAAACGACTCGCGCGAGCTGGATAACATAACTGTGTACATCTATCTATACATACAACTATTTAACGCAGCGAAATTAATATAAAAGTTATTAAAAATGTACAAAATAACTTAAGAATAAAGAAACAATAAAATTAAAAATATTTTCATAGCTTAAATCTTTTTCAACTGCGCTTACTGGACTTGGTTTATTAATTGAGAAGTTGGAATATTTTAGTTGGAAGAAGAGGAGCTATTGGGTGGGGAACTGCTTGTTGTTTTTATCAAATTACCTGAATTTATCACGTTCTAGAATTTTTTCCTTCTGTTCATATAAGTGCTAATAGTTGACACATTCCCAACGATCTTACAATTTCAGTATGGCTTTCAGTATGTGTTTCTGACACTGATCATCTACCTAAAGTTTTAAAAGTTTTTCCATTTTAGGAATCACAACACCGCGCCTAGGACTGTTTATTGTTGTTATCAAATTACGTGAATTTATCACATGTTCTAGAATTTTCTCCTTCTGTTTCACGTAAGTGCTAATAGTTGGACACATTCCAAACGATCGTGCTATTTCGGTATGGCTTTCACCTATCTCAACATGCTTTAAAATTCTAATTTCAGTTCATAACTATGAGTCTTATGCACTCTTTTATTTGATTCACTTACATTATCACTATTACATTTCCTTTTAGATGCTATGTGAAGTGATAAATGTATAAATAAATCCATAAAATAAATAAATTTAAACAAAAGATTAACATAAAAAAGTGAAATCAGCATAAATTCAAACAATTAGAGCAGATATAACTACGTCTACACCAAAACTAAACCTCGCATGGTTGGTCCGAACCAATAACTACGCGAAATTTATTCCACGTATATTATCGATCGGCGGGATCGAAATCTCGAATTAATCGAGACTCGAACAAACGAGACTCGGGAGTCGCCTGTACTTGCATGTTATAATCGGGGGATACGTTCCCACATCTCGGGAAAAAGTCTCCCCTCACGTTCTATAAAGATAAAATAACATTACTAATATGTTAATACAACAATATTAAATTATGAATAAATTATATAATAAATATTTTAAATGTATAACTTATTTTTTGCATTGAAAAGGAAAAAATAAATTTTTGTTTTGAACTGCAATATGCTGTACAGACAGCCCGGTCCGGATTACGCGAGTCGTTTGTTAAAAACGACTCGTGCGAGCTGGATAACATACCTGCATACATCTATATATACATACAATTATTTATCGTAGCAAAATTAATATAAAAGTTATTAAAAAAGCACAAAATAACTTAAGAATAAAGAAACAATAAAATTAAAAATATTTTCTTACCTTAAATCTTTTTCAACTGCATTTGCTGGACTTGGTTCATTAATTGAGAAGTTGTAATATTTTAGTTTGGAAGAAGAGGAGCTATTGGGTGGGGAACTGTTTATTGTTGTTATCAAATTATGTGAATTTATCACGTTCTAGAATTTTCTCCTTCTGTTTCACGTAAGTGCTAATAGTTGAAGGACACATTCCCAACGATCGTGCGATTTCAACTTGGCTTCCACCTTTCTCAACATGCTGTAAAATTTCTAATTTCAATTCATAACTATGAGTCTTATGCACTCTTTTATTTGATTCCCTTACATTATCACAATTACATTTCCTTTTAGATGCCATGTCAAGTGATAAATTTATAAATAAATCAATAAAATAAATAAATTTAAACAAAAGATTAACATAAAAAAGTGAAATCAGCATAAATTCAAACAATTAGAGCAGATATAACTATGTCTACACTAAAACTAAACCTCGCGTGGTTAGTCGGAACCAATTACTCCGCGTAAATTAGTTCCCAATTCGATCAGCTGGATCGAAATCTCGAATTAATCGAAACTCGAACAATCGAAACTCGGGAGTCACCTGTATTTTATGTAATATTTGATGAAATAACGCCATTATACATACAGTTCCACCTCCTTTCTTAAGTTCCAGGAGCTCAAGTCCACCTCTTGGAGGTGCACACAGCCCAAATTTTCCATCCTTTGTCATATGTCCACTCCAACGGGAAATCCAGCGTATCATGCGCCTTGTACGAACATCAACAATAGCTGCTCCACCACCAGCTGCTCCTCCAGCTTCAACAAGTATTATTAATAGACATAAATTTCTCAGCATCAAAAGTGCAACTAACATTCTAGAGCAAAAAAGTGTATTTACTGAAATTCAACAAGTTAAATGCAAATAGGTCAGAAGGTCCTCCCGTTAGTTAAAATTTTATAATAAAAGAAGATTAGGTAATGGAAACACCAGCAATTTGGCTGGCAGTCTGGAACACCAAAATCTTGGGGCACTTTTATGTCAATTACATTACTTGCAAGAACATAAATGCTGGCCAGCAATGGATTTCACTGAATGGGGAGGTATCTATCTCAAAGACATCTCTTTAATTCTAATTTCTCAGGTAGAGTTTTATTGAAAAAGTATTTTGATCATGATACATTCAGATCTTAATGAATCTTTACATTTAATTTCAGCTGAGTGAAAAAGTGGTTTTTGCATTTCCAGCTTCTAGCATATTGCCTGATTGACTCGAACAACCAAATACATACATAGTTTAACAGAATCTGATGAAATCTCAGATTTATACAGCATATCTCCTAAATAGAAGCCTCATTTGAATGAATCATGTCACACAATAAGGAAGAGTAATTTGTTCTTGTAGATGAGAGGATGGATTCTGATTGAAATTGGTCTGTTTATAGATCTTCATATCATGAACAATAATTCATAATTCGTATTTCTCAAAAATCAATATATAGTGACATAATAAAAAACTGAGATTTACATACTGCTGCTGCCAATTATCTACATTAACAGCAGCATTGTTGCAAGTAAATGCATATTAATGTATACAGTGAGATTATTTTTTGAATTTTGATATTAGAAAGTTTGGGCAATATATGTTGCACGGACTGTTTTTATTTTCCAATCATAACCAACTTCTGTTTCTTACTCCCTCCCATATTTTCACAAGCAAAACAGGTAACCACATCTTTGGACAATTTTCCTTTAATGCACTTTTTACTGTTAAATTTTTGTCTTGTTTGGTGAGAAGGCATAATATTTGGGGCTCATCAGTTATTTTTAAAGGAAAGTGCTCAAGCTTAGGCTTTATTTAGTAAATAAATCAACAATTTTGAAGTTTATACTGGGGAAAGAAAATTTATCTGTATTTTCCAAATATATCCATTGGCAACTATGGCTGGTTGAGAAATACTTTTATTAGAGCAGCATTAAATCAATTGCAGCTCAAAGAGGAGTTATCTGATATACACAATGATCCCACTTTGAAATTAAAGCATATGGAAGTGGCTCTTGACATTCTGGTTACAGATTCAGTTTTATGAAACTAAAGTTTCAAAGACATATAAATTGCTACCTAAGAAACATGGATAGCTTTACCTCTCACTAAATATTTATTCAGGAATTAATAAATGGTTTAAAAATGAAATCCCTAGTTTTACCTCCGCTATCACCTCCTCCAGATGTTACCACAGCAACTTGCTGAGGTTTATTAGGCATTGGCACTAGACAAAGTGGATCTTTTCCAGCTCCAAGTCTCAGAGGAACTCTATAAATAAAAATTTATCCTTATCATATTACAAAAATATGTATTAATTAATATAAAATAATATGCCAACATAACCGTAAGTTGACAAAACAATATAGAGGTAATCAGACTTGCTATTTTGCCTCCTATATGAAACATTTGTTTTTATTAAGGTAAGATTAGATTTCAGTTATGGAGAGTCATCAGCTGAATAAAATTTCAAATATTTTTAGAATAATTATTTGCAAAAAAATAAATATCAATTTGAAGCATAAAAAATAAATCATGCAAAGCAAAAAATAATGCCACCAAAAGAAATTATAATTTCCAAATGTTTACTCCATCTCTTTGGAAGAAATTTTTCAGGAGATGTAAACAACATGATAGAAGGCTACTCTTGAAGCATGTAATTCAATTTTTTTCAGATATTTAGACATTTTGAAATTTTACGAAATTTCAAAATATCTAAATATTTTTTTTAAATTAAGTTTTCAGAATTGTTAAAAAATTTTGGAATTTTTTAGAAATCATGAAATTTTAGGGATTTTTGAATTATTGAAATTTCTGAATTTCCAAGAAAATTCAAAAATCCAAAACTTCACAGAAGTTCACAATTTTCTTTGAATGAGATTTGGTTGATGAAAATTATCATTTGATAGTTCCCATGTAAAGACAGCTGAGAAAGCACAGTTGAAGCTCAATGTCAACAAATGAAAAAACAAGCTGAGCAGAACCAAAAAGGGAAAAGTCAGGTGATGCCTTAGATGACATCATAGTAAGTATTTTGGTTCCCTTCATTTATTCTAAGCAGAAAAATTCACCTCTGATTTTATGGGAACTCTCAATTGACAAGTTACGTAAATTAATGTTTATTTTAAATTCATATGTTTCATAATTCATCCACAACACAACAATTACAAGTATCTCATTAACTTTTCCCAACTTGTATCATGTAATAAAATGTCTAAGTTATATTTCTATTCCACATGGTAACAAATTAGTGCAAAGTTAACTGTAACCAATGCAATGGTTCCATTTTATCTAACCAAGCTAGTAGCTTAAAGAGGAAAACAGTATCGTGTGCTATAATTAAAATAATATTCCAGATATCCAACATCCACAGATCTTATAAGTGGATTTTAGAATTTAGGGGTCAGGTTAGGGAAATGCAAAATCAATCAACAATCATGCTTCAAACCAAGATGTACATACGAAAAACTCCAACCTCAATATAGGTATACCGTATTTACTCGCGTAATATCCCCATTGTTTTGCACAATTTTTGATCCACAAAACATGGGTGGGGCAATTAAGCGGGACATATAAGAATTATGCATAGCAATAATGGAATTTAAAAATATTTGTTGGTATTTTGCCTCTGTACAAACTTGTGTATGAGAACACTATTTATTTTATCGAAACCTGATAATGTCTTTCCTCCAATATCTCACTTGCTTGGGAGCAACTGAAAATTCTCGTGCTACTGCTGCTTTGTTACTCCATTTTTTTCAGAAAACGATAAAACGCGTAGTTTAAAAAGTGTGCCGGGTAATTATTATATTTACCCATGTCACTGTCATACTTTCACCCACTATAAATACTTCTTCCTTAAATGCACAATCCACACAGTGCACAACAATGCTACTTACTAACGCTGTTCCTTTCGTACACATTGTATCAGATGCAATAAGTTGACAAGCTGGCGACTTGATCGACTAAAAAGGCAGACAAAGACTATTTCAGCAGAGAATCGAATTCATTCATCAGTCTATTGGGATGGGGAGGGAAAGTGGAAGGGATACTGAACGTAAACAATGCATAGCTATGAAAATGATATCGGTGGCTCCAATAACTATAACATTTTAAAATGCAAAGTTGGGCAAAGGCAATTTTTTGCACAGAATCGGATCAATCCATCAGTCTGCTGGGGAGGAGAGTGGAAGCAAAAGAGAGACTGCACTGTAAGCAATGATAACCATTATGTCAAAGTAAAGGAGAGGCAATTATGTACTACAAAAAATAATCTTTTATTTCCTACTAAAAAATCGGGTGTGGCAATTACGCGAGTAAATACGGCAGTATGATAGGTATATGAATTGAATGCACTCTATTCTGATTTAAAGATAATGTAAGATAATATTATCCATTCATATGACATTAGGTTAATGCTATCACTAGATTTCTCTCTTTTAAGTAATGAGTTAAACACCCAACATTAAACAAGCAATGAGACATTATTAAAAAAATCAAAAATATGGATTGATGAATTTAGTTAACACTGACTCTTTTTTATGATAAAAGAAGTTAAAATCAGCATTAAATTATTATACCTGTGCACAAGACTTCCTGTTTGTAGATTTAGAACTATAAGTGTGGTGACAGGTGATGCGGTAGCAGCAGCTGCTGATGTATTAGATGAATTTGATTTGGCTGATGACGTTCTTTTACTGCCAACCGAGGTTGAAGTTGATGTTGATGAAGATGAATCCCTCCTTTTATTTAACAACAAGTCTCCTGATCCAGCTTTGTTTTTATTTCCCCTGAAATGAAAAAATAGCTGTAAATTCTGTATCATTAACATTTAATTTAATTTGTCATATAATCAAAGTAAGCTGAATTTTATAGTTAAATATCATAAAAATTATAGCACATTATTCTTGCTTTTCAGGTATAATTCATTTTATAATACAGTAAAACCTGGTTAATTCGAAATTCACGGAACCAAAGAAAAAGGATTTCGAATTAAGAACCTCTATAATTCGAAATTTACAAAAAAGCGTGATTTACCAAATTTAAAAAATGCAAATATAAATTACAGAAAAACAAAAGAATATGACACCATATTAAAATACAGGAAAAAGGATGTACTACATATGCATACCTCAAAATATGATGTCGATGAATAAAAGTCAAATTTAGGATTACTCATTTAAACATTGAAACATATATGGACATATAATTAAACCACTAAAATGTTAATAATGTCTTTCACTTATTTCAACTTAAAAGTAAATAAACAAAAGTGTGTAATACAATATTAATTTAAATTTATTTTAAAAAGTTGGTTATTTTCCCGTTTCAATTTCAAGGCACTCCCTAGCGCAATGTGTTGCGTAATGGCATCAACTTTTTCACAGATATTCATTGGCACGTCTGGCATCCTGGACACATACCTTTGAAGGGTATCTTAAGCTTTTAAAACATCCTCCTTAGATGGCAATGGCACATCCAACCTAGCATCGACGTTATCCACATCGTCTTCTTCGTCGCAATCACTCGCAACGGTTTTCGATTCGTCGATCGTGGGGTCATACACAACCGACATAGCCAAGTCCTTATCAAAGGAAACAAAGTCTCCGAAACTGACAGGCCCCAATACATTACTGTTGATTACTTCCTCCACTTCTGTACCTTGGAACACTTCTGCCGGCTGCGAAGATTTTCTTAAAACAGTTGGCGATGGTTTGAGGAGTCACCAATTGCTACGCCGATGACAAGGCCCAGCACGCGTCTAAAATCGTCCATTGTCGCAAATCATCCTGTGAACATCCATTAGTAATTGCATCAAGTATGACGACAATAGTTTTTTTTCTGTAATGACTCTAAATTTTGAATGATGCCCTGGTCGAGTGGCCGCAGAACACTGGTTGTGTTCGGCGGAAAATACAGCAACTCAACATTGGGCATATTTATCTGAGCCACATGGTGAGCAGGACAGTTGCCTAGTGTCAACAAAATTTTACGATTTTGCACCGCCATACGTCTTTGCATTCTTATTAAAAAAACTTTTGAATATGTCTGTTGTCATCCACACCTTTTTGTTATGCTCGTAAATTATCGGCAAATAATCACAGTTAATACCTTTGAAACAGCTTGGGTTGTCATATTTTCCAATGATTACAAGTTTTTCTTTATTCGACCCATCCATATTTGTGCAGAGCACGGCGCAGCGGTGAGACGCTCCTTACTACGTTTGCCGCCGTGACATTTTTCGCTTCGGAGAGCCAAAGTACGATCGGGCAACATGTTGAAAAAAATGCGTTTCATCCATATTAAAAACGTCCTTGAGCGCGTACTTCTCCAAAACATGTTTACTACTTTGCAGCCAGGTCGTCACTTCCTCTTCGTTAATTTTTTGGGCATCACCACATACTGCGAGACAAACAATATTGTGGCGTCTTTAAAACCATCCAACCACCAATTGGAAGCTTTAAAATCTTCAATGTTCAAAGCCTTCGCAGGACTTCTTGATTTTCCAATGAGCATCGGGCTTGTCACAGGTAAATTCGCCGCTCGTACTTGTGAAAAAAAAATCGGACAGTTCTTCTTCGAGGTCTTCGTTTTTCGCAGGCCGTGAACGCTGACATGTAGCGCTCCCTTTAAATTTATAAAAACTTTCTTCAATCTTTGCCCGATTCTTTAAAATTGTAGACAAAGACGAGTTCGGAATCCCATACTTTGAGGCCAGCTTTCCTTTCGATTCTAACTTCTTGTCAATGTCTTGCAGCAAAGACATTTTTTCAGCAAGAGTAAGTCTTATATGCACAAAGAACCGGAGCCATTGGAGGGTATATTTAAAAAAAAATATTTTATAGCAATAAATTTAAATGTAGTCTCTCTTGCAGTTATTAAACTAAGAATATTATTTAAACTAGTAACTAACAAGGATGAAAAATACAATCTAATACGAAACAAACAACGAACCAAAGGAATATTGGAACGCGTTTTCCACACAAAACTTGCAAAACAGTAGATAAATTGAGGGGATGGACCGAATCTTGTAAAAATACCCAACGCCCAGTCGGTATGATCACGATCGCACAATGTTTGTAAACCAGCCGACATAGTGCCAGAAATATATTAGTAAATTTCATTTAGTTTCTTTTTGGTAAGTTCTATTTCGAATTATGTCGACAAAAATGCGTTGATATTCCGAGAATCGGGCAAAAATTTTTTTCGAATTACGAATTATAGAGATTTTCGAATTATTGAAACACATTTGTATGAAATTGGCTTTTTCGGTCTTTCACGTGTCAAAAAATTTCGAATTACGTCGAATTTCGAAATATAGAGGTTCGAATTAACCAGGTTTTACTTTATTTGCAATTTATTTGAGGTAAAAGTTGTGATTCAAGTGATTTTTAACATGTATGACAATTACATTTTTTGTGGATTTTTTTGATGACCATTTCACCAATATCTTCAATAGAGCCAATTTAAATTCTTCATTTGCACAAAATCAAAAAACATTTTTATATACATATTAAAGAGTAATATTACAAAGTTTTTAATGCTATCTTATTTACCTGACTTTAAGATGACCTTGAATATAAGACAACACCCTTTACAGAAATTATTTTCAAAGAAATATATTTATATGTATAATTATTTTTATTGACCCCCATACTTTCATTTTTTAAATAAACAAAAAACCTCGTCTTATAGTTGGGTAAATAGAGTACATATATTCTAAGATATGAAATAAAGATGAAAGGGAAATTTTTTCTATTCACCCAATTGTTCAGCAAATGTCTAAGTAAACTGCATGTTCATTTTAAATACAAAGCAGCCAATTATTGATCCTACTATTTATTATGATATATCATGCTTACTTTTCAGTTGAAATTTGATTTTTGTTAACATAACCTTTTTCTTACTATAAGAGTTATTTACACCATTTCATAAACTGGATGCTTAAATGAATATGTTATATACTATAACTCATTCACTGATTTCATCTGGACTAATGTTCAATGAAAAGCATCATACTTTTTGGATGGTTTTTCATTCTCTGTTCCACTGCCACTGTTTGAGATGATGACCAAGTATTGATTATCCATTGTAACTACTGCATCCCTGTAGGGCAAGGTGGAACGCAGCGAAAATTCGTAGCTAAAACGTTGCAATCCACTAGGAAGATCTCGAACAACCATCACACATCTAGAACTAAATATAAATGAAATATATGATCAATTTTTATGAAATAACATTTTCAACAAATGGAGACAAATATGATGCCAACAATGGAATTAGTAGTAGCAGGTTAAATATACTTTCATTGTTTATGAGTTTATTCAAAAATGAATTAGAGATCAAAATTATGAGCAACAGTGTCGGATACACATTCCTGACCTGATTTATCTTAAATCAATAGGTAAATGAAAGTAGATTGAGATGGGAAAATATTGTAATTAAGGACAGAGAAACTAAAAAAAATCTTCAATATGAAGGATTTTCATTGGCAATTAAAATGTTGCCCACATTGCAGCATATATATTTATTTTCATTTATACTTAAAATATTCGTTAATCGTAATTTAATTGGCAGTAGCAAAGTCGAAGCAAAACTTCGCATAGTCTTTTCAGTAATCACAAAAAAGCAGAACATACTAAGAAGAATTCGCAAAAGACGAGCTCTGCCTATGATTAGTACGTGGAAACTATCAAATCTAAGAATTTTTCAATACCTTAGAGGTGGTTGACAGCTGCACAGGGGAACATAGTGAGTGGTTGTGAAGGAGCGTAGTCTTAATTGCAGTGTAGGTGGGGTTGAGGATGCGGCGGTTGAATAGCAGACATGGGCCATGCGGCAGTAGCATCGATTGTTGGAGCCTTTTCACTTTTTTTTAAATAAGGCATCCTGTGACATTTGTTTTGATTGGCAGATATTTTCTTTGTAAATCTGACGATAGCAACCCAAGTCATCGTTTACATCTCTTGACACTTTAGAACTGCATAGTGTATTGGGATCATCTTCTTTGAAAATTGCTAATGCTTCTTCAACAAGACAAAATGCTTTTGACATCCTTTTGGTAATTAACATGCAAACAGGTGGTCCAGAGTTGTCCTCTTCAGCAGAAATTATTTCATCTTCTTCTCCTAGTTCATCTAACTGGATCAACTCTTCATTGCTTAATTCTTTGTATGAATCAAGTAAATCTACGTTCCATTAATGGCAATATTTTTTTATTTTTTCATGTAATGGATTGTGTTGCAACTTGTGTTAAAACAGAAGCTTCTTTGTGTAAAGTGAACAGATTCCCAATTTGTAAATCGTGCTAAAGTGAAATTCGTGTTAAGTGAATTCATGTTTATCGGGGACTACCTGTATCATGAATAGCAATGGACTACTACAATTGCATTTTTCATTCTTTCAACAACTCACTTCAGCACCACTCTGAAACTACAGCCTTATTTATAAATTGTGCTCACCTAGTTTGGTCTTCTGGAGCAGGAGATTGTTGAGGGCCTTGGGTGTGAGTAGGAGAGGATGAAGAGATATCTGGAGGAGATACTGCAGAAACTGAACTGGAAGAGGGACGAGATACAGCCAGAAAACTGGAACCTCCTTCGATTAAGGATAGCTGCACAATGCCGGGTTGTTCGTCTCGAAAGAGCACTTGCTCAAGAAGTCGATTCCAAATAAGAATATTTCCAGACTCCGAAGACACTATATACCTTTGATCAAAATTTTCATGGATGTCATGGAAGTCATAAAGACATTTAATATTAGAAAAATTATATGTAAACTCATTAAAATAACTAAAATTCATTACTCTGACCAAATTATTGATAGATCACAAAAACATTAAAGAAAGAAGAACGAACCCATAACTTCTTTCATGTCTTATGCGAAGAATTTCAAATCAATCACAGGAAAGCATTTATTAATTAGAATATTAACACTTAAATTAAGTATTGAAATACATCATACGGCTTATGAATTTGAGGAGTATTTCATTGGTCTAAATGAAAAAAAAACTAACAAACACATTGGAATGAAATGAAAAAATAAGATACTGCAATATTCATTGACTAGGAAACAAAAAATAAGCAAATGTGGTGAATGGATTTTATTGGTAATCACAATATAATTAACATTTAATTCTGAAGCATGCATGCATAAAAGCATCTAGAGTCCACTCACTTTCCATTAGCTGTAATTTGTGCATGAGTGACAATAGCTCCAAGAGGACTGTCAGCAAGACGAGATCTTAGACGGCCTGTTTGTATGTCCCATACTCCAACGCACCCTCGGGTCACTGTCACAACTATACCAGCCTCCTGGGAGAGGCTATCAGATAAATAAGATCGTCTTTGTCTCAGAAACATGCACACAAAATTTTGAAAAATCAAACTGTTAATGTGTCATTTCATTGTAATAAAGTACAATCATATTTTGGAAGGTTAAATTTCAGAGTGTGGACTTAATTTTTATTTACCTTATAGAATCTATTTGCAGCTCGTGTCTATCAATAACATGAACTTGTTCAAATATATTATTTATATTCCAAACCTTAACTGTTCTGTCAATTGAAGATGTGATCACCTGAAAATAAACAATTTTTAAGTTTCTAAGGTGATTAACGTTTTGGATGAATAAGAAGAACCAAGACTAATGTAAAATTTATATTTGAGTTTGCTTATTATCATGAAGAATCTGATATGTTTTCTCTTTAGCTCATTAATCCAAGAATTTTACAAATTAGAAAGATTTTTGGTTTAAGTAGAGTAAAACTTTCCCTAATGTAGGCATTTTGTCCTAGACCAGTGGTTCTCAGGCAGATCTGCCATGTGACCCTCTCCATGCAGATATTCGGTCACCACAACCCCCCGTGATTTTTTGAGAGGTAATAAAAATATATAAAAAACTTTTTTCATTTATACTTTTTTATAAAGCGCACTGAAGAGTATTAAAAAAATTTGGGTTCAAGAAAATATCTGGATCTTAAGGAAAACCTTCCTTAAATATGATCATGAATCTCTTTAAAAAAGACGTATGGCATATGTTGATTCAAATATTCGCTACGTTATAAAGCCTGGAATATTCTTGTTTTTGCACACAGATAACTACATTAGAATTAGTCTGCTACGGCAGTACATAAGTGGTAGAATGTCTACCCGGCAAATGGAAGACCTGGGTTCAATTCCCGGTCATAGTAGATTTTCTCACTTGTTTCCACATTTTTCAAAAAGAAATTAGTTCATCAGAAATTAAGATATCGCCATGAATTACAATAAATATGAGAAAAGTGAGGACTATGAAAATGAACGAAGCTAGTATAAGATGCGGTATTAGTTAAAATTTTATTATTAAATTATATTTCTTATATTAAAGATAAATATATTAAAATTAACAAATGCCTTATTTTGAAGATTCCAACCCTCAATCAAACAAAAATTTGACTTATAACCTATAATTAAAATTGAAGGCTTGATAGGAGGAAAAAATCAGTTGGCATAGTGGAGACTGTTTGCGACCCTACATTTGAGAACAACTGTTCTAGACGGACACACTATTTCAGGAATCCTGTGTTGAGGGAATCTTTAAACATACATGAAAATGGATTAGATTCCAAGATCGAAAAATATATACTCCAAAAATACTGTTTGCCAAATAAAGTAATATTTTGTAGATAATTTCTTGCAAACATTATATATAGCAAGTAAATTAATTCTGTAAAATACTATGATGTTTACTCTAAATTATTTGCATTTAAGATTGAATACCCCAATACCATATTTGACCGAATATAGCCCCCCTGTTTTTGGCCAAAAGTGAAGTGCAAAAGTTGAGGGGGGAGGCTATATTCGGGCACTAAAAATTAGGTGGGTACAAACAAGTGTGCAAAGCTTCAATAACGATGAATTTCATTCGAGTCAGTAAGTGTTTCTATCCATTGTAAGACTAAACTACTCGGGTTGCGAATATTTATTTGCAAGGCTGATTGACGTCACCATATAGAAAGGATTTTTCAATTACCTGATCGCTCTCATTATCGTCAAATTGCAAGTTTTACCATATTTGCTCGTGTAAGCCGCGCCCCCGTGTATCCCGCGCACCCCGGTTTTTGGGCCAGCTCTAGGGAAAAAAATTTATTTGAGCCGAAAAAGGGTTTTTTAAATCACCAATTCCTATTTCTCAAAAATGCTACGCTCAAGTTAAGCATCTTCACACTCCTACGTGACGAATTTATTGGGTGATCTCTTTATATCAGTACTAATCTCCTCGGTAGTCCTCTTTTGTTAAACACTTAACTGTTTTTGTCGTCATATTGGTCATGTTCGGCAGAAATCGCTCCGGTAGCGATCATTTTGCTGTACGTAATTTTTCAGCCATATGGTCACTGATCCCTACCGTAGCGGTCGTCATATTTTGGCGAACTAAAATTATGATCAGTGATCATTCAATGATCACCACGGTGGCTATGACTTTCATAAACATATCATAGAATAAAGGAAGCAAGCCGTATCTGAACTTGACAGGCGTCGTCTTCCATGAGAACAAAACCCCCACCAACCCAAACTGGTCGCGCATGCGCCGTGGCCTCTGTGACGATTGCAGCAGAAAGCCATCGAGTTTGGGGAGCACCCGTTAATAAACTTAAAACTCATTTAAAATTTTTATACAATGAATGTAAATGACTAAATACAACGAAATTTAGAAATATAATAATAGATGCGGCATGGGTGCTAGCTTAACGTATATTTGTTTACCGACACGACATTTTGGGAAAAAAGGTGAGCGGCAAATAAAAGAATTCGTGTAAGACACGCACCCCCTTTTTTCTACCGGCATTTTGGGAAAAAATGTGAGCAGCTTACACGAGGAAATACGGTAATACTAATAAAATTAACCTTACCCGAGAATGGACTAATTGCCTGGCTAAGCTCGAATTTTTAATTACACAAACGAAAGATAGATTAGCATTGCGCATCGAAATATGAGCAAAGTGCGAATTTATATTGCTGCATAAATTGGTATGTTATTTCGACTTGCTAATATTGCTGCATTAATTAGTATGTTATTTTGACTTTTTAAAGTATATTTTTACTCCCTAAAAATGTATTTTTGTTCATTTCCTTGTCAAATATCTCTTTCGTTAGTATACCCTCTGAATTCTGAGGTACAAATCTGAAAACCTTAAAATTTCAATTAGCATGGCATTTTATCACTCGCTAATTGGTACTTTTTTATTAAATGAGTGCAAGTTTGATATTTCTTCAAATTATACAGCATGTTTCATGACATTAAAGTCCTAAAAATGATCATGTCCTTTCAGGGTGTTAAAATATTTTCTAGATTTGTGTGAGAAAAGATGGGTAGGGGGGCTATATTCGGAGGGGGGGTATATTCGGTCAAATACGGTACTTGCTGTATAAGTCTACCCATTTCTTTCCCTTAACAAATACTTTTATGAAATCTTCAGACAAATCAAGACCCCATATAGTCAGCATTTTGAAGAAGACATGTAAGTAAATTTCCCAATAATGTTTAGCTAATTTGATAATCACAAAATTCTAAATATTTATATGACATCCATGTTGTCATATTATTATAATCCATTGGTATTTATTGAAATTTACATTATAAATTCCCCCCGTTCATAATATAAGAATATATGTATAGTAGTATTATAGAATATAGAAAAATCTCAAGTTTTACAGTGTATGGTAATGTATTCATTTATTTATTTTATACAAATAATTTATTTTTATATAAGAAATTTATACAGCGCTCAGAATGAGCCAGAACTCACTGGAACGCCACTCTGGCTCATCACACACGTCGATGATACCGTTCCATTTCGTCAGACATTTATAAATACATTCCCTTATAACAAACGTTCCATTTCGTAAAAATTTCCATTCCACTACCAATACAAGCGTTCCGTTTCTCAACATTTTCCATTCCGAGCATTGTTTTTATATTATTTTTTGCATAGTAGCTTATGAATGCTTCACAACTTCTTTATTGGGTGTCTATAGCCTGGACTAAACTACCCATACTCTCAATTTGAATGCTACGCTAAAGCTCTTTTGCAGATAAAAATGACCAACCACCACCGTATCTCAATATCTGAATGGAAGAAAAGGAACTTTTACTGTATTTTTAAATGTAACCTAAATGTGAAATTTCTATAAAAATTTCTATTAGAATGAATGGGTGTATAATTTAGTAATAGGTCATTAGGGTTGCCAAACATATGCCTTGTAAGGTAATACCAGAAAGGTCTGTGTAGTACATATAATATATATTCAATAAATATTTTGTTCCTTATTATTAAAACAAATTTCATAAACTGTATAAACAATTTATGAAACTCCACAGCCACTGTTTTTGCATTGTCATGAGCAATGTCCATTCTCAAAACTGAAATCTGACAACCCTATGCACAATGTATATGTGAAAATATTAATATTACAATCTTCAGAAATTTTCTAGAAAGCTCCAACATCAATTGAACAAAATTAACTGCTTAGAAAAGGTTTGAAGAGCCATATTAGTTAATCAAACATTCCATATATATTCTGGTAATTAGATCAGTTTTTGCCCATACATCAATGATTATTAACAAGATTGATCATCTCTTTCAACTTTCATGACTTTACATTTATTCAATTAAAATCTAATAGGGATAGGAAAATTACAATCAAATACATTTATATCCTTAAACAGTAGCTTATAACAGTGTTTCTCAAAGTGGGAGCCGTGGCCCCCGAGGGGGCCATAAAACTTTTTTCAGGGGTCATAGAAAACTGAGCTAATAACAAAGATGCTGAGGTATTCATGTCGTTTGCGGTCTATCACTTGTCTATTAGATTTAATAATGTAAATAGTTTAACAACAATGTAAACAGGCTAATATTAACAACAACAATCACTGCTACTAGATCACAAACAACATACAGTGGAATCCCGATTTAAGGTTCTCTCATTTAAGGTTTACCTGCATTTAAGGTGGTTTTTTTTGCAGCCCCGACCAAAGCTCCATATAAATAATGTATTGTATGACCCGATTTAGTGTTCCTTGATTTAGTGAATTGCCCGCAATTAAGGGACAGAATTCTGGTCCCTTGTGAGGCATCGCCTCGATTTCAGGTACGTTTACACCGTGACTCGAGAATATTACATTTGTTGGAGATGTAATATATTAATTCAATCTAACCATCAATGGCACAACACATACTGGCGTTGTTACTACATTAAATAAACTCAAAAGGATTAATATTTAGTCGTGCTGTTTTGTCAATCCACCTTAAATGTCCTAATCTGTTACGTACTTCATGAAAGTTGCGATGACGTCATCACGTGAACACGGATTTTTTTACGTTTCAGTTCACTAACGTGATGCGTTAGCTAGTTGGGCCACCCGCGTTTACCACAGCCATATTTATCTTGTTAACCCGAAAGGAAGACAATCCCCCAAAAAAAGGGAAGTCTTATTCACAACAATGTATTATTACATCGAGGCGGCGATGTTATTAAAACTTAGGATGTATGTTCTTACTCGTCAGTCACTGTAGCATTTCCCTACACCGCACAAGACACGTAATCAAATTTGCGAGCCCACTTCGCGTAAAGGGCCGAAATGTAACAAATGAGACTGCTTCACTGAGGGATAATTATTCGAAACTCGTAAATACAGTAAAACTCCGTTATAACGCGCCTCACTATACCGCGGATTCAGATTTACCGCGGGTCTAGTCATGTCTGCCAAAATGATTCCATTTATTTTCTTCATAAACATCCTTGTTTCAAATTTTACCGCGATTTATTTTCTTCATAAATAACTTGGTTCAAATTTTACCGCAATTTATTTTCTTCATAAACAACTTGGTTCAAATTTTACCGCGATGCTAAACTCCCGTCGCTGTCTATAAGAATGATAAGAATTGTAGCTGAAGTCCAGAGCCGGGGAAGAGCAGAAAAATTATCGGAAGATGACAGTGAGAATGAAGAGACGTGTGAGGTTGAGACCCCTTAAATAAGCAAAGTATTGGATAACATCAGTGAAGTGATGAATTGGATGGAGAGACAGAGTGATTGTGATCATCTTCATCTTTTACATTTGCAAAATATTAAGACGTATGTGAAGAAGAAACGCCATCAGCTGTCGTGCCAAAAGAAAATATCGGACTATTTTAAAAACACCGATTAAAGTAAGGTATGCATTTAAATCAAAGTACGGTATCAGTTTTTATAGTATTTTGCAATTAAATTTGTTATAACGCATATGCTTTCATGTTTTTTAAAATTATTTCCTGAAATACCGCGGGTTGCTAATAACGCGGGTGTACATTCTGTCTCCCAAAACCTGTATTATAATGGGGTTTTACTGTATTATCTTATATAATCCATGCGAGCCCAATTATATCATGTATTCATTATAGCATGCGAACTTAAAAAACTGAAAGGATCTGCATGCTTGGTTGATTCCTCCTATATAGGAGCGCTTCAATTAAGTGTGTTTATTTGCTTAAAAGTTTTAAGAAAGTTTGTCTCGGAAGAATTAAAGATCACAAATTCACTGCTAGGAGGTGCAATGAGGGTCACAGCCATGAAGTGACCACTAATTTCGCAAAAAAACCATAAGTTAGAAGAATCACCTTTGCCGGAGGACTTATAGTTGGTATTATTCTCAACCATCTTCTTTCTGTGAAATTTTACAAATGAAAAAATTGATCGTAATTAATCTATACACTTAATATTCGTGTTTTAACTAATAAAACATATTTGACATTAATGAACTGCCATTTAGTCTCAATTTTAGATAACCCCCATTTAATGTATTACTCGATTTAAGGTACAAAAAACTTGTCCCCAACGCAAACGTTAAATGGGGGTTCCACTGTATTAATTTTCAATGTTGTATGCGGTCCATGAAATGGTATTGCCTTGGTGAGCCATAAGGTATGTACACACTGGACGACATCACTTCAACTCGCAACTTTCAATACCCATTCAACTCAGCAACATCATCACCAATATCGTCGGTAGGCAAAGATTCAAAGGAATCATCTTGTTGAAAAGTTGTCCAGTCAAAATGAGAAACAAGGCAATTTCCCGACCCTTAAATCTCACCCCACCTCCACACAATTCTCGCTGTGTACACGTCTGAGTCAGTATCCCCCCTCCCTCCCCCCGTACGCCACAACCACAATGTGTCTGAGTCAGTTGCATTTTGACTTTCACTCGTTCAGAACAAGTTTTTGTTCTCCCACGCAAAGGCCTTGACAAATACTGGCCTGAAAAGTTGAAACGTCAAAAAAGAAATCGTCCTCTGTGTGGGTGCACAACAAGCTGTTCAACATCAGTCCAACAACTTTTGATGTTGAGGGACGATGTTGGAAGTTGCCGAGTTGAAGCTATGTTGTCCAGTGTATACATACCTATAGACTCGCTTTGTCTTTAGTCGGGTGTAGACCACTCAGGGCATTAACGTGCCCTTCGCTATACTGGAATGAAAGAAACCCTCATCACGTGCACAGTGGTTGGGTGGGCAATGTCGAAAAAAGAAACAGTAGACTGCATACAACAATTCTAGTTTCCCCCTTATGTTGGCTGGGTAATTCGTATGCTAAACAAAAAACAAAAGAAGATCGGAAATTGGCTGGGTAATTCGCAACAACAGGGAGAAAACAGAAATGTAGTATGTGGTCTACACCTGACTAAAGACAAAGCGAACCTAAAGCTCACCAAGGTAACACCATTTCAAATCCTAGCAATAAACAACAAAAGAATATCGGAAATCGCACAACTTGATCACTGCTGATAGACCACATACGACGTCTTAATTTTTTATGATAGACCACATACAACATGAATACCGAATGAATTAATTTTAATCCTAAATAAACAATAAGCAGATAAAAATTATTTTGAATTGATTAAATGATATTTTATTGTATTTGCTATGGCACTGTTTTTCAACCATCCACATTAGTCGGTCACCAACATTTTTTTTGCATTTACAACAAAAAGCCACATTTAATTATAAACACAATTTAATAGAAAAAGTACTTCTTATATATAATTAAGGTTTGTTAGTAATTATTTATTGAAATTGCTAAGTCACATTTTCAGTCATTTTTATAGGTTGGGAAGCCTCGAAATTCTTCATTCACATTAAGGGAGCCTCAGACTAAAAGAGTTTGGGTACCAAGGGCTTAGAATGCAAAACCTACCGAATTCCAATTGCCAATCGTCAAAGGTTCAAGTGATAGTATTCTTCCAAAGTGAGCATCAAGTACTTTCATCAACTCTCCATCTTCAAGCTTCCAAACATAGAGATTTTTTCTGTGAAATAAAAATTTTATTTAAAATTTATATGAATTAAATTTAGGTGAGTTAGATCAATCTACTCCAAATAATATCATAATCCAGCCATGTAGCATTATCAAAAATAAAAAGCTAACTTAGTTCAATGGTCAGTAATAGTGGGAAAAATAAAGAAAAGGGGTAGTTATTTCAAGAAAGTTAAGATTTATGCAGAAAAAAATTATAATTAAATCTTTCATTTAGCCAATCCTGTGATTAAGATATATGTAGTTTTACTTCATCATAATTAGAATGCAAGAAAAAATAATTTTTGTAAACTTTAATTAATATTGGTCATAAATAAAATAAAAATCAATAAGCAAAGGTAAAACCATTCCACAAATGGTTTTCAAATATGATTAATTGGATAAATGAATGGAGATCAATTAAGCATAATGGATGAAATTGCTAACTGGCCTGAAGTGAAAAATGAACAATTATTACACTATAGAAAAGCATTTTATCTTGTTTTTAAATGGCAACATTGGATGGTAATGTAATAAAATTTTATTTACAAAGAAATTACTCATAAAAGGCCAGGTTTGTGTATCTGTATTAATCGCTTCATTTACATAGTACTGCAGATATGGGACTACTTGGGCCAGTCTATGGCCTACATTGGTACTTTTTTGTTTACATAACGACCGAGTTTCATTGTTATAATGTGCAGTATTCATAAAAGTTTGATTTAGATATCAGTAAGTCTAATATTTTATTGATTTGTTTATAATAAAAGTAGTAATATTTTGTGATAATTGCTTTGTAATCCTCACTTTAATATATCATCTGTACTATTACACAAAGCCAACTTTATTCTGAATAGATTTCAAATCAATTGTTCTTTGATAAATTCTTCACTGAAATTTACATTTTTAAGCAAATTAAAGCATTTGAAAGATAATATTTAGGTAAGTCTGGTGTGTTAACAGTTTACAATGTTGAAATAAATTGGTGATTTGTTTTCATTCAGATAGTTTTCAAAGAAATTATTCTGCTGATTGATTAATTAGTAAGCTCAATTTTTATTTCAACGTCTCCAAAAAATAAGCTTTATTCATTTATAGCAATGGATGGAAATGATGAGACACAAGTAGATAGGAAACGAAGATTAGCTAGAGAAAGGAGACAGCGTTGGGAGGCAAAGTCAGGAGACATTAGAAAGAATGCAAGTCAGCAAGCAACCGATGAATGACAAAGATTGAATGCTGAAAGGCATGCAATTGCTATAAGACAGATTTCACAACTTTTGTTTTCAAAGAAATGTTCAATTAATTATAAAAGATTTTTAAAATGTAAAAACCACCATTTGCATAGTGCGTCATTCAAATGAAAAGGAGCATCAAAACAATTTCAGAGTTCAGGAAGGATTTTCATAGTGCGGAAGACTATAAAAGGAAGTGGCTAACCAACTCTGTATGTACACTGTCCAAATTTATGCCCACTCAATACATTTTTATTTAATGTGTACCGTGCCAATAAACCAAATCACTCCCCGTCACTTTTGATGGGCACTTACGCTAGTGTATTATGATAAAAAGCATCATTTAGATTAATATTACAAAAATATCAAATATAAATTAAGTAGTGAAAAGGGACTGTGTAGTATTAAAGAAATAATAGGTATTTTTTCTTGTTTTTTATATAATTACATACTAATCTATTGAAACCTTAATATCATTTGACAGAGATTTCAGAAGATAACAAGCTACATAATGCTTTCCTGAAACAATGAACCCATTTAAGAATTATGAGGAAATGCACATTATATTACTAGAAAATATATGAGATAACAAGAAAATATAATCACCTGACACCAGCAATAGCAACATCACCATTTGCAGAAACCACCACAGAGTTGGATTGAAGAAGCCGTGTGGAAATATTCCTGACTCCATAAGGAAGAGGCAAACCAGTGACATGCACGGGAATGTGAACAATGGGAGCATTAGGATCTTTATTTAAATCACAGAAAGCATCCTGCCTGCTACGGTTCAGCCCCTCGTCAACATCCTGCCACACTATGAATCCATAAGATGCTGTCCCAAGAAGTGTGGCTTCCTCATTGTCAAGCTTAAGCTGGAGTAGTTGTTGCTCCTCCTCACTTCCAACATCTTTGCCTTCATCTGGTTCTTCATCCTAAAACAGAGGGTATGTGTGCTTTATTAGCAATGGAGGAGTGCCAAAAATAAAGCTCATGGAAAAAATTGGAAGAAATCGCCCTAGAGAAAAACCTGAGGGACAATTGGGTGAAGATGCAGCAAGGAATATGGAATGAAGGCTTTGCATAGTAGCTGAGGCTGCATTAAGAGAATTTGGCCTCCAACCATGCAGACAATGATGGAGAACATGATTGGCTTAAGAAGTGATGTGACAGCAGTCAATGCAATTTCAAGATCTGCCTCCCTTCAGTTCTTGTCCAACAAATACATGTTATAACTTTCAAATAAAATTTAGGTAATTTAGATGTGCAATAAAAAGGGTCATATTTATAAAATGAATGTACATGTACGACACAAGTGATTTCCGAAAGTCACGTTGTGAATCGAAGAATATTTTCTCATAAGAACAATGTTTTAAAGTAGAGTTACATTCCTGACTCATCAGTCAGATAATATATCACAGAAATTATCCTTAATAGTATTCTGCTAAAGCAAACTTTTCTGTCAGTATAACTTAATTAAGATGTGATAACTCACATGTAAAAGAACTGTTATCTGCAATCAAAATGGCATCACAACATAGACTAAATGACCGAGACAAAGCGACAGTGTTGATGAATAGCAGTGGACTCCATTTAGTGCAAAGGCTTCCTTCTGCCTAGTCATAGAAGAGGTTCACACAGAAAAAACTATTCATGTTCGTTTGCTCTAAGACTTTTTAAAAAAGGTTCTATTTACACTTACAAGTATCTCATTAATCAGTGATGCCATCATCCAACATTTTATGAGATAAATGGAATGTTGCAGACTGGAAAATAATTGTCTGTGGACCCGCGGTTGAGAAACGCTAGATTATAGATTAAACTAGGGATGTTGGTTTGGGAGAAATCTTCAGAAGATCGTGGACGGAAAAATAAAACCAGGCACGGCATGCTAAAAATGGTGCCTGAGGTGAGCGAGAGAATCATCGCCTCCAAAAATATAAAGAAAGGGAAAAGAGTGAAAAATGCCACCTGTTGCCTCTCTGGCCCTGATTAAAACCATCACATTAAGAAAGAGAGGAAAACAGAAGAGCTTTTTTATGATCTCACCCTGAAGTGGAGAGGGAGAGAGCAAAGGAAAAGATGGTATCAGAAGTTTTAAGATTAGCTTCATTTATTACTTTCAATGTGTTTTATCTGAAGTCGCATCAAATTACATCATAACATGTTTTACGTGGTGTGTCATTACTTGTAAGCATTGTTGTCTGAATTGGAGACTGCAGTTTATCTAACCTGAACTGCAAATATCCGCATGAAAAGTTGCGGTTCAGGTCGGATAATGCATAACTTGTTGCGGATACAGGTCGGATTCGGATATATAGCTTGCTGGTGTGGATCGGGTGCAGATACGAAAATAAGTATCCGTGTTGAACTCTAAATCAGTGGTTCTCAAACTTTCAACTGATGCGGCCCCCTCGGATGTTATGCGGCCCCCTTTGAATTGAAAGTAGTAAAAATAATAAACTTTAATAGGAATTCCTTTATTTATATAACTGTTAATAATTTTTATAACATCATTTCCTAAAATTTCCTGATGAAAATTTATTATTCGTGAATATTTTATATTTTGGCATTTCACCTAACATTTAAAATAATTTTGCAGCCCCCTGGGGGGCCATGGCCCAAAGTTTGAGGAACACTGCTCTAAATCCAGTGTCTTGTGCATGAGAAAAAAATAATAACATTGGTTGCACCCTTCTCCTACCTTGTCCAAGCCAATAACCCTAAAGGCTTTGGATTTCCTCTGACCCTCTCCCTTACCTTTCAAGGGACACGATTTTTAGATAATATCTGCCGACTTTCTTTGGGAGATAGGGGTGGGATTTTCCAAAACCCTCTTTGCATTAAGAGAAGGTCATTGATATGTTCTGCTGAGAGTCATTTTCTTTTGAATTTTGGGTATTGGTTCGTAGTTGTCGCTCCAGATAATTTTTGCCTTTGGATATGACTTCTGCTTGTGGGTTGGTTTGGGTCAGACAACTTATTCATGTGGGTTGAATCAAGTCGGGTAATTTAGAAATTTTTGCGGATACAGTTAGGATACGTATCCTGCAGGTACAGGTCGGGTGCAGATATGGATATCTGAATCCATGCAGACCTCTAGTCTGAATTGGCCTAAAGGTATCAAACATCATTTTGGCAAGGCAACTGTGGAGCAGCGCCTAAAGTCTGGAGCATGTTCCTTAATTAGAAAAGGTTGCAGGCTCGGAGAGTTATAAGTTGGAGCATCGTAAGTCAAGGACAGCCTGTATATGCTATTTTTCACTGCCTTAACTGATTGACAATTAAATCTTAAATATCCTTGTTTAATACTTGGATAAAAAATTTCAAAATAATGACCCGACTGGATATTTTATTTTCCCAATAGGAACTTCAAACAAATTTTAATTACCTTAAACTTACTGAAATTTCTTTCTCGATTTGTGATTATGAAATCAAAAGTGAGCAATGGAAACACCATCAACCTATAAAAATCAAGAATTTTTTGCTAACATTTTTAGCCTTAGAGAAATAACTTTTAATCAAAAATCCTATGAATTTTAACTATTTGTCTTTGATGCAGCATTATCTCAAAATAGCCATAGACCATGGTACTGTAATAGTTTCTGAGTTTTCTAACCATAGTTTTAAATACTTATATCATATAATCACTTGAATAGAGCACTCACTCCACCCCAACCATTTAATAACGGATCCTTTTCAGTATCTGCATTCTCTTCTATCTCCTCATCTCCTTCATCTGTAAGCTTCAATCTTTTCCTCTTAAGGGGTAATGGCAAGTAGCAAATAAATTCCCAACCCTTATCTCCCAGATGGTGCTTGCTAACAAGATAACGACTTGGGGTTGAGCAGCAAAACATGGTGGACTTGTCTCTTGTCATCACCATGGCACTAAAATGCAAGATTACCTCATTCAACATTATAAATTACAGAAATAGACTTGTCTAATGATTGATATTTTATTATTTTCTTCAATGGCATGAGTTTAATATTTAATTTTTAATTCTGTGATTCATGCCATAAAGTTTCACACTACATGTTCTGGAGTGTTTATAAAAATTCCAGACAGAAAAAGAATACACCTAAAACAAAAGTTTTGGATAGTAATCACATAAGAAAATTTTTAAAAGTGTTTACAATAATAACATTTTACAGCAGAGTCTATAAATTAATGATGATTAAGAGTTTCAAGTTTTAATAACAAACTCACAGTGAAATACATTAGTAAACAGAAATCTTGAGATCAGATTACTTATTTATCCCATAAGCATCTATAAAAGTGAAAATTAGCCATTGATATTGAAGAAAAAGAATAAGCATTATATCAGTAAGCAGCATTCACGTGATATGCAATATATTTATATATTAACAATTCCGTTCATTCTCTCAACTTAGCTGCACCAAAACTGGTAGTTTTTCCCAGATAATAATTTGATAACAATGCTCAAAATAAAAGTTATTTTATGTCAATGTCATACATTTTATTTAAATTGCAATTAAACTGGATGCATTATGGATGGTGAGTACAGTCCTCCAGATCAATTTTTTAGAAGTAGTATACGATGAGTTATCAAGACTGCTCATTGAGTTTATAAGCTTCAGCATTATACTTGCCTATGAAAATAAAATGGCTCAAGTTCAATGGAGGACTTGGTGGTCTGCATGGTCATTCGAGGGTCTTCTAAGTCTCCAGTCCAGTAGATGAACCGGTATGTGTCTAAAGAACAGTATTCCATCAGAAGAAGTATGTTTGGATTAAGATTCTTGCGCAAACTTCCCTGTGATTGATTTTCTCCTGAATTCTCATTTTCAAGCTCAGACATCATGGAAATGCTATTGTCTTTTCGAGTGCGCTGTTTCTTCAGTCGTTGAACAACAGCTGCTGCAGCAGCATGCTCACCAACTTTTTCAAAACTGGCTGAATCAGCAATACGAGAAGAGGAATCGTTTTCTAAGCCATTCTGAAAAATGTTGATGAAAAAATTTAACATTCATATAATTTTCTTAAAACTGATTTACCTCTTTGCCAATTTCATTTTAATAAAAGAGCTTTAATATTTGGGTCTGAATGGAAAATCATACTGGGATTAATTACTCCAAAGTCATTTTTTAAAAACAGTGATACTCAAGTGATAATCACTAGACCAATTGGATGAATAACTTACAGTAGACAGTTATGATACACTCACCTGTTGCTGCATTCGAAGCTGTGATTCTCTTCTGCTCAATTTTTTTCCTGATGGGTGCTGAGCCTTGGCATCATTAGAACTCTCTCTTCCCAATTGTGACTTGGAATTATTAATTTTTCCTGCTGTTCCCAAAACTTCATTCGTATTCCCATTCTGCTTCATTTCAACATCTGTCATGCTTGCAGATAATATGCAATGAGGATCAGGCCAATGCCTACCAAACTCTATGACATGAAAAATGGATATTTACAATTGTATTTGAACATCTAATAAGTCTTTGGCTAATGCTATCCACATGTATAGATATTCATAAGAAGAGGTTATGGAATGCTGATTTATTCAAATTAATGCACAATGAAGACTTCAATTAAGCCATAGAATTTGATTCTTATTTGCAATTTTAAAATAAAAACCATATTTTATATAATAGTTTACAAGTCAATTTGGCATATAAGTCGACCTTGATTTGAATATTGGGAAACATGCAGGAAATTCCTATTTGGAAATACACATTAAGTTCTTCTTATGTTTACATAACATGTGTGGTGTCACATAGTATTATTCTTTGACATTGATTACTACCTGGAGAAACATTTACTCAAAATGACCACTAATATCCTGAAAAAGAATGAAATATGAAGCTAGTTTCAAGTTAAAGTTGAAGAATTTTCTTAATTATTGATCAATTGTGCTGCAACAAGTAATTTCGGAGTTCAGAAAAAGCTGGTGCTTGACCGGAGAAAGGATGAATCTTTGATAATGAAGATGTTTAAGGCCAAATATGCCATGACAACAGGCAGCAGTCATTGGCCTGTAATTCATATTCTTTATACTTGATGTATATGTCAACCCTAATTTTTGTAAGTTTTTTTTAAAGGCCGACTTATATGTTGCAAAAAGATAAAGAACATAATTGAGATATTAATCAATAATTGTTGAAAGGTGTATAACATGCCTGTGCTATCTATATCTCCTCCTGGAGGAATGCAGAACTTCTTCTCCTGAAGTCGGCCACGCATGTCAAAACGACACCAGGAATTTTTTCCATGAACAAAGAGGTGTGCATTTAGAAGATATAGACCCAGCACTCTCTCCCCTTCATCTAAGGGGTTATCAAGTATGATGAATTCGTTTGTTAACATATTTAAAAGTACAGTCTGTAATTAAAAAAGGAATGGAATAATTTATACCATCAATTTTTAAATTAAAAAAAACATTTTTACAACCAATAGGGATTACATTCTTATGGTATAAATATTAACTATGCATACAATTCTAATTCCACTATTTTGAAGAAACCTACTAAAATACCTGATTATTATTAGTATATGCTGCACCAAATCGATTATCAGGACTCAGAACTAGTTGCTGCATAATGCCCTGCAAGCCAGGGTTAACATCTCGAGCAAGGTCACTAGTAGAAAGGTCCCATGTGATAAATTTGTTGGAAATAGATACAACATATCTGTAGTCAGCAGTCAACTTAAATCCAAACACTGCAAACTGGTGACCTTCCAAGGAATACTGTAGAAAAATTTCAAAATATAACTTAAGTTTATAATGGCACTTTCTTTAAAAAGGATAACTTCCTTCAATGGTTATTCTTCAATTTCATAAATTTTATGCCATGAACTACAAGACTATTTCATTGAAAAATAAAGTTTTAAAAATCTTAATGCATAATGATTCCTCAAATTTCTTTTTTAAAGTAATTTTTGTTAAGACAAAGTGACATGTAATAAGTTCTTCATCTTTATACTTTTTACTGGAATGCTAATATTTTATTATTATTTCATAAAAAGATCATCAGAATTAAATAAAAATGTATTTCATTATATATATTTTATCAGCATCCAAGATTGTATCAAATTCATGTGTGTGTACCTTTAATGGACCACCTGGAGTATGAAGACAGTGAAAATATGGAATGAGAGCACAATGCTCAGGTCCTTCTGCATCACACTGTCTCAAAAGACTGCGGACATTTGGATTAGGTCCAATTTCTGGGAGGAGTCTGCCTACCAATTGTGGGGCTAGCATATCTGGATACACACCCAAAACAGCTCCACCAAGACGTAATGCATCTGCTACAAGCACAAGCTCCCTATATTAAGATAATATAATTATCATTTTTCAGTCTTTTGCCATTCCCTTATAAGCAGATATTCTCAACATATTGGAGCATGGTAGAAAGTGAAATGAAAACACACACATCAATGGAATCTTCATCAAATGGGTAAAATTAAATTACATGAACTACTATGCAATGTATTAATACATATTTGGTTGGCAGTTTCAATCAACTCCCCATTTAAACTAATACCTTATTCTTTGACTCAACATTTATGATATGTTGCACTCTCATTTTCAAGAATCTCCATCATTTGAGGCATTAATAGAAAATATTGCTCATGAAAGAAACATCTAATGGTTGGTGAATTACATATTTAATTATGAAGTTATTCATATTGATTTATTTTATAGTTTATTTACTATGATTACCTAAAACTTTAAAATATTTTTTCATTAGATGAAGATAATAAATGCAAAATAGAAACTTATGAAATATCCAAATATGAAAATATAAAAGTCAAATTGGAAAGTTTAGAAATGAAAACAAGGAAGGAACTAGTATGCAATTCTAAAAAAATGTTCATTTCAGACATGCCACATATTTTTATTTTGAAAGTTGAATAAAAATATTGAGGTGCTTAAAATATGAAGAAAAAATATAGTTAGCAAGCAAATGGTCAACTCTAAATATGGATATGATATGAGAAAAATAGTTACATGCTAAGAGACAAAGAAGTAGAAAACATCTACCTACAATCAATGAAACAGGATCAGTAGTTGAAGAAGAGAGAAAGAGTGATTAGTAGGTATTAGGCATCACCTAGAGCGGAAGAAAATATACAGAAAGAAAAGATTGATTCGATAAATAGAAGAATACATATTCCAAATTACCCAAATGACATAACTCACCTCTGTGTCTTTCTTATGGTTTCCCTAGAAATTAATTTAAACAGAAAAACTTAGATGATATTTCAACTGACACAAAATATTAAAGTCCTTGGCTAGAGATCATTTTTTATAAATAACTAAGCTCATATATTAAATTTTGTAAGGAAAATTGGAAATTAAACATGGAGTTATAAAACATTCAATTTTATCTTGTAAAGATTTAAAGAAAAGTTTAATGCTTAAATGGTTTATATTAAAAGTTATTCTTAAACAAGTAATATTTCATAATGTTCAAAAATGTAGGTAATTAATAACTTCCAAAATTTAAAACAACTAAATTTTTATAAAGTTGTCTATCATAATTTTCACAAATTAATTGGAATTAAAGGTTTTTGAATTTATATATTTATGGCTCAAAGTAAATGATGCCTTTAAATTAGATATGAATAAGTGTTATTAGTTGTATTCAATATTTTTAGTTTATGATTTAAGTTTAATATAAAAGGGATCATGGCCAAAACAATAATAAATTTAATAAATAATAATTAAAATTACAACAGAATATAAAATAAGACCATGTATACAGGTATACCCTGATTTACGTTGTCCCAATTTATGCAGATTTGAAGTTACGTCGCCGATCAAGTGATACCTGTGCACCGATTTACATCGTTTTGAATCAAAGTTACGTCATTAGAGGTCTAAGGTTCTTTAAAATTTTTGTTTCCACTTTTCTGAGGTTGTTATCTGTTTGAAATACTAGACAAAAGTAACATTGCAATCTAAATATATACTCTGTAAGATAATACCAAAATAAACAACGATCATAAAAATATTGCTTCACTTCATACTCTGGCCAATGCTCTTTAGATGACTGCTTAATCTGTTATCTTAGAGTTTTGTATCATGAGAACCTAGTGATCCAAAAAAATTGCTAAATTAGGACGCGAAATCAGAGCTGTAGTCAAAGGCAGTTGGAGGTATACAGCGTATAACAACTTCTTAACATACCTCATCAGCATATGACAAATTTCTTAAGCACAAAACATACAATAACTTCTTCAGAAAGTCAGTATAAAATTGGCATCGGAATACCAGGTTCTCATAATTTTGCAAGTATAGATTTGGAAAGTAAATTTTGGTTGTAGGTTAGGTTTAGGATTTTTGGTGGATGAAAAAGATATTTTGATATGCTAGTCGCTGTTTATAACACGGCAAGAGAGCTATTTACTGCGCATCTTATCAAAGGATATATTTAACCTGCTTATTATAGTTTGTCTTTTTTTGATTAATTGTTTGCTGAATCATTTTTTGTTGTAACTGTGACCATAAAAAGCGAGAATGAAAAGAATAATTAGCATGTTTTCATACAAATTCGGTTCTATTAGTTCAATTAAAAAGCTTGATGTTATTCTGGAGCAGAAAAACATGCAAATAATGATGTTTTCACTAGCAGTGGTGCAAATAGTGATGGTATTAGTAATAATATGTTTAAGAAACAGCCTCATCTTCAGCAATGGCCATAGGATGATGGAAACATCGGTTCTTGTCTGATCGCCGAGGTTAAGCATCGTAGGGCCGGGATAGTAGTTGGATGGGTGACTACCTGGGAAAACAGGTGCTATTTCAATTATCCATGGGATAAGTGAATTGGCAGTCTGTAAGAGAGTCACCGTTGCTGAATCCAGATGATGAATTAACTGACCACATGAAGAGAATCATAGGTACTACTGCCGGATGATGAGATAATTGACAACCTTAAGAGAATCATGGGTGTTGTATCCAGATTACGAGTAAATTGACAACCTTAAGAGAATCATAGGTGTTGCAGCCAGATTACGAGTAAATTGGCAACCTTAAGAGAATCCTGGTTACTGCTGCCTTTTTTCCCGCCCAAACTTGGACTTAATTTGACAAGTACATATCTAGTGCCAGCATTGATGGGTTACAGCAATCAGTTGTTTCAAACTATACATACTTAACTCCTGCACGCATTCCTCTTAATACCAGTGATCCAAATTTGAAAAACTGCTTCGAGTTACGTCGATTTGATTTACGTCATACTTTCCAGGAACAAATCCCCAATGTAAATTGGGTATACCTGTACTTCTAAAAAAACCCCAGGATCTTATTGAAACTTCAGGATAAAGGGATTCAGATGATGGTGTTCAAACTATTTACTATTAAGTGATTTTTATACAGTCATTTATGATGTTTGTAAGAAATCTAGAAGTAACAGTTTGTTTTCTGAAAAGTAGAGGAAAAGAAAAAAAACATTTACCCTCTATTCAGTTCAGTTTCTATAAATCTTGAAAGCATGTAAGATTATAACCCCATTGTCAGCCAAACCCAAAGCAATACACTTTGAGGAAAACAAAAATGAAAATAATCCTTTATTAACAAATTTTTCCATACATGAAACCATATACTATTTGGCATTTTCTCTGCATTTTTGTAAAATGTATACGAGGTGCTGTCAAAAAGTTTCCGGACTGGCCGCGTGGAGCGCTTCTCGTATGACCCTGCACCTGCACAAGCAGGTATGCGCATTATACTTTATTACGCAGTTGTCTGCCGAGTAACAGTGAGATAGCACGTGGTGTATTGTTTTGGCAGCTCTTTGTTTCATGTTGTGTCAGTGTGTGTCTGCGATCCTTTTTAAATAAAAAATGACATCTTTGAAAGAACAACAAGTGTGCATGAAATTTTGTTTTAAGCTCGGTAAAACGGCTTCAGAGACCCACAAGATGCTTCAGCAAGCTTTTGGTGAGAAAGCCATGGGTAGGACCCAATGTTTCGAGTGGTTTTCCTGGTTTAAGGAAGGACAAACGTTGGTTTAGGACAATGAACGTTCTGGCCATCCATCAACCAGCAAAACAGATGAGAACATTGAAAAAAGTGCGGGAGGACATTCATGAAGACTATCGTCAGAGTATCCAGGACATTACAAACATTGTTGGGATATGGTATGGGTCATGTCAAAGCATTCTGACAGAAAACTTGAACATGAGGTGAGATGCTGCAAAATTTGTGCCTCGCCTGCTGACGCCAGACCAGAAGGAGCAGCGTTTGAACGTTTGCCAGGACCTCAAACAACACCTCGGAAAAGATCCAGACTTTCTTTCCAAGGTCATCACTGGCGATGAAAGTTGGGTTTATGGATAAGACCCAGAAACAAAACAACAATCGTCCCAGTGGAAAAGTCTGAGATCACCAAGACCGAAGAAAGCCAGGCAAGTCAAGAGCAATGTGAAGAGCATGCTGATCATTTTTTGACAAGGAGGGAATTGTGCATAAAGAATTTGTTCCTCAAGGGCAGACAGTGAATCAAAAGTTTTACATTGAAGTCCTGAGACGTTTGAGAGAGGATGTGAGGAGGAAACGTCTGGCCCTGTGGGCATCCAAAGACTGGTTACTCCACCACGACAATGCGCCTGCTCATACCGCGCTGTCTGTCCAACGGTTTTTGGCCGACAACAACATGGCGGTGGTCTCTCACCCTCCCCTCCTCGTCCCCTGACTTTTTCCTCTTCCCGAAGATGAAAATGGTACTCAAGGGGCGGCGTTTTAATACCGTGGAGGAGATTCAAGCCAAATCGCAGGAGGTAGTTAACAACATCGCCAAAAAGGAGTCCCAGAACTGCTTCCAGAAGTGGGAACGTCGCTGGAATTGCTGTATTGTTGCCCAAGGAGAGTACTTTGAAGGAGATAACACCGACTAGACATTGGGTAAGCCTAAACTTTTTTTTGAGGTCAATCCGGGAACTTTTTGACAGCACCTCGTATTAACTACCATTCGGACCTGAAATTTTAACCAACGAAAGATTCCACCAAGAATTCATTATACTACCACAAGATATTGAAAAAATATTCAAATAAAAGAATGACATTTGTACATACAATTGCTTCAACACTTAGTTTGCGCATCGGAATTTATTTATCTATTTTGTTAATTTTTATATTTTTTTAGTTATAACCTTGGTTGGCATATCTTCAAAGCAAAAACTTCACAAACAATAAATATCACCACAAAAGATCAGTTTATAATTTCTCAATATATAAAAGTATTAATCATATTCAATGAACTGTGCACTAAATTAGTCTCACCTAGTTGCCTCCCTGTCTTCAATATTGTTGCATGCATCCTCAAAGTCAGAGAGCACAGCTTGCAAGGGACAAGATGAAAGCTTAGCATGAAGCCATTGATAGTTGAACAGCACGTGGCTGAAGAGATCTTCAAACCTCCTTGAACGCACCAAGTGATATGGCATTTCTCCAAACTGCATTACGAACAATAAAATTCATTTCTCATTTTTATTACAAAATTCTCTTGCTACCATTTATTTTTTTAAGAATAAATTCCTGAGCTCATTAATAATCAGTATTAAAAATATGTTTTGATTCTTATTACCTTGCGTAAATTGTAGCGCGACACCTTGCCATCTTTAGAAAGAAAAACCAATGGTTGAACTGGCACTTTCCTATCAGCAGAGCCTTCTTTTTCTGTGAGGTTGAACCTTTAAATTGTTTTATAATTGTAATTAGTGCGCCAGCAAATCCAGCTTATTAAAACATGATACAAAGCTTTCTTTGGATCACTAACAAGAAAATTCTTCGAATAGTTTTTTATTTCAACATAGTATATTTTATAGAACTAAACATTAATGTTTTCTTCAATTTATCATTCCAACTTATGGCCCAGCAAGCATCTCAATTTATCTTTGATAAAAATGTGCTGAAAAGGAATATTTTTCAAAGTAGCTGGGAAATTACAATATATCATACCTGTGTCTTTGTATTTCTGTATATCTGAATGGTTTAGGGTTACCTCCACCCCAAATCCCTGAATAGTAGTCTGCAATTGAGGAATGGAAATAGGTTGCCATATTCATATTCTTGAAGTATCTTTCTTTTGCTGTCTCTCGAAACTGCCTGTGAATAAATTATCTGTATTTTACCTGCATTTAATACCTATTAATATACTTTTCCACTAACTAAATGTCCTATTAACTCTTTCAGAGTCATCCTTTAACATAGTCTGCACTGTGTATTAAATGTTAAGTAAATATTATGGAAGCCCAAGAATGTACTTAGATTAACACTGGGTCGACAGCACATATAGCCTGAGTGCATACTCAGTTGACATTGAAGGGGTTAAATATTTAATGTGCAGCATTTTTTCATTCAATGGGGCACATACCTGTGATACCAATTAAGTACATTAACTCCATCTGCTTCTCTTTCAGAGAGGTAATTAGGAAGATCATTACGTATTCTTGTCCACAGCAGAGGTGGAATACGCCTCACGGGAGGCATGTGGTACTGATAAACATCATCTAAAACCTTGTCATCTAAAGATATCAAATCCTCCAGCTCTGACTCAGAAAGTCCGCTTTTCGCTGCAGTAATGTATGCAAGGGCATGGAAAACCAGAATACGTCCATGCTGCAAAAAAATGATAAATATAGATACTTTGTTTAAATTAAAATTCACTTTCAAAACAAATCATAATTGAATGTTCACAAATTTTCAGTATTAAATTCCATCATATCAAGAAAAGTTGAGCTGAAATTGTTGAGATCAGAATAATAATAATATTTTGAATAAATATCGAATAAGTCCCAGAGTTACAAGAGAAGAAAAACATGTCTTTAGTGATGAAAGGAAATGTTTAAATTTCTTGAAACCCAAACAAAGCAGTATAAAGGCTGATAACCAGCTACATGTTGGCATTTCAATCTTGTTAACTAGGTTTTGCTAAAAAATACTATATTCTTCAGTAGAAAAATATTTGTAATCTTATAGAAAACAACCTGTGACTCTAACGCTACTAGAATAAATAATGTTTTCTTAATATATATGAAATTATAAAAACATGTTTTCCAGGTTTCATCATTTAATTAACAATTTCATGTTCTGCAGATTTTTTCATGCTCTCATTGCTTTGACAGAATTTCCTTTGACAAAGTCAGGATTTATTTTTTAATAACAAAAGACTTTTTATTAATTGGTAAATAAATAGTAATAAAATGCCATTTTCATCAACCTGCTTCTCAATTCTCTCAAAAAGCATCATGATGGAATCCATCACAGTGGATGCTAGATGTGTTTCCTGAGGTTTGGTATAACTCCGCCATCGGCAAACCTCAGCAAATACCAGCTTCACAAAAATAGGCAAAGAGCATTGCCCAATAGCATTTGCAACCAAACGCCACTGATAATTGCTTAAATCTCTATTTGCTGTCCTCATCCACATCCTAAAAGAAAAGGAAAGATAAAATAAATAAATATTTAAAAGCACACTAAAAACACAGTTATTTTCTTTTTGGTAGCACTTGATTTCAAGAATTTTGGTCGACTTTTTGCATTGAAAAGATTTTAACTTATTTATGAGATGATTCATAATTTAAGAATAATTATATCTAAACAATAAAAAATTACACAAGCAACTCATTGTGTTATCGCAGTTTTTATAAAAATATTTTTAATGATTACACACTGATGATCTTTACAGTTAATTATACCTTCATGATAAATAAATAAATAAATAGTCAAAAGGAAGGGAAACTCTTATCTTCACCACTATATTTTATTAAGTCTGTCTGTCTACCTGTCTATCTGTCTGTCTGTTCCTTTATGCACACCCACATTTCTAAACTGATTTTGACCAAATTTGGCACAATTGTAGGGGTACCAAGGGTTTTAGTGTCCGTCTGTCTGTTTGTTTAAAAATGGCAGCCCATTTTCTTTGCTCCTTTATGCACACTCACAATCAACCGATTCCAACCAAATTTGGCACAAATGTAGGGAGTACCAAGGGGAAGGCTAATGCGTGGTTTTAGTGTCCGTCTGTCCGTTCGTTTCAAAATGCAGGCGATTTGAATAGTAAACGAAAAAAGAAGATAAGAATAAGAATCCTTGATCATTTTTCTTTATAATGCTCCAGGTCTGAAAGTGGTATGTCAATATTTCAAATTTATATGAGCAAATGAATATAAGCCTGCACACTGAAAAGTCGAGTGGGCATATATACCTAAGCCTTTATATATACACACACACACACACAGACCTTGCTTTGCATTGTTCTCGAAGTTGTGTCGTTAAACAATTAAAACCAAAATTTTGCTTTGAGTCATAAAATTCTGTATTTGCATCGTTGTGGTATGTTAAGCAATCAGTAAAAAGACTTTTGAATTTTATTAAGCTTAAATTTGATAAAAACTTGCTTGATAAATTTTACTGAACATCTCTGTGTTCAGTACGAACAACGAACAAATAATTTGATTACCGAACTGTTCAGGCGAAAACTGAACGGGTAGTAACTCTAGGTATGTTTGGGGATATCCCTATTTCGTTATCTTTCAGGCACACTGTTCAAGATCCTTTCGGTTGGCTCACCTGATAAGCTGCTACCAGGAAAATCCCCTTATCCCCTTTCTCCTTAAAGCTTCTCACTCCCTTTCCCCTTCCCCTCTAATGCCAGAAAGTCTTGAGCATTCAGCAGCCACCAAGTGTCATTTTAGCTAGTGAACTAGCACACGTCTAACACGATGGACTGTAAATGACTGCGTGATAGACTGTGACATTTTCTGATCACCAAAAGCTCCAAATGGCTTTACTGAACTTATACTGAGACGTGGCTGTCATTCATAGGTTTAGTTTTTATGCGTAGATTTAATATGTACTGTTGCCTTGTATAATACAAAGAAACTTTATTTTGTGGTTCTATTGCCTTACGTAAAAGGCAGTGGCGTAGCGAACACCCCCGCATAGCAGATAGCAGGGGGGCCCGGGACCAAAAGGGGGCCCATAGCGAAACACGGCTAATGGAGAAAAAGAAAAAGAAATATTAGGAGGTAGATTAAAAGAACCATGCATTTGAAGGGATCGAGAATTCTCCGGAATATGGAACATTGAAAAGTGTGCTCAAATATGCTCGCTTGCGTTGGACCAGGTCCTGCCAACTGGGTAATCTGAGAGATAAAGGATACTATTGTCTTCTAGAAGGTTTCAGCTTCATAAACATCATGTAAGGGTACATTATTATCTGCTCACAAAGCTAATGAAGCTTGCCCGCATAGTCATCATTTTGAGCTGTTGTCATTTTCCCTTAGTGTATCTTTAGATGGCATCTGGTATAGAACGACGTGAGGCGAGCCGAGGTTAGCTGAATTGAGAATATTTCCCATGCAACTTGGACACAGTCTTCATTAGAGTCAGATATTTTTGAAGAACTTGTTTGTAAATTAACCATGGACAATGGATCCCTCTCTTCTCTCACTATATAGCTTTCAACATATGATAAGGCAAACAAAATGAAAAGCCAGGCCCAGAGAGCAGAATATCCTTTTTCTTACCAAAGCATTTCCTCTCCAGAACTGTTGACAGCTGATAAAAACACATCGGCCAAAGAGGATAACCGTCTGTATGCATATGAAGAATTCAACAGATGTAATGGCTACGTCGGTTGGTGTTGAGAGGATAGACATGCAACAATATAAAAGCATCCTCAAATTCAGTCAGCTTGGAAGCTTAACATGTTACGGTCAGGCCTGCTCTACATAGTAATTGCATTTCGGTGAATTTGAAAGTTAGTGCCAAGAGAAATGAAAACGTTAGTGTCCTCTTTGAAATATGATTTCCTCATTCTTACTTCTAAGACTAGCAGTGGAAGATTGTGCTGTGAATTTAAGTATATTTTAGTGAAATTTTCCCATAGGTAGTAAATATTGAAAAATAAAATTTTGTGACCCCTACATTTTAAGATGTCAAAGCCAACTCACCTAAGTGGTTCTCAAAAACGTAAATTAAAACGAGAAGGTGAGCATTCCATTCAAAAGAATGCAAAATTACTGACAAGTTTTTTTCAAGCAAAACCCAGTTCACCTGCGAAGAGTTCCAGCTTGTCTTCGGGAGAAAAACATGTTAGTGACATTGAAGAGGTATGCAAGGATGTGGGTAATGTACAGTGTGGTGATGCACATAGTTTAATGATAGGTGGTTCTAGTATTATTACCAGTGAAAAAGATTTGGTGGTAGAGAGTGAAGAATTTTCAGAGGCAGAGTGTTCTTTAGATAAATCAACTTGCCAGTATCCTTCAGATCGAGGAAATTTTTCTGAAACTATTGATGATCCCAAAATTTAAAAAATGATTTTGAGGTATGGATTTTGTAAACCGAATGGGTCTTTTCCAAAAGACATGAAGCAGAACAGATCTTTCAGTGCAGATTATTATTATGGAACAACTCATACAGGGCAAAAAAAATCGAGAGTTTGGTGGTGTTATTCTCCAAAATTGGACTGTGCATACTGTGAACCGTGTTGGCTTTTTGCTGATAGAAATATAAAGAGCTTTAATTCTGCATGGTGTAAAGGCAGAAGAGACTGGAAAGGACTTTTTAAAAAAAATAGCATAAAATTGTAGCAGTACATTTACATGCTTGTGTTACTTACGAAATTTGGCGACAAGGGAAAGATGTTATTTCCGGATTAGATATCAAACTTGAAAAAGAATCAGCATTTGGAAGAAAGTCCTTCGTCGTGTAGTTGATGTAACATTGACCCTTGCAATGTGCGGTAGTGCTTTTAGGGGACACAGAGAGAAAATAGGTCAAATAGGAAGCGGAAATTTTTTGTCAATCATTTAGCTTTTATCGAAATATTATCCCGTATTACAGCAACTCTTGCAAAAAGATGACTGCTGCGTGACATACCTTAGTCCTATTCAAAATGAAATTATTAAATTACTTTCCAAGGAGGTACAAAACGAAATACTGAATGAAATTAAATCAGTTCCTTTTTATTCACTTATAATGGGTACGACTCAAGATATCTCTAAAACCGATCAGTTAAGTAAAATATTCAGATACGTAACTGTAGTAGTTGATGAAAACAACAGAGCCAAAGAAGTAAAAGTTTGGGAATCATTTGTAGGTTTTCATGAAGTAAAAGATCAGTCTGCCTCTGGATTAGAAAGTATAATTGTATATAAGAGTGAAAAAAGTGATCTTAAGTCTGACTAAATGTCGAGGTCAAGCATATGATGGTGCCCGAAATATGAGTGGAATATATAATGGTGTTCAGCAACGAATTAGAGAAAAACAGGCAACTGCTTGTTACATTCACTGTGCAAAGCAAAGCAAAGTTTTAGAAATTATCAACTCTGTGTCTCAG
This sequence comes from Uropetala carovei, assembly GCA_036926305.1. NCBI lineage: Eukaryota > Metazoa > Arthropoda > Insecta > Odonata > Petaluridae > Uropetala > Uropetala carovei. The sequence continues at coordinate 1,774,572 of JAXCHB010000127.1, forward strand.
TTGCTGCAATCAAATGATGCGGATCTTATGAAAAGCACCGAGCTTCTAGAGAACGCACAGCATGAGTTAGTTTCTTATAGAGGACAGTTTGAGGAAGCTAAATCATCAGCAAAAATGCTAGCTTAAGGTTGGGGCATAGAACCGCGTTTTATTGAAAATAGATCGCGCCGTTGCTGCATGTGTAGTTGAAGTATTAAAGAATACAGAGTTTCACTTCAATGTATCTGTATTTTATGTAACATTGGACATTGTAATTAGCCAAATACAGAATAGATTTAAGTCAATGAAAGAAATATCGAGTAGATTTAAAATATTAAGCTATACAATACTGGCTAACATTGCTGATGAGGAATTACACAAGAATGCGAAGGAATTATAGTCTGTTTACCCCGCCGATCTTTCCCCTCAGTTCCCAGAACAGATGCAGTCTTTTAGAATGGTATTGACATCGGTTATACAAAAACAAAGTAGTGTTAGAGACCTTGCTAATCTGCTAATAGTAGAGAACACTACGATAGCTTCCAGCCTTCCAGATGTGTATACCTCCTTCATGCTCTTTTTGACATTGCCAGTAACCACTGCGAGAACTGAGAGATCATTCTCACACTTAAAATTAATAAAAACTATTTACGGAACTCCATGAGTTAGACAAGACTAAGCAGCTTCGTAATTTTGAGCATTGAGAATGAACGAGCACCCAAGCTGAATGTTGATGACGTCATAGAAAAATTTGCCGACGTCAACGCAAGACAAAGACATCGATTAAAATAAGGTAGAGGCATTTATCACTCTATTACAGGGGTGACCAACCTGCTGCACGCGTGCCACTAGTGGCACGTGAAGCTCTTGTCAGTGGCACGCCTCCCTCCCGATTTTGAAAAATTAAATTAAAATATATTGAAAAATGTCAACGTTAACATTCTATGTTCTACAATTCTTTGACAACAGACAGTGTTGTGTGTGTGCGTGCGGCTACTTTAATCCCAAGAAATTAGAACGTATTATAAGAAAACTAAGTACACAAACTAGTCTCTGTTTTCAAGACTGAGTTGGACTTGTCTTATTTTCCAGGTAGTTGTCTAAACATTTCAAAATAACTGCCCCACTCCTATATCGTATACAGGTATACCTCGCTTAACAAAGCCTCTGGAAACGAAGCTCCTTTATAATGAAATCGGAAATTCCGCAGTGAGAATACAAAAAATTCGAAAATGTTGCAAATTAGTGTTCGCGTGTTATACAGCTCAGGTGGACTGGCGCTACTTACATTTTGAAGCTTCGCTAAAATAGTAGTATGTGTTCACAAAATTACAGATACTAAATTAGAATGTTATTATATTATCGACCTAGATACTTTAAGAACCATGAGAATGAGTTGGTCTGACTCTTTATCTCGAAGTAGCCAGTTCTGAGATCGTAAGAAACCTCTCTTTTTCGTATTGAAATGGGGCGTACGTTAATTTAAAAAATTTCTATTTTCTGACTGGGATAAAGTCAATGTCAAACTTTAAAACAGCAGCCGCAAGAGACACAGGGGGTCCATCTTCTCAGCAGGAATTGTGACATCCACCGTGGATCTCTTGCCATCATGACTACTAACAACATGAAAATGGAGGAGTAGAGTTGCAGTAATAACGACATTTTATTAATATATATTATTAACCAATCAAAATTGTACATTCAGTATGTTATCAGTTCATATGTTTTGAAAGCAGTTGATAAAGTTTTTATAACTTCACTTCACTTTTGCCAGAAATCTTGGTTTAGTATATCATATTCATTTTTGATAGTATTAATGATCTAAAAAAACTTCCAACCTGCATCATAAGGACCATAGACAATTCCATCTTCGAAACAAGTACAATGGCTTCTTCCATCCATGTTGCCCCTGCCATCTAGACTACCACTAATGCAAAAATATTAGGTGGCACGCGACACATTTTCAGCATAATATGTTGCACCTTACAGAAAAAGTTTGGCCACCCCTGCTCTATTACATAAGATACTGAAATGCTTGAGATTAATTTCAAAATCCAAAGGAAAAAGTAATTTCAACTTCCACATGTGTCATAGAAAATATCAATCCTTGAGCGATTCAAGGATTGATATTTTCTATGACACATGTGGAAGTTGAAATTACTTTTTCCTTTGGATTTTGAAATTAATCTCAAGCATTTCAGAAAATTAAATTTATTTTTCTAACTGCAATAGTGTCCAAGTGGTTCAAGTTTTCATCCCATGAGGATGAAAAAATGATGCATTTATATTTTAATGTTTATATTTTTTTATATAATAAGCCTTGTTACAGAATTGTCACCAAAAATTTAACTACGTTAATTTTCCGAGTTTTATGCATTGAAACAGATAAGTTAATAAAACTTCACGGTACTGTTCATGACGACACCGTGAAGCTATTATTGTCCAATGTATTTACACATATCCAGTGCCGTGGCATCCGATGACAGTGTCCGTGCCGTATTTTCAAATATCGTTGGCTTTTTTCAAGTTTACATAGGGGGGCGACTGGCGGAGGTCCTTGGCGGGGGGGCCCAGAATGGTTCTGCTATGCCACTGGTAAAAGGTATGTAAAATTTATTAGATTAATAAACGTATGAGTACGATTACTATTTTCAGTTTACATTTTTATTATTTATTTATTTTTATACCAGTCATGAATGAAAAGCGCATATCTGCTGGTAGAATTCCCAAAAGGTTGAAGAAAACTATTACATTGGAGATGAAATTACAAGTGTTACGAAGATTTGATGCTGCAGAGAAGGCTGTGGATATAGGAAAAGCCCTTGGTCTGACTCCTACAATGGTGAGAACTATTCAAAATCATTATGGAAGTAAAATAAGGGAAGCTGCTAAATCTGCAACGCCTTCAGATGCTAAGATGATGACCCATGCGAGAAGAGCTCTGATGGTGAAAATGGAATCTTTGCTATCTATTTGGATACAAAATCAGGTTGCACAGAGAATACCGTTAAGCAAAATGGTAATACAGGCGAAGGCAAAAAGCTTATGTGATGATCTTAAAAACAAGTTAACTTGCGATGATAGTGCAGATTATAGTGCTACTGATAAGGAAGAAACGTTTGAAGCTAGTCAGGGTTGGTTTGAGCGGTTTAAAGTTTGTGAAAATCTACACAGTATTTCACTAAAGGGCGAAGCAGCTAGTGCAGATACCGCAGCTGCAGGACATTTCTCTGAAGAGCTGAAAGCGATAATTCGTGAAGGTGGCTATACTCCCAAACAAGTCTTTAATGTGGACGAGACTGCCTTATTTTGGAAACGTCTACCAACTAAAACTTATATCGCCAAAACGGAGAAATCTGCACCAAGAGTTAAAGCTAGCAAAGATAGACTTACTCTTCTTTTAGGTGATAATGCAGAGGGAGATTTTAAATTTAAACCTCTTCTTGTCTACCACTTGGAAGGGCTATTCAAAGGATCAACTTCCTGTCCACTGGAGAGCAAACAAAGAAGCCTGGATTACAGCAGTTTTATTTAAAGACTGGGTTTGACTCATGCTATTCCTGAAATGAAAGCCTACATCACTAACAAGAACGTAGACTTTAAGACATTCATTCTACTAGATAATGCTCCTGGTCACCCAGTTTACCTTGATGACTTATCAGAAAACGTAAAGTTTATTTTTTTGCCTCCTAATACCACATCATTGATCCAGTCTATGGATCAGGGAGAAATTTCAACTTTTAAAAGTTATTACCTCTGACGTACATTTAAACAGCTTCTAAATGCTACTGATGGACAAGATAAGCCTACTATGCAGAAGTTTTGGAAAACATTCAACATAATGAATGCAATAAAAAATATTTCAGGCTCGTGGGAGGAGGTGAAACCTTCATGTATGAATGGTGTTTGGCGCAGAATATGGCCAGAATGTGTGCATAAAATAAAATACAGCGATGGTGCCATTGTAGAAGTTGATAAATTGCCCACGGTTCATCAAGAAATAGCTAACTTAGCTGGAGAATCTAACTTCGAGGGAATGGACGAGAGTGACATAGATGAATTGTTTGCCTCACATAATCAAGAAATGAGCAATGAAGAGTTAATGCAACTGGATTTACAAACAGCTAACGAGCAATACAGTTCGGAAGAAATTCCTACGCAACCAACTTTAACTTTAAAATGAATCTCCAAAGTCCTGAGTTTGATCGACGAAGCTATTGAGATTTTTACGAATGACAATCCTGACAGGGAAAGAAGTTCAAAAGTAGCACAGGCGATAGCGCATGATATCAGTTGCTACAAGGAAATTTACATGGCCCAAAAAAAGGAGCTGTTCAGCAGACTTTAGATAAATATTTGAAGAAAAAAGAATAGGAAGGTGTCTCAACCTCAAAGCCTACAGATTCAGAGTCTGAGCAAATTAGTTCCTCATAAAATTATTGAGTTTTGCGAAAGTTGTTTTATGTTTATATGTTGAAAAATAAAGTTATTTTTCTAATTATTTCAATTCATTCTTTTATTTCATAATTGAAAAGGCAAATGTCGATTAATTTACAATTTCTTAAAATATTCTTTCTTGAAAATTGTAGTGCCGGTACATATCTTCGATATTTCTATGGTTTCTTATGGAAAATTGTATTTCGATTTGCGTCGTTTCAGTTTGCATCGTGTTTTTTAAGAACATAACCCCGATGCAAAGCGGGGTCTGGGTGTGTGTGTATATATATATATATATATATATATATATAAGATTGCAACTAGTAGTTGAGAGGGATAGGAGGGAGCCAGTGCACACTTACTTGGTGTTGTGGATGTCCATGGCGACAGAGGAAGGCTTTTTCTTGGAGCTTTCGGGCATCCGCCCTTCTTCGGCACAAGAGTATGACTAAAACTAAAACTAAGTGTCTCACTGGGGGTAGAGGGGATTGGAGGAGGATGGGGTTCATGGAAAGGAGGGTAGGGTATTTGAGGTGGGGGTGTTAGCGGAGGTTTAGACCGGGAAAGGAAAGAGAGTGGAGGATTTCTATATGGCCCAGCTCCCATTGGCGGAGTTGTGAGGTGGGAGTCTTTTGGGAGAGCATGGATTGTTTTTACTGTGAAGCATCTATTGAAGGGTAAGGAGTGGCTTACCGCATGATTGGCCACTGCAAGGGGGCGCTTATGAGCGACACTGTCCTGATGACCGTTCATGCGGATGTTGAGGGGTGTGGTGGTAAGGCCCACATAAAATGCTGGACATTGTGTACAGTTTAATAAATAGATTAAATTTCTGGAGGTGCAAGTTTCATGGGATGTAATTGGGTAAGTGATGTCTGTTATTTAGCTGGTGAACGTGAAGGAAGTCTCTATGATGAGGCATGGGAAAGACCCTGCAGGGGGTGGTATTGGACCTGTAGGGAGTTCTTTGCGCCACAACAAGTCACTGAGATTCCTAGGTCGATGGAATGATATGATGGGGGACTGGGGAAGAGTGTAAGAGTGGCAGGTGAGGATGTGAGAATGGGGTGGGCGGTGGCAAGGATGTTTTTCAGGGCTTTGTGTAGCCCTGGGTGGAAGGTTGTTGTGAGAGTCAGGGGGATGACGCTTAGAGTATGCGGGTTTGGGTTCGGTGTTTTTCCAGAGGGGGGGAAAAGAGTTGAGAGAATTCTGGAGGATAGCCTCGGTTGAGGAATGTCTCCTGAATTTTTGTGCAATATTCCAATAACGAAGTGCTAAAGTGCTATCCGAACATATCCTATATATATATATATATATATATATATATAAATACTACGGAAGAGGAAAGGTAAGTAAGGATATTTAGGGCAACTAGGTGTTGAAGGAAACTCAGTGAACACTTACCGGAAGTAGAACCGCTGGGGTGTTGGAGAGACACATTTGTAGAGGTTAGAGCTTTCGGGATGATCCCTTCGTCAGCACAAGAGAGACAACTGATATGGCAGTGACATTGGGGTGAAGGTGTGGGGGTGGAAGGGAATGGAGCGCAGAAAGGTCAGGGATTAGAGGATGTAGAAGGGGAAGAGGGGAAAGAGAGGGTGGAAAGAAGAAAATATTAACGGATATTGAGGCCGGGAGGAGAGAAAGAGTTTAAGATTTGGATATGGGCCAGTTCCCATTGACGGAGTTGGGGGGCAGAAGCGTCGTCCAGGAGGGCGAGGATGGTCCTCACCGTGAAAAAAACATTGAAACTGAGATTGTGGTTATTCGCATGCATGGCCACGGGTAGCTGTCATTTAAGACTAACGCTGTTGCGATGGCCATTCATGCAAATGTTGAGGGAATTGCTGGTGAGTCCGACATAAAAGGCGGGTCATTGGGTACAGGTTAGTAGGTAGATGACGTTGCGGGTGGTACAGTTGGTAGGGGATGTATATGGGGTAGGTGATGTTGGTGGTGGGGTTTGAGAATGAGTTGGAGGGTGGGTTTATAGGGCATGTTTGGCATCGTGGTCTGCGGCAGGGGTGGGACCCTGCAGGGTGCAGAAGAGTGGGTGATGGGACGACGCTTCTGCCCCCCAACTCCGTCAATGGGAACTGGCTCATATCCAAATCTTAAACTCTTTCTCTCCTCCCGTCCTCAATATCCATTAATATTTTCTTCTTTCCACCCTCTCTTTCCCCTCTTCCCCTTCTACATCCTCTAATCCCTGACCTTTCTGCGCTCCATTCCCTTCCACCCCCACACCTTCACCCCAGTGTCACTGCCATATCAGTTGTGTCTCTCTTGTGCTGACGAAGGGATCATCCCGAAAGCTCTAACCTCTACAAATGCGTCTCTCCAACACCCCAGTGGCTCTACTTCCGGCAAGTGTTCACTGGGTTCCTTCAACATCTAGTTGCCCTAAATATATATATATATATATTCATTGACGACATCTTTTTCATCTGGACCAATGGACCTGACTCCCTCCAATCCTTTTTGTTACGCCTCTCCTCTCACCCCACGCTTTCCTTCACCTACCATACCTCCACCACTAACATCACCTTTCTGGACGTCGACCTTTCCATCCAAGACAGAAAAATCCGCACCGGCATCCACATCAAACCCACCAATAGCCTTCAATACCTCCACTTCGAAAGCTGCCATCCCCTACACACCAAAACCTCGATCCCATATGCCCTAGCCCGCCGAGGATGGAGGATTTGCTCAGACAGGAGGTCTCTCTCAATATATTACTCCATCCTCGAAGATGCCCTCCTCAAACGCGGTTACCCACCGGGCCTGATCCGTGACCAGATCCGGAGGGTAATCACACCGGTAACCATCTAACACCACCCTCACACTCCTCCTATTCCCGATCTTACCCCTTCTCTTACCCTTACCACCCTCTTCCACCCCGGGATTCACGAGGTCCTCAAGGAAATCCTTCACGCTGCCCACCCAATTCTTACTTCCACCTCCCACCAACCCCCCTTTACTAATTCCCCCATTCTCTCCTTCCGCCGGCCTCCTAATTTGGGTAACATCCTGTGGAAGAAAGAACCCCCCACTCCCAACCCTCCATCCGCTGCAGGATCTCAACCCTGCGGCAAACCCCGTTGTCTCACATGCCCCATCCACCCACCCTCATTTTCATTTACCAGCCCCTCCTCCAACATCACCTACCCCATCCCCTCCAGAAGTAATTGCACGACGAGGAACGTCATTTACCTCCTCACCTGCACACTTTGTCCTGCTTTTTATGTTGGCCTCACCAGCAACCCCCTCAACATTAGAATCAATGGCCACCGGAACAGCGTAAACACTAACCGTCCCCTTCCGGTGGCTTCTCACGCCAATTCACACCAGGTCACCTTCAATAATTGCTTCACTGTAAGGATTATCCGTGCCCTACCGGATGATACCCCCGCTCCCCTACTTCGACAGTGGGAGTTGGCCTACATCTTTCTCCTTAACTCTTTCTCCCCACCTGGTCTTAACCTCCGATAACCCTATTGGCCGTCCCTCCTACCCGTCTCCTCCTATCCCCGAACTTCTCTCATTACCCCTCCCCCCCTCCCCATATCCCCCCAGTGTGTCACTTCAAACAGTATATGTTTCTCCGTCGCTGAAGAAGGGCATCAGCCCGAAAGCTCCATTTTTGTGTAATTTTTGTTCTTTTGTGTTTTTCGTGTGTCCTCAGCACCCCCAGCGGCTCTTCATTCTAGGTAAGTGTCCACTGGGCTTCCTCCAACACCTTGTTGCTACCCTTATATATATATATATATATATATATATATATATATATATATATATATATATATATATATATATACACACACTAGCTGAAACACCCGGTTTCGCTCGGGAAAGAGTTTTCTTTTAAGTAGCAAACGATTTTTATTGCTCGGGCAAACATTCCCAATTCCTTAATTATGCAAGCGATGCTTGCATTAACATTTACTATTTTAAGTATTGTATTGTAAAGCTTTTACTATTAATTTAATTACGTATTAACATCTTACATAATATTCACATGGATAGAGGCACCGAAGCCTTTAAAGCAGCAATAAAATTATGTGGATTATGTCAATACTATTAGCCAATACGTAAACAATAAACAACATCTTGGTTACCGAAGAAATGTAAATAGATGTATCGATTTATGCTGCGATAAATCTTTCAATGATAATGGTAAAAGATAACAATGTTCTAACATTCCTTAAAAATCATTTGACTCACTTCAAAGTGAGAATTCATAGACTATATTTAGGCATGAATCCATTTGTACCCTTTATCTTGGAGTTAGCCATTCTTCCTCTATGGCGTGCCACGGCGTGGATATCTCAAACTTTGAAGAGGACAACAATTAAGAAATTTAGCTTTGTTGCTGCCTGGAAAATGGTCATCTAAACCGACAAAAATTTGCGCTTAAAGGAAAATTTCGAGTAAATTAGCATGTAATATGACAAAACATGAACAGAATTAAAATATTCAGTCCTTCGTGCATAAAATAAGCCATTCCCCATGATCATAAGTTAATATTTAGGTATATTTATATCCACATCAGTGAAGGGCTGCATGGCATTTTGGGGTTTCTGCACACCATGTCCCATGCATTCTTATGGAAATAGTATTTTGTTGACCCCCTTGGAGTATAAGACACTCCACGGTCTGCAAACCTAGACCAAGTTCTTCTTTCGTCCATGGGATGGCCCATGAAACTTTAATTCGATAGCTTCAACGGTGTAAAAACGTATAAAGAACATACACACACATACCTACTAAAATAATTATAATATGGTGTATCTCAAAAAAATTTTATGTGAGGGTTTGGGAGGCATCGATTTGGTTTTTCGACGATAACTCTCGATTAAATTAAATTAGGAAGTTCAAATTTTGGTACTCTACATCTTATACACAGTGAGAAAGGTGAGAAACGACTACTTCCTTATCGGTAATTGGACGGCAGGGACTGATTAAACTACGAGTATTTTCCCAAGTCCTACTATTGATTTGAATCAAATTTGGTACAATTGTGGAGGGCTCCCAGAAATAATTCATACGTGGTTTTTGTTTCTCTCTGCCCATTTTATTCAAAACGGCGGCCAAGTGAATTGTTAAATACCATGTATCATCTAGAATTCCGATCGGATTTGAACCAATTTTCCCCAGGCAACGCCGGGAATTTCTGCTAGTACAAAATATAAAGAAATCATTTAATTTCCATATATAATGGATTTTCTTTGTGACTTAACACATTTTACATATAAATGTATTACATTACTATAAATGCTCCATTTCCTATCTATATTTGAAATGATTAAAAGCTCAAATTATTAAAATTAATGAAATATTATTATTTAATAGAAATATTTTAAGGTAATGTCAATCTAAGAACTCAAATGTAACTAAATAAAAGTCGAAATATATAGAAATCGAAAAAGAAGGTGTTTGTGTGTATGTATGCACGTATATATGTTACTAAATGCATATTATGCAACTTAATGAAAATTAATTTTCAAAAGATAAATATTTCACTGAAAATGTCACATTATATACACAAAGTTAATTAAGAAAATATTCTAAATAAATATATACATTTAAAGCGAAAAAAAATGTTTAAAAATTATCTTGAGATTCGAACCCTTGAACTTTGCGTTCGACGTCCGATATGCTAACCATTACACCAACATAACCCGAAGTTTAAAACTGCGCTGATAGGATTTCCGGTCCTGTTGGTGTAATGGTTAGTGCATTGGACATGGGATGCTATGTTCTGGGGTTCGAAATCGTCACTGAGTAAATATTTTTTTTTTCGTTTTAACGATGTGTATTTGTATATAACGTCATCATAACTTACGCTAAATCATCAAGGACACTTTAATTTAACTTTTTCCTTTTAAATAATACAAAGTATAAAGAAATCATTTAATTTCCATATATAATTTGTGACATAACAAATTTTACATATATATGTATTACATTACTACAATTTCTCCGTTTCCTGTCTATATTTGAAATGATTAAAACCACAAATCATTGAATATAATGAAATACTGTTATTTAACTGCCCGGGGAAATTTGGTTCAAATCCGATTGGAATTCTAGATTATACATGGTATTTAAGAATTCACTCGGCCGTCGTTTTGAATAAGATGGGCAGAGAGAAACGAAAACCACGTATGAATTATTTCTGGGAGCCCTCCACAATCATACCAAATTTGATTCATATCAATAGTAGGACTTGGGAAAATACACGTAGTTTAATGTTTAAATCGACCGCCATTTTGAATGAAGTGGACATACAAATACTAATAAACCAAATTTGGTTGGAATCTGTTGATTGTGCGCGTGCATAAAGGAGCAGACAGATAATGGGTTGCCATTAGCATTAGCATTCAAAGTTATTTTGCTTTTTGTACAATTACCTATATGAAACATTTGGGATTAAAAAGCAGCGTATGGCCTTTCTATTTGTGAAGAAAGTATCTGTTGAAAGTTTGATTACTCTAATTTTAACGGTGTGGAAATGTATAGATGCACAAATAAACAAACAAACAAACTTTTATAAATATATAGGAGATAGGTATTAAATCCAGAAATGCTAAATGTAAATGATGCCTTGAAGCAATATTGCATAATTTTCAGGATAGCTCAGCAATTACAATAATTGAGGGGTGTGAGGCAAAAAGATGCTAACCCACAAACTTATCTATTTGTAGTTAGGTTGCATACAGGAAAGAAAACATTATTATTTTGGAAATTTATCATTTGTTTAGTTCATATTTTGTAATGCGTTTATTTATGACTTGTCTTATGGGTGCCCTCCCCCCCCACAACCCCCCCTCCCCTTCGTTGATTTTGCTCATCTACAAACATGATCTTATATTTGTATTGAAAGTGACAAATATCAAATTTGAACTTCCTAAGTTAATTTACTCGAGACCTATTTTCGAAAAACCAAATCAATGCCCCCCCCTCCCCCAAACCCCCACTTAAAATTTTTTTTGAGACACACCATATTATATTTTAAGCTGGACCAGTCTAAAGATATGCTGCAAGTTTCATAAAAATTCGACCAGCCGTTTTTGCGTGATGTGGTAACAAACAAACAAACAAACAGACAGACAGACAGACTACAACTGTGCAAACCGGTTCAAACGTCTTCTTGTGATGCAAAACACAAAAAAAGTAAAACCCCAACAAAAAAACAAATGTACAGACAGAGGTTACAATTATATATATATATATATATAAATACTACGGAAGAGGAAAGATAAGTAAGGATATTTAGGACAACTAGGTGTTGAAGGAAACCCAGTGAATACTTACCGGAAGGAGATCCGCTGGGGTGTTGGAGAGACACATTTGTAGATGTTAGAGCTTTCGGGATGATCCCTTCGTCAGCACAAGAGAGACACAACACCTAGTAGCCCTAAATATATATATATATTTGATATACATATTGATTGATATATATATATATTTGATATACAGTTGTGTCTCTCTTGTGCTGATGAAGGGATCATCCCGAAAGCTCTAACCTCTACAAATGTGTCTCTCCAACACCCCAGCGGCTCTACCTCCGGTAAGTGTTCACTGGGTTTCCTTCAACACCTAGTTGCCCAAAATATCCTTACTTACCTTTCCTCTTCCTTAGTATTTATATATATATATCCAAGAAGCATATATATATATATATATATATATATATATATATATATATATATATATTTATTATAGATATATATATATATATGCTTCTTGGAGAAATCAATCGGAGAGTGAAGATGGCATGGAGTGCTTTTGGCAAGAATGCGAACATCTTTAAATCAAATATTCCAGTCTTCCTAAAAAGGAGACTGTATGGCCAATGTGTTCTGCCTGTTCTGACATATGGTTGTGAAACATGGACCATGAATGCCAGAATGATACAGCGCCTGCAAACAACACAGAGGGGCATGGAGAGATGCATGTTAGGGATCACCCGAAGAGACCGCAAGAGGAACGACTGGGTAAGAAAGAAGACGGGAGTCTGTGACGTTATTAGAAGAGTGAAGGCACTAAAATAGCAGTGGGCAGGCCATATTGCTAGAGGAAATGACCAGCATTGGATGTCCAGTGTCATTGAATGGATCCCAAGAAACGTCAAGAGACCGAAAGACAGGCGGGACAGAGAGCTTGTTAAGTTCTTGGGGCAAACTTGGAGGAGTGAGGCAGTTGACAGGGAAAAACGGAAGAGTCTGGGGAAGGCCTTCGTCCATCAGTGGATTGAAAAAGGCTGATGATGATGATATACAGGGCCAGCCTTGGGCCAATTGTACCTATTGGACCCAATCGGGCCCCGCCCCCTGGCTCGGCCTTTTAGGCCTCGTTGCTTCAGTCTTTTGGACCTCGCTTGCTGTGCCACTCCCAAATATTTTTTTTCAAACTATGCGTTTTAGATGTAGGGGCCCTGCCAAAAGTTTTCTAATTGGGCCCTGCAATTTCTAGGGCCGGCCCTGATTTTATATATATATACTATATTATTTCAACTCACCTGATCACCTGCATTGCTAGATCTTCGCCCATATCAGTAACTTTTATAAAATTTTCCTCAACATCAATCATTCTTCGAAGGAGATGATAATCTCTGGAAACTTCAGTGTTATCAGCCTCTTCTGCACATGAAACAACTATCTAAAAGTTATGAGTAAAATAAAACATTTCAGTGCTTTTAACATGGCTACAGAAAAATTAATGATGAAGGTTAAACAAATTTTCCATTTTAAGATTAAACTGCTAAGTAATTCCTTATCACTAAATAGTTTAATCTATTAATTTAAAGTGAGGTTGCATGAAACATACCTTGCAATGAGGAGGTAAGCGTGTAGGTAGCCATGAGACTTTGTTAGCACCCTGTGCTCCAGTAAGCTGATCTACAGAGTCAAGAAAAAGAAGCAAAGGCTGTTGTGCTGATGCAAATGTTAGAAGATGTTTGAAATGAGCCATCAATGGGACAAGATCATCGGGGATGTCCTCAAAAGGCAGCATGTAGTTATATGAAATCTTAAAAAAGATGAAAGTATTTTGAGTAGCTATGAATTAAATAAGAACAATTTTCACAGATAAAGAGCACAAGAATTGTTTGAATTTATTTTTTAATGAGTGCAATGAAATACAAGTTTAAAACTTTATTTAATTATGGATACAAGGGAATGCATTTAATGATTATAAAAGTCTTTAATTTAAAATTTGTACACTAGTAATCAGGGCCAAACAGAGGTGGGAGGGGCAGGAGGGCCAATTGGCCTGGGCCTCAAGCTCAAGGGTGGCCAAATTCAGACACTTGTTAATTTTTTTGGAAGGTATCACTAAATGGAACATAGGGTTCTAGTCAAACCTTCCTTGTTCATTTCAGAATTTACTTTCATTTCGTGATAAAAATAAAATTTTAAATTAGCTTATTTTAAATTTTTATTGTGACCAGGGGACTTAAAATCTGAAAGTGGCCCAGGCCTCCCTGAAACTCTGAGTGGTCCTGCTAGCAATGTAAAGTAAAATATATATTAATTTGAGTTTGGAAACATGAGGATAATGGTGCACAATTTTTTGCAGACATCTCCCTCCCCCCATCCTCCACACAGTGCATGGGGTCCTGATGCAACTGAGTCACTGCAACTTGGTTAATCTAGCATTGTTTATAATGAAGATGAATAAATCTCTTAAGTATCAATTCCTATTAAAGCACAATATAAATAAAATATATAAAACTACAGCATAGAAAAACAGATTGTCTATTTGTTAACAATAACTAATTTCTTACAAGGTTATTTTAGCTAAATGAAACATCAGGTGAGCCATTTTGCTGAAGAATAACAACCATCAACATTAACCAATTTGCATTATTAAAATATATATCATGAATTGATATTAATAAGCTAAAAATACAAATGTTATATCAACTGTAATAATTAACGCGTGCTAATAACTTCTGGAATTCTTTTTAGGTTCACACATGGTCCAACCAAAAAGTTCCTGGACTGAAGTTATTTTGGGCTACTTGGTGATGCTGAAAATTTGGCAGGCCTGGTAAACATTTCTGGCCCATTGTTGAATACATTGCTTGAGGTTTAAGTCATGCTTGCAGATTGTTTTGTTCTGTGGTCGCTTTTGAAAAGTCCTGTTTATGTGTTTGTCTCTCCTGTTGGTATAAAAGCCAATTTTTTTAACACTTGTTACTTGAAGATGGTGATTATTCATAGAAACCAGTTGTAATATAGTGTTATGTGGAATAAGCCTAAGTATTATTAAAACTCTCTGTTGTTTTAATTTTTGTTTTTATTTTAACAAAGTCATATTTCCTCCATATTAGGGAATTCCATGATGTCTTGGCCTCATCCATTAATTTTATTTTAAATTATAATCTCCAACAGGTGCTTAAAAAATTGATACAGCATATCTGGAACATTATTTACTTGCTGGCAGATGGATATTAAGGTGGGTGTAAGTGCACTGCTGTCTGGAGTCGTTCCCAGAAAGCGGATGATGCAGACAGGCCTTGTACCAGCAAACCACACAGGCGTCATTGAGGCAGACTTAGCAAGAAGAGAGGTCTTTCCGCATCCACCCTCTCCATGAAGCACCAATGGCCTCCTCTCCTCATTGCTAGCTGCATTGCTATCTCCTTCTGTCTGGTCACGCAGCATGTAAACATGGATGCGCTCCAGATCATCTTCACGGCCATAAAATACCTATAAGATAGAATCAGGAGCACATTTGAAATACAATATTAAATGAATTCCGGAAAAAAAACATTACAAAAGTTCTGTTGCTGTTATGCGTGACTGCAATTTTTCAAAATTCATTTTTCAAATGCTTATTTGTGCTTTAAAACCATATATTCTTTAAAAGGTTTTGCATTAAATTTTTTTGAGTTTTTAGTGTTATTCATGACAATAAAAGAAAGAAATAGATAAGAAACCTACCCTATCTCTGAAGAATTTTAGTTAAAATTACATGATATTTAGGCATCAATCCAGATATTTTAAAAGGAGATGAGTAAAAAAAATGTAAAAATTAAAAGAATGAAAAATTTAAAAAACCCACCATATATTTATTGTTGTAACATGAAAACCTGCTGCCTGAGATGAAAAAACAATACCACACCAGATCACGACAAATAGATACAGATCAGCAGTGATTGTGTTATAATGCTGTCCTTGGAGAAGTGATGCCTGAAACTTCTCAAGCGCACATCATACCACAGCCCTGCATAAACTCAAACCACAAACAAATACTCAACGGGTAATTATGTTATTCCTGAGAACATGTACATACCATGAAGGAAGGCTTAGGGGATATTGATTTGCTCCAGATATCTAGTTGTCACATATTACTCTACAATTACTTACTCCTATAAGATAAGTATCTGCTCCTGGATACATATTTCCACTTCAGTTACCTATGTTATATTCAGCAGGTATTAGTAAGTGTGCATGTATGTGGTTTGAATCATGGCAAGTATTTTGTTTCATTCATTTTGATTTAATTCTCTTACTACAGTAGTCTTCCTTCAAACACTACCATGATGTCAGAGTGGATAAATAAGTAACTTAATCAAATAAATCATGACTTGCTCAACTTATCTTGAAAAACATAAATGAAAGTTTAAAGCAAAACAATAACATGCAACCATAATGTACAAACCTTTACAGAGTTATTGCAGGCATGTAAATGCTGCAATATTTCAGTCACAATCTGTCCTTGTGCACTTGAATCCTCCTTCCTCATGGCTCGGTCTACCAATTTTGTTATGGAGCGATA
The DNA here is from genome assembly GCA_036926305.1 of Uropetala carovei. Classification (NCBI taxonomy): domain Eukaryota; kingdom Metazoa; phylum Arthropoda; class Insecta; order Odonata; family Petaluridae; genus Uropetala; species Uropetala carovei. The sequence goes on from JAXCHB010000127.1 coordinate 1,790,778, forward strand.
AAAATGAGTCAAGAAATGGGATAAATACTCCTCATGTGTCTCAGTGTCCAATCCTTCTCTCCCTATCCATTCAACAGTATACCTACATAAAAGGTTAATATCAAATTATCCTAGATGATTCAATCACAAATTTTAAGTGAAATTGTTCAGTCATGACATAATTTTAAGACATTTTATTTTTGCATTATAAAAAGAAATACCAGAGAACTTATTAAAATACTGAATTACCAAATAATTAACATGACTTTTAATGACTACTATGTAAATTTCAACCTGATACCACCCCAATCAGAAATATTATATCAGAAAAATATATTTTTTATTATTCAATTCCATAAATTAATAGTTTTAACAGTCATTCGGATAAAAAAAATCAATAAAATACAAACATCATCAGGGAAGATAGACACATACCTTTGAAGGTTACTGCTTTCTATTTTGGCTGGTAATCTTTCATCACGAAGATTGCTAAGTAGTTTGATAGCTTCAGTGTCTATACTACGGTTGAGTATATCAATAAATAAGGAAGCTTTTCTTAAATTCTGAAGGTTAATATTGTTGATATAGCGAACATATGCTAAACAATGGTTTCTTGTATTTTTGACATTCAATATACCGTTTATAACCTCTCTCTCTGTCACTGTAAAAGAAAGTATATAATTTTCATCAAAGGCTCAACTGCAGTTTCTATAAAACTCATTAAAATTTTCCACATATTACATGTAGGTTAATTACAGCTATAAATAATGTTGATATTCAATAAACATTTATCATTCATCATGTATAGAGTCAGCATGAAATTAGTCATGATATGACTTAGACATATAAATACTTCAAAATTCTTTTGTAATGCAAAATATATTTGTCAATAATGATCAAATCTCACCTGACATAAAATAACTATGCATAGCATCTTTAGACAGAGTACCAGAAGTGTAGAGGGATAAAGATGCTTTTCTAAGCAATTTTTGCATCTTACCAAGTGTATCCCACCACACAGCTTGGTCTTGCTGCTGGAGCTTAGGTACGCGCTTTACAAATATGAAGGAAAATTTCCAAATTAGTTATAATCTAGCACTCTTCAGTTATTCTCATTACATCCAAACCTAAATTTATACTACACTTAAAACAAATCTGATATATTTAATAATGCATAATTCTTCTAACAGTGAAATTGTACAAGCGAACATCATGAATCATACTTGAAAATTAGTTACAGCTGTTATAAAACAAAGGGCAAATAGGTGAGATCATCTTTCCATTTTGAACCTGAACATGTAAGAACTGTGATCTGAAGAAATTAAATCAATGATATTTCATATATAAACTAATGAATTTCAATAGTTACAATTATATAAAATTATATTATATAATAAATACAAAATATTCAGCTTATCACCTGAAAGTGTTTAATATCCCAATGAACCACAAAAAATACAGAAAATGTAGCATTTCATTTCTTAAATCACATTTCACATACAATATAGAACCTTTTATCTGGATTCCAGTTATCTGGAAATCCGGTTAACTGGCTATTTTAAAAAATAATGCATTTTTCCAAAATTTGTTAGGAAAAAGAAATTTAAAGCCTCACTAGTAATTACACAGCTCACCTTTGTGTGTTGGGTGTGCTCCGGTGAACAAGTGAACACGTAATTTGGAAGAGAACAAGGTATTTATATTGGAAAGTACTCAATAACCAGAGTCAGCTACGAAAATCGAGAGACCCAGTGCAAAGTGTGCATGCGGGGCTTCTTATGCGTCAAACATTTTTAACAGTAAATTTTAATAAATAAAGCAGTCTCTCTCACTATGACAGCGTTATTTTTTCAGATTTTCTTTTAAAATGCGTGTACGACAAATATTTTTTAGAGAGCGTGGGGCTCTTTAAGTATAGGGCCCGGTGCAGTTGCACCATTCTCATTGTCATCAAGCCTACCCTGCCGATTACTATAATATTACTATTACTATACAGTATATGCAGTGATGAGCTGGAATAACATTAAGAACCAGCTCTCTAAAAAAGAAAAAAGGTCGTAAGGAAATTTGGATAAGGATGGCAGGGTAGGCCTAAATGCCAGGGCCACCAGATCGCTCTAGTTTAGTAATACCATTCCGCTAGCTTAACAAGTGTCCTGTTCGTAATATATATTCCATTTCATACAATATCGGTAATTGAATGTCAGATAGAGCAAAATGTACTTGAAAGGAAAAAAATCAATAAATTTTCATATTTTCCAAAAATTTAACAAATTTCTCGCAAATTCAGAGAAAAATTAACAACCGGCTCACGTGTCAGCTTCAGCTCGTCACTGAGTACAGGTATTATTATAATAGTGCTCGAAATGGAAAGTATTACGAAATGGAGTGAACGTTCTGGTAATGGAACTGAAAGCAGTGGACACAAAATATCTGATGGAACATTTACAATCGAGTTAAATTTTGATTTATTCCTTATGTACTACAATGAAGAAAATAAAGAAAAAATTTTTATACTATTTTTATTAAATGAAGTTAACAAAATGGTATTACTAAATGTTTGACGAGACGGCAGCCCAATATTATCAACACATGCAACGGACCAGAACACTGTTTCGGTGAGTTCTAGCTCTTTCCGAGCATTGTTTATGAGTATATTCCAGATAACTGGCTATCCCCATATGCCAAGCTTGCCAGATAAAAGGTTCTGTACTGTATTTGCAATCAAAGTCTATGAATAAATAGGCAACTTAGTCTAGGTGGCAGATTAGAGTAGGAAAAAATCTAACATGCGAACTCAATAAGCTTCACACCAAGTCATTGCAGGTCTCTGAGTTGCTCATAATTGATTTATGTCACAAAGCTAAAAGTAAATCTTTGAATTGAACTTTTTCCTTATTTCACTGAGGAAATTTCTAAAACATAAAATTTTCAGCTACATTAGAAATAACTGTATACTATTATCATGGATTTTTTTTCCATACAATTCATTGAAATTGAAAAACAATATGATTAAGGATAGCACAGAAGTGATGTTAGAAGCAACACTGATGCTTCTACAATTGTATAAACAGGTTTCCAACCTTGTTGTTGAAATTGACTAGAATAGAAGATATAGGCTGGAGAACTGAAACTGGTGGAACAGCGTTTGCATCCTTACGATACCACAAATCAAGAAGGGAAGCATCAGTGCCTCCAGCTACTAATTCATCCCTCAACATCTGTAGCTCTGAAGATAAAATGTAAGTAGGAATGGGCCTATAGCCATACTTCTGGCCCAAGAATACCTGTAATGACAGAGAAAGTTCTTCTTACTTCCAACAATGACCAATAATCAACACGATATTTTGAAATAATCATGGGGAAATTAATGGCTACTGAGAAATTTGGGAAAACCAAGGGTAAGGAATAAGAAAAGGAAATATGAAACGAGCCAAATGCTGCTGTATAGATAGCCTGCTTACATTGCACCCCTGTATTACTTTACAGCAGAAACGGCTTGTCACCACCCGTCACCACTCCTACTTCTGGGCCACTCTGGGCAGTCATCCAACTTTAGTAACGGTCTTCGGCCATCCCATTATATTTGGCTGCTCCTGTCCATTGACCATCCCGTTATATTTGGCTACCCATGTCCATCAGCCACTGCATTATATTTGGCTGCCCTGGTCCATCTGCCACCCTGTTATATTTCACTACCCCCATCCATACTGTTTTACTTTCTTCACCAATTCCTTTGTCAAAAATTTTTTCTGTTAACCCAATCCATGTAGGTTTTTGTTTCAGATATAAATTCTCACTTATTCATGTTCATCAAAAGTATTTCTTACATTTTGAATGAATCATGCCAAGAAAGCTGGGACAATACCCCTCTCAAAAGTATCCAATAGACCAGGGCCCTCCAAACTATGGCCCGTGGGCCACATGTGGCCTGCGACACCATTTAATGTGGCCCTCAAGCCAGTAATAAGTAGTAGTAATTAGGTTTTTAGGTGCATCAACAGCTAAGGTTATTTTGCACCGTCAAATTCTCTTAGAGAAAATCAACATACATCACAACATCCATGCCCGAAGCGGGATTTGAACCCGTGACCTTTTGGGTTAGAAGGCAGGCGCACTGCCTACCAGTCTAATCCGGCCAGCCCCAGTAAGAAGTCTTTGCCATTTTCTTACTACATATGTATAACAAGCAAGCAGTGTTGAAAAACATTATGCGTAATGTAACGAAATGATTTTTGAATAACGTAACAAAATAACAAAATGATTTTTGAATCATGTAACGAAAAACGTTAATGAAATTTTCAAAATAACAATAATGAAAATGAAAAAGCATTATTTCACTACGTATTTCATATATCTCAATTTGTTTGTTTATTATTACCTGTTTTTACTTTTAACTAAGTTTCATTCGAGTAATAAGATTGAATATTTTCTACTTTATAAAATAGTTGTGCTTCGATTTATGTCTGATTTCGATTCATATTGGGTGAAGAATAAAAAAGTTAGATTCGACATGTTGAAAATTTTCCCAGAAAAATCACAATCATATTTCTTCTATAAGACTTGCCCAATATATGACATATCTGGCCTGTCCCATTTCATAACTTGTGCAGATAAAATTAATATTGACAAATATAACCGAATTTAAAGTATTAACAATTTTAATTTATGGTATACTTAATGTCAAGTTCAATAAGCAATTTTTAAGTGCATTTATATATTTCTATGTTATGAGTTTGTAAATGAGTTTGTTACCCATGTATGTATAACAAATATAAATAAAATTAAAATAAAAAACCAAAATTATGTCCTAGTTAACTAAAACTATTGTTTAATTGTGTACAAAAATATTAATACACAATATTATATTATTGAAACTTATGAATGTTGGCATATAAGGCAAATTATAAATGCTATAAAACTTGTCTACTTCAAATGAATTTCTAGTTCCATTAATTGTACCTCAGTGTGGTATACCTAATTATGAAAGAGTAACAGGGATGACTTTGGACCATCTTTGGGTATTGGCCAGATAACTCAATTGCACCACCATAGTTAAACCACCGACCAACACTTTTTGTAAAACAAATACATATCTTCAAGATGCTGAAAAATATGCCAAAACCTAATAACATTTGTAACTTGCTAAACATCAGGATAAATATTCCTACCATACACTTGAACAGAAATACTCAAAAGAGGATTCTTGAAAGAAAAAACATTTGGATGCCTAGGTATGAAATGATAAAAATCAGTCTTTCATCAATGTTCTTACCACAAAGTTAGGCCCCATAGAAAGTCTCTGACAGTTTTCAATTTCTTTCATGCATAGTTCTGTAGTCATGTGATCATCAGTAGCTTCATCTCGCACACCCCAACGCATATCCACAACCTACAAACCACAGAGAAGCAGCATTTTTATAATTTTATTCACTTTTATTCATGAATCAATTTTTAATGTACATATGTACCATGCTAAATATTTTTAACTTTTGTATAATATATTTATGTTTAACTTTCATAATATCAATCAGAACAACAGATGATGCAATGTGTTTAGTTTTTATATTATCTAATATCTATATAAATTTGTTTTATCCATTAAACTTACTGATTATACCTACAGATTATATATACCTAAGTATAAGAATTTAAGCAACTCTAATATTAAATACACAATGAATTTTATGCATTTGAAGCTGGTTTTAAATGCATATTATTCATGCTGTTTAACATTGATTACGAGACTAATTGTGGATAAGATATACTTGATAGATAGTCACATTATTCATTATGAAAGTGTCACTGTTAAGAATTTGCTTCAAGCATATTTTTCTTAAAATCAATTCAATTTATGCTCTAACTTGAAGGAAGATCCTAACAATGTTTGCAACTTCAAAAATTCAGAAGCACTACGAAAAGAAAAATATTAACATTTGAAATACATAAAATAGCCAATCATAAACTTCATCCAATCACATTTAAGACTGATACCAAATATATGGAATAACAATCTTCTAATGACTGCAGAATGACCACTGATACTTTGGAAATTCACCTAAAGAATATGAAACCAAAAATATAAAAATTACTGTATTTTAAATATGCAATAATATAGTGTTGTAATAAGAATTTTACAAGAGAAAAAAATCAAAAGAACATTAAAAAGAACTTACTTGAATTGAGAAATATATACTAAGAGGTCGCAATTCAATGTTATATATCTTAACAGATTTTGCTATTCGGAAAATAATATTTGGTAGTTAATTAAAATAAATGAAAAAGTTTTGAAAACTATGAAGCACTGGCGGTGGTCCACATAAAATAACTAAGTGGGCCACATCTGGTCTGCAGGTTGGGCACCCCTACAGTAGGGTATTATTTCAAGATCGTTTTAATTTACCACTATTGCAAAATATAAATCAGTGATACAAAAGTAAAATTTCTAGAATTAAAAATTCCCAAGTACTAACATACCATTTTGAAAGTTTATAAATGCTATGACTATGGCAAGAAAAAATAACATTTTAAAATTTATCTGAAGAGTATTAACAATGACTTGACTAAAAATTAGAGCACATTAGCTTGTAGTAAGAATGATGTCTTAAATTTTTTAGATTAAAAGATTTAAAATAGATAGTTGGCCATCTGTCATTTTAAGCAATAATGGATAGAATAAATGTTGTTAGAGCTTAAACATATTAATAATTTTTAAATACAAAAGTTTTAGATTATATTGTATATTATGCTTCTCAGAGATGTGTTCACACTCTCACTTCAACTTACAGCAGAATTATATATCTGTGAGGGCTACATTTAGCAAACTGGAGGACCACATGTAGCCTGAGGACTGTACACCTGAGACCCATATCATAGGGAATGTGCATTTGAATCCGGTTCAAAAAAATAGTGCAGTAATAGCTAAACTTATGGACTTCATTTATTTACTGCCCACAAGTACTTCAAGTAATAAAAATCTGAAAAGTGTGACCTGAAATTCAAGTCCATGCTTCTCTCGGCAGAAATCCTTAATTTTTGGGTAGACTTGAGCCATCAGAGTATTCCTTTCCAAGGTGGTATCTGTAACAGAGTATAACTTACTTCAGCAAATACTTTTCACTTATTTTTAGAATGTGGATGACAAACTTTTCCAAAATACATAAATAAGATAAGATTCAAGAAATATTTAGCATTCAAGCCCTAATATAGTGCTAATAAGCATTTAAAATTTCATTTTATTTATCATTTAGAAGGTGCTAAAGCTGTATTCTCAAACATCATAGTGCAAATTTTTTGTGCATTTTTTAAAAAACTTGAAGTGAATATAATTATGTGTGCTGAAATTTTATCAGATTTCAATGTGAGAGTATTACTTATTTGAGTACTAACTGGTGCATTTGTCATCAAAAAGTAAAAAATTATGTCATATAAAGTATCATCAATAGATGTTTCAGATTTTATTTCTAACATTCAATTAGGCCATTCCATGGATTATATTTAAAATATCTAAAGAAAAATTTATAATCTGATTGCAAGTCTCGATATAAAATATTTCTAATTAGAATACATTGCTCAACATAACATAAAAATTTCCTTTTTTCTGCTATAACTAATAAAATTTTATAAAAATATGATATAATGAAAGTCAAAAGTGAATACAAATTGCAAACAGAAAATTTTGTAACACACTGGCTGTTTTTCTGATCATTACTTATTTATCCTGCATTGTATATAAACAAAGAAATATTTAGATTTGAAAGAGTATCAGAGAATTAAAATCTTTAATATTTTAGTACTGTCTTGAATTATTTCAGGAAGTTATACCTGTGAAGGTGGAGCTAGTAAATATCCGAACAATTTTTGAACTGACAGGTGGAAGGCTTTCCAAAGAGCCTGCAAAAATAAGATCCACCGTTCGGTCATCCATATCGAATTAATAAAAAAATTTCTTCCTTTATAACAGTTCAGCTCAGCAATGAGAAAGAGTTGCACCTCTTTGAGCAGTTTCTGCTCCTGTCTCTTTGATCCATCGTTCCTTTCCTCCCTTCTATTCAAACCTGCGGAGGACATCGTGTCTTGGTACGCCTGGCACAAACCTCGTGACCTCGAAATGATCTACTCCTGTAAGAGAAAAAGCCTGAACAATATTTAATCAATACGAAGTAAATTCAGAATTTGGCGGGAAAATGTAATTAGGCCGCTAGTCATTTAATTATTTAGCTTAATCAGTATATTACTAATTTAAAATAATATTACTAATTAATTTTCTTTATATTTGGAAAAAATCTTCGCAAAAAAATAGTTTTAGGCAATTTTATTTGATATATGTAGTCATTTTCTAAAAATACCTTTATTGTAATGTAGTACATACCGATCGCCGTAATGGCGTAACTGTCTCCAAAATGTATCCCAGTTTTTAACTTATAAACTTGCTTCTATATGTTATCATATATAGGTTTTCCGTGGATGCTGGAACGAAACGTCAGATGAGGATGTTTTTAGTTGATGGGTGATTAGTTTATCTCGTTTGCAATGAGGCTGTATTTACCAATCATGTTTGTTTAGCCATATCTTCTAAAATTTAGTCATTCCAGTGAACGCAGAATCGCTAATGTAGCCGTAGCGTTCATATCATAAGTATGCGGAGCACTTAATGAATTCGTCCATGTCTAAAGTAATCTAGCTAGTTCAGAAATATTTCTCTTAATTTAAAAATGGAATCTAAGGTTAAGTATTTGTGGTTAGTCGCGTCGTTTTTAGTGCTGATAACTTATGTTTGCTGTTTTACTGAAGACGTTGAGTCCGATGATCTCAGTTCTTTGGAATTAGTACATATTGTAAGTGTTACTCCGATATAATATTATTCGAAGATTTACCGAATTTATTTTTATATTTTCTATATTATATTTTCAGATTTTCAGACATGGAGATCGAACACCTGTTGAGCCATACCCTAATGATCCATTTAAAAACGTGAGCTTATGGCCCGTTGGATGGGGTCAATTAACCAATGTAAGATAATTAGAATTTACGTTTAAAAAAGCATTTGTCAATTTATTTGCATTATTTTCAGTCATTTTACCATTAAAATATAATTGTTTTATTTTACTACGACGAAAAATAAGAATTTGTCATTAATTCTTTAAACGATGAAGTAGAATAAGTTCGGGAAATAACGTTTTTCATTCAATTTATGTTTTTAACATAGAAAAAAATTTCAATGAATATTGTTTCAATTAAATATTTTTTATATTTTCTTAACATATGAATGTGAAAAGATATCTGGACAATGGTATATTTATGTTTTTTGCCATTTAAAGCCGAAATTTTACCCCTTACGTCAAATTTTATTTGAAGGAAGGAAAAAGACAACATTATCATCTTGGTAAATTTTTCCGACGTCGCTATGGAAACTTTCTTAGTGCGAAGTACTTAAAAGAAGAGGTACATGTTCGTAGCACAGATGTTGATCGAACACTTATGTCAGCTGCGGCCAACTTGGCTGGTCTTTATCCTCCTGAGGGTTCTGAGTTGTGGGAACCTGGAATAAATTGGCAACCAATACCAATTCACACAATACCTGAGTCTATGGATGAGGTAAAGCTGAAAATGATGTGTAAACTATTTTGGTGATACCTTTTTATTCTGAGATGATCCCATGTTTTACCTAAGCTATAAACGATATACTAGGTGTAGTAAGTCAAGCACTTTTGATGATTATGGTGGACATAAAGCAAAACAGTTTTCTCATGTAGATGTCATGACAATTTCTAAGTATTTAAAATGGAACTATTACATTGATATTCTCTTTAAATGCAAATTCTGTTATGTAATGGGTTGTTTGTTACATATTATTATTGTGTGATCTTGAGATACACCATGTGTTCATCAACAAATTTTATAGTCATCTCGTTTATGGTTGCATAACAATCCTTTACATAAAAAATTAACTTAACTTTCCTTTTTAGAACATTTATTATTTATTCTTTCTCATCTTGTCTTTCATATGCTCACAAATTTATATGTTCCACTTTTGGTGCCAAAGTGATTCCGAATTAAACTAATCTAAAATCATGAATTGCATGTTACAGTAAACTACCAGATATCTGGAATGCCCAGGGAATTGGGTTTTCTGGTTAAGTGAATATTCCGGTTGCTTGAGAGTTTTATTGGATAGGCCTCAATAAAGCATTTGGATCCCAAAATAAGGAACAGATGCAGAAATGTACATTCACCTTGGAATTGCTAACCTGTAGACTAGGTTCTCCACTTTCTTAAATAATTCCTTGACATTCGAGGAAGTAATGAAACTCAAAGATACAAGTATTCAACATGTTTAATTTCAATATTTTAATATTTAATAAGTGGATTATATCTAAGGTGACCATATGTACCGGTTTGGCCGGGACAGTACCGGTTTTGGAGCGCTTGTCGTGGTGTCCCAAAAGACTAAACCAAAATACTTATTTGTACCGGTTTTGGGATTTATGCTCCCAAGGTTTCAATGATACTATCGATCCACACAAGCAAAAATAGGGAATAGATTTGATAAAGACCGATGGAATGAAGTAACTATACATAGCGACATTAAAGCACTCTGTCTACTATATACATATAATTAGCCGAAGTAAGGGCGGTAGATGATCTGGGGGCTTTGCTGCACGTGCTTACGGCATATTGCCGAGAGAGTGGCCGAACTGCACGCGTGGGGAAATAACCGGTAAGAGATGGGGATTCCCAATCGTTTGTTCCCAGCGAATTGTGGTAGTAGGGGTAACAAAAAGAATGAGAATTGATGTATAATACCACAGTGTACTACAATGTAGCTAACTGGCCTGTAACAATCTCGAAGTTTTGACTCCGCCATTCTTCGTCTGCCATTACATTTTTTGTTCTGTTTACTCTGTGGAATTTCCACGTGTTCCACTAGTTTGAAGGAAATGAGATGTGAGAACGTGTATATAATTTGAAGTCGTTCCACGAGGTAAGAAGTTGTTAACAACAATTTAAAATAATTTTTGCCAGTTTCTATTTAACCTATTCTATGTTAAATTACTTTTCTCAGCATCGATCGAATGTTGGCAACCCTAAAGACAATAAGAAGAAAGTAATGCCAGGGGAAATTTTGCAATTGCAACAAATTGTGCATTTTCCAGACTGAAATGAAGACTGGATTTCCCTCACCACCCCACCACCCAACCATATTCAACAGTAAGGCTTGGATTTATCGGAGAAATAATGTAAAGAAACACTTTGTTTGTTGTGGTCTGCTTTCATGGTGTGTAAACCCCACAGTCTGTTATGGAAAAAACTCAGCCTTGTTAACTTATTTAGTAAGGTTAGTAAAAAAAAGAAAAATACTCCTAAATCATCATGATCCCTCGTAGGAAATTTTTTGAAGATGCTACATCTGAATTATGGTTACACTTGTTACTAATTCAATTGAAATTATTTAATGACACTGTCTTAAAAATGGAAGAGAAGAATATTTCATTAATGGAAATAGCCACTGCCCTGGCTAATTTGGGAAATCAGATGATAGTAAGAAGAGAAGCCAAGTTTGTTGGAATGAAGGTGTCAATGATGGTTGAATCACTCAAAGACAAAGGTGAATTAATGCCTGAGACATTCTATAAGACAGTCGATATTTTCTTCCAGACTGCATTGAATTATTTAGAAGAATGGACTAGAAACTTTAAATTTGTTTCCATCTTTGAATGTACAACCTCTCACTTGATTGGAGGGAGGTGATTCGATGGTAAATTGCCTATACTCCAGGGGCAAACAGAGTTTGTCCCGGTTTAGCTGATCGGAAATCTGGTCACCTTAATTATATCCTATGGCATTTCACATACGCCTATCGCTATTAACTTCTCTTTTGTTCTAATAACAATGCGAGGTAAGGGTTAACTTTGTCCAACCTTTAGAATTTTACGACAAAAAAAATTGTTTCCTTGTCCAAGAAAAGAAGAGAAATTATCCTCACACAATGTATTAGCAGAAATTCTTGAGGCAAATTGATATTAAACAAAAGACAAGCGAATAGTGGCATGCAATCTTGACACCATTACATACAGTGCAGTTAGTAAATATTAAAATAATGCAATTAAACATGTTGGATAGTTATATATTCATTAACTAATGTTTCAAAAAAGTCGCAAAATTTATTGGCAGCTTCTTGGTCGGCTGATTTTTTTATCACCCGTTGTCTGATCTTAAAATGTGGTACCATCCCTCTGAAAATGCACATGGTTCACTAATCTCCATTTGTTTATAAAAATCTTTGGCCTTTTCAATCAACATTGGTCCAGAAATAGGGGTTCCCTCGGAACACTTTATAGAAAACCATTCATAAATACCAATATCCAGTTGCTCGAGTCTCGGCTTATGAAGAATGCGCAGATATTCAACTCTTCTGGTTGTCTCAGAAGTTGTAACGAATTTCATTAACTGAGATTTCTGTGCCTTAATGTCATAAATAGTGGAAGAACCGACACTGAACTCTATCATTAAAATATCGCGGTTTTCACCTCTCTCTAAACATTTTATTATATCAAGTTTCTGGGTTAAGGTAAGTACAACCCGCTTCCTTTTATTACCTTTAGTGCATATTGGAGTTTTAGGAGGAATTTAAAAAGGGTGTGCGAAATATTTTATTTAGCACAAACACCAGAGTTCAAGAAGCATCCACAATTGAGTATTGCAGCTGCCAAAAACACCAGTTTTATTGGTAACATTTTGAACTAGATGTAATAAAAAATCAAGAGGCAGGAGATGCCGGTTGCTTGAGAATTCTGGTTGCATGAGTGCCGGATAACTAGGAGTTTACTGTATATACTTAAAATTACCACTTCCAGAAACCAATGTCGCACAGCAACAAATATAAAAAGTGGTTAATTTTACTGTTTTGTTATGATAGGTAAATGAAAAACCATTGAATACGTGATCAAGTAAAAATTATTTATGGAGGTATTTTTTTGTTGTCTGAAAGTTGAGGTTATATCATAGTAGTTATCAGTCTGTTTAACTAATCTTATACTGTTATACTCACTGTTGATAATGTAAATCTAATACGTTGTGACATGGGTTAGATAACATAGAAAGTATATACAGTAGGACCTCCAAATTCATGGGGGTTATGTTCCTGACAACACCGTGAATTTGGAATCCGCGAAAATAGAAGCAAAGGCCTTATGAAAAAATGGGGGTTAGGTTCGCGGCTGCTGCATACGTATGAAGCCTCGCGTAAATATATCGGCGTATTTCTCGAGAACCGTTCGTCGTAAAGATATGTGGTAAATGGCGTTTTGTTTTTACTGGCTATGAGGTCTCTGGAAAAATATTTTCGTTTGCTAAAGTGTCCCAGGTTCGAATCCAGGAGACAATTATATTTTCCCATAAGTTTACACGGGATTTTCGATTTTTCAGAGTGCAAGGTTTTTTTCCTTCATTAAAAATGTAAATATGGACCGATTTTCTTCTTTTTTGCTTTATTCGATGGCTAAAGCTCTATAATATCTTATTCGTGCAATGTTTACATGTTATACGGTCAAATTTTTCAGAAATATGCATTCTTTTTTGAAATTTTGCGGATTTTTTGTACTCATTCCGGGCATTGCAAAGGAGACACTCATTGTTGCCTCCGATTCATTTAAGGCCAATTAAACCTTCAAATAGATGAAAGAAAAGCGTTATTGTTATCTTCTCTTCATTGATAATCTAAATAAATGCTTGCATTGACGTCGCCTTTATAGTAGGTCCTGTAAGAAGTTAAAAGCAGTAGCTGATAGACACTTGAAGGAAATCAACTGTTTGTGAGTTCGTCTATAAGGGTGCAATGATAATCATTGGAACTAATGTAAGGTAGAATTAAAAATTTTTCCCCTTTGAATATACCTCGATAATATATGATCTAAGGTAGGGCCGAACTATATAGATTATTTGCAAGTGTAGCTGCAGCGTGCTGCTAGTGTGGCATTTAAATCTGCTGTAGCCGTACAGTAGGTTTAAAGAGATAATTTTGCATAAACCCTGATTAGTAAAGAATATACTGAAAAAATATTTATTGAATCACATAAATGGTAAAAAAATGTATGCATTAAATTTGGTGAGAGCTAGAAAACGAACTCCTCGCCGAGCATACCGTTACGCAACCGTTATGTTCTGCAATATAATCATACCTTAAAATGTTCCTCTGACCTAGTGTCCGATTCATCTGGACACATCAAAGAGGAGTGCGGGAGGTCAGCGGTTGCCTGCCCACTGATGCCGCACTCTGGCCACTAGCAAGTTTATTTAGCAACTCTATTTTCTCACTTAAAGTCAACGTCTTCTTTTTGCGTCTGCTTTCGGTATTATCACCTGCTTTCCTCTTGGTAGACATTTTCGTAAAACGGGGCCAAAGCGTGATAAAAAAACCTCGCGGACGGGAAAATTCATTTGTTTAGTGTTTTTCTCATCCCTTCAAAGATGGCAGCAGTAGTTGGAAAAACCCCGAAACTGCAAAGCATGCGAATTTGGAAGCCGCGAATTTGGAGTCTTTACTGTAAATAATTCTCAGAGAGATGCTTTTGTACAAGTTGGCAATATTAAAGAATAACTTGAGCAAATACTTTTTTCGGCGCCTATGCTGTTTACCCTGTATGATTAATGACTATCAGAAAATGTGCTGAGCAATTATCATTTGTTTCACGTATTTTAAGCATTGACTTTATATCGTAGATAAAATTATACATTGTACATAAAATTTATAATAGAATTAGTTTTTCAAACTACATGATATTGGGTGAAAGTGCAATATATCCCACCCCCTGATAGTAGCTCCACTAACGGCAACTTGGGAACTGAGTAGTCCCGCTTATATATTGCGCTTTGACCTGTTTTTTTTAAATAGTGCGTGAAATGAAATGGAATTCTTAAACTAAATATACTATTTTTGCTGGATCTGATATTTGTTAATTACTTAGATTTAATAACAGCCAATTATTATGATGTCAGTAGCAGTAATGTTGATAAGTATAGAAATCCATGTACTCTCATTTTTACATGTTTTCAGTCATTCTTTCCAAAAGATATGCTTGATGTAAATGCATTAAAAATTATCAATAATCATAGTGTTATAAAACAAAAATTCTGGAAATTTTTATTGGATAAAAAGTCCTAATTAATGCTTTAATGCCTGCATATTTTTTCTCTCTCATCTCAGATTGTTTGCCACTTCCATAATCTTTCAAATTGCTGTAAACACTTGACTAAAGATGGAAAATGTTGCCATACCTTTGAAAGGAGATAAGATATCAGCACTATGATTTTTAAAACACTGTTTCATTTAACCTATTTTTGATGTTTTTATTGTGAATAAAAATTTGATATAAATTTTATAGATATTAGCTGCAAAAAAACCATGCCCACTTTATGAAGAGGAAGCCAAGAAAGCCAAGCAGTCACCAGAAATGAAAAAAATCGATGATATGCACCAGAAATTATACGAGTACTTAACTGAAAATTCTGGAAAACATGTACATGATATTACAAGTGTTGAGTACCTTTACAACACACTTACTATCGAGGTATGTAAATCTTAACATAAAACATTATGTTTTTGCAACCCAGTATTATTCAATACAGTTTTTTTAACTTGGCTTCAAAATGAAAGGGTTGTGGTTTTTATTCTTCAGAAAAAATACAGCTTTACTCTCCCAAATTGGACTCATTCTGTTTATCCTGGTGAGATGGAATATCTTGCAGCTCTTAGCTTTACACTTGCAGCATACACTAAGGAAATGCAAAGACTTAAGATGGGTAAGCTTTTGGTTAGATAAAGGAAAAATCTTCATTCAGGATATAACAAAATGAATCATGAGAGTTGTCTGACATCAACGGCATAATATCCAATTCAATAAATGGAATTTCTGCATCCTAAGGATGTATTCATTGAAACTTAAGTGATCATCTGTAATTTTGGTCATATTTAACTATCTCTGCTACCTCATATAATACCGTATTTAATCGATTGTAAGCATATCATTTTTTACCTTTTTATCATCGCAGAAATCGCCACTCGGCTTAGAATCAGTGTAGAAAAAGTAGTCAATGAATTTATGTCCGTAGTTACGTTATAACGCAAGATATAAGCGTATTAAAGTGGTAGTAAACTATCTACTTTAAATGTATGCAAAAAAGAATCAAAATGACAACACCTATGAAGAAATAAATTATGTAAATAATACGTGGCAAGTCAAAGTCATAAGAAAACAGTGATAGCGCTCATATGCGTAAGAAGCTACATCTGAGGTCTGACAAAAAAGTAATGCGACTGATTTTTTTCTGGCTGTATCGGCAGCAATGTAGCATTCTACCACATATAATGTTTTACTTTGTTTCTTCCCTTACTCTTCCCCAAAATTTCACTGGCGTGCATTCGTTCTGTCTCGAGTAATCGCTTAAAGAGTGAAGAGGTGTTTGGGTACCTTGTTACAGAAATGGAAAAGCGAAACATCTCACAGCATTATGCCATTTTCATTTGTGTGAAACTCTGTGAAAATGCCACTGCAACTTATGGAAAACTTCAGCAGGCTTTTGGAGAAGAGACAATGTCAAGATCACAAAATGTTTTCCGACGGCAGAACCACCGTTGAAGACGAGCAGCGCTCCGGGCAACCATCAACCTCTCGGACGGACGAGAAAACAGCTCTAGTGAAGAATCTTGTGCGATCCGACTGAAGATTGAGAGTGAGAATGATCGCCAACAAACTGGGCATGAATCAGGAAACCGTACGTACGATATTGACTGAAGATTTGGGAATGAGAAAAATTTGTGCGAAGATGGCTCCCAGAAATCTCACAGAGCAACAATGGGAAGCATGGATGAGTGTGTGTGCCAATTTGTTGGAACGTGTGGCAGCCGACCCAGGGTTACTGGACCAAGTGATCACTGGTGACGACAGTTGGTTTTTCCAATACTTTCCGAAAACCAAACGTCAAAGTTCACAGTGGTGCTCATCGGGATCACCAGGCCGAAGAAAGCATGCATGTCCAGATCAAAAGTGAAATGCATGCTTGTGTGCTGCTTCAATTCTAATGGCATCGTTTACAAAGAGTGGGTACCTCCTGGAAAAAGTCAATCAACAGTACTACGTGGAAATCCTCGAGAAATTGCGAAAGCGAGTCAATCGGGTTCGTCCAAACATCACCAGAGACTGGATTCTCTATCACGGCAATGCCCCAGCTCATTCTGCCCTGTCAGTAGGGCAGTTTTTGGCCACCAAAAGCATTTCAGTGTTGCCGCAGCCCCCATATTCGCCGGATCTCGCCCCTTGTGACTACTTTTTATTCCCAAAAGTAAAGTCGGTGGTGAAAGGACACCATTTTCAGTCAACAAAGGACATCCAAACAGCCGTAACCCAGGCCTTGAACAGCATTTCAAAGGATGACTTCTAGAAATGCTACAGACAGTGGCAGGACCGTTGGCAAAAGTGTGTGCACTCAGAAGGGTGTTATTTTGAAGGAGACCACATTACTGTAGATCAATAGACACCATAAATTTTTTTTTGAACTAGTCTCATTACTTTTTTGTCAGACCTCGTATGTACACAATGTTTCATTTTACTCGTGAATCGAAACATTTGCTTTTCCTACCCACCCCCCCCACCCCCCTCTCCTTCCTCCTCTACCTATCTCATTTCAGTGTGTTGAGCATGTGCGTATTGGGATTTCCCGAGCGAATAGTCACTTCCTCGTGCATTAGCGGCATAGGAGCCAACTTGGGAGAATAATTTAAGAATGAAAGTGAAAAGGAATGCCCAGGTGATACTTGTGTAGTACTAACGTATGTTATGTAATACGGTGTCCATATTTGATTGATGAGAAATGGCTATTTTATTTATGAGAATAAGATCCCAGGGGATAACGAGGTCAAATTACTCTTTTTGTAGGATTTGTTATGAATAAGTGAATAAAACATTTTATGTCGTTGTAATTTTAGTTAATACTCTTTTTTTTAATTACGAACTGAAAATCTGAGGCATTCATATTTGTTGGTATTTTGAAATAAATGATCCCAGCTGTCTAAGCACTTTAAAATCAAAATTTTTCCTTGCGTGGCCTTGTGAAAAGTGGGGGTCGGCTTACAATCGATTAAATACGGTAATTAACAGAGTGCGTAATTAATTTCACTGATTGCGTTAAAAGCTTCCTTTTTATTTTTCTATCATGGGTTTCTCTCATTGCAATTACATAATTCAAAATATTTATTTATAGTCTGAAGATGCTCCTATTTTGTGCTTAAAGCTCATTTTTCAATGTTGGAATCAGGAACGCTTTTTAAATTGCAGGACCCTTGTTAGGAGAAATGCTGAACCACTTTATTAAGAAGCGGGAAGGTACATTGTCTCCTCCTCAGCGAAAACTTTATATTTACTCCGGCCATGACACCACTATTGCCAACATGCTGATGACGTTAGGAGTGTTTGATCCTCCCTTTAGTCCTCCTTATACAGCAGCAATTTTTCTTGAGCTCTACCATTCTGCAAATGGCGATCATTATGTGTCTGTAAGTATTTCCATATTTATATATTTAAATGTTAATAGAGAACATTTGACAGAGATTAATAATTAGTTTACAAATCTGAAGTGTTTTTTCTCAAGTAGGTTAGGAGGAAGTGCAATGTATGCCCCCCTCCCCCCTGGCATCAGCGCCACTAACTTGGGAATGGCAACTTTGGGAACTACGTAGTGCTGAGGAAAAGTGATACTTTTTCGATTATCATGTCGAACTGTAACCAATCCAACCCGGTCTTTTCAGTTATTGTTATAATAAGGAAAAATCTGATGTGGCCAACACATGACTTTCTCCATATTTGGGGTATAGATATTTAAATTATTATCAATAGCATTATGAGGCAAAATTATCATTTCGTATCGTAAAAGAATACAGTCGTCCTTATTACCGTAAATTATGTATATTTTGAATGTTTACAGAATTCACTGTTAGATGGTGCTGGCGCTGTATACCCGAAATTAAGAAAAAGTTGAATATCACCGAAATGGTTGGTTCTACGAAAATTTGTTTCAAACAAAACTTGGAAGAAATATTAATCTCTACAACTTTGGTCCTCACCAAGATTATCAATAACGATGTTTTTAAGGAGAAAACCGAAAAATCGGTTATTTATAAATAACTCCTAAACAATAACTACAATAGAAAATTGTTTCAAATGAAAGTTGTAGGAAATTACATTCTCTATAACTTTTGTATAGAATTGTATATACGATAATGATGTTTTAACGAAGAAATATCACAAAAACCGAATCGGGTTTCGAATAAACCTCGACTTCCGGTTACCCGTTATTGTCCAAAAACTAATCAGTTCTTTGTGCTCATGTTAAAGTGTTATATATGAAGTTTGGTAACGATATGGCACATACTTTTTGAGTTAGAGTGCCCACAATCACATACACACGCACACACAGACATTCCGAAAATAGTCTAAACGTGTTCTAGGGACCTCAAAACGTGTATTTCCGTTGAAATCTCGAAGTTGATTTTTTTCGTGAACACAATACTTTCCCATTACTACGTATGGAGAAAGTAAAAATGAAACTTTTTCAATCACCATGACCAACCCCAACCCAAGCCAGTCATTTCTTTTATTGTAATAAGAAGGAAAGCAGTTTTTTCACAAAACCGGGTTGATTCAAAGGTTTTAGCATCAATTAAAGATTGTTTAGTCTTTTCTTCGTCTCCAAACATTCCTATAAATTCCTCGAGAGTCAGAATCATTTAAAAGTGTTGATAGACATACATACTTGCATTTGTAGCTATAGTCAAGAACATACTACTGTGTAAAGGATGTAGTTCCGTATATGGCCGCTGTTATAACGCTGATGTCAGGGGCGGGATATATTGCACTTTAGTCGTAGGTTATTATGCTTTTTACTTTATAATGGACTTTTTTTGATTCATTCAAAGGACCTCAAGGAAACTGAATTTCCTTTGTGCAAGGTATTTCACTAGTAAACCTACTTGCCACTGATGTGACTAACAAAATTAAGGAAGCACATTGACATGAACAAAATATACTTAATCTTGAGGGTAGCGATAAATATAGTTTTTTTAATAAATTTAAAGTTGATAATTTTCTTATTGCAGCTCTTATACAAGAATGGTACTCTGAGTCACAAGCTTATACCTCTGACCATCCCTGGATGTTTGCAGCTTTGTCCTTTGGATCGTTTTGCTGAATTAATAAATCCGATGATACCAGCAGATTGGAAGAGCGAGTGTGATAAATCTCTAGAAAGTAGTTGTGTGAGTGATGATGACCTGTTTGCATCATCTGCTGGGTTACCTTTACCTGACCTGGCTGTAATTGGTAAGTACATACTATGTACTTTCTCAGCATTTCATGAAAGTGGAAAATTCATTTAATAATGCCATTGTAACTTATTGAAAAATAAAATGTTTTTAGGGTGTATAATGCACTAGCAAAGTTTAGCTTGAACAGTTATGTAGTCTGGTAATTTCATCTATAGATATCTACAAAGAAAAGTGTTTGTATGGATGTATGTATATACAGTGGAAATCACTTAACACAAAAATGCTTAAAACGAAATATTGGTTAACACGAAACGCATGCTCGGTCCGTTCCATTGCTTATACCTTTCAGTATAAATTCATTGATAATGCAAAACTGTTTCCATGAAATACCGCTTCACATGAAAATATTTTTCGGTCCCATGAAAATAAATACATATAAAATTCTTCGGATAATACGAAATGGCATTTGCGATAGGGTTTTCCCATGATTGTGGTAATATCTTTGGCTGTGTATTACATCCTATTGTTGATATCATGGATTTGCCTATGAGCCTAATTCTATATTTGAAAAATAAAAATTTTTACATTAAAACTGTTAACATGAAATTCGGTTAACTCGAAATTCGGATAACATGAAATGATTGTGCTGGTCCCTAGTATTTTGTGTTAAACAGTTTTCACCGTATGTGTTTTTTTATAGCTCAGCAACTACAGCATGTAGAAACAAGAGGAAGATATCATTTTAACCGGAATAAAGAGTGGTGTAGTCAGGTTTTTATATTGATTTGATTGACCTTAATAATTTTTTAAATATTTTCTTTTTTCATTTTCTCCATTTTAATAACATAGGGATGTATGCAGCTTATTTTTCATTCAAATTTTACTTAGAAACATGGTAGGAGCTGCGTCTTGAATGGTTCTATGAAGGAAAGAACAAAGTTTATTTTTGTTGTAGACAGAATCCAAATCCTGATCAAATTAGCATAAAAATGCGTTTAGAATCAGAAAAATGTGATTTTATCAATTTTATGACAATACCAATTATAAGCTACCATGACAATTCCTATTGTCGCTGAAGTTGAGAGTCCAATGCATTTATATGGGAAAATTTTTAATGTAAAATCGTTTTTCAATTTCTGTGTACGATTTTGCTTTGTTTACATGGCAACCAAATATTTGTTGATTTTAATTGAAATATTGCTAATAAATAGTTTTTAATAATATTTTTGTGTGGCGTAGAGTTCTAAAACTGATTATCACAAAAAAGTTGAACATCTTCTCAACGAAGGTCCATACGAGAAAATCACAAAAAATCCTCTTAACAAAATGATCACCTCTACAAAAAATGTTCTTAAAACATGTCCTACACTAATAAACAAACAACTCCTTTACCGTCTAAACATCTCAAATCCGACAGTCCCCAGAATGTACGGCCTACCAAAATTACACAAACCTAACATTCCTCTAAGACAGGAATCAATGCTCCCACATACAATTTAGCCCATTGGCTGAACAACGAATTTAAACAAACGCAATTTCCTAATGATTCACGCATCAAAAACTCAACAGATTTCATCAACAAAGTAGAAAACGTAATTCTTTCAGACAACGAAATATTGGTATCGTTTGACGTAAAATCTTTATTTCCTAGTGTCCCCATAAAAAACACAATAGAATTTCTAAAAAGCTCACTACTAGAAAAAAAACCTTCCTGGCCCGATTGTGGACAAATACATCCGCCTAACTTCCCTCTGTATGCAACAAACATATTTTCAGGTCAACAACTCTTTTTATCAACAGAAAGAAGGCACAACCATGGGGAACCCTTTATCTCCCTTATTAGCAGAAATCTTCATGACTAATTTCGAACGCATTTGTAAGAACACCTTTCCGTATTTTCCTTAAATTTGGCTCAGATATGTAGATGACATCTTCGCTATTTTCGACACATCGAAAGGAAACATTGTAGAATTCTTAAACTTGTTAAACAAGCAGTTTGACACCATTAAATTCACACATGAAACAGAAAATAAAAAATCTCTACCTTTCCTAGACATTCTTCTAACTAGGAAAAACAACAAATTACATTTCAACATTTACAGAAAACCTACACATACATCCACATGAGTTCTCACCATCACATTTCACAAAAACTAGCACCTTTTCATTCCATGATCCATCGATTAATCAACACACCACTATCAAATACAAATTTCTCCAAAGAATTATCCTATATAAAACACACAGCCATTCAGAATGGTTTTAAACCAGAACTCATTCATAAAATGTTAAAAAAACATCAACACAGAATGAACCTTAGAAACTGCACAACACTCAACAACAAAGACACCAATACCAAAAAATTTATGAAGCTACCTTACTACCCTTATGCTACCAAAAAACTTCAAAAAATCTTCTCCGAAATAGGATTACACATAGATTTTGTTAATGAAAATAAATTGTCAAATCTCATTAAGAACCCTAAAGACAGCATACCCTCCCATAAGAAATCAGGCATATACCTAATCAAATGTGAAAAGTGTGACAAAATTTATATTGGACAAACGAAAAGGAAATTAGAAACACGTTTCAAAGAACACTTAGCCCATTACAGAAACAACAGAATAGATAAGTCCAGTGTAGCATCTCATATCAACACCTGCCATCATCCTATCACAACCGAAAATTTAAAACTTCTAAAAACGGTCACCAACGAAAACAAACTAGATGCCTATGAAAGCCTCTACATACACCACAACCAAAACAAGATAATGAATAACGACTCTGGCCCTATCCCCCACTCCCCTCTATTTCAGCTAACGATCGATACACCTTTCTCTTTCCCCTCCCCTACTTCTCTAACGGTCAACAATAGTATAAATACTCCGCCTAACCTTACACACTTTGACATTGCTGAAGATGACAGCGTTGCTGTTGAAACGCGCGTCCTAAGTGGTTCTGCCAGTCTTCTGTGCCTTGACACGTAAGTACCGCCTTTACGGTGATTTGGAGGTATTTTTCCAATTCTATTCATTGTCTTCACCGTGTCTTGTGAGTTCTTCATTTTATTTATTATAAAACAACCAGCACAAACAATGTGCACTTCTTGTGATAATTATCCTATTAGACCAGAGAGCATATAAATCTATAGCTGTGTTTTTATAAGCATTATTATGCAGTGTCATATTTTACATCTTTATTTGCTGGTGATTAACCAATCACTTCTTTATTGTCCCAGCTTTACCCAGAAGCTGACCTAGGATATTTTAGCATTTTCAAAATTCCACTCTAGCATCCCCTTGAGTAAATTCTTAAAAAGAAATTGGAATATATGCAGTCACTTATCAGAAAACATTATTGGCCCCCTCTGCATCACATACCGTATTTTCTTGTGTAATCTGTGCCCTTATTTTTCGGCCAGCTCGGAGGGAAAATAAATTTGTGCCTGAATAAGGATTTTAAAAAGAAGGTCGGCATCTTCGCTGATTCCCCATCCCTAAAACAAGGTCTGCCCAAGTTAAGCATCTTCTCCCTCCTACCTGTGTGATGTAATTTATTGGGTGACTTCTTTATGCCAATGCTAGCACAAATATCCTCTTTGGTAGTCGCCACTCTTATGTTAAAAAAGCATCAACCACTCACAATGAATTTAGAAAACACAAATACCAGATGCCAACTTATTCTAGTAAAAGTATAGGTAGAAATTGATAATAAATTTTTAATGACAGAACTGCTTATTTTGAATAACAATAATAAATAGAGTCGAAGGAAAATTCTGAACTTGACTGGGAATTTTTCTCCTTCTCTATCTTCACATTTGTGATCATTCTTATGCACTCACGCATATAAGTTAAAATTTCCATCATTTTACACTCATGTTATTTAACAATCATAAACTTAAAACTCATTTAAAAGGTGCAGTTTTAATATTATAAAAACATTATGTCATCTCAAGTCAAAATGTCCATCGTGATCTTGAAGATGCACCAGCCACACTTAAACCATAAACGTTTGCTTGGTCATATAGATACACATATACTTCGTAAAATTCTTCATCTTCTGCAAGCATAATCATAGATGAAAGTGTGTTGCGATAAATTTACTATCAAAAGTCGCAATTTATATAACCTGTTCAGAAATCTTCACATATGATGCACATTCCCTTTTTACTTTCTCCATATACATAGTATAGAGAAAGTATTGTTTTCATGAAAAAAAATCGGTACAACATACATTGAACAAACTTTCTCATATACTAATGCGTTGTTTAGTTATCTTTAGAAAATGAAAATTGTATGAGCCTGTTTTTAGAAAATCCAATTTCTGTTAAAGTTGCCCAAGAATAAACAAGCTTTATATTCATTCATTGAGAAAAATGAAATACGTAGTATTATTGTAGATGTATACTCAAGAAACTGTACGAAATTTGATCAAAATCGTTGGAGCCGTTTTTGAGAAAATCGAGTTGTTGTTCAAGTTGCCTAGAATAAACTAGCCTTATATTCATTTTTTGAGAAATATGAACTATACAGTATTATTGAAGTAACTGTACGAAATTTGATCAAAATCGTTAGAGCCGTTTTTGAGAAAACTGGATTGTTGTTAAAAATGCGTAGAATAAACTACTCTTAATTATTGATCAATGTCAACCATTTCTACCTATACTCTGCTCAGTATGATAAAATGCCTAAGTACGAGATTTCATTTATTTTTGCTCTACTGTCTAGGATCCAGTGCCAGTAACAGACAGACAGACAACATTGCGAAAACCACTTTTTTGGATTCAGCGACACCTAAAACGTATATTTCTGTAAAAATCTCGAGGTCAGATTTTTTCACAAAAACAATACTTTCTCGATACTTCGTATGAGAAAGTAAAAATCACCGAGATTTCACTGGAAATACAAGTTTTGAGGTCCCTAGAGCACGATTAGGCTATTTTCTCAATGTTGTCTGTGTGTATATGATAGAAATTTTTCGAAAAACTGATAGTTGATTAGACATTTTGAGAACCCTAGAACACTTATAGACTATTTTCGGAATGTCTGTATGTATGTGACTGTGGATGCTCTAACTCAAAAATTACTTGCCATATCATTACCAAATTTCATATATAACACTTTGGTATGAGCACAAAGAGCTGATTAGTTTTTGGACAATACCGGATAACCAGAAGTCAAGGTTTATTCAAAACCCCGATTCGGTTTTGGCGAAATATCTCCATTAAAACATCATTATTGAATATACAATTTGATACAAAGGTTATAGAGAATGTAATTTCCTACAACTTTTATTTGAAACAATTTTCCAAAGCAGTTATTGTTTAGGAATTATTTATAAATAATTGTTTTTTTCGGTTTCCGTCAAATATCTCCTTAAAAACGTCGGTATTTGTAATCTTCGTGAGGACCAAAGTTGTAGAGAATAATATTTCTTCCAGGTTTTGTTTGAAACAAATTTTCGTAGAACCATCCATTTTGAAGATATTCATTCAACTTTTTTCATAATTTTCAGTATACAGCGCCAACACCATGTAGCGGCGAAATCTGTAAACATATTCAAAATATACCTTATTTATGGCAATAAGGATGACTGTATTCTTTTACGATACGAAATAATAATTTTGCCTCATAATGCTATTCATAATAATTAAAATATCTATACCCCAAATATGGAGAAAGTCATGTGTTGACCACATCAGATTTTTTTACCGACATTTTGAGAAAAAAGGTGAGCAGGGTACACAAGTAAATAGAGTATCCATATTTCTCAATCTTGGACCCTCTACAATATAGATGCTACAGAGATATCTAATATTCCACTGGACATACGTTTTATTCATTGCCTCAAAATTATTGAAAATGAAAAATTAAAGGAACGTTATCAAGATTCCAGTCTGTTCTGCATTATAAATTGCTTGCCAACATCTATTTACTCTTATATAATGTGTAGGTAGATATTTAGGAAAGCTATCCCAAAACTTTGGGCAACGTCCATGCTTGGTTATACCTCTGCCTGGCCCTGGTCACTTCTATTTCTTTCAATATTTAAAAAATTGGTACAACATACATTGTACAAACTTTCTCATATATGGGTACTATTGCGTCGTTTAGTTATCTTTAGAAAATGAAAATCGTATCAGCCGGTTTTTAGAAAATACAATTTTTGTTAAAGTTGACCAAGAATAAACTAGCCTTATATTCATTCATTGAGAAAAATGAAATACGTAGTATTATTGCAGAAGGTTACTCAAGTGACTGTACAAAATTTTATCAAAATCGTTTGAGCCGTTTTTGAGAAAATCAAATTATTGTTAAAGTTGTCTAGAAAAAACTAGCCTTATATTCATTTTTTAAGAAATATTAACTATACAGTTTTATTGAAGAAGTAAACTCAAGTAACTTTGGTATGATTCTTCCGTACATCCTAACTTAGTGAATTGTCAAGGTTTGGTCAACTGGGATTAATCAGTGCTGCCAATATAGGGGATTAAATTTTTCCATAAGATAACACTTATGAATCCATTACTTGACTTGCAAAGTATTCTTCCTTCAAGCATAAAAATACGTAAATATGGACCGATTTTTTTCGTTTTTGCTTTATTCGACAAATAAAACTATACTATCTTATTCCTGCGAAGTTTACATGTTACACGGTCCAAGTTTTCAGAAATACGATATTTGTTTCAAAATTTGTGGATTTTTCATACCCCTACCGGGCGTTGCCAAGGAGGCCGTCATTGTTACCTCCGATTCAATTAGCTTCAATAAAGCTTATAAATAGACGATAGTTTCGCATTATTCGATTCGCACTTTTGTTTAAGCAATGAAACGATCGATGTTTATGGTTAGTAGCGTAAATAGATACTGATTATTATTCAGGAAGCATTTATTGATGAAAGTAATTGAACATTCTTTCGTCTATTGAATACTGGAATCTTACATTTTTTGTAAGTAAAATCATTATATTTTATATTATAATGTTTATTGACATAAATAAGCTTACGTATCTGGTGTACATTTACCAGTCAGTGTTCAATCATGAACAACTGTACATTGCTTTTTCAAGCTATAAAAGTAAATATTTCAGCGAGGCATAATTACACAAGAAATGGATTTGGCAAAAATAATATGATAGGAAATAAAATTATCATTATATTTGAATGCAATAGGCTCAGAAACGGATTGTTAAGACAAGCTAATTGTAATTTAAAAAGTATCCACTATATATTTTAAAGAGTTTGTATGTTGTGCTGT
The DNA here is from genome assembly GCA_036926305.1 of Uropetala carovei. Classification (NCBI taxonomy): domain Eukaryota; kingdom Metazoa; phylum Arthropoda; class Insecta; order Odonata; family Petaluridae; genus Uropetala; species Uropetala carovei. Next base: position 1,818,330 of record JAXCHB010000127.1, read on the forward strand.
AGTAGCTTCACTAAATCCGTTGAAATTCAATGGGAAATTCTGCTAGTACTTACATAAATTGAGTTTTAAAGAAGATATTTGAAAAAAGGAAAAATGGCAAGAATAAACCAGTTTCAGCTGAAACCTTTTCCGATCTTCATTTACTAAAGCCTAATTTTTCTATATAGGGAATAAATAGCGTTTTCCTCACATTTTCTCTCATCATTCTGAAAAATATTGTTGTGTTATTCTAATATGTAAAAATATTTATGTAGGTGCATTAATGTAATATGTATGCATAATTTTTAAAAAATTACCGTATATTCCGGCATATAAGTTGAACCCTACATTTTTGAATGAAAATATATGATTAGGCATATGTTCGCCATATAAGTCGACCCCCACTTTTTCACTTAAAAATACTTCTCATGAAATCATTTTCAGACAAAATCAAAGTCATGTACAATGCAAGTTTTAATAAAACAGAAATAAACATAATAGTAAAAAAAATATATATAAATACTGTTTAGTGTCCATGCTATTTTTCTTGAACATTCCATGTGACAGATGTTTTAATTTCAACCAATAAGAATCTGTTATTCTCGGAGAGCTTGACCCACTAAGTACAGTTTCCTATAATTCGATTTATGTCAGCTGCTAATGATACTATCGAAATCAACTATACCTAGTGATTGCGATCGATTTTTATGATAGTGAAATTCTATAAAATATGGCATATGGGTACCTCACGCACCTTTTCCCCAAAATGTTGGTAAAAAAAGAGACAGCGCATCATACATGAAGATTTCTGACCAAGTTTTAAAAATTGCGAGTTTTGATAGTAAATTTACTGCAACACACGTCTACGTTTATACTCGCAAAAGACGAAGAATTGTATGAAGTTTACGCATAACTACACGACCAAGAAATATTTAGGGTTTAAATGCATGGTTTATACTGCCGTTGGTGCCAGGGGTCCATATGTGCAATGCACATGGGTGGCCAAACAACGGGGCGGCCGATTTATCATCAGACACAGTATTTTTAACAGTAATGCGGATTGTATTATAATATACCATATATTCTTACATATTTATTGGCTACGGAAATTTATCAAACCATAAGGTGTTTTTTTAAAAATATTTGTAAAGAATGCCTAAAAAGGGCGGCAAATGAGAGACTTGCACACAGGCAGCCAATGAGAGACTTGCCCATGGAAGGCCGTGAGGCATGGCATGTCCCTGGTTGGTGCATCTTCAACATTAATATGGTGTAATATTTTTATAATATTAAAGCTGTACCTTTTAATTGAGTTTTAAGTTTATTGTTACTCAAAATAAGCAGTTCTGTCATTAAAATTTTACTATCAGTTTCTACCTACATTTTTGTTGGAATAAGTTAGCATCTGGTATCTGTATTTGCTGTATTCATCGTGAGCCGCTGACACTCCTTTAACCCGGGAGAGAACCATAGTTCTCTCTAATTTTTTACTTTCTCATACGAAGTATCGAGAAAGTATTGTTTTTGTGAAAAAATTTGACCTCGAGATTTTTACAGAAATATACGTTTTAGGTGTCGCTGAATCCGAAAAAGTGGTTTTCGCAATGTTGTCTGTCTGTCTGTTACTGGCACTGGATCCTAGACAGTAGAGCAAAAATAAATGAAATCTCGTACTTAGGCATTTTATCATACTGAGCAAAGTATAGGTAGAAATGGTTGACATTGATCAATAATTAAGAGTAGTTTATTCTACGCATTTTTAACAACAATCCAGTTTTCTCAAAAACGGCTCTAAAGATTTTGATCAAATTTCGTACAATTACTTGAGTTTACGTCTTCAATAATACTGTATAGTTCATATTTCTCAAAAAATGAATATAAGGCTAGTTTATTCTAGGCAACTTTAACAATAATTCAATTTTCTCAAAAACAGCTCCGATTTTGATCAAATTTCGTACAGTTACTTGAGTTTACATCTTCAATAATACTGTATAGTTCATATTTCTCAAAAAATGAATATAAGGCTAGTTTATTCTAGGCAACTTTAACAATAATTTGATTTTCTCAAAAACGGCTCTAACGTTTTTGATCAAATTTCGTACAGTTACTTGAGTATACATCTACAATAATACTACTTATTTCATTTTTCTCAGTGAATGAATATAAGGCTAGTTTATTCTTGGTCCACTTTAACAAAAATTGTATTTTCTAAAAACCGGCTCATACGATTTTCATTTTCTAAAGATAACTAAACGACACATTAGTATATGAGAAAGTTTGTACGATGTATGTTGTACCAATTTTTTCATCCATGGGTGGAATGAATATCGCCATGCATGCCTACATGATGCTAGTGCGTGGATGTGTACCGGGGTTGACGCGGCCCTGTTGCGATATATCCTAAGATAAACAATTGTGTGCACCTGAAAAATTTAGTGTGTTGCGCAGTTGCACAGCTATTACAGTATTAAAATTAATTATTATAAATCTTCTAAAATAAATGTCATAAAATATAAACTCTGGAGGTGTCTGCCGTATTTGGGAAATTAGCTCCTGCAAGTTAGGCAACCACCGTTCCTTTTTCTCAATTCTACTACGGAACTTAAGATTTTATTTTCTGATACTTCTTTCGTGTTCTTTTATCTTGTATAAGTCTCTCTTTCGTTGACCTTCATTTTTCCGTCTCTTTCTCTATTTTTCTGCAGTCACCAATACAGAGGACAAATGATCCATTCTTATTGGGTTGGGAACCAAACCTGTATTTCCCATTGCCTTAATTACTTCTCTTTCATGATTTCGTCTTTCACGATGTTTTCAGGAATGTAACCCCACAAAAGACGAGGTCTACCTGTAAATGTTTTATTTACTCATATCTTCACATTTGTATGTTTTGTCATTTTGTTTTTCGAGGGGTGTTGAGTCAGATTTGGAATCAGTTATATTGTACAACTTGGGTTCATATCGGAATTGTTGATTCTTTTAACGTTGTGAATTTCAAGAACAAAATGATGTTAATCGAGGAGACACTACTTTCTCCTATATTACGTTAGGAGAAAATAAACATGGCTCACTTCCTCCGTCAACCTCGTAAAAATTATCCCTAAGTGGACTTGATTACCATAAAATTGATAAAATCTATAATCACTGCCCAAAAAATTGTCATCTCAACTTTTTGACGTAACAGTTTCATTTTCCATGTGATAATGGTTCAGATTTTAAAGTCATCATCATAGAGTAAGAAATTCGTGATCTGTTGATATTTATGTATGAAGGTCATTTTTAATACACCTTTTTAAGAACATAAAGGTTTGTATAAATGCCAACTATTAGCCAAATTAGCAATAGTTAATAACTTCTCTATAAAATTGTTAAGATGGTCTTAACATTTGCTTTAGCCAAATGCCTAAATGTAACTGTGGTATGTTATGTTAATTTTACGTAAAAAATTGTTAGATTGCCATCAGTCAGTTATTATTGTTTTACTAGTGTACAGCACTATATAGTTATTTAATAGCTATATTTGTTACAGGACAATTTATTTTCCAAAAATCTAGGCTAATCAAAATCCATTCCTAAATTTGTGACAGTAATTAAGAAGTTTTGGTCATATAACCATAGTTGGGTATGATTATTGCTACCTGTTTAAAAAAATATATTTCATAGTATTATTAGTTATCTTTTGAAATTAATATGCATTGAGCCAACAACAAAATACCTTTAACTATTGTTTTATATTTGCTGCTTTTTGTGATGAATGTAGAGCATTATTTCTGCCATTGCTGATTATCGAAGGGATTCTCTATTGGTTATCAATCTGTGATACCCCATGTGCTTGAATGCTTGACATTCTACCCTTCACAGGATAAACTTTTGACAGTTGATTTGAAACCCTTTAAAAATCTATTTTGCAGCTCTTATCACTTCTGGAACAACTGCCCTTCTTTTGGTCATTGCTATCGTTGGAATCATGGCATATTGGTGTAGACGCCGTGATTCACCCCACTGGTACTTTAGACTCAACACAGAGGGTCCGTGAGTTGTGTGATGGGAAATAAAAACAATTTATATTTGGTTGTGATTGCCTTTTTATGGTTTATTTCTTAAATATTGTATCTAGTTTTACTTTCAATGGAAAAAAACAAGATTTTATTTTTTATTCATCTTTATGTGAGATTTACCATGGAATTGTTTCATTGTCTTAAAAAAAATCCTAGTTAATGAAATTTTTATTGCAACTGATCTTATTTTTATGTATTCTTCCATAAAACTAAAATCTAATTTCATTAGTGAAACAAATTCCTGATAAGAATAATGTACATCTTGTTTATTTTCAATTACTTGAATTTTAATGTTATGTGATACCTGCATTCCAATTATTTATGATCTTATGCTATTTTAAATTATGATCTCAATATTGTGAATTGGTCATGGTTTAAAATACCATTGTCATGATGATAGATATCCTTTTTAATGTACACATACATACCAGATCAAAGGATTAACTACAGTTTTAGTTTTAAATTGATCATGTTAAAGTTTAAAATGGGACTCAATAAATTTTTTCATGTATGCAGCTTGGTAATGCTTTATTCCAAATTATCATAATTATAAATTTTGTAATTATTTTTTACAAAAATATTAATATTTCATTTGTTGATATTTTCAATGATGATAAATGTTTAATATAAGATTTTCAAAACATGTTTCATACTAAAAGTTTTACTATTAAAATATGTTAAAAATTTCAACATTTAATTTGCACCATATTCATATAATATGACCTGAAAATCACAATACAGTTAAAATTTAATTAAATAAATTAACACTACCTTTTTCTTGAGGAGACTTTAAAGTAACTCAGAAATAGTACTAAGCCACTATGGATGTAATAATAATTCATATATATAATCAAATAAATAAATCCTCTTGAGTATTTTTCATAACATTAATGAAAGATTAGGCAGATCTATTAGGACATCTCATCCTGAACAGACATATTGGCCTGTTAATTTTAGATTCAAAGTTAAGAAGGACTGTGAAGTTTCATACTTCCACAGGGTCTCAACAATAAACGTTTTTAAAACTTAACTTGATAACACTTCCCTCAGAACTGTCTTGGAACAGATACAGATTATTGAAAGTAACCAACAGTATTTAAAGGCATATATATGTATGCGTGTGTGTATATGCATGCATACATACATACATACATACATACATACATACATACATATATATATATATACATACATACACACACATATATATATATATATACATACACACATAATAAAGGAAAATCAGAACAGTATTTGCTATGAGACTGAAGTGTATGCTAAAAAATTTGCAGTTCCAATGAAAACTAGTGAAACATTTTACATGTACATATTTGATTAGATAATTTAACAAATAAAGCTGATTCTCTTCTACTGAAGCAACTTCTCTTTTATGGATCAAAAAATGGAAGATTCCAGGGATATGCTCATTCATGGTTTACTTGCATTATCTTGTATGGTTAGCGATGAAGTGCTCCTGTTAGAAAAATATAGGAATTAGTAAAGCATTTTAGTATGAAACATGTTCCAGTGGCAGTTCGCTTCTCATGTTTACTGCATGGAATTTTTAACACAGATATAAAGTAAAGTAAATACATATATAAGTAAATACATAAAAGCTAGCACATGCTGATATTAGAAATTTCTGTTTGCTATGCTTAGATCAACTCAGACAAAAATGAAATCTTAAATTTAACATCTAAACTTTAATAATCATTAGATACTGACCTGTTTTTCACTTTTAAAAATTTGTCTTCTCTGTAATTAACTATACTAGTAAAATTGTTGGCCTACGATAAGCAAGAATTTTGGAAATCTTGCTTAAACTTTATTTAATAGCATTTCTCACAATTATCACATATTCCTTCCAATAAGAAATATAAACATGATATGTGTAGCACCATAAATTTTAGCTGTGATTTATAAATATAAATAATTCAATTTTTAGATGGACAAAAACGCTTGCTGATATGACAATGCAGACACACTGGCTAGGCCAGTTTCACTTTTATGTTATTATATTATATGTATGTTGAAAGTAGTTATCACTGTTTTTCCTTTTCCTTAATGAAGATGCACAAAATGCACTTCCACACAGCCATAATATCACACCTCACAACCATTACATCAAGCCATCTTCTATTGGTCAGTTCACATCACCAACATCTCCCAAAAGGTCTTCACTAAAGGAAATAAAATAAAGCCCATCATAAAAGAACAAGAAGAATAGGAACTGATGAAAATAGAAAACTTTGGAACCATTAACATGAATTTTAGACAACAGACGTATAATACCCAATTAAGCAGTTACAGTAGTCAACTTAAATTGTTTTATCATAAAATATTTTTTGCAGACAGAAAAATTTATTGAAAGCCTTTAATTTATTAAAATAAAATGAATCTATTCCAATTAAGAAATAAAACTACTAACATACCATTGGACACAACAAAATCCATTTGACATCAAATAAAATCTTTTGCCAGTTTGTAACATAAATTTGATTTTGATCTTATGACATTAAAAACAATAAGATTAAAATTTACTCAAGTTCTAATAACACAATGAAACCAAATTTTTAAATTTACGGTAATTTAGTTTTCAACAATGTTCAAGAATGTGCATGAAGTGCATTCAAACATTTAAAATGCAGCAATATTCAAACTGTAATCTTACAAATATTAAATAGACAAACTGATTGGCAGAATCTACACTACAATAAAATTCCTTTTATACAGCATGTTCAGGACTATATAGGTGCCAGATACGATGGATGTGCTGGTCGCAAGATCGACCTAGAATGTAGACTACCTATATTTTTAAAAATAAATTAATGCTCCAGAATGAGATCTAATTAACACAATATTAAATACTTTTAAACTTATCGAATTATATTTTTTTTAATACAAGAAAACTTCACTAAATACTAATTACAACCTTATACAAATATAATGTGTCTAAATTCCAGTTATTATTTACCAATATGCTTTGAAACTTAAAGTATACTGTTACTACTTGTATGCACTGTAGAATATCCAATACAGGCAGTGTCCGCTTAACGTACACCTGCTGATATGTACATCGATTCTTGCATACATAAGGGTAAACAGACGGGTTTGAGAGAGCTTAGGTGTAGCGCAGCCTGACCCTTGGGGTCAGTGATTCTGCCTCTCCCGTATAAACAACTTGGAGAAGACTTGCCTCTTGAAATGTTTATAAAGAGAATTAAGCTAGCTTTAATAAAGCATGCACTAACTCATTTTGTTTTACAGTTGATTTAGCCTGTATCTTAAAGGCACAGAATCACAAAAGATGTTATTGTTCTTGATGAATGCGAATGGGAGATGTGTTTAAAGTCTGCTGCTCTCCGTTCTCTCCTGAAGTTTTTACTTTTGTGCGCTGTGTGCTTTATCCTTTAGCGTGTTACTGGACCTACGATCTTAGAAGCATGGCAATCACAGATTGCCTGTACTTAATTCTCTTGTGTGGTGACGTTGAGCTAAATCCTGGTCCCAATCTCAGCTTCTTTTATCAAAACTGTCGTTCTATTCTCGGTCACAAAAAGCTTTCTGCTTTCAATGTGGAATTCCCGTGTTGGCAAGATTGATGTTATATGACTTAGTGAAACATGGCTCAACCCCACTGTTCTTGATGGCGAAATTTTGGGCCCTCATTTTGAGGTTTTTAGGAGAGACAGATGTTCAGTTCCCGGATGTGAGAATAAATACATTGGTGGTTCTCTGATTGTGATTTCCACGAATCTTACTGCTCAGAGGCATTTTAACCTTGAAACATCTTGTGAAATAGTGTGGTGCATGATAGTGAGCAATATTACTCCGACCTCAAGAATGTTTGTTGGCTGTGTGTATATTCCCCACAGAATTCGCTTGTTGACCTTCAAGCCCTCCATTCCTCTCTTGAACTTGTTTTCCAAGCACGGATGGATGGTGATTTCATCGTATTATTTGGGGATTTCAATCTACCTGAGGTCAAACCTTCCTGCTCCACCGGCTTGGGCATTGCTTCCGTGGCTCCCTCTAGTAGCAGTCTATCGGATCAGTACCTGGCTCTTTTGGATCTAATCGTTCGCTTTAATTTAAAGCAACTAGTTCCATTTTCCACGGCTGGCAATAACTTCCTCTATCTAATTTTCATGAACTTACCCAATAATGTGAGTGTTAATGTCAATGTTAATCCTCGGAACATTGTTAAATCTGATCACATGGGGATTGATTTATTGATGAATATGTCTAACATCAAGCGTTCAACTAAAACTTTTGCTGTTTCTTACAAATGGAAGTCTGCTAACTTTGAAGTACTCTGTGATTTGATTTCAAAATGTCCATGGTTCTTGCTTGAGAGTGTTGATGATATTAATGAATGTTGTGATCTATTTCATACCTTAATGCTTGCATGCTTTGAGGATTGTGTGCCAAAGTTTAAAACAAGATCATATAGTTACCCATCTTATTTTGATCGTGACCTCATCAGCTTAAACCAGGCCAAAGTAAGAGCCCACAGGCGGTGGAAAAGATCTTGCCTACTCAGTGATTATGTTGAATTTAGTTCGATTCGTTTGTCCTTTAAACACCTTCAAAAAATTAAATTTTCTAAATATTTATCGAATTTAGATAATTCTATTTCCATCAATCCGAAAGCCTTCTTTGGGTACTTGAATAAAAAATGTATTACGTATTTCCTTTTAATAATAAGAATTCAAAAAATGCAAAAGAATCCTGTACTTTATTTGCGGAATTTTTCAATTCCGTTTATAAAGACTCGAGAACTACTTCTACACTGCCATCACAAGACGATGATTCTCAATTCCATCTTAGTTCTCTGAGTATATCCAGAGAAGAAATCACTAAAGCATTTAAGTCTCTAAAGTTGGATTCATCCCCAGGTCCTGATGGCATTCCATCAGTTTTTTATATAAAGAGTTGTGACTTCTTACTCAACCAATTTCGCACTTATTTAGCCATATTTTCTATCCTAATAGATGGAAACTTTCATTTGTTACTCCTGTTTTTAAATCTGGGGACAAAAACAGTGTGATAAATTATAGACCAATTTCACTACAATCTCTAATACCAAAGGTATTCGAATCCATAGTTCATCATAAAATTGCTTGTGTTTTTAATCCTACATTTTCAGTTAGGCAACATGGTTTTCATCCGAACCAATCCACCATTACTAATCTTGCTGAATATCATCATTACATAGCCTCATCTCTTAATAATGGTTTACAAGTTGACACTATCTACACAGACTTTAAAAAGGCCTTCGGTACTGTTGACCACATTCTTCTTGCACATAAAATCAGAAAGTTTGGCATTACTGGTAAACTTTTTGATCTTTTAGTTAGCTATCTAAGTGAGAGAACTCAGGTCGTTGTTATCGATGGTTATAAATCTAATGCGTTTTCTGTAACCTCTGCGGTCCCACAGAGCTCTATTCTGGGTCCATTTTTATTTAATATTTATATCAATGATCTTCCCAATAGTCTGCCTTATGTTTGCCGATGATAGCAAAATTTACCATACTATTAAATCCCCAAGTGACTGTTTAATACTTCAGGCTGATCTAGATAGGCTTTCTAATTGGTGTTCAAAATGGAAAATTGAATTTAATGTTTCTAAACTTAAAGTTATCTCTTTTTCGTTCAAACAAAAACCTATTCACTATTCATATGATTGTAGCAATTAAGTAATTACTCGAGTTAACGAAATCAAAGATCTTGGTGTTACTTTTAGTGATAAACTCACGTTCGACATATACACTAAACAGTGTTTATCCAAAGGTTTCAAAATGCTTGGATTTATCAGAAAATACTCTTTGAATACATTTTCTGTAAATACGACTATAAAATTGTTTAATTTGTTTGTTTTACCATGCGTTAATTATGCCAGCGTAATTTGGAACCCTTATAAAACTAAAATTTCAATGGTTGAGAAGATCCAGGAAAGATTTGTTAAACTACTATGTTGGAAATCTAAAATTGTGTATCATAGGGATAATTACGTAAGATTATGTAAAAGTTTTGGAGTGATTCCACTCAACTGTCGTCGCTATATAGCAGATATGTTATTTTAAAAAAGTTTTGGTTGGTTCTGTTCAATCTTCATTTTTATTATCCCAATTAAATATCTGTGTACCTCTTAGGAGGACACGTCATACGTTATTGTTTCGTCCGCTGAGATGTAAAAACAACTTAATTTCTAACTCTGTTCTTTTTAGAATACAAAATGAGTTTAACTCCATATTTAGTGTAACAGATGTTGATATCATCCATGATCCTCTTTCAACCTTTAAAAAGAAATTACTCAAATATTTTAAATTATTGTAGACATTTTATTGTATGTATTGTATTTTACTGCATGAATTGTATGTAATGTATTTTATTGTATTTACTATATTTTATCTTAGACATCCTAATTTTTGTGACGCAATACTCTGTATTTGCTATTTTATATTTTTAATGTCATCTATTGTTATGTTTAACTTTTGCACATATTTGTTATATCACTTGTAATTGGGGTTTCTTTCCCTGTAAGTGATTAATGTAATAATAATACGCAGCACACCAAACACTGATACCGCTGACTCTCGTGATGACTTCAGTTAGTATCTAACACGCCAACACACAAGGTTTAAACAATTTTAATGAAAATTTTAGTAAAAATTGGTGATAAAGGAAACATAAGTGCAAAACAAAAAAGTGTACTATTATCTCTGAGGAGAAAAAAGCATTATAACCAAGGCTACAGTGGCAATATAGTGAGACTAAGATTTGAGCCTTTCTACCATTAATACCATTGTGAGAGGAGAAAATTATTAAACATGTTCAGAGGGGTTGATATTAAGCATACTATGGAAACTTATGCAGGTTGCAGTGTTATGGAGAAGATGGAAAGGCTTCTGAAACTTTGGATGGAAGAACAAAATCAGCGTCGTACTCCCCTGAGCCTTTCATAATTCAGGAAGAAGCAAGAAGACTTAACGAAGATTTAAAAGAATAGTATGGGAGGAAGTTCAAGTGATAGTGAACCATTCAATGCAAGCTGAGGGAGGTTACCAAGATTTAAGATCTGCGCTAGACTACATAACATCAAAGTGACAGGTGAAGCTGCAAGTGCAGATGTTGATGCAGCAAATGAATTTCCTAAGACTCTGGAAAAATTATCGAAGAAAGAGAATACTGTGCCCGTCAGGTCTTATTTAAATTATTATTTCAAAGTTTTCTGATATTTATTTGTTTTAATATATTGTATGTATGTTTAAATTTAGTGTTAGTTAATTTATAAATGCAATGGTGCAATATTCCAACTTCTTTTGAGTGAAAAATATGGGCTTTTCCATAATGGGAATGCATCTTCATTTATAACATTAGTTTCTATGGAAAATGACTGCCCACTTAATGTACATCTGCTTAATGTTCGGGTTTTCAAGAACGTAACCTGTACGTTAAGCGGACACTGCCTGTATTAGATTCCAACATTATAGCATCGTGACTAATGCCTTTGGCTAACTTATCACAAATATCGATTGACAAAGTATGCCAGATCAATGAATGATGCTGGATAAATGGAATTTTACTGTAAATAAATTACATCACTATTAGAAGCATAACATCCAAAACCATGAAGCATAAAATTATAGTTCAGATAAAAGTAATATTTGCTTGTGACTTAACCATATATAAATCACAGAGAAAGAAACAGAGATGTCCATTAAACAAAACTTGAAAAAATGATGTTTTGCATTGGCTTTGCTGTGACAAAAATAACATTCCCATTTTAGTAAGCCAGAAACAAGCACATGTTATTGAAGACATACACTGTTGTCACAAAGAAATCTATAGACTTCACATAAAAAACATAGTGCAATAATAAGCAGCATACTGTAAATAAAAATTATACTTGTTTGCAGCGCTGTATTCGTAAAAAAAAAGCAGAGGGTATACTGTACAGGGGCGTCGAGAGCCTGTATGGTATAATTTCTTATAAGGTATGGGTATATGCTGTTTGAAAAACCTGAGGGTATACCCTATTCATTCGAAAAAAGCAGATCGTATATGGCATATAACCTTCAATACAGCACTGCTTGTTTGCCTCCAAATAACCTGTAGCATAAGTGTTAATATGATTGCAGTGATGAAATAAGGTGAGGAGTTGATGCTACCACCATAAACATCTACATTAACAGAAAGTAGCGATAGTAAATTATTGATTAAGCTTGGGAAAAAGGAGAACACATGGTTGACATGTGGTGAGAGCTCTCCTTCATGAAAAAGACTCACCATGGCTATAACTTCAATGGAAAAAGATTTCTTGCCATATAGGCATAACTATCGTCAGCACGGATATAAGTCCTCAATAATTACACTGTTGGTGGAATAATAATTTTCTTTGTAACAAGAAGAGTACATTGAATTTAATCTCAGAACTTGTCCACGGTGTGGTTGAAATCAGTTTTCATGATTTCCAAGTGCCAGCATATAATGCCATCCTGATTATTTGTATAAAAGCAGTTTTTTCATAGCAATGTTTTATAACTTACCTTGAATAGTTAACACCACTGCTCAGATCAAACTCTCGGGCAACTGGACCACTTATATATTTGGATATGAACTGTAATTCAATTGTGATAGATTAGGATATATTATTATATATACGGTAAAGTTTTAGTAAGACAATTCATTTAAATGTCAACCTCACCCAAGGAATTGTTGGTTAGTAAATCCAAACTTGGGATCCTGAATTAACAATGTGATAAGCTTGTAAAGAAAAAACCAACTAATATAAAGCAACAAGCTAGAAATTTGCTGATTATACTCATGCTAGCATTATAAATTTACAAAAGCTATTCTATCAAACAAAAGAACATTCATGAAACTAAAGTATTTAGAGCAGTATGTCATGGAGTACATTTAATTAATATCTACCTGTTTCAAGATTGTAGCTGTTTCTATTATGGAATAAAACTAATGATTATTATTCTCTACAAGCTCTTTTCAGTACATATTAATGTTTAACATATTAAAAGCACACTAAGAAATTGGAAGATACATTTCATGATAACTGAAAATGTCAAGCTACTTTTTTTTTAAAAGTAATACACAGTACATATAAAATGGCATTTGTAAAAGATGATGAAAGTTTTCCTCTTTAAAATTTTGTTCCCCAAATGATAAATAAATAGTGTGTGTATATAAACACACAAACAGGGCCATGCCAATGGGTGAGGCGGCGAGGCAACCACCTCAGGTGCCTCTCGAAGGGGGTGCCAAAATTTGACAAAAATGAAAACCTATCAAAATAAATTCATAAGGCGTCAATATAGTTAGGGCGTTTAAACGACTTTTATATATCTATCCATTATTGCAAATTTCTCTTTTGTATTCCAAAGTGAATCACATATTAACGAAGCGGCAACTTTGTATTTATTACAACAACGTGTATAAGTGAACAAATATTAACAGTATGCTTGTGAAATTTTTATATGCAAAAGGAGACGTTGTTTGTTTGAATGGCCGGGCGAAAAAATACGATACCTTGGGCTGACAATGTATATTCATGATTTTTTCGATATTGTTTATTCCTTTTTAAACAATGCTGCAAAAACTCGTTTTTATATTGAGTTAACCATGAGTTGGACAATAGCATATTTGCAGAAGAATCCCTCAGCCTAACCTTGCAAAGCATGGTTGAGTGAACGACTTTGTTACAAAAATAAAGGTGCAATATAAGAGGGTCGCTCAGAAAAAGAGTTTACACTACTCATAAATCAAAGGCAAAATTTTATTAGAGGAAACTGACAATGCACAATGCAAGTGTCACTGATACACTATTTTTCGACCTAGTCTCCTTGGAGATTGACGCACGTCACAGCGTGATAAGTTTGTCCATCCTGAGCGCATAGAAGGAATGTCCCTGTTGACTCAGCCACATTTTGGCAGCACGTTTGACGTCTTCATTGCAGTTGAAACGATGTCCAGACAATTGCTCCTTCAAGGCAGGAAACAGATGGAAATCGCTGGGGGTCAAATCCGGACTGTATGGGGGATGGTCCAACACTTCCCAACCAAAATTTTGCAGCAAGTTCTGGATTTGCTGTGCCGTGTGCAGTCAGGCGTTGTCATGGAAGAGGATCACACCATCGCTAAGAAGGCCGCAACGTTTTCTCCTGATGGCCTCTCGCAAGTTTTTCAGCGTGGCGCAGTAGCAATCGGCATTTACTGTGCGTCCATGTTCGAAGAAATCCACCAGTAACACACCCGACGAGTCCTAGAAGATGGTGGCCAGCATTTTTCCAGCAGATGGTGTCACTTTAAACTTCTTCGTCCTGGTGATCGCTTACTGGTGGGAGTGAAGTGATGGAGCCACGTCTCATCACCAGTAACGACTTGATGCAGAAAGTGATGTCCTTCTACTGCATAACTCTGCAGTGAACTCAAGCAGGCCATCATTCTTGCCGCTTTGTTGTTGTCTGTTAGCGCACGAGGCATCCATCTTGCACAGACCTTACGGTACTGTAACACATCCACCACGATGTGCTGTACAATGCCATAGGATAATCCAAGGTCAGATGCCATACGCTGCAAAGTTACACGTTTGTTCGTCTGAATGCATTCCTCGACGTGTGCAGTGTTGTGACTGCTGTAGTCTCTGCCAGATTCGAACGCATGGCACCATTTGGTAACCTGTTGCCTTGACATCACTGTGTTGCCATACACTTCCACGAGCTGTCAATGGATATCAGCTGCTGATACTTTCCGTGCCCACAAAAAGCATATAACTCCTCGCACTTCCAGTCGAGACCAGTTTTACAAGCGGGTCGCCATGTTGAACTACTGCAGCTCAGCTCCTGCTGGGCATATGATTCCAATCATGTGACCTTGAACACTAGAGCCCTCTACTGTATATATATGCAGCTTTCGAATTTTCAGCGAGTTTGGCACTTGGAACAATAGGGCTTGTAAACTTTTTTTCTGATCAACCCTTGTATCTCGGCTCCGAATTAAATTCTGGCAACCTTCCTACGAAGATTAAAAAATCGGTACAACATACATTGTACAAACTTTCTCATACACTTCATCGTTTAGTTATCTTTAGAAAATGAAAATCGTATCAGACGGTTTTTAGAAAATACAATTTTTGTTAAAGTTGACCAAGAATAAACTAGCCTTATATTCATTCATTGAGAAAAATGAAATATGTAGTATTATTGCAGAAGGTTACTCAAGTAACTGTACGAAATTTTATCAAAATCGTTTGAGCCATTTTTGAGAAAATCAAATTATTGTTAAAGTTGTCTAGAATAAACTAGCTTTATATTCATTTTTTGAGAAATATGAACTATACAGTATTATTGAAGAAGTAAACTGAAGTAATGTACGAAATTCGATCAAAATCGTTAGAGTCATTTTTGAGAAAATCACATTGTTGTTAAAAATGCGTAGAATGAACTTCCCTTAATTATTGAGCAATGTCAACCATTTCTTCATATACTCTGCTCTGTATGATTCGCACTGGGTATGCTCACAAGGGGAAGGCACTACTGACCCCCAACCGATTTGGCTGAAACTTCGTAGAGATAATGTCCATGACGTCCGATTAACGAAAATATGTACATATCAGGGCCAATACCCAGCCGTTTTTATTTTATTAATAAAAATAAATTATTATTTCCCTAGTCACTGCTTAACTACCGTACACGGTAAAGGATCTCGTAAATAACGGTGTTGGCGGAGCGTCTAGCATGCTTGGCTGTAAATCTGAAGATCTGATGTTCGAGTACTTGTTCCGAAACTTTTTTCATTTTTTCCCACATTTTCACTTTCACCATTTAAAGTATTTATTACCTAATTTCCTAATATTGCTTTAAGTTTAAATATCCATTTATTTCTAAATAAAATTCTTAATCACAATGGTAGTATATATATTTCGTCGACTTCATCGGGCCCCACCAGATCGTAATCTTCATGGAAGTTCATCTCGCCAAGCATATCCACAACACGTGTATAAATTTCTTGGGCCATTACAACACTACGGCCACAATCACTTTCGGGAACTTCTTTATCCGACATCAATCCATTTTTTCAGAGGAGTTTCATGCAGTAATGCATGGCGGTGTTCAACACATCTTTCACTGTTTCGTCGTCCAAAGGAGGAGACGTAAAAGATGTAACATTTTTGCTCGTTACAGGATTCCCCGCTGAAGATGTTGAAGCAGTATATTCCATTTTTGAAACAGCAAAAACTGTAGTATGTTAAAAATACACTTCGAAACACACTAGTTAAAATGCTCACAATGCTCTGATGAAAGAAGTAACACTGATCTTGTAGCACTTGAGATCGCTCCTCTCCGACAAAGTCATGATTGTGAAACAATACGTGCAAGACAATAAGTTTCTTTTCATTGTTTAATCATGGGGAGGATAATAATAAATCGCTTTATAATGAAAAATTTATTGACGAGGAAAACCAACCGCTATGTACGCTACAAATAATTCTTCAAAACTGCACATCAATATATTAAAAATATTAACTATTCAAAAATAAAAATATATAGCGTTATTATTTAAAATGAGGAAAGTGAAAATGTGGGAAGAAATGATAAATAATTTCGGAACAAGGACTCGAACAACATATCTTGACATTTACAGCCAAGCGCATTAACCGCTACACCAGCGCCGCTTATTACAAACTACGTTACCGTGTATGGTAGTTAAGCAGTGACTAGGGAAATAATAACTTATTTTTATTAATAAAATAAAAACGGCTGGGTATTGGCCCTGATATGTATATATTTTCGTTAATCGGACGTCATGTACATTATATCTATGAAGTTTCAGCCAAATCGGTTGGGGGTCTGTAGTGCCTTCCCCTTGTCAGCATAGCAGGCCAACGCCCTCGCCACGGCAGCCCCTCAGGTATGGAGGCTCTTGACCGCAAGGGTTATATGGGTTTAGGAAAATTCGTCTAAAGACAATTTGTCTAACGGAAAATTCGCCTAAAGCAGTTTCATCTAAATACAATTCGTCTAACGGAAAGTTCATCTAAAGAATTTCTGTCGCATTTCTAGTACATATCGCACCTTTGCTTCGAAATTTGCACAACTCGAAAACGTAAATTTTAAAATAAATAAAAATTCTACGAACACAGATTTTTAAATTAAAGTAATTAATTAAAAATAGAAAATAGGCATTGATTGGAAGGATAGAAGATTAATTTACCAGCTTTATCGAAATCAAAGTACGAAAATAAATGTTAATGGGAGTGAAAGAGAAGCATGGATCAGAAAAGGAGTAAGACAAGGGTGTCCTCTCTCTCCATATCTATTTAATATGTTTATTGTGGAAGCTATAGAAGTCATGAAGGAAAAGACAAAAGGAATAAAGATAAATGGGAAAAGAATACATTGTATTAGATTTGCTGATGATATTGTCATAATAGCAGATTCGGAAAAAGATATGGCTAGAAAGTTAAAAGTGATGCTTGAAATACTTAAACACTGGGAATTAAGAATAAACGTAAAGAAAATGAAGGTGTTGGTTATAAGTAAGAGTAACAAAGAAATAAAAACGAATATAAGGATAGATAATAAAAAAGTTGAGCAGGTAAAACAGTTCGTTTATCTAGGTAGTGTAATTACTGAAGATAACAGGTGCACGGAAGAAGTAAAGAGAAGAATAGCCTTGGCAAAACAAGCATTTCAAAACAAGAAGAATGTATTAACAAGTACGTACATTAATAGTGAAATAAGGAAAGCTTTTGCAAAAGCATTTGTATGGAGTGTATTACTTTATGGAAGTGAAAGTTGGACTTTGAGAAAACATGAGGAAGCCCGTTTGAAAGCAGTGGAAATGTGGATATGGCGGAAAATGACAAGAACAAGTTGGACTGAAAGGAAATCAAATGTAGAAGTATTAAGGGAAGTGAATGAGGAAAGGAAGTTATTAAAAGAAATGGAAAGAAGGAAAGTAAAATTTGTTGGCCATGTTATAAGGCATAATGAGTTGATTTCAAACATCTTTGAAGGCAAGATTTTAGGAAAGAAAAGTAGAGGAAGACAGAGGAAAACTTATTTATAGGACATCAATGTGACAATGGGATGTGATGGATATGAAAAGCTGAAGAGAGTAGCAGAAGAGAGAAGCGAATGGATATGAATGAATGAATTAATTAATTAAAAATAATAAATAATAAAAATTAAATTGATTAATTAATTGATCTACTATAATATATTTTGAAGGGTTTGTTTGCATGTTTGTTGGTTTGTTCATGGAACTCCTCCTAAAGGATAAAAGTTAGCATATGCAAATTTGGTATGATTCTTCCTTACATCCTAATTTAGTGAATTGTCATGGTTTGGTTAACCGAGATTAATCAGTGCTGCCAATATAGGGGAATAACATTTTTCCATAAGATAACACGTATGAATCCATTTCTTGACTTGCAAGATATTCTTCCTTCAATCATCAAAATACGTAATTATGGACCGATTTTTTACTTTCTCCATTCGTAGTAATGGGAAAGTATTGTATTCATGAAAAAAATCGACTTCGAGATTTCAATGGAAATACACGTTTTGAGGTCCCTAGAACACGTTAAGACTATTTTCGGAATGATGTCTGTGTGCGCGTCTGTATGTGATTGTAGGCGCTCTAACTCAAAAAGTACTTGCCATATCATTCCCAAATTTCATATATAATACTTTGGTATGGGCACAAAAAACTGATTAGTTTTTGGACAATAACGGTTGACCATAAGTCGAGGTTTATTCGAAACCCGATTCGGTTTTTGCAATATTTCTTCGTTAAAACATCATTATTTTATATACAATTCTAAATAAATGTTATAGATAATGTAATTTCCTACAACTTTTATTTGAAACAATTTTCTATAGCAGTTATTGTTTAGGAATTATTTATAAAAAATAAACGGTTTTTTTGGTTTTCGTCAAATATCTTTTTAAAAACGTCGTAATTGGTCATCTTCGTGAGGACCAAAGTTGTAGAGAATAATATTTCTTCCAAGTTCTGTTTGAAACAAATTTTTGTAGAACCTTCCATTTCGGAGATATTTTGCTATTTCTAGTATACAGCGCCACCACCATTTAGCGGTGAATTCTGTAAACATATTCAAAATATACCTAATTTACGGCAATAAGGACGACTGTATTCTTTTACGATATGAAATAATAATTTTGCCTTATAATGCTACTCATAATAATTTAAATAACTATACCCCTAATATGGAGAAAGTCATGTGTTGGCCACATCAGATTTTTTCGTTTTTGCTTTATTCGACGAATAAAACTCTATACTATCTTATTCGTGCGAAGTTTACATGTTATACGTTCGAAGTTTTCAGAAATATGCTATTCGTTTCGAAATTTTGTGGATTTTTCGTACCCCTCCTGGGCGTTGCCAAGGCGGCCGTCATTGTTACCTCCGATTCAGTTAGCTTCAATGAAGCGTACAAATAGACAAAAGTTTAGCGTTATTCGCTTCACTCTTTTGTTTAAGCAATGAAACAATCGATATTTATGGATAGCAACGTAAATAGATACTGATTATTTTTCAGGAAGCGTTTACTGATGAAAGTAATTGAACCTTCTTTCGTCTATTGAATACTGGAATCTTACATTTTTTGTAAATAAAATCACTATATTTTACATTATGTTGTTTATTAACGTAAATAAGCTCACGTATCTGGTGTAATTTACCAGTCTGTGTTCAATCATGGACATCTGTACTTTGCTTTTTCACGGGTTTCTTGCTTACAAGACATAAAAGTAAATATTTCAGCGAGCCATAATTACACAAGAAATGAAGCTGGATTTGGCGAAAGTAATATGATAGGAAATAAAATTATCGTTATATTTGAATGCAATATGTTCGGAAGTGGATTGTTACAAGCAAATATGATTAATTGTTAAGAAAAGCTAACTGAAAGTTAAAAAGTATCTACTATAAATTTTAAAGAGTTTGTATTTTGTGCTGTAGTAGCTTCACTAAATCCGTTGAAATTCAACGGGAAATTCTGATAGTAAACAAATTACTCACTCAAGGCATATGGTAGGGGAAGAAAGGGTTAAGGTTTACAACATTCAAAACAAAATATTGGCATCATGGATGCTTATTGTTTTTCATGATATTTAATAATTATTATATTTATGCTTATTCTTTTTATGATCATTTTAATAATAAAATGTTTACAAATATTAAAATGTAACTTTACGCACTCAAGGCATATGGTAGGGGAGGAAAGAGTTAAGGTTTACAACATTCAAAACAAAATATTGGCATCATGGATATATAATAATAATTATATTCATGCTCATTGTTTTTATCATTTTAATAATTAAACATTTAAATTATTAAAATATAACTTTAATTAATTACAGAATTAATAGAAATTATCTTAAGAAATGTGCAAAAACGATTTTAGATGAATTTTACCATTAGATGAATTGTTGGTTAGATGAATTTTCCTGTGCAAAAACGATTTTAGATGAATTTTCCATTAGACGAATTGTTGGTTAGACGAATTTTCTGTTAGACGAATTGTCTTTAGACGAATTTACCGGTTACCGGGTTATATAGGGTGAGGGTGAAGGGTAGGGTTTGTAATGGGGGACGGGGGAAGGTTGGGGTGGGTATTCTTCTGGTGAAATAGTTGGATTCTTTTCGATAGTGCAGGCTTTGTTCGTGTTCTTTAGTGAATCTGCCAGCAGATGGGATACACTAAAAAAACGTTCTTCACTTACCCTAAAAGCCATTAGCGCGACTCGATGGGAAAGCCGAATAGATGTGGTAAGGCCATTATGCTCTCGACTCCTGGAAATTTACGATGCTTTGATCGAAATTACACAGGACCAAAACAAAAATAATGTAATAAAACATCAAGCACATTGGCAAAAAAATTTCCACTTTCAAGTTCATTTGCAGCATCGTCATTTGGAATAAGATACTTTTTAAAACAAACATTGTCTAAAAATTACTACAAAGCCTTAAACTTGACCTCTCAGAATGTATTAAAGCCATTAATCAAACTATTCATTTTTTTTAAGATTATCGCACGACAGGATTCAACGACATAATAGTAGCAGCAGAAAAAATCGCGGAAGAACTAGGAATTGATCCAGTGTTTGTTACAGAAGAAAGACTAAGAGTACGGCGTAAGCATAAGCAATTAGATAACAAATAAAATAATTTTTTCATCGATCCCAAAGAAAAATTTAAAATTGATTCTTACTCAAATGCTATGAAAATTAAAAATGTATAGTTGAGATTTTTCATAAATATAAGTGATTATGGATTTGAATAATTTTTATTATTCCATGTTTTCGACTAACGTATAATAAAATTACTTAGTAAAAAAATTGGTACAACATACACTGTACAAACTTTCTCATATACTAATCCGTCATTTAGTTATCTTTAGAAAATGAAAATCGTATGAGCCTGTTTTTAGAAAAGCCAATTTTTGTTAAAGTTGCCCAGGGATAAACTAGCCTTATATTCATTCATTGAGAAAAATGAAATACATAGTATTATTGTATATGTATACTCAAGTAACTATGAAATTTAATCAAAATATGAATTATACATTATTATTGAAGACGTAAACTCAAGTAACTGTATGAAATTTGATCAAAATCGTTAGAGCCGTTTTTGAGAAAATCGAATTATTGTTACAGTTGCCTAGAATAAACTAGCCTTATATTCATTTTTTGAGAAATATGAACTATACAGTACTATTGAAGACATAAACTCAAGTAACTGTACGAAATTTGATCAAAATCGTTAGAGATGTTTTTGAGAAAATCGGATCGTTGTTAAAAATGTGTAGAATAAACTACCTACTCTTAATTATTGAGCAATGTCTACCATTTCTATGTATACTCTGCTCATTATGATAAAATACCTAAGTACAAAATTTCATTCATTTTCGCTCTACCGTCTAGGCTCCAGAGCCAGTAACAGACAGACAGACGGCATTGCGAAAATCACTTTTTCGGATTCAGCGACACCTAAAACGTATATTTCCGTAAAAATCTCGAGGTCGAATTTTTTCGAGATAACAATACTTTCTTGATACTTCGTATGAGAGTAAAAATTAAGGGGGTGCCATATTATATCTCGCCTCAGGTGGCAAAATGTCAGGGCATGGCCCTGTATATATACAGGGTGAGTCTTAATTACATACCTTAAATATAAGCATTGTGTTCTAAACCTACAGACAAGCAAAAAAGTTCATATAAACATATAGTCGCAACCACTTCGTTAGCGAGATATGGCAATATTATAAAAAACTCTATCGTTTTCCCCTTCCAAACCTTTCCCTTCCCCTCTCGTGCTTTGTCAGCAACAATGGCAACGAGGTAGTGCCGCGACATGGAGAAAGCAATCATTCCGTCACACAAGGTTACTGTTCTGGTAGACACGTTATGTATCGAAGAATGGCGCATAATGCGGACTATTCATTAGATAAATTAACAGATATGATACAGCTATACGGAGAAGCAGAGCATAACAGTGCAGTTGCTGCACGTCTTTATGCCGAAAGGTATCCGCAACGACTGCATCCAAATCGCAGGACATTCATTTCTCTGGAACGTCGTTTGAGAGAAACAGGTTGTATGCGGCCCATTATGACAAATGCTGGTAGACCACGAAGTCGCAGGAGCGCTGATGTGGAAGAGGATGTTCTGCATTCTGTTGAATGGTCCCCTGGTACTAGTACCAGGTGGTTGACTGCTCGTCACCAGATTTCCCAGCGAACAGTGGTGAGGGTGTTGCATGATCAGTTGTTGCATCCATTCCATCTACAGCATGTTCAAGCTCTGCAACCGCAGCTGGATTACGAGCGTCGAAGAGCATTCTTCGAATGGCTACTGAAGCCGGATGCAGCATATCCGAACTTTCTCAGCCAAGTTTTGGTGATGGATGAAGCATGCTTCACAAGGAATGGAATTTTGAATAGTCGTAACCAGCACACATGGGCTGATGAAAATCCACATTCATTTCATGAAACATGATTCAAACAGCAGTTTGCAATTAATGTTTGGGCGGGAATAATTGGCGATCTCCTCCTAGGTCCTTATGAGCTACCGCCTCGACTTACAGTTTCTATCTCGACAATTACTGCAACTACTAGATGACATACCCTAGGGAACGCGGCAGACAACATGGGTATTGCATGATGGAGCTCCTGCCCATTCTGCTCGCGATGTCAAGCGGTAATTGGACAGTCACTACCCAGGTCGATGGATAGGACGAAACGGACCAGTTGTGTGGCCTCCGCGATCACTCGATCTCACTCCTGCCGCCTTTTACTTGTGGGGCCATCTAAAGAGCATCGTTTATGCCTTTACGCCCAACCATGTAATGCACTATGGAATGTCATTGAAGCTGTTGGGACAACAATACGCAAAATGCCTGACATCCTTCAGCGAGGCAGGAATTCTTGGCGCAACAGGGCTCAGTTGTGCATTGACTGTAATGGTGGACAGTTTGAACATCTTTTGCAAATCATTTGTAACTGACCAGATGCCGTTCTGTTCACAGCTAATAAGCATCTGATCCAAAACTACGTTATCTGTCTACTTTTCATTCCTCGTGCTTCCTGTTGCCATATCTCACTAACGAAGCGGTTGCGACCATATGTTTATATGAACTTTTTGCTTGTATGTAGGTGTAGAACACGATGCTTATATTTAAGGTATGTAATTAAGACACCCTGTGTGTGTGTGTACACACACGCATGCACACATACACACACACATATATATACACATATACATATATATACATACATACATATATATATATATATAGCTACTGCTACTCTGATGATTAGTTCATTTAAGATCATTTATTGAATTCTGTCTGTTTTTATCCATTGATACAGAAATAATTCTGGATCAAAAAATTTATGATATCACTTGTTAAACATTTTACAAAGGATACAATTTAAATATATTTAAAAGTACATAAGTGATAATTATATTTACTAGTATTGTAAATAATTGACTTACCCTATTATTAGCTAATGATGTTGCTCCCATACTGATGGCCATGTGTATAATGAGGTATATGCAAAATGCAATATATAAAACTGAAAAAATACCTACAGCAAGTAGGATTGCCCAATGATGGGGCACTTCATACACAATCGAGTGTGCCACAAAATATATGTTTATTGCAATTACAACTGTAGAGAGTACAACAGCCAACACTTTATTGAAGCTGAAATAATAAAATATACCAATTAATTTATTTCTTCACATATTAAATATTATCTAATAAATTCTCACAGAAATCCCCATTCAGAAAAAAGTGAATGCTGAAGTGGTTCATAGCAAATATTTCAGTTCATAAATGGCATTATTCGTAAATATAAATGTGACCTTTATTTTGGTATGCACTGAACACCTAACAAGTTTCATAAAATATTAATGCAGTCATAGCCAATTTAGCCCCATCATTTATGCATCACTGATGTTGGTGCTAAAACAGGGGTGTCATTTAATCTAGGTATATGCTTGTTCTATGTAATTACAAGATGGAAATTCTGTTCACAGCGACTCATTGGCACTATAGAGGGAGATGCTAAATCAGGGTCTTGACTGTATTTAAAATGTATGAATAAAGTAATATTAATCACACATGGTTGAGAAAGAAAGCTATATCTGTTTCTCATGACCTTGAATTACATTCAAACAAATGAGATAAAAATAATCAGATGTTAGCTATTTATTAAACTCCATCAAACATTATCCCTGCTCAACAAAAATTTTATATTAAATTCATGAAGTCATTAATACAAAAAGAATACAATAAGTATGAAATATACTCACATTCCATTTTTGAAATCTCCCATTATATGCTCACTAGAAGTAAAGGCAATTGTAGGCAAAGTGGCAAAAGGTAACTGCAGGCTCATTACAGCATTAAGAATGTCATTCATGCCAGACAAATCTTCAATTCTTGTGAAAAACGCCACACAAAATGTTGGTACAATGGCTATCGTACGTGTAAATAAGACTCGCTTCCATCGACTCCACTGCAGATTCAGAAAACCCTATGATTTTAATAAAAAAAAGAATTAAATGAAATCTTGAAATTGGAAGTATATTTGAAAATGGATATCATACTTTATTTTTTAAATAACATCATTCTTCAGCTTCATGAAGCAGTGCATAATTTTTTGAGATGTCCCTCTATTTCAATGTGCTAGGTGTTTCACTTTAACTGTTCTTCATTATGATCCTGATGAATTTGAAACTAAAATTCATTATAATGATAACAATGCCCAACTATCATTCAACTTTCATCTAGTCTTTCTTATTTTTCATACCTTGCCGAATACTTTTTTCCATAGTAGATTAAATTAATGATTTTGCAGCTCAATATGCAATTGTTATTTCTAAGAAGTTTCTATAGACAGAAGATTTTCCATTTTAAACTTCTGTGTGCCAGGAGTTTACATGCCACTAATTTTGCCAATCATAAAAACCAACTTCTGCATAACACCCACGGGTTCATAGTGATGATGTATTATATAATTGTGCCAACAATATCAAACTTAATAAGAAATGAAAAGTGTATAGTTGTTTCAATTCCTGAATAAGTTGTCTAACACTACTTTATACTTGGAAAGATTCTACCTACTCAATAATTTGGAGGTACAAATAATCATTCATATACAACAGTGATCATGAAGTCAAATTTTTTGTTGTGTAATTATGTTTACCAATAATTAATAATTATTTATGGAAAAATAGTTTAACTAACTTATTTTAAATGAACAATTAAAATTTAATGAGATGATAGAGAAAATGAAAATATAAGAACTAATATTCTAACGTATTCATTAGGTTACCTCCATTGCAAATTGTCCGGCATAAGTTCCTGTCATGGTACTAGACTGTCCAGCAGCAAGTATACCAATGGCCCAAATATACATAGCAGCAATACCAAACTTACACCCAAGAAAAACTCCTCCTTTGTAAATATCTGCATCCACCAAATCAGTATTATTCTGCAGATATAACAATAAAAATTAATCAATTTAATTTCTATGCCATTGTGTTTACATAGTAACACAAGTATAGATCAGTGATTTTTTATATTAGAAAATGTGTTTATGCACATGTATACAAATATGCTTTCTTTCATTGAACTATGAACTATTTCAGAGCAATAAAAAAATACTGAAATGAGAACTTACAGGAAACACATCATGGTGCATATTATTACTCGCCAAACAGATATCCAACTGAAAAGAATATAGCAATATAAGATATAGTGAATTGGTTTGCACAAGAAGTACCATTTGCACAAGAAAATTTATAAGATAAAAGTGCAAGATGATTGAGTAAAAAATTATCTTGTTAATAGCTCCTGAAACCACAGAAACAACTTTTAAAAATTGGCACAATATAAACTGCCCACTTTCTCATGTATGTACGTCCAGTCTCAATACACTCTTTCCTGACTGGAAGGAACAATAATGCTTCAAAAAAAGTAAAAACGTGTAAATGGTATTACTATACTGATAACCTCATATATGTGAAAATAAAACTTGATAAATAGTTATATAGTTTCTATTCTGAATAATGGTATGTCTAAATATGAAATATCATTTGATTTCATTTAACAGTTAAGGCTCTAGAGCTGTACTGTGCTATAGAGAGAAAGCATGGTAAAAACCACTTATCTGGACTCGGGGGCACACCTAAAAAGTGTATTTTCGTCAAAATATTGAAGTCGACTTTTTTCACAATTATAATACTTTTTCTATATGCTACATATATGAGGAAGTAAAAATTAATTTACTTTAAATGTAAGATAAACATTTATTGTAGAATCTTGAACCACCTACCACTTCTTGGTTGGTTTTTTCAAACAGTCCATGAGCAAATACAGATACTACAAATACATTGATGATGAATGAGATAAAAAGGGCAACTCCAGCTTCAACAAAGAAGTAAAAATTTGCTTCTCGGACGTCTTCCTTCTTGCTTCGATCAACAGCTCGAGACTGCAAATGATGGCAAAAATAATTTCACTGATGATTCAAAGAATGTTAACAATAATTAAAATAAGTTAAGGCAATAATTCATGCACAAAGTCAAGAATGTATAATTAAATACCTTTACAAGAGCAGAATGCAGATAAAAATTATGTGGCATCATCGTAGCACCCACTATACCTATTGCCTGTAAGACAGCTGAGCTAGAACAATGTGAGCACCAGGGAATGAACATTCCCTTAACAACTTCACCCTGTTCAGGTGCTACAACCACATACTGCAACAAATAATGCATTTGCAATATAAACAGTTGTTACCTAGGACATTATATTTACAGAAATGAGGAGAGAATATTTCAAAGGACTTAGGAAATTAAATGAGAATTACTAAAACAAAGCTAGAAGGTAAAATTCCATGGAATGTATCCAAATTAGGTGTAGAGCAAAAACAAATTACAGAAGAAAAGCTGACCTTACCCAATGATTTTACAGTTTCATTGAATCTAAACAAAACATTTATTTAGTTTTTTAAAATGTTTTTAAAAGTGACAAAGTATTCCAAATGCTTACTTAAAATCTAAATTTGTATTTATGTACTACAGTAAATTAGTAACACCTCAAGTTAATTGTAGCTTTACCTCATATCCAAATGTTAGTGCCATCACAGTTATAAGGAATCCAAAAAGCAATTCCAACTTTCTAAGTCCATATTTGTCAAGCAGCAAGAAAGTAAATGTGTCTAGCACAGTAATTAAGACCCCTCCCCATAGTGGGATTCTGCAAAAAAATGTTATAAGGAGATAAAGATATATAATATTACTTAAAGCAATTTGATTCACAATACTCAGAAAATTATACACATAAAAGTATTCTAAAACTAAAAGCAGTGCTTTTTTTGTGACGGTATGTGCCGGTACGGCATACCAGCTCCTTTTTCTCAGAGCGATGTTGACCTACATCTAATTTCGGTACATTTTCATTTTTTTAATTCTTTAAAACTTAAAGTAATAAACGGCTTCTATAAATGTTAAACATTTTGACTTTTATTATCAACTTTGTTATTAAAAGTTCATCACAAATTCAATAGAAAAGGGGGAGAGGGTGCAGGAAGAGGGGGATGGGAGTACCGGCACCTATTTTTTTACAAAACAGCACTGTCTAAAAGTAATAAATATCCTTACTGGAAATTTAAATGCCTTAATTGTCACAAATGGATTGTAAATTTCATTTATTTAATCACTGGGATGGGTTAATAATGATAATATTGAATTAAATGTGGAAGTAGAGACTTTTCAATATCAGGAAAATGTTACAGCCTTAAAACCATGCAGAAATGTAATAAAAGCTCTGATAGTTTTGGAAGTTATGCAATCTTCCTAACTACAATTTATGCCACTCATGAAATAGTTGAAACAAAATTATCACGAAATTAAATATTCCAATGATCTTACCCTTTGTTAGACAAAAGAAAAAGTGCAATGGCTGTTCCAATAACTTCTTGCATATCTGAGCCAATAATTGCCACTTCAACCATTATCCATAGAATAAGTCGTGGAACTTTGCGATATTGCCTGTAACACATCTCTGCCAAATGAAGTCCTGTTACAACACCTAGACGAGCTGCCAACCTTTGCATGGAGAGCCCCAAGATGGTGGCCCACATGAGCAGCCATAGTAGCTGATAAGAATTAATAAAAAATAGTAATTTATCATATAAAATTGAAATTCTTAATCACAAAACATGAAATGTGTGCAGTGTATTGGAAATAATATAATAATGGTAAATATGTAGCAAAATTTTGCCATGCAATTGCCAACCCATTATCCACATAACTGAAACTATGATTCATAATAAAATAAAATTCACTTCAACTATTAATTTAAGGATGTTATAAACTTTAAAAGGTTGTTGTGATATTACAGATATAAATCATTTCACAAGATATTTAAGTTATTACACTAGAGCAGGGTTTCTCAAAACTTTTTTGGTCACGTACCTCTTAGAACTCAAACAATGGAAGAAGTACCCCCTTATAAAATAATACAAGTATTACACAAAATAGACATTAAAAAAACGAATGGGTTTACATAAAATAAATAAGACTTATTGAGATGAAGAAAGCATCAGTCTTAAGTAGGGTTCAACATGCAATTTCTGACGATTTTTTGTCTTCATTAAACTCAAGAGGCAAAAATTCAGATTCGCGTATGCACGCTGTGAAGAAAGGGATGAATATTTCGATTGCTCTTATAGCCACTTCCCCATAATCATTTGATAATTTTGCCCAGAAAGCAATCAAATATACCTTTGAGAATTTAATTTTCAAATCATTGTCAGTAGAAATATCCAAGAGGCTTTCTTGTTCTTTTCCTGTTAAATGTGGAATTGAAAAATCCAAATAAAATGGATTGCGCAACCAAATATTAGAATCGTCCGTTTCTGGAAACGGATGATTCTAATAATTATCGTAATTGTTCCGTTGGTCCTTTCAAATGGTCATTTATATCTAACAAATCCAAACTGAAGAACAGGAATTAGTACATGTTTCAGATTTGCCAGTTTGGTTTTACCTGGTTTTATGACTAAATCCATAACACGTCTTGTCACTTGGTCAACGGAAGTGAACAAAATATTAAGTTGCTACCTCAGCGATAAAGCTGCAGTTTATTGTTATGCATGCATTCAATGTTTTTAGAGACAAAATATACTGTATGGTTTATGTGCACACATAGTGAAGAAATGTATTGTAAAACATATAATAACAACATCAAAGTGAAAAAAGCTGATTTGGAATGTCCATTGTCATAATATCAGCCATTACGTACATTTACTCAAGTACTCCCAGGGGTACGCATACCCCACTTTGGAAAACCCTGTACTAGAGCATAAAAACACATTATGTAAAATGATTAAAAGGATGACATTGAGGAGTTACATTGGGTTACAGACACTACTGTCAATGGTATAAGAATAAAAAGGATTGTGATATATTTTCTTCTCACAGATTGCTATTTGTGCAGTCTCTGTAATAGATACTTGAATTTTGTACTTTATTGAAATCTGACATCACTAGGAATAAATCTAATTCCAGTTTCCATCTCATCACACCATAAAAGTTTTAATTTAAAATGCAAAGACAATGAAAATGGCAAGCATCGCAAGAGATGTTTTTACATGACAATTAATTAATGAATTTTATAAATTGATTATTTCTGTGACTGTAACACATAAAAATGTTTACACTGAAATTGGAATTGAAGGAATGATCATTTAAAACATTAAGCCAATTTTCAAATATTACATATAAGAAACAAAAGAAAATTTGAGAAATAAGGGAGATGTAAATTATTTTACAATGTTTTGAAAAATATTGTAACACTTGGCACTTTTGCACTTAATAAAAATAGATAAGAGCAATAGGTACACAACATATAAATTTAAACATTATTTTCATGGCATATCAAATGTGTGGACTAATGACTGACAAATATCAAAAAGGAGTGAATTTACATGTCAAAGAAATAAAGTTTTGGAGAGATGATACAGAATAAATAAAACCAATTTTCCTCAAAATAAAAACTGAAATTTGGATGGATATAATGAAAATTTCATTTCACATTAGGTTTAAATCTATGAAGATTTTTATCTTAGAAGATGAGTTTATTTTGTCACATTTCTTAAATGGTTATTGCTTTGATTGCTGATTCACATGATAAGACTTAGTATTGTGATAACTCTGTTATCAGTTTGATTACTCACATTGCATCTAATAAAATTTATTTGATAGTTAAAGAACATGTATCATCCACTATAACAATCAAGACACTCAAATAAAGGCTTCAATTGATAATACATGTGAGTGATGATCTGAAAATGTTAATAACTTCAACGTTGGAAGGAAAAAAGTGATATTACCTTGTACTTCGCAACTGTCCCAGACTGAAGATCTGATTCAATGTTTCCAGGATCCAGATATGCTATACTCATAAGAAATCCTGGCCCAGTGAATGCCCAAAGCTTTCGGAAGCTGAACCTAGTCTGGAGAAGTAGTAAAATTAATATTTTGTCCAGTCTGTACAACTAGGAAGTCAGCACTATAACAAAAATTCTTGATTATTAAAATTTACATAACCACGAAAAATGTATTTTTATATATAGGCAAAGCTAAATACTAATGGTTGTACAACAAACATGCTGTGAGGACTTAGAAAAACTATTCTCACAATCACCTTATCAAATTTTGAAACCTATATGTATTCTTGGATTTTAAATAAATGAGCGGGCAAAACACATAACATTAGCTTATGATGCTTGATACCAAATATACATACTCAGACGCAATAATTTTCATTCCCTAAAACATATTGCAAAAAAATTACAATAATTCTTGTTCACAAGAGAAAATGGTTAAATAATATTTCACGATGACAATTCCTATTACATTTGGAATGTTTTGGCAAAATGTTGCGTGGAATGTAGTTTGAATAAATTAGATCGACTTACATTTTCCACCACAGGAATATGAATCTTCTCATCGACAAAATATGTCTGATTAGATGCAGGAGTAAGGGCAGTATTTTCTGTTAAAAAGGAATTTTCACTTGGAGAATCTTTTTTTTTGTTTCTTCTACTTTCCTCTTGGAAGTCAAGCGACATCGATGAACCCTATTGCAGGAAATAAAACTTTCACTTATGCAAAAAAATATATTTAGCAGCTTTCATACACACGAAGTACAAAGAAAATATAAACACATCATTATAGATGTATCTACGTGGTGGCAGCGATATTTTCACTTGTTAGTCTTAATCAGGACTTTAAATGCAGTTCCATGTACGTAGGAATAATATACACTACAGAACAGTTGTCTAACAATTTCAACCGTAACTGTCAACCTTACCGGTATTGTTCCACTCATTGTCAAACTGTACTTTTCTCAATTTATCACAAATTTTTTTAATAACTTCAGTAAAACTACTTCATCATATGATATCCCGTGGGAGACTGCGCGGAACGTTTGTGCTGTGTCGCTATCGTCGCTAAACTATTGCAATTACTTAACCAATCCCCCTCCATTCCTTCCCCTCCAACTTCAAAAATTCTTACGTGCTTTTCATTATTTCTCTTTCCTTTTGTTCCTCATTAGAGTAATTAAAACATTCTTGCTTCTTTAGTTATATTATAAATACATGCCATAAATGCCTTTTTGTGTTTTGTAAGAAATACTATCTTTTGATGCCTCCTAAAATTACTAAATTTTAGAGAAATGACACGATGGTTATCATTGTTTACGCTGCACGACTCACTTGAAGAGATAGCAGAGTTTCGATAAAATAAAAAAATATTGTTCTTGTAAACCAGTTTGTGCAGGGACGAAATACCAGTAAATGTTATAAATAGAAAACTTCGTTCTGAAAACACAACTTTCTTAATTTAAGGGGAATAGCGCTGAACGAATCGCATGAAAAGTGGGACAATTACGCGAGTAAATATGGTACAACATCATCAAAAATTCATTAGCGTTTTGCGAGTATTACATTACTAGAACATATTGCTACCATAAAAACTCATAAATTTAAAGGCTTAAACGCGAGTCTGTTGTTGCGTGCGCATCAATGCCACGTGACGGTTTCAGACCCCACGGCGAGAACGAAAGAATCAGTGGTGATGATACCCCTAAGCCACAAACCCCATGACTCATTGTCAGACACGACGGGCATGACGGAGCTTCCTTCTTTGACAAAATTGATAAACATTAGCCATATAAGCAGAGACTTTAAATGAATCGCTCGTTTATGCTGTTACACATTCATAGTCGAAACAAAAAGCAATTACGTATTTCGAGAAAATCTTTCCCGAAATACACTAGGTTCCGCTTATCAAAATCAAGTCGTAAAACCATTATTTGATTCAATTAAACGGCTGATTCAGTAATTCGGATGTTGTGTATTTTAGGTATGGTAAATAAGACAATGTTAAAATAAAGTTCACATCTATTTCATAAGTTATAATTTCATAGTTACGTTAATTTTTGAGATATAATATAAGAAAGTTTATAATAAATAAAATTTTAAACATGAATTTCAGATTTCGAGCTATTTTAAAAATAATTATCCGCAATGGTTTAAATCGCGCTCTCCTTAAGTTGAGAAATTGAGTCACCTTCCATCGTGTATAAGCGGCCGTACTTCTCCGGTCGCCCTTCTCTCAATTATAGGTTTTTTTCAAAGGACAGTCAAAGCACGTCTTCAGCAGTAAGCTTTGGTAAACAGTACTTATGTATCATGCTCATCTTCCTCCACTTCTTCATCAACACTGGAATTGTAATCTAGAATGTCAACTATGATGTCAATATGAGATAAAATGATGTCATCTATTGAATTCCACCCACTTAACTCTTCCTCAACTTCCTCCTCTTTGGTTTTATTTTATGCATCGAGTGAAGAAAATCCACTTTTCTGAAGCATTTAGCAACATTCGGTATACAACCCTACATCCGTTTGTTGCCGCGGGATTCAATAAACCGAAATAAGCGATTCCAATAAGGGGAGATTAAAAAAATACATAATGGTTTAGGTTTTCCGGTTTTGATTCAATAAAGCGGATGGTTCAATTAACCACTGATTCTAATAAGTGTAACTCACTGTACCACAGTTAAAATAAATTATATCATTTGGTTTCAGTTTATTTTCAAGAAGATAGTTACTAGGTTTATTCCAAATACAAATATATAACTTTAATTTACTTAATGCTTTTAATTACAACTTTCCTGCACGTAAGCATAACTTTTTGACGCAGTTTTATTTATTTATATGCGTTTAGTTAGGCTTTTATTAAAATTGTAAATCAAAATAACTTTTAGCAATGTTTCTGTCACAAACGGAGTTTTAGAAGAAGATTTTTCTTTATTGAATTTATTTCTCATTAATAATAAATATTAATATTAAAATGAAATTATTTTTCAAGAGCACAAATTGATTTAGATTTTTTGCAGTAGTGTAGCTAGGGAAATACGAAAAATAGGGACACCAACTAGTCGATATTTCGTTATGAACATTTGAAAAATATCGCCCTTGAATTATAGTTTTTGAACATGTTATACTAAATGTAATGTTTCTATTATTTTTCATATAAATAAAATTTATATCTGTTAAAGTTTGGGACTGTTTTAATGGATCTTACCCTTGCGCTACGATGCTGGTTACTTATCCATAATTTCCAATGAAAGTAATTCAAGTACCCAACGAGACAGTTACAAGCAATTTAAAGCTTTTAATTCCAAATGGTATGGACATGGCGATGGATTGAGGGTTATCTGCAAAATATCCGCGTCCTGATAATACTTTTTCAATGCTAGAATATAATTTTCTCTTAATATTCCGCTAAAAACTTATAAATTATGTAGTTTCGTTATGTCCGTCAGTACGAATCTTCGTTCTCGGCTTCTACCGAACGGATTTTCATGAAATTTGGTAAATGGAAATAAAAAAAGAACTTTTCCTCATATCTCGTAAAATATTAGCAATACTGAAGAAAGTCTTCAAATAAAATCTGTGGATCAATTTAAGTAAAATATTTCTTTTCCTGGGCGCTTTTGTCGTAGGAGTAGCCATTTTCGACAAAATCAAAGAAGAAATACGTGATTCTCATCGAAATTAAAAGCATTCATGCATGGTTACTTAATCGTCAAAATAAATAAATCTGCTAGAATTAAAAAAATACGTTTAATTTCCTTACGTGCGCATGCATTATTTTGTAGGCGGAAGGAAATGGGATTATCTACGACGAAGAATAGAACGTACACGTAATTATTACAACTACTTAACTGAAATATGTTAAAAATAATTTCCCAGTGATTAATTACAACTTATTAGAAAACAAATCGGTAAATACAAATGTAACATTTCCCTGGCATGATTTCTGATACATATATCGTTTTTTATTATGATTTAATTTATACTAAAATTACGTTAATACGTTTATAATGCACCCTTTTAGGGGAAGGAAGAAATTTTTAATTAAAAAGAGAGATATAATCGAGTCATGTTGTTTCACTGTTTTATGGTATGTTCGTTCAAATACTCAAATCACGCAAAACACTCCTATTTGTGATACGCTGTACACTTTCATAACTTGTTTATGTAGGATTTTCAGAGTTCCAGTTTGCTGTTCTTTTTGAAATAGGAAAAAAATTTCCGTCGTACAATGAACCTCGTTCTCTTCGAAGGTATGTTACAACATACTTTCTATGATAGACTGTAAAATTTGAAATTATTGAACTTACTTGAGAATATTTAAATAAGAATCTCAAAGAAAGAATAATAATGTAATTGAACTACTTTTTTCAACTAAAAAACTCAAATCCCTTAACTGTGCTATTACGATCGGTTACAGTCATGAAACCTTTCGAGATCCTTTTAGTAATGAGGAGAAGTGGCGGCCGAATCAATTCGCTTGATTGAAGACACTTGTTTCAGTTAGCACAGAAGGATGTGGAAGGATGTGCCACAAAGGTTGTCTGGGACACAACCAAACTCCTAAAGCACGGTTGCGAAAACCGAAGAATATGTATGCCATCTTGAGGAATACTTTAGAACTTTATGATAGAAGTAGTTCATAATTATTCTGATGCATATGCTTAGTAAACCGACGTAGGAAACTTCGCTACACACTTTGCAATTGGCAGGATGGTTTTGAACGGACTTCACCTTAGTGGTTTAAAAATGAAAGAAGCGGATGCCCTTAGTTAAAAGGATTATCATTCACTACGGTTAAAAGTGGAAGGAATGTCTGTTGTTGGATAAAATTAAAACCATATCTGTGTCGAAATTATCTGAAAGTGAACCTATGATAAGTAATTTTGCGAGGGATGGGTCAGTTGAGTGAGAGGAACGTGATTGCTAAACAAACTTATCGCTGTTTAAGGCCATGTGGCCAATGCTTATTATCAGTTCCAGAAAACGTAAGACTTTCCAGCCTGGCAACCAAGGTTGAATGAGGTCATCGCTTCTTCAGAATATCAATTAATTATTGAAAAATGCACGCTCGTCGTAAGATTCTTTCTTTTTGTATTTTAAAAATTTTTTGTAATGTTTATTCACTAGAGATTTACAAATGGTACACAAAACGTTTACGCTTAAATCTCTACGATTTGTGAAAAAACAAGCAAAATTATTCTGACTTCGAATCTGAAATTAGGATACTATGACTTATGAGGACCATGTCACAAATTTGTTACCACGCAAATATTCGGTCTCTGATCTCATGTCTAAAATGCATGCATCTGTCAACCCGCAGGGAATATAAACTATTTGCAATGCAATAAACATTAGATATATTATTTCTTTTCTTTGCCAATCGTGTCAGACTCGTATATTTCTTAGTCTATCAAGGTATGAATGAAAAATTAATAGGATAAAAAATACATTTGCTACTGTATTATATATTATTATGCCCTTACCTAATACCATAAAGATAACAGTTTCATTTTGGTTATTAAATTATTTTATATAATAATAGCCGTCATCCGTTGGTTGGTTGGTTGGTCACGCTATGCAAACCCTAATAACTCGAGAATTAATAATGATAGAAACTCGAATTTTGGTAGGGATGCTTGATTAACACTTCTTCAGAGAATGACAATTTTAAATCGCGAAAAAATTCCTTGGTTCGTCTCCAAGAGAGGCATTTCCATTTCCTATTACTTTACATGTAAAATGCGATTTTTCGACGTGCAGGCTTTTATTCATTTGGAAATTAAAATTAGAAGAAATTAACAGACGGCCTTCGGATTTGAACCATTTTGAAGAAAAAGTTATAAAGTTTCTTATTCCGTTCGTCATTTTTCGCCCACAGTTCGAAATATTCCACGTTAAACGTTTAATTTCCATATTTTGTGGAAATCTCGCCATTTTAACGTGATGTTGCTATGTCGACCATTATCATTGTTACCTTCAATACGAGAGAGAGAGAGAGGAAGGAAGGGGAGAGATTGGCGTGTTTTGTGGAAAATAAGTATATTAACGTAAATATAAAAAATTTTAAGTATCAACCGTGTCATTTTAGAAAAATTGGAAATAAATAGCATTCTTAAATTAAATTATTTGTAAACCATACGTGCTTACGAATTTATATTCTTATTCCTCGAATTAATTTCGTAACAATGGCCGAAGTATGGAAACGAATATAAATTAAAATTCAGTTAAAATTAAAAGGACATTTAAAACTGTTAACAGGCAATTTTCGAAGAAACAACAGTGGATGTTTTAATGAATTGATTTGTTTTTATAAAAGGAATTTTGGTGCTTATTTATTACAGAGTAACTTCTAAGGCTTATAATCCATTTAAATCTAATAACAGTGGCTATTATAGTTTAAAGAAAGAACTTTATTTATTCACTTTACAGAATGAATTAATTTCAGGCTAGCATTGTCTATTATAAAAGGAGTTACTTTGGAATTTACAGTATGTAAAGTGGAAGTTGTACTGAATTGACTCAAGTATTTTGGGTACTTTCCTGTTAACGGGAATACCTCAAAAAATAAACACGTATTGTTGTGATATGTTACGACGTATTTGTTTGTTAACAATGCGTAACAACGGGGGAATTACTTAAAAATCACACTTTTTTGAAACTTATTTATTAATAAAAGCAACATAATTACTAATACAATCTAAATTTATGTTACTAGGGGGCCAATATGTCTTTATGGCATTTAAAATAGCTGGAAATATGTGGATATCTTTGTTATGTTGTCGCCACATGAATCCTTCTGCTGATAGGCTTTCGCGTTGCATTTCCAAAATATTCCGTCGCGGAAGTAAAGTTTCATAATATGATCCTTCTTGCACATTCGCCCTTTAAATAAAATACCTTGGTCTTGAAGCAAAGATAAAGCTTCTTCTTCACTCCTCGGCAAGCTCCACAAATTCATCATTAAGGGATCAACGTAAATATCTTAACGAGATTTGTTACGCATTGTTAACAAACAAAATATCACAACATATCACAACAATACGTGTTTATTTTTTGAGGTATACCCGTTAAATACCATTTCAAAGCAAAAATCAATTTAAAACTATTGAAAGTTGTTGTTTCGGAAACTGAGAAGTCCAGAGTGGTGAGCGGACGCTAAAAGATATTAAGGTACATTTTATTCCAAAATCTATTTAAAGTATTATCAGAGGCAATTGAAGATTGAACATATATTTTTGTTACCGGAATTCTGCTTATTTCATGAAAT
This sequence comes from Uropetala carovei, assembly GCA_036926305.1. Classification (NCBI taxonomy): domain Eukaryota; kingdom Metazoa; phylum Arthropoda; class Insecta; order Odonata; family Petaluridae; genus Uropetala; species Uropetala carovei. Next base: position 1,856,652 of record JAXCHB010000127.1, read on the forward strand.
TGATATGCTAATGCATTAATCCATTAAAATCTGTTAAGAGTGGCTATTTTAGTTGAAAGAAATATATGTACCTACACAGTACTTTTATTCACTTTTCAGAAAGAATGAATTATAGGTTAACATTGCATATTATAAAAGGATTTTCTTTGGAATAATAAGTTTGTTATGTGGTTATTTTAACTGAATTGAATCAAGTTCTCTCCTAAGTTTGAAATCCATTTAAAACTGGTGAAAGTGGTTGTTTCGGAAAATGAGAAGGCAAGAGTGCTGAGCAGACGATAAACGATATTGAGGCACATTGTATTCCAAAATCTATTTAAAGTATTATCAGAGGCAATTGAAGATTTAACCAATTTTTTGGAACCGGAATTCTGCTTATTTAATGAAATTGAAATCCTAATGCTATAATCAATTTAAAACTAATAACAATGCCTATTTTAGTAGAAAGAAAGATACTATTTTATTCACAAGGAATTTCTGTGAGATTTTAGTTAATTAATTAAAACAGACTTACAATATAGAAATATTCGATGGTTAAAACAGTGCACAATTTTATTCTTGCGATTTTTACATGTTGCATTGATGAAAATTTAGATTCATTAAACCCGTTGAAATTCAACGGGCACTTATGCTAGTATAAAATAATCTTTGAATCCAATCAATACATAGTTGAAAATTACTCATTAGTTTAATTCTATGAATTAAATTTTCGCATCTTTTTGGATTTGTGTTTTCATCCAGAATCCGTGTGTACAGTTTATGCTAAGTGTAAGAAATTTTACTTTAATTCCCTTAATATCTCCAACGCGGATCGAGTGAATAATTCACCGACATGTAAAGAGTTAAAGAGCAAACATTCCAAAAACGAGGAATTACTAATGGTGATATACTGTGATTAATCCCTGAAAATGGATATAACATTAAGATTTTTTGCTACTGGCGATAGTTTAATGTCTTTGGAATTCCTATTTCGAGTACCAGAACCTACCATTTCAACATTTTTACCTGAAGTTCTTACAGCTATTTCTGAAGTTCTCAAATCGTATATGAAGGTGAGTAATTACTTTTTAGTGAATCGCATATACGTGAATCTTTATTATTTTAAAATGACATTTACATGACAGACTTATTTTACTGTAATACTTTATTTAACATTACTAACACATTACTTATTTTTATGAACACTAGATTTAACTTTATATGAACTTTACACTTAGCATACTATGAAAAACTATTACAACTAAAAGCACTAAAAAACATGGCTATAGCTGCACTAAATATTTGTGTAATCATCATCAAATGTTCGTGATATTGCTTCTCTTAAAACACTCTAATTTGAAGAAGTACTGCTATTGTCAGATGGTTGGGCAGAAAAATTAGTCTGATTAGCAGGAGAGGTTTCAGCAGAACTTCTTTGGGAAAGAGACTGACAAGTATAAGTTGGAGAACCAATATCGATGGGAATTGGACGTTCATACACAAAATTGCTTGTCGCAGGCTGGTAAAAGGAAAGTTTAACCCTAGTAATTGCACTTTGTATCTCTTGCTGTAATAATATTGCATCCCGCGATGATAGTCCACGAAGTTCGTAGGCTACATATTTTCCGAATTGATCGAATACATCTTCCTTATTTACTTTTGAAGCAATGTCATTGAAATTCCGAAGAGCATTATCTATTTGTGATGAAGTAGTATTTGTTTTTTTAATTTTGTTTGGAATTTTTGAAGGTGGTTTCATTTTTTCCGGCGAAGATTCCGTACACCTCCTTTTGTTCTTTGAAGAAAACGGGTTTTCTAGAGATGCTTCATCTATCTCGGTATCTAAATAATTTTGTGTATCAATACCATCTTCATCATGTGTGCAGCTTATCTCCTGGAAATAAATTTAAAGATTGTTATTTTGTATGTTAGAAATTTTTAATCTTTTTCTAGTATTATATAAACTAATAATTTTTAAGTAAATTTTTACCGCCTTATTCAAAATTTTCACAATGAGTTTTTTGGACCAAGTAAAATAGTATAATTTATTTAATGATTTTTGTAGATACCTTCAACTAATGAAGAATGGAAGGAAATACAAAAGAAATTCATCACTTATTGGAATTTTCCAGCGTGTTGTGGGGCAATAGATGGAAAACGTACAAATTAAGCGTCCACATGGCAGTGGTTCGCCATTTTACAATTACAAAGGGACATTTAGTATCATTTTATTTGCGATGGTTGATGCTGATTATTGCTTCCGTTACATAGATGTGGGTGGAAATGGCCGTACAAGTGACAGTGCCATATTTCGGGACTCTCCTCTGAACATAGCCATGCAGAACAATACACTTGGGATGCCCGACAAATCTGTGATTTTTGGTGATGATGCTTTCCCCTTAAGGATTAACCTAATAGAACCATATAGCAAAACTGAACAACGGATAAGGAGAAAATTTTCAATTACAGGCTGTCCCGAGCTAGACGGGTAGTCGAAAATGCATTTGGAATACTTGCTTGGCGGTTTCAGATTTTTTTAAGAACAATAAATTTGAAACCCAGTACAGTTGATAAAGTTATATGGACCACGTGTACTTTACACAACTGGTTAAGAATGACGTTTCCTAACTTTTACTTTCCACTACGATCTGTTGACAGTGAAGATTTTAATACTGGAGATGTAATTCCGGGAACTTGGCGCGAGAAAATCGAGGGATTGCGGTCGGTGGATCATTTGGGAATCAATAATTATAAGCGAGAAGCTTAGAATGTGCGAAAATTATTTGCTGAGTATTTCATGGAAGATGGTTCTGTAAGATGGCAACGGACAAAAGTGGGCATTGACATTTAAAAATAAATTCACATTGTGTATGACATTATTATTGTTATTAATATATTAATATAATATAATATGTATATGCAGAATACAATAAAGGAATGACTTACCAGATTTGATTTTGATTCCCTAGTTGATATTACTTCTCGTCAGGGGCGGATCCACGGGGGGGGGGCGGGGGGCGATCGCCCCCCCCCCCCTCCCCTTGAGAAGTTTCTGGATCCGCCCCTGCTTCTCGTACAAAATCAGCTCTCTGAAACCATGCCAATTTTGGTTCATAAACTTCAAGTGTCTCTACTTCGCCAGTTCATGTCGGTACACGTCTTTAATACTTTTGATTTTAGCTTTAAGCTGCTTGACCGTCAAATCTCCAAGTAGACCTTCAGCTCTCGGTTCTTCAGTCAATTTCATAAATGCACTCTCCTTCAGTTGTGTGTTGATATAATCTTTAATTTTTATATTCCATAATATCGGATAACTTTCATATATAGTCAAGAACTTTATTATGTCGTTGACATTCCACTTCATTTTTAATGAAAAGCACAAACACAGATGACTGTAGAGCGGCTAGTAGCAAACTGCACATTTGTTTTCACCCCCACGTGTAATAGGCAGCTCGTTCTAGAAGCCGGCGAGTGAAATAGCTGGCGAGTAGCGTGTAAACTAGCCCCGTGTAATCCACCCTTAAACGTGTTCTAGGGACCTCAAAACGTGTATTTCCGTTGAAATCTCGAAGTCGATTTTTTTCGTGATCACAATACTTTCCCATTACTACGTATGGAGAAAGTAACAAGTTGGTAAGTGTACAACGTATCACAAATGGGCGCGTTTCGTGCAGTGGAGTATTAGAAAGCAATTATATACCTGTACGTAAGGGAAATAGCGTTTTAAAGTTCTTTTTGTCATCATAAATAATCCATTTTCTTCCTAGTTAATAATATTACATGCACACGTAAGGAAATTAAACGTTTGTTTGGGAGATTGTTTATGTTAGCAACAATGAAGTAACCATGCAAGAAATTTTCAGTTCAAATCGATATAAGACTTTCTTGTTAGATTTTATCGATAACGGTTACTCCTACGATAAAAATGTATAGAAAAGGAAATACTCTACTTTACCAGTTCTACAACTTTTATTTGGAAAATATTTTGATATGAACAATACTTTACGAGATATGACGAAAATTTAATTTTTTGTCCCCAGTAAAGTGTTACCCCTGATTGGCGTACGTGATTCATTTCTGCGATTTTCTTATTATATTTGATTGAAAGTCCTTAATATCAAATTTCATGATAATCCGTTCGGTAGAAGCCGAGAACGAACATGCGGACGGACGGACAGACGGACGATAATAGGCTGTAAGCGAAACGCGCCTAAAAATGAATACGTGAGACAAAAGAAATGCATACAGTGAGAAGAAAGTCCCAACACAAAGAAGTCATTCATAACACCCCAGAAGAGAAAGAAAAAATCTTGTTATCTGCGCGCGCTTCCGAGCGCCTCGTGCCGTAAGGTCAGTTTAGGTTCGGACGCTTCATGCCGGAAACGGTTAATCCGCTAGGATATTACGTTATTCCACGACCTCCTAGCGAATCTGCTTTTACCGATAAAAATCGGTCCGTGAGTTTGCAACCCTTAAGCCCTGCGCCCGGGGGCAACTGCCCCCTCTGCCCCCCCCTCCCCCCTCCCTCCCCCTCCCTCCCCCCGCTGCGCCCCTGCTGGACCTCCAGTTTAGGAACCACTATTTAGATCAGTGGTGAGCCCGCGGGATATGGTAAAAAATCGGTATAATATACATTATACAAAGTTTCTCAAATATAATGCGTCGTTTAGTTATCTTTTGAAAATTATTAACTATATAATATATAGTTAATATATAACTATTATATATAACTATTATATATAACTATTATATATAACTATTATATATAACTATTATATATAACTATTATATATAACTATTATATATAACTATTATAAACATCAACTTAAATAACTATACGAAATTTGATAAAAATCGTATTTGCCGTTATTTAGAAAATCCGATTGTTATAAAAGTTGCCCAAGAATAAACTAGCCTTATATTCATTTTTGGAGAAATTATTGAAGACGTAAACTCGAGTCTACGAAATTTGATCAAAATCGTTGAGCAGTTTTTGAGTAAATCAAATCGCTGTTAAAGTTGCCTCGACTAAACTGCCCTTAATTATTGTGAAATTTCAACCATTTCTTCATAGTTTCTATTCTGTATGATAAAATGCCCAAGTACGAGATTTTATTCATTGTTGTTCTACATTTTAGTCTCTAGAGCAGTGTTTCCAAACCTGGGTGCCGCGGCGCCCTGGGGTGCCGTGAAGTGTTCTGAGGGGTGCCGCAAAAATTATTCTGTTTTCCCATTTTTAGTCTCATTTTTCGTCGTCGGATTTAAAAATTCAAAGACGAACTTCATTTCGTCGCAAAGGCACCTTGAAATGAAAGGGGATATGGAGAAGGGGATTAGGGGTCCAACTTCACTACGATTATTACTGATGGTGTATAGGAAGGGGTGCCGCCAAATTATGAAAAGCCACTTAAGGGTGTCGCGACTCTAAAAAGGTTGGGAAACACTGCTCTAGAGCCACGAAGAGACAGCCATACAGACAGACAGATGGCATGCCGAAAACAGGAAGAATAGAATTTTCAATTATCGCAGCGGCGCGAAGTTATCCAGAAATGTGCGCGTAAGGGAAGATTGGCAACACTGAAAATCGACGCGGAACAACAGGTTCCTACAAAACAGAAGGGAGACAAATACTGTATTTTGAGGAGGAAAAACATTTTCCAGCAATCCAAAAACACGTAGGTTTAACATTTCTGCTTCACGAATTAAATTAATGAATTTGTGGAGGTATTAATTTTTTCAATTTTTGGATCGGATTATCGGACATTTTGCTCTTGAGGCAATTATAAATCATTGATCGGCAGTTATGGTGAAGAAAGACATCTTTTTTTACAAAATCAGAAGTCGATATTTAATTTCACCTTCTATTTTTCCATTTGACCACATTTCATCGATGTGTAGTCAATATTTTTAATGTTAAATTCAAATGCAAATGGTAAATGTTTGAATAATTATTATGAAGTTTTTTGTCAAATAAAATGATAGACACGCGTTCCTTCTCGGCAAAAGACCTTGTTTCACCAATTCAGCAAAATATCCGCAAAGCAATGAGTTCATCTGTTTACTCTGCGATTCGTCTCATTTCGGGCGCTATGTAAATACACGAAAACCGCCTGATAGTAAGGTATTATTTGTTTGAAGGGAAAAAGAGATGAGCTTTTGTAAACTCGTAAAAAAGGTGACGCTTAGCAACCAAGAAGCAATAAATGTTGTGTAAGCGGCATTAGCTAAAAGTCAATCAACAGATCAGTCAATTATTAATAATCAGTTTCTAGTATCTTATAAAGGGCAGTTATGGCTTTCCCCACGCGAACTTGCTAAGTTGGCGATACGCTTCTGCACGTGACCGACCCATCAGTTTTGCGGTAGTTTGTGTTTTGAGCTCAAACTCCGAATCTTCAGATACGACATTCCCATAATAAATTTCAAGGATAAAAATATTTCAACGTTCAGGTACCTAATGACGCTATTGTATGGTAAAACCTAGGTTGCATCAATAATAAAAATCATAAAAAACGGCATTTAACAAAATTTTTTAATTTGCTAATCTCGAGTGATGAAGTGTTAAAAATGCATTCCTTTGTCGGTTGGAAAATGCTTTGTCTAAGGCGGGCGACAGAGAAAAAAATGAAATCTTTTAGATTTAAACTTTTATTCGAATTTGACTTTGAACAAGATGGCGATCCTCGATAACGCAATAAGCAAAACGGCGGCGGCTCTCCAGACGTTAATGTGCGTCTCCTTGAATCTTTGAACAAGTAAGCGGCGGCGAACTTCAGCAGACATCATCGTATGCTTACTTGGTAAATAAAATGCAAGTATGCAGGAATAAGCGATAACTAAATGCCAAAGGAGCAACTGTGTTAGACGAGTCATAATCCTCCAAAGCAATGTATCATTTTTACACCTGCAAAGCATTGCCGGACACAGGTGGGCCCGGCATAAGGGGGAGGGGGGCATAAGGGAGGGCCCGGCATAAGGGGGAGGGGGGCATAAGGGAGGGCCCGGCATAAAAGGAGTCCCGGGAGAGAAAGGCCGTGCCACGATGCTTCTCTTGCTCTCGGGCCTTTCACCATTCCCTTCTCCCACCATAAGTAACTACCACATTCTCCAAATATCAGTTAACGTTGCACGCCCCACAGTTTGGAAACCTGTCTTATGAAGTGGCTGGAGGTCCTGGCGCACTTTTTCAGATTAAAGGGCCAATATTGTACTCCATCCTTTTGAAAAAATAAAACCGTTTCAATATTGTTTATTCTCAATATTTTTACAACAACGCCATAACTAATTTTACTCAATAAACAAAGTTCTTTTTCTATTAGATTTTCATGCTTGTGTGTGCAGGAGACAAGTGGCATATCCCCTACATAACAAATAGGTCGTGCGGGAACGGGAGCCCATAAAGCTCATCTCGCCCTGGGCCAAGGAAACTGTGTCCGGCACTGCTGCCAGCTTAAATGCAGAGGACAAAACTGAAATTGTCCGACCGACGATTCTTATATATGCTTGTGTTTGATGATGCATGACACCTTACACACGCAAACACGTATTTAAGTGGATCTTTGCTAACGTACGGTGGTTAGTTTTGGCTCCTGAGGCTCTGGTTGGTCACCTCTGATTTTCATTTGTTTCGTAAACCGCAATCTTGAAATTTTAATATCGAAGTTAAATGAAGAAGGCGAAACAAAAGATTTTACAAAATCAACGACGAGGTCCAAATTTTGAAACCTTCTTCTTACCTCAATTGAAAAACACGATATCTCAGAGAACTTACGGGGAATATTGATTATTTTTAAATAAGCCATCATATATATTTTTCCTTACTAAGATATTTCTCAATTCCGTTTTCATTTTTGCGATTACTTTCCCAACGCTAACGCGCAACAACGGTCACCGCTCATTCTGATGGAATTTTGTGTCGATGGTCCTCGACATTTAACGCTCTAATTAACCGTTCAAGTGGAAAGATGTTTTAAGTGCGGCAGACTCTTTAGTATCATTTTGTTTGTTAAAGATATATCTCGAATGCAGCTTCTCACGTCCGATTTATCGCTCGGTTGGATCTCGCACGTTTACCGATAAGGGAGATTAAAAGATTGAACGGATGGTTCGCCTGAGTGCCTCAGACAAACGCTTTACATTTAACGGCAACGCGAGATTGCCGCCGGTGCTCCGAAGAAATCTCTCGTCCGAGACATCCACACTTTATCTTACGCCGTATTACACACTCCCCGGAGACCTTTTTTTTGTGATGCTTTGTTCCGCACATTGCCTTTCGCCATGTGCCAATCCCACACTCATGATAAAGTCAAATTCTGATTAAGGACAATTAGGATGGGTAATCGGTCGATGAGCTCCAACTTTCGATTGGAAAGAAGTAAACATTTGGTGATAATCGACAATCGTTAGAATGTTCACGAGTTGGGGCTGCTATTACCAAATGCCCCGAAAATATTTTCTCACAAATAGATGGTCGAAAACATGAGCACGCACACCTAGCATTTACGTTTACGAGAAAGAGAAAATATGCTTATTTGTCCGTTATCCATGGCACACCGTGTTGGAATCGTAACGAAAGACCCTTTAGCCAAGAAGGTTCCATTAATAGTCATTGAGATAACTTCCAATGCGGTCAAGAAAACCAAAAGAGAAATTTAGGCTACAAAACAGCCGCCCTCAGTGGCATTTCCACGATTCTAAAAAAGATCCGGTTGTAGTACGTATTATTATATTGCTTACAGGTTTAGCTTACAGGAAGTGCAATATCGCGCTTAGTATTACTGGATTCAGACGCGGCCGGCAGCTTAAGATTTGGAACTACATGATTAGCACAAATGCAAACACAGTTTAGTTGTTTTCACAGCGCATAATTTATTTAATTTTAAGTCATTTTTAAGGCTAGTTGCTCACTTTATTTTCTTACTTTAATAAGTTTATTAATGGTTAAATAAATGACTGATACCTCAATCGGTTGCCCAAGTTTTCGGACGACTCGCACCTTCTTTCGTGCAAGAGAGGTTTTCGTTTAATTAAATGAAATTTCCAGAAGAGAAATAGCTTAATTTAATTATTTTAAGAACGCATAAGATGTTTGATAAACTTTCTCATAAAAATATTTTGAGTCATGACCTTAGGAAGGCTAATCCAGGGAATAGACCACGTAGGCTATTGGCGATGCTATATGTTGTCCTTTAACTGGTGATCTCGTAAGTGTAAACACTTTTTCTCGTTCAAAATGAGTAAATAAAGTCCAGTGAACTACTCGAAAATTAGAAATGCCAATAAATACCTAACAACTCCATCATAATTAATCTCGTTGTCGCCAGACGTGGGATCACAGGAATCCCTTTGAAGCTAGCATAAAAGAAAACGAAACTTACTCGTACTTTTAGTTGAACGACATGAAAATTGCAATGGTGTACAACAAGCGGTGCCAAGGAAAATACGGTTATTCTATATAGCGATTACGTAGGCTACATTTCAAATAGTCGTTCGGTAAGATCGGATCTGCGGGAATCGATCTGAAGAATGCATTTTAAATTCTCATAAATCAGATTTGCGGGAATTATATTTAAACAAATGCATGACAGCAGTTTTTAAAAAGTATAAACACAATTTCTGAGTGTTATAATGCTTTAAAATTCATTTTACAATCATTTTAAACACATTGACTTAAAGCAGGGGTGGGCAAACTTTTCCTCATGGCGGGCCGCATCGGTGTTTGCGAATTCTTCAGCGGGCCGCATTCAAAGGTGCCAATGCTTAGGCGGGTCAGATTAGAGTTTAAATAAAAAATTGCTTAGATTCTTAGGCAGCATACATAAGTGAAAACAATCACAAACAAGGATTTTATGGCTAAATTTTCAAAACTAAAGGTTTTATTATCATAACTTTACCAAAAGTAATATGAATTTGTGTAAAATTTTACGGATCGCTTTTTCGCCAAAGCCTCGCGCACCGCATGGAAAGCTCTCGAGGGCCGTGGTTTGCCCACCCCTGACTTAATTTGTAAGTCATGATCGCAGGGAAGGTAGATTATGTGGCAAGCTATCAATGTTTTTAAAGTATTTTGAGCACAACATGCAGCTGTTCTTCATTTAAAACAGCTTAAATATAGAGTTAAATGTCATATTGGAGCAGATGCATTATGAATAAAATAGCGTGTTATTGGTATCTTCCGGGAAATTTGTCTATACTTTTCTTAATTTGGAGAAGTCGCTTGATATATTTTGAATTAAAAATGTTAATAGCGTACTTAAAAAAATATTGCGGTATTTCTATAGGCAGTGTTTATCAAGACATATTTTGAATAATCCTTGTTCAATTGCTAAGGCGATTTTTGATTGTGTTTAAAATAAAACTCGAAGTCTTTCCACGAGAGAGGCTCGGCTTCGAATCCTGGCCTGCCCAACCGGAACCGTAAATCGTTTTTCCTGTTGGTTTTATCATGAGAAGCGTGTAAGCGGCTTCCATTCTTGAGGAGGGTCGTAATGCCGCATGATCTGTAGGTGAATTTCGCAATAACGCCACCGACTTTTCCTTCTCTCTGTTATTACGCGTGCGGCCGTTCACATTTTGTGATCGTGGCTGCACGAGACCTTCGATGAAGATTATCTGGACTATAAGTAGCCGTGTATCAGATCCTGACGAATAACGGCATCAAGGAAGAATAGAAATCCACAATATGATAACTATAATTTTTCGGAAAGAGAAACTGGACATTTTCAGTAAAAGAGAAACACTAAGTAAAGACAGAAATAATCTTCCCAGAGCCGAGAGCGCAACGATGAAGGACTCTTCAGTTTCTTTTTTTTGCTCAAATTGCCTCTATTTTCCTAGATGATTCAAAGAATTCATTTGCTTTCGTTAAAATACACCCTCTTAAAAAAATGTTTTCGCTTGGCCATAACGTGCTACCATAAAACAGGAAATACGCGATAAACTCCTTGGATCAAAATTGCCTACTTATGACGACTTCTTCTCACAATCAGAGCACGCGTGCTTATCAGAGTTGAGCTTAAACAAACAAAGAGGTTGCCACGTTACTGCCTGAGGGGCGAACGGATTTTGAGAATATGATTTTAAATCTTTCAATATAATCTTTATCATATTTTCAAGTTGCATTTCACAATTTCCTTCGACTGTTCTCCTAATGACGAATATACATAAAAACCCTAATAAACAGAAAATTTTAATTTTTATCGATATTTGTAATATATATTTTTAATGCGTGTTTCAATTAAAAATGATGCAAAAGAACTTTATAAACGTTAAGGGCGTATTTTCATTAATTAAACGAGAGTAAGAGATGCAAATAAAATTACAATATTATGATTTAAGTCAAGGGTGCTCAAGACGTCGCTCGCTAACTCGTTTTAGGTCAGGGGTGGGCAAACCACGGCCAGCGGGCCGTAAGCGGCCCTAGAGAGCATTCCATGCTGCCCGCGAGGCTTTGGTGGAAAAGCGATCCGTAAAATTTAACACAATTTCATATTACTTTTGGTAAAGTTATGATAATAAAACATTTAGTTTTTAAATTTAGCCATAAAATCCTTGTTTGTGATTGTTTTCACTTATGTATGCTGCCTAAGAATCTAAGCAATTTTTTATTTAAACTCTAATCTGACCCGCCTAAGCTTTGGCACCTTTGAATGCGGCCCGCTGAAGAATTCGCAAACATCGATGCGGCCCGCCATGAGGAAAAGTTTGCTCGCCCCTGTTTTAGGTAGATCTCTGAAGCCTTTGCTCCGGCTGAAGGCTGTGATTATATGCTGCCCATCACAATATCTGTATATTTCAGATAAATTACTTCTTTACACAAAAAGCAGGCAGGATCGGTACAAATGGAACTGGAAGAAGAGAGTTACATTGAAGAAGACAACTTGGGACCAAGTATTATGAAAAGCAAAGTAGAAAAGGCGATACTGGAGCTAAAGAAAGGAAAAGCTACAGGCAGCGATGGAATACCGGCAGAGGTACTTAAAGTCATGGAATCGGAAGGACTAAAAGTGATTACGAAACTAATTAACAAGATTTACCACTCGGGAGAGTGGCCTCAGGATTTCTTAGATGTAACAACGATCCCTCTAAAGAAGAAGCCAAAAGCAATGCTGTGTAAAGACTACAGAACGATAAGCCTACTGTCACACACTTCGAAGATCATCACGAGGATTCTTAATAAAAGACTAGAGAAAAAGGTCGAAGAAATGCTAGGGGAAGATCAATCGGCATCAGAAAAGGACGAGGAACCAGAGATGCTATCGGTGTAGTGAGAATCATATCAGAAAGGGCAATAGAGTACAGCCAAGATGGCTGCATATGTTTCGTCGACTGGCAGAAGGCCTTTGATGGAGTAAATTGGGTACTGCTGATGAGGATATTAAAGGATATAGGTGTAGACTGGAAAGACAGGAGACTGATCAGGAATCTATATGTGAATCAAGTTGTAAAGGTCAGGTTGAAGAACGCGGACACCAGCGGAGTACATATCGGTAGAGGAGTAAGACAGGGATGTTGTCTATCGCCGATTCTATTCAATATATATTATTATTATTTATTATTTGTGTTCTGCCAGTTGGCAGGTTTGCTTCAAATGCTAGTCCTCTCTTCTCCACTCCTCTCTATCCTCAGCCTTTCTCTTCAGTTCAGCATAGGTAACACCTCCTTTCTTCAGTTCCTCCTAAATCTGCATTCTCTTCCTTCCTCTACCACGCACTCCCTCAACCATTCCCTCTATCACATCGTTATTAAACAGTCCCTTCTTAAACAATGTCCCAACCAGTTCTTCTTCCTTTTTTCTACACATTTCAGTATTAACCTCTCTTCACCTATCCTTTCCATTACTTCGTCGTTTCTTACTTTGTCCCTCCAACTTATCCTCTCCATTCTTCTCCAAACCCGCATTTCAAATGCCTCCAGCCTCTTCTTTTCCTTTTTCCTCAGCGTCCAAGTCTCTGCTCCATATAACACCACACTCCAAACATAACATTTTACCAGTCTTTTCTTCAAACTTCTATATATCGGTCCACAGAATAATTGCCTCTACTTATTGAATGCTGCCTTTGCTATTGCTATTCTAGCTATTACCTCCTTATCACATCTCATATCGTCACATATCACACTCCCCAGGTATTTAAACTGCTTAACCATTTCTATTTCCTCTCTTCCAATCTTCATTCTTGCTCTCTTGCCCTCTTTGCTGATGACCATGCCTTTTGTCTTTTTCACATTTACTTTCATCCCATACTGTTTTCCCTTGTTTCTCAACTCCTCCAGCATTTCATTTATCATTCCCTCGCTTTCTGCAATTATAGCCATGTCATCTGCAAACCTTATACAATTAATATTTCTCCCACCGACCTTTATACCTTGTTCTTCCTTAAAACACCTTCCAATAGCATGCTCTATGTAAATGTTGAATAATGTTGGCGAAAGACAGCACCCCTGCCGCACACCTCTTCCTATCCGACTCCCTTCCGTCATTTCATCTTCCAACCTTATTCTAATCTTCTGATTCATGTATAAATTCCTTATAAGTCTTCTCTCCTTCCATTCCACTCCAACCTCCTTCAGAATATCCATCAGTACTGTCCAGTTTACTCTATCAAAAGCCTTTTCAAGGTCAATAAATGCAACATACAGATCTCTTCATTTTTCAATAAATCTCTCTCCTATAGTCCTCAACACTCCAATGGCGTCTCTAGTGCCCCTTCCTCTTCTAAAACCAAACTGCTCCTCCCCAATCATCTCTTCCATTTTTCCACTCAATCTCCTGTTAATCACTCTTAAAAGTATTTTTGCCGTATGAGAAATGAAGCTAATAGTCCTATACTCCTCACACTTCTTAGCATTACACTTTTTCTCAATCGGTATCGTGATTGTTTCTAGGAAGTCAGTTGGCCACTCACCTGTTTCATAGATCAAACAACAAAGTTTCATTATTTCATTGATTCCTCTTTTATCCAGGTTCTTAATAAGCTCCACCGGTATTCCATCCACTCCCATAGCTTTTCCATCTTTCATATCTTTTATAGCTCTTTCTATTTCCGACCTAATCACTTGGAATCCTCTCTCATCCTCGTGTACATTTCTCTCCTCTTCTATATTTATCTCTCTTGGTCTTCCTTTTGTATTGTACAGTTCTTCTATGTACTCTGTCCACCTGTCTCTAACTTCATCCCTTCCGTTCAGTATCCTCCCGTCCTTTCCTTCTATTGTCTTAACACTCTTTCTCCCTCTTCCCTTCCCATGCTCTATCTCTCTCGCTTCCCTATACAGCAGCTCGTACTTTCCCTCTCTTTCAAGCCTTTCCATTTCCCTACATTTATCCTCTAACCATTTCTCTCTTGCTTTATCTGTCTCCCTGCGCAGTTCATTATTTAATCTTCTGTACATTCGTTTCCCTTCATCCGTTTGTATGTTTTTCCACTTTCTTCGTTCTCTCATTTTATCCAACACTTCCTGTGTAACCCAAGCTTTTCTTATTCTGTTATCCTTTCTGTACCCTATCGTATCTTCAGCCGCCTTCTTCAAACTCTCTCTTATATTTATCCAAAGTTCATTTGGTCTATCCTCCTCTCGTCCATATTGATTAATTTTTCCTTCGAAACACCTAGCAAAGTCTTCCCCCTTTTCTTTCAGGCTTTCAACATTCAGTTTCTTTTGTCCTTCCTTTTTCTGTACTCTCTTTAACCGGATTTCCACTTCTGCCCTTACCAGACTGTGGTCAGAGTTAATGACAGCCCCTGGTAGGGATTTGACATTATATATATGGAGAGAGGCTAATGCAGGAAGCGTTAGAAGGCACGGGAGTTTCAAAATCGGAGGAAGGATTATAAGAACAGTGAAATACGCGGATGATCAAGTACTTCTAGCAAGAAAGGAAAAGGAACTCCAGAAAATGATAAATAGACTAGTGATAACAGGTAGAAAATACGGTATGGAAATTAATACAGAGAAATCCAAGGTTATGCGAATATCAAGTAAAGAAGAAGAAAATTTGAACATAAGTATTGGTGGAAAGTCATTAGAACAAGTTTCCCAATACAAATACCTTGGAAGCATCATAACGAGAGAAGCAAAATGTACCGATGAAATCAGGACTAGAATAACAAAAGCAAAAACCGCTTTCAGAAGAAAGAAACTCCTACTAACGGGAAATATAAAGCAGGAAATCCGCAAGAGGCTGATAAAATGCTATGTATGGAGTATAGCTTTGTATGGGACAGAAACA
This sequence comes from Uropetala carovei, assembly GCA_036926305.1. Taxonomy (NCBI): domain Eukaryota; kingdom Metazoa; phylum Arthropoda; class Insecta; order Odonata; family Petaluridae; genus Uropetala; species Uropetala carovei. The sequence goes on from JAXCHB010000127.1 coordinate 1,871,860, forward strand.
TGGACGCTAAGGAAAAATGATATAAAATACTTGGAAAGCTTCGAAATGTTCGAAATATTGTACCACATTATTTTAAAATAAAAATTTATTGATATAGGACTATAATTGAACTTTGATATTTTGTTGCTGGTATATCACGTTAAGAAAAGGAGTAATAAGGTAAATTATAAGTACATACCTGAGGTCCGAGCACCCCTGGTTTAAGATAAACCATCAGTCTTGTGGCTTGTAACAAATAAATGTTACACGTAACTTCTATACTTCTAAAATTAAAACAAACAAACAACAAAATGAAATAAACATGTAAGATAACCTTTTTAAAGTAAGAGGTGTAAGACCGTTTTCTTAGAAAAAATTTCGGTTTTCTGGTTTGCCTCTCCCTTTGGGGAGAGGACAACTCGCATCGTTGAATGTAGATCCTCACTACTATATCACTATCGACATTCACATTCGTGAAAACTTCACACCTCTAGCCAGAGCCGGCCAGGAAAATCGCGGGGCACAGTGCAAGGTGAGCCCCAAAAAATGTTATTTAATTTTAATGTGTACAGTAATCTCTCTCACTATGACAGTGTTGGGTATTTTTCCGACTTTCTCAATGCGTGTACTTGATGAGTACAACAGATATTTTTTAGAGAGCGCAGAGCGTCTATGGGGCCCAGTGCAGTCGCACCTTGGCACAGCCAGCAGTTTAGCTAAATTACCGTAGCAAATTTTTGGAAATTTCCGATTTTGAAAGTATCACTATTAGTCGTTAGGAATCACGGTGTATATGTCGAATGATTTCTCATGAATATACATGGCTTTTAACTAATATGTTTTTAAACAGATCTACGTATGTACCTATTTTTTAAAACTTTTCATAAAAAATCATCACCACGATAGCTTTGTTTACTAACAAGTTTTTAGACAGATATGATGTATAAAATCCATCGATAAGTATAAAAAATTATTACTCTGTCCCGGTTTGTAAAGGCGATAATAAAAACAGATAATATCGACAACCTAAACTATCCATTCAATAACATCACTATTCATTTAGGAGACGATGCAACTGTACAAATATATTAAGATTAGGATCTAACTCATCTTGTAGCTAGAATCCAATTTTCATAATCAAGATAACTCTCATAACCATGAAGAGATTTAGCAATACTATTATAAATGACTCTATAGAAAATCCCGCGTAAAATTGATCAACTCTAAACGATCTTCAATTTACGAAAAGTATGAAAACTTTGTCCAACAGTCTTTCGAGTCTTCCGTCGTAGCGAGTCCAAGTTTGAAGGCAAACTTTTAAACATTTTAGAAACCGATCTATTTATCATTGTATTTCAGAAAAATCTTTTCAAACTATGTAAGTCCTTCACCCTACGTATGAGAGGCCATTGATAAGATAGGTTTCATTTTTTATTTGTTTACGTATTGCAACTTTTAGTATTTGTGCGTCGGCATTAAGCCGAAAGCCCGGTTTATTAGTGTAATTTCTATAATTATAGTAGTACTCCACTCCACTATAGTTAATAATTTATCATTAACTAACCTTATGGGCAAACAGACTCTTATTCTTGATAATGGGGCGTGCACTGCTAAAGTTGGATTTTCAAATACTTCTGAGCCGAAGTAAGTACAGTAGTGTGGTAAAGATATGATGAATGCACCCACGACTTACCATTTATTATTAGTTAATTTATTTAAATTTACCTTTTAGAGTAATTCCTAACTGTATAATGAAGGCGAAATCTGAGAGAAGAAGGCCATTTATAGGGGATCAAATTTCTGAATGCAGAGATGCATCAGGACTTTTCTACATTCTGCCATTTCAAAAGGTAACTTTTTATGTGGTTCCTTTTTATTAAAATGTACTTCGAACGTGATTGTCCCTCGAAAAGAAGGAAAACAATTTAAAAGTTATTAATTATGACACCCTTTATTACTAAAGCAAAATACAGATTTTTTGGCGTTCTTTTGAAAAAAAAAAGCATTTTGCACACTTATTTCTTTGCTGCAATCGATCTGTTGCTTTTATAACCATAATTTTGTGGAAATATACAGAAATCAATAATGTGTTTCAAGTTACAGAAACCAACACATAGCTTATATATTTTTTGTTTGTTAGGGTTACCTCTTGAATTGGGAAGCCGAGAGAAATATTTGGGAGTATATATTCAGCAAAGACTGCTGTCCAGTTAATTTTAACGAAACCTGTCTGGTAATAACTGAGCCATATTTTAATTTTGCTTCAATTCAGGAGGCAATGACAGAAATATTATTTGAAGAATATGAATGTAGCTCTTTACTCCGGATCAACGGTTTGTAATAAGATGAAGTATTTAAGAAAAATAAAGATAAATACTGCAATATTAATGTAATTCTTTGATACTTCAGCTGGAGATTTAGCAGTGTACCGTTATATGAAAGATAACCCTGGAGAAATGTGCTGTCTTCTTGTGGATGTTGGATATAGCTTTTCTCATATTGTCCCATATATAAAAGGTAAGAAAGTTAAGGCAGGCATTCGGAGGATCGATATTGGTGGAAAAGCACTTACTAATCATCTAAAAGATATAATATCTTATAGGTAAGATGTATAAATATGAACCATGTAAATGTCATATTTACTGTTATTTAAACAGTTTATTCATTGATACTCAAACATGTAATACCTTTAAATGAAATTTATAGACAGTTGCATGTCATGGATGAGACATATGTAATGAACCAAGTGAAAGAAGATGCTTGTTTTGTTTCTCAAGACTTCAACAAAGATATGAGAGAAGCAAGAGGACTCTGTGGAAAAAATACTATAGTCAGAGATTACATCTTACCCGATTATACTACCATACGCAGAGGTTACCTACGAAAACCTGACGAGTCGGCTGAAGATTCTGAACAAGTTAGTAAAATTAGAGCTCTAATGTATATGAATTAAAGAATAGCATTTTGTGTTGCAATTTACTTTTTTTTAATAATTAGATCAAATAGTCACATTCATTAAATTATTGTGATTTTCATTAATTAATTTTTGCTTCTATCCTCCAATATTTTTCTTTGATATTTTAATTATAAACCAGTATTTAATGTTAGTGAACATATTAGGTTACGATGTGTGTGTTTTTTAGTGAGTCAGCCTCTTGGCATATTATCGCCGTAACTTTACTTACTCAACTCTAAACATTTTTGTCCCATATTAAGTGGTACATTACAATTTATTTTGTCTATGATATTGAATATGTGTATTATAGGAGTTCCTGGTTGTGTTGATTATGTATCATTGAATTTATCATGAATAATTGCTAAAATTTCTCACAAAAATGATTCATTATCAAATATACAGGGTGGATCAAATGTCTTGTGGCCCCTAACATTTTTCCTTTTCTCATTTGTTTTAATTTTTTCTCACTAAAAACCGTCCTTCAATATTATATGAATTCATGTCAGCCATCTGAAATAAATAAGGGTTATTTAAAACAGAAATTAATGGAAAAAAATGAAAAAGACTGAGAAAAGAAAAAATGTTAGGGATCACAAGACATCCTGTGCAGTCATGGTAAAATTATGTTATTGTATGTACATTTGGAATATATGTAAATAATGGATTTTGCTCCTGCAGTACATCTGATAGCCCTTTTCTGTAATTGACATTCTTATTTTGTCTGAATGATTGAGCCCCAGAAAATAATGCTGTATGCCAGTGCCATTTAGAGTGTGGTACATGTGCTACCATATGATAATTTTGGCATATTTTTCCATTTTATAACGTTATTCTTAATCGTCACATTGCAACTTTTGATTCAGAAGTCACATATGATAGACAAAGTAAGGAGAAAAGTTATAATCATTAACACTTTCTTCACGTACCCCTTCAAAGATCTTGACATACCCTTAGGAATATGTGTCACAGGTTAAAAATCCCTGCTCTACTCTCAAAATAAATTACTTCTCAGTTAATATGAGCATTTCTATTAACTCATTTTAAGTTGACTTATCTCTTAAAACAAGTATTTGTTTTTAAAATTATTTATTTGCGTGTCTTATATTTATGCTTGCATGCTGCTGCGCATATTTATAGATTCTAAAGCTTATGCAAAAATTTCTTGATGATGTAAGATTAATAGATTTCTCAATTGTAGTTTCTAACAATTAGGAATTTTATTATAAAGGTTTAATTTATATTTATGATGCTTGTTGAAACAGCTTGATTTCTTCTATTTAATCAGAAACAAGTACAGCTTTTTTGCTTTACGGTGGCTGTGTGCAGTAGGCACTTTTATGGTAGGATGAGTCCATTCTCAAGCCGGGACCGCCTATAGGGGACACCGTGTTTAGCCGTGGGCAATAGATGTGCTAACCTATACTCTGGAGGGAAAGAAGGTATACTGCACAGGTGCTCTGACGTCATTTTCCCCTTAAAGCTTCCCATTCTTTCCCTTCCCCTCTCTCGTGTTGTTGCCTGCCATCATGAACTGAAAGAGCTGTAAAGTGAACTTGATGAGAAGTCAAGACAAACAAAATTGTTTTTGAAGTTAAAAATTCATTCCAATTTTAGGAATAAAACTTTCACATTGACTTTTTCTTGTTAGAAATTTTATTTTTAATATTTTTTATGCAGCAACAAATCCTTAGACTAAACAACGAGAGATTTGCTGTGCCAGAAGCATTATTTCGTCCATCTGACGTCGGAGTGAATCAGATGGGTTTGGTTGAGGCTGCAGTTCATAGTATATTTCATACTTCAGCCATACCTCAAGAAGCTCAACCTCATTTCACAAAAAATGTTCTCCTTGTTGGTGGCTCTACCCTATTCCCAGGGTTCCATTCACGCTTTGAAATGGAATTCAGGTCTATGGTGCCTACAGAGCAGGAAGTTCGTGTATTTTTACCTAAAGAGTGAGTGTAAACAATATGTTCCTTGTAAATAATAGGAAATTGCATAATTTTTGTAGAATTGTAATTTGCCCATATGTATATACCATATTTACCCAAATATAAGATGACTCTGAATATAAGTCAAACCCCTGTTTTTAAACCCAGTATTTAAGAAAAATATTTAAACCAGTAATTTTGACAAATTTACTATCTGATTATGTTAAATTACTACAGTCTTTGCATTCAAGTCATAATTATGATTATTAAAATTGCCAGCACAACTAGATTGTTCCTCAGCACATACCTTGGCCACTGAGCAACTGCTCATGGAGATTGTTTTTCCTGTTGTTAAATAAACTGTTATTGATACTCAGCATCATTATTCATGCACCCATAGTAGGATAGAATGACATTTGCTGGTGCCGAAATGAATGTTTTCGCTTTCAACAAGGACTGTTCTAATTGGCTTTTGCTACATTATGCTACATTGTAGTGCATGAAGTAAGTTTTCTGAACTCCAGCTTTCCATTGTGATAGGATAGAATTACATCCGCAGGCATCAAAACGTTTGTCATCCACTTTTACAACATACCATTGATTTACATGAAGTTATTCCATACTGTGTGATTATAAGACGACTCAAGATTTTTCAGACGCTAAAATTGGAAAAAAACCTCGTCTTATATTCGAGTAAATATGGTATGTGTAAATTTGTTGCCTCAAAATAATTTAAAAAATAATTTTCAAATTATATCAATAACAATAATTCATAAGAATTAATTTTCAAATCCCTTTATCTGTTATATTTAGCCCAATAACATATGCTTGGAGTGGTGGGGCAATGCTTGCCCATGATCCAAAGTTCAGCTCGATGATTGTTACCAGGGAGGACTTTGAAGAAGAAGGCCACCAATTATGCTACGATAAATTTGATGTATAAAGCTATGTTGTTGTTGTTCTTATTTTTTTGTTTTTGTCCTTTGAATACTTTGCCATTCATTCATCATAAGACTTTGTGATCACCTTTCTCTCTCTAATTTTATGAAATTTGTGAAGCGTAAGAAACTATGAGAAAGATATATTTTTAAATATTTCACATTTGTAAAACTTTCACTAAAATAAATGGTTCATTTTAATTTCTGTTTTTTGCATTAAAATTCAATTATTTTACTGAAATAGGCTGTTTGAGAAACTATTTATAATAATTTGCTAGTGTCTATGTGTCACTTTTTTTCTAGGTACTTCTAGTGAGAAATAATTGCTGAAATTATGTGTATGCATAAGAGTTTGAGAGTTATTACCTACAAAATTGTAAATCTCAGGACAGTCCTGGGTTAGATTCCAGGAACATTTCTTTTCTCCATTTGTTTATCATTGGAGCAAGTGTTGGATATTTTTTATTTGCATTTTAAAATAGGTTAGAAAGGAGATGCAAGCTCAAGAGTTAAACATACGAATGGAGAATTGGCATCCATTCCTAATTATCTCAAAAATAACATGAACACAAAATTTCACTTTTTAACAAGAAATTTTTACTGTCATGTATAGCAACTCTCATTGTTGCCTCATTTGCAAGTCTGATGTTTTTGTATGAGAGAATACTGTAATTCGGGTTTTCTCTTGCTGTACCCAATTTTGTTTTTGGTTTGTTTGAATGACAAAATATAAACTCTTGATTTAATTTTAACTAACAACTTTAGATTGACTTTTTGTAAATGAAATATGGTGATGCCTGTATAATTAGAGGTTTCTTACCAATTTTTTGCTAATTGTACAAAGATAATAGTACAATTGATTGTTATTCAATATTTAAATTTCTAGTAAATAGTAGTGTAGTCATTCATGATTGTTTCTCTTTTAGAATCAATTCACATTCACTACTAGAATTTCATTCTATTAAATCTGAGCAGATGCATTAAGACAACTTCTACAAGAAATCAGGAGTTGAGCAGTTGGCGTGTCTTGACCAGTGCTACCCAAACTATGGTCCGTGGAGGTTTCATTGGTGGTCCGCGAAGGTTTCCAAAATGTAATTTTTTAGAATGAACCACATATTTAGTTGAATTTTTTTTGGGAAAAGTTAATCAATTCTTACACTATCACAGGTATTCAATACTTTAGTGATGTATCTAGTTAGCTTAAAGATTTTTCTGCCCCTTCATATTTCCAGATTTCATCTCTCTGCAGTCAAATTAACCCCTTTTCATTAATGTGGTTACAGTAAGTACGTTTGTGTCAGAAATGAGGTGGGCCGCAGGGCCTGGACGATTGATGTAGTGGTCCGCAGAGCTCAAAAGTTTGGGAAGCACTGGTCTAGACCACTGGTTCTCAGGAGATATTTTCTTGTGGTCACTGATGCAGCCACAGGCAATTCCTCGTGACTGTATCAAGAAAGGTCACAGAAAATGTAGCAATAAGCATGTAAAAACTTCCACATATCTTCTAATTTAATGGCAATGGTTGATTATTTATCATTAATAATTGTTTTTCTTTAAATAATTTCAATTATTGAAAATTTCTTGTGGCCGCACTGAAATTGTCTTGTGGCTTCAATTGAGAACCACCCGTCTAGGCTCTTTACTGCAAGGTTATTGAAATGTTTTTCTTCCAGTGGTATAAAAGGTTTTAAAAAGCAATGAAATATTTTTGTGACTAATTTAGTGTCTTTTTTCCCAAATTATGCATCTCAAATTAATTCTTTTGATTAATAGCTTTAGTGATCTGAGATGTAAATTAATAATGTAAATTTATGTTATCATTACTACAAAAAGATCAATTGGATTACTATCCGGTCAATTTTTCCCTGTTGATTTTATGAAAATAATAGCCTGTATGCTCCAATTCATGAATTTGCTCATAACTTTTTGGATCTTTAATAACAACAATTCATAGGTATCACTGATCTGTGTTCAACTATGATTGTAATACAGAATGTGATCAAGTATTCATTTGCCATGTTTCTTCACCTTCAAACTTTCTAATATGTATCCATCTTATAACTCAAAGGTGAGCAGAATTGTCAAATTTTCCATGATTATTTTTATAATAATTTTAGCAAAGTTAACTGATTTATTCATCATATTTCTACCTTTTGGAAATTTTATTTTTCATAGAACAAATTATCATTTTTTTTTCAAATTTAATTCTGTTAAACTAAATTATTTTTGACAGACTTAAAGAATGAGTGATTTTGGTAATCTCATGGCAGAGGGAATTGAATGTGAAACAGCAGAATGAGAGATCTATCTCAGGGCCATCTTAAGTAGAGGTTCTCAGCCTTTTGCATCTCACATCCCATCATACATTTTGCCAAAAAATCTGGGTCCCACCCAGTGGTGCACACATGGAGGATGGGGGTCCAGACCCCCACTTGGAAAATAGTGATTCTTCTCAACTGCGGAAACATACATTGTTATTTTAAATTTGTGTTCATGGGCATCATCAGAAAGGAATAGGAGATGGTTTGCCCCCTTTGTTTTTAACGTAAATATAATCAATAATGCAATATGCGACATTGATATAACTTGCATACAACTTTTGTATTTGTCAAATATTTTGAACCCCCTTTGAGAGAGTGTGCTACTGGACCCACCACGATAAAAACAAAATCCCTACCTTTTCCAAGAAAAGGATTTTTACGTTAAATGCATTTTAGTATAATATTAAGCATTTTCAGAATTTTTATATTATTATATAAAGTATTGCAGTAGTTTTGTTGAGGGAAATCTTCATAATAATTATTTTCAAAACTTTGCATTTCATTTAGACCACCTTAGCAGTAGTTTCCAAATTGTGGGACATGCTCCCCCTCAGGAACAGATTGGGGAGGTACTAAAAATTTGATATTAACTCTGTTTAACCATCCTAATTGTGACAACTTCAATGTGTCAAATTACAGCCTTTAAGTCGATAGGACCTATTGTTTGTGTCCATGTTCTTCTTGACATGGTTGTATTATTACCAACTGTAGGTCCAGTAGGTATGTACTTTTACAAAATTTGATTGAACATGATATAGAGAGGGTTGTAAGGGCAGTTTTCGTAGATAAGCGGGACAAGGCTTTGTAAAGTTTGGAAATGGCAGCACTAGAAGGATGCATTCCACTGGTTGAGAAATGCACATTATGCAGTGTTTCTCAAGCTCCAGTCAGGAAACCATTGTTTAATGGTCTGCAATATTTCATTTTTCTCGTCAATGTTGGTTAGTGAGCAGCACTGATTAATGAGAGGCTTGTGTTTTCAGTAATTGGGGGTCAAAATGTAGATTGTCCAATAATTGAGAATTAAAAACTGATTTTACTGATCCTTAGTGTAATAGATTTTTGGTTAAGAACTGCTGATTTAAGCGATGCTGTACCTCTTCAAAGCCCTGTTTAACCCTCCGTGGCTCGCGTGGGGTGTATGGTACACCCCAGTCTACCATTTTGTGGGGCATTCTTTTTTCTTTGGTTTTTATAATTCCTTCTTCACGGTAGATGGAGCTACATATGTTACCCGAAATTCCTTCGATTTATGATATATGTACTTTTATATAGTGATTCTTGACTTCCGCTGGATTGCGAGAATACTCCACTTACTATTCATCGCCACAGTCTTTTTTCTTTGAGTTTTTTGATCTCTTACTTTAAGAAGTTGAGGTTAGGGATGTTTTGGACCTTTTTGGTAAAAATCCTTTGTGTTTTCCTTCCTTGTTCTGAAGTTGTGGTATGGGTTGACAAGAGTTTACACACCCCACGTGCCATTTATGACGGTGGCCTTTATTCGTGATTTTATGACCTCTTCTTTCCCGTAACCGGAGTTACAGATGTCTCAAACCTATTTGTTGAAAATCAGCAGTTTTGCCTTTACTTTCTCTGCGTTCGGAGGCTTTCTTAGACTGTGCGCTCTTGTGTGTGACGGAAGGAATGAAGTTTTCATTTTCGATATCTTTGACCACGGAATTCCTTTTTTTTTCTTCGTGAATTGGAGTTTGGAGTGTCTTCTAAACATCTCGCAGTTTTTTTTATCATCTGAGATTTGCGAAGGTTTGTATAAATACTTTTATTTCGTAATTAGTGAAAATGTTCATTTCAAGAAAATTTTATAAAAGAGATATTTCAATTTTCTCTAATTTATTTCCACCCATAGATGTCTGAATTGCATTCTGAAATGGATAAAGAAATACTTGCTCTCCTTCTTGCCGAATCTTCTGAGGAAGAAGTATTCAACTTTGACGATGAATCCTCCAAAGATGTTTTGCATGAATCAGAGCATGAAACAGACAACAAGATGTGAGTGAGTGTGACGATGAAATTGCATCACATCCGAAGGAATGCTTTTTGACCGGTAAAGACAACGTTACTAAATGGAGTAGAGAAGAACCGCGACGTAATGTGAGAATACCAGCGTGTAATATTGTTTCTCAAGCTCCCGGTTTCAAGGGGAGTAAGGAAGGTACTACACTCCCAGTGGACTGCTTCAAGATTATGTTTGATGAACAAATTACTGAGTTACTTGTAAATTTCACGAATATTCAAATTTCCAAAGTTGCCATAAACTTTTTGCGTGAAAGGGATGCAAAACCCTCAGATAAATTGGAGATGATGTGTCTGGTAGGCCTTCTCTTTTACGTGGGTGCTAATAAATCTGGCCATCAAAATATAAAAGACTTGTGGGATCAAATTGGATTAGGTGTGGAAATTTTTTACGCATCAATGAATTACCAAAGATTTAAATTTCTCTTACGATGCTTACGGTTTGGCAACGTGAAAGACAGAGTAATTAGGCAAGAAACATAAATTTATTTATTTATACATAATTTCACATACAGCATAATTGCCATTTTACAGTGAAATATTAACAGTAGACAAAGACATAAATCAACATATAACGCAATATCCATGCCTGAGGCTGGATTTGAACCCACGACCTTTGGGTTAGAAGGCAGGCACACTGCCAACCAGTCTAACCCGGCCGGCAGCCATATGGGAGGTTTTCAAGCTAATAGTTCAGAATTTTCAAAAGTGTTATACAATAGGAGAGTTTGCAAGAGTAGATGAACAACTTGTATGTTTTCGAGGGAGATGTTCCTTCCGTCAGTACTTACCAAGAAAACCTGCTAAGTATGGAATAAAAATCTTTGCTCTCGTAGATGCACGCATCTACTACATGGTAAATTTAGAGATATATTGTGGGACCCAACCTCAAGGGCCATACCAGGTCAACAATAGCCCAGGAGAGGTAAAACGTCTTGTTAGGCCAGTTTTAGGAACGGGCAGAAATGCCACAGCTGACAATTGGTTTGTGAGCATGCCCCTTGCGGAGGATTTACTCAAGCATAAAATGACATTGGTAGGCACTGTAAGAAAAAATAAGAGAGAATTGCCACCATCGATTGTGAACGTAAAGGGCAGGGAAGAGTGTAGTAGCATGTTCGAGCTCAGGAATAACATGACTCTAGTGTCATATATTCCTAAAAAGGGTAAAAATGTAATCATGCTATCGACTATCACAAAGAAATCAGCATAGAACGTTCAACAAGGGAAAAAAGAAAGCCAGAGATTGTAACGTTCTATAATTCAACAAAAGGGGGAGTCGATACAGTTGATCAAATGTGTGGTTCATATAGTACGGCAAGGAATATGAGACTGAGGCCATTTGCTATTTTTTATCATTTACTAAATACTCTGGGAATTAATGCATTCATTATACATAAAAATATTTTCCCTGAAAGTAAAATAAATAGGTGAAAGTTCTTACAAGAAATAGCGAGAGATTTAACAAGGCCATTCATAATCAGAAGAGGTTCCCTGCTTAAGTTGTCCTTAGAATTAAAGAGAAAGATGGAGAACCTTCGACATTACAAACAAAGGAGAAAAAAAGAAAAGTCAGTAGTGGTAGGTGCATTGTTTGTCCAAGAAAAAAAGATATTAAAACACAAAATTATTGTGAATACTGCGAAAGATGGATGTGTGCCAATCACATCCTGAAAGTATGTAATGATTGTTTTAAAAATATCAACAAATAAATTTATTTGTTTATTTTTAATTTCTATAAAATAGATATATTCACGATGTTTTCGTGTAATTATTGTTCAATGATAATAATATACCTAAATAAAGATTATGAAACAATGTAATTGACTGATAAACTATCATATCAAGAATGTTTTATAAATAAAAAAGGACACAAGAGGAAAAAATTCAAATTAAATGGAAAAAACGGGGTGTGCCATACATCCCATGCGAGTTCTCACATTCGAAAAATGGTTGCAAGTCCTGGAGGGTTAACCTGTCTTGCTATCTTTCACCACTCAGCCAAAACAACACTCACTTATTGGTTAGATCCATAGGATAAAAATTTTGACATGGATAGGGATTTTCAAAATAAAAGACTGTTGGCAGTTTAAGGAGGGGAAACAGACATTTGTGAAGTGTCTGAACCTCGAAAATTTTTATTGTCACTCATGAATGCTATTAATTGTAGCTTTTTCTTGTGTAGAAGGGGGTCCAGGAGGTCCATTTGGCTCGGACCTTGAGCTCAAGGGAGGCCAAGTTCAGACTTATTTTTTGGCAGGTATGACATCTCAATAAATGGAATAAGATGGGTTTAGTCAGACCCTCTTTGTTCATATCAGAATTAATTTTCATTTGATGATAAAAATAAATGTTTAAATGGGGCTTATTTAAAATTTTTATTTTGACCAGAAGCCTCAGAATCTGGAAGTGGCCCGGGCCTCTCTGAAAGGGCATGTGTAGGTGTAATACAAGGTGTCTGAAAAGTTTTGAGATTTTTTGCAGGAGTACTGTGCGCGACATTATCGGCTGCTGCTAGAGTCATTTGGTGCTACCCTTCAGCTATATCCGTTTTCTACTCTTATGAAGCTTGACCTTGAAAATCCTAGTTGTACGCTTACTGCTGCAGCGAATGAAAGCTCGAGAGACTGTTGAGAGGGGAGAAAGTCAGCCTGTCTCTTGCCATTGTGCTGTTCGCATCGCTCCGAGCTCGACTGTGTTGCCAGATCTACCGCGTTTACGCCTTAGTGGATATCTAGCAAGTGTGTACTACTTTCCCACGCCTCTCGAAAACTTCAAAAGGTGGTGGAAGGGGAAAATGCTCTGATTGGCTGCGCCAAGGTCAAGCTTCATAAGACTGGAAAATGGGTATAACACGTGATCAAGTTTCAATAGTTTTTGTTTGGCCATTCTCACGTTATGACTTGTTTTGTGAGTCAAGATTATTGACATTATGGAGGAGCAAAGGGTAGCGATCAAGCTTTGTGTAAAAGTGCTACAGAAACATTAGAAATGATTCGAAATGCTTATGGCAGTAGCGCACTAAGTCATACCAATGCTTATCGGTGATACACTCGTTTCTGTGAAGGGAGGAAGGATGTAAAAGAGCTTCGACTGCACTCACCGATGAAATACAAAACCCAATGTGGACATAAGAGTACTCCTGTGGCAGAGGTCACTGTTGTGCAGTAATCTCCTGGCTAAAAAGAAAGATAAAACTAGGTATACAAGACAACCATCATTTGCATCTGTTGTCAGCATTATGCTGATGAGGCATAGACAGCCTAAAAACAATTATGAAATCGCATGGCTGAAAGGGCAGAATACAGATTCATAGAGATGAACTAACAAACTGTAACTTCATTGAAAAATTCTTGAGCTTTGCTTATAGTTGAAACCAAATTCAAGAATAAGCACAAGTGTCAAAAATTGAAAGAAAAATATTGGAGATATCTAAGATGAGTACTTATTTTTTATATCTCAGTGCTTATTCTTGAGTCCATAACTTGCTGAACTATAGTAGAAAAGTACATACCTATATATTTTGTTTTGTATTTTAGCCTTCAACTTTAATATTTTTCACTTGTATAGATTTTTTGGTACTTTCCTGTTAACAGGAATACCTTAAAAAATGAACATGTATTGTTATGATTGTTTGAGAGGATATAACATTGAAAGGATATATTGACGTATTGTTGGATTTATGATATTTTATTTTAAAAACAACATTAACAGAAACTGATTGGCCGGTCTCGACATTTACAAACCCAATCTCCGGACAACGTGGAGGGTTTTTTTGGTTCCGGGTGAGGCGAAGGGTGTTGTAGCGCCCGGAGACAACTACCCATTACAACAAAGCGAGCCGAAGGCTCGTCGATATATCCTCTCAATTTGCGGCACAACAGTCAAGAGTATATAACATTGAAAGGATATGTTGATGAGCCTTCGGCTACCACGCTCTTCGCCTTGCCCGGAACCAAAGAAACCCTCCACGTTGTCCAGAGATTGGGTTTGTAAATGCCGAGACAGGCCAATCAGTTTCTGTTGATGTTGTACGTAAGTATGGCATGGGGATAACACGTAAATACCTGGTCCTGGAGGTATTCCCGTTAACAGGAAAGTACCAATTTTTTAAATGAATAACTGGTTAAATTGATCTCTATTTGGTTGGCTCCAAGTAACCCCTTGGTATAATCATCGATAGTTTTATCCAAGTTTAAAAAATTCATTACAAAGGAACCATTACTATTTCAAAGGAATAATTAGGTAATGTTTCCAATTTATCAGTATATTTTTGTTTATGCTACTAAAATATTACCCCATCCAGTTAGCGTATTTTAAATAGAAAAACATCATATTAGAAACATTAAAATGTTAATTAGTAATTTTCTGAAAAACAAAATATGCATTTAATTGGACATTATTTTCTGGAGACATTTTTACCTTAAATTGAAAATTCAGTTTTTAAAAGCTCTTGTGCTTATAGCTAAGAGAATTATATTTTTATAATTAGCTACATATATTTAGAACAAATGAAGAATACAGATGAGCCAAATATGTAATATTTTTAATGAACAAAAGATTACGATTTTTTTACATTTCACAAACTACACAATTATGGTATAAATTACAAAGACATTTAGCAACGACAATTTTGTAAAAAAAAAAATAGTTTCAGCATTCGTGTCCTTGGTATTCCATGATCACTGCCAGAGAAGACTGAAAAAGAAATGTAATGAAGATTATTTAACAATTAGGACATTTGTTTCACATGGTCGATTTAAATAATATAAAAATCAATGGTGTAGATTTAAAGTAAAAAATCGACACACGAAAGTAACATGTTTATATAACATTTTTACAAAGCAAATATATTGAATCCGAACATATAATGGAAATCTACGGTTTAAAAAATGATCATTACAATAAAACAAAAATTCGGTGTTAAGATTATTAAATGTATTATTTGGAGCGGATCAAACAGTACAAAGTCCTACGATTCCTTAAAGTATTACTATATCCGCGTTATCAATGGTTAATTAAAATTGGAAAAACTACAACCCACGAGTTTCAAGCGGATTTTATAGCACGTGGTTCATTTGTTGCTAGGAAATGCCCCAATTCCAACCTCGAATTTCAAGAAATTATTATTTTTGACTCCATACAGTAAAAAAACATTAAGAGTAGTGAAATGCTTTCAAAATCACAAAAGATTGTTTCCTAATGGACTATCATTGAAACCTCGTCTGATTTTTAAAAAAATTTTAATTGGATAACTCACCTCATTGGAGTTAATTCGGGCATGCCTGGATCATTCCCTTTTCTGAATCCTAATAACAAAATATCCATTAGCCTGGAAATTATTGCAGGACATAAGCAACACAGAAACGTGTACTTACCTAAATATAAAACAGTTGGGATGAACCCCCAGTGGAAAACACATTTTGTAATATTAAATACCGTCGACAGTCTTTGCTTCGTCTCAGGCTTCATTTTAACCATTTTTACTTAACTCTTAAATCGGTTTAAAGCGCGTTAAAATACAACAATAGGTCCTCCAGTAACTACTGCAGACAAACCGGAAGTACCTAACAAATATATACTTAATTGATATTTTATATTGTATTTAAAAAATAAAATAAATTTTTGGTATAAAATATAGCTTTATAATTTTTAACTGGAACTGGAACATTATCTGTTTATTTTTAAGTGAATGTTTACAACAAAATGTCACTCTATTGACAATTATCCATAGGCAGGATATAATATTTATAAATACAGTTTATTTATCTATTTTTATCAAATAATTACACTAAATATTTATGATAATTTTTACTTGTAACAAGTCCATTATTTTATTTTTTAAGGGCGACAGTGATTTTCTCATAATTGTCTTTTTTCACAAATGCGATAGTACTGCTCTCTTCCGAATGGCATCATGATTCAGTGGAGTGTCATGGTGCCGTAGTGATGTTAGCTGTTGTGGTTCCGAATTTTAGTTTGAAGTGATTCTAGTATTATTTGGCTCACGCAACCGGGTTTCTAGGCGTAATCGTTTAAATCTTAATAATCGTGACTTGAGACATTTATCACGCGCTGAGTGTAGTGATAATGCTTTGATGCTGGTTTAACTACTCATAACGTAAAAACTCAATGAAGAGAGGCGCCATGAGTGCCGTCCAAGTATCCGGAGGATTAAGCAAATTAAAGAAGAAACACTTTCGTGTGAAACATCAGAAAGTGAAGCTATTTCGTGCCAATGAACCTCTTCTGTCAGTTTTAATGTGGGGAGTTAATCACACGGTAAGTCTTAGGATGTGCATCGTGGAAATGTCATCCTTTTATTTTGGTTATTTTATGAAATTGTAATGCTAGTGCTACGATGGTTTTGTTTCATTGCGGCGTTATGTGCGTTCTTTATAACACATTTCCTTTATTCTTTTGTCCTCATTAGTGTTTATTTTTTAGCCCTAAGTTATTTATTGCGAATCCTTAATATTCAGAACATACTTGAACTTCTTTTCAAGCAGTATTTACTTGTTTAGTTAGCTTCCGTATAATTTAAATTGTATAAAACAGTCCAAGTATTAAAGTTGAAATTTCCACACGCTGATTATGTCAGGGGAATGGTTTTGGATGATTTATTCCTGACCGGTAATATTTCGTCGAAGTAACGGAAAGCGATAGTTTCAGTATTTACTCTTTCTCATAATTGGTTTTTGATATATTCTACGTATTAACTACTTTAAGAAACATCGAGAATGGAACGGTAATATTTGAAAAAACGAATAAATAGATCATATTAGCTTTTAATTGTAATTATTTAGGTTTATTCGGTATTATGACACTTTTACTTGAATTCCTACTGCATTACTACGAAAGGATATTTTTCATTGATGTATGGTATTTCGCCAAGTGTGGTAATACATTTTGTCATGGTTTTAGAGAAATCATTGTTAATAATTTCAAGATAGCACTTGAATTGTTCATACTGTTCTTACTTTATTTATTCATCCTTACCATTCCGATTACCATTCTGTCTTGTATATAGTCTTTACTATGACTTATTCAAAGATCTCAAAGAAATGTTTCAAGTTGTAAAATGTTTTTTCGATATTTTAATTGGTCGATGTTATTTATAACATTTCTGTTACCACTAGTTTGGCTTCGGTATAATTAGGTATGACAACTCCAAAAGTGATTTGTTGCAGTGTTTGCGAAGGGTGCATTTATTTAGTTGGATTGGGAACATCGCAATTTTGAGTCATTATTATTGAAAATAATAGCAATCAATCTGTTTAGTTTAAATTAAAAATTTCGTCGTTTTTTCTGTAAATTGATCACATTAAGGTAAGTTACACTGAAGACAGACCATCGCTATTCGCAATTTCACCATGTCCGGTTATTTACTACGTAATGACAGCCTATAGGTAATGGAGTGTTAGCGATATATTTTACTGTTGTTTATTAGTTATACCACAAAATTTATTTCATTTCATGATTTGTATTGATTAACGTTTTCGCCCATCGTTTTGAATCCAAATCATTCTTTGATGGGAAACAATCAAGAATGAAATAAAATTCAGTTGAAATAATATTCTAACCGTCATTTTTAAAAATGAGCGATATTTTCGTTAATGTCATCCACTGCGGCGTGTAGTGATCGATTCCTATCAGACTTTGTGTGATGAATGGTAAACCTGCGGGAGGTTTCGGGACGTAGCTCGCTCGTGTCTGGGGGGTCGTCCTTGCTGCGGGAGTATTTTTCAGGTATGGACATGTGCTGGATGACTCCTTTCAAACTCTTGTCATTTGGGCGGCAATCTCTGTTTACATGTACCTCTTCCTTCCACACGCGACCTTTCCCATACTTTCTTCCGCTCTACGATGATCCCTCTCTCCCAACCTCTAAACTTAGGCGCCGCTGTTAAAAGTAGACTCGAGCTGCGTTTCGGGATCTCCCGGGGAGATTTTTTGGATAGGAGGCGAGGCCGCGGAGTGTGTGGGTGCGGCACATGGCTTTTCCTCGGCACACTACATCAAAAGCCGAAGAAATCTTTTTTTGATGCGTTTAAATTGGGCAGATGCGTTATTATTCGTAAAGGCAAAAAGGGGATTGCGTCATCGGTTTTTTCTACGAGTGCGGAATGCTGCCCGTGCTGACCTTGGAAACGATGGCTGCCCGAATTTAGTGGTGGGTTCGATTCTCGTCGAGGTCGCGACCGTTACTATATAGTAGATTCTGCTGTGGATCGTATTCAAACACGGTCGTCTTGTGTCGAATAACGCGAGTGGGTTTTTAGCCTCATTTTTCGGAACAACAGTCACAACAGAAACATTCTGCAGCTTCTGTAATTGTTTTCCCTTATAAACTGGCAAATGGTTAATTGTATCACCTGTTTATATGATCGTTTCTCAGCTTGTTGTGAGAAATCTTATCCGGTCCGTGCAGTGATCTGCTCAGGTGCGGTGTTGTATTGTTACTTTCTCCATACGTAGTAATGGGAAAGTATCGTATTCATGAAAAAAATCGACTTCGAGATTTCAACGGAAATACATGTTTTGAGGTCCCTAGAACACGTTTAGACTATTTTCGGAATGATGTCTGTGTGTGTATGTTATTGTGGGCGCTCTAACTCAAAAAGTACATGCCATATCGTTACCAAACTTCATATATAACACTCTAACATGAGCACAAAGAACTGATTAGTTTTTGGACAATAACGGATAACCGGAAGTCGAGATTTATTCGAAACCCGATTCGGTTTTTGCGATATTTCTTCGTTAAAACATCATTATTGTATATACAATTCTATACAAAGGTTATAGAGAATGTAATTTCCTACAGTTTTCATTTGAAACAATTTTCTATAGGAGTTATTGTTTAGGAGTTATTTATAAATAACCGGTTTTTCGGTTTCCGTTAAACATCTTAAAAACATCGTTATTGGTAATCTTCGTAAGGACCAAAGTTGTAGAGAATAATATTTCTTCCAAGTTTTGTTTGAAACTAATTTTCATAGAACATTCCATTTTGGATATATTTCGCTTTATCATAATACCAGTATACAGCGCCAACACCATGTAGCGGTGAATTCTGTAAACATTCAAAATATACGTAATTTACGGCAACAAGGACGTGTCTTCTTTTACGATACGAAATAATAATTTTGCCTCGTAATATTATTCATAATAATTTAAATATCTATACCCCAAATATGGAGAAAGTCATGTGCTGGCCACATCAGATTTATAATTCATGTGTCTTCCGTCTCGTGTTCTCTATCGCCGCCTATATGACTGAATCAATGCAAAATACGGAAATTCAGACTGATACGTACAAATGTACACCGTTTACATTGTTATCCTTCTTTAATTAAACCAGGGTGCTCAACTAATAAAGAATGATCATTCAGTTATATTAAAATTTATTAATAGCACGCGAGGCCATATATTGACATGAATTTGGCACGCCGCTTGTGCAAACCCTTCCCTAGACCCTTAATTTCCCACTGTAGAAGCCAGGTCGCTTATTTATGTGCAAGAAATTAATTCATATTAATGTCTCCGCCCTCCTAATTCTGCCGCGATAGGTGGTCTCCTGGTTTACGTAAAGGTAGAACCTGCCTCTCTCCAGGAGCCTCGACTTTCCGAGCGTTTTTGGCCAGAGCTTGTGGAATAGTTCCTATGAGCCTCTCGTCGCGTTCCTGAAATGGAACAGGTATAGGAACATTTTATCGGGTACGTCACAATGGCTCGGGCACGTTTACCTGGGTTTGTTATCTACCCACTGAAAATCAACCTTCGCACATGCGCCGCGAGCGTCTTTTTTTTGCCGCCATCTTAGCCAGTCAGTCAAACTTTGCCTTCCTAGACGGGCGGACGTGTTCTTTCTCTATAGTTCCGATAAAGTACACCTTTTTCGGAAGTGACTGATTTTTGTATTCCTGAGGATAAATTCATAATCTGGGACCTCATCAGCGGACCTTAGTGCTTACTGGAAAAGTGTTTGTGAGCAGAAGTTGCCAGATTCGTAGTACCCCGTTGGAATCATCAAAGGTAAGAGGTTATTTCATCTAAATTCTCCTAAAGTTGCATGACTTCATTTCATTTTAAACGTTTTCATGGTGCTGTGGATTAGATCCCTTTATTCAATGGATGGGAATTGTAATGTAGTGTAGAAATTTATATTTTCGTCGAAGTTAAATGTGTCACATTTCAATGGGAAGGGAGAAGCATTTAAGCGATCTGTTTTTCAGCTTCGCAATCCCATTCATGTAAATATTCTGATCAAAAAGAGACGCGCATTAAAAGCTATCAGTAGCTTTTATTCCGAGCATTCATTACAAAGTAGCTGAGGTTATTGCCCACAAACACCAGTTCCGGTTAAACTTCTTCGAGGTACCTATAAATCGTATTTAATGGACCTAAAGGTATATTCGATCATCTTAAAAATATGTTCGCTTATGCTACTAAACAGGCGTCGTTTGAGTTATTAGTTTTACAAAAGTGTGTTAAAATCTGGATGAGTAGAATGCCTCCTTCCAGGCTTTACACCAGAGCTTCCCAACACGGTGTAGAGAATAATATTTCTTCCAAGTTTTGTTTGAAACAAATTTTCGTAGACCATCCATTTCGAAGATATTTTGCTTTTTGTAGTATACAGTGCCACCTCTATTTAGCGGTGAATTCTTTAAACATATTCAAAATATACCTAATTTATGCAATAAGGACGACTGTATTCTTTTACGATACGAAATAATAATTTTGCCTTATATTTCTATTCATAATAATTTATATATCTATACCCCAAATATGGAGAAAGTCATGTGTTGGCCACATCAGATTTTTATTGTTTGTTATGACGCGAAGTGAAAGAACGAGCCCCCTCTGCAACCACGCTTGAGTTTCTCCCTCGTCCGAAATACCATGATAGATAGATAGATACCTTTATTTACGGGCAAGCCCTTTTACAATATGTTAAATACATATATAAATAAAATTACAATTATAAACCATAGGTAATAATCAACAGCTATTATGATTACCAGGTACACATATGATTGTAAAAATACGAATATAAAATATCACAAAGCAAAGATCAGTAATTACAAATTGCACACAACATTAGCAACACAATACAATATACAATATATAAAATACAATATACAATAAAATTGAGACAATATATAGTGAAATTCATTAAACACTAAATTAGTTGTAAACCTCTCAGTACATTTCTTTTAAACCTATGTGGAGCGTCAAAATGAATGTCCACAATGCCAGAAACACTGTTATACAGCCTACAAATCCTTGGAATAATTGAATTAAACCCATAGTTATTACTGCAATGCTTAACAAAAAATAACTTTGAAGTTATGGTATTTACACTACTTGTTGCATAAGCAATATGTTCCAAAAGAGGAGAACAAATAATTAAATTTCTGCAAAGTCTATATAAAAAAATTAAGTCAAATAATTGTCGACGTGTGGAAAGTGACTGAATATTTAATATATCCATTGTTTCTTTATAAGGCACAGGGTAAGTACGAAAACCAGCATAAAAATTCACATTTCTTAAGAATTTACGTTGAACTCTTTCAATATAATTATCAGTACATTTGTAATATGGACACCATATGCAAGAATTGTATTCCAAGACTGGACGGACTAGTGAAACATACAATATTTTTAAAATTTGTTCTTCTGTGTCATTAACAAGTTTGCAGATGAATCCAAGTAATCTCATGGCTCTAGATACAATAGAATAAATATGAGCATGAAAGCTCATTGAACTGTCATAAATTATACCCAAATCATTCATAGAAAAAGATCTTGAAATAGGTTCACCATTTATGTCATAATTAAACATGAAAGGATTCCTTTTATGGTGATACAACATAACACGACATTTACTGGTATTTAAAAACATTAAATTAGTATGACACCATTCAGCGATATTGGTCAAGCAATTATTCAAAACAATACAGTCCAACTCAGAAGTGACAACATTAAAAATTTTTAAATCATCCGCATAAAGCAGATGAGGAACTGCCGATATTACATTACTAGTGTCATTAATAAATATTAAAAACAAAAGGGGTCCCAAATGGGAACCCTGAGGAACACCTGACAATACATAAAATATTTTAGATGTAGCAGATTTTAGTTTATCCAATTGTGTACGCCCAACAAGATAACTCTGAATCCATTTCAGGATAGAACCATGAATTCCAAATAATTTAAATTTGTGAATTAATATCTGGTTATTTACCTTATCGAAGGCTTTAACAAAGTCTAAATAAATAGCATCAACTTGCATCTTCTTTTCTAGAGCAGTAGTTATTGAAATGTTTCAAAATGGACAAATTAGTAAGAGTAGACATCCCATGTCTAAAGCTGTGCTGTTGGGGTACAATAGTGTTCTTTATAAGAAGTGATAACTTGTCAGGTAATAACCTTTCCAATAATTTTGCAACAACAGATTGAATAGTAATAGGTCGGTAATTAATAATATTGCACTTATCATTAGCTTTAAAAACTGGTGCAACATAACTCATTTTCAGGTAATCCAGAAAAACACCTTCAGCAAAAGATTTATTAAATAAAATATAAAAAGGAAAAGATAAGGAAGAAGCACATTGTTTTATAAGAATAGGTGGTATCTCATCTGGTCCACAACCCTTATATGGATTTAAGCTTAGTGGTAATTTCATCTACTGATACATTCAAAGAACCAAAATTAACAGTATTAGAAAATTTGCAATCGGGTAAAGAATTTGGTTGCTTGACAGAGTAAACTGATTAGAGTCGGCAATGTCATTGGGATTATCAGCAGTTAATTTGTTTTAATACGTGCAATTAGGTAAAGCATTACAATTTCGTAATGAGTTGACATGACCAGAAGCGTCTACCATTCTTCGACATATCAGAGATAATATTTGTCAAATAAGCATTATAGCAACCTTTGGTAATATTCTTACACTTAGCTCTACATTCCACGAATAATTTATAATCATTAAGAGCACCAGTAATCTTGAACATATTATGATAAATTTCTTCTTTCTAATCAAAGACATTAATTCACTAGAATACCATTTACGAAAGGTTGAAATGTTAAAGTGATTCTTAATATGAATAAACAGATTAATGGCTCTATAAATGGTTATATAAAACACAGCAAAAGCATCATTAACAGTCTTATTAGAAAATAGAAGAGGCCAGTTTATCTTATCAAGGTGATTACTTAATGATACAATATCACAGTTTGAAAATCATACCTTGATATAGGAGATTCTGTAGCACCAATGTCATTGTGTGCTAATTGAATATGAAAAATGAATGCTGTTTGATAAGCATCCGGTTGCAATAAAGGACATGGACAAATATTACAAGAGATAAAGGGATCATTTGGAAAGGCAAGTTCGAGCATTCTGTGTTGGTGATTTGTAACTGTGTTCACCTGTTAAAATTCAAGAAAATTAATTGTTTCACATAAAATTCTATTTTGGGATGACTTCATATTAATGCATCCAGTATGATCATCAATACCACACGAGAAACCAGGAATATTAAAATCACCAACAATGAAAGTATTAGCTACTTTGGTAGTTGACAACAAAAACTCGATAGAGTTACAATATTGTTCATACAATTCAGTGGATGAGTTAGGCGGCAAATACACTGTGCATATCAGGATATTTTTAGTCGGATAAACAACTTGTATAAATAAATGCTCAATATTATTAAACGGTGGTATAAGAGCTTTCACTTTCAGAGATGAGCGTATTGCTATTAACACTCCACCACCGCAGGATTTACTGCTAGTCTCAGGACTTCTATCTTTTCTAAAAATTAAATAATTAAATAGACCCAATTCAGCAGACTGAATCTCGGGTGTGAGCCAAGTCTCAGTAAAAATTAATATATCAAAGGAATGGAAAACTGAGCTGCGCAAAAGGAATAATTTAGATTTCAATCCTCCGACATTTTGATAGTATAACGAAAGGTCAGAGGGATTCAGATCGATTTTTGTTTTCCTCTCCTATTGTTACAGATAGATCGATTCTTCCGCACGGTCTGTTTATCTAATTCGTCATCTATGCGACTTCTTTTTCATCCAATTCGACTTAGTTCTGTTTTTCGTGTTCTACCTGTTGATATTTGTGTTTGGTATCAGAGAAACCAACAAACATGACTTGGTTGAAAAAATATTTAAATTTCATTCAAATTATTTTATTAATAATTTCTTACACGAACAGTTTAATTGGTCAACAAAATGAGCATAAGTGTTTGAACCATAATATTTGCATTTCATATTTTTATGAAGTTTTGCAATTCTTTTACATCGTGTGCGAGCAAGAATAAATGTTTCCATGTGGTGATATTTCTTTGGTGTGACCCTCGTCCAATGCAGTCGTTCCTAATGTGATTCCAACATAGGCGGTTCTAATCCTCTCCTTTTGCATGTGGTAGCACCACAGGTGTTTCTTCACCATCCCTTTATAATGAAACTAAAAGAAGGGATTTTCCCCGTTTGCATCCTAATCGTTGCCATTAATTGTCAAGCTGTTGTGACTAATATAACGCTACACACGGCGGAATGTGTACGACTTTTTTTGTGTGTGCCTAAGTTGACGAAGAAATGCCGCCTTTGACTTCACATCCTTTTCACTTTAATAAAGCAAATTTGACATTTTCTCACGTCCTATAAGCCTGAGAAATTCTCGCATTATTGGATTCGTTGACGGTAGTTTTTTTACTTTAGAGTTGAGAGTTAAAGTTCCTTGCCATAAATGTCGCTCCGGTGGTTTGCTTTCGTATTTAACATCCGAAAAATTGAATTTGCTAACGTGTTTCTAAAGAACTGCAGGGACTATTAGCCGGGTGGGTGGCGCACTGCACCAAATATGTATTTGCATTTTTACTTCAACCCCCTGATGGCTTAGCTCTTCTCGCTTTCATTGGAGCGCTTGGCTTGACCGATGATCGGTTTGCGCTGCCGTTCCCCTCTCGGCGGCTGCTGCTGCTACATCCTTTCTCTCTCCTCCCTCTTCTCCTCTCCCTCTTCTCCTCTCCCTCTTCTCTCCCTCTTCTCCTCTCCCTCTTCTCCTTTCCCTCTTCTCCTCTCCTTCTACCCATTTGCTCTCCATCTTCTTTCTCCCTGTCTCTGTCTCTCTCCCCCTCCGAATTCTTCCCCTTTATTTGGTTTAGTTCAGTCAGCTTCAACTCCGCGATCATTTAGCTTTCCTTTGTGTGCTCGGCCATCCATATATCAGTAAGCATTATTTATTCTCCATTAAACAGAGCGTTCGGAAAATTAGCAGACTTTTACTTAAGTTGAGCCGACTCCCGAGTCTTTTGATTTAATTTGTGCGCGAAATGTCGCGCGAGGGCTGCAGCCTTTGCTCTTGGTAAAATACACGAGAATGACTGTGAAATTCATATATCGCAGGGTTATGTGAGAGCAATGAAGCATGCATATCCGAATTACTTGCTCCACGAATTTTTGAACCGTTTGATTAAATTTTTTTCATTATGTCGACATCTTTCTCGCGAAGGTGTATTACCACCGCATTTAAATAAGACCGTTTTTTGTCCTTCACTGTTTTTTTCCGTTTCGTATAGTTCGCGCATTTGGTGGCCTGTTCTTCCTTAATACTCTGCTCGCTGTTAGGTAATTTTATGATTATACTTTTCACCTTTTGACACGCGCAATTAGCATATTGCATTTGAATTGCATTGAATCCATAAGGTGTCTTTAGTAGCATATATAATCTTTCCGGCAATTTGTTGATCTTGTATAATAACTCCCACTTCATTTTATTATTATTATTTCTATTACAATGCAATTGGGCGCCTGGCCCGGTGGCAAGGTTTTAGACTTGTTACATTTTAGTATCCAGTATACAGTTTTTATCTATACAATTTACAACTTTTTCTACACAATATACAATTCTTCTAAAATATATATAATTAACTTTGGGAATTTAGAGTTTTCGAGGTTCATGGCAGGCCTTCACGGCTACCGTAGCGGTCCCGGGGCCCTCGAAGTCCCCACCGTACATCACCCTACCAAGCGGTCCATCTACTTCCTCCAGCTCCAACTGGCGAAGTCATCGAGTTACTAAACGTACTTTATTTATTATCAGTTGTTCAGACGTTAAACTATTTAGCCCCGGTGAGCAATTTTATTGACAATAACAGTCAATACAGTTACTGTGAACAGAGAACTTTTAGGTGAGATGATGATATCCATCTAGCTGTAGTGAATATGATGTGCGCATCTATTAGATCACTAATTTATAAATTGACTAGCAGAAATTCCTGTTGAATTTCAACGGATTTAGTGAAGCTACTACAGCACAACATACAAACTCTTTAAAATATATAGTAGATACTTTTTAAATTACAAGTAGCTTTTCTTAACAGTTAATCATATTTGCTTGTAACAATCCGTTTCTGAGCCTATTGCATTCAAATATAACGATAATTTTATTTCCTATCATATTACTTTCGCCAAATCCAGCTTCATTTCTTGTGTAATTATGCCTCGATGAAATATTTACTTTTATGTCTTGTAAGCAAGAAACCCGTGAAAAGCAACGTACAGTTGTCCATGATTGAACACTGACTGGTAAATGTACACCAGGTACGTGAGCTTATTTGCGTTAATAAACATTATAATATAGAATATAATGATTGTACTTACAAAAAAATGTAAGATTCCAGTATTCAATAGACGAAAGAAGGTTCAATTACTTTCATCAATAAACGCTTCCTGAATAATAATCAGTATCTATTTACGTTGCTATCCATAAACATCGATCATTTCGTAGCTTAAACAAAAGTGCGAATCGAATAACGCTAAACTTTCGTCTATTTATAAGCTTCATTGAAGCTAACTGATTCGGAGGTATCATTGACGGCTGCCTTGGCAACGCCCGGAAAGAGTACGAAAAATCCACAAAATTTCGAAACAAAAAGTGTACTTCTGAAAACGTGGACCGTGTAACATGTAAACTTCGCAGGAATAAGATAGTATAGAGTTTTATTCGTCGAATAAAGCAAAAACGAAAAAAATCGGTCCATATTTACGTATTTTGATGCTTGAAAGAATACCTTGCAAGTCAAGAAATGGATTCGTACGTGTTATCTTACGGAAAAATGTTAATCCTCTATATTGGCAGCACTGATTAATTCCAGTTGACCAAACCTTGACCATTCACTAAGTTAGGATGTAAGGAAGAATCGTACCAAATTTGGTTATTCTAGCTTTTATCGTTTAGGAGGAGTTCCATGAACAAACACACAAACTAACAAACACCCTTCAAAATATATTATAATAGAAGTAGATGACGCCATCTTTTCTTCCGATTTTCATGTATGCTTACGTGATAATATATTTATAAATGCCGTTGACCCTAAGCCGAGGTTTCTATAATGTGGACTTCGATCGATACGTGGAACAGGTGTCGCCAGCCTTTGCATCTAACGCTAAAAATGTAGCAATAGAAGCGAGGCTGGTAGATAAGGTATACGAAGCCTTTTGGTATCATGATCCGTAGAAATATTAAATTATCATTTTCATATCGAAACTTCAGACTAAAGTGGTGTTTTCTTGTTAATGCTACCATTTTTGGGCGCATTTCCGACAGCAACGAAATAAGTTAACCAAGGAGTCCTTTTAATCATCTCGGGAGTTGCATTCTTTTCCCTAATTCATTACGAAATTACATATCCTTCTCTTGGAAATCAATGTGACAGTAGCATCCCTACACAAAAGTTAACCATGCGAGGTCTTATAATTTAAGGACTAAAGAATTCTCAAATTTTGTCGCCTTAGTAAATCAAACTAGTATCTTCAATATTAAAGCATACACTTTAGTGGAAGATTTTTCCTTCTATACTCAACTTTGGTGATAGATATATTGTAGAACTTGAAATTACTAGTACCAATTATTTAGAAAAAACACAGTCGTTTATTATCTCTGAAGGCTATCAAGCACCTTTAAAAATATTACTATGTCAGGTACTTTAATTTATTTTGTACCTTGAAACAAATAATGAAAGCGCTGGTAAAAGTGAAGTATTACTATACATTGTGTCACCATAAATATAACTTATGTAAATTACATTCTGTATACTAACAATATATATCTTCCTTATCCTAAAATAACTGTAGGCATATGCAGATTTAGTTAGTTTAACCTTCTATATTTATTTACTTCTGTTTTAGCTTGATAATTTCTTTACATTCTAAGGTTTTGTAGATGCTTTACTATATAGCAGTGGTTCTCAACCGGGGGCCCGTATCTTGTCTCCAGGGGGTCCGCAAGTTGTTTTTGGTACCTTATATATTAAAACGATGCATGATTTTCCTTCAGATTCATTTGACCCTTTAGATTGGTCGGATTACTTTCGGAAATGTCTTAAAAGAAAGGTCTCATAGCATAGATTACATTATTTATTATGCTAAGTAAGATTTCGACTCCTATCCAATGGATTTTAGAAATTTTAGATAGGCGGAGACGAGATGAATGAATGAAAAATATCCAAGGGCAAAAATCTCATTAGCCGTCTATGTCATTTTAGTGTGTGTTTTTCATAGAGTAGAAACCGTAGGTACCATTTGCTATAAACTGAATTTGTGACCCTCTCTTGTAGAAATATTATTTGCCATATTTCTTGAACAAATTAGGTCTGTGCCCCAACCAAGACAATTGTCGCTCTCGTTATTGCTACAAACAACAAGACATTATTCACGTTCAAGGAATGGAAGCAAATCAGCTGTTAGTACATAGAAACATCATGATTGGTTACCCCTGTAAGTTAGATATTCTATTTTTCGCAATGGCAACTTCTTAGGTATATAAGGCTTTAATAAAAATTTAAATTTTGGTTCTTTTTCATATTTATATTTCAGTGTAAAAAACATAAGCTTTTACTATATTTAAACTACATTGTTGAGGTTTTAATGGGAAGGGGATCCACAGAAATTGTGATTCGTAGGGGGTCCGCAGATCCAGAAAGGTTGAGAATCATAGCTCTATAGTAAAACTTGGACAAAAAAATGAGATTTGCTGGCGAACGTATTTTATTAATGCGTATCGTTGGCATTAGATCCACAATGATGGAGAAATATGAGGCGCTTCATTACCTGCAGTGAGGATATTTATATTCAACCCTATCTTGGATAAATATGTGGGCGATACTGTATCTTATCTTCTCCGTATGTTGCTATTTCTTTCGAAATTGAATCTGGTGAATTTTTCATGCTCACTGAATTGAATCCTAGTTGAGCCAATTAAATAATATCTAGGAAATTGTTTTAAATGTTTCTTTAAAACATGTTTATTGATTTATAATTATTCTCGAATTTAATTTCGGAATAAATTTTATGCGCAGAATAAGGCTATGCGCACACTACCGACTTTTAGTTGGTTGAATGATGGGTGATCCAACTAGAAGTTGGCTGACGGAAGTATGCGCGCACTTGACGACTAAAGTTGGCCAACCATACAACTCTAGCATCACAGTTCTGAAATGGATTGTCGTGAAGTAGCTACCGTTTGTGCCTTAATTCTTAGAAACTTTGTAATAATGATTGATTCCTTAATAAATCATTTCTTCTTCATTGTTGTAATAAGTCTGTAATAAGATTGATGGCATAATAAAATATTTCCTAAATTACCGCAGCATTGTTTGTCTGCAATTATCTTCTACCGATCGTTGGGATTAAAACGGCTGTACCTGCTTTATGGTTAACAAATGGACACATGTTCATTGGAACTTTTTTTCTTATTTTGACCTCCAGAACACGTTCTTAAAATATTGAGGTTTCCTCCTGTATTTAAATTCCACCGACAAACTTCTAGGTTTTGTAGGTGGGTTAGAGATATGAACCGAAAAATTAATACGAGATGTCTGTGTTGCCTCATTACCGAGATACAGCCTGATGAATGTACTGTTGCCCCTGTAGGGGTTGCAACCATCCTCGCACCTCTATCGCTGCTTTTAGTTACGTAATTGGGACTGCTATGCGCGGTTTGACGTGACTGATCTGGACGCAGTGAACTGCACTCCTTGATACCTCGATCAGTAGCTTGTTAGTCTGGCACGTGCCACCATGTCTCTGTTGTGAGTTTGTTTGCATTAGTGCATGAGTGACTTCAGCAATGGATGCGTATGCTTGGGAAGAAATTTCAGATATGCTCCTTGCGTTCGGTGCAGCAGACGGAAATGGCAGGAAGGCTCAGCGGCTGTATCAGGGACGCTTTCCTAATCGGCGACTTCCGCACCACAGCACGACAGTCGAACAAGGCCATCAGCAAAAATTTTCCATCACTGTCTGGTGTGATATTGTTCATGATTTTGAATAGGCCCTTACGTACTTTCTCCACGCTTGATAGGACCAGGCTACAAGGATGTTTTGGAGCAGCCACTACCAGAACTGCTGGAGGATATGCCCTTAGACGTTCGCCGAAGGATGTGGTTCGTGTATGACGGGGCCCCAGCAAATTTCAACAGCTGCTGTAGTTTCCATGTTAATGCTGCAAGGCCTGATCATCATCATATCATATTATCTTAGCACGATTAAATTTCCCACCCTTGTCTGTTTTCACCCTCTAAGTACACTAAGGGACTTCCATTAATTACGTAAGGGATCTTAAGCCACATTTAGAACCTTCATTCCTACCACTGAAGAAAACGATATTTACCATCCCATGTTATTTGTACATTAGGACGTAAAGATTTTTCATATTCTGCCCTCTCAGAATCTTATTTAATTAAATGAACCTTATAACTTCCGGCTACTGATCGAGAGATCAAGGAGTGCAATTCAAAGTGGCCAGATCAGTCACGTCGAACCGCGCATAGCAATCCCAACTACGTACTAGCTACAAGCAGCGATAGAGGCGCGGGGATGCTTGCAACCCCTAAAGGTGCAACGGTACATTCATCGGCCTGTATCTCGGTAGTGAAGCGACGCAGACAACTCAGACTAATTTTTTGGATCATAGCTCAAACCCACCTACAAGTCCTAGAAGTTTGTCGGTGGAATTTCAATACACCCTGTATATCAGAGGCGTATCCTGAGTTCAAGACGTGGGCTATCTTACCCTAACCCTGAACAATAAATATTTTTAAAAACTGAAATAGCAAACTTTTTTATGTTTATCACAGGCCGTAACTAAATAACTTAAACTATCAAAACCAGTCTTATTCCACACACGTTCCTAAATATATTGATTTGTTTGAATTCTCTGGGCTTCACACCTAGCCTAGCTAGCCTGGAATATACACCCCTGATTATATATATATATATATATATATGTTTCTCCGTCGCTGAAGAAAAGCTCCATTTTTGTGTCGTTTTTGTTCTTTTGTGTTTTTCCTGTGTCCTCAGCACCCCCAGCGGCTCTTCAATCTAGGTAAGTGTCCACTGGGCTTCCTCCAACGCCTTGTTGCTACCTTATTATTACCTTTCCTTTTCCTTAAGCATTTATATATATATACATACATACATACATATATACATACATATACATATACACACACACAGGGCCGTACCCAGACATTTTGCCGCCTGAGGCGAGATATAATATGACGCCCCCTTCATTTTTTTATTAAGTAATTTTATTATATGTTAGTCGAAAACGATAGGAAATAATATAAATCTTTTTATTCAGATCCATAATCACTTATATTTATGAAAAATCTCAACTATACATAGTTTAATTTTCATAGCATTTGAGTCAGAATCTATTTAAAAATTTTCTTTGGGATCAATGAAAAAATTATTTTCCTCGTTAGCTAATTGCTTATGCTTATGCCATACTCTTAGTCTTTCTTCTGTAACAAACACTGGATCAATTCCTAGTTCTTCCGCGATTTTTTCTGCTGCTGCTATTATGTCGTTGAATCCTGTCGTGGGATAATCTTTTTAAAAAATCAATAGTTTGATCAATGGCTTTAATACATTCTGAAAGGTAAAGTTTAGGGCTTTTTAGTAATTTTGAGACAATGTTTGTTTTAAAAAGTAGCCTTTCTTTTGTGATATTCAACACCAGATAATTTTTGATGGCCAACCATCGTCTGCTTTAAAAACTGTAAAATAGTAAGGTATGGCCTCTTAACTTTTTATAAGAGTAATATTGAAAATATACTAACACTAACAATTATTTAGAGTATTAATTGATATTTGTATAACAAAATACATTTAGTCCGTATTTTTGTGGACTGTCTTAATTAAAAAGGGAAGCGATAATTTTGAAGTTATACAACTAATATATCTTTCAATCTAGTATTTCAACAATAAAATATAAAATATTAACACGCAAAGGTTTCCAATTAGCCCATAATCATGAAACTCGAAAATAATAAATCTATTTAATTGAAATGCAATTTAGCTCATAAAATAATGCAGGTTGACAGGACTCAGATCTTCTGTTCGATTTATAAACATAAAAAACATGATGTTAGTCAGTCGCGCATTAAAAATTACTCTTTGCACCACCATCAATCAAGTAAAATTGTTTTATTTTTCAGTTTTTGTCGTGATTTTACCGAAAATAAAATTAATAAATATGAATTTAAAGTATACATGATTTTACTGCAAAAATAAATGAAAATGGTTTTCTTACGTCTCTCAATAAATGTTTAATATAATATGAAATACTGACACCTTTATAAACCCTGTTCCTTTCAGTAAAAGGTATTTTGTTAATCTGCTAGTAGAAAACGTAGAACGTATCACTTTCCTTCCTTCTTGGAATTGCACAAAATATTTATATCGAACTAATTTAACACACAGGCCAACAGAGTGTCACCTAGCTCTTTCGCATTACTAAGTGAGAATGGTGAGAATGCAACATAGGGCACGCTTCGTGGCAGATTGATATTCCCCATAATGGTTAAGCATTTTGAATATTCCAAGAAAAAACAATGAAACAAAAATATAAGACATTGAGGGACGCGAAGCCCTGCTGGGGGTTTTTGCCGCCTTGATGAAAGTAGACCTCGCCGCCACCAATATTTCTTGCTGATGGTCTCTTCGTTTTGCGCTCCAAGGGATATTCCTCCGGGGGCAATGCACTCTTTGACCATAGTAAGGCGCGGGATGGATGAGAGGCATGCATTCCCTTGTAGGGTGGGAGAAAGGTGATTAAGAAAGGAGAGGCTGGAAAGGAAAACGGGCATCACCCCCACCGCCCTCGCCCTAAGACTTGAAAGTTGATCAGTGGGAAATATTTTCAAGGACTCTTTGGAACGTGGTCAGAATTTCCAATCCCTTCTCCGCTTGTGTAAGGCTTTGTTTTTCCAAATGGTATCCCCGGAAGTCTTTGCCTCGTTGTTACCCACTGAACAGTGTTTTGAGGTCGCATTTTTACTTATATTTTCAAGAAGAAAACATTAACTATATCTATCGAAAACAAAATTATGTAGATATTTTCCAAATATTTGTGACTCAAATTTTCCGCCCCAAAAAATTTGGCGCCCAAAGTGGTCGCTTGGTCTGCTTGTATGGTTGAGCCGGCCCTGGGCTTAGAAAGTAAATTAACAAGTTAGGAGAGTCTATAGGAGACTGAAATAACTGATGGCGGCGCTGTTGTCGCTGACGTCATTTATCAAGATGGACGACGTAACGAGGATACTGCAGTTGTTGTTGTATTGTATGGTATTGTAGTAGTGGATAGAAAGTGATCGTTGGAGAGGAAACGTTCGCATTTAGTCCATAAAGATGGGCGAGAAAGTCTATCTAGGGTTTGAGGAGATACTGAGGTATTTGGGAGGAACGGCAAGTTGTGCAATAGTTTTGTTTTTGTCATTATTTCTCCCATTGGTGTAATGAAGGCTCATTAAATCTTTCTATATTGGTTATTATTTACTTTTATTATCAATTTTTGGTACGTTTGAAGAAAAACATTTTTAAAGCCTGCAATTATTATTTGCTCTTAACCTTAAATCCGAGCAATGCTAGGTATTTCTGCTAGTTATAAAGTGAGTTGTATTTGTTCCTCAACTGTTAGTTCAGACCATTTCAAACATTCTTTCAATAAAAATATAAAGTTAATGAATGGCAAAAATATCTGCTATTATAATTAGTAAAATTAAACAAATAAGTTGCGCATTATTGGGTTTGAAATGGCTAGATTAAACCATTTTCTGAAATGTTATGAGTACCTGAAAGGAATGATCTCATTGAAGTTGAATTACATCTTTATTTTCTGTTCATTGATTCTTCCTGATATCTCTTTTCCCTTTTCTCATAGTAATATATTTTTGGTGCTTTGCAATTATAACAAAGATTTATAAAATTCTTTTTGAAGTAATGAATAATAGCAAAACATTTTAGAATAAAATTGTTCAGTATCATTCTTTTAATTTTATGTAAATCTGAGGGGAATTAAAATTCATGCAGTATGTCATACTAGACATTTATGTATACAATTATACTAAACTATTGGACTTTCTCTTTCTTGAAGTTTTCTCTGCCAACAGTCCCGCTCTTTAAATATGAACAAGATTCAGTATGTATAAAATTATTTGTTATTATTAATGGGCATTTGATTCTTTTCCTCATCGTTAATTATCCTGTATATATACTTATAAGGTAATTGCAGTAATCATAAGTATTTGTTATCAGTGTATGAAGGATTTTCTTAACATCTTAATTTATAGAAATAACAGTCAAGCATAAAGTGCTTAAAAACATGAAATTTAACAAGGAAAAACCTTTCATCAGTTTTTTAAATGATTATTTATTTTTTATCTGAATGAAAAATGTGTGGAATGTTTTGGCAAGTTCTTTTTCACCCTATTTCAACTACGATTTCATATAGTGACTTCCTATAACAGATATTTTTAGAAATTAATTTCAACGATCAACAACAAATGCAATATTCAAACAATAACAAATGGACGCTAACGAATGACAAAAAATGCAGTGATTAAAGAAATAAAGAATACTACTAGCAATGACAAATTTACTTAACCTACCCTACCTCCATAGTGCTAAACCGAAAGGAAAACAAACTTTAACTACTCAAAAACGAAATCTAAATCCCTAAACCCATCAATTACGAAATTGAAGATTAACTAAATAGAGACGCTAGCTTCCACAAAGAATCTAACCTAAGCCAACACACTACCTTAAGCAAGAAATTAATACGCTACAACCTATCTCTAACGTGATAAACTGAAACGAAAAAACTAACTTTAACTACTCAAAAAAGAATTTAAAAATCCCCAAAACTATTAATTAAGATACTAAAGATAATATAAAAATGAATAGAGAAGCTCGCTTCCAAAAATTACAAACGAAACCGAAAGATGCGTATGAACTCTCAACATGTTTCCGTTATCACCATCAACTCACTATCCTCGGAGCTCTACTTCCAAAATCCACCTCTAGTTGGCGTCTCTCTTATTTGGAGTCTCGTATAACGTATCACAAATGGGCGCGTTTCGTGCAGTGGAGTATTAGAAAGAAATGATATACCTATACGTAAGGGTAATAGTGTTTTAAAGTTCATTTCTTCATCATAAATAATCCATTTTCTTCCTATTTTAAAATATTGCATGCACACGTAAGTAAATTAAACGTTTGTTTGTCAGGTTGTTTATGTTAGCAACAATGAAGAAGTAACAATGCAAGAAATTTCAAAGTTCAACTCGAATTAAGACATTCTGGTTTGATTTTCTTGATAACGGCAACTCCTACGATAAAAATATATAGGGAAAGAAATACTCTAATTTAATAGTTCTACAAGTTTTATTCGAAAAATATTTTGATATGAGCAATACTTTATGAGATATGATGGAAAGTTCATTTTTGTCACCAGTAAAGTGGTACCCCTGACTGTCTTACGCCATTAATTTTTGCAGTTTTCTTATCATCTTTGATTCTAAACACTTAATATCAAATTTCATGAAAATCCGTTCGGTAGAAGCCGAGAACGCACATGCGGACGGACGGACAGGCTGACGACAATAGGCGCTCACGCTGGAAGCGAAACGCACCTAAAAAGATGAACAGAATAAGAAACTTTATAATGTCTTCTTCAAAATGCTTCATATCCGAAGATTGTACGTATCACGTGGTACGTACATAGTTTCTTTCTAATTTTAATCTAAATAAAAAAGAATGAAAGCCTGCATGTCAAAAAGTCCATTTTTAAGTGTTACCTTATGGAAAATGTAAATGTCTTCCTTTGAGTCGAACCCAGGACTTTTTCGAGATTTATTTTCGTCATCACCTTAAAATATGTGAATCGAGCATTCCTGCCAAATTTAGAGTTACTATCTGGATACTTTCTCCATTTAATCGCAGTTTTATGTGACATATGAATAAATACCAAGGGAAGTTAAGTAAAAGTTTGTAAAAAGGAAGACTAGTGTAATTTTCATGAGCATATAATTGCTATATATCACCGGTATAGTTGGATGTATTTAATTCGGTGCGGGGATATAGTTGGCGAATCGTCTTTTACTTGCTATAATAAAACCCATTCGTCCATATTTAACGAGAGGCTTACACTCACTCAACCCATTTATAATTACGTCATATCCAAATTGAAAATTCTGGGCACACTAATTTTCGTATTAATCGGATACCTTTGCCTGTGACGACCTAAACGCCAGTCAACCAGACCTGAAATTAAAGGGAGCTATGGAGGATTATTCCTTAGACGAGAGGTACGAACTTTCCTACCTTTGCTGTGGTGTAAACATTCCAGCGGTGGAAGAAGAAATAAATCCCTTTCCTCCAGCGATGAGAAAAATTCCGCACACTCAAATATACACGGCACTTCCTTACAGAATGACCATTACACTACACAGGGACGTGCAAAAGGGGGTAAATGAAAAGCACTTTGGGGTTGACGAATGAAATAAAGGATAAAGGTTTGGTATAGGAAATTGAAGAAATTGGTGGGAATCAGAATTCCGTATCACCTGTAAGAGAAAAAAATTCACTGGTACTACCTAAACACGATAGGAGATGCGTCTTAAATAGACTTAAGGCTAGGAAAACCATTAATGTAGCTTATATTGCAATAATTCTCCGTAGACACCATGAAACTGCTTTGATTTTCGCGAGAATTTAAAAATTATATTATAATTTTATCAAAAGAACATTTATTTAAGATTATATATTGCCTTAATTCGGCGCATAAATTTGCCAAACGTTCATAAAATACTTACATATCCTTAGAGACTGCATCGCCTTCTCTTCGAAAGGAGATCACGTAAACTTCCTTCGTCACATCCGAACACTTTCACATCTCAAAGTAAACTGACCAAGTCGATAGAAAATTTCCCTCCAAAATTACCGTCAATATCTGGGAGGTGGGGGAAATGCCTTTCCTTTGGTTCTTTACTTTTACACCGTCAAATGTAGACAAATGGGTTTTTTTTAAGGCATTTCTTGTGAGTAGGCCAGTGCGTGCCCCTGTTGCACTTTGGCGGTTTCGTGGAGGGCATTCCGAGTTCCTCGTCTACGCTGATACCTTTTATGGTCATAGGAAAGGCATTTTTCCCATTTCCCCCACCTCTCAACACTTCATTATTGATTATTTAACAGTCCAAAGTGACGTCGTCGTGACGTCTTCTGATATTGTCGGGAAATTTTCTATCGATTTGGTCAGTTTACTTTGAGATGTGAAAGTGTTTGGATGTGACGAAGGAAGTTTACGTGACCTCCTTTCGAAGAGAAGGCGATGCAGTCTCTAAGGATATGTATTTTATGAACGGAATTGCCATATAAACGTGAGCTACTTGAATCGGCAACATTCAATATCAGCAAGTGCACAGACAGACGCCTAAGTGTGACTGTAAGCGCATTAAAAACTGATGGAACCTACCCACCCTATTCCTCCCCTCTTGGTAATTTTTTTGAGCATTCTACATTGCTGTAGCTGTGGTAAAATATCAACTTATCAGGGCCGTATATACAGGGGAGGTTTAAGGGGTTCAGACACCCCCCCCCCTTACAGATTGTGCTCGAGAATTCTCGAGAAATTGTTGTTATTTCAGATTCTCGTTTTTCGAGAATCAATGCGTAGGAACAGTGAAGACTCGTTCAATGAAAATATATCTGTCAGCAGAAAGTATGTTGCACAACGTTGCAAGTGAAATGATCAAACGTAGAGTAGTTGGAGGACAATGAAAACGTGAAAATGCCCCATCAAGCGATGCTAATGAATATTACCGACGTAATTTATTTATACCTTTTCTTGATCACCTTTTAACTGAATTAAAGGATCGTTTCTCAGCACATAATAAACTAATAGCTAAACTGCAGCTACTGCTTCCTAATAAATGTAAAAATGCAAAGCCAGAAATATTCCAACAAACTTGTGAAATTTATGATGAAGACTTTGGAAGGTTTAAAGCAGAATTTGAAATATGGCAGTGCAAATGGAATTTGCTGTCAGAAGATGATGTGCCAAAAACGGCGATAGAGGCATTCACAGTTTGCGATGATATGCGTTTTCCTAGTATAAAAAGACTATTAAAGATTCTTGCTACCTTGCTCTGTTCTACGGCAACCCCCGAAAGATGTTTTTCGTCTTTAAGACGTCTTAAAACCTGGCTTAGGAATTTAACGGGATTTGAACGTTTAACAGGTTTGGCACTGATGAGTGTGCATCGCAGTGTGCCCTTGAATGTAGATGATATTATATCCAAATTTGCTTTAAAAAATAGAAAAAAACAATTCGTAATTTAGAGAAAAAAAATCTTTTAAAAAAGATGTTTTTTCATTTTAATAAAATTTAATGTCATAACATAGGAATGTACTAAAAGATTAAAAATTTGAAAAATATATTTTTTTCATTAAAAAAACCCCCCCTTTACTAAACCGTATCTACGGCCCTGCAACTTATTGTTGTTGGGCGTTTATTTTGCGAGATCGTTTCTAAGAATGCGAAATTTCTGAATAGTTCATAAAAACAAACTGCCACCTCCTAAGCAAACATTTTGTGACTATTTCTAATAATCTCTACATCTTCACTCTAAGCCTATTTGTGCTCCATTTCTATACACAGCAGCCGAAGTCGCCAATTCTCACTTTTCTCTTAGAAAGGTCCCAAGAGTTGAGGGTTACATTTTGAAATTAACGTCTTCTCGTTAAAAGTTCTGGGCAAAGTTAAAGTCCTCGATTTCGGTTTGGTTAGCTCTATGTATGTTTAGGATTTGCTAATCGCGCCTCAAATTCGCTCTAAAAACAAATGATGCAATATTCGTGATCACGAATCAGTGATATCAGATCTACGAATCGATAAGAGTAGCGTCCAAAGTTTCCAAACGGAGTGCCTTGGTCGATAATTAGGGGTGCCGCGAAAAACGACAAATTAAAATAAAAAAGGATTTCGAGCATTTTTGATTGCACTTCAATGTTTTTCAAAATATTCTATGGCATGGTTTATTTTGTTAATAGCTTCAGATATAAGAAGGTTTTGGGTCATGTACATTCCAACTTCACACGAATAAGATAATAAACAATATTTACAAACAATGTTCCCTCTAAGCTGCGCGGGTGCGCGGCCGCGCACGCCATTTTTCCCTCCGCGCACAGCCACTGTTTTGCCGCGCACAGGTCAAAATATATCATATGAAAAATCGCAGAAAACATTAAACGCAGAGGGAAGCCAATGGAACTTTTGGGTTTACATTTTTTTGCGCACCGGCTTACAACTACTGCTCACGAAGTTTGGTCGGCCGCACAGGACTTAAAAAAGTTATAGGGAACATTGTTTACAAAGTACCCCGTAGTAATCATTCTTATAACAAATCGATGGTGATGACTAGCAACAAATGAATGTGCCCGATCATTGTGATATGCCTTTCTTTCAAGGTGGGAGCTCCACGTGAAATCGTTTACCTTTGAAAGGACGTCGCAAAAATGTTGCGAATCGCTTCTCTAAAATCTCGCTAGTTTAAATAGTAGTTAGTGTTTGGCATTCATTATTATAGCTTTGCATTGGAACATTATAGTATAATACGAAAGGCATATTCCGTATATGCTTGCAAAGCGAATCCAAGACATTCGAAATTTTCAAAACGAATCCTTTTAGTTGAAATAATTTGAATGAAAATAATGTGAGAGGGGTGACTTTCTCGTCTAAAATATTCCGTGTTCTATGTTTTTCATACCATCGAGCTTCTCGTGTTAGCCTTGTTTGTTTGACAGCTGGAGAAAAGTATTCTATATTTATATCGTAATACCGTATTTACCCGACTATAGGACCAGTATTTTCATTGTTTTTTTCAGACAAAGGTTATGGGCCGTCTTATATTCGCGAACAAATAAATAGATAAAAATAAGGACAGTGATTATGACTAGTTTAGCGTGGTTTAAATCGCATTTGTACGCATTGCGACAACTTTTAGAGATTTAATTAAAAAATAACACATTTTAAATTTATTATTTATACTTAAATTGCGTAAATGCGTTTATTAAGCCACCATTTTAGGGTAGGAAGGAAATTTTTAGTAGAGAGAGAGGCATAATCGGGTCATGTTGTATCGCTGTTTTCTGATGTGCGTTCGCTGAAAGAATGTTTCAAATACTCCATCGCACTTAACGCGCCTATTTGTTATGCACTGTACACTTTGCTAACTTATTTCTCCGAGCTTCCGCACAATCTTAATTACTTTTCTGAGCCAAACATGAGAGATTGTCTGCATTTTAAAAATTATCTTTATCTCGATATCCCTATCTCGCATTCGTCGGAAATGCTGGCTCAGCAGAGTCGTCGCAAAAATGGTATTTAGTGACTATACGCAGATGATATCAATGTTCATTCTACATCGGACGTAAACATTCGGTAGCTAGTCACATTTCTTGTGTGTAGATTCAATGAATGTAAACACTATCTTTACGATATCATTATACGATGATTTGATAAAGGCGGCTCAAGATAGCCTTCGGCAAGGATTGTTTTTTTATCAGTGCAATCAGTCGAATCTCCGCTAAATTGCGGTGGAATTCCATTGGAAGTTTTTTTCCTTGTTTGGGAATAAAAGTCACACCTGAATGGATTTTTTTCTTGTTCTTTGTGGAATGGCGAACTACTACTTGCGCGTTGTTCGATTTGACAGAATAATTCTAAAAGAGGGTTATATCTTGTAGTGTATTGTCCAGTTGTTATGGTTTCGACTTTGTTAACGTATTCACGATATAACAAATGGTGGATTTACATGATTTCATTTAGAATCATGTAAATCAACCAAAGTATGTGTGAGGTTGGAAGGATACGGCAAAGTAACGAAATAAATTTCCGCGGCAGTGGACTGTCGTGTGTACGCAGCCGGACATGCTATAAAGTACTCACATCCTTTTCTGACGTTGATCACTGAAGGACGGCTCCTTATTCGCCATTACGTCTATTAATGTGGAGACCGTGTCGCTACGATCATGAACCGGTTGATAATATAGTGCTACGAGACGGAACCATGAATATGGTGCATTTGTCATACATAAATTTAGATTATCTGTTTGAACAGTATGCGCTCATCTTCGATCTGTACCGAGTAAATTAGGGATCGACGCTGCTCGCTACACATTGTATAAAATAACAGTTGAGCGATGAAAGAAGCCATCGTCATATACAAGATAATAGGTTATTAGGCGTGATCATGTTTATCGTTTTATTTTGAGGAATACTATTTGATGGGTAGAGATGAAGCTGGTTTTAGCTATGACGTTGTCGGTTGCATTATATATTTTTAGAGGGCTTACGCGCGCAATGCAACCCTTTCGCGTCCAAAAATAACTTTATTGCCTTACCATAAGGGCTGTTATCGAGATCTCGCTGGTGTGTAAAAACAAGTTAGGAAAGTGTACAACGTATCACAAATGGGCGCGTTTCGTGCAATTGAGTATTAGAAAGCAATTATATACCTGTACGTAAGGGAAATAGCGTTTTAAAGTTCTTTTCTTCCTATTTAAAAATAGTGAATGCACACGTAAATAAATTAAACGTTTGTTTGTGAGATTGTTTATGTTAGCAACAATGAAGTAACCATGCAAGAAATTTTCAGTTCAAATCGATATAAGACTTTCTTGTTAGATTTTCTCGATAACGGTTACTCCTACGATAAAAATGTATAGAAAAGGAAATACTCTACTTTACCAGTTTTACAACTTTTATTTGGAAAATATTTTGATATGAACGATACTTTACGAGATATGACGAAAATTTAATTTTTTGTCTCCAGTAAAGTGGTACCCCTGATTGGCATACGTGATTCATTTTTGCAATTTTCTTATTATATTTGATTGAAAGTCCTTAATATCAGATTTCATGAAAATCCGTTCTGTAGAATCCGAGAACGAACATGCGGACGGACGGACGGACGATAATAGGCGCTCACGCTGTAAGCGAAACGCGCCTAAAAACGCGGCGTTGGAATATATATAATTGGAATTTCACAAAATAGGAATAGTTTTCTTCCTTGTGACTTTAACATGATGTATTTCTTATGCGATATTATTAATTAATAACAACAAAATGAGCGTTTAGTTAAAATCAGAGAACCGAATC
This sequence comes from Uropetala carovei, assembly GCA_036926305.1. Taxonomy (NCBI): domain Eukaryota; kingdom Metazoa; phylum Arthropoda; class Insecta; order Odonata; family Petaluridae; genus Uropetala; species Uropetala carovei. Next base: position 1,914,553 of record JAXCHB010000127.1, read on the forward strand.
GAACTAATTTGCTGAACCGCGAATTGATACCAAATAAATATTATGTTTTTACTGAACCGAACCAAATTTTTGCATAAATGATTCGGTTTGAGAATTTAAAAAAATATTCAAATTTGTTTGAAATTTCCGCAAGAAATGTGGTTATTCTTTTGCACACAATGAATGCAGCTGAAGTAATTGTGATAAAGTTACGAACTAATTCTGATTTTCGCCAAAAGAGAAAAACTAAGCAAACCGATAGTAGACCGAGAATCCATATGAGGTTCTGATTCTCTGGTGCTAAATCGCTTGTGAGAGAGAGTTATTTTGTGTAGATTATCAGTATCTATTAAAGAGGAGCAGTTATTATCGGACAGTAATTGGTTCAAATTAAGAAATATTGTGAAGGTATATTGGAACGTAGCGTGCGAGGTATTCAGTCTTGACAGCTAGTTCCTTTTTTGTTCATTTATACCATTGAAAGTGAACTATTTATATCTGTACAGTATATAGAATGCTATTAAATTTGTATTTTTTATTAGAACGAAGATGGTGAATTAAATATTACGCGACTCACATTTTTGCTTATATGTATCGAACCGAACCACTCTAAAATTCGAGATGGTTTGCTGCTATGGTTAAGACACGTAGACTGATGTCGTTTTGATTGACTCATGGTTGAAAAAGTTGATTATATTTTCTATCAATATATATATATATATATATATGCACTGGTGGTGTAGTGGTTAGCGTGTCGGCTTTCCGTTACATAGTTCCGGGGTTCAAACCCAGCGAATGGAGGTTTAAAAAAAAAAACTATCATCGGTGCCTGAAAGTAGGCAGCAGTATTGTCAGTATGGTATAGAGCCGAAAACAAATTATGTTGTATGGGTCTATATCCAATAGAGCTGTAGGCGTGATCGGGACGATTTGAACGGCTACAGTACTGCGATGTGGAAAGCAAGAGGGAAACTACCACATTAAAATTCCCTAGTAATGATTATATGGTTGGACAATATGCGTTCTCTCGGGGTAAAATATTCCGGCGGTAAAATAGTCCCCCAATCGGATCTCCAGGCGGGGACTGCCTTGAGGAAAGCATTTGTCGAAGGTAACTTACGCTTAGGTACTTGGAATGTAAAAACCATGAGGAAGGCAGGAAAGCTAGAGAACCTGAAAGAAGAAATGAGAAGAAATAGGATTGATATCATAGGGCTGAGCGAAGCTAGATGGGAAGGAGGAGGACAGTTCGACTCGGAAGAATTCACGGTAGTTTACTCAGGAGGAAATAGTGGGACAAGGGGAGAAGCTCTGGTACTTAGGAAAGATATGTTGAAGAGCGTGACAACAATAACAGCAACGAACGATAGGTTGGTGGCAATAAAGCTAAAAGCAGTCCCAGTGGACATGTTGATAATCCAGGTATATATGCCAACGTCCACTCATGAAGAAGAAGAAATTGAGGAGATGTATGAACAAATTAACGAGATTTACGAAGAAGACGGAAGAGGAAAGGTAAACTGCATAATAATGGGAGATTGGAACAGCATAGTTGGTGAAGGACAAGAAGAAAATGTTGTCAGTCAATACAGACTTGAGAAAAGAAACTGAGGAGGAGAAAAACTGGTAGAATTGTGTTAATAACGACTTAGTAGTGACTAATACATGGTTCAGAAACCATAAACGAAGGCTGTACACATGGAAAAGCCCAGGAGATAGAATGAGATGCCAAATCGATTACATCCTAGTAAAAGAAAGATTCAGGAACAGCATAAAAAATGCTAAGACATTACCAGGAGCAGACATTGATTCAGATCACACCCTTCTAATAGTCGATGTAACTACAAAGCTGAAACAAATAAGGAAAACGAGAAGAGATAGACAGACTTGGGACCTAGAAAAACTGAAAGAAAGGAAAGATCCCTCAGCACGAAGTTGGAAGATCCCCTTAGAAATTTGGAAAACAAACCGAAGACCGTGGATACAGAATGGGAGGAAGTGAAAGCCAGCATCAAAGATACCTTGAATAAAGAGATTGGGAAACAAGAGAAGAAAATCAGAAAACCATGGATCACTAAGGAAATGCTGGAAAAAATGGATGAGAGAAGAAAATGGAAAAACGTTAACAGAGAAGAAGGTAGAGCCAACTATAGACGCATAAACAATGAGATGAGAAGGGTAACAGATAAAGCTAGGGAAAATTGGATAAAAGAAAAATGTGAGGAAACACAACAGATGGAGAAGTTAGGACGATACGATATGATGTACGCTAGGGCACTGGAATTAGAAGATAACAAGTCTAATGGGATTCGTGGTAAAGGAATTATTAATACAGATGGAAAAATAGTCGCAGAACCAAAGGATGTAGCACAGGTATGGGAAGAATACATTAAGGAAGTATACAAAAAGCAGGCAGGATCGGTACATATGGAACTGGAAGAAGAGAATTACATTGAAAAAGACAACTTGGGACCAAGTATTATGAAAAGCGAAGTAGAAAAGGCGATACAGGAACTAAAGAAAGGAAAAGCTACATGCAGCGATGGAATACCGGTAGAGGTACTTAAAGTCATGGGATCGGAAGGACTAAAAGTGATTACGAAACTAATTAACAAGATTTACCACTCGGGAGAGTGGCCTCAGGATTTCTTAGATGTAACAACGATCCCTCTAAAGAAGAAGCCAAAGGCAATGCAGTGTAAGGACTACAGAACGATAAGCCTACTGTCACACACTTCGAAGATCATCACGAGGATTCTTAATAAAAGACTAGAGAAAAAGGCCGAAGAAATCAATTCGGCTTCAGAAAAGGACGTGGAACCAGAGATGCTATCGGTGTAGTGAGAATCATATCAGAAAGGGCAATAGAGTACAGCCAAGATTGCTGCGTATGTTTCGTCGACTGGCAGAAGGCCTTTGATAGAGTAAATTGGGTACTGCTGATGAGTATATATATATATATCATGTATATATATATAAAATCATATGAGCCTGTTTTTAGAAAATCCAATTTTTGTTAAAGTTGCCCAAGAATAAACTAGCCTTATATTCATTCATTTAGAAAAATAAAATACGTAGTATTATTGTAGGTGTATACTCAAGTAACTGTACGAAATTTGATCAAAATCGTTATAGCCGTTTTTGAGAAAATTGAATTATTGTTTAAGTTGACTAGAATAAACTAGCCTTATATTCATTTTTTGAGAAATATGAACTATACAGTATTATTGAAGACATAAAATCAAGTAACTGTACGAAATTTGATCAAAATCGTTAGAGCCGTTTTCGAGAAAATCGAATTATTGTTTAAAATGCGTAGAATAAACTACTCTTAATTATTGATCAATGTCAACAATTTCTGTGTAACCCTGCTCAGTATGATAAAATGCCTAAGTACGAGATTTCATTCATTTTCGTTCTACCGTCTAGGCTCCAGAGCCAGTAACAGACAGACAAACAGACGGCATTGCGAAAACCACTTTTTCGGATTCAGCGACACCTGAAACGTGTATTTCCGTAAAAATCTCGAGATCGAATTTTTTCGCGAAAACAATACTTTCTCGATACTTCGTATGAGAAAGTAAAAATACACATCGTTAAAACGAAAGAAATTTATTAACTAAACGACGATTTCGAACCCCGGAACTTAGCATCCCACGTCCAATGCGCTCACCATTACAGCAACAGGACCAGAAGTCCTATCGGCACAGTTTAAACTTCCGGTTACGTTGGTGTAATGGTTAGCGTATCGGACGTCGAACGCAAAGTTCAAGGGTTCAAATCTCAAGATAATTTTTAAACATTTTTTTTCGCTTTAAATGTATATATTTATCTAGAACTAACTTTGCGTATATAATGTGACATTTTCAGTGAAGTATTTATCTTTAGAAAATTAATTTTCATTAAGTTGCATAATATGCGTTTAGTAACATACATATATACACACACCTTTTTCGATATCTGTATATTCCGGCTCTTATATTCTTATATTGACATTATCTTAAAATATGTCTATTAAATAATAATATTTCATTAACTTTAATAATTTGTGGTTTTAATCATTTCAAATATAGATAGGAAACGGAGAATTTATAGTAATGTAATACATTTATATGTAAAATGTGTTAAGTCACAAAGAAAATCCATTATATATGGAAATTAAATGATTTTTTTATATTTTGTACTAGCAGAAATTCCCAGCGTTGCCCAGGGAAATTTGGTTCAAATCCGATCGGAATTCTGGATGATACATGGTATTTAACAATTCACTCGGCCGCCGTTTTGAATAAAACGGGAAGAGAGAAACAAAAACCACGTATGAATCATTTTTGGGAACCCTCCACAATCGTACCAAATTTCATTCAAATCAATATTAGTACTTAGGAAAATACGCGTAGTTTAATCAGTCAGTTTAATCAGTCCCTGCCGTCCAATTACGGATAAGGAAGTAATCGTTTCTCACCTTTCTCGTTGAGTGTAAGATGTAGAGTTACCTGTTCTTTGAGAACAGGAAGTTCATGAGAACAGTTATTTTATTGAACAGTTTATGCATCAGAACAGTTCGAAAAGAGCTGTCCCGTTCTTTCTGACTCAAGTCTAGATGGCAGTGCATTAGTATACAAAGTTATTTTGCTTTTTGTACAATTAATATAAAACATTTGGGATTAAAAAGTAGCCTACGACCTTCCTATTTGTGAAGAAAGTATTTGTTGACAGTTTGATTATTCCAGCTTTAATGGTGTGGAAATGTATAGATGCACAAACTAACAGAATTTCATAAATATATAGGAGATTGATCTTATACTTGTATTGAAAGTGACAAATATCAAATTTGAATTTCCTAAGTTAATTTACTCGAGAGTTATCGTCGAAAAACCAAATCGATGCCCCCCAAACCCCACTTAATTTTTTTTTGAGATACACCATCTTATAAATATTTTGTGTGTGTGTTCTTTAAACGTTTTACACCATTGAAGCTATCGAACTCAAAAGTTTCATGGGTCACCCTATGGACCAAAGGAAGAACTTGGTCTAGGTTTGCAGAACGCGGGGTCTTTTATACCCCATGGGTCAGCAAAATACTATTTCCATATGAATGCTTGAGATATTGTGTAGAGCAGGGTCCCTCAAACCGGCGCCCGCGGGTGCCATGGCGCCCTTCACAGAATTCCTTGGCGCCCGCTATTAATTGTAAGTCATTCACTGTGGAGGTGCAGTAAGATACGATCGGATAACATTTTATATGGATTTCGTTTTTCAGCTGATTCTGTGGTAATTCAATTAAATGTAGCTAATTATATCCCATAGGAAAGCTCAATATTTAACACTGTTAAGAGAGAAAAGAAACAATGTAACATTTTACGTTCAACATTTCATTGTTATACGATATGCTCAGTGTTGAGTCTTCTACTCCCGCCTCGTACATCGGAATGACACTCTCCACCGTCAGTTGGTAGATCGCGGTCGCGAAGTGGAAGTGAAAAACACGAAGTTTTGAGAAAAGGAGAATATTGCTCACTAATATTACACTACAGAGACGATAATTTACCTACTCTCATCTAGAAATAATTGTTAAATATAGTTATTATCTATGCTTTTTAATTTTAAACTATAAATTCCTCCCTCTTCGTTTTTTGTAGTTTACTTTTTTTAATTTAATATTTTTTTAGAATTTAATTTAATTTTTTTTTAAATTAGGGTTTAAGATCATGGAAAAAAGGAAGAGAACATATTTCTTCAACTTCGACTGGGAGGACCAATTTTTCTTCGTAGATATAAACGGAAAGTCTGTGTTTATTGTGCTCCGGGAGTGTGACAGTACCAAAGAAAAGTAATATTGAAAGACATTTTTTGAGCCTTCATACAAATTTCAACAATGAATTTCCTGTTAATTCATCAGTTCGAAAGAAAAAATTACAAGAATTGAAAAGTAATTTATCCGTACAACAATCTCTTTTCGTAAAACCTTGTGCAGAGTCTAAAAATGTAACTATTGCGTCATTCAAAATTGCACGTGTTAGCTAAGCGAAAGAAGCCATCCCAAGACGACGAAATAGTCAAAGAAGCAATGCTATCTGCAGCTGAATCGCTTTTCGATCAGTTTAAGAACAAAAGTGAAATAACTGCATCTATCAGAAAAGTCCCCCTTTCGAGCACAACTATTTCGAGGAGAGTAGAAAAAATTGCCAGAAATTTAGAATCGCTGTTGATTCAGGATTTAGAACTATGTGAATTTTTTTCGCTGCAACTATATTTATCCACTGATGTTACTGATATCGATCAGTTGGCATTTTTTGTAAAAATAGCTTTTGAGGATTTCACCGTAAAGGAAGAATTCCTGTAAATACACCCTCTTCCAGGGCGAACGAGAGGAGAAGATATTTTCGGTGTTTTTAATGGTTACATTCAGAAAAATAATATCCCTATTCAAAAGTTAGTGGCAATTACAACTGATGGAGCTGCCTCAATGGTTGGATGTAACAACGGTTTTCTCGCTTTGTGTCGCAAAGAGAATTCATTCCCTAAGTTTTTGTCGTATCATTGTATCATTCATCAAGAAGCACTGTGTGCAAAAGCGTTGAAATTTCAGCATGTAATTACTACTGTAACAAAAATTATAAATTCCATCGTTTATTCAAATCATTTTTAAGTGATAAAGGTGCTGTATATGGAGATGTCTTGTTGCACACGGATGTGAGGTGGCTCAGAAGAGGAAAAGTCTTACGTTTTCTTGGCTTCATAAGTGAGATTAAGGAATTCTTATGGCCAAAAAAAGATATGTACCCTGAATTAGAGAATAAACTTTGGTTACTAGATCTAACTTTTTTGACCGACGTAATCGAAAATTTGAATGTGCTAAATTTAGAATTACAGGGCAAAAATCGTAAGCTTGTTGAAATGATTAGCTCAGTAAATGGATTTAAAGGTAAGTTAAATTTATGGAAAACTCATATAGCAAGAAATTCGTTGGTATATTTCGCCAATTTGAAGTTGATCGTAGAAAGTATACAAGAGGAATTTGATCCTAGTCCTTTCATTTGTTATATTGAAGACCTCTTACAAGAATTTAATAATAGATTTAGTGAGTGCTGTGTTTTGGAACCATTCGTTACATTCATGTTGAACCCATTCATGCCTATTAATGTCACTGATTTTGCTTTGTGTATCAGTTCTATATTTGAAAGTGTAAAAATTGAAGAGCTTCAGTTAGAAATCAGTCTTGCAAAATGATATATCCTTAAAAGCTCATTTTAATGAGGAAAATTTTTGGAATCTTGTTGATAATGTTAAATATCCAGTGCTACGAAGCATTGTTCTAAAAATTTACTCATGTTTTGGATCAACGTATTTATGCGAAACAGTGTTTTCCCATGTGAGTTATGTTAAATCTAAGCTTCGGTCAGATTTGACTGATGACTATCTTGACGATTGTCTACGAGCAGCTTGTTCAAGCTACATTCCCGATTACAAGCTAACCGAAGTAGGTACAAATTAAAATTTCTCATTAAAAATATCAAAGATTTTCATTATTTATTATTAATAAAATTTGTATTAAAATCAATATATTTATCTGTTTGAAAATAAACAAATAATCTTAAACCATTTCTTTTAATTTTATTTTCCTGTGTACCCCCAATTGGCAAATGCGCCCTCGGGGATGAAAAGGTTGAAGGCCCCCGGTGTAGAGGAACCCCAAAATGCCATGCAGCCCTTCACTGATGTGTATATAAATATACCTAATTATTAACTTACGATCACCGGAAATTGATTATTTTAAGCTCGAAAGACTGTATTTTAATTCTGTTCATGTTTCGTAGTATTACATGCTAAATCACTCGAAATTTTCCTTTAAGTGCGAAATTGATCGGTTTAGATGTCCATTTTACAGGCGGCAACAAAGTTAAATTTCTTAATTGTTGTCCTCTTCAAATGGAGATATACAGGTAAAGATTAATGCAAGGAAAACCCAAACCGTGGCACGCCGCAGAGGAAGAATAGCTAACGCCAAGATATGCCTAAATATAGTCTATGAATACTTTTAAAGTGAGTCAAATGATTTTTAAGGAATATTAGAACATTGTTATCTTTTACCATTAACACTGAAAGATTTATCGAAACATAAATCGATACATCTACTTACATTTGTTCGGTAACCAAGATGTTGTTTATTGTTTACGTATTGGCTAATAGTATTGACATAATCCACATAATTTTATTGCTGCTTTAAAGACTTCGGTGCATCTATCCATGTGAATATTAAGTAAGACGTTAATGCGTAATTATACTAATGGTAAAAACTTTACAAAACAATACATAATATAGTAAATGTCAATGCAAGCATCGCTTGCGTAATTAAGGAATGGGGAAAGTTTACCCCGAGCAATAAAAAGCGTTTGCTACTTAAATGAAAACTCTTTCCCGAGCGAAGCCGGGCGTTTCAGCTAGTGTGTGTGTGTGTATATATATATATATATATATATTGCAAATAAAAGTATGAGGATAATTACAGTCTACGTGTTATAGTTATAAATGTTCGTATTCAAAGCAAATCAGCCGAATAATGAAACTTTATCCCTCGTGGTTTCATATACTTCCTGAATTGGTCGTGTTTTTTAGAAAAGAAATATTTAAAGTGATTTCTTGCAGTTAAAATATTCTAAATCGTTGTGCAGATTGATCGCTTAGTACTGTGAAAGACAATAAACAGGAGAAACGGTCGTAGCTATTAAGAGAGCGGGATATGTTATCGTAAATATACTGACTCGATAGCTTGGACTTTTAGGTGCGATATCGTTGGAAACATTGATTCTATCCAAAGGTCGTAACTAAGGGCATAACTGTGGAATTGAGAATTCATATTTGTTTCCGTTCGAATTTAATTTTTAGTATGTTTTACTTTTTTGAGCCATTGACGTATATTTTTTATATTATTTTTATATATCAGCCATGCATGACTAAGTTTGAGGAGAAATAATCGAATCTGATCTTGCGAAAATCCTATTAATTCTCGAAATCTACATCCATTTTTTCTATATTAAACGTCGATGCGTGAGCTCTAAAGGAGGAAATCGTCTGTTTGTTGTGACTTTTCCTTATTTTCAAGCTAATTGCGCTTTTTTAGGTTCAAACTTTTGATTTTAGCGTGTCTGCCTCTTAATCATAAGGTCGCGGATTCGAATCCTGCTTTGGGCCTGGATGTATGTGTTTGTCTTTGTTACTGTTAAAAGCTCTTTGTAAAAGGCCGTAGATGTGCTGTTTAAGAGCTATTGAAGATAAGTAAATACATTTTCTTAAGGTTAGTCTTTCGATTTAAGCTGCGAAAATATTTTTTTTGCAGTTTACTCAAATTATTTGTTTTCTGTCGCCATTTTTTCTTAAAGAAATTTCTTGCACAAATCATGTCTCGCGTAACTGCTAAAATAACAAGATTTTTATCTGTGTTCAGGATGACAGTCGTTCTGCGCGTATATTTTTTTAAGTCCGTCGATTTGTGTTTTGTTTTGGCTCAGTCGGCGAAAAACGGAAAAAGCCTCCGAGTTTCAGCTCCGCCAGAATGGCGTCTTATTGCGCTGTTCGGCTTATGCGATCGACTCCAAGAAGTAATGTAGAATTGAAGAATTCTGTCTTTCGGTCTAGTTACCTCTAGCGATGGCGTGACTCGTATCGGAATATGGCTTGGAGAACTCGTTGGAAAATAATTGCTCCAAGTTCATTCGTACATATATTGCTGCCGGATCCGCCTCTGGAACATATCGGAGGCCTTTCATCGGAGAAATATGACCTATGTACACCATAGAAGAAAAAGTGAAAAGTAGTCGAAATGTCCTTAATGCGATACAAACTGCACATTGGCAGTTCAATCCGCCTACTCTTTTTTGTAGAATTTTAAATTCTATTGATGTGTGTGCATTGACTCACGGATTTGGAGATATGAATGGACGTTGAGCTTAAGGTTGAAAAACGCAGTAGAAGATAGACGTGGCCATCGAATAATGATTTCTAATTTAAAGGCAAACTGGAGAAATAAGGCGAAAGTTACAGAGTTGCATTTACTATGATTACTATGTGTCAATTCAACAAAGTGAAGTCTGATTTAGTCGATGTGAGACGGAGTAATATGATTTAATTGTAATATTTAATATGTTGTATCGATTTTTATCTAGAGAAGTTTTGCACATTGAATTCCTTGTAATTAAATTTTATTAAAATTGTGTAAATAAAAATAAAGAGTTCTAATATGCTGGTTTGTTTGTTATCTAAGTTTTCGTTAATGTGTTGTTGTTTACTTCGGCCGACAACCTGGAACAGCTAATTTTTCGGAATAAATCAGAAAGTTATATACATATCTTACTCGTTAATTCGCGCCCCTTATTCACGATATCATGATCATTCGTGGACATATTAATGTGACGTGAATATAATGTACAACAAAATGCACGAATGAATATTTTGATGAATGAAATTTTACCTTGTTGAGTATCAAACTAATATGGATGCAAAAAAGCCAAGATCACATATACGGCAGCAATGCAAAAGAAACTAAGCACAGTCTCGGAGGATGGATTATATAAATCTTGTGACCAGGGTGCTTTTGAAAACACCATAAAGACATCTGACGATCGGTATTCATTTTTCTTTTTGGGAAACCCTTTCTTTTCGCCTGATGGAGGAAGTCGGCAGATCTTGTCGCGTAGAAAACACATTAGACGCCCTTCGACATCTTGGACTCAAGTGCATAGGGATTATCGGATCTGGTCGAGAGTAAGGAAAGAGCGCAATAATAAACCGATCATATTCTTTTGTCTCTTATCTTTGGATCCCGCGGAAGCCCAGTATGTGCCCTTAAGACATAAGTCACATTAGAAAGCAAAGTACATAATAGTGGATTCCGTTTAGGATGGTTGGTGGTAAAATATATCAAGTTTGAGTGCGGTAAACCAAATTTAAATAAAATCACTACGCATCATTTCGTAGAAAATGTAGTGGTGGAAAAACGACACTTAACGATGACAATTCATTTTCGTCGAATATAAAAGTTTTAAATTCGGTGTTTACCGGCATTTAATAGAATCAAGCTTGTTTGTAAGTTCAATTGGATACTTTCCTAACTGGCGAATTTGGTTTTTTGTCATGAAGAGCATCCGGTTATGATAAATTGTAATTACGCCTCTGTTTGATAATTTATAATGACGTTAATTATATAAAAATGTATATTTATAAATATTAGTTAATTAGGTACAATAACATATCGCCATTCATCGGCAACAGAAGGACAAGTAAATTAAGGTACTTGGCTTTGAACGTAAAAATGAAAAATAAACAGCAATAAAATGACATGAATTTTTCCCGAATCACGAATAATCTTATGTTAGTTAAACAGATAGTGGTCCCTTTATGGTTTCCTGGTATGAATATATAAGGAAATGTTTAATCTCCAGAATTGGGTGTCCTTGGCGCGAGCTTAATGCCATTAGCGATAAAATTCTTTAAAATTTTGCCATGTTACGATAACTTACCGCTGTAATTTTAGTTTCTTTGCACGAAACTTGATTGGCGTTTATTTGCCTCAGAATATTGGCGTCAAAAGTTTTAAGACAATTATTTTTGAATTGTCGTCTGTCTACTTCAGTGGTGCACAAACTTTTCGGCGTTATTTGTACCAATTTTTATTTTGATAAGACGATGTCCGGTTTCAGTAAAAAAAAGTAACGCCAGCGTTCCTCTTGTTTAAAAGAGGACCTAAACCACAGCGCTGTCATGTGCACAGTTCAGCGCTTGAAAAATCTTTCATACATGGCATGGTTGCTTATCTCATTCTTTCACCGTTTGACTTACTATTCCAATTGTGGATGCAGAAACATATTTGGGGATTTACTCATATTTTTCACAACTCAAGTAAGTGGATTACGGTTCAGTACAGGGATCAATGATGAAGGGTCGTTCCCCCTGTTTCTGAAGGCGATATTTTTTATTCTGACATTCTCTACGTGAAAAAATTCAGTGTTTTAGTCATCCCTTTTCTATGGTTTTAGTTTTGCTCATCTTACAATTAGTATATTGGTTGGACGCTTCCTTTGTGACAAAATTTATATGCCACTTAGTAGGTATCCTTTGTTTGCTTCGTTAAGTGCGTAGGTGCGGGGAAAATCGCTGCACTATTTAGTTGTATTCGTCCCAAGTTTCAATCCCAGTTTTAACTAATTCAACGACACTCCCATTTGAGATACATGGATTCATTTCCTGCAAAAGAATATTTGAAACTAAATGATATAATTTTAACGAACATACACCATAAAACAGCGAAACAACATGACCCGATTATGTCTCTCTGTTTACTAATAATTTCATCCTTCCTCTAAAATGGTGCAATTAATAAACGTATTTACGTAATTTTAGTATAAATTAAATAATAATAAAAAACGATATATGTATCAGAAATCATGCCAGGGAAATGTTACATTTGTATTTACCGATTTGTTTTGTAATAAGTTGTAATTAATCACTGGGAAATTATTTTTAACATATTTCAGTTAAGTAGTTGTAATAATTACGTGTACGTTCTATTCTTCGTCGTAGATAATCCCATTTCCTTCCGCCTACAAAATAATGCATGCGCACGTAAGGAAATTAAACGTATTTTTTTAATTCTAGCAGATTTATTTATTTTGACGATTAAGTAACCATGCATGAATGTTTTTAATTTCGATGCGAATCACGTATTTCTTCTTTGATTTTGTCGAAAATGGCTACTCCTACGACAAAAGCGCACAGGAAAAGAAATATTTTACTTAAATTGATCCACAGATTTTATTTGAAGACTTTCTTCAGTATTGCTAATATTGCTAATATTTTACGAGATTTGAGGAAAAGTCCTTTTCTTATTTCCATTAAAGTGATACCCCTGATTGGGATATGCGAACGATCATTTTCTTATTGCCATTGTCCGTAAGTCCTATTTATATACCAAATTTCATGAAAATCCGTTCCGTAGAAGCCGAGAACGAAAATGCGTACTGATGGACAGACAGAAAGAAGGTAATATGCGCGCACACTGAAAACGAAACGCGCCTAAAAATGAAGTTATTATAAATCTCCGTTTTCCATGATTTTCTTATAGAGATGGAAATGAAACGATGGAAAAAAACGCTGAAAATGAACATTTTTTGGGTTTTCGGATTTTTTCCCATGAGTTGTATCCAACAACCTTTCATCATGTCTGTAACCCTCATAAACTAAACTAAATCTAAACTCTCATATCCTATGTTAGAAGCAGCTGTTCATAGTAGATCCCCTGAAATATTCCAATAATGTCACTCAAAGCGAAGTTTTCTAAAATGCGGTGGCTTTGTTATTCGAATTCCTTTAGTGTTTTTTTCTGTGGGGAATTTAATTATATAAATAACTAGCTGAAAATTCTCGGCGATGCTCGGGTTATGCCAGACGTCTTTGGCGAATAAAATTATGTATTATATGGTAATACAATCATTTCTCCCTTTGCGCACCTCAAAACGTGTATTTCCGTTGAAATTTCGATTTCGATTTTTTTCATGAAAACAATACCTTCTCTATACTACGTATATTGGAGAAAGTAAAAACTAATTCTGAGATATCTCTGATACCTATGAATTGAGCCGGGAGGGTCCATGGAGGTCCGGAGAGAACGTGAGCATACGTGAGAGTAATAGGATTTCGAGTTTAACAATGTAATCGGTTGGCAAGGCAACTTCACGTTAAAAACGCTAAATTTTGTCAAAATATGATATTAACACGTTAAATTCGAAAGGTTTAGATTCGAAAGCGATAAAAGACGATAAGAAAAAGAAACTGCATTTATTTTTCTTTAATACAGTCCAAGTCCGAAAATCGTAGGTCAAATATGCGAAATTTAATAAACAAAATAAAATAAGGTTGCAGGTCGAAATATCGATTTTTCCATGTTATGAGGAATGGAAATCATTCTCGGGAATCGAATCCGGGTCGATTTTGGAATTCTTTTTTTTTGTAAATGGCTTCTACTTTAAGAACCGAACATTCCTACCAAATGTCAATTTTCTAGCTACTCGTAAAGTTTGTTAAAAATAGCATCACAGAGTTCCGATTTCCAACTGACGACGACGACGAAGTCAGTTTTATATATTAGATATCGATATTTTTCTTTAAAGAAACTTGCGCTTGACTTAAAAAAATAAGCGGTGAATCAGCAATCCGAATTCAAAATGTGTTAATTGCAATATTAACCTGACGTTCCTTTTGATAATACATCGTGATTTCCATTGCCTAAAATAGGTAGCAAGTCCTTTGGCTCGTGTACAAGTGTTCGCCCGGCAGTTTCCAAGAGACGCGCACGCAGGGAGACCACTTTCTCGTTTTTTTTCACTTTTTATTGTCTTCCGCCCTGTCGTAATTTCGCACGAGTCGGCCGGTATAAAGTGAAGCCAAACGATCGTTTCGGAGTTTTTTTTCGTGTTGACCCTTAACCCGATTTTGGCCTTTTTGAACGAAATAACGATCGCGTGGCACACACTGTCATTCCGATCGAGAATGACGTCCAAAAATACTACAGTTCAAGCTTCCAGAAGGTTTGCCAATCCCTGATTTGTCGGTAACATGAGGTTTATGGCATTTTTACGCTAGGCTACTGATAGAGCGGTTATATTCATGTCTTTTTGAGGAGCATTCCATTGCATAATGTTTCGTTCTGTTCTGACCTATAAAATTAGATGTTTCGTGTCAAACCTCGTCTCGATCGTTTGTACAGAGAGTTGGCTCACTGACGAGATTGCAAGTCAGGAGGTATTCCCTCAAGACTGTCGAATTTTTAGAAAGGATCGTAGCATCCGGCCCTAAGGTGGAGTATTTGTAGCAGTCAGCAAGGCATACGAAAGTTTTCCACTCCCGATTAATGACGTCGAAATAGAATGTGTCTGGTTTGGAGTTACAGGAAGCGATTATACAATAGCAAATATATGCGCATTTTATAGTCCTCCCAATTCAAGTTTAGAAGTTATTCATAATCTCGAGTAACAAGGAGCAACGCTAATATCGAAAAATAAAGAGAAGGCCATTTTAATTGGAGGAGACTTCAGCTTACCTTCAATAGACTGGAATCATAATTGCTTTGATCCCGGTGGTAGAGAGCGTGAATCTTCGTTAAACACTCGTTGTGTCAGCTAGTAAGATGCCCCACGAGATCGAACAATATATTAGATTTACTCGTAACGAACTACCCTGATCGTATGAACAAGGTTTCCATAGAGGAAGGAATAAGCGATCATAATGCCGTGTACGTAGAATTTAAACTAAAAGTGGAGAAACAGGTTAAGGCTAGAAGACGCGTATATATGTACGTACGCCAAGGGCGATTTCTCGAAATTTAGGTCATTTTTACAGACACAATTCCCTAATTTCTGCGAAGCATCAATCGACGATAGTACAGAGGAATCATGGTGCATGTTCAGGGATATGATGCGAGAGTGTACGGATAAATTCATTCCACATAAACTTAAACGTGATGGTTCGGAACCAAGATAGTACAACCAGGAAGTTAGATGCGCTCTTAGACGACAAAGAAAACTTCACTCTCGCTTAAATATTAATTCTTCAAAAGAAACAGAGGTCAATAATACGGCATCAATATAGAGAGGCGCGGTCAAGAGCTAGAATAACAATGCGAGAAGCATTTAATGATTAAAAAAAGAAAGTTTTGCATAATAATTTGAAAGAAAATCCGAAAGCATTTTGGTCGTACGTTAGGGAGGTTCATGGTAGAGGCCCCACCAATAGCGTCACTGAGAACGGAGGCTGATGATGTAGTACACGATATCGCGGAAAAAGCGAATTTGTTAAATGAACACTTTCAGAAAGCGTTTACTTCGGAGAGCAACGAATTTGAGGAACCAGCTTTGAATGATGAGGGAAATTCGATGGAAGATTTGATATTCTCTGAAACAGGTATCGCGCACCAACTAGAGTCGATTAAGCAAAATAAGTCTCCCGGGCCGGAGGGCATACCCGCGCGTGTGTTAAAAGAGCATTTTACTTGAAAATAAAATTCGAAAAATTCGTTGCACACGGTACCGTTCCGAAAGACTGGAAACTAGCATACGTAACGCCCATCCACAAAGGCGGTGATAAAGAGAACCCCGAAAATTATAGACCGATTTCCTTGACGTCATTATCGTGTAAGATTCTAGAACATATAATCATTAGCTCTGTTCTGCGTTATTTAGATGGTCGTTCTTCGCTAAGCAAAAACCAACACCAGTTTCGGAAAGGTAGGTCATGCGAAACGCAGCTCGCCCTGTTCGTAAACGATTTGTTGTTATGCGGAGAGAAAAACAGGTTGATGCCATTTTCATTGATTTTAAAAAAACGTTTGATAAAGTACCCCATAATAAATTAATAGGAAAACTAGGAGAGTACGGCATAAACCTAAATATCGTGAGTTGGGTAAAAGACTTCCTCTCCAACAGAAAACAGATAGTAGTTATTGATGGGAAATCTTCATACCCGGTAAAAGTTGCGTCAGGTGTTCCACAGGGAAGTGTTATAGGCCCACTACTATTCTTGATATATATATATATATATAAACGATATCTGCTCGGTAGTTCGCTGCAAAATAAGACTTTTCGCAGATGACACCGTGTTATATAAGGAGATGATGAGCCAGGATGACCAAAAATCGCAGCGGGAAGATTTAAACGCCCTTTCAGCATGGTGTCAAGATTGGAAAATCGAAATTAATCACAGCAAATGTTCCCTGTTGAGTTTGTGGAAGAGTAAGAACAATGAATTAGACTCGGGAGTACAGCATTGATAGATTGAATATCCAATCTGCGGAGTACGTTAAATATTTAGGAGTCACCATCTGTCGTGATCTTTCGTGGAATATGCATATTCGAAGGATCGTAGGCGCAGCTAATAAGAAATTGGGCTTCGTAGGCAGAATAGTAAGAAATAGCTCAGAACAGGTACGAGAAACGTGTTATTTATCATTGGTCAGATCTCAGGTCGAATACGCTTCCAGCATATGGGATCCGTACGAAAAGGGACAGATACTTGAGTTAGAAAGAATCCAACGTAGAGCAGCCAGATTCGATAAGCAAAAATATGAGCAAAAATGAAGCGTCACGTCACTCTTGAAGGAGTTGAATTGGATGTCGCTAGAGGACCGCAGAATTAGCGCTAAGTTAAGACTTCTGGAGAAATTTAGGTCGGAAGTTCTCTTATAGGAGGTCTCAGGAATATTAGAAGCACCTACGTACATGGGCAGACACGATCACGAGGATAAAATACGAGAGATCGACTGTAGGACCGAGCGATATCAGGGCTCGTTTTCCCCAAGGACCATACGGATCGTAATAGGAGAGTGATTCCCACGAGGGACGTTATTATATAGGTTTTGGTGCGCTGCACCCCCTGCCACCCACCAGTCTGGTGATTTTCAGGGTATCATGTAGATGTAGATGAGTGGCTGATGTTTGGACGATTTTTAAATTGGTTAATATAAACGGGATTCCTGTGAATTCTTTCTTTACATTAACTTACTTGATAAAAAAGATAGTCCGCTAATGTTACAATGTAAAGCATGTGTAATGTGTGTTGCATGCTTTTGATTCTAAAATAAATTTGATATAAGTAGTACATATTTCACCAGTGGAACAGCCCATATTTCGCAAGGGTTAAGTAGCCAACCAGCGAAATTCGAATCAGTTTGTCGTGGAAGAACCATTTGGTCTTTTGCGATGCATTCATATGTAGAAGGTTATAGGATATTTTCCCGGCGACGAATTCTCGGAGGAGGGGAATATTTCTTACTGAAGTTGGCGGAAAATTTACGGCGTTTATTTTTTGGCGCTTTTTTAAATTGCTTCTGTTTGCATCTTGTCCGTGCGAAAAATTTTGAAGTAATATTTTCAATATATTTTCGGTTGGTGACAGACATGAACCCTATCGATTTCTCGATCAGTTTGCCTTTTATCTGAGTTAAAAAAACCCTTATAAACTAGCTATACGGGTCGGTTGATAAGTTACCAAAAGTTTCGCTATAACAATGAAAGCGAAGCCTAGATACGTTCAATTTCTTTTCGAAAAAGGATAAAGATCATATTGAAACTGCTTAACTGCAGTGAGGTATGTTTGAAATAACTTTTAATTGATTTTGGATTTTACGTTTTACTGTTAATGCTAAGTTTCTGACGAAAATTCAAGTGTTATATTATAAACAAGTTTCCGCGCAAATGGATTTTTCATGGGGTTATACCAGTGCCGTAACTAGGGTATGGTTATATAAGATGGCATTTGCCATAGGCGCCGCTTACGGAAGGCGCCAAACGTTCCCTCATAAAGTGGGAAAAAGTTAATTTTCCCATAAATAACTGCTATTTTAATACTCAAACGTTGATTTGTTTATAATAAAAACGCTATTATTCTCTATTAAAACGAAGAAAAAATTATATATCCTACATAACAGATGCGTTTCCAAAAATTTTGCCATAGGCGCCATATCGCCAAGGTACGCCTCTGGGTTATACCGCCACATACTCGGTCTCTGGAGTTACTAGAGTTTAGTTTTGAGCGAAATCAACTTTGTATTATAATTTGAATGTTTCCCTTCTCGACTCTGTCCAGTTTTCAAATACTTTTCAAGAATAATTGGCATCACTGGAAATTACATACAATGAATCATTTAGCTTTCCGTCTTTTATACCTTCGGAGATATAAGTAAAACAATAGAAAATTATTTAATACATACCTATTTTGAGTAATTGTAACATAAACTTTAGGTTAAAGGTCATTGTTACGTTGTGTGTGCACAAGAAAGGAAATTAAACATATTTACGTACACATTTGTAGTACACCTTGTTTTCTTCAGTTGCTGCAAAGATTTTTTGGTTGACAACGATTGATAAATCCGCATAAGAAATTTTCTAATTTCAAAAGAAATTGCGACTTTCCCATTAGGATTTTTCTCAAATTTTTACAGAATGTGGCATTAATGTGGAAATTTACGCTCAGTTTTTCAGCTTTCCATCATTTATACTATATAAATTTACAAAAATAAATATATAAAAACTAAATTTTAAATGGGCTTTAAATGGGTTTCCAAACTCAAATTTAAAGAAAAACAAATGGCAGCAGTACATAAATCTACTCTCCTAGTTCCAGCCCTCTTATCTTTTAGAGTTTCGTCACAATTTCAATTTAAGAAAGTGGACAGACACAGGCAGACGCCAAAGTGAATCTATAAGAGCATTTTTTTAAAAAAGGCACTAAAAAGCGCTTTTGGTATCTGATTTTGCAGTTCTTTTTTTAACTTCTTCTTATTTTCGTGCCATTCATTTATGACAGCGTAATCGCTTTCCACGCTCTAATGAAAAGTGATATCTATAAATGTGTTTTCTTCTGCCGCTCAATTCATATCGTTCGATAATTATAACTGTGATGAAATCAGTGAAAACATTATTTGTTTTTAATCGGCGTTTGTTTGCTGAGTCGCAATTAATTTTATAATTAGGTTTGCAACATCGTACCGCAATTCAGGATTGCCTATACGAGTAGAAGTAAAAACAAGTTAGGACAGTGTACAACGTATCACAAATGGGCGCGTTTCGTGCAATGGAGTATTAGAAAGCAATTATATACCTGTACGTAAGGGAAATAGCGTTTTAAAGTCCTTCTCTTCATCATAAATAATCCATTTTCTTCCTATTTAATAGTATTACATGCTGTTACATGCACACGTAAGGAAATTAAACGTTTGTTTGGGAGATTGTTTATGATAGCAACAATGAAGAAGTAACCATGCAAGAAATTTTCTAATTATAAGTTCAACTCGACTTAAGACGTTTTTGTTTGATTTTCTCAATAAAGGCTACTTCTACGGTAAAAATGTATAGGAAAGAAACTACTCTTCTTTACCAGTTCTACAACTTTTATTTGAAAAATATTTTGATATGAGCAATACTTCACGAGATAT
Organism: Uropetala carovei; assembly: GCA_036926305.1. Classification (NCBI taxonomy): domain Eukaryota; kingdom Metazoa; phylum Arthropoda; class Insecta; order Odonata; family Petaluridae; genus Uropetala; species Uropetala carovei. The sequence goes on from JAXCHB010000127.1 coordinate 1,934,510, forward strand.
GACGAAAATTTAATTTTTTGTCACCAGTAAAGTGGTACCCCTGATTGGCGTACGTGATTCGTTTGTGCGATTTTCTTATTATATTTGATAGAAAGTCCTTAATATCAAATTTCATAAAAATCCGTTCCGTAGAAGCCGAGAACGAACATGCGGACGGACGGACCGACCGACGATAATAGGCGCTCACGCTGTAAGCGAAACGCGCCTAAAAAACGTGTAATCAACGAAGTTCACCTTGTGTGCGGCAGAGAGCGTCATACGGCCTATTGCATACGCTGTCTTATTTGTTGTGACTTCTTATCGTCTGCTACCATTATTATCCGAACAATTTGTATATGCAGCAGCGGGGAAGCCATAGTTTTCCTTCACAATAACTCATCTGTTATTGCCCTTTCATTTGTTTTCGTGAGATAGTATTTTTGCATGAGAATTGCCAGCAAACTTATGGTGACAAATGTTCTTATTTTTTCTACCCGTTGAAATGCATTGTGTTGTACATATTCATTATCGATTTCTTTCTTATTTAATGACGTTCTTCCTGGTCTATCAATCGTACATTCCATGCAAGTTTTCCCCCTAATTTATTAAATTTCAAAGTAATGATAGAATAAAGTTTTGTAGATTTTCCATTTGTTTTTCTTTCTTTCAGACAGCGTCTAATCGGTTTGAGCATTTTATGGCAGTTCGACGTTTTGTATCGCAGCTACCATTCATACTCTTAAGAACTGCCGAATTTTACGTATGTATGTTTATGATTTAACGTGTCGCGTTTTTCAATTACAGATCAACGAGCTGAGTCACGTGAACATCCCCGTCATGCTGCTGCCCGACGACTTCCGCGCCTACTCCAAACTCAAAGTGGACAATCACCTCTTCAACAAGTGAGTGCGCTTTCTTCCACCCTATCCCCCCCCCCCAATCCACCACTGCCCCCCTACCGTAACCACGGGCGTATTTACTTCGTATTCCTTAGATTTGGGCTTACTTTACGTGTTATTTTCGTGGGGTTTGCGTGTGATAGACTGATTTTTTATGCCATAGGTCCTCTTTATTCCCTCTAAGAAGGTAGGGTTCCGTGGCATTAGAGGAGCCAATGGGAGGATCCCGATCGAGTTGCGTTGCCGTGGAAACGCCCCACTGTTGCCGGTTCTGATGCAAAAGGACGGGAAGACGTCTCCAGCGCTAATAAGGATATGCAGCACTGTATTCTTCCTTTTCCTAAAATACTCGGGTCGTATTATGTGTATATTCATACGCAGCCTATCCTACTGAAATAGTTTTGTATCTACATAATACCCTGCAAATCACCAGACTGGTTGGTGACAGGGAGTGCAGCGTTCGTTCCTTTTCATTAATTATCCATGTATAAACACATTGGGGTTTCGTGGCATACTTATCAAAATGATGGTTGTGGCGCAAAAGATTCACTACTAAGCTCTGTTGCGTCATTTAGGCATTTGATGCAACTTTTCGCTCGAGCCTCTATAAATGGATCCTTAAAGAATTTCAACTTGGGGAAAATTTGATTGATGGAATTTCAAATTATTCGATGGCAGTGCTGAAGGACAAAAATGATTTCATCAATCAGTCGGAAAAATCCAGTCTTTTTATTTTCGGATTTATGTAGTAATTTCATGTATTTTCCTAAGTAATAACATTTATGAGCTGTGTCTGCTCTTTTTCTTCTGAATTTTGTAAAGCCGAAAGAATGGAAATTTCGCCTTAAAAAAAACGAGAACGCAGCCGTCATTGTTAAAAGTCTTGTATTTGCTTGTGGTTAGCGTCAGCGAAGTATTCGCGCTGTCTGCTGTAATTGATGTTTATAATTTTACGAACCTCTTTAATTGGATCTTTGCTTTTCCATACTGTCTGCGGAACGAAGAGTGCTGCTACTTTTATTATTTCCGTAACTACCTTTCTTGTATGATCCTTTGTTTCCAATGAACTTAACTCTTCCAATAAACTTTTCTGTGGAAAGAATTAGTTTTATGGTTGTAATAACGAAAGAAGTTAACATATTCATGAAATAGCTTTTCACACACAAGTCGTGATCTATAAACAGTTCTCTAAAGTAACGACATGGAAACATCTCTCGCAATTGGCGCTAATTTGTTATTTACCGGTCTGCTGTTTCCGGCTTTCCAAGTATACTTCGCCTAATTAGAATGTTTTCCTTACTCTTGTTACTTTCTCCATACGAAGTAATGGGAAAGTATTGTGATCATGAAAAAAATCGACTTCGAGATTTCAACGGAAATACACGTTTTGAAGTCCCTAGAACACGTTTAGACTATTTTCGGAATGATGTCTGTGTGTGTATGTGTGTGTGTGTGTGTATGTATGTATGTGATTGTGGGCGCTCTAACTCAAAAAGTACTGGTCCTATTGTTACCAAACTTCATATATAAAACTTTAGCATGAGCACAAAGAACTGATTAGTTTTTGGACAATAACGGATACCAGGAAGTCGAGGTTTATTCGAAACCGATTCGGTTTTTGCGATATTTCTCCGTTAAAACATCATTATTGTATATACAATTCTATACAAAGGTTATAGAGAATGTAATTTCCTAGTTTTCATTTGAAACAATTTTCTATGGGAGGTATTGTTTAGGAGTTATTTATAAATAACAGGTTTTTCGGTTTCCGTCAAATATCTCTTTAAAAACATCGTTATTGGTAATCTTCGTAAGGACCAATGTTGTAGAGAATAATATTTCTTCCAAGTTTTGTTTGAAACAAATTTTCGTAAAACCATCCATTTTGGAGATATTTCGCTTTATCTTAATACCAGTATACAGCGCCAGCACCATGTAGCGGTGAATTCTGTAAACACATTCAAAATATATGTAATTTACGGCAATAAGGACGACTGTATACTTTTACGATACGAAATAATAATTTTGCCTCATAATGCTAATCATAATAATTTAAATATCTATACCCCAAATATGGAGAAAGTCATGTGTTGGCCACATCAGATATTTAGATTATAATGCCTTTTATATCGGGTGTAGCCCTCTCCGGACGCTATCGCGTCCTTCGCCTCTCTGGAACGAGACTATCCCTCCCCATTGACCGGTGATCGGGTGGGTATATTTCGAAAAATTCTGATGGTTCACACTAGTTTTTTGCACGTGACTCATTTATCATTTGCCATCCCTGGTCTAGGGCGAATGCCAGACAAATGCCATCCCCGGAAAAAAATATATGTACCGCCTATTAGTTCAAATACTTACAATATAAATGTTAAATAATTAATTTGTGTCAATAGCAAACCTGTATATCTAATTGTGCAAAATGAAATGTATGTCAAGGCAAATAAAGTACATTTGAAATCGAAATTCGAGGAACATTTAATTAAATTAACTTATGCTTTACTTTGTTTAATATTATTGACTTATTAAAATGTATTCACCTAAATAATGACATACTTCTCTCTCGAGGAGCATAATTATCAAACTGCATAATTTACCAGCGAAAAGCAAATGAAATTTCAATTTTATCTCAATTGTGGAGTGAAAACTTCTAGCTACGACTTAAGTCAAAGATATATTTATTAAGAAGAATTTCTGAGGAAAATTTCATTCCTCCGTATCTACTGGTAATATTTTAAGAAACTCGTCATTTGTGAGTATTGCTGGTTGTGGGCTCACAGGGAGCAGTCTCCAGCCCTTGCACTTCCCTACTCCCACATAGGACACGCGATTGCGATCCGCCTAAGTTCAAGGTCTGTCAGACCACACCTGTTGGTGTATTTATTTTGTTTTGTTCGTTATTTTTGGTTTTTGTCCTTTATTTTACTTGCCATCCACTCAGAAATCAAATTTATTAATAATCGGTTTTTCGGTTTCCGTAAAATATCTCCTTAAAAACATCGTTATTGGTAATCTTCGTGAGGACCAAAGTTGTAGAGAATAATATTTTGTTTGAAACAAATTTTCGTGGAACCATCCATTTCGGAGATATTTTGCTTTTTCTTAATACCAGTATACAGCGCCAGCACCATTTAGCGGTGAATTCTGTAAACATTCAAAATATACGTAATTTCAGGCAATCAGGACGACTGTATTCTTTTACGATACGAAATAATAATTTTGCCTTATAATGCTATTCATATTAATTTAAATATCTATACCCCAAATATGGAGAAAACCATGTGATGGCGACATCAGATTTTTTCATCTTCGGGCGATAAACGAAAGTTTTATTTTCGGACTTTCGTAATAAACGATGAGGTACAAATACATCAGATTTTTTACTTTCTCATATACGAAGTACATATATTGAGAAAGTATTGTTATCACGAAAAAATTCGACTTCGAGATTTTGGTGGAAATATCGTTTTAGGTGTCGCTGAATCCGAAAAGTGGTTTTCTGTCTGTTAATAGCTCTAGAGCCTAAACGGTAGAGCGAAAATTAATTAAATCTCATACTTAAGGACTTTTTCTTACAGAATAGAAGATGAAGAAATTGCACAATAATTAAGGGCATTTTATTCTAGGCAATTTTAACAACAATTTGATTTTTTCAAAAACGGCTCTAACGATTTTGATAAAATTTCGTACAGTTAAATGAGTATACTTCTGCAATAATAATACGTTTCATTTTTCTCAGTGAATGAATATAAGGCTAGTTTATTCTTGGGCAACTTTAACAAGAATTGAATTTTCTAAAAACAGGCTGATGCGATTTTCATTTTCTAAAGATAACTAAACGACGCATTAATATATGAGAAAGTTTGTACAATGTATGTTTTTCCGATTTTTAGGCGCGTTTCGCTTCCAGCGTGAGCGCCTATTACACTGTACAACACTAAAAATGTTTCGGAAATGAAAACAGCTGTTTTTTTTACTAATTTCGATGCGTTAAACACAAATATGACATTAAAAATTGGTGATTGGCTCTTGTTTCGAAGCTACAGGAGGTTGCGTCCATATAAAGTGCGTACTGATTGGAGACTTTCGCGCGCTGTACGAAGCGCCGAGGTGACGCAATACCAGGAAGTTATTGTATCATTCGGGAGTTACCCGTCCTCATTTATCGTCCGTTCATGATTGAGTGCGGGTGCCGGGCTGTATGTGAGCGATATGCCTCGTTTTTGTGTGAATAATGCAGTCAATTTTTGCTACATTTGTGGCGAAGTTACTTTTGCATCACAGAAGTGTGAAATAACGCCTGTGATCAAAAAGGCCTACCAGCTTTATTTCGGATGTAAGATTGGAGACCAAGAGAAGAGCTGGGCTCCGCATAACAGTTGTACAACACGTCTTCGCAGCTGTCTAAATGGCAAGGGGCGGTCGATGCCATTCGCCATTTGTATGGTATGGAGAGAACCGTCAAACCAAGTAAGTGACTGTTATTTTTGTATGACACCTCCGCTGGGAAGTGGTATTACTAAAAAGAAAAAGCAGACAATAAACTATCCCTACATACCGTCTGCCATCCGCCCAGTGCCACATGGGGAAAAGCTGCCCGTCCCAGAGTCACCAGAACATTACGATGTGGACTCAGAGGAGGAAGAGGAAGAGAAGGAAGAAACAGGAACACAAGAAACAGCATCTATTGATCCCGACTTCACACCCACAACATTCATCACACAAGATCACGCAGAACGAATTGAATGAACTTGTTAGAGATCTGGAGCTATCAGAGAGCAAGGCGGAACTGCTAGGATCCAGACTGCAGCAGTGGAATCTCCTTAATAGAGATGTGAAAGTGTGTATCGAAGCCGCCAAAAAGATCTGGCATTGTTCTTTACCATGGAAGGTAACCTGGTTGCCTGCAAAGATGTTGACGGTTTATTCACAGCCCTCAACATTACGTGTATATATATATATATATATGATATATCATGTGTAAGAAGCGTCTATATATTATAGATATATATAGGAGGATACAAAATTATGAGGCACTTCCAGATGTGCTAGAAGGCTATGGATCAGACGCAAACTGCCTTTCTGTACCTTCGACAGAAATTCCCAAGACTTAGTGATGCGAAGATAAAAGAGGGTGTTTTTACCGGTCCAGATATTCGCTCACTGCTACATGATGAGGTATTTGATGGTATCATCATTGGTGATGAAAAGAGAGCATGCCTTCCGACAGGTGGCGACGGGCTTCTTAAGAAATAAAAAAGCAGAAAATGACAAGGACCTTGTGAAAGAACTGCTGATCTCATATCACAAACTGGGATGCAATATGTCTTTGAAGGTACATTTCTTAAGTTCTCATTTGGATTTCTTCCCGGAAAACTGTGGTGTTATGAGTGATGAGCACGGGGAACGTTTTCATCAGGAGATTGCTGCAGTGGAAAATAGATATCGAGGAAGATGGAGCCCATCAATGTTAGCAGATTACTGCTGGAATGTGATGCGTGTTTCTCCAGAATTGGTATATAAGCGGCAGGCGAAGAGGCAGCGAGAGATATGCAGCCTTCAGCGAATGACCTAATACAGGTAAGTGATTGTATCTCGAAAACCGTAGCCAACCAAACATTTTTGTTGTCATTTTCGTGTTAAGCACCTCGATTTACATAAGAATCGGCTGTTTTCACTTCCGAAACACACAAAAGGTCAAAATTTGTTGTTAGGCGCGTTTCGCTTCCAGCGTCAGCGCCTGTTATCGTCGGTCTGTCCGTCCGTCCGTCTGCATGTTCGTTCTCGGCTTCTACCCAACGGATCTTCATGAAATTTGATATCACGTACGCCAATCAGGGGTACCACTTTACTGGGGACGAAAAATTAAATTTTCGTCATATCTCGTAAAGTATTGCTCATATCAAAATATTTTTTAAAAAAAACTTGTAGAACTAATAAATTAGAGTATTTCTTTTCCTTTACATTTTTATCGTATGAGTAGCCGTTATCCATAAAATCAAACAAAAACGTATTAAATCGAGTTGAACTTAGAAAATTTCTTGCATGGTTACTTCATTGTTGCTAACATAAACAATCTCCCAAACAAACGTTTAATTTCCTAACGTGTACATGTATGTACCTAATACTATTAAGTAGGAAGAAAATGGATTATTTATGATGAAGAAAAGTACTTTAAAACGCTATTTACCTTACGTACAGGTATATAATTTCTTTCTAATACTCCATTGCACGAAACGCACCCATTTGTGATACGTTGTACACTTTCCTAACTTGTTCATTGTTATCGTCGGTCTGTCCGTCCGTCCGTCCGCAGGTTCGTTCTCGGCTTCTACCCAACGGATTTTCATGAAATTTGTTATTAAGGACTTTCAATCAAAAAAGAAAAAAGGAAAAAATAAATGAATCACGTACGGCAGTCAGGGATACCACTTTATTGGTGACAAAAAATGAACTTTCCGTCATATCTCGTAAAATATTGGTTATATCAAAATAATGTTCAAATAAAACTTGTAGAACTAGTAAAGAAGAGTATTTCTTTTCCTATACATTTTTATCGTAGGCATAGCTGTTATCGAGAAAATCAAACTAAAATGTCTTAATTCGAGTTGAACATACAATTAGAAAATTTCTTCCATGGTTACTTTTTCATTGTTGCTAACATAAACAATCTCAGAAACAAACGTTTAATTTACTTACGTGTGCATGTCATATTCTTAAATAGGAAGAAAATGGATTATTTATGATGAAGAAAAGAACTTTAAAACGCAATTTTCGTTACAGGTATATAATTTCTTTCTAATACTCCATTGCACGAAACGCGCCCATTTGCGATACGTTGTAGAAATTCCCAACTTCTTTTTAATAGTGCGCACGCGTCATATTCCAAAAATATAAAAAAAGTTGCGAAATCTCGCCTGATCCGCTTAATCTGAATCCTCAACGGAAGCAAAAAATGAATTTGAGCTTTTGCCAAAGGTCGAAGTCGTTACGTCCAAAATAGGCGTTATACGGGCTGATGCGAATATTTTTTTATTTTCGTGTTTTAATAACATCGACCTACCTAAAGGAATTAGTATTTTTGTGCGTTTGTTTTAACGGCAAACTTTTAAGTTGCGGAGATAATCGAGAATTTTCATTAACATTCTCCATTTCTAGAAAATTTCCAAAAATATATTATCTGCGCTGGAATTACCCCGACCAAGCTTTAGGAGGTAGAGAGTTTCCAGGAGATCCTTGAAGGTTCTAATGCGCATGACTTGTGCCACACAAAACTAATAGAAAGAAATTCCTTTTCTCTAATACCTTTCTCCGTTGCATGAGGGGAAAGTCGTGTGCTCCACCAAACTGTAAAACGCCCCCACGACACAACTTTTCGCCATTTACGTCTCTGGCACTGCGTTTTACCTTAACTGGGTGCTGCGAAATACTTGAAATGAATGGAAATTTTGATATATAACTAGGAGAAAAGCCTTTCCTCTTATAGACTAATTATGACGTAGGACAAACAATTGAACGCGTTCAAACGTAGAGATACACGAATGTAAAAATATACAACATTGTTTCAACGTGCCGCGGAATCCAGTATATTTTGGAAGGGACTCTTGCTCATCAAATAGCGGTTCTGTCAGTGTTTCCATCCGTCTTGGTTCTTTAGACCTTTGAGGGATTTTCCTCATCGGGTCGCCAATGTCAAATTCGAAAATATGTAGGTTTACACATGTTGTACCACCCTATACAAAAAACTAAAGAAAAAATTGAGTTTAAACCATCCAAAGTTATAAAAGTTTGCAGGGTGAACGAAAGCGCAATAAATTCTAGCACGCCGGAAGTTTTAGGCGCGTTTCGCTACCAGCGTGAGCGCCTATTAGCGTCGGCCTGTCCGTCTGTCTGTCCGTCAGTCCGTCCGTCCGCATGTTTGTTCTTGGCTTCTACTGAACGTATTTTCATAAAATTTGATATAAAGGACTTTTGCTTTCAAAGATAATAGGAAAATCACATAAATTAATCAAGTAAAACAATCAGGGGTAGCACTTTACTGGTGACAAAAAATAAACTTTCCGTAATATCTCGTATCAAAATATTTTTAAATAAAACTTGTAGAACTAGTAATGAAGAATATTTCTTTTCCTATACATTTTTATCGTAGGAGTAGCTGTTATAGAGAAAATCAAACTAAAATGTCTTAATTCGGGTTGAGCAGATATTTTCTTGCATGGGTACTTATTCATTGTTGCTAACATAATCTCACAAAAATGTTTAATTTTCTTACGTGTGCATGCAATATTTTTAAATATGAAGAAAATGGATTATTTATGACGAAGAAAAGAACTTTAAAACGCTATTTCCCTTACACTTATATTATTTCTTTCAAATACTTCATTGCAAGAAACGGGACAACTTGTGATACGCTGTACCAGGGACGTAACTATCGTTTAAGGGCACCCACGCAAGTCAAGTTTTTTGGGGCCCCCATTTATATAAAAATATATGAAACTATTATATCGTTTTGATTTTTATCGATATTTTACTTTCTCCATACATAGTAAGGGAAAGTAGTGTTCACGAAAAAAATCGACTTCGAGATTCCAACGGAAATACACATTTTGAGGTCCCTAGAACACTTTAGACTATTTTCAGAATGATGTCTGTGTGTTTGCGCGCGCGCGTGTATGTGATTGTGGGCGCTCTAACTCAAAAAGTACGTGCCATATCGTTACCAAACTTCATATATAACTCTTTAACATGAACACAAAGAACTGATTAGTTTTTGGACAATAACGGGTAACCGGAAGTCGAGGTACCTCCACTTCCCCTCCTACCGCCCCTCCCCCTCCTACCTCCCCTCCCCCTCTTACCTCCTCTCCCCGTCCTACCTCCTCTCCCCCTCCTACCTCCTCTCCCCCTGCTACCTCCTCTCCCCCTGCTACCTCCTCTCCTCCTGCTACCTCCTCTCCTCCTCCTACCTCCTCTCCCCCTCCTACCTCCCCTCCCCCTCCTACCTCCCCTCCCCCTCCTACCTCCCCTCCCCCTCCTACCTCCCCTCCCCCTCCTACCTCCCCTCCCCCTCCTACCTCCTCTCCCCGTCCTACCTCCTCTCCCCGTCCTACCTCCTCTCCCCCTCCTACCTCCTCTCCCCCTCCTATCTCCTCTCCCCCTGCTACCTCCTCTCCCCCTTCTACCTCCTCTCCCCGTCCTACCTCCCCTCCCCCTCCTACCTCCCCTCCTACCTCCCCTCCTACCTCCCCTCCTACCTCCCCTCCCCCTCCTACCTCCCCTCCCCCTCCTATCTCCTCTCCCCCTGCTACCTCCTCTCCCCCTGCTACCTCCTCTCCCCCTTCTACCTCCTCTCCCCGTCCTACCTCCTCTCCCCCTCCTATCTCCTCTCCCCCTCCTATCTCCTCTCCCCCTGCTACCTCCTCTCCCCCTTCTACCTCCTCTCCCCGTCCTACCTCCCCTCCCCCTCCTACCTCCCCTCCCCCTCCTACCTCCCCTCCTACCTCCCCTCCCCCTCCTACCTCCCCTCCCCCTCCTACCTCCCCTCCCCCTCCTACCTCCCCTCCCCCTCCTACCTCCCCTCCCCCTCCTACCTCCCCTCCCCGTCCTACCTCCTCTCCCCCTCCTACCTCCTCTCCCCCTCCTATCTCCTCTCCCCCTACTACATCCTCTCCCCCTTCTACCTCCTCTCCCCCTACTACATCCTCTCCCCCTTCTACCTCCTCTCCCCCTCCTATCTCCTCTCCCCCTCCTATCTCCTCTCCCCCTACTACATCCTCTCCCCCTTCTACCTCCTCTCCCCCTCCTACCTCCTCTCCCCCTGCTACCTCCTCTCCCCCTCCTACCTCCTCTCCCCCTCCTACCTCCCCTCCCCCTCCTACCTCCCCTCCCCCTCCTACCTCCCCTCCCCCTCCTACCTCCCCTCCCCCTCCTACCTCCTCTCCCCGTCCTACCTCCCCTCCCCCTCCTACCTCCCCTCCCCCTCCTACCTCCTCTCCCCGTCCTACCTCCTCTCCCCGTCCTACCTCCTCTCCCCCTCCTACCTCCTCTCCCCCTCCTATCTCCTCTCCCCCTGCTACCTCCTCTCCCCCTTCTACCTCCTCTCCCCGTCCTACCTCCCCTCCCCGTCCTACCTCCCCTCCTACCTCCCCTCCCCCTCCTACCTCCCCTCCCCCTCCTACCTCCCCTCCCCGTCCTACCTCCTCTCCCCCTCCTACCTCCTCTCCCCCTCCTATCTCCTCTCCCCCTACTACATCCTCTCCCCCTTCTACCTCCTCTCCCCCTACTACATCCTCTCCCCCTTCTACCTCCTCTCCCCCTCCTACCTCCTCTCCCCCTCCTATCTCCTCTCCCCCTACTACATCCTCTCCCCCTTCTACCTCCTCTCCCCCTCCTACCTCCTCTCCCCCTGCTACCTCCTCTCCCCCTCCTACCTCCTCTCCCCCTCCTACCTCCCCTCCCCCTCCTACCTCCCCTCCCCCTCCTACCTCCCCTCCCCCTCCTACCTCCCCTCCCCCTGCTACCTCCCCTCCCCCTCCTACCTCCTCTCCCCGTCCTACCTCCCCTCCCCCTCCTACCTCCCCTCCCCCTCCTACCTCCCCTCCCCCTCCTACCTCCCCTCCCCCTCCTACCTCCCCTCCCCCTCCTACCTCCTCTCCCCGTCCTACCTCCTCTCCCCCTCCTACCTCCTCTCCCCCTCCTACCTCCTCTCCCCCTCCTATCTCCTCTCCCCCTACTACATCCTCTCCCGCTTCTACCTCCTCTCCCCCTACTACATCCTCTCCCCCTTCTACCTCCTCTCCCCCTCCTATCTCCTCTCCCCCTCCTATCTCCTCTCCCCCTCCTACATCCTCTCCCCCTTCTACCTCCTCTCCCCCTCCTACCTCCTCTCCCCCTCCTACCTCCTCTCCCCCTCCTACCTCCTCTCCCCCTCCTACCTCCTCTCCCCGTCCTACCTCCCCTCCCCCTCCTACCTCCTCTCCCCGTCCTACCTCCTCTCCCCCTCCTACCTCCTCTCCCCCTCCTATCTCCTCTCCCCCTACTACATCCTCTCCCCCTTCTACCTCCTCCCCCCCTCCCCCTCTCCCTCTTCTACTTCCTCTCCCCTGTTTTTGACGGGCTTCCAAACAGTAGGCTGCTTTTAACGCGTCTCTTTGGTGCTTTAAAAAAGGCCTTTTGTCAGTCTTTCTGGATAATTTTGGAAAATTCACATTGCAAGTGCGAGTTATAAGCTATGGTGTGCCTCTTTCATCTCTTTTCATCCCGCACTGCGCAAGCCTTTGGGGTATAGATATTTAAATTATTATGAATAGCATTGTAAGGCAAAAGTATTATTTCGTATCGTAGTAGAAGTGTCGTTCTTATTGCCCTAAATTATATATTGAATACGTTTACAGAATTCACTGCTACATGGTGCTGGCGCTCTATACTGGTATTAAGAAAAATCAAAATATCTCCGAAATGGATGGTTCTACAAAAATCTTTCAAACAAAACTTGGAAGAAATATTATTCTCTGCAACTTTGATCCTCACGAAGATTACCAATAACGTTGTTTTTAAGGAGAAAACCGAAAAACCGGTTATTTATAAATAACTCCTAAACAATAACTATAATAGAAAATTGTTTCAAATGAAAGTTGTAGAAAATTACATTCTCTATAAACTTTTCATAGAATTGCGTATACAATAATGATGTTTTAACGGAGAAATATCTCAAAAATCGAATCAGGTTTCGAATAAACCTCGACTTCCGGTTAACCGTTATTGCCCAAAAATTAATCAGTTCTTTGTGCTCATGATAAAGTGTTATATATGAAATTTGGTATTAATATGACAAGTACTTTTTGAGCGCCCGCAATCACATACATACACAATCTTGTTACTTTCTCCATACGTAGTAATGGGAAAGTATTGTGTTCACGAAAAAAATCGACTTCGAGATTCCAACGGAAATGCACTTTCTGAGGTTCCTAGAACACGTTTAGACCATTTTCGGAATGATGTCTGTGTGTGTATGTGATTGTGGGCGCTCTAACTCAAAAAGTACTTGCCATATCGTACCAAACTTCATATATAACACTTTAGCATGAGCACAAGAAACTGATTAGTTTTTGGACAATAACGGTTAACCGGAAGTCGAGGTTTATTCGAAACCAGATTCGGTTTTTGCGATATTTCTTCGTTAAAACATCATTATTGTATATACAATTCTATACAAAAGTTATAGACAATATAATTTCCTACAACTTTCATTTGAAACAGTTTTCCATAGCAGTTATTGTTTAGGAATTATTTATTAATAATCGGTTTTTCGGTTTCCGTAAAATATCTCCTTAAAAACATCGTTATTGGTAATCTTCGTGAGGACCGAAGTTGTAAAGAATAATATTTCTTCCAAGTTTTGTTTGAAACATTTTCCTAGGACCATCCATTTCGGAGATATTTAACTTTTTCGTAATTTCCAGTATACAGCGCCACCACCATGTAGCAGTGAATTCTGTAAACATATTCAAAATATACGTAATTTCCGGCAATAAGAACGACTGTATTCTTTTACGATACGAAGTAATAATTTTGCCTTATAATGCTAATCATAATAATTTAAATATCTAAACCTCAAATATGGAGAAAGTTATGTGTTGGCCACATCAGGTTTTAACCTGTTTTCTGTAATAGATGTTCCCTGAAATGTAATTATGGCCAATTAAATGATAAGGTTATTAAATGTTCGCAATATTTTTTTATTTATAAAAATCGAATTATTAATAATGTTATTTCATTATAATTTTTCCCTTAAAAAATAAAATAATCAAAATATATATATTGGAGGAGGGGGTAAATAATTCTCGAACCAGGTCCCGGCTTCACCTTGCTACACCACTGACGTGATCCTTGTTTAAGCATTAATTTTTTCGTCTAAAATATTTTCGTTGTCCTTTGCACGAAAATGACACCGTTCACCCAAAAATCATTTCACCTCCTGCGTAACGAGATCATGACACTTCTGCTCTCCGTAAGGTTAGCTCCCAGCGAAAAACGTTTATTTAATAATCGTATTTGTCTTTAGAATGACTCAAATATGTTGTTTTAAAGCGATTATTTTGTGTTAATAGCGTGACTTATCGCACCTTTTCGTCGTGCTCGTGCTGATTTATTTGGCCGATGAACTCACTTTTTTAACTTGGAATTTCTGGAAGCTAACGCAATATAATTTTTTCGGATTATCGCCTTGTGTTATCCGTTTCTAACGGTTAAGCTTTTGGGCGTATAACAGTCATAAACCAACTGCATTTGGTGACAATAAATTCATCATTTGGCCTTCTCTTTATGTGCCGTTTTTGGGCTTTAGGTTAGAATTTTCTTCTTCGCCATGTCAGTTTTGGTTTTTTTTAGGATTTAATTTACAGGGAAGCTTCGTGTCAGGCCGAGGGAAGTGGAGAAAACTAAAAACAGTTGTTGAACAAATCCGCGGTTCTTAGTGCCACTGCGAGACTCACTTTTATTGTATTTTTCATTCTTTGTCTCGTTTCACTAATTCTAAAATATTCACGTGAAATGTTTTTGCGGGCAGCGGCGGGTTGCTATCGCGACCAACAGGTCAATTACCTCCACGGGACTTTCAGATAGCGTAGTTTTACTGTTAAACTCAGGTAATCGATAATTCGGTAGTCATTTAATCCCGACACGTCAAATTGCCATATTTTCCTCATGCTGATTTTATTTTGCGCCTAAAATTTTGCCCTCGGAACTAAATTAGCTGCAAACGGTCTGCGGAGCAACTTGAAATTTTCCTTCTTCACATGTTGCCAAAGTGATAACCCAAGGTTTTTTATCATCGTGAACTTTTTCCGTCGCAGAGGAAATCCTGAGGCCATCCATGAACGTCACTATCCTTGCTATTACACTCGCTTCCCCTTTTCGTTTATTTCTTGTGAGAAGGCTCTCCTTTGAAAAATAAAAGCTAGAATTTGTTTAGAGTTAGCGCTATAAAGATGCTTATCCGCGAACTTTACTGCCACCTCTTCTGGGGACGTTTCCATTTGACGCTAAGGTAAAATAAAACAAACACCAGCGCCGGCAGCTTGGAGGGCGCGTGTGTGCGTGCGCGCGCGCGCGCGTGCTATGTCTCTGAAAATCGATAGTTTAAAGTTGTGGGTTCGAACTCCACTGCGGGCGCAGACTAAAGCTCGGAGCGAATTAGCCACCGCCCGGATCATCACGCTTATTCGCGATTTTCATAGCGCTACCGGCGCACTCGCTCAGACACGCACGCAGCCATGAAATCAGTTCTCTATACAAGCAAGCGTGCTCGAGTAATCTCGTCCCGATTTCCCTCTCTCGAAGGGAAGCCTTAAAAAGTCTAGCGTGTTTTCTTGTTCCCCCCTTGATACACCTTACCATATAATATTGACGCTTTCGGCCTAGGAGCTTGTTTTGTCAGGCGACACTCGAGAAGGCGAACGTGATGCGTCACACGGTGAAGTGTGTTGCTTTAGGTGAGGCAAAGGAAAGGAAAAAACTCCTTTCTCTCCCCCCTCCGGTTAACCCTTCAAGCGCCCAGGACGTTTACTTAAATCCCGTGTTTGAGGTCTTAAGAGGTTTTTAAAAATTTTCGAAAATGCGCGATTTCGATTCCTGAAAATTGAACAAGTTAGGAAAGTGTACATCGTATCACAAATGGGCGCGTTTCGTGCAATGGAGTATTAGAAAGAAATTATAGTATACCTGTACTTAAGGGAAATAGCGTTTTCAAGTTCTTTTCTTCATCATAAATAATCAATTTTCTTCCTATTTAATAATATTACATGCACACGTAGGGAAATTAAACGTTTGTTTGGGAGATTGTTTATGTTAGCAACAATGAAGTAAGGAAAATATAATTGTCTCCTGGATTCGAACCCGGGACACTTTAGAAAACGAAAATATTTTTCCAGGAACCTCATAGCCAGTAGAAACAAATCGCCGTTTACCGCATATCTCGAGAAATGCGCCAATATAATTACGCGAGGCTTCATACGCACACAGCTTCATTACACGCATAATATATAAGATATCTATACCCCAAATATGGAGAAAGTTGTGTGTTGGCCACATCAGATTTTTTCATTTTTATTGGATTTGTATAAAACTTTTTGAATATTTTAGTAGATCATAACATTTATTAACAATTTTTTTTACATTATCTTACATTAAGCACAATCTTTACAGGAGAGAAGAGAAATACGATTACCGACCAGTTAGCGCGCACCCCTGCTTTCATATAACATTCAGTATTACGAAAACTATAAACGGCATTGATACGCAGTCTTTTAAAAAATAATATTTCAGCTTAAAATTAACATTTCATTCGCTGGATGTACCTAAACCTAAACCAAATAGGAAAAACGTTTCTCGCAGGTCAACTTTTTCATGTTTTGACAAAAAATTAGAAATAAATTTTACGTTTCATATATTTTTAAAAGACGTTTCATAAAGCTTATGAAGTTTTGAGTTGTACATTCGCCATTCATAGTCATTATAGAATTTACCTGGTGAAATTTGTCCTATTTTGTTCAGTAGAAACGGAGCTATGATTTTGTATGTATCAGAATGTATGCGTAATAAGAAAATTAGAAAAGTTAAAAGTGTTTTTAAAAGGCATTTGTTTTATCCCAT
Source organism: Uropetala carovei (assembly GCA_036926305.1). NCBI lineage: Eukaryota > Metazoa > Arthropoda > Insecta > Odonata > Petaluridae > Uropetala > Uropetala carovei. Next base: position 1,951,039 of record JAXCHB010000127.1, read on the forward strand.
TTACCATGAAATTTAAAAGAAAATATAACTTCAATGAATCATCTATATTGAATTTTTTTTTACTAGCATTCAATTCAGACAAACTTCTTGAGAGCGACACGAGTATATTTCAATGATTTATTTTTGTAAACAGAACTTGGACCCAAGAAGAGACGTTTCTTCCTCTCTTTCTCATACTATAACGGTCTCAAGAAATTCTGAAGCAAACACATGGCCCGAAGAGAGCCGAACAATGGTTTTCGTTGTTCGGCTCTCCTCGTCTTATACATCTCAACCTCTGACTCATAAGAAAAACCAAATTGAAAGCGAATTTTGTAAGCAGATGAGTAGTCTAGATCTTGTTTCACTTTGTAGTAGCATTCGTGTCGAGATACGGTTCCTCTCAGCATTGGATAGGAGATTTTTAGAAGACGCGATTCCCCAATTCGCGAAAAATCAATTACAAAATTTAATTCACATTAAGTGTAATAAAAAAGACAAAAAGATCGCAGAATGACGATAAATAGGTAGGCCAAAGGTTCCTCTTTTAAAATATATAAAGGTTATCCATATTTAAGAAAATTTAATGTCAAAAAATAGAGAAAGCTAGCGACCTCCGCGACGTACCCAGCACGTATGACAACCGCATGTGGAGTTTTCGTCCGACGTTCCCAGTACGTATGACGACGCTGACGGGTTGGAGCTAGCCAGTCGCCTTGCGATTTACGTCTGCCCCCGAATAAGCGGAATAGTCGCGTAGAGATAGCCGGACAGCGCGTGATAAGGAAGCATTTAACGCCTATCGAATGGAGACACGCGCATTTAAGCGATTGTTATTAAATTTGACGGTTGGATTTAGAGAGCTTCGATCGAACAAAGCTGGAGTTTCATTACTTTCTTTTGTTCAATTTTTTTAGGTGAATTTTATAAAAACGTGAAATGTGTTTTTGATACATCGATTTTAGAATGTTCAGTTAATCGTAATTATTTTCTGTTAAACTAATTTCGACTTCTTTGGCTATAGGCGCTTGAGTAAAAATTCCTCATATCTCTGAAGGGAAAGCGAGTACCTCATTTTTAGCCCATTTGCCGTCGAAGAGCTGTTAAGTTTTGCTTAATTTGCGCTAATAACTCGGCTTACTGTGAAAATAAATTGTATAAGGAGAAAGTATTAAAGAAAATGAAAGGAATTGATAATTTTCTCCGTGATTGTTACTATGTTGGACCGCTTCATTAGATTTTTAATATGCAAATTAGTTGTGGTAAGATTATGCCAAAAGTTTTCTTTTAGATGCTTTACTCTCGAGCTTTAAAGATTTTTTACACACTTTTACTTAACTTCCCTTCGTATTTATTTATTTGTCACACATCAACGCTCGCTATAAAAATGCGAATAACTCGAGAAACATTCGAGATAGAAACTCTAAATTTGGCAGGAATGCTCGATTCACACATTTTAAGGTGATGACGAAAAAGAATCTCAAAGGAAGTCTGAGTTCGACTCCAAGGAAGACATTTACATTTCCCATATACTAACACGTGCAGGCTTTCATTCTTTTTTAGATTAAAATTAGAAAGAATTAGCCTACAATCTTCGGATATAAACCATTTTGAAGAAAACATAAAGTTTCTAATTCTGTTCATCTTTTTCCGCCTACATTTCGAAATCGCTCATTTTAAACTATTAATTCACACAGTTTGAGGAAATCTTGCCATTTTAACGGGATGTTGCCTTGCCTACCAATTCCATTGTTAGACCTCGATGTCATGTTGTTATTTCAATCCTTACGGGTATAAACGTGCTTTGAATGCCTTTAATACGAGAGAGGGAGAGAGAAGGAAGGGAAATTATTTTCATAGCAACCAAAGTAAATAACATTCTTAATTATTATATTGAATATACATTAATTCTCTTTCGTGGAAGAATATATGCAACTGTTTTGTTTAAGTTATAATTATTCTCACTTCGGAAATTACGATATGATAACATAATTTTGAGTTCCATACTCTCACGTCTTCTGAAGTTTTGTTAACTCAAAAATATTATTCAGTAAAAAGTTCATCAGTCAGATAAAACAGATAAATTTTTCGTTGCGCATTTGCCTTGCATTGCCACAATTATTCCAAATTTATTAGATTCTATATTCCATAATTATCATTCATCTAAAAATGCATTATTAATAACAGTTATAAGACGAAAAAGATAAAAATAAAATTAAGTAAAAAATACATTTTTAGTACCTATGTACACACTTCTACTTAAAACTGCACTCTAAGGTAGAAAATAATTTTTTCCTGGGCAAAAAAATATTTAAAAATTTGTATGCTCCGTATAAGTGACTTTTCCCTTCTAATTCTTATATTTTATCTTCCTCATAAATTAGTTCTTGTTGTTGGCTACTTACTTAACGTATACTCATATTAATGCCACCCACTTTTACGAAGCATACAAATATTTTAATAATATTTCTTGTCCAGGAAAAAATTATTTTTTACCTTTGAGCGCAGTTTTAAGGAAAAGTGTGTATACACTAAAAATGTGTTTTTACTTCATTTTATTTTTAAGGTGACGCCGTGCAATAATTTAAGCACTCGTTCATTCACACTGATGGATTACCTTTGCTGGACGAATAACCTGAGCTAAAGTTATGATGAGCCCCGTTGAAGTTCCTGCGGTGCTTAAGTCTTTCCCTATTGTGTTTTATGGGCTTACGAACAAATTGGATTATTTTACCACTGCCAAGCAAGGATGGCTGTCTTAAATATGCCGTGAAGCCACATTTTAAGGCGGTTTTGAAACGCTAAAACCGAGCTTATATATTCACAATCCATGCATCTTTCTAAGGATGTATCAACGCTTTGATTTTTAATGTTTCGGTCTTATTTTGTACAGCTATTTGTTTTCCCCGGAGTATTCAATTGGTCAATATTTTTTCGTCAGATGCTCTGATTGCTGGAGAATTTGAAAGTTGGAAACTTTATTTTGGCATGAAACTTCTTGAGGACGATGCCTTTCACAAGCGTAGAGACTAGCAGTCCTTAACGCTTTGGTAGGCGTGATCCAAATTCATCAGACGGGGAAGGTCGATTTTTTATCATTGATAATTAACGAAATTTATTTTGCGTTGTAACATTAGTCGGAGTTTTTACTCCTTGTATAAAAAACAAGTTAGGAAAGTGTACAACGTATCACAAATTGGCGCGTTTCGTGCAATGGAGTATTAGAAAGAAATTATATACCTGTACGTAAGGGAAATAGCGTTTTAAAATTCTTTTCTTCATCATAAATAATCCATTTTCTTCCTATTTAAAAATAGTGCATGCACACGTAAATAAATTAAACGTTTGTTTGTGAGATTGTTTATGTTAGCAACAATGAAGAAGTAACCATGCAAGAAATTTTCTAAGTTCAACTCGATTTAAGACATTCTTGTTCGATTTTATGGATAACGGCTACTCCTACGATAAAAATGTATAGGAAAAGAAATACTCTAATTTATTAGTTCTACAAGTTTTTTTTTGAAAAATATTTTGATATGAGCAATACTTAACGAGATATGACGGAAAGTTGATTTTTTATCACCAGTAAAGTGGTACCCCTGATTGGCTTATGTGATTCATTTATGCGATTTTCTTCTTATATTTGATTGTGTTCTTAATATCAAATTTCATGAAAATCCGTTCTGTAGAAACCGGAAACGAACATACGGACGGACGGACAGACCGACGATAATAAGCGCTCACTCTGGAAGCGAAACGCACCTAAAAACTGGACAGTGTATATAAAATTCTATTTTTAACTCATTTGAAATGGATTCTCTATTCATATGTGTACGCACAAAGCCTCATGGCGCCAGTTGACATTCCTTGCGCCTTGAGACAGTTTGTTTATGTTCTTTATCGAAAGAAGTCCTTGAAAATCATTGCATGTTTCTGTTCTAAAGTACTTCGTAATATTCTTCATTGAATCAGAAACGCGACATTTCAAAGTTGAATAAGCGAGCTGAGATTGTGGTTAGAATCGAGTAGGTGCTGTTGAATCTATCCTGTCAATGGAGTCATTTGGCACGAGTTCGGAAAACTTAGATTTATCCAGTGTTGGTGGAAACTTCCATCTCGCAATCAGTTTTCTCTTCCAGGTCGAAGATACTTTGTGTCCATTTGTAGGTAGGTATGTCAATAAAGTATATCGGCTCCTAAAAAGCTCTTCAAAAGTTGTTATAGTGCACTGTAATCTGATTGGGTATGTGGAATCAATCAAGAGGACGAAGATAGATATTTTTTATTATTGGCAAATCACATCGAATAAACTCTTCACATTTTAAATTAATTTAAATGATATTGAATATTTTACCTGAAAAAATGACAAAACTGAGGGAAGTTTTTAGGAAAAGTTTATGCTTTAATATGTCTTCGATTTGCACTTAATATTTGTATTTGTAGGTCAATTTAACTGGCGCCTGAAATTGCAGTGCAACTCAATTTTGTAAAAATATTGTCAGTGTTTAACGCTATTTAGATAAGATCTTTTGAGACTTCTTGCTTTATCGCTTGTTAGCTTTCAAGTAACAAGATTGCGGTATTGATAAAGATAACAGAACGATAATTAATACCTCATTGTTCTCGAAGAACAAATTTGTCTTCATATTTAAATTTTCAAAAGTTTATTTTTGTCGGATCGTAATTACCTATCCTTATGCGCTATTGAATAACTGAAATCTAATAAAGGAATAATAATTTTATGGAATCGAAGACATTTAAAATGTTAGTTGTTGGAGTAGGAAATGATTAGAACTTCCATTATACACTGGACGAAATTATCACAACCGTTATCTTATCGATCGGTATTTCATTGTTTTTCTTGGGTCTGCTGATGTCAACGTCCACTCTGTTAAGTATTAGTTCGGATTTTGTACACGCAGGGAAATGTTTCAGAACCTCTCTCTCTCCCTCTCTCTCTCTCTCTCTCTCCCTCTCTCCCTCCCTCCCTCCCTCTCTCTCCCTCTCTCTCCCTCTCTCTCCCTCCCTCTCCCTCCCCCCCTCTCTCTCTCCCCCCCTCTCTCTCTCCCTCTCCATATAGCTGTGGATTCGAATCCTCGTGCTGTCGGTCACTCATTCCCGCTCGCTAAAAAGATGATGGAAAAAATATCGAAAACAATTTTTTTAAAGCTATGAACACACTATGCGAACGACAGTGAACGAAAGAATTCGTTTAGTGCGTACAGTCAAACGAATGCGAACGAATGCTTATGAATGCATGCATTCGCCTTTGCTCGAGTTCGCTAGCCGAGCGATAAATCAAGAGAATTCGGTGAGCAGTGTGGACGGAAATCGTTAGCATTCGCTACACACGGTTGAGTTAGCTTCAGCAAGACAACTGGTCTAAATAACCGAACATCAACGAATGCAAACATTCGCTTGGTGTAAACACCTTTGCGAACGCACACTCCAAATGACTCTGAATTCGCGAAACTTCGTTAGCCATCGTTCGCATAGTGTGTACATAGCTTAAGACCATCGATCGTTCTCCATATCCACCTGGTCGGATCGGAAAAGGTTTTCCGTACCTCTTTCTTTGTTTATCGGTCAGTTTTTTTACTTCCGTTTGCAATTTCGCGACGCCCTTTTTTTTTGCCTCCCTCAGGCGCACTGCAGTCATCAAGGCGACTCGCCACCTGCTCCTTCCCCACCTCTCTCCCTCCCTCCCTCCCATTTCCTTCTCTCCTTCATCCAAACATCTCTACTCTCTTACCCTCTTCTGTGCTCCAATCTTCCCCGACCCTCCTTTCCCTCCCATCCAGTCTGCATTCCCCTCCTCTGACGTGCACCATGCGATATGCCGCATTCTCTCCCCCATTCGACCCCTCCACGTCTACCTTTTCCGTCCGAAGATTTCGCCTCTTGACGTTTCTCATTGTACATACCGCCAGCATAGGTTCCCCGTTTTAAATTCGAGGAAAAAGAGAATGTTAATGCGGCATTCAACGTTTTTTACTGCAGTGCTGGTCTGCCCGAGTTATTTCCAATTTCGATGAAAACGTCGCTTGATGCAGACTGAGATATTTCTTTCGCTTGTTTCGCGCGAAATAAATCCGTTTTTTATTTTCGTCCGGCGGTGCTATTCTGATGCAGTTTTTAGCACTTTTGCCGGGTCTTCTGTCTAAATAATACGATTTCTGTTTTTTTAACGCGGCTCAAAAGTTATTTCTTAATTAAAATAGGGAAATTTGTGAGTTTAAGAAATGAGCTTGAAACGACTACTAGTTTTAATGGCTTGATACGTCTTCATTTGCGCTCATTTTGACCTTTAAGTATCGTTTTTCAAGCGATGCCACTGAAGTAATCCCAATTACCACGGATTGTCACATTATTTTATATGGATGGAATTATCTCCTTTCAGTTTTGTTTTCTGGCTACTCAAATGTAAAAGTTTATCTATTATGCTTCATTATTTGATATTAGCCCGAGAACCTTAAATCTGATGGACAAATTTACGGTATTTGTTTGCGATAATATTTTTAATTTTAAAGGGCTTTAATTAAAATGTAATTTGTTTGTTTTATATTTCTATATAATTTAATTGTCCTTAAACTTCCCTAACGAAAATTCTTCCGTAATTCGCTAATTTTAGTTATTCGAACGTGATAATTTTCGTGTCATTCGTCACCGAACGATTATTGAACGACTTTTTAGAGCTTTTTTAAAAATCACTCATGTATTCGGTTTGTCTGTCCGTCCTTCTGTTTGGGCAATATCTCTGGAATCCTGCAGCTTAGAGAAACCAAATTCTTATGATAGGGCGATGTATATGAGGGCTTGACATGGTACAAATTGGGTGGATCTAGTACAAAATGCTGAGGAGTAATCAAATTCTTTTTCCATCTGCTTTAGTTCCTTTCTAGCCCCACAATATAAGAATGAAATCGCTGCAGGGCACTACGAATTTGCATTTTTAAATTAGTGAAAATGGAGATAGGAGCTCAGGACCAGTGGTGTAGCCAAAAATTTGGTTTGGAGGGTGCACCATACTATTTTTTCCGGTCCATTATCACAATTAGGCATTTTCGAAGTCATATTAGCAATGTAACAACCATAAAATACATGCACTACGGTCGCGGTTAAATTAAAATTATTACTGGGCACTGAAAATTTCAAATTATCTGGAGCAGTTTGGGGGGGGGTGCACATGGACCCTTGCACCTCCCCTGGCTACGCCACTGCTCAGGGCATGAATAATTCTACAACTGAAAGAATGATGTTTATATTTTTGAAAACAATGAATGAATGAGAGCGAACAATTGTTTTTAATCCCAAGAAAGAGAGAAATTTTCCGATTTTTAGCAATGGGAAATAAAACTGCCATAGCAACGGGTCCAATGCTTTTAAATCGGGAAGATACCATTGCACACGGTTTTTACGATATTTCTTCGTTAAAATATTGTATATACAATTCTATACAAAAGTTATAGAGAATGTAATTTCCTACAACTTTCATTTGAAACAATTTTCTATTGTAGTTATTGTTTAGGAGTTATTTATAAATAACCGGTTTTTCGGTTTTCTCCTTAAAAACATCGTTATTGGTAATCTTCGTGAGGACCAAAGTTGTAGAGAATATTTCTTCGAAGTTTTGTTTGAAACAAATTTTCGTAGAACCATCCATTTCGGAGATATTTTGCTTTTTACTTTCTCCATACATAGTAATGGGAATGTATTGTTCACGAAAAAAATCGACTTCGAGATTTCAACGGAAATACACGTTTTGAGGTCCCTAGAACACGTTTAGACTATTTTCGGAATGCTGTCTGTGCGTGTGTATGTTATTGTGGGCGCTCTAACAAAAAATACGTGCCATATCGTAGCCAAACTTCATATATAAAACTTTAACATGAGCACAAAGAACTGATTAGTTTTTGGACAATAACTGGTAACCGGAAGTCGAGGTTTATTCGAAACCCGATTCGGTTTTTGCGATATTTTTTCGTTAAAACATCATTATTGTACATACAATTCTATACAAATGTTATTGAGAATGTAATTTCCACCAATTTTCATTTGAAACAATTTTCCGTCGCAGTTATTGTTTAGGAATTATTTATAAATAATCGGTTTTTTCGGTTTCCGTCAAATATCTCCTTATTAAAGTCGTTATTGGTAATCTTGTTGAGGACCAAAGTTGTAGAGAATAATGTTTCTTCCAACTTTTGTTTGAAACAAATTTTCGTAGAACTATCCATTTCGGAGATATTCAACTTTTTCGTTATTTTCAGTATACAGAGCCACCACCATGTAGCGGTGAATTCTGTAATCATATTCAAAATATACCTAATTTGCCGTAGTAAGGACGACTGTATTCTTTTACGATACGAAATATTAATTTTGCCTCATAATGTTATTCATAATAATTTAAATATATATACCCCATATATGGAGAAAGTCATGTGTTGGCCACATCAGATTTTTTTACTCATTAAAATTCGCATATTTGACCAACTATTTTCGGACTTGGACTGTATTAAAGAAAAATAAATGCAGTTTCTTATTCTTATCGTCTTTTATCGCTTTCGAATCTAAATATTTCGAATTTAACGTGTTAATATCATATTTTGACAAAATTTAGCGTTGTTAACGTGAATTTGCCTTGCCAACCGATTACATTGTTAAACTCGAAATCCTATTACTCTCACGTATGCTCACGTTCTCTCCGGACCTCCATGGACCCTCCCGGCCCAATTCATAGGTATCAGAGATATCTCAGAATTAGTTTTTACTTTTTCCAATATACGTAGTATAGAGAAGGTATTGTTTTCATGAAAATCGAAATCGAGTTTTCAACGGAAATACACGTTTTGAGATGCGCAAAGGGAGAAATGATAATCTGTCTATCTATATCAGTGTTTCCCAAACTTTTTGACCCTGCGAACCCCTTTTTATGAAGATCTGAATCTCGCGAAATCCCTCCTTAAAATTCAAATTTTCAAGGCTTACATTTCTTATCTTATTGTTAGTATAAATTATTAAGGAAAATATTTTATAACCAATTTTGTATTTATTTAAATAAACAATATTTAAAAGGAAACTCCTTAACCGTTAAGGAGTTTCCTTTTAACGTCCAGTTCGACGTAGTCTCAAACCCCTTCTTAATTGAACAATATTTAATTAAATTTATTATTTCCACCTTTTAATTGTACTTTTCGCATTCTGCGTTAATTTCACTAGTAAAGCAGCGTAAATTTTATTTGCATATGAAAAAATCGGTACAACATACATTGTACAAACTTTCTCATCTACTAATGCGTCGCTTAGTTACCTTTAGAAAATAAAAATCGTATATTTAGAATATCCAATTTTTGTTAAAGTTGCCAAGAAGAAACTAGTACAGCGACTCCGGCGGGTCATGGGGATCGACATGCGCCTGACCGTATGCAGCATGTTCCCGCGGACCGACCGGGGTTCGACGGTTTGGAGTCGAGTGATCGGCTTGACCGGAGACTCTGGAAGTTCTGTGGGGGCATGGGAGTAGATTTCGTGGACCTCGGGCCGGTTCTCGAATCGTGCAAGGTACCCCTTAACCGCTCGGGAGTTCACTATACCGCCGAGGCAGCACAGAGGGTAGGTGGTAGGATATACGAACATAGTAGAGTTTTTTTAGATTAGAGAGTAGGTTAGTGAGCAGGTCATATACGGGGAAATTAAAGACTTGCGCTAATTATCATAATAAATTTATTAACTCTGACCGTAGATCAATATGTAGGTCGGCCTTAGGGCACAATAAACCATGCGGTAATACTATCAGTAATAAAGCCGCTATTGTAAATGAGGGATGCACCCTCCAAATCGCTGAAAAAATTCCGAAGCGGCACATAAGTGACTCCATAAAAATTTTAACTCTAAATTGCCGGAGTATCAGGAATAAGGCTGTGGAACTTCAGAATTTACTAGAACAAACAGAGGCAGATATAGTGATAGGCACAGAGAGTTGGCTAACCTCGGATATTCACGACCGTGAAATTTTCCCCTTACGATATATTATTCATAGACGAGATAGGACAAATAGGAGCGGTGGAGGGGTATTTATAGCAGTGAAAAATACACTAATAAGTTCTCCGGTCAAGTTTGCTGAAAACAATATTAAAAGCACTTGGTGTACTATAAACAGTGAAGGTTTGGGAAACATTCATGTATGTGCATATTATAGGCCGCCAGCTTCAAACGCAGAAGAAATATACGATCTAGAGGCTCAAATAAACTCGCCAATGAAGAAGAATAGTAAAAGCATTATCATAGTAGGAGGAGACTTCAATCTACCCTCCATAAATTGGCAGAGTTGTAGCTTCATACCATCCGGTAGGAATCGCGAGTCATGCGAAGCGCTAATAGACATCTTCAATAAACATTCCCTCATCCAGGTAGTCAAAAAACCTACGAGAGCGAACAATATATTAGATTTACTAGCAGTTAACATCCCCGAGCGTGTTTCCGAAGTAACTGTTGAAGAAGGAATCAGTGATCACCAAGCAGTTCGAGTACTTTTGGATATAGCTGTCGCAAAATATCGCAAGCCTAAGCGAAAAGTGTACATGTATAAAAATGCTAACTTTGAGGATTTCAAAGAGAAACTCATCAAGGATTACGGCGATTTCAGCAAATCGACAAGCACAAAAAACGTTGAGGAAACTTGGAAAGCATTTCTACCAGAAATTAGAATTGGTATTAATACGTATATACCAAGTAAATTTATTACCGATAATGGGGAACCAAGGTGGTATAATCGGCACGTTAGATGTGCCCTCAGACACCAAAGAAAGCTTCACTCCAAATTTAAACGCATCAATAACTGTAAGTCACAGGAGGAAGTAATTTCAATTTCACTTAAGTACAGAGATTGTCGGACTTACAATAAGACCAAAAAGGTTATGCGCAAAGCACTAACAGACTTCAAGGAAAAGACTCTTAGTGAACATGTAAGTGAAAATCCCAAATGCTTTTGGTCATATGTTAGAGAAGTTCAAGGTCGACGCCCAACCGTAGCCCCGTTAATAAACGACCAAGGAGAGGTAGTTAGCGATAGCACAGATAAAGGAAATTTGTTAAACTTATTTTTTCAGAGCGTATTTACTACCGAAGACGTGAGAGCGAAGGTCGTGGCGCCCGAACCAGGCAAGGAAAAAATGAACGATATAGTCATATTAGCGAAAGGGATAGCTCAACAGCTTAAAAATATCAAGTCAAATAAATCTCCGGGTCCAGAAGAGATACCAGCTAGAGTATTCAAAGAGTTAGCACTGGAAATAGCACCTAATCTCGAAATAGTTTTCAATAAGTCACTTAGTCATGGCGTTGTACCTAAGGAATGGAAATTAGCCTTTATAACGCCGTTACACAAAGGTGGGAAAAAAGACGACAGAGAATATTACAGGCCAATTTCGCTTACCTCCCTATCTTGCAAGGTTCTCGAGCACATTATCGTTAGCTCCGTGATGGACTTCTTAGATAGTCAGAACTTGCTAAGTAAATATCAGCATGGCTTCAGGAAGACGAGATCTTGTGAAACACAGCTTGCTCTGTTCGTTCACGATATACTAAGATCAGGAGACCGTAAGACTCAGTTAGATGCGGTCTTCCTCGACTTCAAGAAGGCTTTCGATAAAGTCCCGCACAGTAAGTTAGTGAAGAAATTAAATGACTGTGGAATAAATCGAAAGAAAATCGAGTGGATCAGGGACTTTCTTAATGACCGTGAACAAATAGTAGTTATAGATGGATTTAAATCAGATTCAGTCAGCGTAGCCTCAGGCGTTCCACAGGGAAGTGTAATTGGCCCCCTACTATTCCTTTTATATATAAACGACTTAGATAAGGTTATTAAAAGTTAAATCAAGTTATTCGCGGATGATACAGTAGTTTACAGAGAGATTAACAGTCCTAATGATCAATTACACTGTTCGACAGCATTTTTGTTTCCTGAACTTTGAAGGGTGATTCTGTATGATTTCGGCACGCTGAAACCAAATCCGCAATCCGTTTTTTTTTCCATCACCCTCCATTTTTTTTTAAATTGCAAAAATCTATTTTTTCAGTCGATTTTTTCTCGAAAATTCTCAGATGGCAACAAAAAATGATAACGCAATCTGATTTGCGACTTATTACTCCAAAAGGTTGCTACTATGTATTTTAAAAATGCATCAGTTCAAAAATAAATTACTGTAGAAGCCACAAGCACAAAACTGACATTTTTGTGAAAAAACGGAAATTTTTTAAATTGAAAATGACATAACTCTCCGAAAATAAATCGTAAAAAATTTTGGTAAGCGTAAATTTGAAGCTTACTTTCCCTACGTTAAAGTATTTTTTCAAGAACTGAATTACGGTTATTTGTTAAAAAGTTATTAGCATTTGAAGCACCGAGATGCGCATGGCTCGAAGAGTCCACGGTTAGATTCGTCGCCGCTATAACCACCGCTAGGCTGCGACGGAATCTATCCGTAGTCTTCTCAGCTCGCATTGTGTGCATCAAATGCAATAACTTTTCAACAAATAATCAAAAATAAGTGTTTTTCTGTTGTCCAGTGAATTATTCTTCATCAAATATTCTTTTAAGTATTAAAATTATTTTTGCACGTTGAAAACAAAAGTAGATTTTTATTCCTCAAAGAAATGTAATAGGTATAGACGATATTTATTGCCAGGATAATTATATAAACTGCATCATTGAGTTCGATAACGACAATTCTATAAAATATAATAAAGGTTAATATTCTAACATCGAAAATATTTCAATATTATAACGTAGAATAAAATAAGGTAAATCTCTGTAGTAGAATCATAATCTTAACCGATATATCTTACTTTGATTAAAAGAGCGATGTCGCGTTCGCGACTGTTTCTTTGCTTTCTTAATCGAAAAATATTTCCATGTCATACGCGTAAAAATAACACTGTTAAACACAATTTTTGCTCCCTTAAAAATCTTAGGTGATTCTGAGCTTTTTTATGCTGAATCCGAATCTACTTTAAAAATTTTTGTATCACGTATAGATTTCGAGAAATGAGAGTAGTTGTATTTACTCCGTGATGATGGTGAAATTGTGCCTAATCTCGCATCAGCTATTCGACCAGTTCCACATTCTGTTGACTTACCAGTGCCAAGACCACCAACAAATTCAGATTTGGAGAGCAGAGATGAAGAGCCGATGTTTGTAGAAAAAAATAGTTATGATACAGATTTTGAAGCTGATAATTCAAAAAGCCCCCATTTAGTTACTCAATCAGAGTTAAACGATCTTGTCATAGATCTCAATCTATCAAAAATTCAGGCAGAGCTTTTAGTCTCTCGCCTTCAAGGATGGAATCTTCTTGAAAAGGAAACCAAAGTAACTGCTTTTCGGAACTGCCAAAAAGCCCAAATTAACGTTTTCTCAGAATGCGGCGAACTAACTTTCTGTAACGATGTAAATGGATTAATGAAATGCCTGGGACAAGATCATAAACCAGAAGAATGGCGACTTTTCATTGACTCATCAAAAATAAGTTTGAAAGCTGGACTTCTTCACAATGGTAACACTAAGCCATCCATCCCACTTGCACAAAGATATGAAGTCCCTCTTAGAAAAAATTAATTATGATAAGTATAAATGGAATATATGTGGTGACCTTAAGGTAATAGGAATTCTTCTTGGATTACAAAGTGGATATACAAAATACTGTTGTTTTCTCTGTGAATGGGATAGTAGAGCAAAAAAGGATCATTACGTGAATGATTAACGCCAGGAGAAAAAATATTAAAAATAAACCATTGGTGAACCCACAAAAAGTATACTTGCCACCATTACACATGAAGCTTGGACTTATGAAAAACTTCGTGAAGGCAATGAATCGTGATGGTCCAGGTTTTCAGTACCTCCATAGTAAATTTCCAAAGATTAGCGAGTCCAAACTGAAAGAAGGCATTTTTATTGGCCCTCAAATTAGGCAACTACTTTCAGACACAAAATTTGAGGAATCTTTAAACCAGAAGGAACGTGCTGCCTGGACTGGATTTAAGCAGGTTACAGAAAATTTTTCTAAATTAAGATTTTATTTTTCCGACCGTACATTTGAGAATATGCGTGTCGTTAGCCAACAAATAAGTTTAAGACTACAATTTTAATTTTGTAGTAACTTACACGGTACGATGCTTCCAGTGCATTTTCGACGTCAGTAGTTGGTTTTATTAAAAAGTTGGTAATGTCACTTCTTCGCTCTTCTAATTTCCGTTTGAAAAAATCAACTGTCTTCTCAGTTATTAGTGTAGGATGCCGGGTTTCTAAGTGGTGCCGAAGTACAGATAGTTTGAGGCTACTGTTTGCTAAAACTTCGTCACGAATCACGCATCTTGGTTGTGGACAATCTTGATCTCCAGTAGACGTAAACCCAAACTTTATATAATCATCATTGTACTTTTTTTCTTACTAAATGATTCTCCAACACTATCTTGACAACTTTTCTTTTGTCATTCCAACACCAGCATCCGTTTTCAACCACTTATCCATTATTAAGTACGATTCATAAAATTAAATTTTAAAAAGATAAAAATACGACCGAAGAGTATAAAAGGAAATACATATTCAATGCAAACAGAAAACACAGTAGAACGCGAAAACACAAAGTAAATACTAAATAAAAACTTCAGTTCATGGGAGTAAGTTTACACCGTGAGGATAAAACACCAATTGATTTAAAGCATGAAAAGAATGCGAAAGTATAGGATAACTGAAATTGAGCACATTTTGTAGCACACAATACAGATTTTCCTATTGTGTGCTACAGTGTGTGCTCAATTTCGTTCCATTACATAACATTGTGTACCCGCTCCGGACCGCTTCCAGAAACCAAGTACAATGTACGTGGGTAATTGTCTCAACGTACCTCCTTAACCTTTATGTTAACAGTGATAGTTTCAACAAAGGTATCAATTTGTGCGTTGTCTCTTTCAATTTCTTTAACTAATCGCTTGCAAAGGCGAAATCCAGAATTTTTACAAAATATTAGTATAATTGTTTAAAATATCCAGCAAGGACTAAATTAATTGATCAACCTTGGCCGCCATTACGGACTTATTTGCCACGAACCCCCTGAGTGATCTCGCGAACTCCCAAGGGGTTCGCGAACCACAGTTTGGGAACCTCTGAATTCTATATCTACTAGCTGAGCCCGCGCAAAATTTGCGCGTTTAATTTAAATTGATTCATAAAAAAATTAATAAGTTTGTAAAATAAGTTGATGTTAATAATTCATATTTTACTCTAGCAATGAATTTACACAGTATAGGATACTTACAATTAGATATTTGACTCCCAATGTAAGGTTTGCGTGTTAGAATCTCACTGAGGGAAAGGCAGTGTGCGCATATTTAAAAAAATGTTATCCGTAGGTAATCAGAAATCTGTATTTTATAAGTTATGGTATAGAGTAAATTGATGCGGCACAGTAATTAAATTGAAATGATTAGTGATCAGAAGATTCTTATGCGACAGGCATAAACTGTAGTGATGTGAAATGAGGAAACAGAAGAATAGAACTGCAAGGTTTTTTCCTTCATTCATTAATACAAGTAAATATGGACCGATTTTCTTCGTTTTTCCTTTATTCGACGGCTAAAATTCTATACTATCTTCTTCTTACGATGTTTACATGTTACACGTTAAATCATTCAGAAATATGCAGTTGTTTTAGAAATTTTACGGATATTTCGTACTCTTTCCGGACGTTGTCAAGACGACCGTCATTGTTGCATCCGATTCAATTAATGCCAATTAAACCTTCAAATAGGTGAAAGAATAGCGTTATTCGCTCTGCACTTTAAGCATCGAAATTATTGCTGTAGCAATGTCAACATTTATACATAGCAACATAAATATTTACGGATAATTATTCAGTTAACTTCGTATCAAAGAAATTTAATCTTCCTATCTTACCTCTTTGCAAGTAGAACCATTATATTATACATCCATAATGTTTATTAACGCAAATAGGCTCACGCATAACTTAAAAATTAAATGAGAATAGGGACACACGTTATTTTTTTAAACACATTACATGGTTATCTTCTCTTCATTGATAATCTACATAAACGGTTGCATTGATATAATAAGGAAAGGACATATATTTGAATAAAAAGAAAAACAAAAGTTCGCGGTTAATTACATTTCTAGAGTTAAATGTGAATTATTGAGTTCAACTTATTTTACATCGTCATTTTTTATAAATCAATTGAAAATTTACCGCACAAAGATTGCACGGGATCAGCTAGTATACCATATAATGACCATATAATACATAATTTTATTCGCCAAAGACGTCTGGCATAACCCGGGCATCGCCGGGTTCTTTCAGCTTGTAAATTATAAATACATACGAAACTGATAATAAAATATCGTAACTCCAACAATACGTTGTTATTCTGTTAATATTTTTATCTCGTTTGACTGTTGTGTCGCAAATGGAGAGAATATTGGCCAGCCTTTGGCTCGCTTTGTTTTAATGGGTAGACGTCTCCGGGCGCTACCGCGCCCTTTGCCTTGCCTGAAACCAGGGTATCCCTCCCCGTTGTCCGGTTATTGGGTTTGTAAATGTCGAGACAGGCCAATCAGTTTCTGTTAATGTTGTACGTAAGTATGGCATGGGGATAATACGTAAGTTCCAAATACTCTTCTTTACTACTAATTGTAAGTAGTTCTACAACTTTTATTTGAAAAATATATTGATATGACTAATGCTTTACGAAATATGATGGAAAGTTCATTTTTTGTCACCAGCCAAGTGGTGCCCCTGATTGGCTTACGTGATTCATGTTTGTGATTTTCTTATTATCTTTGATTGTAAGCTCTTAATATCAAATTTCATGAAAATCCGTTCTGTAGAAGCCGAGAACGAACATGCGGGCGGACGGACAGACCGACGACAATAGGCGCTCACTCTGGAGCCGAAACGCGCCTAATAAAGTGCCTGATGTAATTTTCTCTGCAATTATTCCCTCACTTGCGAATCGTCAAAAGCCTACAATTTTCTTGTTATTGGATGCTAGCTGAAAGTACCCGGCGATGCCCGGGTTATGCCATACTACGTATATTGGAGAAAGTGAAAGCTAATTCTGAGATATCTCTGATACCTATCAATTGGGCTGGGAGGATCCATGGAGGTCCAGAGAGAACGTGAGCATACGTGAGAGTAATAGGATTTCGAGTTTAACAATGTAATCGGTTGGTAAGGCAACTTCACATTAAAAACGCTAAATTTTGTCAAAATATGACATTAAAACGTTAAATTCGAAAGATTTAGATTAGAAAGCGATAAAAGACGATAAGAATAAGAAACTGCATTTATTTTTCTTTAATACAGTCCAAGTCCGAAAATCGTAGGTCAAATATGTGAATTTTAATAAGCAAAATAAAATAAGGTTGCAGGTCGAAATATCGATTTTTCCATGTTATCTTATGAGGAATGGAAATAATTCTCGGGAATCGAACACGGGTCGATTTTGGAAATTTTTTTTCGTAAATGGCTTCTACTTTAAGAACCGAACATTCCTACCAAATGTCAATCTTCTAGCTACTCGGAAAGTTTGTTAAAAATAGCATTACAGAGTTTCCCACCGACGACGACGAAGTCAATTTTATATATTAGATAATAAGACAGGCACGATATTCGAATTCGGATAATTATTTCTTGGTAACTGATCTGAATAATTTTTCGTGACGCGTTATCGTGATATGTATCTGCGGAAACTGCAATGCAGATACTTTAAAGTGCACTCCTCATAGGCAGCTCTTCTAAGGATTAAACTTGGTTCATTAACTGCTTCTCTCAACGCAAGATTAAAATCAACTTGCATTTCCATCCCGTCATTGTTTATGCAGCATTCAAACAAGTAAAGAATGTTTTACGAAATTTCAAAAATCTTTGAAATTTGCGTATATCACCTGAAAAAAATACACCAAACTTAAACGTAATATGAATGCTTACCGTTTATATCCGGCAAAGGTTGAGAGAGAGCATTGCGAATCGTATGAAGGCGTTTTGGTGATTCCTGATTAGGACTGATGTTTTAGGAAAATAATCGACCCCAGTTTTTCCTCCTAATTCACTGTCACTGGTTTCCAAACCTATCTTGTGCAATATTTATAGACATTAGTCAGAACTAAAGGAGCAGGACACATCGCCAGAAACAAAAATAATAAATTCTGAATAAAAATGTTTCGAGTGCCGACAGTGGTGCGTACTCTTAAAATTTATCGAAGAAGTAAATGTATCGAGTAAATATGATGGAACTTGGCGTATTACATTGCTGCAAACAGTCATTTTCCGAAAGGCCAGAACCGTGAATACATTTATATAGAAATAAATTGTGTTTGTGGCGCAATTAATACATTGCAAGTAGGGATTGCAATACCGGGATCCCGCTAAATATCCGAGTTCCGAAATCCCGGGATTCTTATCAAGGAAATCCTGGGATTTCGTGTTTTACAAATATTTAATATTAGTCATTTCTGTGCTGAGATTCGCTGTTTTAACATATCAATGTTTCAATTCTATAGCGAGACTAATCTGAAAATATTATTATTGTATTTATATTAATTACTAATAAAGAATTATCCGACATTGTTAGGCTTCAAGCTTATGTATAAATGAACCGAAAAATTTTTGTTAACTAATGAGCATTCACAATTCTTTGCTTCGTCATTCGGATCTTTCTCTGCTTCTATACACCAAATTAGTTGGTCTTACGAATTCCGTCAAACGTCGTTTTTTAGGTCAGTGGTTTCCAAACTGATGCATGTAAGATTTGGCTGATACAATATCACTTTTGTCCTAGTCGTGAGACATACGTTGCACCGCTCTCAAATTCCATCTTAAGGGGCCAGATCTTGTGCTTCCTTGCTTACCTTTAGGCATTAATCACATTCATACTCGAGTACCCTGAACGAATCTTCATTTCAGTTTAGTCCGACTACATCTAAGATGTTTTTGTTTACGTTAAGGTATATTCTAACTTTACCCTCGAGGGTTCCCATTGTACCGCTTTGGGGCAGTTTAATATTTCTTTCAGCTCTTGAGCTCAAGTGCTGCATCACTCACATATACCCTTCACGAATTCGTTTCTTCTTTATTGGTTATGTGGCTCCGAGATGTCTGTGAATATGATTAAGTATTTTTTCATTTTTCTTTCTCACTGGGTTCCCATAGCATCACACTTCATGTTTCATATTCAACGAATAAAACTCTATACTATCTTATTCCTGCGAAGTTTACATGTTACACGGTCCACGTTTTCAGAAATACGATATTTGTTTCGAAATTTTGTGGATTTTTCGTACTCTTTCCGGGCGTTGCCAAGGCGGCCGTCATTGTTACCTCCAATTCAGTTAGCTTTAATGAAGCTTACAAATAGACGTAAGTTTAGCGTTATTCGATTTGCACTCTTGTTTAAGCAACGAAACGATCGATGTTTATGGATAGCAACGTAAATAGATACTGATTATTATTCAGGAAGCGTTTACTGATGAAAGTAATTGAACCTTCTTTCGTCTATCGAGTACTGGAATCTTACATTTTTTGTAAGTAAAATCATTATATTCTAATGTTTATTAACGTAAATAAGCTCACGTATCTGGTGTACATTTACCGGAGTCAGTGTTCAATCATGGACAACTGTACGTTGCTTTTCACGGGTTTCTTGCTTACAAGACATAAAAGTAAATATTTCAGCGAGGCATAATTGCACAAGAAATGAAGCTGGATTTGGCGAAAGTAATATGATAAGAAATAAAATTATCGTTATATTTGAATGCAATAGGCTCGGAAACGGATTGTTACAAGCAAATATGATTAATTGTTAAGAAAAGCTAATTGTAAATTAAAAAGTATCTACTATATATTTGAAAGAGTTTGTATGTTGTTCTGTAGTGGCTTCACTAAATCCGTTGAAATTCAACGGGAAATTCTGCTAGTTTATAAATAATTCCTAAACAATAACTGCTATGGAAAATTGTTTCAAATGAAAGTTGTAGGAAATTACATTCTATATAACATTATTTGTATAGAATTGTATATACAATAATGATGTTTTAACGGAGAAATATCGCAAAAACCTATAATCCTACCAAATTTCAAGTTTCTAGCACATCTGGAAGTGCCTCAATTTTGTATCCTGCCAAAGTATATATATATATACACTCATACACATATATATATATATATATACACATATATACATACACACACACACACACACACACACATATACATATACACATATATACATACACACACACACACACACACACACACATATATACATATACACACACACATATATATATATATATCTCGAGTGAGGTTAATATAAAAGTTATTAAAAATACTGTATGTATGGTACGCACTGTAAAATGAAATCATGGAGCCTACAAAAAGGATATGCAGCTCCGCTTCCGTAGCAGCTGCCAGTTCGGTCGCTGAAGTTTTAGTTGCCAAAGTCGCCACAGCAGCGCTGCAAAAGGTAGTCTAGCTCAGTCTTGCTGAAGTCATGGAGCGTACGTATGGTACATGTAATTTTCGTGGTTCTATTTGCGATAATACGTAAGAACGCATTGGTAATATAGGTTTGTAAATCAATCTATGAATATGAACTATTTGTTTTTACGAAGTACCGAGTATGTTACCTGAATTACGTAGCGGGTCAGTTGATAGGAATTACGCCAGGAAAAACCTCTTTCAGGGTATAATTACAGGACGGAATGTTTGTTCTAGTCTTCAGTATTTCGGTTAATCCATATTCGATAAATTTATTGTGGTTTTGGTCGACTATGAAATTCACTGTATAGAGCAGTGTTTCCCAACCTGGGTGCCGTGAAGTGTTCTGAGGGGTGCCGCAAAAAATATTCTGTTTACGCATTTTTAACCTCATTTTGCATCCTCGGATTCCAAAATTCAAAACCAGAGTCAAGACGGACTTCATTTCGTCGCAAAGGCAATTTGAAATGAAAGGGGATATGGAGAAGGGGATTAGGGGTCCAACTTCACTACGATTATTACTGATGGTGGATAGGAAGGGGTGCCGCCAAATTATGAAAAGCCACTTAAGGGTGTCGCGACTCTAAAAAGGTTGGGAAACACTGCTATAGAGGATAGATAGGTGGAGGTAAAATTTGGACTGTTTTTTAATATCCACGGTATCTGTCTAGTTCTAGTGCCTTTTACTTCGGTTCGGCTCCAGGCGTACATAACAATATCCAAAAATATAATCAGTAAATCTAATTTTACTAATGGTAAATATATGCGACATTCAATATTTTATTATAATACAAAATGAGAATATTATTACAAAATACAGGAAAACATTCTAGACGAAATGTAAATGTTTTCACAGTAAGTATTACACCGTCATGTAATATATTTATGCCTCATTTTTTTCTCATGCTGATGATTATTTAAATTTCATAATATATCCAGAAGGTATTTTGTCTGAAATTTGACATTTCGAAATGCTATGCAGTAATATTGTCACATTAAATACGAACGTCATATTTGTTTTGGTAATCCAATGGGATATTTTATAGTAAAAGTCAGAGCTGCAAACCACTTCAAAATTTGGAGTGGTTCGGTTCTAAATTTTTGGAAGTTGTTCGGTTCAGACGAGAATTTTGACAAGTGGTTCGGTTTGCGGTTCGGTTCAACTAAATTAATCATTTGAAATACTATTCAGAAATAATTTATCCAATGTAAACATTACAAATTCAGTATCAATCTGTATGTAAATCAATCAGCAGTCATTATTATTTTAAATGAAAGAAGAATTTATTTAAAGAAAAGAAAAATTTATATTTTAAATATATTACAATCCCATCATCATCTTCATTTATTTATATTTAAAAAATGGTATTTTTGATCCTAACATGATTTTTATGTTCATTGTTGTTTACATATCAATTAAAAATTCTCTGAATGGATTCACTTCAAATTCATTTACCAACATACACGATCATATATAATCAGAAAGAAAATGCGCCTCTAGATTAAACCGCTTTTCAGACTATCCCTGGATGGACGGACAAACCGAAAACATAAAAGTGTTTTAAAGAAATCATTAAAAATCAAAGGAAATTAGTTCCTCAGGCATTTTATTTCTTTTTCTTACCTGTAATACACATCATTTAGAGGAAAAAGATTTATAACAAGGGCCTTACCGCCCATCTCCCAATATTTAACCTCTTTAGTTCTACCACCCGCACTTGCCTTTATTTTCCTTATTCCCACACACATACCCATTGCCGCATTGATAATTTCCTCCCTCCTCTCTCTGGGGTTCACCCTCTCTCCGTCTTCCACAAGACCTTTCTTTTTAGTCCTTCCCGTCTTTCCCCAAACCCTCCCGAGATGGTCTCCCTCCTGTAGCCTTTCCTTTCCCCTCCCCATATATCCCTTTCAGGGCATCGAACCGTAATTTTCTTCGCTCCGGTTTTCGTTCCGGTTCACTCAAAACACAAAATTTCGGTTCGGTTCCGGTTTCGTTCCGGCAAGCGTCAGTGAACCGGTTCGAACCGGTTTTTTTCGCTCCGACTTTAAAATATTTTTAGGAAACTTTCAAGAATTGATTTATTAATTAAGTAATTTTCTTATTAAATCAAATACATCTTCACTATAAAAATGGTGATATTTAAAAAACATAACCAAAACACGAAAATAAATTATTTAAATGTGAATATTTAGTATGTATCTTATTTATTTAAGATTATATTTTGAATTGAAAATTTACAAATCATACATGCGCCGCAAATGATTTCAACGTATCAGGAAAGTATAAAGTAAATTATAAATGAGCACGTTTTCTGCGATAGAGTAATCTAAACTTATTATGTTATGCAAAGCATTCATCTCATTTTCTAATTTACTGTGCTTCGTCCTTAGTACTAAATTTTATCAAAATCCGCTGAACAGCTACGGAAAAAAATTGCATCCTGATAGAAGGACGGACAGACCGAAGCTAATATGCGCTAAAGCTGGAATGCCTAATAATGAATTATTAATATTTTTATTTACAAATCGTGCGGTAAAATAAGAGATCGCGTTATCTCAATAGTGCCAGTAAGTTGAGTAAGATATTATGTTATTTTAATTAACAATTTGTAGATCACGTTCACTGCTCGTATTATAGTAAAAACTGTAATTGCACAGCTTAATTTTTTCATTCAAAGATTAATTAAATGGATGAAAAAATCTATAAAATATCTATGAGGAAGAAGCCCGCAGAAATTGAGGGTCCGAGAATTCAGAAAGGCTGAGAAATGTTTATTAACATGATACAAATTTACGATGACTGAATATTTTTAATCACTTACGTAGTGTGAGAATGTTAAACTTCATTATTTCATGAAATTGAAATGATAAGTACCATTTCGAAAAATTATTACTATGCGAAAGCATGTGATTTTCACCCGGCAGCAAATAAAAAACATCTACGTACATCTATATATCACCCTGCAATCAAACATGCAAACAAAAATAAAATAAGACACTTATTCGGCCTGTCGTGAACTTTCTTCAGGCGGAGTCTCTAATGTGGGTTTCTGCAGTCGGCAAAATATTCCACTAAAAATAACAAATTCGCATTCATATTTGATTTTTCTTCAGTTTTAAGCAACCAATACGAATATGTGTGCTCATTTTAAGATGCATTCTATAAAATAAATAGAAATTTACTAATCTGTAACAAAGGATAACCGAAGGAAGAATATCTCAAAACCACGACTGCGGAGCGATCCTTCCTGGATAAGTTTTAGAGAATGACTACCAGAATACAAGGGTCCAGCGGATATGGAGAGGGAGGGAAAGTATATGGGGACATTAACCTCCAAAATCCAAGTTAAGAATCGGGAAATATTTTTGCCGGGAATACACACTACGGGGTATGCTCGGGGGGAGGATAGCAAGACAATTAGAGGCTGTCTTCAAAGTACCGCCCAAGTTCCTTTCCAGTAGCCTCGTTTAACAGGTAATCTCAGCAGGATGTATTGTAGACCCTCTCTCTATGCATTGAGATGCACATGGAAAATCCCACTATTGAGCCAACAGATACTATTATCACAAAGACACATCCTTCCCAAGGCTGAGGAGAATGTGTTCTCAAGAAAAATCTAACCCTTTTCTTATTCGGTTTCTAAACGTGAGGCTTTCAGAAAGACTCAAACTAAAGCAAAAGGAAAAACCCTTCTTTCGCTCCCACTTTTTATGCGAACCGAAAAATATGGAACGAAATAAATTACGGTTTTCGGTTTCGGTTCTGGTTCAGGAAAATATTTTTTTCGGTTCGGTTTCGGTTTCACTCCAGGAAAAATAACGGTTTTTTCCGGTTTTCGGTTCGGTTCCGGTTCGATGCCCTGATCCCTTTACAACCTACCCCCCGCAGTAACCATCTGAGATAGGTTCCTCCTTTCCCTCCCCTCCATTCCTTTCCATCTTACAAACTACCCTCCCTCCCCCGTCTCTACCCATTTCTCTGTATATACTTTCTATTCTCACCATATCTGCACCTGACGATAGCATTGTAACGTCGAAACCCGGGTCGTAAGAGAAATAAAAACAATGGAAGTTACAAAGCGTTATTCCTTTGGTTCATTTATAACAAATAAAAAAATGTTCGCTATATTTATCAAGGGCCTAGGAAAATTCTTTTCCGTAAGCCCTTATTAAGATTTCCTTGATTGAATGATAGATTTAATTATTGAAGTAGACAGTTTCTTGATTTCCAATGACGATGATGCACGGCGTCTCAATTTTTCCAACTTTCAATAATAAATTTATGTAAGTAAAATATTTTAATTAGTTAATTGGTCAAATAATATGGAATGAAATATTACTCCGAATGAATTTATGAACTCTAATAAATTCGATTATTAATTCTTATTATTATATAAATTCAAAAAGACACTTTTAGCTCGATTCAAAACACATTATATACTGCTAATTTTTTTCTTTTGCCACCTTAGAAAGGTAATCAAAAAATCAGTATGATAGTAAAATTACGTTACAGGAATAATTTAAAATTAATCGGGACAGATATTCAATATACGAAGTGCAGACACTTATGGTTCAAAACAAACGATTATAAAACGTAGAGTGACCCTCTTTAAATAACCCTAACATGTTAATTAATTTTATTTGTCTCAAATAAAGTTTACTAAAATATTATTTAAAATACACACTCTAGATAAATCAAGGAATTCTGCGGGAAATGAATGCCTCCGATCCAAGGGATCCGCCGAAGTCCTCGCCTGTTTTTGCTGGAATACAAACCACCAAGTAATGGAAATATCATAGAAGAACACCACATGAAAGTTAGAAAAGGAATGATATCGTTGAAAGCTCAAGCCATTGACAGCTACAATTTGAATTTTTCCGAAGAAAAAGATATGAGGGAAGTTAATGGTATTCTAAGAAAGACACAGCGAGGCATATTTTCTCGAGTCTGCTAATTACAAGCTGAAGGGGGTGATGGTAAGGGCATGGATTTTTCTCTCGGCACAAAAGCAGATTACGGCTCCTTTCTAGGTCCTTGTAAAACGACCATTTTGCCTGCGTTCAGATAAAGATCTTTCTATATTCTGTTGGTCGGTTTCTGCCTACAGTGGTTTACCTGTATATTGTCGCAGTTGGTGTCCCCATAACCCTCACCATAAATGTATGTGGATAACAATAGTAGCAGAGAGGAAAGAGATAGGCACTCTTTCCTTTGAAGCAAACCCGCTGGTTTTTCCAATGGAAATTCCTGGACTTTTTGTTGGTCCATACTTTGTGGATTGAGATCGAACCGAAACCGAACCACTTTTGGAAAAAATGCGGTTCGGTTTTCGGTTCATTGAAAAATTAATCAGGTTTCGGTTCGGTTCGCGGTTCAGCAAAATGACGGCGGTTCGGTTCAGCGGTTCGGTTCGGTTTGCAGCTCTGGTAAAAGTAAAACGGGAATATGAAATAAGAACACAATGGCATTTTAAGTCTGTATTAAAACCGTTTATTTAATAAAGATCAAGCGTGTGGGAAAATGCTATAGAACCTTAAGGATTCTCTAGAAAAACCCACAGTTGCAGGAAAAACCCACAAAGGAAGGGGGGTTAAAAAACCTGCGAAGGATAATAGAAACTAAGCTAACCAAACTACGATACACAACTAATTAACCAGCACCTGAAAATAAAGGAAGAGAATTACTTAAAAAACCAATTCAAATGACCAAATTCAATGATGAACAATAATATAAAATAAAATAAATAAGTGCAAATAAAGTTGATCAATATTCTATTTTCCCAGCTCCAGCTAATATCTTATGAGACCTGAGGTGCTCATAAGCCTTTCGGATCTTTATTCTTTGTGTGTGGCGATTTGTAGCAAACCAAAGAACATCAGCGCCGCCAAGCTGGAAATAATACTAAAGTGGAAACGAAATACGCCCTCTTTCGGCGAGGAGTGGAATCCTTTGCACTAAACGAGGCATGATCATGGGCGTCGGCAGAAAATTTTGCAGGGGTGGGAAAAACACAAAAATGCCTATTACCCAGGGGCAGACGCAATTTTTCCCAACTCGGGAAAATTTTACTTAACCGGTACAACATACATTGTACAAACTTTCTCATATATTAATGCGTCGTTTAGTTGTCTTTAGAAAATGAAAATCGTATGAGCCGGTTTTTAGAAAATCCAATTTTTGTTAAAGATGCCCAAGAATAAACTAAGCCTTATATTAATTTTTTGAGAAATATGAAGTATGTAGTATTATTGAAAACGTATACTCAAGTAACGGTACGAAATTTTATCAAAATCGTTCGAGCCGCTTTTGAGAAAATCAAATTATTGTAAAAGTTGCCTAGAATAAACTAGCCTTATATTCATTTTTACTTATACGAAGTATCGAGAAAGTATTGTTTTCGCGAAAAAATTCGACCTCGAGATTTTTACGGAAATACACGTTTTCGGTGTCGCTGAATCCGAAAAAGTGGTTTTCGCAATGCCGTCTGTCTGTTACTGGCTCTGGAGCCTAGACGGTAGAACGAAAATGAATGAAATCTCGTACTTAGGCATTTTATCATACTGAGCAGAGTATACATAGAAATGGTTGATATTGATCAGTAATTAAGAGTAGTTTATTCTACGCATTTTTAACAACAATCCGATTTTCCCGAAAACGGCTCTAACGATTTTGATCAAATTTCGTACAGTTACTTGAGTTTACGTCTTCAATAATACTGTATAGTTCATATTTCTCAAAAAATGAATATAAGGCTAGTTTATTCTAGGCAACTTTAACAATAATTCGATTTTCTCAAAAACGGCTCTAACGATTTTGATCAAATTTCGTACAGTTCCTTGAGTTTACGTCTTCAATATTACTACCTATTTAATTTTTCTCAATGAATGAATATAAGGCTAGTTTATTCTTGGGCAACTTGAACAAAAATTGGATTTTCTAAAAACAGGCTGATAAGATTTTCATTTTCTAAAGATAACTAAACGACGCATTGGTACCCATATATGAGAAAGTTTGTACAATGTATGTTGTACCGATTTTTTTAAGAAATAAGAACTATTTGGTATTATTGAAGATATAAACACAAGTAACTGTACGAAATTTGATCAAAATCGTTAGAGCTTTTTCGAGAAAATCAAGTTGTTATTAAAAATGCATGGAATAAGCTTCTTATAGTTATTGAGCAATGTCAACCATTTCTTCACAGCTTCTACTCTGGATGATAAAATAATGTGAGATTTCATTCATTTTTGCTCTACCGTTTAGGCGCTAGAGCCAATAACAGACAGACAGACGGCATTGCGAAAACCACTTTTTCGGATTCAGGGACACCTAAAACGTATACACCCTTCCCTCGCCAACCGCGGGGGTTACGTTCCTGAAAAGTTCCGCGCTTTGTAAAACCGCGGTTGGTAAATACTTAAGTATATTGGCAATTGGGGGTTAGGTTCCACGGTACGTATTACTCGCTTATTTCTCATTTAAATACATTATATAAATATTACGAATACAATAACATGCTGTTCATTCCTTACGAGCTCTCTGGTTTGGCATAGTCGAAACTCCCGTAGATGAAAAATGTGTGACGAAAAACAATCACCGCCATCTATGTGCTACTAAATGCGAGAAATAGCTTTCCACTGCATTTCGCTGTTCGGAACTGCGTATTCTACCCCAGAATGAATTCTTTTTTAAAGAATTTCTTCAAATGTATCACACTCTGCATAAGTCAAACTATTGAGTAAAACAATTACCGACTGAAGGATTACAAACGCCCCGTAGGTAACGGAGAAATTACGTGCATACTACGACGTACATCACATCATTTTATACAATTTACTACAGTCTTCTAATCTTACCCGGCGTTTTTTTTGCATTTAAACAAATATTATTACGCACAAATTCAGAAAAATATTAAACGTTTAATTTATTTAGTATCCTGATATGAATAAAACACAACTAAACACGTCGTGTGGACTTGCGGTGCGCGAAAAGCATGCGTATGCTGATGTGAATAATACACAACTGATCGCCTCGTGTGGAATGTAGAGACTTGTGGCGGGCGAAAAGCGTAATCGTACATTACGGCAACAAAGTAATAGCAAGCAAGTTAGAACAACAACATAGCCTTTGTGAGTGAGTGCAGATGACAACAAAGTCATACGATGCGCGGGATTATCGTGTTGAATGCAGTGAATTGTGGCGCGCGAAAAGGATACGTAATCGTGTCAGTACGGCAACAACGTAATAGCGAGCAAGTTAAAACAACAAAGTCTTTGTGAGTGAGTTAAGATGACAACAAAGTCATAAGATGCGTGGTATTTAAAAGTTTTCGTGGTCCGAACCGTGGATACGCAAGGGAAATGTCCGCGGTTGGGAAGGGTGGGACTCAATATGTAGACCACGTATAGTCGAGGGTCGCGGTTAATAAACCCGCGGTTGGAGAGGGGTGTACATATTCCCGTAAAAATATCGAGGTCGAATTTTTTCGCGATTACAATACTTTCTCAATATACTTCGTATATGAGAAAGTAAAAATGTGTCAATTACGTAAAAATTAAAATTATGACTAATGTTATATGAAAATGTGATCGAATTTCCAATTTCAATACACAAAGTACGTTAAAGGCACCAACATATTCGATGTTACTTACAAGACTTAATCAATCTTACTGAGAATAAGTGCAGGTGGCCACCAGTATTTCCAAAATGTATTGCATTCTCCACCACAAACTTAAAAAATCCCAACATCTCCTACATAAGGTGGCCATATAGTTATGACAAAAAATTAAAACGTTGTAAAAAAGAACATTTTTTTAAAGTGATTTTTCACCCCAGATGGAACGAAAATCGCCTATGGTTTTACCGTTAGTAGTTTTCTAATGTTTTGAAATTTTAAACATTTTTAAACGTGATTAAATCGTAGAAAGTAACATTCTCATTAGTAGTTAAAAAGAGATAAAAGAACATTTCTTCATTAAAAGTGAAAAAGATTCGAACAAAAAAAATCTTCTCTCTGAGAGAGACCTTAGCCGCTGTCATAGAGGGGTTTCCCCAGCTTCCAGTATTCCGCGTTTCCCCCATTCTTGAGTAGGAATTTTCTTCATTTGTTCGTTTCTTGAATATGTTTACAGAACTCAAGAGTAACTCACCTACGAGGGTAGAAACATAAAATTCTCAAGAGGGAGGCAATAGATATTTTCAATAAGTGCAATACTTCTCTCATTGTCAGATACACAACTTGCGCCGACCACGA
The DNA here is from genome assembly GCA_036926305.1 of Uropetala carovei. Lineage (NCBI taxonomy): Eukaryota > Metazoa > Arthropoda > Insecta > Odonata > Petaluridae > Uropetala > Uropetala carovei. The sequence continues at coordinate 1,980,825 of JAXCHB010000127.1, forward strand.
TTTGGTTACCTCGGTTAGGTCCCATTTGCCCTAATCCGTATGCCCTAATCCCACTTGCCCTAATTTTTATATGCCCTAATCCCACTTGCCCTAATTTTTATATGCCCTAATTCCTACTTGCCCTAATCTCATATGCCCTAACTTCTACCTGTAGAGGTCGCGTCACGGTCCATAAGACCGAGTGTTTACATTATTTTAAACCTATACTCTTTCGGTATCATTTCAACTCTGGTTTTCTCAATTCCTTATCTAGAATTCATTGTGTATCATATAATGGGCCTGAAGGGCTCACTCTGTGAGCTTTGAAAATGGATTTCAATTTATTAGTTTAACAGTCAATTATCGATATTAAAACACTTTTTGAACAAAAATATGCTTATAAATAAAAAAATGTAAAAAAACATTTATTTTTGTTTATTTTTCCCTATCTATCAAACATGGTCGAAATGGCAGTGTGCGACCCCACGCATCACAACTACCACGCGATCTTTTAAGGGTTAAGATTTGAAGTTACAAATTTTTGAAAATCAAATAAAGAAATTAATACAAATTTTAAGTTGCTCAACCATTTATTGGCTCTATACATAGATCGTTTTGAATTACATTAATAAATTAGTGGAAGGAAGTAACCAACTGCTTGCACAAATCATGTAAATCAATATCCCCGTTTTGTCGATCTGTAGTTAATTTCATTAGTTTTTTGTTAATGGCCTCGTATTTACGGTTTTTACGAGGCGGAAGATTTCCAACGTTTACTAAACTTAGCATACACTTAAAATTAGTCTACTGTTTCTTTAAGTGATTTATCATCGTCCACACATTAACGTGATGGTGCCCTATAGATTTATTTAAGGCATAATGCCATCCTTCCACATGATTTATGGTATGAGGACCAAAATTAGCGTGGTGATTCCACAGTAGTGGTGGAAAGCGAGAATTGGGTCCAATCCAATTTGTTTCAAAGGATTTAATAAGTTCTTCGCACTTATCATATTCTGGATGATCTGGTGGTGGACCATCACGAATGATTCCTGTCCAGGCTTCCCCTTGCTCATCTAAGGAAACAAATGTCAACTCCACCATTGACTTCACTAATTTTCTAACAAGTTGCTCCTCGATGTATGCTGATTGGAGTCCCAAAGTTTGTAATTTCCGCCAAATTGCTTGGCTGAAATGAAATAAACAGCCTTTAATATCTGCATCAGGAAAAGTTTCCTTTATAGATCTGATAACTGCACACTCATAATCAATTTGAAATTTTCTTGGTTGAAACGTTGTGCCTATTTGAGATGCCTTCTGTTGAATTAACATGAACATGCGATTGTAAGTTGATTTTGACTTATTTGGAAGAAGGATATAAAGAAATGGAAATACTTGACCTCTATGCATGGCATGTAGAGTATATAGCTGATGAAACAGTCGAGGAACAACTTTAAATGTCCCATCCAAATAAATGGCATTGCCAGGATTTTTGCACAGAATCTGAAGGAACTGTGCAGTTCCAAATCCAAGAATTTTTTCGTCTTCTCCATCTTCGAATAGCAGAAATTCTTTATCTTCTAACTTCCTATACTCTTCTGGAATGATCAAGTCTGATAATGAATTCGGAAGTACAGGACGAGATTTAGCAGCAGCTCTATACAGCGTTGTACGTACATTCTCATAGCTGGGCATAGCAGAAGTAATTTCTATATCTTCAGGATCCAACGTTTTGTTTAGTATTTCCTTATAAACTGAAGTTACTGAAGCTTCCGGCTGGTCGAGATTTTCTCTTTCATCTGTTCCACCACTTTAGCTCTCATTGCTTCTTGAATATTAGGCTCATGATTATGACTGCCGCTCTTGGATTTCAGTATGACTCCATCCACCTTTTTGACGATTGTCGCACGTCCTAAACACCCATGATGACGGGCTCGACCGCATCGAAGATAAAGGACGTCCTTCTGACCTTTTGCATTATATTGGTAGATATAGCCATCGATAAAATATTCCGGCTTTGCTTTCCTGGATTTAATAATCTCGACCGATGACATCTTAATGGACCTATTTTAAATGATAAAAAATATTACAGGACCTACTTGTCACATTTTTAACAGTGATGGCAAACGAAAAAATAAGCGTTTCGTTAAGATTTGCTTAAGTAAAAAATATTATATCCTTTTGATATAGGCTACTTACTTGATAATTTAAAACGATGAAGAGGAAGACAGGTTCTGACGTACACTCTCCCGAATAGGGCTCACTTCCAAATAACCCATAAGACACTTGAGTGTATATTTCTTCGAACAAAATATTACACTCAGCAATCTCTGAAGATGCCTGAGTAGGTAGGCTTGCCAGTTGTACTGATTTAGGAAGTAAAGTAATGATTTTCTATTGCTTTGTTTGACTTGTACATCTTTTCAATAATTTTCAAAGAAGTATCACAATGTACTTCTTTTTGTCAAAAATGAAACATTTTCTGACAAAGATGTAATACAATATTAATTAATTAAGGTAATACAGCGCAGCTAATATCACTGTTACATAATTACATTTAATTGACTTAAATCAAATCGGTAAGACCGCAATTCGTTTATTATTTCATTAAATACTCTTTATTGCGATTAGGGCAAGTGGGATTAGGGCATATAAAAATTAGGGCAAGTGGGATTAGGGCATGTAAAAATTAGGGCAAGTGGGATTAGGGCAAATGGGGTAATGCCGGTTACCTCTCGTTCTGCAAGATTTGTTTGCCTTTCTCAGGAGGATCTAATCTGCGGTGCAAATTCGAAAAAGTGTACCAAATGGGTCAAAGAGCGCATCTTGAAGTGGAAGACTGGGACTTCCAAAAGACTATGAGATCACCAGTATCTCTCTCCATTTGGATCCGACGCTCCACCCAACACCCTTACGAGAAGTTCAAATACTATAAAGATTTTGATCGAATAGGAGGGTGAATGCTCATTGGAAAATAAGGCCATCGTGCATTATGTTTGAGATCCATGTCTTACTACATATGACAAAAATAACCCATCAGAAAAGTTCCGACGGAATCCCTAAAACGTGTTAATCCGTCAAATCTCCAAGTCAGATTTTTTTCACGATTACAATACTATCTCTATGCATATACTACATACATTAGAAAGTAAAAAATCAATTCATAATTTCATTACATTACGTATGTTTTTTAGCACTTTGCTGTACGAGCTTATACATGACGCACTTGGTCGATTCGTGAATGTGAATCTGATTTTTTTTCGGTTTTGCTTCGTCTTCCCCCCCTTAGATCCGCCACTGATTTGTATATGAGAAAGTTTGTACAGTGTACTTTATACCTATTTTTTTCATTTTGTACAACATGGAGCACTTGGAAATCTGGTCACTTTAATTTCGCTATTAAGAACAGTTTTAAATTGCTTTTCATGTTCCTAAGGATCTGCTAGGAACAAAAATTTCTCTCCCATACCATTATTTTCTTCTCAAGCTCAGGGGCAGTCGAATTTACAGCTCTTGTGACCACAAGGGGAAACAGTAAGAGGGGCGGGGAAAGAGCCCCTGGGAAGTGTATCGAAGCCCGATGTGGTGGAAATAAGGAAACCCAAGTGCCTGCTTTTGTTATCGGTCACTTCAGTAGGTAGAAACTGGAGGCTTGCACTGATACCGATTTTCATGTTTGCATCTAAACTTGAGCCTCCGAATATTTTTTCATATTTGATGGATATGAATATGTTGTCTTTTTTAAACGACAATGACTTATGACTAACGCAATTTGGGTGAATACGAGACCAACTCATTTGCCACACCCAGTGAGGTGCCGCCCTAAGGCGGTGCCTTACCTGCTTACCGCCTATAGATGGCCCTGGTGGTATCACTAATTACAGGCCCGGATTAAGGCAGGGGCTTCAGGGGCTGCAGTCCAGGGGCCCCGAATATATCTGATATATGACAACACTGTAAATAAAGCCGCGGTGAAGCGATGAGGCTTTTCATTATTTAGACACGGTAGCCTCGTCGACGCATTAAGCTGCGTTTTCATGTATGCATCAAACGCAGCTCTTGTGTGTGAACCACGCAGAAAGAAATCGAGCCTGTTTTCATAGTGCGTTACGTGCGTCTGACGCTGTCATCCAGTCTCGAGACCCACGAGAAACAAGTAACTATCGGCTGGCGTTCTACTTCTCATTCATCAACAGTGAGGTTCGAAAAATATGGATACAATTGACGATTTCACGCTCCAGTGGTGAATTAACGTTTTATTATTTTAAATAATCACATCTTTTGGTGACATTTCTTGGGGGAGTCTTTTACTTTGAAGCTGTTTGTGTTTGTTTATTCGATTTTGATTTTGACACCTTCATATTACTTTTCTTTTTTCAGATTGGTCATGTCAGAGAAAAAGAAGTATGAGAGTGGAGCGAGCAAAAGAAAAAGACAAGAAGAGATGAAACAGAAGCATGAAGAATTGCTCAGTAAAACTCCTAAGTTATTTGATCTTGGGTTTCACAAGGCAGCAGCAGAACACCAAACAGAGCAAACAGCAACTACATCCAGTGATGGCAACATGGAAAAGGCACTAGAAGTTCAAGTTGTCCCTGATAATGCCAATGCCACAGAAGTTGATGTTGTCTATCAGAAGAAAGATGACCTGGGATCTGAGTATCAAGATGACATTGGCTTGTGGACGAAGTCAAATATAACGGAGGAAGTGCGTGACTTTTGGTGTAAACAAGGTCCTGTGGAATGCCGGCATCATGATGATGGTTTTTCATTATCCGAGAGACAACACTCTGATCAGAAAAGAAAATTTTCTCATTCTTTGATATTCCAAAAACATCTAGCTGGTGATGACATTAAAAGGGAATGGCTAATGTATTCTCCCTCAACAGGGAATGTATATTGCTTTGTTTGCATTCTGTTTGAGGGTATATGTGGATCAAAAACCCAGTTTTCTGATGGTGGAGTTTCTGACTGGAAACATGCCTCTACACGGATTACAGAACATGAGAACAGTTCTGGACATCGCAACTCTATGGTGACATGGATTTCTAGACGAAATGCACTTGGACAAATTGATTCAAGCTTGGAAATTCAGTTCATAAAGGAAAAAGAATACTGGACAAAAGTACTACAAAGAGTAGCTTCAACTATAAAGTTTCTTTCATCTCGTGGATTGGCCTTTCGCAGTGATACGGAACTACTTTAATCTCAACACAATGGCAACTACCTTGGGATACTTGAGTTACTTGCTAAGTATGATCCTTTTCTTAGTTCTCATATAGCAAAATATGGGAACCAAGGATGAGGAAAAGCTTCATATCTGTCTTCAACAATATGCGAGGAAGTCATAGAGATTATGGGAGATAAAGTATTGAAAACCATTGTAGAAGAAATCAAGAAAGCCAAATACTTTTCTCTAAGTGTCGATTCAACACCAGACATATCTCACACTGATCAATTAACTGTAGTTATTCGCTATGTAGGAAAAGCTGATCATAAAGTTATTGAACGTTTTCTCAAATTCATTCCCATTGCAAGTCACACTGGAGAAGCTCTTGCTAACATTGTCTTGGAATTCTTTGAACAAGTTGGAATTGATGTAGCTAATGTAAGAGGACAGTCTTATGACAACGCATCAAACATGTCAGGATACTACAAAGGAATGCAAGCACAAATTCGTGGTATCAATCATCTTGCACATTACATTCCATGTGCTACACATGTGGCGACCAAAATCATAGCCACATACGGCTCTAACTAAATGCTATATCGTACACATAATAAAGTAAAATAAAGTATTAACAACACAAATGCTCTTCAGACGTACGTCTCGCAGCTTAACCACTTCAGAAAATGTCACCTTATCGTTACAGTCTGTCCGACAGGAAACTTTAGCACACTCTCTCGCTTTTGTCTCCGTGACTCCCCTCTCTCTCTTACTCTCGCTCACCGCAGCGACCCTCTGCTCTTCTGCCTTCGTTCTCTCAACGGCCGCTCTCGTCTCATGTCGCCACTCCAGGGGGGGGGTACGGCGGGTAGCTTAAATGGGCGACTCCTCGACTTCGTATTGGTTAATTTCCTGATTATGTGATATAACCATGCGAAAAGGAGGGAATGGGAAATAGGGGTAATATTCGCCCTATATAAAGTGCGTTGGTGTGGGAGCAGCCATTCGGTGGAGACGTTTGGCGTTCTCTTCACCAATTATGAAAGACCCGATAACAAAGGCGGCGATTTTCTGTGTTTTCGTCGCGTTTATTCGACAAGTGCTTCGTTAAGTGCGTAGAACTAGAGAAAATCGCTGCACACACTCCCTTAATTTGGTAGGTGTATGTACTGTGGAGAGCTGCACTGGAGCAGTTTCATTCTTTGGTCTTATACAAAAACTTGACAATTTCTTCTTTGGTTCAACTCACCGTTGGTCAGTAATGCTTCAGTGCCTTAAAGCTGGAAGTGGGTCTGAAAGTGGAACAGTCTCCATTGGTAGTTAAGAAAGTTTCAGATACTAGATGGTCTGCAAGGGCTGATGTCACAAAAGCCTTTTCTGAAGGCTACAGCTGTTTTCAAGAAGCTTTGAAGTTAGTCTCAGAAGATGGAAATCAGAAGGCAGACACACATCATGAGGCAAAGACTCTACTCAAGCATCTATCAAAGTTGGAAACTGTTCTCTTGGCAGACTTCTGGAATTTCATACTAGAAAGGTTCAATCAAGTTAACAAATCACTTCAACAGGAGACACTGGAGCTTGACTCAGCGATAAAAGTTCTTAAATCTCTACTGGACTTCTTGATGTCACAGCAGGATCAGTTTGAAGTGTTTGAAAAAAAAGCAAAAGACAAAGCAGAGTATCCCGAATACTCTGAAGAACAAAAGCGAGAGCATCGGAGAAAAAGACAAATCAATGATGGTAATGCTGAAGATGTTGCTTTGCAAGGAAGTCAGAAGTTTAAGGTGGAAACATATCTACCCATCATAGACAAGTTATGCTCAGCTCTCTCTCATCACATTGAAGCGTACGGAAATGTTCACTCATTGTTTGGTTTCCTGGTCATATTTCCAACAATGAATGTTGAAGACATTTCTACAGCAGCAACCAAGTTTCAGAAGATCTACTCAGGTGACATTGAGCCGGAATTTGTGTCAGAATTTCTTCACTTCAGAAAATTTGTTGGCCAATTCATTGAATTCAGGCACAAGCATGAAACACTGCAAGCTGCTGATATCTACACCCTTGTGGTAAAAAATGGAATAACTTCTTCATTCCCCAATGTTGAGATAGCACTACGGATTTACTTGTGTCTTATGATAACTAATGCCTCCAGCGAGAGAAGTTTCTCCAAGCTGAAACTTATAAAAAATGCACACAGTTCGACAATGGGACAAGACCTATTGAACAGACTCTCTCTCATGTCAATTGAGAATGACGTTCTCAGTAACCTGCAATTTATGGACGTTTTGAAGAAATTCATGTCCAAGAAATTACGCAAAGCAAATATTTGAATTGAAATTGTGGTCAGCTATGTAAAAATAAATTTAGATTTTCCGTAATTTCTTTTTCATTTTGAAGGTATCACTGGGGGACCTCACAGTAATTCTAGCCCTGGGGCCTACAAAATCTTAATCCGGATCTGAATAAATAAGATATTTGTTACAATAAAGTGGTTTGAATGGCGAGAATTCTCGCCATCTGTACACAACATGATAAGTTTTTTTGCATGTCCAGTTTTTTACCTTTTAAAATAATATCTAATATAATATTTACCTTTTTACACATTTCCGGTGGGGGCAGCTGCCCCTCCCCCGCCCCCCTCTCCCCCTGCCGACGTCCATGGGCATGACTGTAGATGATTGGGATAGTGCCTCCAACAATCAGGCGCCCGTATCTCAGGCCTGCCCTGGTCACTGTATATGGACCATTTTTTGATGGAAAGTCATAACTAACCATTAAGGTCTGCAGGTCCCAAAACTTCTCTCTGGAACCAATATTTTTACACTTTCATCCTAATTACATTAAATTGTAAATATGACACATTACTATAAACAAGATAATGCTTAAAAACTATCATTTTTAAATTGCAGAAGTTTCATTATATTTTTATGAAGGTTGATGTCAGATAGTCACATTTTTGTGGGTGACGTCAACCACTCGACCATAGTTTCTGTGTTCATGCACTCGAGAAATATAAGCTTGTTTATTCTAACTTTCCCCTCATTTTCCCAAAATTGTTTATAACGTAAATAAGGGTGGGGAACCTTTTTTGTACAGCAGGCCGCAGTAGCAATCATGAGCCCCTCAGTGGACTGCATTTAAACAAGCTGAAGCTTTTATTTGGGCCACATTAGACTCATAAATGGGAGAAAATAATTGAAATAATGTTCTATAAAACAACACAGGAGGGAACCTTTTTCCCATCACACATAGACAAAATCAATCACGGTCAAAACACATAAAAAGATTAAATTTCTTTTTTTTTACAGAAAACTGAAATGTTTGACTCACCCGCTGTTTTAATGCGATGGCTGAGATTGCTTTTACTTTGTGAGCTTTGTGATGTCTGCTGGCACTGATTTTGCTACTCGGAGCTGTTTTTAAGTAGCTTTGTATACAAAATGTCTTGGTTCCCTGAGCGATGAGACATTATCCTCATTAGCTTTGTATACAAAGTAGTCTTTACATACAAGCATTAGAAACTCAAGTAGTAGTATGTATGTTAAGTTTATCTCATTGTGTTTTCAATATCTATATATTTAAAAGGCTAAGGTACATACGTAGTACGGAATACCAATAACGGGCGAGCGTGGCAGCACTGACCAGATGTCACAATCTGATTGGTGAAGCAGAGGGCCTTGCTTACTATAATACTCGCACAGCTACAGTCTCACAGAGCTCTATAGACAGCTAACACAGCTCCAATTTCGGAGCTGAATGGGCAGCTAGGGTGAGGGGGAGAAAGTGTCAGCCAATAAGAGGTCTTAAATTTCCCACACCTTTCAAAAATTCTTGACTAGTGCTGTTGACACAATTGCTCACTTCTCTCGGTCAGTTCTTCTGCAACACTTGTGCTTCATGGTTCCATAGTGGTTTTTTGGCGAATATTTTGAGTAGTTTGATTTATATATTTTCTTTTTAGTGTCCATAGTTTCATATTATTTATATATTTTACCAATTATTTTTCATTCCATTTATTTTAATTATTCCATTTTTAGTATAGTTATTAACTTTTAGTACTTAACTCTTTCGATTTTATTTTAACTATTTCATTTTTTAGTATAGTATCAACTTTCAATTATATAGGAATAGTTTAGCGTTTTTTTCATTATAGGTCTATATTTTTTTCACTTAACTTTATAGGTTACAGCATGGTTTTACGTTATACTTTAATATAAATTCATATTTCACTATATTTTGTCAAATATAATTGGGTAAGTCACGAGTTTAAGAGTGATTTGGATATTGGTGTATAGGATGAGAGAGGGAGACTTTCATTATTGTAACCATTCCTTTATGGGATTCCCAACTTGCAAAGCATCCCTCTCTTCCAAGTATTTCTCTTCCATTAAAGTTTTCTTAGAAATACATTTCTTTTTTAATCACCTCTGTAGAACACCTGGTCATATAGATAAGCATTCTAAGTAAAATCGTTTTCTACGAATTGTACCCTTTCCCCAGTGGGGAACCAACCAAGGTTCCTGCTAAATGGGACAAAACGTTTTGTTCGCGGCTCTCATAATGAAGAAGTTTCGTAAACAACTTTTTCGTGGTATTGAAACTGCCTTGGTTTCCTTAATAAAATTCTACGAAATGAAGACATTAGAGGATGAGAGAGAGGAGTTGGACTTGAAAAATGGGTGGAAAGTATTTGTTAAATAAAAGTGTTTGAAATGTAAATCCCCAATAAAAATGGAATACGCATACTATTACCACCATTCATTACTAAAAGAAGACATAAATTAAAAATATTGAGATTCTTATAGATGCAGTTATGTAAATGACAAAAGAAAACATGTATTCACGTCAATAAATATAACGTATTTAATATTTACGTTACATTCTTTCGCTTTATGCCCATTTTTATGACAACAATTGTCGTGGCGAGAATTGTTGCTCTAAACCTCTTTAAGGCCAACTTTAAAGTCTTCTATGTAGATAAGAATGAACCCGATCGTTTTTCGGCAGCGGCGGAAAACACGAGCGTGCTTTATGCAGATCCGTCGGAGCATAGAACTTCACTCGTCCACAGCTGCTGTTGAAATGAGCGAAATTTGAAACGTGGCAACATTGGGTCTTAGCCTAAGCGAAATAACCCGAATGCGGACGGAATACTGCAAATCTGACCTGCACGACTTCGGGAAACACACTTTAACTCAGTAACTAATAACTACATCAGCACGAAATGGTATACTTAAGATTTTTATTAGTAATTGAAGTTCTGAAAAGGTTTTGGCTGAAAATGGTTGGCCTGTAGTGGGTTTTTATTCTTGTCATATTAAAGTTTTTTCAAAATATCTTTTTTTAAATTCAATTTGTGTAAATATTAGTCATTATCAAAGCTGTACAAAATGTAATTTTCTACAAGTCTATTTTAAACATTTTTTCATAAAACTGGTTAAGAGTTATTTTGGATTTTTGTTTGAATTTATGATAAGTACGTTGCTAAGTGATACAATTGTTTCTGTTACTATGATAATATTTTCTAATTATTGATAGTGATGCATGTGCTGCCAAGGGTAATTATAATTACGCAGCGATATTTTGCTATCCATAGCAACAACTAACAGTTTTTACTTACTGTTGTTCAATGTGAAAAGTGATTCCAAGTATTTTTCACTTTGAAAATTATTCATTATTTAAAAACTATTCATGAGTGTAATTGCCAGTTATTGTTTTTGAGGACACTGATGTCGAGAGCAATCATATTCATTTCTCTGTATGAAGAAAGTCATGTGCTGGACACATCAGATTTTTAGATTCAGTTATCACAACGTTTGAATGCATTCATTCATTGGAACTGCATCATTATCAATTTGTAAGAACAAAAATAATTGTCCTTAAGACCTATAAAATATCTATATTGTTAATTTGTTTACTTAAAAAAGTTATTCATGGTAACCCTAGCAGTCAGCTGCAGCACCTCATCGTGCCCAGGCACCCAGTTTGGGAAACACTGATCTAGTTAGTGCAGATTAGAGGGAAATAGTCAACTCAAATCTTATAAGTGTTCAATTTTTATTTCTTGCTTTTATTTATTTAAGGTTTTTATTTGATAATTATACTGAAATGAACATATTCCTGTTTGACTCCTTCCAGAGAGAATATGCCGAGCCATTTTAAGGTGAAGGAGTACTGTCCGCTTGTCTTCCGAAACTTACGTGAGAGGTTTGGAATTGATGATCAGGACTACAAGGAGTCTATGACTAGGTGGGTATGTGGTGGCATTTCATATAAGCTATTCTATACCCCAATTTCTAAATCCTGTTTCTGTGGATCTAATTCATAAAAAGTATGGGGTTGCAAAAGCATAGCAAAGAATTATAGGACATTTTCATTTGGCTTTCATTCAAAGGATCAAAGTTGACACCTATTCTTAAAACTGTAACCATGTATGATTATTAAATTTTTAAAATACAGTTGTGAAAAGTTAAACTTCTGTTTATAGTTACACTTCTGTTTATATATGTATGTGTGCCAAAGAACAGATTTTTCTTACGTTCTTGCTTTCTACAGTTAATGAAACTTAGGAATATGAACTATAGGTATCAATAAACTTGGCTTTTTGCTGGCATATGTGGTGTATTTAGCATTTAAAAATTGTGTTAAGATATCAGATACATTTCTAAAACTTGGGAAACAGGATTTATACAAAAATGTTACTATGAAGGCATTGTTGAAAGAAACTCCAACTTCCTTTCCTCACATATTGGGCTGGAAAACAACTTTTGACTGCTTATTTTGCTGGTATTTACATCGACCATTACATCAATGAATAACGTAATTCATCTCGTGTCTTATACTGCCTCTTATATGAAAGATGAGCAAAATGAATCACCCAAACTGGAAACATGTTTTGACTTATTTTCAGTTGAAACTTCACTCATTTTCATGCTTAGCTGTACGTTCCTCAGAAGAACTTGAAGTTCCTTGCAGCAGATTCTCTCTTTAATCAAATTCTATTGTTTTGTTTGTAATTGACATGCCATACTACAGTGTAAATAAATGGTTTCTTTGAAAATGGTAGAGAGCTTCAAATGTTACATAACCAAGGAGTTTTGCCTCTATTATTTTATGATTTTTCTGTATTTAATTAAATCATCTGGCTAAAAATTTAATTTAAATGAAATCATCTGATACTCATGTAATTATAAAAAAGTGTGTAACAAATTAAAAGTGGCTTTCCCTAAATAGCTTTGCAGAGTGGATACAGTGTACCAAAGAAACATAAAGGTCACAGTTTTTGTTATGTGGCTTGATTTAAGAGAATTTTAGAGAATAGTAACAAAAAGCTTTTTGTTTCTGCAAAATTTTGAGCCCTTTCACAGGAATGCATAAGAAAATATATTGTTGAAATACTACAAATTGGAAATTGAAATCATGTGATCATTTAAGCAAGCATATGAATGATAAACTTGTCATAGTTCAACAAACATAAGCAAAAAATAGTGGCTAGTACAACTAAAGTTATGTTTGCATATTTAAAGGCATTGCAAAAAATAGCTAATAACTGTTATCACAAATGTACTTCATTTCTTAGTTGACATGACTATACTTAAAACAAATAAAGTTTAACAAGCTTGTGTTAAAAAAGGGAATTATTTTGGGATTGGGACAGTTTTCAGGTTAATTTTATAGTAGTAATATATAAATTGAGATAGTAAGATGAAATCTGGAATCATACACAATTTCCAGAACATCTGGTCACATTAATCTTTCGTTCATTAATTATGTCATACTGTATTTTGGGTACTCACTGTGTTTATAGCTCCTTTTTTCTACAATCAAGTTATTGTTAAATCTAAAGATGATACTTTTATTAATAAACTAGGATCCCTTTTTAAAGTGATCTACCATCTGCATTTCCTTTTTTCAATTCTCCCATTCCTTTAGTGGTCATTACATCTTTCAACACTTGGCAGTTGGTTCACATAATACTCTATAATGTGGTGGAAATGACATGTTTTCTTTCTTGAATATTTAACTCATCTTTTTGATATTTGTTGACTTGAGGAAGGGGATTGGAAGGTTTATAGAAAATAGATAAGATTAATAGATTGTCCATAGTGTTAGTCTAGAATAATAATAAAAGATGTCTGTGCCAGTCATAACTCACCAGAAAATAAAAGTAGGAGCTTCAATTTTTTGGCATCAGCTTCAGGTTGATCATAAGAGTTGCAGTGCCATATATAATTCAAATTGACCCAAAATTTTTCTTGAAGATATCTCAGCAACCAATTGACTGATTTTGATGAATTATCCACCAATATCAATGTTATGATGTGACACGTGGTTTAGCAGAAAATGGACAAAATCAGTCCATGGGGTTGAGGGGTCATAATGTAAGGGCCGGTCCAAATTTAGGTTTTTATAATATATCTCAGCAACAAATTCACCGATTAAGATGAAACCTTCCTAATATCAATGTTTTGATGAGATAAATTTTCGAGCACTAAATAAAAGGCGTGAATGAGTTAGAAACATCAGGATTACCACAACATATATTGAAACTAAAAATTGGTACATCCATGCAGTCAAAGGCCATTTTTGGGATTTGCGCACGGAGGGCACGTAGGCTACGAGGTGCTGTCAAAAAGTTTCTGGATTGACCTCAAAAAATAGTTTAGGCCTACCCAATTGTCTAGTCGGTGTTATCTCCTTCGAAGTACTCTCCTTGGGCAACAATGCAACGATTCCAGTGACGTTCCCACTTCTGGAAGCAGTTTTGGAACTCCTTTTTGGCGATGTTGTTAAGTACCTCCTGCGATTCGGCTTGAATCTCCTCCACGGTATTAAAACGCTGCCCCTTGAGTACCATTTTCATCTTCGGGAAGAGGAAAAAGTCACGGGACGAGGGGGGGGAGGGTGAGAGACCACCACCATGTTGTTGTCGGCCAAAAACCGTTGGACAGACAGCGCGGTATGAGCAGGCGCATTGTCGTGGTGGAGTAACCAGTCTTTGGATGCCCACAGGGCCAGACATTTCCTCCTCACATCCTCTCTCAAACGTCTCAGGACTTCAATGTAAAAATTTTGATTCACTGTCTGCCCTTGAGGAACAAATTCTTTATGCACAATTCCCTCCTTGTCAGAAAACGATCAGCATGCTCTTCACATTGCTCTTGACTTGCCTGACTTTCTTCGGTCTTGGTGATCTCAGACTTTTCCACTGGGACGATTGTTGTTTTGTTTCTGGGTCTTATCCATAAACCCAACTTTCATCGCCAGTGATGACCTTGGAAAGAAAGTCTGGGTCTTTTCCGAGCTGTTGTTTGAGGTCCTGGCAAACGTTCAAACGCTGCTCCTTCTGGTCTGGCGTCAGCAGGCGAGGCACATATTTTGCAGCAACTCGCCCCATGTTCAAGTTTTCTGTCAGAATGCTTTGACATAACCCATACGATATCCTAACAATGTTTGCAACGTCCTGGATACTCTGACGATGGTCTTCATGAATGGCCTCCTGCACTTTTTCGATGTTCTCGTCAGTTTTGCTGGTTGATGGACGGCCAGAACGTTCATTGTCCTCAACCAATGTTTGTCCTTCCTTAAACCGGGAAAACCACTCGAAACATTGGGTCCTACCCATGGCTTCCTCACCAAAAGCTCACTGAACTTAAAAAAAATTTCACGCACACTCGTTGTTCTTTCAAAGATGTCATTTTTTATTTAAAAAGGATCGCAGACACACACTGGCACAACATGAAACAAAGAGCTGCCAAAACAATACGCCACGTGCTATCGCACTGTTACTTGACAGATAACTGTGTAATAAAGTATAATGCGAATCTCCACTTGCGCAGGTGCAGGGTTCATGAAAGAAGTGCTCCATGCAGCCAGTCTGGAAATTTTTTGACAGCACCTCGTATATGACTAAAAAAATTTTTGGGGTGCTTATTTCAGAAAATGCTTTTTCCATCTGGTCCCGGATATCCCCGAGTACTCCAGCTAGTAAGAAATAAAAGCAGTGGCTACAGTGAAGATGACCAATAAACTGAATTATTTTTCCTTTCTCCAATTCAAGACTTAGAGAAACAATTAAGTTATATTTGAATTTAATGGTTTGGAGAAAAATTTCTGTTTTTGTTGCTTGCAAGAATGATATTTCAACATTTGAATGTGAACGTTGTAGTAGGTCAATCTTTTGAATGAAAAGAAACACATGCAGTAAGACATACAAATACAACTAGATTTAAATCAGTCTCTTAAAACTGGAATGTTTAAGTGGGAACTGTATTTTTAGCTTAAATTTATTATTTAAAAATATTTGTATGATCGCCTGATTTCTCCAATTAGATGTTGTCTTTTCCTTCACATCTGGTTTTTACTCTTTGTCTTTTTTCTCTTATCCTGCCATTTTTAGACACAGGAAGGAATTATATAGTGCTTGCTTTTTATTAAACTGATAACATTTCTCAACTTTTCATCTTCCATACAAATTTCTCATCATAGCTTGGACTCACCCATAATATACTAAGTTGCATGAGATTATAGCATCTTTATTCTTGCATTAATGCAAATATTTATTTGCTTCTTCTGAATATTTTGTCACTACTGTTTACCATTTCAATGTATTGTTTGTCACTTTATTCTTTTCACTCCAAAGAGATTGTTTGGTTATAAAAAATTGAATAAGATATAATTGAATTTTATAAATATTTTGATTGTCAGTTTAAAAAAATATTTATTTAATAATAAGTCTGGAGTTGCATTATTTTATGTCCAAATGTTCAGGATATTACTTAAGCAGAGTACAAATGCCTATGAAAGATGCCATCCTGTATTTCCATTTCCATTTAAAGATTAGAAGCATAGATATCTATTTTTCAAAGAGTTTATGGTTTAAAAATTGCACAAAAATAAACAATTTCCCCTTCTTTAATCGGGATAATTGTTGACTTCTATTTATTCTCCTTTTTAGTATAATTTAACCCCTCAAGGGTATGCAACAGCATATGTCATCCTGTGCAGCATCCACTTTTTTTTTAATGATGCCTTCCCCAAAAAGCCAAAGGCTTGTCTGCAGGTAGTGGAAAACCTCTGAGACGAATCACAACATCCATACCCATAGCGAGATTCGAACCCATGACCTTTGGGTTAGAAGGCAGGCACACTGCCTACCAGTCTAACCTTTCATTAATCTTTTATGCATTGAGTTTCTTCCCTGAATCATAAATGTCTCTAAACTCTTTGGATCAGGGAGCCTTTCTATACAAATATTTCCTCTCTTTTCCCATTTAAAGAACATTTTTTACTAAGGTTGAAAAAACGGGCTTTCAAACCTGTTTTTACCATACCTAGTTAACCCGTAGACACCGTCTTACGTATTATTACGTCCTCTGAAAACTGTCCAATTTGCCGTCTTATGTACTATTAGTCCTCTGTCAGCACTACATTTAATTGTCTTTTGGTGCAAGGGACATTCTTAAATCTAAATAACCTTTATATATTTTGAAAGAGGAAGCTTTGGCCTTTCTAGTAATGCAAGTTTTGTAATTTTTATAGTGTTTTTGTATTTTATATTCTACGTTAAATTTTGCGATAAATTTTCATTTTTGCCACGAAATTACGGTGCGTCAGCACTAATTTTAATTGTCTTTTGATGCAAGGGACATACATAAATCTAAATACCCTTTATATATTTTGAAAGAGGAATCTTTGGCCTTTCTAGTAATGCATGTTTTTGTATTTTATAATGTACGATAAAGTTTGCGCTCGATTTTTCATTTTTGCCACGAATTTATGGTGCGCCAGCATATTTCATCGCCTTTTGGTGCAAGGAAGTTTTATATATCTAAATAACCTTTACGTATTGTGAAAGAGGAAACTTTGGCCTTTGTAGTTATGCATGTCTTGTATTTTTCATTGAGTTTTTGTATTTTATAATGTATGATAAAGTTTGTGCTGGATTTTTCATTTCTGCCACAAAATCACGGTGGTTCTTTTTCTAAAAATCACTTTACAATGCACTAGGAATGCTTTCCTTGGCATTTGAAGTAAGGTAAAGAAGAAAGAATCTTCCTGCCACATTTTTACTTTGTGAACCTTTTCAAGAAAGCTCTTCATTGCCTTGAGTCATAAAAGGGAAAGGTCTTGTACTCAGCCTACTAGAGATGTTTCCGGTGAAATTCATGACATAAGTTGAGGCACATTCGCTTCTATGGCCCTTCAAGGTCACCTTCATGACTATTCTTACAATTCTCACTTCACAGAGAAGGAAAGCATCTCCCCTAACCTCCTTTCCTTCGCCTTTTCAATGGGTAAGTTTACCAAATTTTCTAGCTTATCCAAAGCAATTTAGTTGAGAAGGTGCCTATGATTTTCACAGAGGTGAATTCTTAGATTCACTCTATTTTTTACTTATAATTTACGTTTAGTTTTGTGATGGAATTTTAATTTTTGCCACGGACCTATGCACTTTCGGTTTCTCAAGTTGACCCATATAGAGCAAATGACCTACAAAGAATGTGCTCCCTTTCCTCGGCATTCGAAAGAAAGGATCCTTTGTTATGATATTGCGAGCCATCTGCGTCAGCACTTGGAAGTGACCGGCGAGACAGCTCACGATCGGATTCATAAAAATAGAACATGTGGTATCTTTTCACAGAGAAGCTTATTAGATATGTTTAGTGTTATAAGGTAAATTTCATGCTGAATTTAATTACGCATGTGTACATTTTCTAAAAAAATCGGGAAAGGACTTGTGAGCTAATATGTAACTTTTAAAAGTTTTCCGTATTCTGTGTCTAAAATCATTCATGATATATACAACTCCATATCTCCGCTTCTAATGAACGAAATGTAACCATTTTTTCTATGTGACTTCTGTAATGATTAGGAATGATGACTGCATAACTAAAACGTTTATATTATTTATAAAACGTCTTTTAAAAAATCATAAATACAACACTTAGTTAATTCTCAGTCAAGACATGGAAAAGTTGACACGTGACAAACTTTTCACCTAATTGGTTTAGATAGGTACATTCAGCAAATGAAATGTTTAGTGATGTTTAAATGTTTTTTTGAATAAGATTTCATGTCAATACATTTCATAGTCCTCGCGATGCCGAAAGTTATATATAAACCATGAACGCGCACCGGAAAATTAAGTGAGTGATGTTTATTCGCTTCTACTGCAGTAATGTTTGTGTGTGACATACGGTATTTTAAATGATACTGTTTAAAAATTTCATTTTTTATGTATATTCACAAAAATTTTCATCAAAATAAAAAGAAAACATCAAAAGTTATGAATTTTTAAAAAAATTTCTAAATTTCGCATGTCTTCGCATCTTTTTTGGGTTTTTTTAAAAAACCGCATCCGGCGAATAACATAGGTTTTCATAAATCTCTTCCGGGCTTTAGAGGTTAACCAGTTATTTGTTTAACTTTCTTACTATTCGTCAGCTGGTTAATTGTGTCCAATTAACTGAATTTTTTTGAATTTGAACTCTGGAGCAGTCCCCCACCCCACTTGATACCCTACCCTCTCGCCCTTCCTTATAGTTTCTTAGAGAACCACTCCAGGCCTATGTTATTTCATAAAAAACAAAAAATAATTGAAAACACCGGGATTTGTCAACTGCTGGAATGGATTTTTAGGGAAACTGTGAAAAACTATTTTATGATCATTAATATTTTTTGGTACATCACAGGACTGGTGGGTTAGTAGTGGGGTAGGAATAGTCAAGGTTAAGTGAATCCAGGTCTGCAGGGTGCGAAAGGAATTTAAGCTGTTTGAAAGTAGTGGCACTCAAATGGCCAATTTGGAGAACCTTTTCAACACAATTGCAAGTATTCAGCCTGCTTCTGTTTTTTCTGTGGCCAATAATCTTTCAACCAAATTTTGTACTTCTATGAAATATGAAATATATACTTAATGCTCTGGTATTCCTGAAATATTATTTTTAAAACATTAGTAAATATTTTTTTCTTATATTCTTTTATGCTTTTGTACAAACAATAATTTTTTTGTACATACGAAACATTGAATATCATTCATTTATAATGCATTATTTTAAAATCATATAATATAACTTTTTTTTCTTGTATTCCGTTCAGAATTTTTTATACCCAACATTTAATGAGCTTGATTTCTTACAAATTTTTATTTACAGCAAAAACTAAGCAGGTTTTCTTGTATTCCTCTGAAATTAATGAAATAAACATATCTAAAAATTAATTGAGGGTTTCTATTTTTACCGGTTAATTACTGGTTAACCAGTTAGCTGATGATATTTTAACCAAAATACCAATTAGCGGAAATTCTGGTTAATTGGAGTGGAGTGGAATACTTTATGATTTAGAAGTGCTAAATATAACTAAAAAACAAGGTAGTGACAGAAAATGAATTTTTTCTCTTGTGAGTGTTACTCCTGAAGGATATTTACCATTATCTGTTAGAGAATTAGAAGATTATGAAGTTATTATAGAAATATTAGAGGATTGAGAGCAACAGAGTTTCTGTGTTTAAAAATTATAATTTCTAGTCCTTCAGCCCCTTGCTTTATTATAGCTAATTTATTTTGAAATCTCCAAGGACTCCTTTCTTTTCTTAAAAAAACATTTCTGATCCATAATATACATTTCAATTTAAATTAGGTACTTTCTTCCTAATATTGTTATTGGCAATGTCAGGACATGAGAAATCATCATCCAATTCCTCCTTTATGCTTCATTTATACAATTTTACATTTTCTGATCTAATCCAGGATTTGCCTAATTTTATTTTGATTTATCTATGTTATATAGATGCTTCTTACACATGATACACACACACAAACACGCACACACACACACACACACTAGTTGATATTTGCTTGCATTCTGTAAGCATTTTTAAATTTAACATTTCTACAATTTCGATTTATTCCCAACAGATTTAGTACAGAATCATATAACCGTAACAAATTTCAATTTTGTAGCTCATTTAGAAGTGCCTTATAATTTTAATCCTCCTATGGGGCAATAATGGGGCAAGACAGCCCTTAAGATTTTCAATTTTTACAATATCGGATTTCTTCCTTCTGTTTAACTGAAAAGCCATAATTCTGCCAAATTTCAAGTTTGTATCTCATTAAGAAGTGCCTTATAATTTCACACACGTATGAAGCAGAAATGGGGCAAAACCACTACTAAAAATTGGAATTTTTGTAATATTTTATTTTATCTTCGGTTGCACCGAAATTTCTATAATCCTGCCAAATTTCAAGTCTTTAGGTCATATGCAGCTGCCTCATCTTTTCTCTTTTCGTATGGGGCAATACTGGGGCAAAACAGCCCAAAAACTGAGGATTATATATATTTTTACTTTCTCCATATGAAGTAATGGGAAAGTATTGTGATCATGGAAAAAATCGACTTCGAGATTTCAACGGAAATAAATGTTTTGTGGTCCCTAGAACACGTTTAGACTATTTTCGGTATGATGTCTTGTGTGTGTGTGTGTGTATGTATGTATGTGATTGTTGGCGCTCTAACTCAAAAAGTACTTGCCATATCGATACCAAATTTCATATATAACACTTTGGTATGGGCACAATGAACTGATTAGGTTTTGGACAATATCGGTTAACCGGAAGTCGAGGTTTATTCGAAACTCGATTCGGTTTTTGCGATATTTCTCCGTTAAAACATTATTATTGTAGATACAATTCAATACAAATGTTATAGAGAATGTAATTTCCTATAACTTTCATTTGAAACTATTTTACAAAGCAGTTATTGTTTAGGAATTATTTATAAAGAACTGGTTTTTCGATTTCCGTCAAATATCTCTTTAAAAACATCGTTATTGGTAATCTTTGTGAGGACCAAAGTTGTAGAGAATAATATTTTTTCCAAGTTTCATTTGAAAATTTTTCGTAGAACCATCCATTTCGGAGATATTTCGATTTTTCTTAATACCAGTATACAGCACCAACACCATGTAGCGGTGAATTCTGTAAACATATTCAAAATATACGTAATTTACGGCAACAAGGACGTGTCTTCTTTAACGATACGATATAATACTTTTGCCTCATAATGTTATCGTAATAATTTAAATATCTATACCCCAACTATGGAGAAAGTCATGTTGGCCACATCAGATTTTTTTTTAATGATGCCTTCCCCACAAAGCCAATTTCACTCTTGTCTGCAGGTAGGGGAAAAACCCCTAGACGAATCACAACATCCATGCCTGAAGCGGGATTCAAACCCATGACCTTTGGATTAGAAGGCAGGCACACTACCTACCACTGAAACCCGGCCAGATTTCCTTCATTAGTCGTAGTTTAACATTAATGGCATTAAAATATAAGCCTCTGATTCCCATTAAAAGCTTACCCATATGAAAGCATTAAGCTGGTTGCCTAGGCAGCCAATTGTTGGAGCCAGAAAAATTACCACTTTTTCCTGATAAAAACTATAAATTTACGCTAATTCTACTTGGATTTGAATTTGTCTTCAAAAATAAGAAACTACAATTTCTATCCTATCCGATAGTTAAAGTCTGGAGTTCATATCTTGATGGTCAATAATTTTAAAATGCAAATATAAAAACCTCGACACCAAATTACGTTTTCTTATGGGCCAAAAATGGGGCAAAAAGGGCCCAAAATAGCCCCTCAAAATAGGAATTTCACCAGTTTTGTATTTTTTCCTTTGGTTGTGACCAAAAACCTATAATCCTACCAAATTTCAATTTTCTAGCACATCTGGAAGTGCCTCATAATTTTGTATCCTCCTATATCTATACTCTCTTCTTACGGAGGAGGAGGATGAGAGAGGAGGCACTAATGTCTGGCCCAAACTACAACAGTTGGAGAGCTGAAATTTTCAGCAATTGTAGATGGCATGGGGAAACCCTAAGAAAAATTGAGATCTCCTACCTATGTGTCATGGATTCGACTCGAGAAATTCCGAAATTTGCATTTTTTCCCTACAAGAAAAGCATTGTGACATTTTAGAAAATTAATGTCGGGCACTTTCCGATAAGATACAGAATTCAAACTTTGACGGTTGTTAGATATCCATGAGATCTATAGGGGACCATTATAACTTTTACTGCAAGTGTTCTGGGTTCGACTCCAGTCGACCCAGTATATCTCCCATAAGAAACCATGGAAAAAATAAATTCCTTCATATAGACGAAACTAAGAGGAATAAACAGCTGATATTTTCATGGTTTGAAGATGTCATGAGAATATCTCCATATTATTTGTGATCTGCTGCTTGGTGTATCGGTTTGACTCCACAGAGCCTTAAATTTGAGATTATTTCCTATAAGAAAAGCATTGAAATTGGTGCAGGGCCCTTTTGCGTTTAAAATTTATTTATCGACTCTTACACTCTACAATAAGATTAGATAAATGCTTGCAGAATGCAAGCACACATTACTAGTAATATATATAGACGCTTCTTACACATGATATCATTATATATTGACGGGCCTTACTTAGAATATAGGATACTAGTGAATGTGTGCTTACATTCTGCAAGCATTTTCTCTCAGCCTAAATTAAAAAATATGAGCCGCCAAATTATTTTTAAATGCAACAGTTTACAACTTCTTGCCGATTTATGTGTTTTTCCTTTTGGTCAACATTGGGGTAATAACAACCCCTAAAATGAATAATTATGAAACATTTATAGGGTTTTAGCATTTCTTAGGAATACCTCACATTTGTGCAAAATATCATCGGTGTAGCACCTCTAGAAGTGCATTTATATGAATTTCATTGTTTAAATTTTATAAATTTTTAACAGCCACAATATAAAACTTTTGTGAAATTTTCAAAGTTATTTACCACGGGAACATTATTTCCTAACTTTGTTAACATTTTCACCTTCCTAGCTCTAACGAAAGTACTATATCGTATATCCTCTGTAAGAAGAGTCGATATAGAATGATACGATATACGATATAGGATATATATAGGAGGATACTAATGTCTGGCCCAAACTACAATAGCTGGAGAGCTGGAATTTAATACATAGGTGAACCGAGAAAAATAATTGGAGGAATAATTGGAAAATTGCGACAATGTTTAATTTCTTTGCCGGTAAAAATTATAAACTATTTTACTAACATTTCATGGTTTAGGTATTTCTAAATGCGTTATCAAGCTGAAATTTTTTCTACCTGTATAATTCGCCAAATAATCAAAACGGGAATATAGAAATTTGAAAATATTTATTCGTTCGGCCGTAATAAATTCCCAAATGTTTAAAAATTGGCTAATGTTTATGTACTTTCGGTAGATCGAAGAAGCTGGAAAATTTAACACAGTTAGGAAGTAATGTCCCGGTGGTAAATAACATTGAAAATTTTAGAAACATTTATTGCTATGGCTGTTAAAAATTAATAAAGTTTAAACGATGAAATTCTTATAAATGCACTTCTAGAGGTGCTATATATATGAAATTTTGCATAAATGTGAGGTATTCCCAAGAAATGCAGAAAACCTATAAATGTTTTGTAATTATAAATTTTAGGGGTTGTTTATACCCCAAAATTTTCAAAACAGAAAAACGTAATTCGGAGCCGAGATGCGAACTTATGCATTAAAAGTTATTTTTCGACTTTTATTTTTCCTTTAAGGTGAGAGAAAATGCTTGCAGAATGTAAGCACATATTTACTTGTCATTCTATATCGACTCTTCTTACAGAGGATATAGGATATATAGAATGATATATATATATGAGGATACTAATGTCTGGCCCAAACTACTATAGTTGGAGATCTGAAATTTAATACCGAGGTGAATAAAGAAAAATAATCGGAGGAATAATTTCGAAATTGTTACAATGTGCATTATTTTGGCCGCTAAAAATTATAAACAATTTTACTAACATTTCATGGTTTAGGTATTTCTAAATGAGCTATCAAGCTGAAATTTTTTCTACCTGTAGAATTCGCCAAATAATGAAAACGGGAATATAGAAATTTGAAAATATTTATTTGTTCGGCCGTAATAAATTCTCAAATGTTTAACAAATAGACTTATGTTTATGTACTTTCTGTAGATCCAGGAAGCTGAAAATTTTAACAGAGTTTGGAAATAATGTCCCGGTGGTAAATAACATTGAAAATTTTGGAAATATTTGTTGCTGTGGCTGTTAAAAATTAATAAAATTTAAACAATGAAATTCATATAAATGCACTTCTAGAGGTGCAACATTGACTAAATTTCGCATAAATGTGAGGTATTCGTAACAAATGATAAAACCTATAAACGTATTATAATTATAAATTTTAGGGGTTGTTTTTACCCCAATATTTTCGAAACAGAAAAACACGTAATTCGGAGCCGAGATGTGAACTTATGCATTGAAAATTATTTTTCGGCTTTTATTTTCACTTTAAGGTGAGAGAAAATGCTTGCAGAATGCAAGCACACATTTACTTGTAGAATGGTATCCTCCTCTGTAAGAAGAGTGCTTATAGAATGATAGGAGGATATAGGGTGATATAGGAGGATACAGATGTCCAGCCCAAACTACAATAGTATGGAGCTGAAATTTTCGAAAATTGTACATAGCATGGAGAAACCCCCAGAAAAATTGATATATCATACCTAAGTGTCATGGGTTCGACTCCAGAAATTCTGAACTTTGCGTTTTTTCCCATAAGAAAAGCATTGCGGCATATTTGAAAATTAATTTATGGCACTTTCCGATAAGGTAGAGATTTCAAACTTGGAGGGTTGTTAGATACCCAGCAGATCTATAGGGGACCGTTATCACTTTAACTGCAAGTGTCCTGGGTTCGACTCCGGATGACCCGGTATATCTCCCATAAGAAATCATGGAAAAAATAAATTCCTTCATATAGACGAAACTAAGAGGAATAAAGATTTTTTCTTGGTTTGAAGATGTCATGAGAATATCTCCATATTATTTGTGATCTCCTGCGTTGGTGTCATCAGTTTGACTCCAGGGAGCCTTAAATTTGAGATTATTTCTTATAAGAAAAGCATTGAAATTGGTGCAGGGCACTTTTGAGTTTAAAATTTATTTGTCAGCCCTTACACTTTACAATAAGTTTAGATAAATGCTTGCAGAATAGCAGAATACAAGCGCACATTCACTAGTATAGGAAGTGTTACCCAAAAGTTCCAGGACTGGCTGCGTGGAGCGCTACCCGGAAGTAGTAGGGACTTCTGCCGCTAGGATGTGCTGAACACATCCTTTATGAAGCAGTGTGTAAAATTATTCTAAAAAGATGTAGAAAATATGAGATCCAAGAACCTAACTCCCTATTTCCTGTTAACTTAATGCTTCATATAACGTGATTTCAAGGAGAGCAACTACCATGCTATGTGAAGTTTTACTGTATAGTTATTTCTAGCAATGTAAGAAAATAAAATTGAATAAATTTTTTAAGTGGTATGAATGTACTCCATTGAGTTCATGGTAATCTGTTCTCGGTTATACCGCAGATGTCTTATAATGTGTCATTGTGCATCCCCCCACATCCATTGTATAAACACAGAGCATTGTACATCAATATCTTGTTTTTCCTAATGCCTCAGTAAGTGTTAAGATGTTAGTAAAAATTCATAATATTTTAATATTTTATTTGGAATCATTTCAATAATTCAAATTAAGTAGAGCTAAGATCACCTTACTGTACCAAATAAAGAAATATTTCAACAGTATAAATTATACACAGGTTAATATGTGTTTTTGTGGTGTAGAATTAATCAAATATAATATGTTAATTAATTCCTCAAGTAGGTTCTACGTGTGTACAGATCTTGCAGTATTGCCTCAGTGGTGGTTGTCCGTACATGTGTATGGACCTTGACTTCTCTTTACTCTATCCTAAATGCCTTTTCCTAAACATTAAAATAAGCATAAATGTCAAGGATGCCGCTTTTAGGTCCAAGCAGATTTCAAACAATTACCTGATTTAAGGGTTAATGTCTAAATTTACTTTGGATGAATTGAGAAAAATAGGTATTCATCTGTTAAAATTGTCACTTTTAGTTTTTTGTTTGTGTTTTTGTTGAACCAACGTAATGGGAATGGCATAGCTTTCAGGCATATCTGCATGCTGAATATATTTTTGAATGGACAATTCCACTTCTCTTTGACCAATCTCTCTTTGGTGAATACTTTGCCCAATCCCTCCACCGCAGTGAATGGATTATGCTTTAGTTGAGTGTTAAGTGTTCATATATGGCAGTGTGTCTGCAATCGACGTTGCATCAAGCACCCAGCAAAGCTTGAGGAGGCCTGGATCTGCTAGTGGAAAATGTATGGGGGCAGAATGCACCTGTATGAGAATTCAGGGGGAGGGTGCCTCTGTTATGGCAAGGAAGAGACCATGTCGAGAGTGCACGACTCACAATGAGGAGACGAGGTCAGTGGGGAACCTCCCACAGTGTGCTGCCACTCTTTGTTGTTTGTTGTCACATGTGCCCTTGGTTGTTGATATTTAATACTCTTTTACCTTTTACTTGTCACCCTCATACTCGAGACCCATTCCAACTATGTTGTAAGATGTTGAAGTGCATTGTATCATTATATTGGTAGTTAAAGCTTTTAAATGTTAATGTTCTAGTTATGTGTGGGCTTGTTTTACAGCTTCTAATGTGACTAATAATTAACATTTGATATAGGGATACTAGTACTATTATCTGGTAATTTTAGATAATACAATGGCTGTTATAATTCACTGTAATGTATGTCTCATTATTTTTAATGGCATATGTTTTTTTTATGTGAGGAGTAACGTAATGATAGAATATATGACTTTGTCTTGGAGTGCCAACAGGAATAGTATTCTTTCATAAAAACCTTGAAATATACTTAATTGTTGCCTAATATTGATGTTTATTTGTCTTGTACTAATAAAAAGTATTTAATAAACATCGCCTTAATGTTGATATATTGGATAAAAGCCTCCACAAAAGCATACAAGCAAGGGAATATTTACAATGACATAGGTGTAGAGCAGGGATGGCGAACCACTGACACGCGTGTCACAGAGTGACATGCCAAGGTCTTTAGCATGACACGGAAGATTATCTGAAGTTCTAAGTTCTAAAGTTTAGCCTGTTTGCGAAAATGGGTGATCGTATTCAGGGGAAAACAGGAAAACCCAAAAGAGTCCCTCTGCTCACCCCTGGCATGGGTTTCCGAAAATGATCTCAACGGGGGACGGGGATGCCTGGACGGTGCAAATTGCAGTTAAGTAGCAAAACAATAGCAGTGTCCTTTCACAAACTTATCTGGTATCTTTACTCGGAAGGATGAGAACAAGCACACGTGGATTTAAAACCTGCAGAAATGTTTTCACTTTATTTGGATGAAAGTACGGATGCAACAGCACAGGTGCGACTGGCAGTTATTGTCAGATTCTCCTCTAAAAATACAGTGAGGGAGAAATTAGTTAAATAATGCCATTGCCGGGAAAAACTACAGGATGCGATGATATGAATGAATTAAAAAAAGAATTTAAAGAAATTGGGATCAACTTAAAAAATATTGTGTAACAACCGATGGAGCGCCAAGTATGATTGGCAAACATGTTGGATTTGTTAAAATTCAACGCCCTTTGCTTCAGTTTCATTTCCTAATACACCAGGAAGAACTTTGTGCGGAAAAAGTTTAAATTTACTTGAAAATGTAATTTCTGTAGTGACAGAAATTGCTAATTTATTTTACTGCTCGCGCTCCTAATAAATGAGAGTTTGCAAAACTTTTAGATGAGGTTGAATATCAATATTCAGGATTACTTATGTACAATAATGTCCGATGGTTGAGTCACGGTCAAGTTTTGAACCGTTTTGTTAGCGCCTTAGACGAATTAAGATTGTTTTTAGAGTACAGAGGGCCAGATTTTCCAGAGTTTACAGATACGAATTGCTTAAACGATTTAATGTTTTTTTGCAATTTTATGCAGCATTTCAATGAACTAAATGGAAAACTTCAAGGCCAAGGTCAGGTCGTATTAAGAATGTACGAACATATTAAAGCTTTTGAGAAGAAGATTGAAGTATTCGAAAAGGATTGTACGACTGAAAATTTAAGGTACGTTCCATCTCTTAAGAAGCATCTTGCAACATCGCCTTTTTACTTTCTCCATACGTAGTAATGGGAAAGTATTGTATTCATGAAAAAAATCGACTTCGAGATTTCAACGGAAATACATGTTTTGAGTCCCTAGAACGCGTTTAGACTTTTCAGAATGATGTGTGTGTGTGTGTATGTTATTGTGAGCGCTCTAACTCAAAAAGTACATGCCATATCGTTACCAAACTTCATTTATAACACTTTAACATGAGCACAAAGAACTGATTAGTTTTTGGACAATAACGGATAACCAGAAGTCGAGGTTTATTCGAAACCCGATACGTTTTTTGCGATATTTCTTCATTAAAACATCATTATTGTATATACAATTCTATACAAAGTTTATAGAGAATGTA
The DNA here is from genome assembly GCA_036926305.1 of Uropetala carovei. Lineage (NCBI taxonomy): Eukaryota > Metazoa > Arthropoda > Insecta > Odonata > Petaluridae > Uropetala > Uropetala carovei. Next base: position 2,009,437 of record JAXCHB010000127.1, read on the forward strand.
ATTTCCTACAGTTTTCATTTGAAACAATTTTCTATAGGAGTTATTGTTTAGGAGTTATTTATAAATAACTGGTTTTTCGGTTTCCGTTAAATATCTCCTTAAAAACATCATTATTGGTAATCTTCGTAAGGACCAAAGTTGTAGAGAATAATATTTCTTCCAAGTTTTGTTTGAAACTAATTTTCGTAGAACCATCCATTTCGGATATATTTCGCTTTTTCTTAATACCAGCCTACAGTGCCAACACCATGTAGCGGTGAATTCTGTAAACATTCAAATTATACGTAATTTACGGCAACAAGGACGTGTCTTCTTTTACGATACGAAGTATTAATTTTGCCTTATAATGCTATTCATAATAATTTAAATATCTATACCCCAAATATGGAGAAAGTCATGTGTTGGCCACATCAGATTTTTTCACTGATGACAAAAATAAGATTGATATTTTGAAAAAGTATACCTCTTTAATAGTAGACAGATAAAATATTTATGAAAAAATTTGATCAAATTTATGAAGTGGAGACAAAATTAAAATTCATGGTTTTGCCACATACAATCAAATTTGAAGACCTTCAATTGACTTTCTTCGAATGGCTTGACTTCGATAATTTAGAGATGGAATAAATTGAGTTTGTAAACAGTTTTGTATGGAGCAATACATTCGTGGAGCTAAATGTTAAGTTAGGGAAAAGTTACTGCAACAATGAAGGGATTGAGAAATTATCAGAGTAAATGAGAGTTGAGAATTTAATTCTGTCAGAATGAGACTCTTTACCTGATTCATTTATGGCAATGAAAAAATTAGCGAAAGCTCTTTTAACGATGCTTGGATCAACATATGCTTGTGAACAGTTATTTTCTTCTATGAATTTTATCAAATCTAATACCAGAAATAGTCTAGGAAATGATTTAACTGATGAATGTATAAGATTGAAATCTACAAATTAAACTCCACGAATTGGTGCTTTGGCATCAACCAGACAAGTGTCACACTGACAAAATATGTATGTGTAGGAAAATAGTCCATTTTGTTAACATTTATAATAATGAATATTTCATTTAATTATTAGTATTGTTTTGTTTTGCAGAAATGTATGTAAATATTTCTTTTATATTAAATTTGTATCATATTTATTATCTTCATTGTTATTAAATTAGGTAAAAATAAAGTCCATTTCTGATCATTATTATAATTACTAGAGTAAAAACCTGTGCAAAAGAATGTGAAGGAATATAAAATTATTTCCGTAGATAGTGTATTGTTGTAGATATTATTCTTGGAAATAATTTCATCATGCATTTATTATGTCAGATTTTTTTTCGAAAAATTCACCATAGTTTTCAAAGAAAAAAGATGTAAATTATTCAAAATATTTGAATCATTTTTCAATATTTTAAATTTGGACAACAACAGTTTATTTAATGCTATGTAATAGTAAAAGGCAAAAAAACATGAGAATGGTTGAACTAATAATCGCTAAGTATTTGGAATTTACAATGTGGCACACGAAGCGTTTTTTGTAAAGTCGAATGTGACACGCTCATTGAAAAAGGTTCGCCATCCCTGGTGTAGAGTAAGTTATTTCTCGCCAAGGACCAAACACTTTCGATTGCAAGTATGTACTCTGGGTTTAGTGAATCTCACGTCATGCCAAGGACTCCTGATAATCATACAGGCAGAGTATACTTGCACACTTTTGTTGAAATAAGATTGGTTAAATAAGTATTTCAGTATCAGTGATTCCATATAAGTAGGCCTTGGTCAGTGAGACACTTGTTGAAGGACCTAATTTTTAAAGTACTAGAATATTGTATTACTTTCAGAGATAAAATTAGATAAGTTTAATTATCTTTTGCCCAGTTAAAATGTGAAACTCTTTCAGCTGTTATATTTGAATAAATGAATTTGTTGAATTAAATTTTATTGAATTTATCCACATGCTCACACAGAGGTGGAAGATTTGGTACTTATGACAGAGTTTAAGTTAGCACCTTTCAAAAAGAAGTTTTGTAGATATTATTTTTCCTTTGTTGTTTTTAAGAAAAAATTCATGCTAAATTAAAATAATTGCAAGATTTGAACATCAATTAATATGTATTTGAATGACAAAATATTTTTATGCATCTTTTTGGTTAGGCAGGGGGGCTTTTTGCAAGTGGTGCCTATGGCATTTGCCACCTTTGCCACATCCTAGTTATGGTGCTGTGCTCACATGTACACCATCCACATATTCCATAGTTACATGAGGTAGTTTTAGGTGTTTTATTGAAATGGTTCCAAAAATATATATAAAACAATTTTAACAGCATTCTTTAAAAAAGGAACATTTTAAATTTGGCTGCCACTAAATAATTCCTCTGAATTTCTTTTTCATATGCTAGTAGAATATACTCATTTTAAGTGTTCCTGGAGTGTCTGGCTAGGTGATTTTTTGCGTTATCACATCCCAAACATTCAGGAATTACTTCTTCATTTTGCTTTTATTTGGTGTAATAGTCATTTGTGTTCTCATTTTTAGCGATTTCTTTACAAATCGCTTATGTATTGACTTTGTCTTTCTGCCCATCCACCTGTGCAGGCAATATCTCTGAAACAGTTCAACCTAGAGAAACAAAATTTTCAGGATAAGTTACTACATACGAGAGCTACATGTAGTAATCCGGAATTGTTAAAATTCCAATTTTCAGAGGCAATAATTTTGCCTCATAAGTAAAGCACGTAAATCGGTGTAGAGGTTTTTATATTTGCTTTTTAAAATTGTTCCCCATCAAGATTCGAACTCGGGACAAACTATCGGAAAGTTTAGAAAGTGTAGTTTCTTATTTTTGAAGCTGAATTCAAATTCCTGTAGATTTAGCATAAATTTATAGTTTTTATCTGAAAAAAGTGGGAATTTTTCTGGGTCCCAACAATCAACTACTGTAACAACGAGCTCATTGCTTTTATTTGTAGTGTCCATACCTTAAAAATAGGCAGGAATGCTTGCAGAATGGGGATGACTATATACCAGACTAAGTATTTTCAGGGGATATCTTGAGAACCATATCCTTGGTACAATTGGTCTTGAAATGTGCAATTTTTATTTTGATGATGCTGCTAACAATTTTTTTCAAAATGTACCCTTAAAATTTGAATCTTAGATTTTTTTGTAAAAAGATGGCCTTATAATATCTGCTTTTGCAGTTATTTCCTAACTTGTTTTATCTAATATTAATACACTATTCCTCTGTTATCAGCAAGGAATGTATACTGCGAAAACCTCACAGATTCTGAATTTACAGATAATGGGTCCTATATTCACATTATAACTTTAGGGATAGTTTAAAGACCTCTATGGACCAAACAAAAAAATAATTTTATTATTACTTTAAAAAATAATAATTCAATCAAACATCCATAAATAATTCTTAATTGCTATCTGACAAGAAAGAATTCTTAGGTTTGTTACCAAGTATTATAGTCAGCATTGATTTTAATCCATTTTTCTTGAAAGAAATCACATTATATAGGACAAATTAATATAAGCAGTATATTTGATTACGGAGAAAAAATAAATGAAGGTAGAGTGCTGGAACACTTTTGCTGTAACCTTTGTTTTCAAGAGCTCCACGGATATGCGAGACCTTGCACGCGGATATCTACTGAGTAATATGATATAGAGTACAGATCACGTACAGGTGAGCCCCGCTTGACGCAGCCCCGGCCAATGCGGATTTGTCATAATGCGGATTTTATTTCAAATTAAAATTTTTTTAAAATATAGATATCTTGTGCACAGTTTTTAAATTTTGCACTACTCAAATTTCATAAAGTATCCTAAATATTGTGATATTTTAGCAGTGTTGCATAATATTGCATCATCTGGTAGCCAGTTTAACTCTTTTCCCTGTAAATTTCACGGGTCTAACACAAAACACATCTCCTAAGGCGGAAAGCATTTGAAAAACGGAAATACGATTCATGCTTCATGTTTCTTTAGCATCATTGGATCGTAAAGAATGTTTTTGATTTATATTTTTTAAATCTACAATTTTCGACAATTACTTTATTACAATTTAAATTTACCGTATTAACATGTCATTTTAAATAATAATAAAACAATAACGCTATACAAAAAAATTATATAATTTTGATCTACATATGAAAAAAATCTGATGTGGCCAATACATGACTTTCTCCATATTTGGGGTATAGATATTTAAATTATTATGAATAGCATTATGAGGCAAAATTATCATTTCGTATCGTAAAAGAATAGTTGTCCTTACTGCCCAAAATTACGTATATTTTGAATATGTTTACAGAATTCACTGCTACATGGTGGTGGCGCTGTATACTGGAAATTACAAAAAGAGTTGAATATCTCCGAAATGGATGGTTCTACGAAAATTTGTTTCAAACAAAACCTGGAATAAATATTATTCTCTACAACTTTGCTCCTCATGAAGATTACCAATAACGACGTTTTTAAGGAGATATTTGATGGAAACCGAAAAAACCGATTATTTATAAATAATTCCTAAACAATAACTGCTATGGAAAATTGTTTCAAATGGAAGTTGTAGGAAATTACATTCTCTATAACCTTTGTATAGAATTGTATATACAATAATGCTGTTTTAATGGAGAAATATCGCAGAAACCGAATCGGGTTTCGAATAAACCTCGACTTCTGGTTAACCGTTATTGTCCATAAACTAATCAGCTCTTTGTGTTCATGCTAAAGCGTTATATATGAAGTTTGGTAACGATATGGCAAGTACTTTTTGACTTAGAGCGCCCACAATCACATACACACACACACAGACATCATACTGAAAATAGTCTAAACGTATGCTAGGGACCTCAAAACGTGTATTTCCGTTGAAATCTTGAAGTCGATTTTTTTCGTGAACACAATACTTTCCCATTACTACGTATGGAGAAAGTAAGCATGTAGAAAATATAATTTCCTACATCTTTTATTTCAAACATTTTCCATAGCATTTATTGTTTAGGAATTATTTATAAAATATAATCGGTTTTTTCGGTTTCCATCAAATATCTCCTTAAAAATGTCGTAATTGTTCATCTTCGTAAGGACTAAATTGTAGAGAATAATATTTCTTGCAGGTTTTGTTTGAAATAAATTTTCATAGAACCATCCATTTTGGAGACATTCAACTCTTTTCGTAATTTCCAGTATACAGTGCCACCACCATGTAGTGGTGAATTCTGTAAACATATTCAAAATATAACTTATGGCAATAAGGAAGACTCTATTCATTTACGATACGAAGTATTCATTTTGCCTTATAATGCTATTCATAATCATTTAAATATCTATACCCCAAATATGGAGAAAGTCATGTGTTGGCCACATCAGATTTTTTACTTTCTCCATACGTAGTAATGGGAAAATATTGTGATTACGAAAAAAATCGACTTAGACATTCAATGGAAATACACGTTTGAAGTCCCTAAAACACGGTTAGACTATTCTCGGAATGATGTCTGTGTGTGTGTGTGTGATTGTGGACACACTGACTCAAAAAGTACCTGTCATATTAATACCAAATTTCATATATAACATTTTAGCATGAGCAAAAAGAACTGATTAGTTTTTGGACAATACCGATTAACCGGAATTCGAGATTTATTCGAAACCCAATTCGGTTTCTGCGATATTTCTCCATTAAAACAGCATTATTGTATATACAATTCTATACAAAGGTTATGGAGAATGTAATTTCCTACAACTTTCATTTGAAACAATTTTCCATAGCAGTTATTGTTTAGGAATTATTTATAAATAATCAGTTTTTTCGGTTTCCGTCAAATACATCTTTAAAAACGTTGTTATTGGTAATATTCGTGAGAATCAAAGTTGTAGAGAATGATATTTCTTCCAAGTTTTGGTTGAATCAAATTTTCGTAGAACCATCCATTTCGGAGATATTCAACTTTTTTGTAATTTCCAGTATATAGCGCCACCACCATGTAGCAGTGAATTCTGTAAACATATTCGAAATATACGTAATTTATGGCAATAAGGACGACTGTATTCTTTTACGATACGAAATGATAATTTTGCCTCATATTGCTATTCATAATAATTTAAATATCTATACCTCAAATATGGAGAAAGTCATGTGTTGGCCACATTAGATTTTTAAATGTAACTTCGTAGGTGTTCTGAGAAATATGTTGAAATTATGTTCATTTATCGCTAAAAAGCCTTTTTGTCTTACTGTTTACTAGGTAATTTTATAGTTTGTTTAATAAATTAAGTTCTAAAAGTCCGCTAGAAATATGTTTTACATTGAATGTGGGTCCAAAAATACCATTTTGGAAGTTGTTTTCCTCTGGGCTCCTAAAGATTATGGTGCCCTGGCGGTTTTTCACTTAATGCGGAGACCTCAGTTACGCATCCCCCGCATTAAGCGGGGCTCACCTGTATATCTGAATCTGCAGTTACGGAACTCGCAGTTAGTGGGAATAGTGTATTTACCAAATTGATAATTTTTTCATTAGGATACTATTTTTTACATTGTAAATTATTCCTTTATTATAAAGGTGCCAAAAACTTCGCCTAAATATTATATTTTTAACAGATTCTCATTTACCTGCTAGCCTCTTGAGGTAATCATTCAAAGAAAGCCGCTGAAATAGACATGTTGCTTGAAAACTTTGCAATGTTGACCAGAAAGTTTATGAACTAAAATGTATAACAGCATGAGTTTTGTTCTTCACTTTAATTCAACTAAGTATAATATTAATTTTAGAGGGCATGCTCATGATCACACACAATACTACAGGAATCCTTGGACACAGAACGATATAAATACCATTTTACTAGTTTTTGGAGCTAGATGCTAATTCTGTCACTTGTTTTTCACTTAAAATATTAAATTATCTTCTCTAAACTCCTCATGAAATCATTACATCTTTATTGTAAGAGATGGTAGTAGCTAAAATACAAATAAGAGAATCAATAGTCTCATAACGTATTATTTATATCATTGGCAATCAGTCATAAAGGTTGGAGGCACTTTGATATCCACCTCTAGTCAAGGTCAATATTTAGTACACAATATTTTTCAGAGAATTTTATTTATTAAATATATACAAGCAAAAATAAATTATGCCCTACTGAGATCTATTGTTATTTTTGTATTACAGGTCACAACCTGTGTTAGTGGATTCACCTGGAAAGAGTGGTGCAAAGTTTTATCAGTCATGGGACAAACTGTTCATAGTGAAGACTTTGACGAGTGAAGAGGTTGAGAGGATGCATTCATTCCTCAAGCACTATCACCCTGTAAGTGTTTAACAGGTTTGACCTGTACTTGTGAGTGAATTAGTATATAATTGGTGGTATAATACCTACAAGCGTTTTAGCTGCTTGTTTTTTTGCATAATTGGAAGAAGTAATTTGGTGGGCTAGTATCTGTTTTGTTTTCTATCATCTATGATTTACTCTTTAATTATCTTCTTTTTTGTTCATGATTAATGAAAACATTTATTGTGTTTGTCAAATTTTAAAATGTGTATTTGTTCCAGTTTGTGGGATGTCAGTCTACTAAATGTACAGTCATTTGTAAAAGTCTGTGGGCAAGCTCGGTCGCGACGGTCACAGCCAAACAGTGAAGTTAAAATTTATGTTGGCACTACGTGATTCGCAACGAGAGAGGGTAAGGATGGTGTGGGGTATATGTTTTGGAAGTTCGAGCGAATGAGGGGAATCAAGAAATGGCCGTAGAATTGCAGGCTACCAGGGTCGAATGGAGACCGCTTCTCACCCCAGTGGAAGGGCCTCAAAGGAGAGATTCAAAGACGGGAAAGTGTTTTCCATGCTTATCCTCGAGGATATTCCACGTCTGAAACGGTTCACCAAAGGATATGGCTTTCCATTTACGCTGGACGAACACTGGCTGCGTTGCCGTGGTCGCTAGGGACTTGAACCGACAACGGAGTAAAGGATGTGGACGCGTGCATTAATACAAAAATTTTTAATTTAAATTTTCGCTTATTTCATGGAATTGAGTTTGTATTTTTAGAGTTATTTTTTAATGAAAACCGAAAAGATGATTTTCTACGGCAGAAAATTGTAAGTTTTAATAATAATAGATATAGCCGTATCTGTTATTCGAATAAGTATTCCAGTTTACTGGAAGCAAACATTAAATCTACATTGGCACTAGAAATACATAATAGACGAAAATTGCAGTATATTTTGTTGCATTATTAGAATTGTTTCATTTAATCAAATTTTTACCATTACCAGAGAACTTTGAGAAGTTCTTCTTTTCAACAAATACATTAAATAGAATTCAGTTGTTTTATAAGCATTGCGTTGTTTATCAGTAATAACTACTAAATGTCCTAAATTAATGCGAGTATTTCGGAAGAATCTATTTATATCTATAATAGCCGACTGTACGTCCGTCCCACCCTGTATCTCAAAAGCCGTTCGTCGTAGAGATATGCAGTAAACTACGTTTTGTTTCTACAAGCTAGGAAGGCCCCTAGAAACTTCTCATTTTCATAAAGTCTCGGGTTCGAATCCAGGAGACAATTATATTTTCCCATAAGTTTACACGGGATTTTCGATTTTTCAGAGTGCAAGGTTTTTTTCCTTCATTCATTACAACACGTAAATATGGACCGACTTTCTTCGTTTTTGCTTTATTCAATGGCTAAAACTCTATACTATCTTATTCTTGCGATGCTTACATGTTACACGGTCGAATCATTCAGAAATACGCAATTGTTTTCGAAATTTTACGGATATTTCGTACTCTTTCCGGACGATGTCAAGGCGACCGTCACTGTTGCCTCCGATTCAAGTAATACCAATTAAAACTTCAAATAGGTGAAAGAATAGCGTTATTCGCTTCGCACTTTGTTTAAGCATCGAAATTAGTGCTGTAGCAATGTCAACATTTATACATAGAAACATAAATATTTACGGATAAATATTCAGTTAACTGCGTATGGGAAGCATTTCTAATGATTCAATAATAGCAGTTGAATCTTCCTATCATCGTTTGAATGCTGGAATCTTATCTCTTTGTAAGTAGAACCATTATATTATACATCCATGATGTTTATTAACGCAAATAGGCTGCCTTGCTACTTCGGCTACCGAATGTCCAGCAGCCACCCTCCCCACAATCTCTCCTCTGACCGCAGGCTAAGTCTCAGCAAACGGAGCTCGATCCATTTCCAATGCCCGATGAATGTTAACTGCGAGTGTATAACTAGGGGGAATTGGAAGTGGGAAACGGACCGGAAAAATGCCCGCTTCTGGCTCATTTTGGTAACACTCAGGCTACCAACCTATTGGCCAAGGCGGTACCACAAGTCCACAGACCATCGGCCCACCGGAATTTTGTCCAGTGTCCCGGTAGCTCAATCCACCCGTTTAAAAACCTACTTGTCAAAAGAGGTTAAAAACTGAGCAAAACAGTAGGTCTACTAAATCTTAATACTAAACCAAAATAGTAATTTGTTATAATAAAAACGTATTTAAACGTATTAAAAAATTTAATAGCTTCCATTTTCATGAGGTTTCCAACTCCTTCTTTCCACATACAATCGGTGAGTTACACAAATTAAAGTTAAATGGAAGGATTAATATAATTCTTAATTTTACGTTATGCGGGTGGATGCTAAACAAGCCCTTGGTAAATTTCATTAACCTCATTTTCCGTTATCCTCTTCCTTCACTCCCCTTTCCATTCCACACACTCTCGGTATATCGGCGAAAATGAAAAACCACCTCCTTGGTGAACCATATCAGAGACGTGGAATATCTTCCAGGGTTTGCACTGAATCGTAGCCGGGTCTGGCATGAGCATGGAAAAGGCTTTTCCATCTCTGGGTCTCTATTTTGAGACCTTTCCTCAGGGGCGAGGCGCGGTCTCAATTCGACCCCGGTAGCCTGCAACTCTACGACCATTTCTTGATTCCCCTCATTCGCTCGAACTTCCAAAACATATACCCCACACCATCCTTCCCCTCTCTCGCTGCGAATCACGTAGTGCCAACATAAATTTTAACTTCACTGTTTGGCCGTGAGCGTCGCGACCGAGCTTGCCGACAGACTTTTACAAATGACTGTACTTTCATACAAACAGAATTTTGTATTTATTTTGCTTGTCTCCAATCCTTGGTGTAGCTATTTAGGGTTTTTCACAACTTTGATATTAACATGTTGTGTAGGGGCACAGCCATAGTATCAGAAATAATCCAAAAATTGGAACAGGATGGACTAAATTTACAAAACATAAAAGCTCAACCATATGAAAATAGTCCTAATAGGATCGGTTAATTAAACAGTTACAAGTAAGTATTCGTATTACAAACAGAGCATTCACTTAATTTACCTTTTTATCATTCCACTGAAAAAGTTTTGCAAAGGTAGAGAAACTTTCTTTATTTTGCTGGTTCTTCATTGAGGTGGGTTGAAAAAACATGGCATAACACGAAGGCCACCAAGAGCAAATGAAGGGTCCAGTGCAAAAACGAGGTGGCTCCACTTTTGGTCGTTATTGAGTTTTAATATGTTTTATATATTGAAAAATTCACCCGATGCTTTGGTGCAAGAAGAATGTAGTTCCGATCATTTGCTAGGGATACAATGGAAATGGTGCTGCTCCACTGTCTGGTTTAGAGCAAAAGAGAGGTGGCTCCTGGTGCCACCTCGTTTTTGCAGCACACGTAGTTCAGAGTTTGCAAACTGGCTAAGTAGTTAAACCAAAGATATCCTATAGCTTCTATCGAAGTTATTTTAACTACAACTTTAACTATTCATTTGCTCATCCCAGAAGTGACACGTGCAAGACTTGTGACGCTATTGAAAATAAAATGAAGATAATGACCAATGTTAAGGAGAAAGCAGCTTTGGCAGCTGAAAAGGAAGTTCATCTCAAGAGAGCCGAGGTATTTTATGAAGACCTTCGAAATAAAACAAAACTGACCAAACAACATGTCAACATGGAAACCATCGCATTTGATTTTCAACAGAACTTACCGCTACCTGTGGTACCTTCTGGTGATGTGTTTTACATGAGGCAGCTATGGGTCTTTTCTTTTGCTATTCACCAAGCCAATACCTCTAAAACTCACTTTTTCCTTTACGATGAAACTGTTGGCCGTAAAGGACAAAATGAAGTAATAAGCTTGTTGCAGTACTATTTTGAAAACTTATTGGACAAAAGCGTTAAGGAGATGTTCGTGTTCAGTGATAACTGCTCTGCTCAAAATAAAAACAATCTGATAGTGCAGTACCTATACACATTGGTCAAGAGCGGACGCTTTGACAAGATCACACACAGATTTCCAGAACCCGGACACAGTTTTCTCCCGTGTGATCGAAGCTTCGGCCTTGTGGAGAAGGAGAAAAGAAAATGAGAACGTTTGTACTTACCATCAGAGTACCGAAATTTAGTAGCTAATACATCCAGGAAATTTAATGTGATAAGTGCAACTCAGGACATGTTTCTTGACTTTAAGGCACATTTTGCACCTATGTTCAAGAAGGTTGTCACTAACAAGGATAAGCAGAAGTTCAGCGTCACAAAATACCGCAGTTTTGAATTCATCAAAGACCACAAAAATGAAGTACACTGTACTCCAAGCGCAACAGGTCTCTACACTTTGGTATTTAACCTGGAACGTCCAGGTAATAATGAGCTTTCTGTTCCTGGTGAAAGACTGTACAAAGAGCCGCTCGCAATAGCCCCAGCAAAGCTTAGAGATGTCTTAAAGTTGGCAAACACTTATTTGTCCCCAAATGAGCTTCCTTTCTACCATGCTATTAAATCCCTGGAGGACAATAATGATCTTACCTCCGAGAGTGAGACTGACCAGAGTGAATGAAAAACATTTTCAGCTACATATTACTGTAAAGAAAGGTTAATTTGATTGTATATGAAAAATAATTGTTTTGTGTACTTACTATTGTACGATAATTACATATACTTCTTAATATTTGCACAATAAATAGTATAATCTGTATACATTGTTGAATTTTAAGATATTTCAGTGCAAAAACAAGGTAGCTCCGATTATTTATATTTTAGCCATTGAAAACTAATTTTGTATTGATTGACAATGTAGTAAAATTAAAGAGCTTATTTATTATTAGTAGTAAATGTCCAGAAAAAGAAAAATATCCTTAATTAGAAATTTTTGAAACGTTTTTTGCTGTTTTTCAAAACTTTGTAAAACTGGAACTACCCCGTTTTTGCACTTGACCCTTCAAATGCTGTGAATTCATTGAGATTACAATTGAAGCAAGTTTATAGGATGTTAATAAAATTAAAGAATGAGCATGAATACACAGATCCTGTAGGTTTGTTAAAATAGATCGACGTGCAATTTATATTTTTCTTGTTATTTTGGGACGACTGCCTGCAGAAGATCAGCTGCAACACTAAATCTCTTCAGGGTTCCGATGTAACTGTGGATAGAGCCGTTGACATGATCTGCAATTTGTTACCAGACATAAAAAGTTCAGAGTCATAACTGGAAGAGTATATGGAAGAGGCAAAGAAATTTTGCAGTGAGAAAGGAATGCCTGCTGTGCTTCCGAAAATAAGAGGAAGAAAAAGAAAATTTCATGGCACGATGGAAACTGAAGCACTCTCAATACCTGAAACAACAGAAAATACTATCTACGATGCAGTACATCAGGCAATAAATTCTCTTTAAATTCTCTAGTATCAATTTACATCTCTGTATGAAATTGACAATGATTTAAAATTAAGTTGTGCTTTATATAATATGACTGAAGATGAAATGATAAATTACTGTAAAAATGCTGCTAGTATGTATAAAAACAATTTGGGGGAATGCGAGTTAATTGAAGAAGTTAACAGTTTGAAACACCACCAGCCTTCGATAAAAAGTGTAAAAATTATGCAGAAAGAAATATTGGAATTTCTTCATGAATAAGAACTTTTAAGTTCATTTCCCAATGTGGAAATTTTTCTGAGAATTTTCTTGACATTTGCCTCATCAATTTTAACTGGAGAATGTTCTTTTATTAAACTGAAAGTCATCTAATTCATCAATGAACCAAGAGAGACTTTCTGGTCTAGCCATCTTATCTATTGAAAATATAGATTTCAATGACATAATCAATATGTTTGCTGCAAGTAAATCCCGAAAAATAAATCTTTACAGAAATGATTATTTAAAAAAAGAAATGATTGTTTATTTTTCTTAAATACCCCTTTAAAAATATGCACTTATCATTTTATTAGATCATCTTGGGGCACCAAAAATCCTCTGCTCAGGGTGCCAAAAGTGATCACTATGGCCCTGCATAGGGGCCTCTCACACAAATTACATGCCTGTCATGTAAAATATACTCATGTTATATATGATGTCATAACCTTTTTAATGTTTGATGTTTTTGGTGAAATTTTGAATGAATGTTAATACTTAATCATGGTATGATATTGCAAGAAGCATTTTCCTTTCTGCAATGGGATGCTGCAAAACGAACATACATACAGTGTACTCTTGATTATCCGTTAGCGGATTATCCATTCTGCAGGTTATCTGTGCATGTGTTTCCATATTTCTCATGAATTTTTATTTATGAAAATTGCGCTTTGCACTACTCATGCATTAATGCATGCTTTTCGCTCGTTTAGTTATGCAAAGAAGACATATTGCATAAAAAAGATCATACGTAAGGTTTTTTAAAGGTAAAGCGACCATAAAATGATATCATGCTCTTTTACTGCCGGTTATATTACATTGCATCTTTTATGGAGCGTAGCGGGGACATTGTTTCATTGTGATTACATTTTCCCCATGCATACGAAAATTTCCCTTCTCCGCTGTAGTTGTTTGTCAGTCCACTGTGTTGTAGTTCACTCGGAAAGTCATACACTCACACTGTCGTACTCGCTTGGAAGTGTGTACTCCAGAAGAGATGGCAGAAAAATGCAAGAAAATTGTGTTGAGACAGGGCTGCCACAGATATGGAAAACTGGGAAAAGTCAGGGAAAACCGGGAAAAGTCAGGGAAAATGCAAAAATAATCTGGAATTTTTCATAGCCACTAGCTCGACCCTAAAATGACCTAATTAAAAAAAACACAAAACTCCATATTGATTTATTTTTATTATAAGTTCGAAACAAACCTGGGCAAAGCTGGATAGCACACGTACTAGCAAATATTGAAGGATTTTTGCCTTGTACTTGAAAATCGCTTCCTTTGAATATCACCTTTCTCTCTCTCCTCCCTCTCCCCCCTCTCCCCTTCCCCTCCCCCTTTAGTTTAAATGTACGGTTTGCATATATACTGTCTAAAGGAAAGGCAACCTGGAAAAAACGCAAAAAATACATTGTTTGGTATTATTACTTTTATATTTTTTAACGCAAATAAAAGGAAAAATAATTTTGGGGTCTTAAGGGGTACACCCAGAACTACCAGAAAAAAATTATTGCACTATAATTTTTTATAAAAAGTCTAGTTAGTTTTGAGGGTGAAAATAATGAATTTTTGATTTTTTGCGATTGAGAATGATGGTTTAAAATAAAGGCTTTATAGTTTCTCTTGCGCAAAAAGGTATTTTATTGTAGTCAAAGTATACTTGAACTACATATAAAAAGTATAAAAAATTTACTCATTGAGGATGCATTTCAGGCATAGTAATGATCGATGGAAATTGAGGGAAATAATGCCAAAGAAAACTACTTTTAATGAGGATTGGCTCAAGGAGCCACAGTTTGATCACGTAAAACCCTCCCCACAAAATATCCGTACCGCTTATTGCAATTTATGCTGCAAAACTATTGATTTGAGCAGTATGGGCTGAAGGGCACTCAGCAGTCATATTGAAAGCAAGAAGCATCAAGCAAAAATCCAGGCGAAGCAAAGCAGCTATGGGATTTGTCTCTTCACAAACACTTGCGCACAGGTAATTATTCATGTGTAAATACTCCAGTGGCCAGAAGATTGATAGGGCTCTGGAGTATTGCGTTTGTCCGTTGTACTCATACATCTGTTATATTTTTTATTCTATATTTAATAGCTATGCTTTTTAGCAGGCAACTTCAACCCATGGAAGAGAAACTCCAATTGAAGATGTAGTTGACCTAGAGGCGGTGCCTATTGGCATTGATACTATGCACCAACAGCAGGCCAATTCCAAGCATGATGTAATTATGTTTACATGCACTTTTATACTTTTTCTATAATATACAGGATGTTGCATGACTTTCTGGACAAACTTAATGAGTACATTCCTGAGGTCATTTTAAGTAGAAAATGTATTATACACGTGTTCGATTCGCAACGATTGTCAGCTGCGAGCGTTTGCAGTTTATAAATGATTGTACAATTATTTGGAACGTTTTATTGCCAATGATTTATTGCAAACAGCAAATTAGAACTTCAAAACAAACAATTAACGAAACAAAACAAAAATCACTAAAATTGTTTAAAATGACTTTCTTCAGCATCAGTACATAATGCACCAGCTCCAAGTAGTTGTACATTAATTTATAAACTTCAAACACTCATAGCTAGACAACCGTTGCGAATTGGACACATGTTTATATTACATTTTCTATTTAAAATGACCTCAGGAATGTTAAGTTTGTTTAGAAAGTCATGAAACACCCTGTATAAAAAAACTATAATAGTCATAAAATAAACAAATGCTATCAATAAACTAAAAATTTGAAAATACCTACATTGGTTAGATAGCACTTAAATAGTTACTTTGAATTTTTTAAATTATGATATAGGATAACAATGAAATAGTTTCAAATAAATTATAAAACTTTGATGTTAATATTCACTGTTAATATTACCCTCAGTCAATTTTTACGGTTCACTTTTATTTTTGCTACTTTAGCCTGGAATTGGCCAGCAACAACCTCAGGCTCTAGCTGCCAGTGTATTCGGAACTCATGGTCTGAAGAAGTATATCATAAAAGATGAGATCACCACTGCTGAAATCTTATGGTGCTTTGCATAGTGTTGTGAGCCATGTATCAATATCTTCCACTGGTAGGGCCGTGGAAATCTTTCCAAGAATGTTTCCAGATAGCAGTATCGCAATATGTATGAAATTGGCTAGGGCCAAAATAGCCTATACTATTGTGTCTGGATTGGCCCCTTACTTTCATGATGACATGCTTTTGAATGAAGTCATTGAGAGTGGATGTTTTGTAGCCTATTTTGACGAAAGTCTCAACAAATTGGCCCAGTTACAACAGATGGACATAGCTATCCGAGTAAAGTACATAATGAAGTATGTACGCGCTACTTCAGCTCAGCATTTTTAAGTCATGCTCCAGCTCTGAATTTGTTGGAAGCATTCTTAAAGCAGCTTTCCTGCCTTAACCTGAAATGCCTTCTTCAGATCTCCATGGATGGACCTAGGGTTTCCAAATTCCCGACATTTCTGAACCTTCGGGAATTGGGAACAGGAAATCGTATTTCCCGGGAATTCCCGAAATCATCTTTTTTATTTAATTTTCGTAGATCACCAGTAATAATGACTATAATAGTAACTGTTAATAAATTTTGGATAGGTTTCTGCTATATTTGAGGTTTTCTCAAAATATAAACAATGTAATGAATACAGACTTTATTATACCTTATGGTATACAATACGTTTTTACATGTATCACAGAATGTATTAACGTTCTCAATCTCATTTAAATATTTTAGTCATGAAATTAAATATTAACACAAAAACAAATGCAAATATTATTAGTTTGAAAATTGAAATAATACTTCAAATAATTTTTATTTATCATTTTAAAAATGAAACTTTAAGAGGCATAGAGCATTAATTGCCCTATCAGACAATCGTGATCTTTGCTTTGTAACAAATATACCAGATGTGGAAAAATTTCTTTCATTTTGTGTTGACGTTGGCCGAATTGTTATGAGTGCGTCTAAAAGCATCTTCAAGTTGGGGGTGAGAGAATGCGTTGCTTCATATAAGCTCATTTCCTTCCTTAGAAAAGCAAATATTTTGTCTGCTTGCATAGAACTAGGTTTTGATATCGAAATTGATATTGCTTTAGCCAATTCACACTTCAAATCAGATTCTGATTTAATGTCAGAACCCTCTATAAGGACATCCATTTTTTCTTCTTTTTGCACTTCTTCTGTTGTAAATGTTCCTTTAAAAAGCCTTTCCATTAATGACTTTGCCAATCGTGCAATTTCATTCTTGCTTGACAAGGCAAAAAATTCATCCTTTTCCATCTCACATAGGCAACTAATGTTGCTCAAGTACTTTGTGAGAGACGCAAGATCTTTATTTCTACGTTTAACCAATTCAAATTTTATTTCCTTTAAAAGCATTTTGCTCATTGGAGAGTTCTGTTTTTCTAAATTATTGAACAGGAACTTAAAAATTCCTTCACTTGTAAGAATATTAGCTTCTCTATTGCTTAAAGCCTCAACTGCTAATTGCACAGGTTGTAAGCAATTCAACATACCCCTCACAATTTCATAATATTCTTCTTTCCACAATTGATCGAGTTTCAGCTCTCATAAAACGATCTTAATCGGATTTAGGATCTTTAAAAATCTCTCCATCATTCTCTCCAGTGTGTTCCAGCGTGTTTTACAGTCCAAAATGACTTCTAGTTCCCCTTTTTCACTCTTGATTATTTCTTGCTGCAAAAGAGAATTTCTTACTGGAGAATATTTAAGCAGTTTTTACAATTCTTCGTACACTGCTAACTACTGAAGATACATCATCTTGCAAATTATACTCATCGGCTCGGGCCACATCATCTGATTCAGAGTCATTGCTATCATCTTTCTCGTATTCAGAAACTATTGAATTCACTATCGCTGCTACATGTTCCTGTTGCTTCACCTTTCAATTTTTTAACGTAAAATACTTTTGTTACACCTAGATGTAGTGCATGATTGTAGCAGAACTGTTGAATAGTCGGTGATAATTTTCCGAATTTTTCCATAACATCTGCACCATCACTAGTTGTTGCAACCACATCTCTTTCAAGTTTTAACTGAAAGTTTTCTAATCTTTCCTGGAGTAAGGATAGCACTGTTTCTGCAGGACAGTTCCCATGTATTCTTATTAAACCAAGGTTCAGTGAAGTCTCATTGCAGTATACATGAACATTTATGTATCTGCGATTCTTACAACTGGTCCACTCGTCTATTGAAATATTTAGTTTTTTATTATCACATTTGAATAGTGGTTTGTCTCTTAGAAGATGAAGGCTTTCGCTCATCATTATTAATTTCAGAGTGTTTTTTCCTTTTCATTCCATGAATGTATTCTAGGTGCCTATGTAGACCGCTAGTTGATGATGCTTTGCATTGCAAAGATTTGGAGCATATCTGGCAATGAGCTGAATGATTTTCTTTATCTTTTCTAAAATATTCCCAACATTCTTTATACTCTTTACTCATTGTGACGGTAATCTATAAAAATTTTTTTAAATGTGCTATTATTAAGAAATAAGAATTAATATAATTTAGAAAGACCTGTATTGTGCAGCGAATATTCAAATACTAGAAAGTGCCATCAAACATTATGATGTGATATTGTAATAATATAATATAAGAAAATTCTAGCATGGTCAACAATACTACGCAGAATCAAGTGTGGAAATTACCAATATATTTCCATTCTTTTTTGTTTCTCATAAGACTACGTAAAACATACTACACGTTTAAACGGAGCAATGTATATTGTGTTTTAAAAAATGACTCACCGGTAGCGGCTGAGAGAGCCATGAACACACGTCTATATCAAAATCATCAGCTGATCAACTGATCGGTTAAGCGACTACTTTGCTTCCTGGCAGGTCTGTAATCTGCAGCGAATATGTAAATACTGAAAAGCGCCGTCAAACATTATGGTGTAATATTGGAATAATATAATAACAATGTAAATTGTATTTAAAAATAGTCTGACTTACCGATAGCTGCTGAGAGAGCCAAGAACACTCACATACATCACAATCATCAGCCGCAAACAAACTGATCGAAAGTATTTGACTTGGCAGAGTTAAAATTAGCTGGTCATGTGATAACTGATTCTGGTGTCACGCGTGCATGTCTGGCGGAGTTCTTCTAAACTTTTCCTGAGATTTTTTTCCGGCAGTGCTGGCAATGTAACTGTTAGATCGCGATAATTAGGAAAATAATTAGGAAAAATTTCTAAGAGATACATTGCGAGTAGTACGTTTATTTCCCATTGTGGGTACTCCCGGGTTCAAAGAGCAATTTTCCCGTTTTCCCAATTTGCTGACCAATTTTTTTCGGGATTCAGGAACCGGGAAACCGTAAAAAATTCCCGAGAACGGGCGGGAAGGAATTCCCACCCGGAAACACTAGATGGACCCAATGTAAATTTTAAATCATCAACGAGCTGGAGGCTCATCTCCACCTGAAACATGATGATGATGATCCTACCCTGCTGTCAATGGGTTCTTGAGGTCTTCATGTAATGAACAATGCATTTAAAAGGGGGGAAAATCCTACTGGATGGAATGTTGTTACATTTTTAAGATCCATTTACAATGTAATCAAAGATGTGCTGGCACGTAGAGGTGATTATAAGCTCTATTCAAGCTCTTCTCAGTTGCCCCAAAAGTTCTGTGCTGTGAGCTGGCTAAATAATGCTCATGTTGCTGAACGAGCTGTTAAAATTTTGCCAAATTGGAAGCAATTTGTGGAAGGCTGCAGAAAATATGGCAAATCAATAAAGTCACGCAGTTATAAAATCCTTACTGAAGGTGTGAATGATAGGCTCATGGGACCTAAGCTGGCATTTTTTGCTCATGTTGCTACTATTGTGGAGCCTTTCCTCACTGAATTCCAAAGCAATACTCCCCTCGCAGCCTTTTTGTATACAGATCTCACAACGGTTATGACAGAAATAATGTCAATGTTTGTGAAAAAGGAGGTATTGGAATCAACCCAAAGTGTTGACAAAATTGATCTAGAAAAAACTGAAAACTTTGTATTGCCAAAGCATGTCAAATTGGGATATTCTGTGAGGTCTGAGTTAAGGAAACTCACTCTCACAGATCTTGAAGTAGCAAAGTTTAAAAATGACTGCAGGTTGATACTCCAAACACTGCCTGAAACTCCTTGAGAAATCCCCACTCACGTACAAGCTCTGCAAGGTCATTACATTTTGTGATCCTTCTCTCCTTGTGAAATTTCAAGCTGCATGTATCAAGCGCTTTGGTATGACACTTAATATTTTCCAGGACAAAAAGTGGCTCACAGGGAATGAGTGTGATAAAATTGAAAGAGAATTCAAGCTTATAGTTACCAAGCCAGTTGTTCAGGAGTTAATGAAGGAATACAAGAGGAACAATCAACGACTTGATCATTTTTGGAGGTCACTTCTGAGCAACAATGAAACCTCAGTATTGCTGGTCAGTTTTATGAAGAAAGTGCTCATCATCAGCCATGGTAATGCATTTGTTGAGAGGGGCTTCTCCATAAAAAAAGAAGTTATTGTCGAAAATCAGTTGCCCAGCGACAAATCTACGATGGTGTTCAGGCAGCAGAAGGCCTGAACAACGTAACAGTTACAAAGAAAATGATTTCAAGAGCTAGAATTGCCGGAGCACTATACTCAAATGCTCTTGAGGAACAGAAGAAGAATGATGAGGAGAAGGAACAGAGAGGCTTGGCGAAGAAGAAACTATGTGAGAACACACAAAAGATCTTAAAACCAAGAAAATGAAAATTCTGCTTGAAAAGCAAAAGGAAATTGCTGCTATTGATGAAGAGATATGTTGACTTACTGATGACCCATCGGTCTGAATTGATGAACAATTTTTTATATATTGTGCTAGTCAGCAATCTATGTTTGGTTTGTGAATTTATGTTACCTTTTTAGTTATTGTTGTTATTACAGACAGCAATAATTACATTATCAATAAGACTTGTTCCAGTGTGAATTACATATCACATAACATTATGCTTGCTAGTCAGCAAACAGTATTTATTTTATGTTTGTTTTTAAGTGTTCTTATAACATATTTTCTTTCACCTTTTAATTATTGCTGTAAAGGCAGGCAAAAGTTGTGCAGTGTAAGTGAAGTAACAAATAATTATAAGACATTCCTATGTGAATAACATTTACTTGCTAGTCAGCAAACAGTATTTAATTCATTTTTGTTTTTAAGTGTCCTTATAACCACATATTTTTGCCTAATTAATTATTGCTATTTTTATAGGCAAAAAAAGTTATGCAATATAAGTGACAGTAACAAATAATCATATGATTTGTTCCTTCATGAAAAATATAACATTATGCTTGCTTGTTAACTTAGTCTATACTCGTATTCATGTAATTTAGATCCCTAATTTGGTGACGTTTGGTGATTTTTTAAATGTAAAATGGCAACCATGTAGAGCACACAAATGTAATATGTACCTAATACTTTATTAAACACAAAATACTCTATACAAGTGTTATAGCACATTACAATTTTGCTCTAGTTGGTTGCGAAACAACCCTCCAATGCATTTGCTTGCAAATTTTCATGTGTAGGCTATGGAGAAACTGCCAAAGACATTACCCAGCGATTTATGGCATGTGGGAGCTTCTAGAAAGAAGGAAAAGGAGTCATAAGGGTAGCGCATATAGTAAGGTGCCGTAAAATGTGCTTTCTTTCACCACGGGCGGCTCGTGTCACTCCATGGGAAGTTATGAAGCAGAGAGGAGTATATGGAAAAGGAGTGGGTAAAGTTGGAAAAAGCCATAGCGAGGACTAAGAACTGTAAATGGAAGGACTACCCCCTCATATCGGTAATTGGCGTACATTGTGACCACAAAGACCATCCCAATTCCAGGTAGCTCTGAACAGTTGCCCGCATCATTCATGCTTAGTAGAGGTCTTCGGACGGCCCTTGTCCACCTACTGAAGACAAAATTTCTTCTTTTTTAAAATGTCAATTAAAAAAACTATATGATAAGTAATATGTAACAATTTTGTTGAAGTCTTCTTAAATAATAATTTCAAAATATTGACACTGTATTTTCCGGTCTATAACGCGTGCGTTATCTATACAAAAAATATAAAAATTGGGAAAAAACATCATGCGCGTTATACAAAGGAAAATAAAATTTTATTGAAATATATGCATATTAACTTTTATTGCTTTTACTTTACTTTTTTACGACTTCTAATTGAAACTGCAAAGTATATGATTTTCGCTTTCCATGGTAAATTTTTTCAAAAAGCGCTTGTTTCAAATACATTTTTTGCCTGCGCATTATCTATACATTTGTACCAGGTTTGAAGAAAATCACTTGCGCGTTATACATAAGGTGCGCGTTATAGACCAGAAAATACGGTAATTTATTTAGGCTGTTTGATGCCGCTTGGGCTTTGGCACCCTTGCTACGCCCCTGGCACCACCACCACATCAGTAAAAATCACTGGTGACATAAGTCGCGCAATGGGAAAAAGTGAAGTTACAGTTTTAGTTCACTGACTCTTCTTCCCTGAAACAAGATCTGCCCAAGTTAATCATTTTCTCCCTTCTACATGCGTGACACAATTTACTGAGTGATCTCTTTATGCCGATGTTAGCAGAAATCTCCTCCTCAGTAGGCGCCACTCATTTTAAAGAAGCGTCTGTGTCATGAATTCAGCGAACACAGATACCAGATGCCAACTTATTCTGGTAAAAGTATAGGTAGAAATTGATAGTAAATTTTTAATGACATAACTGCTTATTTTGAGTAACAATAATAAACATAAAATCAATTAAAAGGTACAGCTTAATTATTATAAAAATATAACGTCATCTTAATTGTCAAACTGTACATTGTGATCTTGAAGATGTACCAATGGCAGTATAAGCCATGCATTTAAACCTTAAATATTTTTGTGTTTGTATAGATACGCACTAGGGTGGACCTTAGTTACTCTTAGTGAAAATATTTTTTCGAAATTTCTTTCACGCGACCCCCCCAAGTTGTGCCATTTGGTGAGAAAATAATTCCTACAAAAGCGCAAATTGATCGGACAACGGAAACACGTGCCACAAACGACTTTTTCACAAAAAAAATTAAATTTCACCAAAAATGAAAAAATACACACTACATCAACTTTATTGATCACTAGATGTTATTTTAAGCTAAAATGCTTATTATAACAAAAAAATTTGTTTATTAATAATTTAAAAAATTCTTTTAATCCAAAATTTAATAATTTTTGTACTCGGCATCATTTTCAGTATTCTATTGAGAAAAAAACAAAAAAATTGAAGTGTTAAATTGTTTTGTGTATGTACATTTAATTATTTATTGTTATTAACAATCATATAAGTTCCTATCAGCAAAAGTAATCGTTATAAACCATTAAAGTCGAATTTATATATAAAGGGAGGAGGAGAGAAAAAAAAGTGTAATTCAGGGTGCAATGATATAACCTTTTTAATTAAAATCTTCCCTTAACATACTCTTATTAACATTAGGATAACGCTGCTTGTAGTCGGTTACAACTTGTAAAATAAACTGTTTTTCCGCTTCACTTTTTGTCAAACAGTCATTGTAGTCTTTCATTAATTTGACTCCTTGTTCAGCAATATCATTTACAATTTTAATGCGTTTTTAAAATTATCATCCGTTGCCCACATTGACGGATCTTTAGACATAAAATCTGTTATACTAAATCGCTCAAAAAATTTCTTCGATTGAACAGAAATGAAGTTTTCTGCACCATAATATATCGCCCTACATCTTTAGGGGAAATGGTTACTTTTTTAAAATTATAGTCGGATTCATTATTAAGGGCTTGAACCAAAAGTCTTTTAGTGTTAATTGAAATTTCGCTGTCAAAAAAGGATAGTGCTGCATTTTCGAGTGCCAAATAACATAAATGGGTACATTATATTTTAGTTGCTACATTACTTATAGCTTCATCAACGTTTTTGTATTCGTGAAGATCTCACAAGAGTTGGAGATCTAGACGAGGAGCTATTATCTGTATTGGTGCCCGAATCCACTCCTGGATATATAAATTCGTTAAAAAGATACATATCTCGAATTCCTAATTTGTCTTCCGGACTTATTTTAAATTGATCTCGAAATAGATATATTTTTAAACAATATATAGCCTTGACCATCCACCTGGCATGGTGGAAAGCGCCAGGGATTCTGAATGAGATACCATCAAAAGGAGTTCCACCAAGAAAAATAATCATTAATTCTATTAATTCCTTTTAATCTTCCCTCGGCTGCACCTCTTCGCAAACTTTGTAGCGAAAACTCGATCTTTCACGGCCAAGGCCACAGCCATACGCGTACGCGGTAGCTCATGCGCAATATAATGCACTGAATTCAGTGATAAAATCAAAAGGTTTCGAATAAATTGTTTAAACTTATAAGTAAATATTATTATTAAACAACTAAGAAATGATACTTTTATTAAATAATAGTAACTTTTTCAGTAAAAATATTATAATAAAGTTACCTCTGAAATTAAAGTAAAATTACTAAAATTTCAAAACTTCAAGTCAATTGTGGCACGCTTTCCCGTTGTCCGACTGACTTCTCCTTTTGCAGAAATTATTGTTTCACCAAATGGAACAAATTTGGGGGTCGCGTGAAAAAAATTTGATGGTCGAAAAATAAGGTCCACCCTAATACGCACAGGTCTGGCAGAAGTGTAGTGTGACCGGTGCTCCAGCACAGGGTGCTACTCGTCTTGAGGGTGCCATTCCATACAGTGTCATAGCAAGACTTGGACAAATAGGTGACCACCACGGGTGACAAAGCCCAATGGGCACCGAACACACAAAAGGACACATTTAAAGTAGATATTTAATGTAAGGGTAGGGGGTGCTGTTGTACGATTTTGCCATGGGAGCCAAGTTTCCCTGTTTACGGCACTGATTCCATCATATGGAAACATGTTTTATTATAGTATGTTCACTATCTAAAGTGTCTTGACCTTGAAGACGCCACTTAGCAGCAGCCAACAGGAGACGGTTCGTTTGGGAAGGTAGTGGGGGGAACTCAGTGTCACTCTTGCTCTCGAAGCGTTCACATCGGTCTGCGTTGCCATTTCTACTGCCGTTTCCTTGCTGTTGCTGTTCGTGATTGGGTATCTGTCCTCCCGCGCGAAAGTTGTGAGGGGTGATGGAAGGGGAAACGTTCGTGTTTGGCTACTTGCTCTATGAAGGTCAAGAGACTTAAGAAAGTGAACAGACTATAAAAACTGAGTGCTCATTTTATTGCTTTGACGGGTTACTTTGTGCGTGACGTCTTGGCAACTGAGGGCACTGTGCCCGCTAGGAAACATGTCATCTGCCAAATGTTGTTTTGGGATGTCTTCTTCTAGTGAATGATGGTTGGTTTCGTATGATAAAAAACTAAGTGTGTGAAAGTAACCCTCTCCCTAAATAAGAGTTGAAGGAAAGTATTCATCAAGCAGTTTCGATCACCACTATCAAATAGCTGAGACATCTTGCAGCATCTTTAAAAGGTGCACAGAGTGCTTGAGAGCTGAGGCACACCTTTTAAGGGCAGTTATTTTTTGTGGTGTGTAATTTGTTCGTCTTTGTGGATTTTTGCTTTTTCTATATTGTTGATTTTTTGAAATTTTTTGTTCCTTTAGGGCAATGGTTCCCAACCTTTTATGTGTGTGACCCTAAAGTAGCAAATGGTGTGTGACCCGCGACCCTACCATGGAAACAGCAATAGCCAGTGATATTTACTATAAATGAACTAATACTCAGGGCTGGCGTGATGGGGTATGCAGGGTATGCTACGCATAGGGGCCCCCGGAAGAGGGGGGCCCAGATTTTGCTTCTAGGTACCATAATTCATCGTCGTCAATAACTGGCACAGTATATTTATAAATATCGATACAGATAAATGAGCTGAGTTAGGGGTCAGATGCCAATACGAAAATCACTATCTGATGACCACAAACTAAATTCTCTGGTGTGAAGAAAGGTAGAATGTATGTGTCGTATATGTTTAAATTATAGAGTACCGATTCTAGCTAAAGTACCACGTATCGCCTCTACCTCATTATCCCAGGTCACGTAATGGTCATTGCTGGAACATTACAGGAAAAGAAGAGGGACCCCCGAAATCGTGCTTGCATAGGCCCCCCCAAAGATATCATGCCGGCCTTGCTAATACTAATGCCTTTTCTTGAACACTACATAACATTGCCACTTATTTAAAAAAATAATAAGTCTATAAAAGATTACAATTTTCATTTTATTTGCTATTATCGTGGTGAAAGTGGCATTGGTAAGTGTAGCATGTGGCTTGCATAAAATGAAATAGTTAACTTTCCTACAATCATAAAATGCTCAAGTGACACTTTAGTTATGGCTGAGAGAGCTTCTTTTATCACTTAAATAAATATTTTTAAAGAAAAATTTTTAAGTCTGTGTCAAAATAACAATAACATACAGGCGACTCCCGAGATTCGACGGGGATGCGTTCCTGAAAACGTGGTTGAATCTCGAATTGTCGAATGTCAAACGCCGTTTTTCCATATACAGTAGAACCTCATAAACTCGGCATTAAAAAACCCGGCATTCTCAAAAACTTGGCACTTTTTTCAAAGTTATATGTAAAAAATCCTAATACTCTAGAAATTACTTTAAATGATGTATGCTTATCTCTTTTCATTGTTTTGTTTACCTCATTAGAACCACATGTTTAGATTCGTGGCAATAGCAATTGTTTTTCGTTAAATTGTTTTGTTAAATTGTTTTGTTAAATTTTATTTTGATATGACTTCAAAAAAAGAAGACAACCCATAAGTGGTGTTATGAAACGTAAACAGAAAAATCTCACGATTGAAAGGAAGTGAAATTACTAAGAAATCTTGAAAAAGGTACTTCAGTAAAGAGACTGTGCAAAGAATATAGCATTGGTGGTTCCACTGCGTATGACTTAAAGAAGAAAAAAAATGGAAATATTGAAATTTTATGCAGAGAGAGATACACCTAAAGCTATGTGTAGTCATAAAACACTACACGTCCCGGGTAAATATTGTTGATATGATATTGTTTGAGTGGTTTTGTCAGCGAAGAAGTGGAGGTGTACCTATTTCAGGCCTAATGCTGATACAACAAGCTAAAATTTTTCACAATAGCAAAGAGAGTGGTAGAAGATGGCATTGAAATCTGGGTTGATATCGGCAATGATGCGCCTGTCGCACTAAAGCTAACTGATGTAAAATGTGTGAAATGGTCGAAATAGTGGACATGGTTTTGAAACCTGAGCATGAAAAAGATGAAGAAAATGAAAATGACGATGATCAAGGACAAACCTTCCCTAGATCGCTGTATACAGTTGGTCACAGATATACCATATATACTCGTGTATATGCCGACTCCATGTATAGTATGACCCCTGATTTTTTGGTTAACAAACCTGATTTTTTCATATATCTCGTTTATAGTACGAACCCAGCTTTCCACCAGGGTCGATATATTTCGATTCGGTAGCTCAATGGTTACGAGCGAGATATATCGAACGACCTTGATTTTCCACACCACCATAGAATAGACCGTAAATGTCGTAAATAGTATTTCTTGCGAGTACACTAAAATTCGGATAAGTTAAGTATCTTACTCCTAAAACATTTAATAAAAAGTGATATGAATCATGATTGCACAAGATGAAATAAAATCATTTCAATTCTAGTATGTCTGGATTACGTTCCGCGTACGTAATAGTTCCACTCGCTCATCTACTTAATAGGTAGAGATAACGGATAAAAAGAAATTACTTTGTAATATTGCACAGTCTTTATTGTTTCTTCAATCACACACTGACCGGTTTCCACTACAAAAACATTCTAATGGTGTTACTAACCGACGTAACACCTTAGAATGACTTTGTAGTGGAAACCGATCGGTGTGTGATTGAAGAAACAATAAAGACTGTTGAATATTACAAAGTAATTTCTTTTTTCCAAGATGTCTAAATTCCATAAAGTTACGCTGTCTACGATACTTTTAGTCCAACTCGTTCCAATCCATCCCTTGTAAAAAGATGCGTACATAAAATTCAAGAAAGGAAGTGCACGTAAATCTTCACTTATATCAAGTATTTGTGAATTTGAAGCTGTATATATGAAAAAGATACTACTTTTCACGAAGCAACATAACAACGATAAAGGACCTCACTGTTAAGGTTAGCCTACCATTAGAATGCGTGCGGGTGGCATAACTTCACCGAAAATGCCCGTGAAGATACATGAATTTTAAATCCTCAAATGCATTACTAGTGTATAGTACAATCCCCAATTTTTGCAGTAAAAATTTGGTCGTAAAAACTCGTACTATACTCGAGTATATACGGTAATATCTGTTTTAGAACAACGCTCCTGCATTGATTTTCCAGAGATTACGTATTTGTATCGAATACATGATAAACTTATGAAGGAAAAATCAAAATGCATGAAGCCAGCTAGTTTGCCCGATCTGTTTAAAAAAATTCTCAGAATAATGTGTGATGAAAATAATGTTGTAAATGCGTATTAGTTATACACTTTATTTCACATTCGTTATTTACTTTTTAATGGTTCTTTTATAATTCCTTGTTTTAGTGCATGTATAAGCAATAGTCTTTATTGATAATGGGTTCCCTTTTAATTGCTATTCATCATTTGAATTACCAAAAATGTACATTACTTAAGGATTTTTATAAATTTTCAAAAACCCGGCAAATGCTAGGTCCCAAGGTTGCCGGGTTTATGAGGTTCTAATTTACTTACTTGCATGTTAAAATTGGGGGATACGTTCCTGCATCTTGGGAAAAAGTCTCCCCTCACATTCTATAAAGATAAAATAACATTACTAATATGTTAATACAACAATATTAAATTATGAATAAATTAAATAATAAATATTTTAAATGTATAACTTATTTTTTCACTAAAAAGGAAAAAATAAATTTTTGTTTGTATGATTATTTTACGTAATTTAAAAATCCAAATTAAATCAAATCCGCCTCATCCATTCTCATGTTATTTAAATGGAGGAATGAGTAGTACTAGAAATTTTAAAGTGCGTTGAGAAAGGTGAAAGCCATACTGAAATCGTACGATTGTTGGGAATGTGTCGTTCAACAGTCATTCATAGGCATGGTGTTGTGATTCCTAAAATGGAAAAACTTTTAAAACTTTGGGTAGATGATCAGTGTCAGAAACACATTCTTATTAGTGAGACCATGATTAGAGCAAAGGCTAAGGATCTCTATGATGATTTGAAGGAAAGGATGGATGAAATTTCTGTTGATGAGCCTTCATTTAGTGCAAGTCATTGTTGGTTTGACAGATTTAAGAGAAGGGCAGGTTTGCATAACATTAAATTAACTGGCAAGGCTGCAGGTTATTTTGTGCTTTTTAATAACTTTTATATTAATTTTGCTGTGATATATAGTTGTATGTATAGATAGATGTATGCAGGGTTGTGCTGCAGACAGCCTGGTCCGACTCGTGCGAGCCAGACCGGGCCATCTGCAGCCTTTGCTCTAATCTTGGTCTCAGTAACTGTGTTTCTGACACTGATCATCTACCCAAAGTTTTAAAAGTTCTTCCATTTTAGGAATCACAACACCGTGCCTAGGACTGTTTATTGTTGTTATCAAATTACATGAATTTATCACATCTTCTAGAATTTTCTCCTTCTGTTTCACATAAGTGCTAATAGTTGAATGTCACATTCCCAACGATCGTGCGATTTCAGTATGGCTTTCACCTTTCTCAACACGCATTAAAATTTTTAATTTCAATTCATAATTCTTACGCACTCTTTTATTTGATTCACTTACATTATCACTATTACATTTCCTTTTAGATGCCATGTCAAGTGATAAATTTATAAATAAATCAATAGAATAAATAAATTTAAATAAAAGATTAACAGAAAAAAGAGTGAAATCAGCACAAATTCAAACAATTAGAGCAGATATAACTATGTCTACACTAAAACTAAACCTTGCGTGGATGGTCGGAACCAATTACTCTGCGAAAATTACTCTGCATAAAGTAGTTCCCAATTTGATCGGCTGTCGAAATCTCGAATCTCAAACGATCGAATCTCGGGAGTCTTCTGTATTTAAATGGTTAAAAATAATTTTTATGTGCAATTTTTGAGTAACATACATACATTTCATTGCAGTACATAGTTGAGCGGCATGGGAAGACACTGTTACCTCAATATCTTGGCATGTACAGGCTCACGGTAGATGGTGTTGAACACTATGTGGTGGTCATGCGAAATGTTTTCAGTAATCATCTTAGGACGCACAGGTATGTTTCATGTTTACATTACATTGAAAGTGATTAATTAAGGATATATTGATTTAGTTCCAGTAATAGGCTTAAAAAAACACATTTACGTTTAATAATAGTATGGTCTTGACTAAAACTTCTATATATCAGTGGGTTATAGATTAGGAGAATTTCTCATAAGAAATGATTCTTGTGCAAGTGCTTGTGTCATAGCTATTATTGACTCCTCTTTTAGGAAATTTGATCTCAAAGGATCGACGGTTGATAGGGAGGCATCTGATAAGGAGAAGGAAAAAGACTTGCCAACTCTTAAGGACAATGATTTTGTCAAGGAGGGTCTCAAAGTGTACATTGGAGATGAAGCCAAAGAGAAACTGCTTGAGACTTTAACAGCAGATGTTGGGGTATGCAACTTCTAACTAATGAACTTCTCTCTTTCATGGTTTTTAATATATCCAGTAAACTCTAATTATAAATAAATGCAAACAACATGTGCATTTCTTTTACCATTCTTGTTTGATAAAAGTTACCACATTTCTTCAACTTTTAATGATATTGAATCTTACATTATTATCTTTACCATTATAAATGTATGCACTGAATTATTAATTAATGAATTTATCTATTTTCTGTTAAAAACTACTCATAAACTTAGTATGTTTTTATAATATTGTTTTAATCCTAAACTTCCCAAGTAAAAAAGTTATTTTAGTCTAAAAATTGATTATATTCAATTTTCATTTATGTTAATTTTTCCTGTCAATAATGTAAGATATACTAATAAAGTAAAACTTTCTTTCATTGACTTAAAAACTTTTCTAGTTACAGAGTTACTATACTGACTTAAAGAAGTTATACTTGAGATCAGTATTCTCAAAACATTGAATCATTTAACGTTCTTATTTCTAGATTAAGTTTGACGTTTTTTTCTTTGCAGTTCCTTACCAAGTTGCATCTGATGGACTATTCCCTCTTGCTTGGCTTGCATGATGTTGAGAGGGCAGTAGAGGAGAGGCATCAGGCAGATGCCGCTGCAGCAGCAGCTGCTGCAGCTGGCTCATCGGATGGAGAGGAAGGAGAAGGGGGTGGTGGAGAGGGGGGCTTGGGTGTTGGCACACTGGACGAGGACGATGAAGATTCGAGTGGATCGGGTGTTGTGCGTGGGAACATGGGTTTGCATGGTGGGGGCTACATGGGGATGACCACTCCACCAGACTCGCCACGAACCCTTGTCAGGGAAGCCGGTCTCCATGATGGCTGCATTATTCCAGAATTGGATATCTATGCTGTGCCCAGTGCAGAGGGTAAGTTGGCCGCAGGGATTAGGCTAGTCATTATGGCCATATACAAGGTTCGGTGAATGATATTATAACCTCTGAACGGGTAGGCCTAGAGAAATGTTTGTGGGCAGAGATTATAGCAGCAATCCTCACGCCTGCGCTCAACAATTTTCAACCTCTTACAACACGCCAGTCTGGCGTGAGCACGCTTAATATAAGGGCTTGTTTTTTCCATTCGTCGCAAGTTGTGACAATGCCGAAATTTGAACAACGCGGAAACATGAAATTTTGTTTCAAACAGGGAAAGACGGCGAAGGAAACACATGAATAGCTCGTTACAGTGTACGGAAGTGATGCTATTACAAATAAAACTGTTTTTAAGTGGTTCGAAAGGTTTTGCTGGAAGACAAAGAACGAAGCAGACGTCCATCAACTTCCCGAAACGACAAGAACATCGACAAAATCTGCTCTCTCATTCGCTCAGGCTGGCATCTAACCATTTGGTTCAGTTCAGACAATACTGACCGGGGATTTGGGAATGAGATGTGTGAGTGCCAAGTTTCTTCCATGCATTCTCAGCCAGGAGCAAAAAGAAACTCGAGTATGCATTTCATCTGCGTTGTTTGAGGAAGCCGAAGCAGATCTGACTTTTTTATCAAAGATCATAACTGGTGATGAGTCTTGGATTTGCAGTTACGATACAGAGACCAAAATTCAAAGCTCCCAGTGGAAGACACCCTCGTCACCGAAACCGAAGAAGGTTAAGGTCATGTTGATTTCATTTTTAGGCGCGTTTCGCTTACAGCGTGAGCGCCTATTATCGTCGGTCAGTCCGTCCGTCCGTCCATCCGTCCGTCCATCCGCATGTTCGTTCTCGGCTTCTACAGAACGGATTTTCATGAAATTTGATATTAAGGACTTTCAATCAAATATAATAAGAAAATCGCAAAAATGAATCACGTATGCCAATCAGGGGTACCGCTTTACTGGTGACAAAAAATTAAATTTTCGTCATATCTCGTAAAGTATTGCTCATATCAAAATATTTTTCAAATAAAAGTTGTAGAACAGGTAAAGAAGAGTATTTCCTTTCCTAAATATTTTTATCGTAGGAGTAGCCGTTATCGAGAAAATCAAACAAGAATGTCTTATATCGAGTTGAAAATTTCTTGCATGGTTACTTCTTCATTGTTGCTATCACAAACAATCTCCCAAACAAACGTTTAATTTCCTTACGTGTGCATGTAATATTATTAAATAGGAAGAAAATGGATTATTTATGATGAAGAAAAGAACTTTAAAACGCTATTTCCCTTACGTACAGGTATATAATTTCTTTCTAATACTCCATTCCACGAAACACGCCCATTTGTGATACATTGTACACTTTCCTAATATTGAAGGGATTGTGTACTCAGTATTTGTTCCACAAGGTGAAACTGTTAACGTAGCTTACTACAAGGGAGTTTTGACACGTTTGAGAGACGCAGTCCAACGGAAACGTCCGGAAAAGTGGCATTACGGGTGGCTGTTGCACCATGACAATGCACCGTGTCATTCTGCTCTCTCCGTTGAGCAATTTTTGGCCAGTAAAAACATCACTGTCATACCACACCTGCCCTATTCACCTGATTTGGCACCCAATGACTTAAGGCTGTTCCTGAAATTGAAAGAGACCATGAAAGGAAGGCATTTTGATAACATCCTTGAAGACATCAAATTCAATATGTTGGCTCATCTGAAGACGTTCATGAAAAATGACTCAGAAATGTTTTCGGAATGGCAGGCTTGCTGGAGCAAGTGTGTATCTGCAGTAGAACAGTACAGGCGACTCCCGAGATTCGACGGGGATGAGTTCCTGAAAACATGGTCGAATCTCGAACCGCTGAATGTCGAATCAGCACAAATTCAAACAATTAGAGCAGAAATAACTATGTCTAGACTGAAACTAAACCTCTCGTGGTCGGGTGGGCCAAAAATTACTTTGCGTAAACTAGTTTCTAATTCGACCGATCGATCGACTGGGTCGATTCGACCGGTCGAATCTCGAATGGTCGAATCTCGGAAGTCGCCTGTATTTTGAAGAATATTAATAATGTAACTACTTTCACTAAAATTGATTTATAACATCATTCACCGAACTTTTTGACCAAACCTTGTATGTTACTTTAATAAGTGTTTTATTGTTGCTCATATTTGAGCATTGTAGCAAATGTTGCAGACACTTTTGTTTGAATTTTTCTTGATAAGTAGGAAAAAATATGAAAAATTAATATAAGGAACTTTTAATGCAGTGTAAATATAATATTTACTCAAGTAATACCTGCACACGTGCAATACCTGCATCCTCATTTTTGGAAGTAAATATCTGGGAAAAAAGGTATTCGTGTAATGCCCGCACTTTAAAAATTCCAATTTTGTTATTTAACGGCAACATCGATAAACTAATCTATCTGAAGTCGAGTCTGATGATGCGTAAGCAGCAAAAATCACGTATTTAAGACGTATATATTATAACAACTTTTAATGCCTATTCTAACATTATCAGTCATGAAAAATTGACATTCAACAATATTGTATTATAAAGAAAAAAGTCGGAAGCGTATTTTGAAAGCCAGTGCATTAATATCGCCAAAAGGTTCCATTTTGAGTCACTGCACAGTGTACATGCTTTATTTTTGCTAAATGTTCTGAATCATGAAGGATATGCTACTATCACTGAAAAGACTGCACCTCTCATTAAAGAAAACTTAAAAATTAAGTGCACAAACTAAATCCCAACATCCAATAGAACGATTTTTGATTCTTTCTTAACATAATTATAAATCGAGATGGGTCTTAAGGGTCCATGCGGTTTCATTATCTTTTGATTATTAAATTGTATGTAAATACCCATAAAAATTACAATGAAAACAAGAAATATCGTTAAATCCCTAATTTTTAAACAAAGAATTTATTCAACTCATTTCAAGGGCTTCTTTAGGAATTCCACGTTCATTTTTTTCTAATACCTAATCACTGATCTGGTCTTCATCCGCAACACAATCACCCCATAAGTAATGGTCCTCAGTTCCATCCAATGAATTCGAAATTCCAGTCACTTTAAAGCCTTTGATCACAGTTTCTTCATTTATGCTGTGAGCACCCATCGGCACACCTCGGAGCGGAGTGCGTTTCAGCCTGCTCGTTGCCGTTGTGTTCTTCAAATTTAAGCATGAATCATGCAAAATTAAAGACAAAATCCACGGTCTTCGTCACCTTCCAGGAAACACATTGAATTCATTCTTTGCCATGAAACATGACAGGCATCGAAAGGTAAAGGGGCATATCTCATGTAATGTCCACACACCCTCTTTCTAGGTCCAGTATTAGGGGGAAATGTGTGGGTATTACACGAGTAAATACGGTAGGTAAGAATGAAATCAGGGGCGTATATAGGATTTTATTTTGGAGGGGGCCGAGATCCTAAGAGTCCTTATGAGGGTCATTTTCTATTATTTATAGTACGTTTCTGTACTAGTTTAAATAAACGGTATATAGATTGTCACTACACAGCATGGGTGGAAAATTTTATCAGTTTTATGTGAAAATCATTATGTATGTACCTTTACTTTGATTTTCCAACCTTTGGTAGTGGATTCATAAACAGTATCTCAAGGAACTCCAAAATAATAGTTTTTAACCTATTGTGTTTGCTCTTGTAATTGGGTTTTGAAGTCCGTATCAGTGAATAAATAAATAAATATTTGTTGATCACCAATGATAATTTTTTCTATGTAAGAGGTAACATAATTTCTGGATATGCAATATTTGCTTATTTTAAAAATATGCTGCAAACAATACAAGAAACGAAACCCTTGCTTTGTCAAAATGTTTATTACTACGAAATTTTTGGACTTCAAATTAATTTGAATTTCAAACTTTTTTATCTTTTTAATTAGCTGTATTTGTTTTTGCAGCATGAATAAATTTAAAAAGGGTTTGATTATTTTAATTTATATTTTATAATATATATTTTAAAATATATTTGAGAAAACATTGTGAGTTTTTAAAATGTCATTATTATATTTAGACCATACCCATTTAATGCTATAACATAAAAAATAATAAACAGTTACTTCTTACTTAGTCTGGAAAGAGCTACAACATAACTTAGAAATGCATACATACATACAATCGACTTTATTTCAGGCAAAATTGCGAGGAAAAAATCCTATCTTACGTTTAATCCTTCATGAGATATTGCAAAAAAAAAATAAAAAGCAAAAAATAAGAAATACAGAAAAAACTACCCACTGCAGGAAAACACTCACTAAGGGAAGAGGGTGTGAAAAACCTGCGGAAACTCGAGATAGAGATATAGAGAGAGATCACAACATATATATCAACATTTAAGTAAAACAAAAAATATAAATAAAATGAATCTTAGTCATAAATACATTTAAAAAATGAACAGAATGAAAATAATAAACAAACATTAAAAGTAAATTTGAATGACTCACACACACACACACAATTAAGATGAAATTTAAAAAGATTATAAAAACAGATCATCGAGTAGGAATATAAAGCTAAAACAGAAAAATATATTTACACAATAAAATCAGAAGAGGGAAACTTCCATAATCTACATGCAGTGACATGAATTGATTTATTACTGGACATTTTATAGATTCATTTTCCTTGGCACACTCGCAAATTTTTCTAGAACTTCATCATCAGTCACATAAAAGTCTCTGTGAATAGAAAGCAGAGCCAGTCCATTCAACCTATTTTCCGATGTTATATTCCTCAAATAAGATTTTATCCTACGAAGGCTAGATAAGCTTCTTTCTACAGTTGCAGTGGATACAGGGAGAATTGCTAATAATTTCAAAAGAATATAAATGTTTGGAAACAGTTTCTTGTTACACTGTGATAAGCTTTCTAGTGCAGTTTTAGGAAGTTCAGAGTTTTCTCGGTTCCATTTAGTACACCATAACTTAACTCACTTTCCACTACGTCTTCATTACCCAAATCTGATTCAAAGAATTTCACTGCCGGCTCTAATGAAACATAATCGTAATTTTGACATCTAGATGGCAGAACACACTGTAGTGAAACAATTGTAGTTTTGTGAGATTGGAACCTGTCCTCTAAACTTCTCATTACATCATCAAGGAAAGGTATGTAAACAGCTCGGCAATAATATTCCTCTGGCGTAGAATGTGGTACATTTGATCTATGCTTCTGAAATGTGCAGGTGCGCGGAACAGCTTCACTGATGCTCATGCTTTCTGCAAAGATTTTTGCCTTCACATAAATTTGGTTAAAATGTTTTTGTGGTTCATCTCTCATTGTCCTAAGTATTTCCAAAATATCAGTGATCTTCTGCACGACTTCAGAAAGATC
Organism: Uropetala carovei; assembly: GCA_036926305.1. Taxonomy (NCBI): domain Eukaryota; kingdom Metazoa; phylum Arthropoda; class Insecta; order Odonata; family Petaluridae; genus Uropetala; species Uropetala carovei. The sequence goes on from JAXCHB010000127.1 coordinate 2,046,369, forward strand.
AATTTCCTTGCTTTGCAGAAACTGATAAATTGTGTGTTAAGGACAACATTTTGCTCAATATGAAGGTTGTTACTAAAAATGAGAACTGAGAAACTGAGTTCAACAGTGTATCTGCCTTTACGCTTCCATCTCCTGTGGTCTGCTCGAGTGTCTCCAGAACAACCAAAATTGGTTTCAGACAGTCTTTAAACAATATAACAGCATCGTGCCATTGAATCCAATGAGTTTCACACAAGGATTTCAGAGTCATACTCTTACAATTAGGTAGCAATTCTTGAATTTTCTCCTTTAATAATGCAGTACGTTTGGCTGACATGTGGAAAAAAGATATTGTTTCCGCCATAACTCCCATGCATTTCCTTACCATGGACACTTTACTAGCATCTGATAAGCACAATTTTAGTGAATGAGCAGCACAATGAGTGTAAATAGCTTTAGGAAACCTCTCTCTTATGTGGGCTTGCACCCCACGAAATTGACCTCGAATAGATGCAGCCCCATCATATCCTTGTCCTCTCAAAAAATTTAAGTCAAATCCCATTCCTGATAAATTTTCTAAAATTGTGAAAGCTAGAGATGAGCCAGTAGTATCTGTAACAGGGATGAAGCAAAGGAAATCTTCTCTCAATGATAAATTTTCTTCATCAATGTAACGCACACAACGAAAACTGTTCTATTTTACTAATATCGGTGGTTTCATCTGCTAATACTGAATAGAAACCTGATTTCTTTACTTTCATTAATATTTTCTGTTGAATTAGTTCCCCGAACATAGTAATTAATTCGTTTTGAATTACAGAACTAGTGTACATAGCTTTGCCACCACTGTGCTCCTAATTATGCATCAAAACAGTGTCGCCACTGTTTGCTCGATATCTCAGCAGAGAGTGGAGGTTACCATCATTATTTAACAGTTCTTCTATGCTTATTCTTCCAGAATCATCATTACCTCTTAATGCTATTTGCTGCCTACCACATAGTCTTATAGTCTGAATAATGGACACAAGCTTTTTTCTGTTTTCAGAACATTCAGCCTTCCTACCCTTATCAATCAATGAAAGCACACTGTCTTGTTTTTTATTTACTACAGAAGATATATTAAATGCTACTAAGATTGAATCTTTGTGATATTCACATTTTTCATGTGATTTTAATATTTCACGAGCATCTTTCAAATTTGTACAAGGTTTTGTCACTAAGTTTCCCAAATACTTGTGATTCCCTTTTCCAGCACTATCTTTATTTGAAAATAAAACACAGTATTTGCAAAAAGAACCATTTTTAGGCTCGTTTTGCTTACAGCGTGAGCGCCTATTATCGTCGGTCGGTCCGTCTGTCCGTCCGTCCACATGTTCGTTCTCGGCTTCTACCGAACGGATTTTTATGAAATTTGATATTAAGGACTTTCAATCAAATATAATAAGAAAATCGCAAAAATGAATCACGTACGCCAATCAGGGGTACCACTTTACTAGAGACAAAAAATTAAATTTTCGTCATATCTCGTAAACTATTGTTCGTATCAAAATATTTTTCAAATAAAAGATGTAGAACTGGTAAAGTAGAGTATTTCCTTTTCTATATATTTTTATCGTAGGAGTAGCCGTTATCGAGAAAATCAAACAAGAATGTCTTATATCGAGTTGAAAATTTCTTGCATGGTTACTTCTTCATTGTTGCTATCACAAACAATCTCCCAAACAAACGTTTAATTTCCTTACGTGTGCATGTAATACTATTAAATAGGAAGAAAATGGATTATTTATGATGAAGAAAAGGACTTTAAAACGCTATTTCCCTTACGTACAGGTATATAATTGCTTTCTAATACTCCATTGCACGAAACGCGCCCCATTTGTGATACGTTGTACGCTTTCCTAACTTGTTCAATTCTGAATAAGATAACCACTCATACTCATCCAGCCATTTCAATTGAAATGATCTACAGTGGGTTTGTTTTGAATTGTGGACTTCTGGAAATTTAAAATTTGCATTTGGTATCCATAGGTTATTTAAAATTCTTATTTTTTCTCCTGCACTTAATTCCTTGATGGCGTTGTAATTTCCTGAATAGTAACCTATATCGTATTTGTTACTGACTATGTGTTCCTGGTTTAGAGAGTTGTTTGTGTTATGATTTTGACTAACTTCCCTGCTTGCACTAGCAGTCTCTTCATGTTCCGATATTGTCACGGAATTTAGTTCATCTTCTATCTGCGACTTTTTCTTAATGATTGTGCAGAAGGCCATTAAGCTTTGTTGTTGTTTCCGTTTCATGATATCAGCAATACTATAGGGGCAGAAAAAATAAAAATCTAAAATCACTCAAAATGTATTTTTATGACAGTATTACTATTATTAGCGATGCAATAAAAATATAGTACTCTTCCGCCATGCAAATACTACTATTTCGTCTTAACAGTGAGTTTTATAGTCACAGAAAGGTGGTTTAAACAAATATATTTGATAAGTAATAATTAGATGCAATAACATCTCACAAGGTAGATATTTTTCATCAAAATTTTCAAGTAATAACGAAGTGTATTTTAATTAAAAACATACATGAAAATCTGCACTTGACACCCTGGCATTTCATTGACAGCACGTCACTGTTACATTTAAGTGTCTTCCAGAAATAAAAGGCGTTCTCTCGGCTAAAATATTGGCCGTCTAAGTCCAAAAGGGGAGTGATGTGCGAATTTAGCATTGAAAACTCCCTACCGACCAAATTTCATCCAAATCTGAGTTTTACATATGTGGCCCTCTCTTTGTCATTATAATTATCTGAGTTTTTAAAGAAGCCATCTTTGCTGTAATTTAGTTTTGCAAAGGAATTTTAACAGCCAATAAATCTACCATAATGGGTGTTCCCCCATAAAATGCCATTCTTCTCCATTGGAATTGAACCACTGATCAAAACTATTACAAATCAGTGCTGAGACCATTAAATCACACAAGTGGACCTGATGTTTTGTTGATATTAATGATAGTAATAGATAATTTAATTTTGACAAATTTGTGACATCAAATCAATCTTTCATGAAAGAAAAAGTTTCAGTTATCTACGCAGTAAATAAATTCTTTGTTGGGTTTAAAAAATGTGTTGTCAGAATCCCTGAAAAATAATTTACGACTCCTCCTCGAAGGTATCACAGAAAATAGATAGGGAGTTGTATAGCGCAACTCAACTCAACTCGAAAACTGTGTAGGCTATTCAGCCCTCATTTAAGGTTATTTCAATTTCAATTTACTGATTATACAGAAAAATGTTAAAGTTCCATATGACTTTCCACAAAAATTAATGTTTTGTGACAACACCTTTTTCATACCCAACACAAAATTGATCAATAATTGTATTTCCGATATATAATTTGACTTACTATTTACTATTCCGGATGATGGACTGAATACAAGATATTATTGAAATTTGTTTTCGACACAGACGAACTATATAAAAGAAAGTGAAAAGTCATAAATACTTAAAATTGTATTTCATTTATTACTAAAAGAATCACGGAATAATTGAAATCGAGTGGCGATTTCACGAAACACTAATAATACTGATAAAAGTACGCTCACCTTTTGTAAGATAAATGAAATTTGATACGGAAGGAAATTCCAGTTCCAGACAGGCTGCCATGAGTCTTGAAGAAGGAACTCAAAAGGAATGTTGAGAACTTATTGATAAGCAGGACACAAATTTTCACGAATTCACCATAAACTAAGCAAAATTCAAGATCACTCTCAACAACACTCCTTCTCAAAGACTCAAGACTGACTGAGAGAAAAGAGAACACTCCGGAGACGAACCCCGGCACAAATGACAATCTTAGTAGTTTATTGCCTCTGCACATGTGTGCCCATTTCTGCAGAAGAATGGTTCGAAATAAGGCTGTACAGCCCCTTTTTGAAGAATAACCCTTGATCTGGCCCTGGGTGAGAAAACCCGAAGAAACGAGAGGAAAGGAAACGGGAGAAAGGCCCAAGAAAAATATTTTACAACCAAGCAAGGGTGGGCTGTTGTCGCAAATACACCTCACCCAAGAGTACAGTTGGTTCAGCAGTGACGTGGCACTCGACCCAGTTACTCGTCCTTGATTCCACGGAAAAAGCCTATACTAATTTTTATGGAAACTATATAACAGGATATGGTGTAGAGGCCTGGACTATTGTATGCTCATTCATACACTCATTTGGCATTTCTGTTGAAATGAGTTTTTAGTGTATGTTTGGATTTTTTAAATTTAAAAGTTTTGGAGGAACTTTGGGGGAGGCAGGGCCTCCTTGGCCCCTCCTTATATACGTCCCTGAATGAAATATTTAAGAAAGTGGGAGAAAAATATTTGAACTTATGTTAAAATGAAATTAAAACACATTTACTGGGTAGATGCTCTGCTTCTGAACTGTCAAGGCAGGGTAATTGAGGCTTCTGGGCAGCAAAAATTACATTGTAAGAATATATGTTAAATAAGCATAATTTGCTGCATTAAATATTTAATTTAAATTATGATCCATTCTCCTTCACTGTCATATTTTGGGCACAATGACTGTCACCAAACCACTGAAAATCAGAAAATATATTTATTTTATATTAACTAGTTGTACCCACACGTTTGCATGGTTTTTTCAATTAATTTATAAAAAATTAAGAAATGTGTGAAATAAGTTGATCTCGATAATTTACACTTAACTCTAATAATTCATTTCCCCTTTCCCCAGTGTAGGATTTTAATGTATTTGACTCCCAATGTAAGGTTCGCAGGTTCAAATATCGCTGAGGGCATGGCTGTTTGTGTTTATTGACAATGTATTATGTGAAGTCAGTCATAAATCTGCATTTTATAAGTCATATTAGGGAGGAAATTAATGTTACACAGTAACTGATGGCAAACTTTCATGTTTTTAATTTTCTTTGGTTCTTTTTATTGAAGTATATGTCCTTTCTTTTTTATGTAATAAAAATTGCAACCGTTTCTTTAGATTATCAATGAAGAGAAGATAACCATGCATTGTGTTAAAAACATAACATACGTCCCTAATCTCACCTAATTTTAAAATTATGCTTGAGCCTATTTGCGTTAATAAGCATCATAAATGTATAATATAATGGTTCTACTTACAAAAATATAAGATTCCAGCACTCAAACGATGAAAGAAAGATTCAACTGCTTTGATTAAATTATTATAAATGCTTCCCATACGCAGTTAACTGAATAATTATCTGTAAATATTTACGTTGCTATGTGTAAAGTTTGACGTTGCTACAGCAATAACTTTGATGCTTAAACAAAAGTGCAAAGCGAACAACACTATTATATTTCACTTATTTTAAGGTTTAATTGACACTAATTGAATTAGAGGAAACAATATGGTCACCTTGTCAACGCCCGGAAAGAGTACGAAATATCCGCAAAGTTTTGAAAACAATTGCATATTTCTGAAAGCGTTGACCATGTAATATGTAAAAATTGCAAGAATAAGATAGTGTACAATTTTATCTGTAGAATGAAGCAAAAACGAAGAAAATGTGTCCATATTTAGGTATTTTGATGAATGAAGAAAAAACCATGCACTCTGAAAAAATCAAAAATCCCATGAAAACTTATGGGAAAATATACCTTATATTCCTGCATATAAGTCGACCCGGCATATAAGTCGACTCCTTTTTTATAATGAAAATACACGATTAGGCATATGTTCGCCGTATAAGTCGACCTCCACTTTTTCACTTAAAAATACTTCTCGTGAAATCGTTTCCAGACAAAATCAAAGTCATGTATATCTATAGTTCACCCTGCAAGCCACCGCAATGGTGTGTGGCAGGGGGTGCAATAGCACCAAGGTAAAGTGCATAATAATGTATAGTATCATTCTACGTCGGCTGATTTCTTTTCGTAACTTCTGTTCTGCTCAGCTATCGTTCTAGGGAAAAACGAGCCTTTATACCTCTCAGTCCTACAGGCTATCTCTCTTATTTTACGAGGATGGTCCGTTCTACCAATATAAGTTGGCGCTCTTATTATTTCTTCGACATCGCTGGAGAATATATGCGTTCTAAATCTTTCGAGAAGTTTTAACCTAGAGCGTGATCGGCGCTCAGCTAGTGATTCCCATCCTAAGTCCTGTATCAAGGCTGTAACACTATTGTTTCTATCGTAACAATTTTTGACGAATCTAGCGGCTTTTCGCTGCACTCTTTCTAACTCTGAGATTGATCCTTTCACGTACGGATCCCATATGCTCGACACGTACTCTAATAGCGGTCTTACTAACGAGAAGTAACATGTCTCTCTGACTTTTTCCTCACTTTTACCTACTATGCGTTTGATGAATCCTAGTTTCTGTTTAGCCTTCCCGCATATATTTCGTATGTGCATATCCCACGAGAGGTTGCTTGTTAAAGTAACGCCTAAGTATTTGACAGAATCGGCTAGTTTTAGCTGGACACCTTCAACAGTGTAATTCGTCGTGTCAATGTTTTTGTTTCCCCAGAATCTCATAAAGAAACACTTTCCTAAGTTCAATTCTAACTGCCACTCTTTACACCACTCGAGAATTGCATTTAAGTCGTCAGAAAGTAATAATTGATCATTAGGACTGTTAATCTCTCTGTAAACTACTGTATCATCCGCGAATAACTTGATTTTACTTTTAATAACCTTATCTAAGTCGTTTATGTATAAAAGGAATAGTAGGGGGCCGATTACACTTCCCTGTGGAACGCCTGAGGCTACGCTGACTGAATCTGATTTAAATCCATCTATAACTACTATTTGTTCACGGTCATTAAGAAAGTCCCTGATCCACTCGATTATCTTTCGATTTATTCCACAGTCATTTAATTTCTTCACTAACTTACTGTGCGGGACTTTATCGAAAGCCTTCTTGAAGTCGAGGAAAACAGCATCTAACTGAGTCTTACGGTCTCCTGATCTTAGTATATCGTGAACGAACAGAGCGAGCTGTGTTTCACAAGATCTCGTCTTCCTGAAACCATGCTGATATTTACTTAGCAAGTTCTGACTATCTAAGAAGTCCATCACGGAGCTAGCGATAATGTGCTCGAGAACCTTGCAAGATAGGGAGGTAAGAGAAATTGGCCTGTAATTTTCTCTGTCGTCTTTTTTCCCACCTTTGTGTAACGGCGTTATAAAGGCTAATTTCCATTCCTTATGTACATACAATCCAATTTTTAACAAAACAGAAGTAAACATAATAATAAAAATATATATTAATACTGTTTAGAGTCCATGCTATTCTTCTTGAGCATTGCATGTGACAGATGTTTTAATTTCAACCAATAAGAAATTGTTATTCTTGGAGAGCTTGATCCACTAAATAAAGTTTCCTAAACAGGCGACTCCCGAGATTTGACAGAGATGCGGTCCTGAAAATGTGGTCGAATCTCGAACCGTCGAATGAGCATAAATTCAAACAATTAGAGCAGAAATAACGATGTCTAGACTGAAACTAAACCTCTCGTGGTCGGGCGGACCGAAAATTACTTTGCATAAACTAGTTTCTAAGTTGACCGATCGATCGGCTGGGTCAATTCGACCGGTCGAATTCTCGAGTTGGTTGAATCATGGGAGTCGCCTGTAATTCGATTGATTTCAGCTGCTGATGAACTATACTTAGTGATTGCGATCAATCTCTACGGTGGCAAAATTCAATGAAATATTGCAAATGTGTACCCCACGCACCTTTTTTCCCAAAATGTTGGTCATGATGATTTCTGACCAAGTTTTAAAAATTACGAGTTTTGATAGTAAATTTACTGCAACACGCTTGCGTCTATGTTTATACTCACAAGAGACGAAGAATTCTACGAAGTTTACGCTTATCTACACGACCAAGAAACGTTTAGGGTTTAAATGCGCTGCTTATACTGCCGTTGGTGCATCTTCAACATTGAGATGACGTAATATTTTTATAATGTTAAAGCTGTACCTTTTTATTGAGTTTTAAGTTTATTATTGTTACTCAACAAAAGCAGTTCTGTCATTAAAAATTTACTATCAGTTTCTACCTGCACTTTTGCCGGAATAAGTTGGCATCTAGTATCTGTATTTGCCGAATTCATTGTGAGCCACTGATGCTCCTTTAACCCAGAAGAGAACCATAGTTCCCTCTAATTTTTTTCATCCATGGGCGGAATGAATGTCGCTGTGTGTGCCTACATTGCTTTCTGGATTCGAACCTGGGACTTCATGATAATGAAAATAGTTTTCCATGGACCTCCTAGCTTGTAGAAACAAAATGCTCTTTACCGCATATCTCTACAACAAACGGTTCTCGAGATATAAAGGGGGACAGATGGATGGATGGACACTTGTAAAATTAGATAAAGGATTTACAGTATTTACCTTTCTGAATTTAACAGTTAATCTAATTTCTAGAAAAATAACACCACGTGCTGATTGACTGAAAAAGTCAGTTGATCACCTGAATGAAAGAGCATATGTAGCAAACATAATGAAAAAATCTGAAATGTTAGTTGAGTAATAGATATAGATAAAACTTGAGAGTTATGAGATAGCAGTGTATTTCTATTCCTGTATGACTGTTATTACCAATCAACATATATATAATGCATATCCTAATTAGATTAAAACTGAAAAGGTATATAACTTGGTTTATTCATGACAGGAGCATACTTTGTCAACAAGTGTACTTACGTGTGATGGTGAAATAATTAAATAACACTCCTGCTTTTGCTTCTCAGCTTAGGTGAAGTGCATTAGTAGATTTATTAGAAGCAGTTTATCTTACTAAAATATGCATTTCAATTTGAAATAGTGTAGCTTTATCTAAAATGAATTGATCTAAGAAATATATCCTGTATGCCTGAAGTTTAAAAATATTTGCATAATTTCTTAAGCATATTATACCTAAGGAAAAACACTAAAGTTCCAGTTTATTCTTTCGATATCACAATCCTAACTACATACTGGGAATGACTGCAGTGTTGTATACATTGGGCAAACTGTTAGCAATTTCCAAACCAGAGTTGGTGAACACTGAAGAGCCTTTGAGTTGAAGGATGAGGTCTCCCATTTTGTGAAGCACCTCCTGCAAAACTAAAACCAGAGTTCCTTTTCCTTTTATGTTTTCCATGTGGAGAAGAAAGGGCACTGACTGGATGCTCCCAAGAAATTATAAATAACTAGTATAAAAGTGCCCGTCAAAAATGACGGGGAGTGATTTGGTTTATTGGCACAGTACACATTAAATAAAAATGTATTGAGTGGGCATAAATTCGTACAATGCACATACAGAGATGGTTAGCATTTTTAAATTGTGGAATTTTTACAATTTTTTATTTTTCCCATCAGTTTTGTTCAAAAATATATAACTGCCAAATTTCAAGCTCATCTGGAAGTGCCTCATAATTTTTATAATGGGACGAGATTGCCCCGAAATTTTGAAATTTTTAGAATTTCAGAGTTTTTCCTTGGTTGTGACAAAAAAACCTAAAATGGTACCAAATTTCAAGAGACTTAAATTATCTGGAATGGTCTCATAATTATTATTCTCATTTTGGGCAATAATGGGGCCCCAAAAATGAGGATTATATCAATGTCGGATTTCTGTCATTGGTCATAGTTTAACATTAATGGCATTATGATATAAACGTCTGATTCCCATTAAAAGCCTACCCCTATAAAAGCACTGAGTTTGTTGCCACGACAGCCAATTGTTGCTACCCAGAAAAATTAACACTTATTTCGATGAAAACTATAAATTTATGCTAATTCTACACGGATTTGAATTCTGTCTTCAAAAATAAGAAACTACTATTTCTATCCTTTCCGATAGTTCAAGTCCCGAGTTCGAATGTTGATGGGAAATAATTTTAAAAAGCAAATTTACGTGTTTTCTCATGGGGCAAAAAAGGGTAAAAAGGGGCCAAAATAGCCCCTCAAAAATGGAATTTTGACAATTTTGTATTTTTTTCTTCGGTTGTGACCAAAAGCCTATAATCGTGCCAAATTTCAAGTTTCTAGCTCATCTGGAAGTGCCCAAGTAGTCCCATTTCTGCATTACTATGTAAACAAAGCATTCCTGACAGATACACAAACCTGGCCTTTTATATAAGATAATATCCTTATTATTATATAGAAAGAAAAAATTGAAGGACTTACAAAGTGTTTTTCCTTGTGTATACTATGGAACGATTTCATCAAGTTACACCTTCCATCATCAAATTTATTTCTCTCAGGCATATTCTTCTTGCATAAATAGGTGCACCCAGGAAGGAGATATACTTTCTAGCCCTCATTGATGTTCTCACACACTATGGGGTGAAGAAACAAGCTGCCAAGGCTGCTAAGACTGTGAAGTATGGTGCCAATGTGGATGGAATCTCAACCTGTGACCCAGAGCAGTACGGCAAAAGGTTCATCGAGTTTATGAGCAAAGCCATTGAGTGAGGTGCCGTTGATTTCCTCTTTGGCCTGTCCTCTTTCATGCCTCACTTTCATGGGATGTGTGCTCTTTGAATCCCCTTGAATTTCTTAAACTTCCTCATCATGTTTTATTTGCCTCTAGTCCTAATCAAGTCCTCCATCATTCCAGTTTTTTCTTTGTCTCTTTCACTGAATGTCCAAGGTCATGTCCTCTCGCAAGTTGCATTTCTTTTAGCCAGTGCTGAATATTTCTTCATTTTAATGTAATGTGCCAATGAAAAACTTCTGCCATTATCTGTTTGTTAAATTTTGCATCTCTCTATTGTAAGATCTCATAAGTTTGATACTCAGCTGTTACTTGAAATGTATATGTAGGTCACTTGTTTTATATCATCGTGTCCATATGAAAGGATAATTCATTAGGTTTGAAGTTCCTTTTTTAAGTCATTTTAATATTCCACTTTTTTATTAGTTCCATGATGCTGAAACTCAAAGCTTCTGCTATGATTGATAGTGACTCAGAAGCCTTAATCATTTTTTTTAAAAATGGCATTTATAGTGACATGGATAGAAGATATCAGTTATTTAATTCAGAATTTTAAGGCATAAATTATATCAAATAGGCCTCCATTTTTATTGTGAGTAATCTTTAATAATATTTACCCATGCAGCATTGGTCATTTTAACAAGTTTCAGCCTTGTATTCGATCCAAAACTACTTCTTGGGACTGCCAATGTACTATCTTCATGAGTCAGCATTCAATCTACTTATCTCTTTCTTGTATAACTTACCCAAGAACTCTTGTATAATGCAACCCATTGAACATTCCTCCTTTACAATCAGCATGTTAATCATCATCTTGGATGAGCCCAAAGCTTAAGTTACCAAAGCATGGTTATCACATAGCTCAAGGAAAACAGCAACTATTGCATTTAAATTGCCATTGGGCCTTTATTCACTCTTCCATTTCTGATGCAGAGTTTTTGAAAAGTAAATTCAGCCGTATATGATACACACTCATATACATACACAAAAGCAGTATGGCTTACTTATATTTTAATATGGCTGGTAATTTTGAACTCAAAGAATTTTGCATAATCTTATAAAATAAAAATTTTATTTAAGAGGTCTTATTTAAAAAATTTGATTTATTGAATGTTTGCCTGTTAAAGATCATCTCTGAGAAATGCTGTTATCATTTTGGGTAGATTTTTCTTCTTTTTAGATATCATCATAGTATCCCTTTTGATAGTTAACCTCAGCCATAATTTCTCATCATTACTGCTAGGTTTTCTAATATTTTTTTAAATCTTCAATTTCAAAGCTCTGCTGAATGTTAAATCTTGCCACTATTAACTCTAAATCATCCATGTTGACTGGTGAATTGGACTATAAAAAGAGTAAATATTTGATTAAGATTCTAAATAAGAATATCAAGCATGACCTGAGGGTAATAGTAGATCTTTACCCCGCCATATATATAATTAACCAGCTAACAATACATTTCCAATCCTGAATAGTAAAACTATAGTAACTGGTATATGCATGGATGCTTTATGCTGTTGTAACACAATTTCAGAATGAATTTTTGGAGGTTTCTTTACTTTACCGCAGTTCATTCTAATACCTCGACATTCACGTGAAATTAATAATTGCATTGTTCACAATTGTTTCATCATTATAATCTTGGCATACAAAGCCCTGTTCTTAGGATTTCAAGGGAACAATATGTCAGCAAAATGTATGACTTGATAATTTGATAATTGTCAAACCTGTAACAATCAAAATTGAGAGAAATTTTACATTCCATTTGCTAGAGTATGGATTGCATATCAAAATCTTATCATTGAATGGATAATTTTTCTTCATTCCCAGTCATGACCTTTCCTGCCCTGATCTATAAGACCTTTACCCATTGATACAATTCTTGTATATATACCATTTGTGATTCACTGCTTCATTTTGAATCTTGTATTGTATGAAACCGTTGTCATAGTCAGAATTATTTAAAAAAACCAAATAAATGTGCGAGAGTGCTTGACTATGCAGTTTATTTGAGTATATATTAATTGTGATTATTTTTATTGCTATGGAATTACTTTAGAGAAATTATCACTTATTTCTCTCATTGTACAAAAGACAGACTTAATTGTGTAAATTGATGTTATAATTTTTTGTGTGCTGGTAAAATACATGTTTATCATAAATATCTCTTCAACTCAGTGAGAGTTATGCTATGAAAAATTTGGAAGGAAACTTGAAGTTAAAATGGAGCGTTGTGCCAGGTTTGTCAGGTATCAAACTTGGATAATGGCATCTAGTCTTATTTTTCAAAAAGTGTAAGATATTTTGCTCATTTTAATTTGCTCTCATGTAGTTATTAGAAAAATTTCATAGCATTAGAATGCCAATATTCATTTGCTTCTCCCCAGGGTGTCGTAACAAATTGTCTTTTTGCCCAAATGGTGATGAGAGAACCCAAACACGCCATGATGAAGAGCTAGCACATTAGAAAGACAACGCAAAGGGGTTGCTCAGAAAGTGTGTGGATTTAATTGTGATAAATGCCCAATTTTATGACAATATCTTTTTCTACAGTGCTCTTTTTAAATCTTTTCTTATTTGAGTCCATTTTCATACTTACAGATTACAGCATAAATAGAAAAACTTAAATCTGTTGATATGTGGATGTGAAAATTATCTTATCAGTGTGCTTTGCGTGCTTTATGTGCCGTTATTGAATTTCACTGCATATCAGCCTTTTTATATGCAAGCTGGACTAATACATTCTATCTGCTAAGTACCTCATTTTAGTTCAACTGTCTTTGTAATGCATATCTATTGTAATAAGTCCGAAGGGATAAATATGCACAATATGTACTGATGAATTGAATTCTTTTGTCACATTGCTAACTATTCAAAACACATTGCATTCAAATGCTGTGAAAGTCATCTTTTCCAAATTTTCTGATTTTTGTCTTCAAAGAAATGTTTGTTTTTATTTCAAACAATGGCCTCATATCTGTAATTGTTTTTGTAAATAATATTGTACAGTGGATAATTGGCTTTCTTGTTCTTTTATCAGCATATGTCTAATGAAAATAAATGTATAAGAAATAATATTTTAAATTTTGTGGAAGGAAAAAGAAGTTACTAATTTGTCTCTCCTCTGGATTTTTGTATTGTAATGAGTATATGAATTTTAACTATTTATTTATAATTCACTAGCAGAATTTCCCGTTGAATTTCAATGGGTTTAGTGAAGCTACTACAGCACAACATACAAACTCTTTAAAACCATTCACTAAGTTAGGATGTAAGGAAGAATCGTACCAAATTTGGTTATTCTAGCTTTTATCGTTTAGGAGTTCCATGAACAAACACACGCTTCAAAATATATTATAGTAGATGAAGAAAATATCAAATCATGTAGCTGCCTGGTGTTGAGCTGTTATCCAGCTACCAATTATTGTGTACCTCATAATTAACCTATTGTGATGAAAATACGTTTTTTTACATTTTTATCAGGCAATCCAGAGAGGAACAACTCTGGATGCCTAAGTCATCAAGTCATAATATCTTATTATATTTGCTCACCATTATTGGGTTGTGGGAGTGGCATTAGCAATTGTAACATAGAACAAACAAGATATTATACGAAGGTAAAAAGTATGAACACAAAAAACCAGTCGTGAGAAAGTAGGTCTTCTGAAAATATCAGATGAAACATGTTGTATGTAGCAAAATTTCATTTTAATCTGGAACTACCTATATCTATTGTCTTTGAACAACTATTTCATAGATTTATAATCTTTCTTTTCCTGAAATTTTCATTTATCACAAAAATTGCAAATTTAAATACACATTTCTAATTATTATAGTCATGCTCTAATAGCTTGTCCTCATCAACCAAGTTTCTAGAAATTGTATAGTATCAGCAGCAACAGTTGCTATAGGACTGGTGAACGTACTAAATGCAGCAGTGCATTATCGTGATTGGGGATCCCAGGTGCTAGATAAGATGGAGACCCATTTCATATTAGAAATAAATACAAAATAAATGAAGGATATTTTATTTTTCATTTACAAAAATACAGTAGATTACGTGGGTCGAGCCAAGGAAAGAAGGAAAGGTCCTTCCTTCCAGCTGAAGCCCTCCGTCGAACCTCTGCTGGATCTCTTCGTGGTAGATCAATAGTGACAGTGGATAAAGCGCAGGCTGTCTGGTCCTGTGATGGGTCAGGTGGGCGAGATAAAGCATCCGCAACCACGTTGCATCGGCCGGGAGTGTACTTCACTTCCCGCTGATAAGGTTGTAATAGGAGAGCCCACCTGGCGAATCTTCCTGTTGGCGACTTCAAATTTAGCGATAGCGATGTTCATCAACTAAATTCCAAAAGTTTTCATCATTCTGATCTGACTTTAAAATAATATCATTCTGTATACAGGCGACTCCCGAGTTTCGACCGTTCGAGATTTGACATATTTGAGATTTCGAAACAGCCGATCGAATTGGGAACTACTTTACATGGAGTAATTTTTGCGGAGTAATTGGTCCCGACCAACCACGCGAGGTTTAGTTTTAGTGTAGACATAGTTATATCTGCTCTAATTGTTTGAATTTGTGCTGATTTCACTTTTTCTGTTAATCTTTTATTTAAATTTATTTGTTTTATTGATTTATTTATAAATTTATCACTTGACATAGCATCTAAAGGAAATGTAATAGTGATAATGTAAGTGAATCAAATAAAAGAGTGCATAAGACTCATATTTATGAATTGAAATTAGAAATTTTAAAGCGTGTTGAGAAAGGTGAAAGCCACACTGAAGTCGCACGATCGTTGGGAATTCTAGAAGATGTGATAAATTCACGTAATTTGATAACAACAATAAACAGTCCTAGGCGTGGTGTTGTGATTCCTAAAATGGAAAAACTTTTAAAACTGGGTAGATGATGGTCAGTGTCAGAAACACATTCCTATTAGTGAGACTATGATTAGAGCAAAGGCTAAGGATCTCTATGATGATGAGTTATTTTGTGCTTTTTTAATAACATTTATATTAACTTTGCTGCAGTAAATAGTTGTATGTATAGACAGATGTATGCAGGTATGTTATCCAGCTCATGCGAGTCGTTTGTTACAAAAGACTCGCGCGATCCGGACCGGGCCATCTGCAGAACATATTGCATACATCTATCTTTGAAGTTCAAAACAAAAATTTATTTTTTCCTTTTTAGTGCAAAAACTAAGTTAAACATTTAAAATATTTATTATATAATTTATTCATTTAATATTGTTGTATTAACATATTAGTAATGTTATTTTATCTTTATAGAACGTGAGGGGAGACTTTTTCCTGAGATGTGGGAACGTATCCCCCGATTATAACATGCAAGTATATGGAAAAACGGCGTTCGACATTCAACAATTCAAGATTCGACCACGTTTTCAAGAACTCATACCCGTCGAAACTTGGGAGTCGCCTGTACTTATTATTTCCATTTCTAAGTCTTCGGTGTTAATGATATTAAAGTAGATTGCAATGGCAACAAACACATCATTATCTGTAAAATTAAACAGATTAACAAAGAATGTCACAATGGGTTCCAATTCAGAAAACTGACGGAACCTATAATTAAACTCTTCCAAAAGTGTTTGTGTGTGGGGAAAATGGTGCAGCAGTAACATTTTTATCTGACAGACTTTCAATAATATTTTTTAAATTAGGAAAATGTGATAATGAATTTCTTGCTATCTGCAACTTCCACAGTGCCAATTTATATTTGAATGCATTTACTGCACTTATAATTTTCGTAATATTGTGATTTTTTCCCTGCATCTCCAAATTCAGCTCGTTCGATTTTACAGTTATATCAGCAAGAAATCTGAAATCCATCAACCAAGCATTGTCATCCAACTGTTCATGATATTCATTCCTTGACGTGAGAAATTCCTTTGCATCCTTTATGAGATTAAGAAACCTCACTAGTATTTTTCCCCTGCTGAGCCATCTCCCTTCGGTATGTAAAAGGAGATCACTGAATTCGGCATCTTTATCTTGTAAAAGCAGTTTAAACAATTGGTGTTGCATTGGTATGGCTCTTATAGAATTTATAATTTTTGTTACAGTTTTCATAACATGTTGAAAATGAACTTTCGTGCATAATATTTCCTGATGTATAATGCAGTGACAAGGAACAAACTTTGGAAACACAGGGTCTTCTTTACATAGTGCAATGAATCCATTTCTACAACCTGTCATTGCAGGTGCACCATCTGTTGTAATTGCGGTCAACTTCTGTGATGGTATATTACTTTTGTCAACATATTTTTTGAAGGTTGAAAAAATATCTTCACCTCTTGTTCGTCCTTTTAGAGGAAGAATTTTAATTTTCTTGGCAGAAAAATCTTTAAACACCATCTTCACAACCATAGCTAATTGAGAAATGTCTAATATGTCTGTCGAATCATCCAGTTGTAACAAGAAAAAATACATTTTTGTAATTCACTTGCCAACTCCGATTCCATTGTAGTTGCAAGAACTTCGATTCTTAATGTAACTGTTCTTGCTGATAACTGAATCGTGTTATCGCTGAAGTGATTTCATTTTTATTTTTAAAATCTTCGAAAAGTGAGTCAGCAGCTGTTAACATGGCTTCTTTTACAATCAAGCCATCTTCAAAAGGTTTTTTCTTCTTGGCCAACAAATGCGAAATTTTAAATGATGCAGTTGTCGCTCTTTTTGATTGCTGAACTGCAAAGTAAAAATGCTTTGCTGTTTAGTTAAAATAGAATTTATATTAGATCTCAGTGTTTACCGGAAAATTAGTATTAAAATTACCGTGGACCGTATTGAAGTGTCTTTCAACATTAATTTACCTTGGAAGTGCGACACTAACGTTGCACAATAAACAAACACATTTTCCTTTAAAATAAGTAAAACAGAATTCTTCTTCCCAATCAGCATTATAATTATGTCCTTTTCCTTTTATTACTCATAATGGGGATAAAATTTTGCACAAAAGAATTAATAATCACAACACAAAAAATATCAGAAATATTCTGAATTGTTTGGCATGTTAAACTGATTTATATTTAACCAATGGAGAAAAGAGTATGAGCTTTCACTGACTGATATTCTTTGAGATGAATAAAAACCTCAGAAACATAGTACTTTGTGTACTAACTGGAGAAAATATTTCCGAAACCAACAAGTTACAACAATAACTTGAGCCAAGTTGTGTTACAAGACGGAGAATACAACTTCATAACCAACAAGGTACAGTGATATCTTGATCTGACTCGTACTTCGATTATAAGTAACTATCTTCAGGCAAAAGAAATGCCGAAGTGAATAGTCAAGTGAGCTGTGTAGTTTGTATTTATATTAGGGAAGTGTGGGTAGAAGGGGGAGGTAAGTGGATAAGCTAGGGGGCGGGATAGGGAGGAGTCAATTTGAAAAGAATGCTGTTAATGACACTAATGTCGTTATCCAACAATGTATGTATGTCTCCAGTCCGTTTGCTCTTAACTCATACCCTTGAAGATGTTATTTTGTAACAGAAATACAATTCGGCTCAAGTTATATGGTAAGTTGTTCATTCCAAAGCTCTATTTTCTGTCATGTAACACAACTTATTGATTTTCTGAGAGTTTTCCGCATGTTTATTTTGTTCTCTTTTTGGCTGGCGGGCGACTACAGTCTGGACGAAATTACTTTGGGATTGACGGTTGAGGCGGCTCGGGTGTGATGTTGCCAGCACGTGCATAACAGATGCCCCCAAACACGCGCTAAAACCACATTTCAAATATCTTTGTGACTGAGTGAGAGAGAGAGAAGAAAAAGCGTCCCAAAACGTGACCAACGAGAACCAATAGGAATGAAGGAGGCGGAGCGTCACTGGGCTCAATTTCATTCTCTCTCAGGCCTCCGTCGTCTCCACTTCGAGTCTCTCTGTCCTGTGTTGCCTTTTGCTTTGCGAGTCCACCGAAAGGTGCATTCCACTGTAGTAGATATGGCAACGCGGAGTTTGAGTTTTCTCCCCAAAGACCTCCCCCCACCTCCTATCAGTGGAGAGACATGAGCGGTCCCGAGTATTTTGTTTGCAGGGGACATAGCAGCAACCCAGCGTGGTTGCTCTTAGCAACATTTCCCTCCCCTCCACCTGTGATTGGCTGTGAGGGAGGGAAGTCTTTCCTGCCAAGCCCCTACCCCTCCTCTACCCTTAAGTTTCAATCCCAAAGCAATTTCGTCCAGACTGTAGTATATGGTTTGCAGGCACCATGGCACCCGAGATCGCCGCGTTGCCAATCCCTGCTCCATATTTATTTTGGTTAAAAGCTAAAGTTGTATATCCTTCAATATCTGAATATACATCACTATGACGTTCAGCAATGTACGAGGTGCTACCCAAAAGTTCCCGAAATGTATCTGAAAAAAAAAGTAGACTTGTCCAAAGTCCTAATCGCCACCGTCCCCTTCAAAGTAGTCCCCTTGGGAGCATACACAACGATCCCAACGATTCTGCCACGATCGGAAGCTGTCCTGGAAGTCCTTTTGTGTCGGTATCTTCATCTTCAGCACCTGCAATTCGGCCTGGATCTCCTCTACGGTGTCAAATCTTCGCCTCTTTCGTCTTGGGGAAGAGGAAGAAGTCATGGGGCTAAATCAGGCGAGTAAGGGGGGTGGAGGACAGCCGCCATGTTTTTTGAAGCCAAAAACTGCTGCACAGCCAGAGCGGTGTGTGCGGGCGCATTGTCGTGATGGAGCACCCAGTTGTTCCTGCACCATTTCTCTGGCTGCTTTCGCCACATGTCCTCCCTAAGCCGCCTCAGGACATCGCAGCAGAACTTTGCATTGACGGTCTGACCTGAAGGGAAGAATTCCTTGTGGATAATCCTGTCACTGTCGAAAAAGCAGATCAGCATTGACTTAACATTGCTTTTGACTTGTCGTGCTTTCTTCGGTTGGGGTGAAGATGGACTCTTCCACTGGGACGATTGCTGTTTTGTTTCAGAGTCGTACCCATAAACCCAATTTTCGTCACCAGTTACGATCTTAGAAAGGAAGTATGGGTCATTTCTGACCTGCTCCTGAAGTTCCATGCAGACTTCCAGCTGATGTTGCTTCTGGTCGTCAGACAGCAGCCTTGGCACGAATTTTGCAGCAATCCACCTCATGTTGAGTTTGTCCGACAAAATGCGCTGGCATGTCCCATATGACTGTCCCACAATGTTGCAAACATCATGGATCGTTTGCCTACAGTCCTCGAGAATAGCCCCATGCACTTTTTCAACATTTTCCGGCATTGTGCAGGTTGAAGGTCGTCCAGAATTTGTGTCATCATCAACTGACGTTCGGCCATTTTTAAACCGGTTAAACCAGTCGTAGGTTTGTGTCTGACCCAAAGCATCATCACCAAATGCTTGTTTAAGCATTTTGTGAGTTTCCGCTGCACTCTTGCCAAATTTGAAGCAAAACTTGATGCACACATGCTGCTCCTTCACGTTCACCATTTCAACGAAAAAAAATCGCAAAACAACACAAACATGACGTTATAAAGATGCATAGAACAAAAGAATGCGTGCACTCAGCGCAAAGCCATGATGCACACTGGTTCACAAAGGATACATGCAGTGCTACCGAGCACCACTAGTCCGTACTACAACCTGTTACTGTGCGACGTTCGACTTTCGGGAACTTTTGGGTAGCACCTCGTATTTATGCGAATTGAGTTGTTCTTCAACGGCTCATATTAACAATATTAAAAGGGCATGTTTAAAGAACCTAGATGACAAACTTCTTGTAGCTCTTTCTATTATTGAGCCCTTTGTAGCAAAAAGGAAAGCCTAAATTTTCCGTCGAAGAGCGTAACATTTTGACACGTTCAATTTTGTATGTACTTAATTTACAATAAAATTATACCATTATTTGAATATTACTT
Organism: Uropetala carovei; assembly: GCA_036926305.1. Taxonomy (NCBI): domain Eukaryota; kingdom Metazoa; phylum Arthropoda; class Insecta; order Odonata; family Petaluridae; genus Uropetala; species Uropetala carovei. Next base: position 2,066,728 of record JAXCHB010000127.1, read on the forward strand.
TACCAATCATAACAATATGATATTATTGTGACTTTTACTTGTTTTATGCTAGTTACTTTCTCCAAATACATAGTACACAGAAAGTATTGTTTCATGAAAAAAATGGACAGATTTCAACGGAAATATATGTTTTGAGGTCCCTAGAACACATTTAGACTATTACTTTCTCCATATATGTAATATAAAGAGAAAGTATTGTTTTCATGAAAAAAATCGATGGAGATTTCATCGAAAATACACATTTTTGAGGCCCCTAGAACACAGACTATTTTTGGAATGACGTATATGCACGTGTGTGTGTGTGTGGATGGATGTATGCATGTGATTGTGGGCGCTCTAACTCAAAAGGTACTTGTCATATTAATACCAAATTTCATATATGACTTTAGCATGAACACAAAGAACTGATTAGTTTTTGGACAATAACGGTTAACCAGAAGTCGAGGTTTATTCGAAATCCGATTCGGTTTTTGCAATATTTCTCCGTTAAATCATCATTACTGTATATACAGTTCAGTACAAAAGTTATAGAGAATGTAATTTGCCACTACTTTCATTTGAAACAATTTTCCATAGCAGTTATTGTTTAGGAATTATTTATAAATAATCATTTTTTCGTTTTCCATCAAATATCTCCTTAAAAACGTCGTTATTGGTAATATTTGTGAGGACTAAAGTTGTAGAGAATAATATTACTTCCAAGTTTTGTTTGGAACAAATTTTTGTAGAACCATCCATTTCGGAGATATTTAACTGATTCGTAATTTCCAGTTTACAGCGCCACCATCTTGTGGTGAATTCTGTAAACATTCAAAATATAATTTGCAGCAATAAAGATGACTGTTTTCTTTTAAGATACGAAATAATAATTTTGCTTCATAATGCTGTTCATAATAAATTAAATATCTATACCCCAAATATGGAGAAAGTCATGTGTTGGCCACATCAGATTTATTACTTTCTCCATACGTAATATAGGGAAAGTATTGTGATCACGAAAAAAATCAACTTCGAGATTTCAATGGAAATACACATTTAGAGGTCCCTATAACACGTTTAGACTATTTTCGGAATGGTCTATGCGTGTATGGATGGATGTATGTATGTGATTCTGGGTGCTCTAACTCAAAAAGTACTTGTCATATTAATACCAAATTTCATATATAACACTTTAGCATGAGCATAAAGAACTGATTAGTTTTTGGACAATACCGGTTAACCGGAAGTCAAGGTTTATTCGAAACCCGATTTGGTTTTTGCGATATTTCTCCGATAATACGTCATTATTGTATTGACCATTACAAAAAATCTGATGTGGTGAACACATGGCTTGCCCCATATTTGGGGTATAGTTATTTAAATTATTATGAATAGCATTATAAGGCAAAATTATTATTTTGTATCGTAAAAGAATACAGTCGTCCTTATTGCCGTAAATTACGTATATTTCGAATATGTTTACAGAATTCACTGCTACATGGTGGTGGCGCTGTATACTGGAAATTACAAAAAAGTTGAATATCTCCGAAATGGATGGTTCCACAAAAATTTGTTTCAAACAAAACTTGGAAGAAATATCATTCTCTACAACTTTGGTCCTCACGAATATTACCAATAACGACGTTTTTAAGGATATATTTGACGGAAACCGAAAAAACCGATTATTTATAAATAATCCCTACACAATAACTGCTATGGAAAAATGTTTCAAATGAAAGTTGTAGGAAATTACATTCTCTATAACCTTTGTATAGAATTTTATATACAATAATGATGTTTTAACGGAGAAATATCGCAAAAACTGAATCGGTGTCGAATAAACCTCGACTTCCGGTTAACCAGTATTGTACAAAAACTAATCAGTTCTTTGTGCCCATACCAAAGTGTTATATTTGAAATTTGGTAACGATATGGCAAGTACTTTTTGAGTTAGAGCGCCCACAATCATATACACACACAGACATCATTCCAAAAATAGTCTAAACGTGTTCTAGGGACCTCAAAAGGTGTATTTCCGTTGAAATCTCGAAGTTGATTTTTTTCGTGATCACAATACTTTCCCATTACTACGTATGGAGAAAGTAAAACTGAAGAAAATATAATTTCCTATATTCTTTATTTGAAACAATTTTCCATAGCAGTTATTGTTTAGGAATTATTTATAAATAATCAGTATTTTCAGTTTCCATCAAATATCTCCTTAACCACTCATCTGGGTATGACGTGACTAGACTCTTCTAGTTCGTCCTGACTGCCATAGATGGCCTTGTCTGCATGTGTGTTGCGGGTTGCATTTCTGTGATCGCCACATCTGGAATGACCGTTTATGGCACTCGGGGTTTTTTCACACTCCCTTGCGAAAGCTCACACCATACATTTTGGAGATATTGAACACTTTTGTGATTTCCAGTATACAGAGCCCACACCATATAGTGGTGAATTCTGTAAACATATTCAAAACAAAATTTATGGCAATAAGGATGACTGTATTCTTTTACGATACAAAATAGTAATTTTGCCTTATAATGCTATTCATAATAATTTTAATATCTATATCCCAAATATGGAGAAAGTCATGTGTTGGCCACATCAGATCTTATTTTGGAATGATGTCTGAGTGTATGTGATTGTGGGCGCTATAACTCGAAAGGTACTTGCCATATCATTACCAAATTACATATATAACACTTTGGTGTGAGCATGAAGAGCTGATTAGTTTTTGGACAATACTGGTTAAGCGGAAGTCTGCATTTTTAAGCATGCATGAAGGTGTGCCGTGGAGCAGAAAAGGTTGGGGAGCACTGCTTCAGTATATGAAATGCCAAAGTCCCTCAACGTCTGCCGCAACGTTATATATTTTTGAAAATTTAAGCTTTATAAAAGCATCTAGAGTTTTTGATGATTCACCTGCTTTAATGGCTGACTTGTGTTTCTTCGACTCAAGATGTTGCTCCAGATCATACTTTCCATTATTTCCAAAAGACTTTTACTTTAAAAAGTTGGCAAAAGGTTTCATATGTTTCAAAGCACTTGTATTTTGCTTTTAAATCATTACTAAATGTACATTTTCTTTTACTCATGCCTAAAAACAGAAACGAATATTTATCTTTAATAATTATTAAATATATATAATAAAAATTTTCCAATTTTTCATTTAAAATTGTGTTGAAATTTGACATTTTATAATTTTAATCCAATTTTTGTCAAATTGAAATAATTGTATTAATAGCAAATGATTTCTGTTGGAAAACTAAATCATGATGTTAAGAATATCAATTAATTACTGCTTATTAATTGACTTAGTAGTAACCTCTATTAATAATGTCAGACAAACTTGAAAAAAATTATTTGCCAATTTTTCAAAACAAACCGTCTCAACTAGAGGATAATCTATTTACAGCATGGGGCGAGGAATTGTTGATTAGTCCAGCACAAATTTACAGTTGCAATTTGAGAATTTAGGAATATGTCAGATTATTGCAGATTCATCTTCCCACTATTTATTAAATACTTCTTACAATTCTTTACTCACAGTTTCATCTTCCTTGCAATGCTCAGTTATATGTGAAATATTAAATAAGTCAATTTATAAATGTGATTGGTTGGATGAAGGTTAGGCAGAGAGATCCTTTAAAAGCTTTATAAATTTCTTCACTACTGCACCATTACAAAACCACAGAATCCACCTTCTCGCTTCACTACACTTCAAAATTCCTTTTCTGTGGGTTGAGGGATTCCTGAATTTTGTTCTCTTCCCTTGAGTTACACAAAATTTACCACTTTTCAGATACAAATAGTGCGCTTAGTGGCACTTGGAGAGCTGCAATCGTGTTTTTTTGGACAGGAAAGTCATATTGTTCAGGAAAATCGAGCTTTTTCCAAATATTAAAATTCTGTTGTCCTTGCTGCCAAAAGTATAAATTTATATATGTACATTTTATAACGCATGAGCATTGTTGTTATTTTTGCAATAGCGTTTTCATAGAAATGACAGTTTTAATTCTAAGTTCTTGTATTAATATTTACCTGCTGAAAAAAGAGGACAGTTTCTTAAAAGAAGGAGAAAAAAAGATGAGCAAAAAAAAGATCATATACTCTTAATAAGAGACATTCTGGCCACCCTAACTATGATGGCAGTAGCATTTGCATCCAAGCTGTCACTTATTTAAATCACATTTTCTTTAAAATGTTTACTTTCTATGTGCTCCCCTAAGGAAATTGGAATGTTATATTACAGCTCGGTCCTTCTACTTTGTATTCCTTTATCTTATATAGAAATTTTTTGACCTTAGTAAATTTAAGTCTACAAAGTGTCGATTTTTTTTATGAAAACACAACCCAAGATACACGTTTTATGAACACATCTTGAGAAAAATCCATTATAACCAAATACGTGTATGGAGGATGTCCCAGGGAGTTGTCCAGGAGTAACAATGCTTTAAATGCCATGTTATTCTGCTGACAATAACTCTGAACAGCTGGCATAAAATAGTCTGTGACCCATTAATGAAAAATGGCTCCAGTCATCCAACCTTTTTTATTGGATTTCCAGATAATTGGAAGCCTTCCTTTAATATAACTCTTTAATATAACTCTTGGATTTTCAGCATGATAAACGAGCATGGGTTTGAGCTTGAAATCACCTACAGCATTGGAACCAAGCAAAAGAGTTATTCTATCCTTTCCTGCTTTAAAACAAGGCATTGATTTTCCTTCCTGGGCGATATAGGTTCGTGAAGGCACCTTCTTACAAAAGAGTCCAGTCTCGTCCACATTGAAGACTTGCCTGGAACAATAGCCTCCCTTTTCAATGATATCTGCTAGTATCTTAATGAAATTTCCAGCAGCTTCACCTTGCATCCTAATGTTATGCAAGTTTTAAACTGCATAAACCAGCTGTTAATTGTACAGAAACTTTCGCCCTTTGGATCCCTCACCATGCTGGTCTTTCACAGTCCCAAAAATACTGAGCTTTTGAGTTAGAATGTCCACAAAATTCCTATCGAACACAAACACATGCATCATCGTGAGAACTTCATTTTTAGGGGTTCATTTATTTGTTGCATTTAATGAACGTAAAATCACATAGATAAATACTTTTAAGTATTTCAAAATTAATCCTATTCCTAAACCCTTTTGGCAATATTTTCCATGCCCAACCTTATGCTTTTCTATTTTCATTTGATCTAAGGAAATAATACAATTACTTTAGTTTAGTGCAAGGGAAAAAAGCATTAAAATCTTTATTATTGTGCATATTTAATAAGTCAACAACCCAAAAAAAATGCTACAGTCAAAGCACTGTGCAGCAAAATTATGACAAATGATTAGCTAGAAATGTGAATAATACAGATTGAGTCATGTTAGTCCAGTAAGTTCAACTTGCACCACATTTGAACAATTGATGTGATGCTTCTGTATCATGCGTTAGATTGTGTTTCACATTATTTCAGTCAGTGGTCTCCTAAATTAATAGATTTTAAATTTCATAACCAAATCAGTTAAATGAACTAAACAATATAGAATTATGATATTAGTACTCATGCAACCCTTTCTATAAGCTTATAATAATTCTAAATGATTTGCAATAAAAATCAATTATTTTCAATCTTATTTTAACTGTCATATAACTTGGAGTTTTATACTAAAATATTCATGTAATAAATCATATGGACACATACTGTTTCCAAAAATGTTAAATGCAAATTAAAGGTTTGGATACCGAAGCATGCAAGAACTTTTATTGTCTAATACAGGTGTTTTAAAACTTTTTGAAGTCAAGGAACTCTTATATCTAATGTTTCCCGAAACTATAACTCTGGAACGGGTCAGCAAATCAACATAGGCCTCTCCTTCTCATATGAAATCCTACCAAGCTTTTGCATAACAATAGGGTTCTGCAGAACACAGTTTGAGAACCCCTGACCTAAAAAAATAATTAAGATTAATTATGTTAATAGATAATGAGTGATGGATACTGCAGTGGATGACTTTTCACCAATTGACCTTATAGATTTATGGACAGATTAAAAAAAATATACCTTCATTTTCTTCCATCTCACATCAGTTCTCAAACCCTCCCAAAAAAATGAACTTACCAATACTATTTTGCAATAATTTAATGTGACATATTTACTTCTGTTGTTTTTTATCATCTACATTTGTGCATATAACAGCATTTACTTTCTTCGCCTTAATGGGAAAATCACTTTTGGGAATTGTTCTCATTAAAACGTGACATGGTGGGGAGAAAGTGAGTTCTCTCCCCGGTCAAACCAACATAGGAGGTGGCCTGAAAAGGGCCGCTAGAGAGCTGAAGATGGAAGCGAGGACTGGACTTGCATCGTTCAACCAACAGCGTGGTGGGGCTGAAGAGGGCCGTAGGTGGGGCGGGAATAAGACAGTGGCAGTCTTGTCCTTCCAGGCTTGCTCTGGCTCGCTCCTTTTCCTGTCTGGCCGCTGGTGGCATAGAGCCATCTCGCTGGTGCCGTAGAAGTGTCCTGACAAGCTGCTTGAGCTGGAGGTCTTCGGTGTGGCAGTTGCAGATAGCACTTGTCACAGAGTCTTCGTGGAGCAGACTGGCGTGGTAGTCTGCGGTGAGCGAAATGGCAGGGGCCCTTCTGTGCCACTAGAGTGGAGGGGGTGGGGCAAACTGGCAGACCAATCCGGAGCAGCAAGCTCTACTCCGAGGCTCTCATTGGCTAACATGAGAGTATCGTTATCCACATATCCTTTTTCTATGTTTTCTGAACTTAAAATAATAGCACACTGGTTGAAAGGATCAAATTTCTATTATCCTTTCATTTTATCCATTTCTGCTCAATTTGGCTTGGAACTATAGTGCATTCTTTGTAATTGTTGCACAATTTTGGCAAAAATATCTCAAGGAAGAAGGTTTCAAATAGCATGTAAATAACAACATTGGTGTAATGTCAAAATTTAGTTTGGTTCTTCTACATGCAAATTTTATGCTATGTAGTTAACTTTTCTTTCAAGAGTTGATTGGATTGACTTGAAAGTAATTCTGAAATCATTTCATCGATTAAAATAATCATATAAAAATAAATTTTTATATAATTTATGTACAAAATGTCTTAATAGGCACCACAACATTTATAAACTATAGAAGTCTAAGAACATATGCTCGGTTTGCCATTTACCAATTGAATAATACAATTTTAGAGATTTGCAAGATAGTGAACAACCTTCATAAACAATAGTTTTATTATATACAATCTAAATTAATACAATGGCATAAAAACCTTTTTACATCTTTCAATTTGATACTATTTGTGTCCTAATTCATTCTCTCAGGCAAGATTGACATATTTCCTTTACATAGTTTTTATCTCACAGCTGCCTGTATATCTTCACGTTTGTGAGAGCCATCACAAAATGGTCTCTTTGATGTCTGTTTGCAATTACAAAGCCAGACTTCCTTATCTTCTTCTAAAGTGAAATGAACTGGCCGCTGTGTTATCTTGAGATGAGGATTTCTGTGTGTTCCATCACACAAAGGCTATTTTTATAATAAAAGAGGGATGCAAAGAACAAGAATCATTTTCAAAGAGAAACTATTAGCAAAATCATTAACTGAAATAATGAATTACATAGTTCTGTAATTGAAAATTTCAAATACCAAAAAAACCATTACTTTAGGAGGGTGATAAACAGTAACGCCGATTAGTCAGTTTGCTAATGTAAAAAATAAATTTTTCAAAGCCAATATTTTACCGATTTCTTTATTAGCAAGAGGAGTGTAAAACTTTCATTAACTTTGATTTGGTCATGTACTGTTGTCGCTTTTAATTACGACTCATAAAAATCGCGAAACTCGCTCCTCGTGAAGGAAGTGAAATTATTTTCTTGCATACTCAAATGTGATATTTTCCATAAGCAGAATTCAAAAGGCATCGACTGACCTGAGATTTACTCCTTCCGCATAAACACCATGCATATTTCTTTCCTTTCACGGCACTGAGCCTGAAAGGTTTTTTATCGTAAATTATTCCATTTGCTGATTGCTGGCTCGCGCTGTTAAATTCCTCTATCGCGTTTTTTGGAATTCCTGGTATTCCTTTCGTGGACTTTGAAGAGCAATTTTTAAAAATCTGTAAAACAAACACCATTTATCATGAGGTAAAACCGTTGACAACTTCTTTTATATAGATGGAAAGCTTACATTACTTACGACTGAAATATTTGGCAATTTATTTCCAAGGATCCTGGTATGTGAAAACAACAGCTGTTTCCCAAGCGTCCTGAAAATTAATTTAGCTGCCATTATGAACAACAGAGCTCAGGCCTCTGAAACTCCCTTAGAAACGGCTGTTCCGAAGTTTAGCGGAAGGGGATAACCAGATGGCAATAGCGTCGCTCTTAGCGTGACGTCATACAGCGGCTTTCTCAAATCTGTTTAAGCATCAGATTTGAACATCGAAGGTTCATTTTGTATCAAAATCACTATTACAGGAATTTCATGAATTTAAACTTATACGATATATGGGGTGAATCATTGAAACAGAATCTATATATATATATATAACGCTTAGGTATGTATGCTTTGTTGATTACCGTTACCAAGTAACCATTTATTACCCCATAAGCATTGGAATCGGTGCAAGGCATTTTTAATTTCTTTTTAAAATTACTTAAAATTATTATACGAAGTCCGAACTTGAAGTATTAAACGGAAAAATGAGTGAAAATAATTATTTTATAAAACAATACGAATTCATGCTGAATTTGCTTAAATATTTTAACTGCATAAGAACGAGAAGTTTTGAAATTTATAATGGGAAATTTAATTTTTTAGTTTTGTAATAATTCTCCAGAGACGATCATTAGAGTCAATGAAATATACACAAAAATAAATCCGAGGGAATTCATTATAAACAATGAGTATAATACAATGGAAATATGAATAAATTTATTTAATTAAAAAATTGGTGAAATCACATATACAAATATCTTACACACGCTTTTAGGTTCACAGGAGGTAATAATCATAATATTCACATAATGTAGAAATTTTATCAATACCAAGCAAAAATTTTATAACTTTTATTATACAATGCATTCAGTGGAAATATGAATATATTTATTTAAACGTTTGATCAAATCACATATACAAATATCTTGCACACGCTTTTAGGTTCACAGAAGGTAAAACTCATAACATTTACATAATCTAGAATTTTTATTAATACCAAGCAAAAATTTTATAACTTTTAATATACAACGCATTATTAGATTACATTCATTAGTTTTCAGAAACTTTAATAAAAATTTACTTTGCGAGCTTGAACACTTTCCAGTTTAAATTATAGAAACTTAGAATTTTTTTAATAAAGTGGTGATTTTTGTCTGTAACACTGATGAAGGAAAGGATATTTACATCAAAAATATTTTTTATTTGCCTAACTTAAAAGAAAAATATGCAGGAACTATATATCCCAATAAACACACACACTCCTTTTTACAAAAGTAATATAATTGAAACAACTTATTTCATCTAAAGTTTCCCTAAACTTGGAAACACACCTTATTTACATAGCTAAATATGGGTACAAACATGGTACCAGGAAGAGTTCCTCTTATTTTTTCACACAATGATACTAAAACTCTATCCCGCACATATTTTACGAAAGTAATGAAATTGAAAAAGTAATTATTTTACCTAAAAGTTACCTTCATCTTTTCACAACATTTTTCAATAATATCTCCATTTTAATACTTAATTTTCTTTAAAAACTGAATCATATCACATTTTACGAAATTTACACTGGATTATATTTTATAAACAAACTAGCTGAAAGTATCCGGCGGTGCACGGGTTATGCCAGACGTCTTTGGCGAATAAATTGTTTTATATGGTAATACAATCATTTCACCTTGTACGCATTTTTTTACCAAAGGATGAAGGCATTATAAATTAGGAAAATATGTTTTTATATTAATTTCAAAGCTTGCTTGTAAACGTGCTATTTTTGTCGAAATTGTAAATATCCTGCTTTATAAGACGAAATGTTGGTTAGCCTGCGCGCCTGCGCGTTACTTCTTGTTGTTTCATAGAAATCTTAAAATGGCTGACGAGATTATCTGTTATGTGCGTAATACCGTTCGAAATTTATTTTATGTTTCCATCAGACCTTTTTAGAAGGAAAAAACTAGACCTTTTTATTGTATTCGAAATTTAATGTTGATAGTTATGATCGTGATATAAGTTTGGCCTTGTGTTCTTCGAAAACTGGTCCACGTGATAATCATTTTCACAGCAGTGTTATAATACTTTTGGTTATTTTATTTTATTTATTTTAGAAGGAAAAAACTAGACCTTTTTATTGTATTCGAAATTTAATGTTGATAGTTTTGATCTTGACAAAAGTTTGGCCGTTTATTCTTCGAAAACAGTGGTCCATGTGACGCATTTTGACAGCAGTTTTTAAATATGTACTTTTAGTTTGATTTGTGTACGTTTTAAGACACTTTAAGTGAAGTGAAGTTTTATCTAAAGTTTTTTATAGTTTCAATGTGTGTAATCTTCACATTGCTTACTGGACATTAGTTAACGTCTCTTAATAGTACTATTTCTTATTTTGTAAATCAATGATATGTGAATTTGTATATGTAATTATTCAGTATGCCCTGTTTTGCCACTTAATTGTAATTTATGGTGATGTTTTGATGTATTATTGTTTTTCTTTAGTCCACTCGTGCTGTTATATTGTTTTACTTTGTATTTTCTTTTGTGATTGAGTTTGTCTTATTGATTTGCCATGTAACTATGATCTTCTGGAAAATAAATGTACTGTTATTATTGTGTGATTCAGCTGTCCTGGTCAATCTCCTCGAGGATTTATATCTTCAAAGGTAAGGAAATCTTAAATAACTTCTCTATTCATCTTTGATTTATAGTTGAAATATCTTTACCGTATATATATGTATATAGTAAATGTTATATTTATCATATTTATGTATAATGGAGTAATTATTCTTATAAATTAGTCCTTATGTATAACATTTTGTTACCGCATAACATGTTTAATGAGTGATTTTATCGTTGTAAAGTATCATTTTCTGTGAAGAGTTGGTAAAGTTTTTTGCAAGGACGGATTTGTTTATGGGCAAATATAGCCAAGATATGGCGTTACATTCTTAACGTAGGATTAATTAAGGGTTTGTTATCAATATATATTGTGTTTTTAACGTAAAAATTATAGTTTACCTCATAAAATGAGAATTGTGTTTTTAAAAACGTATGAATAATACATTTTTAGCCAGTTTCCATTACTTTATAAACTTCAAATCAAAAGTTATTGTTAAGGTTTTGTAGAATTTTTATCCTTTGGGTGCGAGATTTCTGAGTTGCTTCTGTCGTTGTTTCAGATGCGTGCCTCCGAAGAATGAAGTCTGAAAACGCAGCCAGCATCGTACGTCTTCCTCAGGCCAGCTCTGCTTTGCGATATCAAGAAAGAAGATGGGTGAGTGTGATTGATTTTGCATTTCAAATTAGAACTAATGAGCTTCCCGCTTTAAATATATATATTTCATGTCCTGGCATGTGCAGAAACTACATTAGTCTTACGTATTTTTACACATAGGGGTATTTTCTCTCTACGGCAGTTTTAATATATCTGGAAGCTGCGGAAGTGCTCTTCCCGTACCAGCATCTGTTATGCTTTTCTCGGTTATTAAAAAACAAAGCTCTACGATTTTGACATTCTTTATCCATTTTTCCTAAATGTGAATCATCTTGTCGAGTAGCTAATCCGTTTCCTATTGCTGAGTTTAAATTTGTGTCGTTTCTTCGCCTTCCGCCGTTGGCTGCATCGATTCTGTTTTGGCTTCTTCTTATATTACTCCCTTCTTCAGTTTGTTCATTTCTTCTTTGTTACCTGATTTCGGTTATGGTCTCTCTCGCTGTTTGCCTTTGCTCATCTGTCAGTATTGATCTTCTCACTCTTTCTCTTCTATGTCGTTCTTCTTTATCTTCTTCTGTCTCTATAATATTTATTTATTTATTCATTTAGTCACAAGGTGGCTGGATCTGCCAGGTGGCGACAAGTAACATAAAATGACGCAATGAAGTACGTTTGAATCAGATTGACATTAAAATTTTCAAAAGAATCAATTTAGATTCACGTCATTGGTACATAAGTAAAAATTACACAGTTTCAAAGACCTCGTTATATTCTTCTTTCTTCCATTTGATGAATTAATGGGCTATTATTGCCTTAAACTTTAATTAAAAGTTATATTTGTAGTAATTAAAATGCTGATAGTAACAACAACCTGGGAAATTGCAATTGATAGTGCTTTACCGTCAGAGGTAATAATGAGTAAAAGCGTTGTTATGTAAACTAAACAAACAAAATTATAAGTTCTATTTGATGAATTAACGGAGTACTAGCTGTACCCGCACAGTGTTTTCACTGTTTTTTCAATTAATTTATAAAAAATTAAGAATTGTGTAGAATAAGTTGGTCTCAATATTTCACATATAACTCAATAATTCGTATTTAACTCTGATAATGCATTTCCCCAGTATAGGTAAGGTTAGCGGGTACAAATCTCGCTGAGGGCGAGGCTGTGTGTGCATATTGACAATTAATTGTGCAAAGTCAGTAAGAAATCTGTATTTTAAAAGTCAAATTAGAGAGGAAATTAATGCTACACTGTAATTGATTGCAAACTTTTATGTTTTTAATTTTCTTTGTTTCTTTTAATTGAAGTATATGTCCTTTTTTTCATATATCAATCAACGCAACCGTTTATTTAGATTAACAAAGAAGAGAAGATAAGTTTCGGCGAGTTCTAGGTTATCAATCTAAAACAAATGTTTTCATGCTGCTCCTGAATAAACGTAGCCCGTCGCCTAACATTCTTTGTCATTTAGATTATCTACGAAGGTGACATAACCATATAACTTATAATTTGTTAAAAAATAATGTACGTCCTTATTCTCATCTAATTTTAAATTTATGCATGAGACAATTTGCCTTAATAAGCATTATAGATGTTTAATAGTTTTACTTACTGAAAAAGTAAGATTCCAGCATTCGAATGATTTAAAATAAGATCAATTGCTTTGATGAAATTGTTATTAACTGGATAATTATCCGTAAATATTTTTGTTGCTATCTATAAAGTTTGACATTGCTACAGCATTAATTTCGATGCTTAAATTAAAGCGTGAAGCGAATAATGCTATTCTTTCACTTATTTGAAGGTTTAATTGGCACTAATTGAATCGGAGGCAATGCCAGGAATCTTCCTCTCTCTGTCACAGTGCAATCTGGCATCGGAACTTTTTAATTTTTTTGTACCATTTGGCGACAAATGAGGGTTGATCGAAACAACGATTATCAATGGTGACGGTTATAGAGGTCCAACTGTATTTCAAATGTTTATATAAACTCAGATCGCGCTTGCAATTGGGAGCTTTTAGAATAACAAAAGATTGTTTCATTTTTAACTCTTTTTAAGTACTAAGTTAAGATTCCATCAGAAGCACCTGTTGGCATAGGTTTGTAAAAGTTTGAAAGGATTGAAAATATACGTTGGATTTGTTATAACTATTTTAATTTATATTATTCCAGAGCTTGCGATTATATACTTGATACGTTTTCGTGTATGGTATATTGCAAAACGTGGTATTGTACACAGTCCGACATCGCATTCTTTACATACATACAGTGAAGCCTCGATATATTGGACTAAAAGGAGGGGAAGGCCTGTCTGTTATATCCGAAACATCCGAAGGAAACGTATGTGTTGCCTTAAATTGTTAAAGTGCACATGTTATGAAGGACAGTGTTTTACTGCGCTATATATTCATACAAATTGTTAGAGCGCATGAAGTAATAGCACAGAGTTTTCTAATTAATTTAGGAAAATAGGAATCGTATTAATTTTTATATTTTACTAGTAAAAGGTGCTTGCAGTGTGCTAGCAGCAGCATATTGTTATAAGAACATAATTAAGAATGAAATAAATTATAGCGACCGTAAGAAAAATTGATTTTCCCTTGCGTTCTTATTTGAAAGGAATTATTCTTAGGAATGGAACTTGGGATACTTTTTCGAGATTTTAGATTTTTCCGGACCCTGGTGGAAATGGGGCAGAAAGTAACAATGAATACAAAGAATGTTTTAAGACAAACAAACCCCACGAGTAACGCAAGTCAGTCAATTTCAACCAGTCACAATGATCAAACGCAGGAACAATTAATTTTTGCGGATTTGCTGCACCAATAAATTATACATTGTATCTACCATATATACTCGTGTATAACGTGCTGTTTGAAGACCACATTTTCAGGTCATAATGTAGGGGTGCGCGTTATACGCAGGTAACACTTCTCTGCACTTAAAATAGGAACCTACCTCGCACCAGATTCACGCTTTTTGGGTTAATTAATGAGAAAAGCACAATAATTATTGATACTCCAGGTTATACATACATAATTATATGTATAGAACACCTAATTACTTCTATACATTTATAATCCCATCCTCTCCAATTATTCTGCTTTTCACTAGCTCATCAGCTGATTGCTGTAATTTTTGCAAAATCACAAGATAAGTCTTCCTGCAAAACACATATCAAAAACAAAAAAAACATAGAATAAGCAAATTGAAATAATTTTATTTAGTTAATGATTCTAGTATGTACGATTGACAATGTAAGTAATTTAAAACCCATAGAATCTCGTGTGTGAACTTAATCCTACCTGTCGCGTTTCCTGTTTCCAGATTTGTTTGTTAAATTTTTATGTTGTTCCTTCTCTTAAACAGTTTTAGAATGAGATAGGAAAGAGAGAACCAACGTCCACTTTAAATCAAAACTATTTTATAGATCCCTTTTTGTCTGATGTAAAAGCATTGGCAACAGTGGCGCTGCGGTTTTCTACACGGCATCACTTTGCCCAACTTACTGTATGAAGTTGCTCCCATCTCAACTCAGTCGCTTTAATTATTGACGATGTCTCTCTTAGACATAATATGGAGCTTATTGAACGTAATACACTTATGGACAAGTCCAAACGTTTTAATATTTACATACCTCCCAAAAATGAAGGATGTGTGTCATACACGTGGTATAAGAAATAGTCGGGATTTTTTGGAATAAAGTACGAGTGCGCATTATACACGGCAGTTATACACTGGGACGCATCATACACGAGTATATACAGTAATTATATACATTATAATATGTATATATATCCATATATTGCGACGTATAAGTCGACCTTGAATTTTCAACTTGAAAATACTAGATTAAGTATATGTTCGCAGTATAAGTCGACCCCCTTTGTTTCACTTAAAAATACTTCTCATGAAATCATCGCCAGGCAAAATCAAGGTCCTGTACGATCCAAGTTTTAACAAGATACAGAAATAAACATAGTAATAAAAAAATATGAATATAGTTTTGAGTCCGTGCTATTCTTCTTGAGCCTTCCATTTGACAGGTGTTTTCATTTCAACCAATAAGAAACTGCTATTCTCAGAGAGCTTGACCAACTAAATAATGGTTCCTGTGATTTGATTGATGTCGGCTGTTAATGATGCTATCAAATTTAACTGCACCTAGTTATCGCAATCAATATCTACGGTGGTGGAATTCAATATAATATCACGTTGGCAGGCATAAGGATGGTTTTGATGATTACATTATTCCCCTTTTCAAAAAAGGAAATGTTTTTTTCGCATATTTTTTGATTATTTTTTTGTCTTTTTTCACGTACTTTTTTGTACTTGATTTATTTGCATATTCCACATATAATCATAACTTGCAATTAGTATGGTTAATTCCTATCGAAGTGTACCTCTTCTATCTCACTTACTTCTACAGCATTACAATACTTTGGATGATACATTTAAAAAAACAAGGTAATTGTCCATAATAAACATTTCATAAATGTCATATTAAGGAATTGATATTTTAATAAACAATCAGGTAATGATTATAACATTCTAAGTTGTATTATTTATTTATAATTATAATGTTATAATTACATGTGGAAAGTGCAAATAAATCAAGTACGTATGTGAAAAAGACAAAAAAAATGATCAAAAAATTGCGAAAAAAAAACAAAAATGTAATGAAGACATAATAATAATACAATTTTACTAGTTAAAATATATATACAGACCATTTCTGAAAAAAAATGCTGGCTGCTGGGATCGAACCCCAGCCCATCCGACTACTAGACATTCATTCTACCAATTAAGCTATTGCTGCTTCTGTTTTGTAACCGTAAGGTTAATGATATATGTTGCATCCATGCTTACACCTGAATTTAAATTGTTAATATCTTTTAAACAAGGGCCCATTGGCAAAAACGCAGAGAGATATAGGTGATGTTTTAGTTCTAGTTTCACCTCCTAAAAGGGTTTTACGAATTTCAATATTAATGTTATGACCTCCCCTTGTTAGTAAATATCGATGTTATTTATCTGTAATTTAAAGTTTACAATTTTGTATTCGTCGTATAAGTCGACTTTAAGTTTTAGGAAAATTTTTTAAGCTTCAAAGGTCGACTTATACGCCATGATATACGTTAGTTATAATGTTGCGATGTATTCATTAGGCCTTCCAAATAACGCACATGTGATAGGTCCGCATGAGACACAATGTATTAGTGGCGTCATTTAACTGTTTTGCATCGCCGGACATTCTGTCCGTTACATCCTAAGTACGTTCCATCAAGGTCCAGTATGCAGAGGTTTCAATGTACTGTGGATTTCTTCCTTTTCATTGGCTTCGTGGTACTTTTGTTTCAGATGGTACATTTCCTCGTGGCTAATCTCATCACAATTTACCGAAAGAAGTGAATAATATCAGTCAGTCTCTCTTTTACAGTAAGCACCGCCTCGAAACATTCCAATTCATTTGCATCGGAATCAAAACGTTATCAGTTTTGTCTTTTCATTGGGAATCAGTGGGCTAATGAAGTTTATTCTAATGTGTACTTGAAGTTGTTTTATTTATTTAACTAGTTTTGAATTTTTACTTTGCAAAAGCCATAAATAATGACTTGAAAGGCTTACAGAATGCAAGCACCTTCTATTTGTATATCGAACAAATAAGTAACATATCATTCTTGTCATTAAAGAAAATTTTTAATAATGTATGTGTATCTGTAAATGTAATTACATGCAAGGTTATTTGTCAGGTGCGTTTTGCTTCCAGCATAAGCACCTATTAATATTAGTCTCCATCTGGTCTGTCCGCATGTTCGTTATCTGCTTCTACCAAGCAGATTTTTATGAAATTTGATATTAAGGACTTACAGTCAAAGATAATAAGAAAATCACATAAATGAGTCACGTAAGCCAATCAGGGGTACCACTTTACTGGTGATAAAATATGAACTTTCCCTCATATCTCGTAAAGTATCGGTCATATCAAAATATTTATCAAGTAAAACTTGTAGAACTAGTAAAGTAGGGTATTTCTTTTCCTTTACATTTTCATCGTAGGAGTCGCCGTTTCCGAGAAAATCGAACAAGAGCCTTAATTTGAGTTGAACTTTGAAATTTTCTAGCATGGTTACTTCTTCATTGTTGCTAACGTAAACAATCTCACGGAAATATGTTTAATTTCCTTACATATGCATTTAATATTTTTAAATGGGAAGAAAATGGATTATTTATGACGAAGAAAAGAATTTATAATGCTATTTCCCTTCCAAACACGTAAATAATTTCTTTCAAATACTCCAGTGCACAAAATGCACCCATTTGTGTTACGGTGTACACTTTCCTAACTTGTTTATATCTTAAAATCTCATTATAAATATTAGTGTTATTTTAAACTCTTGTACTAATTTTTAAACGAAGTAATCAACTGATATTTTATAATTATACAGTTTGCATAAGCACAACATTAAATTACCATAACTTTAATGTATGTTAGCAACAAATTGTTGACAACATATTTGTAGTGAATCTGAGATAAATACAGAGTTCATAAAATTATTTCTAATGAAGAATGTAAATTAAACTACAAAATATCCTTTTAAGATTTAGTCACATTAAACGTTTATTAGGAAAATTACACTGTAATCGTTTTTGTGCATCAAATCTTGGAGTAATTATTGGAATTTATTTTACAATGCAACACAGACGTCTTTATATAGTTCTCTGGTGAATAAATTAAATTAAAATGGTATTGCAAAGTTCTTTGCTTATAAATAACTAGCAAATTTACCCAGCGTTGCTCAGGTTATGTTTTAAATCATCGTGACTTCAAATTATGGCAAAAATTATGAACAAAAAATTATATCTATGCTTGAATTAAGTTTTATTTGGGAAATTTTTTCATATTTTAATTGATATAAATGAAAGTGTTGGAAAATATTTCGAGTATTCGTAATTAAAATTGGCAATCAATGCAGTCGATTCATTTTGTGAGGTGACGCTTTTTGCCAGGTGGAGTTCGTTCTCTAAGCTTCCGGTAGAGAACGTGCATGTAGAGTACAGGTAGTTCCGCCCAATGTAGCAATTGAAAATTACTAGAAGTTACCTTACGCCTCAGTGATCGGAGGTAATATGTAGAGTGGAGGGGAACGAATTCCATTAGAATAGAGGGGCATTGAAGGTGAGCGCGCTTCCTAGAAGGGAAATCCCCGTGCACGCAGAGTAGAGAGGTGACTTCTTAAGTCAGTTACCATACGGTAGCTTTGCTTTACGCATGGACAATTATATGCGGGATGTTCAAGAGTTCAAAATAAACATTCTTTAAAAATTCAGATAATACCAGGTTCCTAGAAAGGAGCGTCTGTCTCACACAACATTGTACGAGGGTTTCCCAGAAAGTAATGCACCACATGTTTTGAAATTACGCATATTTAACGAATATGTGACAGATTTTGACTTTTATCGATAAGTTTCCTGGACAACGAATGTCATTTTTGAGGCTCGAGATTCATATTATTGCCTCGCGAGAGATAAGGGGGGGAACAGCAGAGGGAGGGAGGGGGATAAGGCATTGTCAAGTGCAATTTGTAACGTTTTAACAAAAGTATTGTCCACTTATTGTAACAAAGTATTATTCACTTGACATAAATTTATTTTAACAAAACTCTTTGCTTAGAGAATCATTCTAAGAGTCGGAGCATTGAATTTCTGTGTGATTTTAATTCTCATTTCTACTGTTTTTGTTTTTCGTTGCATTAATTCTTTTTGTTTGTTCATCTGTTGTTTGTCGTTTTGTATTAACCAAACCACATCCAACACAGTGTAATGTGAGCAAATAAAGTAAGTGGTAAATGTTTTCACTTGTATAAATTGTGTAGTATCGAAAGTAAGATTGCATAACCCGGCCGCTGAATGGGTTTGTTGTCTAAGTAGGCTGTTATGAAGGTTAACATACGTAATAGTGTCTCATTGCACCGTCAAATGTCATGGATGTCTGCGTTGACCAGCATCATAGCTAATCCTTATATACAATAAACTTTGAAGCTTCTTTGCTTTTTATAAAAAATTCCGACATTTCAAATTTAAAATGCAGTGGAATTATAAAATGTTATATTCTCCTATATTATTGTTATTATAGCACTGACTATAATTAACCAATTGACCAAACCTTTTATACAGTCATCAAGTTAAGATGTTAATAATAATCGTACCAAATTTTAGTTATTCATGTCTTATAGTTTATGGCATGCATAATGAGACATGCAAACAAACTTTTGCAAATATATATAGATTGTGGGAAGCTCATTCAATTCTATTTGGTATAATAATTATAGGATATTTATTTTGTTTCTCAATTTTGTAGTTATTGTTTTGATTCTCAGGTTGGTCTCTATGTAAATATTAACGTTGTCTCTTGTTGGATGAGTTATATTTTAGATTACTTAACAATTTCATGGCTGTTTAAAATATCTTCATTAAATTATCGTAACGATAATTTTGGTAAACTCCATATGAGATTTTGACTTATTCTAACACAAGCGTTACTGAAAAGGAATTCTTTAAATTTATTAACATAAATAACTCAATTGTATACAAATATTTAATGAAATACTTTAGTTTTTCGTGCACTCAATACTTTCATAAATTACAATTGAAAATTCTTCAAATATAAGTCTTTAAATAAATATTTTGTAACGATAATGTATTGCTACTTACATTTTGCACATTTATAATGTTAAAAAATATAATTATTGATAAATTTTTAATGATTTGATTTGCTGATTTTTCTTTTAAATTTGACAAATTGGCCATGAAAGTGTTAAGCTTAAGGAGCAATGTGATTTGTTAACGATAGTGAGTTGAGTCACGCAATGCAATTACTACTTAAATTTTATGTAAATTAACCTCAGATCGTTTAATTTTATGCATTTACTGTACATTACCTGGAAATATAAGACAAACTTTGAGAATATGCTATATTTATTCATAAATAGTTTTTGCTTTGATTAAATGTTATATTTTGCATAATAGCTTTGAATCTGAACTTTAAATGAGGAAATATGTTTTTGATGTTGTAAATATAAACTTACCTCCATTAATGTTATATTTTTAAATCCAAGCAAGATAATTCTTAAAGACAAAATGTATTTAGTTCAATCTTTGTTGCTATAAAAATTAAATTATCAGAAGTAAATGTTTAGTCTTTGAGTTTCTATTATGCAATTAACGTTTTTAAAAAACAGTCAAGCGTCTAATTGTGGTACATGGTGTAATTTCAATGCATTTTAAGCAAATTAATTTGGCAAATATAAAGAGGTTTAATTTTATAAACATTTGAAATGCCATAAAATTTTAACTGCATTTTTTGGAGTTTATTTCTGACTTGGAATGGTTTATAAAAATGTTATTCTGACATTTAAGTAATTCCAATTAAGCATTGCTTTGCGAGATTCATTATTTTTTCGTCATTTATGCAAACATTGCTCCCATTTGGAATCAGTTGCGTGTATTCAATTTTGACCAATAAGAGACATTGTTAATTGTAATTAAGGTCATTGATAATGTGATATGTTTGTTTCCAGAACAAGCACTTGGAAAAATCTCTTGCCTCTGATAAAAATAGCTGCGACTGGGCTGTGAGAAAATTAATACATGCATTTCGACTTCAGAGCAGTTGTTGTCAGTGGCATTTCGCCACTGATGACGGCTGTTCTGTAGTCTAAATGCTTGTATTAATTTTTCCACAGCTCAGTCGCAGTTATTTTTATCTGAGGCAAGTAATTTCTTCAAGTGCTTGTTCAATAATTTAATTCAGCTGTAAAATGTGTTTGATGGTTTATTTTTTCATGTGATATATGTAGTTATGTCAACTGTTGAATAACAGTTGAAAATATTGTGTTATATGTAATTTGTCAGTTGTTCAATAGTTGAAATGTAGATAAATTGTCATAATGTAGAATAATTTGTTCAATAATCAGCAAAATTTGGCTGAATTTGTGGTCAAAAATGTCATTTTTAGGCTAAAAGTGTGCTAATTCTAGCAAAAATATACCTAAAAAAACCCCTTAAGTCCAACGATACCTAAAAGAGGCTCCGTGAAAAAGAAGTTATTTCTATCTAAAAGGAGTCAACAGGTTTTGATCATAATAAAATGTCTTTATTGCAATGAAAATAATGTACAATGTATACATACAAGTTCAATAAAAATTTTACAATCTGAAATAATACATTTTCTCTACTTATTTTATCCTGGACTGAAAAGAAAACTGACTCTAGACAAAAGAAATGTTTGTTTACATTTTGGACAAGTCCTAATTTCAGAAATCTTTAAAGTCTTGGAGTTAAAAATTATTCCGTCCAAATTGTAAACATTAATTGTTTTAACTTGTTTACAATTTGGACTTAGAATAATTTTTAACTCTTCGACTTAAAAGCTTTCTGAAATTAGGACAAAAAAATTAATTTGTTTACATTTTGGACAGAATAATCTCTGACTTTAAAAAATTTCTGGACTTAAAATGCTCTGAATATTAGCACAAATCAAAATTGCCATTTAAAAATTTTCATGAAGTGCAGAAAAAAATTTACAATTTAGCAAACACTACAATAAAAGTTGGACATTTTTACAAAGCACTTTGGCAAGGATAATATCATTTTAAAAATGTCTATTGGTGACAAAGAGGAAAAATAGCACAGCAGCTTAGAAAAAAATATGAGACAAAATATATATATATATACCCAAAAATGCTAATTCTGGTTTGTTCAGATTTAAAAAAATGGCAGTAATTATACAGAATGAAAAAGCATTAGCTTATATACATTTAGACTTAAAAGAATTTACGATTTTTCTGAATAATATAAATAACACAACCCTTTGGAAACCTATTTACAAGTAAATAATGTCTAGCAAATTGGATATTGATGGAATTATTAAAAGAACTTTAGTATACAGACTTGGAATTCTTTTTTCTGGATATTGACTTTAATTAAGAATAAAAAAACCTTCACAATTTTTCTTAATTAAGAAATGTAACTCTCCACAAAGTTAAATCTTTTTCTAAATATTGCCTAGAATTAAGAACAATTAAATTACCATTTCCAATGAATGGCTTAATAATTGGAGATTATAAATTTTTCACAATGAAAATATTTTCCCTTACAAAGGCATTCAGTCGGATTTTCAATCAAAACTCTCAAAACTAACCGAAATTTCATTTACATTTTAAACTCTTTATCTGATTTTGATAACTTGAATAATGAATAGAATTTGTATTGCCTCAGAAATTTTTCTGCCTCGAATAAACCACAAAAAACCCAAAGAATATTTTCTGAATTAATTCAAGCATATTGTACATTTATCTCCAAATTTCTTTAAATTATTAAATTAAATCTGGAATTATTTAACCACGCCAAACACTCTTGGTAAAATTTTATATGTAGAACACAAAACATCCTGATCCAAATAATCTTTTTTAAGGGCTGCTCCTATTTTAAGATTAAATTTAATTAATTACTTTCCAACATCCAATTTGCTGAACTATATTCACCATAGAAATGCATGACAAGTCTGCAAACATGAGCTAATACAGTGCTGCCTCAGAAGTCAATATGAAACCTTCGCATTTAATAAGTTTTCTAAGGTTTTTAAATATCTTCTGTAATTCATAAATAAATATTTACAATATTAGATTCTTATTAACAGAAGTGGAATTTGATGAAAAGTTAAAATTTATAGAAGTACGCTAATAAACTTTACAAACAAAATGGAATATGCCTTATAAAATCAAATTAGAGAAAGTTTTTAGAGTTGAAACTGAAAACCAACACCTTATATTCTCATAAATTTATAATCAATATTAAATGCATTTTATAAAAGTTGAGTTATCACAAAGCTTTTCAAGTTCAAAGAGAAAATTAATGCCTTATATTCTCAGAAATAAAATATTCTTACAGAAGGTACCAGTTAAAACTTTTTTTTTTCAGAGGTAGCGCTATATTTTTCATTTATTTACTTTAAGTGTAAATTGATTTAAAAATATTTTAAAGAGAAATTGAATTCTTGGGGTATCGTATAATCCGATCGTAAATTTTGGCTTATTCTGAATTACGGGAAAAAAACCTCCTAAAAATTGGAATTCTTATTGTATCGTATTTATTTCAATTGGCTGAGCAGAAATCTATAATAATGCCAAATTTGAAGCATTTAGCCCATCTAAAAGTGCCTTATAATTTACAATCTCTTCTCCTAAATCTTCCGTAATATGCAGCCATATTATTATACAAGATATTTATCGCCTGATATATTGAACAAACCAGAATATAGCAACATATAGGTATAAAAACCTTCTCTCATCCCATGTGTGTAGCCTCCAGCACATAATCCGCTTTACTCTCGCACCCAGATGCATCAGTTCTTGTTTCAGCAAAGTAATACTCTTCGATTCATGGTTCCTTGATGCCTCACACCATCGCATTTTCACTCAGCATCAACTGTGAATGCCTAAAATAAAGAAGAAAAATGGTTGTGGTGAATTCAATTAAGAAATATAAACTAAAAAATCTAAATATTAAAGATTAATTTTCCCAAACAACACGAAAGAGCGCATCTCATTTACCAAGGTCTATTTAGAATCTTAAAATTTTAAATTCCTGACGAGTTTATTCAAATTATTATGTGAAAGATTTATTTGGCAATTAGTTTTAAAATTTTAACCTTCCATATGGTGTCGCTTAGCGTGTCGGCTTCCCGTTACAAAGTTCCTGGGTTCGATATCCACGAATGGAGGTTTTTCACAAAAAATTAATTAATTAATAACAAAAACTATCATCGGTGCCTGGCAGTAGGCAGCAGTACTGTCAGTTTGGTATCGAGCTAAAAACAAATTATGTTGGCTGGGTTTATATCCAATAGAGCTGTAGGAGTGATCGGGACGATTTGAATGGCTACAGTACTGCGATCTGCGATGTGGAAAGCAACAGGGAAACTGCCACATTACAATTCCTTAGTAACGATTATATGGTTGGACAAAACGAGTTCTTTCGAGGTAAAATAATCCCCCAATAGGATCTCCGGGCAGGGACTGCCTTGAGGAAAGCATGTGTCGAAGATAACTTATGCATAGGTACTTGGAATGTAAAAACCATGAGGATGGCAGAAAAGATAAAGAACCTGAAAGAAGAAATGAAAAGAAATAGGATTGACATCATAGGGCTGAGCGAAGCTAGATGGGAAGGAGAAGGACAGTTCGACTCGGAAGAATACATTAGGGAACTATACAACAAGCAGGCAGGATCGGCACAAATGGAACTGGAAGAAGAGAATTGCATTGAAGAAGATTGGGACTAAGTATTATGAAAAGCGAAGCATAAAAGGCAATACTGGAATTAAAGAAAGGAAAAGCTACAGGCAGCGATGGAATACCGGCAGAGGTACTTAAAAGTCATGGGATTGGAAGGACAAAGTGATTACGAAACTAATTAACAAGATTTACAACTCGGGAGAGAGGCCTCAGGATTTCCTAGATGTAACAATGATCCCTCTAAAGAAGAAGCCAACGGCAATGCAGTCTAAGGACTACAGAACGATATCCCTACTGTCACACACTTTGAAGATCACCACGAGTATTCTTAATAAAAGACTAGAGAAAAAGGCCGAAGAAATGCTAGGGGAAGATCAATTCCGCTTCAGAATAGGACGAGGAACCAGAGATGCTATCGGTGTAGTGAGAATCATATCAGAAAGGGCAACAGAGTACAGCCAAGATTGCTCCTATGTTTCGTCGACTGGCAGAAGGCCTTCGATAGAGTAAACTGGGTACTGCTGATGAGGATATTAAAGGATATAGGTGTACACTGGAAAGACAGGAGTATATGGAGAACCAAGTTTAACCATGAATAATCACGAACCTGTCTACGGACAGACTACCTATGATGATGATGGCCTCAACTGATAAACCAAATAAAGAATTGATTTTTTTAATAGAAAATAAAGCATAAATTATCAGGGGAAATAAAGCAATCGCGTTATATAACAATTGAAAGTTAAAATGAACCGAATCAAATATTTATAATTCAAACAAACTCTTTATAAGTTTAATAATAAATTGCATGGCAAAGTAAATATACTCAATAGCCAATTACGAGATATCAATGTTAATAATAATAATAATTTATTTAACACAAACAGTTTCCTCCAATTACATGTGTTGTAATATATTTTTAACAAGCACAAACGACCATGCCCTCGGCATTGGGAGCTAGACACACTAACCACTCCTCTATTTTTCACAACGAAAATATTTTCCTTTACATATAGGCATTCAGTTCGGATTTTCAATCAAAGCTCTAAAAACTAACCGAAATTTCATTTGCATTTTAAACTCTTTATCTGATTTTGATAACTTGAATAATGAATAGAATTTGTATTGCCTCAGAAATTTTTCTGCCTTGAATAAACCACAAAAAAACCCAAAGAATATTTTCTGAATTAATTCAAGCATATCGTACATTTATCTCCAAATTTCTTTAAATTATTAAATTAAATCTGGAATTATTTAACCACGACAAAACCTCTTGGTAAAATTTTATATGTAGAACACAAAACATCCTGATCCAAATAATCTTTTTAAAGGGCTGCTCCTATTTTAAGATTAAATTTAATTAATTACTTTCCAATATCCAATTTGCTGAACGATATTCACCATAGAAACGTATGATGTCTGCAAACATGAGCTAATACAGTGCTGTTTCAGAAGTCAACACAAAAACTTGGCATTTAATAAGTTTTCAAGTTCAAACAGAAAATTGATGCCTTATATTCTCAGAAATAAAATATTCGAACGGACAATACCAGACAAAACATTCTTTTTCAGGGGTGGCGATATATTCTTAATTTATTTACTTTACGTGTAAATTGATTAATAAATATTTTTAAAAGAAATCAAATTGTTTGTGTGTAGTTTAATCCGACCATAAATTTCGGCTTATTCTGAATGATAGGAGAAAAACAGCTCCTAAAAATTGGAATTCTTATTGTATTGTATTCATTTCAATTGGTTGTGAGCAGAAATCTATAATAATGCCAAATTTGAAGTCTCTAGCACATCAAAAAGTGCCTTATAATTTAATCTCTCCTCCTAAATCCTCCGTAAGATGCAGCTATATATTATACAAGATATTTATCGCCTGATATACTGAACAAACAAGAATATAACAACATATAGGTATAAAAACTCTCATACCGTATGCATAGCCTCCAGCTCAGATTCCTCTTTACTCTTGCACCCAGATGAATCAATTCTCGTTTCAGCAAAGCAGTACTCTTCGATTCATGGTTCCTCTACAGCTCAGCATCAACTGCTACTACCTACAATGAAGAGGAAAAAATGGTTGTGGTGAACTCAATAAAGAAATATAATCTAAAATTATAAATATAAAAGATTAATTTGCTTAAACAATATGAAAGAGAACATCTTATTGATAGAGCCCTATTTTAGAATTGTAAAATTTTAAATTCTTTAAGAGTTTATTCATATTATTATGCGAAGATTTATTTGACAATTAGTTTTTAAATTTTAACCTTCCATATTGCCTCAACTAATAAACCAAGTAAACGATTTTTTATAGAAAATGAAGCGTATGCTGCAGAAACATGGACACTAAGGAAAAATGATATTAAATACTTGGAAAGCTTCGAAATGTGAACATGGAGAAGAATGCTGACGATAAAAATGGACAGATAGGGTAGAAAATGAGGAAGTACTACGAAGAATATGAGAGAAGCGAACGATTATACAGAATATCAAAAAAGGATTGGGCTCAAAATATTTCCGCGATTGCTTCAGTAATTCTCATATAGATAGCCTTTTCCAAACAAAATATTTTAATCACTTTCCTCAAAATGTCTCCATAATTTCAACATTCAATCCTTTACACATCACCAAAGAGTAAATTCAATGAACATTTCACGTTACACTGTCACTGCAAAACTAATATTTTTGTTTCTATGAAATTGTCTCCTATTTATACAGCATATTTAATTGATTTATGCTGAATTGAAAGTCAGTAGACTGAAAAGTAAAACTTCTCCGGCTCAAAGTATTTCATAAATTATGCCAAAAATTGAAGCGTTGATAACACTTATGTTAACGATAATTGGCAAATCTTTGAAGGTCTAAATTATAAAATCAATTTTATTCTATCAACGAAATATCCACTTAAAAGATGTTGAGATTTATCACTTTCCGATATACGCTGAAGTTACTACATTTTCACCGTTAATAGATGAATAACTAGCACAGTAAGTATTGAACATATAGTAAAAAACAAATGCATGGTTACACGACTAAATTCCTCCTAGCTATTCATTTAAATACGTCGATAATTCTCACTGGAAACTTCTTCAGGTAACAGCCAACAAAAGTATCACAAAACAGCCAATATGTTAAATGCAATAGGCAAACTACTTAAAAGAAACACACTGATTATACTCACTGTTATTATTTCTTGTTATCACATATATGAGAACATGACAGCTGAGTCCTGTGACATCTTCTGCAAACATTCCTCTGAAACAAAAGAATGAAATCTGTACTGTAAATTCATGCTGAATAATATTCCCGGTTACATTATGCAATGTCTCTCGTGCTAAATCACTCCGATAATATTGGAATTTATTCTATTGTAACACAACCTCAAAGATTTGTAAAGAAATCTAAAACTTTTATCCCTTAAGTTACTTAGTTAAGCTTATTTCCAAACCATTGGACTAGTATATATTGATTATGGAAATTAATATCAACTAAATAAATCATTGCTTTGAATGAATTTTGTGATAAAGGGTTGCCAACATTTAATACGTGAAGTTTGTCTGATAAATGAATACATAAATACTTGGGAGGAAACCTTATCCATATATTTTCATTTATTCATTAAAATAAAATCCTTTATCATAGTAATAACTGGCATAATACATCACATACAACCCACAAATTTCAGCCTTCTATCTGTTACAGTTTAATTGCTATTTTGATTTGATTCACTGAACATTTATAAAATAAAATGCTCTAAAATGATATTTGAATAAGTCATGTACAATTCTTTGCATGCTCAACTGATAATTAGCCAACCACCAGTGAAAAAAAACAATAAACACCAATTGTCACAGCAAACTTTTATTAGCATAGAAACTTTCCAAAAGTTTGCATGTATTCCAATAATTCGACTGACTTTTGACTAATAAATCTTTTTCCCAAAAATATTTCCTCGACTGCTTCAGCCATTTCCATATAGAAAGCATTTTCCAAGCAAAGTATTTTAATAATTTTGCATTGACTCAAATTGTCTCCATAATTTCAACATTAAATACTTTACACGTCACCAAAGAGTAAATTCAATGAACATTTCACGTTACACTGTCACTGCAAAACTAATATTTTTGTTTCTATGAAATTATCTCCTATTTATACAGCATATTTAATTGATTTATGCTGAATTGAAAGTCAGTAGACTGAAAAATAAAATTTCCCAGGTACAAAGTATTTCATAAAATATGCCAAAAATTGAAGCATTGATAACACTTATGTTAACAAAAGAAGTTGAGATTTATCACTTTCCAATTTAAACTCAAGTTACACTTTCACCATTAATAGATGGAAAAACCAGCATAATTCTCACTGGAAACTTCCTGAGATAACAGCCAATACGTTAAATGCAATAGGCAAATTACTTAAAGAAGTTGAGATTGTACTCACCGTTAATATTTCTTGATATCTCAAAAGGGAACATGACAGCTGTTCTGTGAAGTCTTCTCACGTCTTCTGGAAACATTCTTCTGAAACAAGAGAATGAAACCTTAAAGTTTGTACTGTAATTTCATGCTGAATATTATTTCTGTTAACATCATGTAATGTCTCTCGTGCTAAATCACTCCGATAATATTCGAAAATATTATATTTAACTCAAATTCCAAGATTTGTAAAATATAAAATTTGTATCCCTTTAGTTGCTAAGTTAGGCTAAATACTCATTTCAAAACCATAAGACTAGTATGTACTGATTACGTACATTAATATCAACTCAATAAACGAAATATATCAAAGAATGAATTTTACGATAGGGTTGCCAACATTAAACATCGCAGGACACGGAGAATTTTGTCAGAAAACTGACTATTTGGGAAAGAACCTTAATATTTTTTCAGTTATTCATTAAAATATTATTTATTCAGCTAAGCGTACGCTTTATCGAGGTTAAAATACACGAAAAGTTATATGCACTACCCCGGACTCTCGTCAAATTGGCACCCCTCATCATCGGCTACCACCGTATATAAAATCATTTATAAAATGGTGTATGAGAAAAATTTCCGAAACAACGATAGAAATTTCACTACCCTTTACCTTGTAACTTGACGCTTACACAACCACTCGACAAGTTAAAAACCATATTCATGTCTAAACTTGACTCAGTCCACCCAAAATACACGTGGTTAAAACTTTCAACAAGGAAAAATAATTGCATTGATCCTATATAAAGCTTTCCCCTAATTAATGCAAAGATTATGCCGCCATTAACTTAAAGAGAAGAGATCAACCACTTCGTTTAATTAAGAAATAATTTCAAAAAATCTGTGAACTACGGATCGGAAGAAATAATGACCTTGAGAAAATTGTACAGCAATATTAATGCGGTAATTCTAACCCGCTGAAGCATAATTAAATTAAATTTTCGCTTATTTCTAACTAAAGAATTCAAACCCGACAATGGATCACAGTAACACGAGGTCGATGTAAATCTCTTGGCAAGTATGAAGAGAAAGTTCCTCACTCGTCGACGATGTGATCTTCCTCAACGTAAAATTAAAGTGACCAAATTGGAGTTTCTTCCTAGGATACGGAAAATCAACTATGTGTACCCAATATTTGAACACGTTCCGTGCGCCGAGCGGCATATGTCGCCGGAGTAGGGACAAATGGGTGGCTGAGAGCGGCATATGGCGCGCTTGCCCCACTGCTATTCTATTGGCTCTCGTGGAAGCCAGCCATGCGTTGGAGCCAGGCCTCTGAAACTCCCTTAGAAACGGCTGTTCCGAAGTTTAGCGGAAGGGGATAACCAGATGGCAATAGCGTCGCTCTTAGCGTGACGTCATACAGCGGCTTTCTCAAATCTGTTTAAGCATCAGATTTGAACATCGAAGGTTCATTTTGTATCAAAATCACTATTACAGGAATTTCATGAATTTAAACTTATACGATATATGGGGTGAATCATTGAAACAGAATCTATATATATATATAACGCTTAGGTATGTATGCTTTGTTGATTACCGTTACCAAGTAACCATTTATTACCCCATAAGCATTGGAATCGGTGCAAGGCATTTTTAATTTCTTTTTAAAATTACTTAAAATTATTATACGAAGTCCGAACTTGAAGTATTAAACGGAAAAATGAGTGAAAATAATTATTTTATAAAACAATACGAATTCATGCTGAATTTGCTTAAATATTTTAACTGCATAAGAACGAGAAGTTTTGAAATTTATAATGGGAAATTTAATTTTTTAGTTTTGTAATAATTCTCCAGAGACGATCATTAGAGTCAATGAAATATACACAAAAATAAATCCGAGGGAATTCATTATAAACAATGAGTATAATACAATGGAAATATGAATAAATTTATTTATTTAAAAAATTGGTGAAATCACATATACAAATATCTTACACACGCTTTTAGGTTCACAGGAGGTAATAATCATAATATTCACATAATGTAGAAATTTTATCAATACCAAGCAAAAATTTTATAACTTTTATTATACAATGCATTCAGTGGAAATATGAATATATTTATTTAAACGTTTGATCAAATCACATATACAAATATCTTGCACACGCTTTTAGGTTCACAGAAGGTAAAACTCATAACATTTACATAATCTAGAATTTTTATTAATACCAAGCAAAAATTTTATAACTTTTAATATACAACGCATTATTAGATTACATTCATTAGTTTTCAGAAACTTTAATAAAAATTTACTTTGCGAGCTTGAACACTTTCCAGTTTAAATTATAGAAACTTAGAATTTTTTAAATAAAGTGGTGATTTTTGTCTGTAACACTGATGAAGGAAAGGATATTTACATCAAAAATATTTTTTATTTGCCT
Source organism: Uropetala carovei (assembly GCA_036926305.1). NCBI lineage: Eukaryota > Metazoa > Arthropoda > Insecta > Odonata > Petaluridae > Uropetala > Uropetala carovei. The sequence continues at coordinate 2,098,329 of JAXCHB010000127.1, forward strand.
AACTTAAAAGAAAAATATGCAGGAACTATATATCCCAATAAACACACACACGCCTTTTTACAAAAGTAATATAATTGAAACAACTTATTTCATCTAAAGTTTCCCTAAACTTGGAAACACACCTTATTTACATAGCTAAATATGGGTACAAACATGGTACCAGGAAGAGTTCCTCTTATTTTTTCACACAATGATACTAAAACTCTATCCCGCACATATTTTACGAAAGTAATGAAATTGAAAAAGTAATTATTTTACCTAAAGTTACCTAAACTTGGAACACACATCTAAATTACACATTTACATAGCAAAATATTTTAACAAACATGGTACCAGGAAGAGTCCTCTTAATTTATGCACGAAGATACAGCAGAACATTTTGTGCTTGCAGTGCACAATACAAAACATACAAAATTTTACATTTACAAAATGCAGTTTACTTTCCATGAAATTTAAGAAATCATGGGTGGGGACAAAGTGGTAATACACTTAAAGAACAAGTATATTTTGTTCTTTTTTCTGCTTTCCTGGAGCAGCATAGGCGACATCTTCTCCAACTGCCACCTTGATAGGAAGATGCTTGACAACTACTTCACTGTATTCCGATCATAACACATTAGAAATGTAAAGTTACACAAGAAAAATATAAATTTTGCTTACCTTACTCATCAAATAAAGCATCGTAACTTTCTGGCAAGGTAAATCTTGATGTTTTAATTGCTTCAATCTTGCTTTCTCATCTAGTGTCAGACAGAGGTTTTAATGTCAAGTCTACATGATTTTTCACAACCTGCCAGAAAAGAGAAAGTTATACACATCTTGAATTGTGCCAAAGAAATTGATTGCTTCATTTGTGACTTGGTACATTGGCGTTGTCAAAGCATTTATGCTCGATGGGATCTTGTTTTAGGTAGTAAGTATTGGAATTAGTATTTGGAACGGTCAGATTTAAATACATCCACACAAAGAATGTAACTATTTTCAATGCGAAAGATAAAATTTTGTCATTCTCCAGGAAGCTAGTTTTGGATTTCGTCTGTATAACAAAATAATTTGGATTGGTTTCCAACATTCAATGATTTCCTTGAAGAAAACAAATGCAAACTTGAAGAAGAAATTCAGAGCAACATTGTAGATCATCTTCGCAATTTATACACCAACATCAGGAAGTATTTTCCAAACATCAATGAGAACAATAACTGGATTCGGAATCCATTCAGTATAACCGAGAAACCAGAAGGATTATCTGCACTAGATTATGAAAATTTAATCGAAATCACTTCAGATGTCCATTTAATACAAACATTTAAAGAAGTTTCTCCGATTACATTTTGGGGCAGCTTATATCATGAATATTCAGACTTATCAAGACGGGCAATTATAGAGTTATTACCATTCGCGAGCACGTACTTATGCGAAACTGGGTTCTCGAAATACACAACAAAAACAAAATACAGAAATCGACTAGATGCCGTTCATATAAACGATTTTTATCTTTAAATATATGAAAATAGACGAAATGTTGATCACATGACCTATCTTTATTATTATCTGTACTTACTTGTGCTTCGATTTTCACCTTATAAACAAAATAACTGTTTGGGGTTCCGCAACTTCTCTTTCGAGTTGCAAGGGTTCCGTAGCGAAATTAAATTGGGAAACGCTGCCCTACAGAAATAATTCTGCGCACCAAGTTACCAACAAAGGAAATGATAATTGCAGGTAAGACATCTATGCATTGGAGTATGTCTAGGCTGGTTAAAGCATTTCAGACCATTTTCTGACCCCTTGAAAAATTTTAATGCAACAATTTTTTCGTAGATGAGCCAAATTTGTTAGAAGCTTCTATGACGATGGCCTCTAAATCACATACATAACGTGTAATTACTACCTATCTTCATAAAAATAGCAAATTGAAATATTTTAGATACCAAAGAAGGGAGTTTGACTACGAGATTTATCGTAATCGTCGAAATCGAAAAATAGAAATTACTTACAACTTCCTGTCAATCGGGAAAGTAAAAAACTTGATGCCAGGACTTTCCCGTGTATTCCCGCAACCAACGACTGAACACCTTATAATAACCGGCATTTTTCCGTAAAAATTTAAACCACAGCTAAAACAGAACCAGTCCACAAATTCTCACAAGATGTCCGCTTTAAAAGGTGAAAAAGATGACACGGAATATACAGAGTTCCGTTCCTTTCCTTTCACCTTTTTATTCGACACTAGCGCCAGTAGGCTTAGGATTACCCTTCCGAACTTTTCCGTCACAATTTTTGGCCGAAGTTTCAGAGGGGTGACAGAGCTTATCTGAGAAAATTTTATATTCAAAAGAAGACGTGATACACGATTCCCGCAATCACAACTTCCACGAACTTCCAAAATAGCAGCACAATCGATCTGGTATTGGCAGTAAAATTAAAACACAATTATTCTCACTTAACTCTTTAAACGACATTGTTTTTTATTTTATCGCGACTTTATATTTGAATGTCAAATGATATAAATTAACTATAGGCATAAACTATAATAATGTAAGAAATTGTTCATTTAAACATCTTTTAAAAAATGAATAATACGTAACACTGACAAAGACATTCTTATTGCGTTCTAATCTTCTAAAATTTCTTCGTTTTTCTTGTACTACCATCCGGTTGTAGGGTGCTTATCTTGACCATGACTAAAGACCGAATCCTGTAGATGAAGTTCCACTTTTAGAAAAATTTGTCCATGAGCCTTAATTATGGTAATGGCAAAAGCAATTCTGATTGGGAATCGCTGCCGTTTGATGCTAAAAGGCATTGTTGGATCCGATGATGTTAGGTGAATTCTTGCGATTAAAATTCGATTGCAATCAAGAATTTCACTATCCAGTCTCTGTCGCGATGATATTGGCATTGAGTTTTTTTCTTGTGTTAGACCAACTCCATTTACCAGTTTTTTAAATGTCCAAGTTCCTTATTAACATCACAATTGATCCTACATTTTTGGGGAGGTAAATCTGCTGAGGTTAAGCTATTGATGTATTCAGTGCCGGACAGCTTTCCCCGGGCCCCGGGCGAGATGGACTTCGCGGGCCCCAGTCTCATGCAACCTTTATTTAGGGTCCCATGAATGTACGCATGATGCCATCTAATTTAATACATCGAATATAATAATATAAATAATAACAATCTACTTAGTAATGTAATTAATTATAATAATATAATATAACTAGCTTTACCCGCGCAGAACATCTGCGCGCTAGTCTAACTTTATTGCTCAGTATCATAAATTTCTTTATACACACAATTTTCGATCTCTTGAATTGCAGATACAATAATTAGAGAGTCAAATGATCTTACGTGGCACACAATAACATTGTATTGCTGCAACTTCTGTTTTTAAAGTCTAATTGTAAGTTGGGATATTCCATAAAAACCATTCTTTTACTGTTGAATTAGATTGTGTTATCCTATGCATTTGATTGTAAGAAACAGCAAACGGATTTATTTGTCGTAACATCCTATATATAATTTCTGAAGTATCCGTCCGTCTGTCCTTCCGTCCGCCCCCCCCCCCCCCCCATCTCGAAAGCCGTTTGCCGTAGAGATTTGCAGTAAACTGCGTTTTGTTTCTACATGCCAGGAGGTCCCTGGAAAACTATTCTCAATTTCCTAAAGTCCCGGGTTCGATTCCGGGAGATAATTATATGTTCCCATAAGTTTTCACGAGATTTTCGATTCAGAGTGCACGGTTTTTTTCCTTTATTCACTAAAATTCCTAAATATAACCGATTTTCTCCGTTTTTAATTTGTTCGACGCCTAAAACTCTAAATTATCTTATTCTTGCAATGTTTATACCCTACGCGGTCGAAATTCTCGAAAATACACAGTTGTTTTCGAAATGTTGCCGATTTTTTGTTCACCTTCGGGACGTTGCCAAGTCGACCCTAATTGTTGCCTCTGATTCAATTACCATCGATTAAATGTTCATATTGACGTAAAAATCTGATGTGGCAACACATGACTTTCTCCATATTTGGGGTATAGATATTTAAATTATTATGAATAGCACTATGGGGCAAAATTATTATTTCGTAATTCACAAGTAACTGATGAAGTGTGCAATATGCAAACATAAGGAACTGAGATTTTCAGCGAAACAGACAGTGATTCGGGTGATAGCGACGGTCATGAAAGTCATGATGGAAGTTTGACAAGTTCAGAAGAAAGTGAAAAAACTGACCCACAGCCCCTGCCTACTAAAAGGAGAAAAGTAAGGCATGTAGTAGCTCAGAAATGTCAATCTCGTGTTCACTCTGCCATAGAAGTCTGTGATGTTATAATAGCTCAAACAAAAGGTAGATTCGCCTTTATTGAGCATTTAGAAGCTTCGTTTCTGGTTTTCACACAAAATTTTGAATTATACAGTCAAAATCTTCTTTTAAAAGAAGTTGAAACGTCATGCAAAATATTTCCTCAACTGAATAAAACTGAATTGCATTCAGAACTTTCTTTATTATACTCTAGACTTGACTTGCTGTGTGTTTATTAAAGTTCATCATTGCTGAAAATCTTCAAGAGATCTTTCCTGAGGTGGTTAAACTTTTAAAAATTGTTGTAACCATGCCCATGTCAACTGCAGAAGCTGAATGTTGTTTTTCTACAATGAAACGTATCAAGACATTTCTACACAATACAATGGACCAGAAGCGCCTTACTGCGCTTGCCATGTTATCCACAGAAAAATCTTTTATTCGGAGGATACCCCGTTTCATGAAAAAGTGATTGACAAATTTGCAAATCTCAAGAGAAGAAGAGAGGATTTTATGTATAAAAAACCCTAAAGTGAGTGCCATTTGCCACATGTGTATCCAAATGTTTTCCTGTTCATGCACTCCACACACAGTAATGTAAGTACGACAGCATGTTTTCTATATTTATCACTATCTTCTAAGTATAAGATTATAGAATGTTTGATTTGAGTATGTAAAGTCCTCCCGTTAAGCTTTTCTAACGAAACGCGTAAGTTCACTATCGTTGAGAATTATCTGCATCAGGTGCACGTTCATTTAATCTACGTCGTTTAGCTTGCCTTCTCTTGCGTAGTCGATTTTCTCTCGATTCCAAACTCAGATCAGCCCGTCTTCTTCTTTGTTTTTGATTACGTTGTTCTCGTTGTTGTTCATCTTCTATGGCTCTTCGATCTCTGTCGGATTGATTTCTTTCAGTTCTTCTTCGATTTGCTTCTTCAACAGATTGATTGGCTTGTTCCGCTCTTCTTCTCGCATTATAATTAGCGTAACGTGTTGCTCCTGAAGCCATTACTTTTATTCTGAGCAAACAATTTACATATTAATTAAATTAATTAATATAAAGTTGCATATAAACAGTAGCTAAATGGTTTTAACTTTATGTTGTATTTCAATGCGGTATACAGAAGCTGTTTATCACGTTGCTAGAGACATTGAGTAAATAAACATTAGACATTGTTATTTGGTTGCGATATTAATACGGAAAAGTATTATCATGTATTATTTCTAAAATGGTAAATATAAGCTGTTTATCACGTTGATAGCGACATTGAGTAAATAAACATTAGACATTGTTATTTGGTTGCGATATTAATACGGAAAAGTATTATGTATTACTTCTAAAATGGTAAATATTTTGTTTATATTTAAATTGATGTAGTTCTACTTATTGTTAGTTGTTATGTATATATATCGAATGATATACATTTAAAAAGAAATAATTACTGTTATTAATAATTTAACACGTAAGATTTGACTAAATGTGATACATTCTGATGTACATACCTCTGCCGAAATGGTAAGTATAGTGTGGTCATTGTGTTTATTTAAATTGATGTAGTTGTTGATAATTGGTTTTGTAGAAGAAAAGTAATGATAGCGTTCAATTCCGCTTATTCACTGAAATGCTAAATGATAGAATTTATTTGTAATAAATTCTCATTGAACAAAAATGTCTCTGACCAACCAAGAGGGATTCGGGTTATTAATTAGATGAAAACTCTTAATCATTTAAGTTCGGTAATTTTTTACGGGCTTATGATATATAGGTAATCTACCATATAAGATTGTATGCAAATTAATTTTAAAAAAGTAATATCTACTTAATAATAATAATCTTTAATAAAGATTTTACCATACTATACTAACATTATGATACAAAGATCTGATATATTTCAGTGATAGCTGTTTCAGCTGTTTATATATCCTGTTGCTTAGCAACACAATGTTATTGTGTGCCACGTATTGCCTTAGCGTTTTATTATATAGACTAGACGAATGAGCCCGTTTAAAACGGCCTTTGAAAACAAACAATATAAAAATAAAACCAACAAACAAATGATAAAATTATAATATTTGAATATGATTGGAAACGGCTACAAATGAAAACAAAGGAATAGTTTAAAAAAAAATAAGAGGAAAACAGTCTTATACCCCAATAATATTATTTTAGCTATTCTGTAGCTCTCTTATAACGATGTTCCTTGTAAATACTCTTTAGTTTAACAGCAACTGCCCTTGATTATCTTTATCTTTAACCCAAAATTTCAAATTATGTTTGTCACATGTTCTAGTTATGGCTACATACAGCTGTCCATGTGAAAAGCAATATTTAGTAAGTAATCACATTCAATCGTTCAATTCCACTAAACAGCAGTTAAGAACAATCTCAATAGATATCTCAATACACACGCAATCAGCGAATATACCTTATCTAATTAGATAACAATGTAATCGTTGTTTGGTTGGTTACCCTACAATTGTATTGACGCGAATTAAAAATAAACAGCACGAAAAAAATTATTTTCATAATATCTGTTATATTCAGATAATGTGAAGGCACAGAGCAAGCAACTACCTGTAATATGCAGAAAGACTTCAATAAGACAACGAAGGCACGTTAAAACATCTTTGAATTATTTCAAACATTAGCATGTTTTAAAATACGTTATTTACCGCATTTATCCATCTGGTACTTCCGTATTAGCAGGGATCCTAACTTAATACGTTAGTACCGATTGATTTCTACCAAGGTATCTGTAGTCTACAAAGGAATTATATCTCGCTTGACTGTTGCCCGCAAATGGAGGGGATATTGGCGAGCCTTCGGCTTGCTTTGTTTTTATTTTATTTGTCGTCTCCGGACGCTACCACGCCCTTCGCCTCGCTGCAACCAAACTTTCCCTCCTCGTTGTCCGGTGATCGGGTTTGTAAATGTTGCGACAGGCCGATCAGTCGAGACGCTTTTGATAGCATTTTAGAAGAAATTGCTAAATATTGGCCACCAGAAATTAAAATGTGATTGTTTTTTCAATTGTTATCTATAACAAATCATTTAAATGTTAATTAGTTTATTTTAATGTTCTTAAAAATTAAAACGTTTTAAATGGTATTTGTTCCGTATCTATATTTTTAAGTTGGGCTCACCGTTAATACGTATGTACCATCCATCCAATTTACGTAAATGAATGTAGGTGCGGCTGCAGTTAGTTATACAAAGTGGCAGGAGAGGGCAGTACTAATTGTACTGACAAGTGTTGCCCTCTTTGCCACTTTGTATAACTAACTGATGAGGATGCCTAGAGACATCCCCACAAAGATATTAAGCGTTTTATTATAGGAGATAATTTACCTAAGCAACCACTATAAAAAAATCTGATGTGGCCAATACATGACTTTCTCCATATTTGCGGTATAGATATTTAAATTATTATGAATAGCATTATAAGGCAAAATTATTATTTCGTATCGTAAAAGAATCCAGTCGTCCTTATTGCCGTAAATTAGGTATATTTTGAATATGTTTACAGAATTCACCGCTACATGGTGCTGGCGTTGTATACTGGTATTAAGATAAAGCGAAATATCTCCGAAATGGATGGTTCTACGAAAATTTGTTTCAAACAAAACTTGGAAGAAATATTATTCTTTACAACTTTGGTCCTTACGAAGATTACCAATAACGATGTTTTTAAGGAGATATTTGACGGAAACCGAAAAACCGGTTATTTATAAATAACTCCTAAACAATAACTGCTATGGAAAATTGTTTCAAATGAAAGTTGTAGGAAATTACATTCTCTATAATCTTTGTATAGAATTGTATATATCATAATAATATTTTAACGGAGAAATATCGCAAAAACCGAATCGGGTTTCGAATAAACCTCGAATTCCGGTTGATCGGCATTGTCCAAAAACTAATCAGTTCTTTGTGCTCATGCTAAAGTTTTATATATGAAGTTTGGTAACGATATGACAAGTACTTTTTGAGTTAGAGCGCCCACAATCACATACACACACACAGACATCATTCCGAAAATAGTCTAAACGTGCTCTAGGGACCTCAAAACGTGTATTTCCGTTGAAATCTCGAAGTCGTTTTTTTTCGTGATCACAATACTTTCTCATTACTTCGTATGGAGAAAGTAAAAACCTCGTTCTCCGAACATGTACAGTTTGTGATGTTATTCTTTTCATGTTGAGGATTAAGTAATATCGAAACATTATCTTTTTATTTTTTCAGCAAAATTTTATACACATTATAAGCCATAAACAAATAAGGTGGCAGCCAGAACACAATAGTACTAAACCAGATATACAAAAGATAGTAACAAAAATATTGATCCGAATTAGGTCCCGGAATTGAACCGGTTAAAATAACCGGAGGGTATGCCATCGGCACTCGTGCTTTAGAGCAGTGGTTCTCAAACTTTCAACTGTTTCGGCCCCCTTGAATGTTATGTGGCCCCCTTTGAATTGAAAATTGTAAAAACAATAGACTTTAATACAAATTCCTTTATTTTATGTAACTTAATAATATTTATCGCATCGTATTTCCTAAGATTTCATGATGAAATTTCATTATTCGTGAATTTTTTGATATTTTGGCCTTTCACTTAACATCTAAAATAATTTTGCGGCCCCCTGGGGGCCGCGGCCCACAATTTGAGGACCACTGCTTTAGAGGTCCGTGCCGTAGGGCCCCCTAACTCAAGATAATATTTTGTACATACTTGAACCATCCTTCTCCTTCTCTATGTAATAAATGCTCCTATAGAATCATATTTCGTTGGCTCATACATTTCATTTTTCCGTTTTAAAATCTTGAGGATGAATGTACGGACAATTTAAGTATAGAATTTGTAATTCGAAAGGGACTTCGTGCCGTTGTCCCTCCACATTAGCGTCTCGATGGACCCCGCAACCCTCACCACGTGGGTTGGATAAGGTGCGCCGTGAATAGCGGGCCCCGTCATGGCCTGATCCCCGAATCAAGGAGACTTTTTACTTTTTAATATATCAGTAGTGTTTGTTAATGGGGTCTTGTTTATTAAATCATCGGCAATGGTAAGGAATTCAACCCGAAATATGTCTAAGATATTCAGAGGTGTGGGGGGCATATTATTTGTTGAGGGGTCTCCAGATTTTCTGGTACGACTCTGGTCCTTACTAGATTACGGATCCACAGTTAGGTATTCTTTTTTATAAGAAAATGGCTACCGCGCAGTGCAGGGGTCCATTTTGAGTGAAAGTTTTATCTATCGATCTCTCATTGTTCAAAGGAAAATTAATAGTCCAGAGGTCCGTTCTTTTTTTATGTGGGTTTATTCTCTGAAAGTTTGTTAACTGCTTCCTAATTTTAAGGCTACGACGTGTTGTATACCGTTAAATGCCATTGGGAGACTGTCGTATTTTTTATAGTGGAGGAAAAGGATGGTAAGGGGGAACATTAGAAACATCAGAGCCCAGCCCCTCTCATGCCGGACCCCAGGCGGCCGTCCGATTCGCCCATGCCTGTATCCGGCACTGGATGTATTCATTCGTGATGTTATTAAATTGATCATCGCTTAATCGCTTTGCTTTGCCAAATTTAAATAAAATCGGTCAAAAACAATGAAAACCAAATTTAAAATAAATGAATAAGGTATAATGAGTAGGTACGTGGAAAAAATTGGCATTACCATTGTGGTTGAATGAAAACTCAATTCACAAAGAATTCTTAATTCTAAGGTCAGAGAGTATTTTAAATTGAGTCTTAAAGACTTTATATTAATACTCATTGTTTTTATTTTGCGTTGTTCTCGTTTTGTGGAAGTGAATGGGATAAAAAAGTAAAATCAACAAAAATTCCAGACGATTTCCTTTATACTTTCATATTTGAAATAAAATAAAATGTTAGATTAAAACAGTGTAAATGCTTGTTTATTTTCTTGTGGAAACGTTGATCACACTTTTACACAACACTTTAAAATATAGTAACATAATTACTTAAATTATTTTAGTTTATTCGAACAATAGTAAAATTAACCGCCATTTGTTACCACACAAAAAAGTAAAACGGTAGAGAATCTTATAGGGAGACCGCCTGGAAATTTGCCGCGAGACCGCGAACACGACTTTCAAAAGAATCTTTTTTCGGTGAATTACCACTGAAGGCGGCTGCTTTGTAACCGAAATGCGCATCTCGTTCTTTATAACCTTATTGTGGCAATAAGAGATACCCAGATAACTACTTTTTTAAATGCTCGTTCATGTATTAATTCACCCATAAGACGAGCTCGATAATTCTCTATTGAGCTAGGTTTAACTACTGAAATTTTTTATAAAATAAAATTTTCCAATTTAAAGAAATACCTTAACGCAATCGATGCCATATTGTCAAAAAGATTTTTCATTTAGATTTCAAACGAAAAAGCAGTAAAACTAATTATTAACTTCAGATACAACTATCAAATAGATATATCTCAACGAAGCATCGTTGCATTGCTTTTTCGCCAAAGAAAATTCCGAAGACAAATGTTGCTATCAATCAGACATTCGCTTGAAAGCAGTAAAAGGAAAGCAGCAGTATTGTACACAACATTCACAAAACCTTTTCTTATCTTCTTTCCCGATTTGGGATCTGTGATAATTATTTATTAATAATGAAAAAGGCACTTAAATCATATTTGTTTATATTTAAATAATACGAGGAAAAGGTCTTTCTTATGATACTCATAAGCATTTTATTATAATACTCTATATAAAATTTAGTGAAAATTATTATAATTTACTTATTAAAAGATTTTTCATTGTCTTAAGTATGTTGTGATTGCTTAGAAACGTCTCTATAAATAATGGTTGTGAATAAAGTGAGAGATCTCTGACTAACATTTCTGCCTGAGAGGAAAGTTTAACATGGCACAGAGGACTATTGATCGAGGTATATGTTAATGCTATACGAATGTTTATAATATATATATGTTCTACTGACACAAGCCTGGAAATTAATTGTTTATTAACAGCAGTTTTGCCATACTTTTCTTAGTGGATGGCCTCTACCAACGTGCTAGAACGGATTACGTCAATGACATTGCTGCACTAGCATCACGATCGCAAAATATTCCGTATCTTTATAAGTCAAGAGTATTGGAACATTTGCGTTCCCTTCTATCGGACGTTGTGCCATCAATTCAAAACACTGCAGCCATTGCTTTGGGGAGAATTGCTAATCGGGATGAGAAAATAGCGGAAGAGATAATAAAGAATGAGTTCCTTGTCCCTCTTCTTTCTAAATTCAATAGTAAAAGCGTTAGTTTCCATAAGAATCTGAGATTTTGATATGAATTTGTATAAATGGATTTCATTTCTCAAATAGTGTAATGTAGTGATTTCTAGTATTCTTAAAAGCACATATTTGGAAATATGATATTAGGAATGTAGCATAGATTTTTAATTTATTAAATATTAAAGAGTGACTTGTTTCTAGAAGTGCATATTATAATTTGCATTAGCTATCTTTTACAGAAAATTTATAAGAGATCGGCTCTTTATCTAATTCGATCAATTAGCCGCCACTCCTCGGATTTGGCACAGGCTATTACCAATTCTGGTGGTTTGGAGGCAGTAGTATTATGCTTGGAAGACTTTGATCCTAAAGTTCGTGAGGCGTCATGTTGGGCAGTTGAGTACATTTCTCGACATTCGCCAGTTCTCGCGGAAATAGTCGTTGATTCAGGTAAAAATGTGAGAGCAAATGTTATTTTTAGAAATTAGTCAAAATTTTAATCAGATTTCTTTCGATTTTATAAAACAAAATCATTGGTTTACATCATAGCAAACTTATTCAAGTTAAAAAGGGCGTAAACTTTTTTAATTATTTCATTATTTTTATGATTTATTAATTTTTTTTAACTTGACAAATGTAAAACACAATGTGTTAATATTATCATCTTCAATGAGTGCCATGTGTTGATACATCATTTGAAGATACTGCTGACTTAATAAAATAATTAATTGGCTACTTATGATTGAAAATCAGTCACATCTAGTTTTTTACCGTTCCTTTGTATAAATCGAACAGGCTGTAAATGGTTAAATTAAATTTTATTTGTATCAAAGATTATATTTTATTTGAAGGAAAACTAAAACAATGAAAACCGATTATATAATGTAGAAAGACAAAATCTGATTTGAATTTCGGCTAAAAATTAGCTGCTCTAGGAGTAAATTAACCTATCGATGATCAAGATAATTTTCTAATCCATCAATTCCTTAATTAATGAATTCTTTTATGTTATGTGACTATAATAAACACTTTGTTCATCATTCCATCGTCAAAATTAAGAATAAAAAGTTTATTACACATTATGTACTAAATTTTAATGAACTTAATGGATTGATTCTAGAAAAAATAATTCAAGTGATTCAGTTTTATTATTAATCAATGAAACTTTTTCATATCCATAAGTGTTCCCTCTTCTTTCGTGTTTTAAGTGTTCGCACTTTTATTACATAAGTTTCGCATATGCGATGTCTTTTTTTAAGGTGTCCTTCCCATGCTTGTAGTATGCCTACAGGAGGTAGAAGTAAGCCTAAAGCAGGCTGCTTCCGCTGCTATAAGTAGTATTGCCCGACACTCTTTGGAATTGGCACAAGCAGCTGCAGATGCAGAAGCCATCCCTTACTTGGTGCGGTGCATAAAAAACCCGGATACCAAACTTAAGGTATAAAGGTTTGCTTAGTGAAACTTCCCTTCAACTTTTTCGTTTAAAATCGCACAATATGGCTTCGCACGTGGAAAGTCGGGCAAGGGCGTATCCAGGGGGCAAAAGGGGGCCAAAGGGGGCAATTACTCTCTCTCCCAATATTTTAGAACACTGAAATTTTTTGATAAAAAATAACATTAAAGAAATGATATTTTTTACTGTATTATTTTGCTGTGAAATTCTTTGTTTTCTTTTTCTATATGAAAATCTGTATCCTTTGGAAAACACTTTCAAATAATGTATTTTTGTATCTTTGATTACCCCCATCTTCCCAAGAATACATCCACAGCTGGGAATTTTATGTGATCTCAACGTATATATTGCTTATATTCCGTCCATGCTTTTGTAATTCGAAATAAGGCACCGTTATGATTACCTTCAAAATCAATATATATATATGCAAAGCAGTAATGAAGTTAAATAGTATTTTAATTCAATGAAATGCTTTAATACGTGTATATTTTTCTATGACAAAAATAACATTGGCTAAAAATGATTGCAAGTGATAATTATTCGTTTCAATAATTTTGAAGGATAATCAAGAAAAAATCTGATGTGGCCAACACGACTTTCTCCATATTTCAATTCTTTTTATGAATAGCATTATAAGGCAAAATTATTATTTCGTATCGTAAAGTATACAGTCCTCCTTATTGCCGTAAATTACGTAAATTTTGAATATGTTTACATAATCCACCGCTACATACTGCAAATTAAGAAAAAGCAAAATATCTCCGAAATGGATGGTTCTACGAAAATTTGTTTCAAACAAAACTTGGAAGAAATATTATTCTCTACAACTTTGGTTGTCACGAAGATTACCAATAACGATGTTTTTAAGGAGAAAACCGAAAAACGTTATTTATAAATAACTCCTAAACAATGACTGCTATAGAAAATTGTTTCAAATGAAAGTTGTAGGAAATTCCATTCTCTAAACTTTTGTATAGAAATGTATATCCAATATTGATGTTTTAATGGAGAAGTATCGCAAAAATCTAATCGGGTTTCGAATAAACCTCGACTTCCGTTTAAACATTATTGTCCAAGAACTAATCAATTCTTTGTGCTCATGTTAAAGTGATATATATGAAGTTTGGTAACGATGAGGCAAGTACTTTTTGGGTTAGAGCGCCCACAATAACATACACACACACAGACATCATTCCGAAAATAGTCTAAACGTGTTCTAGGGACCTCAAAACATGTATTTCCGTTGAAATCTCGAAGTCGATTTTTTTCATGAATACAATACTTTCCCATTACTACGTATGGAGAAAGTAAAAAATAGAGCAGCCATAGCAAAAGAATTCAACATCGGATCTTCCACGCTGTACGATATCAAGGCTCATAAGGCTAAATTAATGAAATTTGTGTCATCTTCTGAGACGAGTAAATCAATTAATAAACATCATACGCTTCATAAGCCAAAAATTGAGGAACTGGATAAAATATTATATGACTGATTTTCACAGAAATGTTCAGAAGAATTAAATAATTTCGTCCTTTTCTAATAGAGTAGATAAGGATAAATGAGAAAGATATAATCCAATAAATTCAATTTTGGGAACAGGTTCACTGCCATAATCCCCAAACTTCCCGGACGCCCTAAACTTTTCAATAGTCTTCTTGTTTTGCATGTAAGCGTAGCAACGTACCAAATAAGAATGGGTAAATAGTGTATATATCTAACTACGTGTGGAAGAATTAAAATGGAAAAGGTAAACCTCATGCATAGTTATGTTTGGGGAGTACGATAGTGAACCTAAGCCCAATTTTGTTTGGTTATTGCTAAATTTTCGATGTCAAAATCGAAAATCGCTCCCCTAAACGGATATTTCTCCTAATCGGCTTTCCACATTCCCCAAGATAGCCGGATAACACAGCTTTTACTGTATTTGCAGTGAGTCGACTTCAATGCCGTACTTACATATGCAAACAAATGCTTATCAACTTCGCGGCAAGTAAAATGTTCGACTGCTATTACATACGATTTTTACTTACTCCATACGTAGTAATGGGAAAGTATTGTATTCATGAAAAAAATCGACTTCGAGATTTCAACGGAAATACACGTTTTGAGGTCCCTAGAACACGTTTAGACTATTTTCGGAATGATGTGTGTGTGTATGTTAGTGTGGGCGCTCTAACTCAAAAAGTACGTGCCATATCGTTACCAAACTTCATATATAACACTTTAATATTAGCATAAAGAACTGATTAGTTTTTCGACAATAACGGGTAACCGGAAGCGAGGTTTATTCGAAACCCGATTCGGTTTTTGCGATATTTCGTCGTTAGAACATCATTATTGTATTTACAATTCTATACAAACGTTATAGAGAATGTAATTTCCTACAACTTTCATTTGAAACAATTTTCTATTGTAGTTATCGCTTAGGAGTTATTTATAAATAACCGGTTTTTCGGTTTCCGTTAAATATCTCCTTAAAAACATCGTTATTGGTAATCTTCGTAAGGACCAAAGTTGTAGAGAATAATATTTCTTCCAAGTTTTGTTTGAAACTAATTTTCGTAGAACCATCCATTTCGGATATATTTCGCTTTATCTTAATACCAGTAAACAGCGCCAACACCATGTAGCGGAGAATTCTGTAAACATTCAAAATATACGTAATTTACGGCAACAAGAACGATGGTATTCTTTTAGGATACGAAATAATAATTTTGCCTTATAATGCCATTCATAATAATTTAAATATATGGAGAATATGGAGAAAGTCATGTGTTGGCCACATCAGATTTTTTTAAATGGTCAATTAATATTATTATTATGGTCATTAATTTACATAAACAATTCACATTTTTAATATCAATTTCAAAACAAAGTGAGCGTGGAAATTCTTATGGAAGGGGTAGATGGAGGAAGGGGACCTCTACGAACAAGTGCGCGGTAAACGGGCGGGAAGTATTCATTACTTATCGCTCTGCTCGCCAAAATTCGTTATATATGGGGCATTTTTTGCCACGGGACCAAACATTTGTTCGTTACAGCCGAGAATTCGTAAAATGCGTGTTCGTTACATCCGAGAAATTTAACCAATGCCCTTAGGGAGAAGTACAAGGGACCGAGACATTTCTTCGTTATAGCCGAGATTTCGTTTTAGGCGTGATCGTTATAAACGAGTTTTACTGTACATCATTCCGAAAATAGTCTAAACGAGTTCTAGATACCTCAAAACGTGTATTTCCGTGGAAATCTCGAAGTCGATTTTTTTCGTTATCCCAACGGTAAAAAAGCAAAATATCTCCGAAATGGATGGTTCTACGAAAATTTGTTTCAAACGAAACTTGGAAGAAATATTATTCTCTACAACTTTGATCCTCACGAAGATTACCAATAACCATGTTTTTAAGGAGAAAACCGAAAAACCGGTTATTTATAAATAACTCCTAAACAATAATTACAATAGAAAATTGTTTCAAATGAAAGTTGTAGGAAATTACATTCTCTATAACCTTCGTATAGGATTGTATATACAGTAATAATGTTTTAACGAAGAAATATTGCAAAAACAGAATCGGGTGTCGAATAAACCTCGACTTTCGGTTACCCGTTATTGTCCAAATACTAATCATTTCTTTGTGCTCATTTTAAATTGTTATATATGAAGTTTGGTAACGATATGGCACGTACTTTTTGAGGTAGAGCGCCCACAATCACATACGCGCACACACATGCACACACAGACATCATTCCGAAAATAGTCTAAACGTGATCTAGGGACCTCGAAACGTGTATTTCCGTTGAAATCTCGATGTCCATTTTTTTTCGTGAACACAATACTTTCCATTTACTACGTAAGTAAAAACCAAAATTTGAACCTGCCATTACATTAAGACCTTTCGACCCAATGTACTGATTTTATCCATTTTCAGCTAGGAAATGTATATCATCAAAACATTGATATTGGTGTAGGATTCTTCAAAATCGGTCCAATAGTTGCTGAGATATCCTCAAGAAACTGAAATGTTGACCGACCGATCCGGGACCTCCGGGGTCACAACCTCCGTGGGCCGATTTGAATTATATTCGGCACTGCAATTCCCATGATCAACTTGAAGCTGCTGTAAAAATTTCAAGCTCCTAACTTTATTGTCTGATAGGTTATTACTGCCACAGACAGACAGACATTCTCTTTTATTTATTAGATGTAATTTTCTACAACTTTCATTTGAAACAATTTTCCATAGCAGTTATTGTTTAAGAATTATTTATAAGAAATAATCGGTTTTTTCGGTTTTCGTCCAATTAAAAACGTCGTAATTGGTCATCTTCGTAAGGACCAAAGTTGTAGAGAATAATATTTCTTCCAAGTTTTGTTTGAAACAAATTTTCGTAGAACCATCCATTTCGGAGATATTTTGCTTTTTCTAGTATACAGGGCCACCATCATTTAGCGGTGAATTCTGTAAACATTCAAAATATACCTAATTTACGGCAATAAGGACGACTGTATTCTTTTACGATAGGAAATAATAATTTTGCCTTGTAATGCTATTCATAATAATTTAAATAACTATACTTACCCCAAATATGGAGAAAGTCATGTGTTGGCCACATCAGATTTTTTTCGTGATCACAATACTTTCCCATTACTACATATGGAGAAAGTAAAAAGCTGCCCAAAAATCAAATTTTAATTTTTTTTTCAGGACATTCTCCTATGTGTGCTTCATAAGGTAGACCACTTTTTAGCTCTTCAAATCCCGTTATTAATTGTGTAGAACACGTCTAAGTTGAGGAAAACGGGTTGTAATTGGCTGTGGTAATTTCCCCATCGAAAATGACGAAATGTATCTTAATGGGGAGGGGCTCTTGGATAATAAGTGGCATTTGAAGTACATTACTGAGTAATAGGCATCTATATCAATGATATCCCAATGTTTTCATATATTTGAAGCAATTTTTTTTCAACTTATATGAATTTGAAGTGTGTAGTACTTTTTACACGAATTTTGAAATGAAATGGCTCAGATCGTTTTTATCGACGCTTGCCGACGCGGAGATATTTGCACAGGTATATAGCATGAAGTCCATACAATGATGTATAGAAGAAAATTCTTGCTACTATCTGCTATTTTGCAGTTCCTGTTCATCTTTCAGTCGCACGGCGCGGTGTGCCGCCCCAGCGCGCTACTTGTGTTAGTCTAGTCAAGTCTAACCGATATTTACTTTCAAGGAGCATTTCTGTGTAAAATGTGTCAACAAGGTTTTCTAAGATATTTCAACCCCGCTGATTCCGAAAATCGCTGTTGCCACCTTGTATTTCTGACCGTTACCCCGGAATTCAAGATGGTATCCAAGATGGCGTCCATTCATAAGAACACGCGTTACTGGCTCTTTTCGACCTATGAAGGAGATTTAAATGTTCGCGTCTATGTTTTCTAGAGCAAAAAACACAACGAAACATGTCCCAGTCATGTTCGATAGCAGGAAATGCCATAAATTTAATAAATATCGCTCTATAATGCTGTCAAAACAAAAAAATTTGGATTTTCCATACGTAAGTTTTCCGGCCATGTGTATCACGTATTATTTTGATTATGACTCATTACCATAGGAAAGGACTGCGAGTTCACGTTCTTCGAGTGCTTACCTAGTGCTGTCAATTATTGGCGTAGGAAGGACTGAATGCAGAGAGTAGTTTCGCTGCAAAATTCTAGTAGACTTAATACTATCCAGGACGTTAAATTCGTTAGAATACTTTTCACTGTTTGTGTGTAGAGTTGTCATGAATTAATAAGTATTAACAATATAGAGGTAATAGCTCAATCTTCAAAACATTATTTCTTTTGCAAAGTTCTTATTCCAATGAATCTTTACCATTGATACATTGCGCGCCACACTGGCACATATTGGTGCAAGGTAGTTGGCCTTTCCTACATTTACACTGCCTTGTACCACACCCGGTTTTGCACCTGCACTGAACAATATCCAGACAAGCCTTTGGGATTGGTTCCAAAGATTGCAAGATGGGAACCAATTGGTCGTCCTCAAATTTGTATCCACAGGTCGTTGGATCAGGACACACAGGATCCTTGAAGTGTGCATTTTCCCGCACAACAGTTTGCAGGTGGCTGCGTTTAATGTGGAACTGCACAGCATCACTAGTAGGTGGTAGCGCTTCGGGCTTTCTTTTCTTTCCGAAATGAGTACGCCTCGCACAATCAGTTTGTTTTATGCTGAGATCAACCTGAAAGGAAATGATAAACTCAATTACAAGTTATGATAGGTGCTTGATGTTAGAAAAAATCAATATGACGAAAACTTACTTTATACAAGCGTGTAACAAACTCCTCTGCTGCTTCCACGGCATCCTCTGACAGTGGTACTTTGCCCAGCTCGCTGAACAGATCAGCGGTTGTCTCATAAATTTTCCAGGCTGCCCCTTTAGTAATGGTGGCCAAGAAGGAGGTGGTGTCGCATCCGGTTATTCAATGGATAGCAAGTAGATTTGCTTTATGGATGAGAGGTAGTTTTCCGCACACAGTGTGGATAGGAACGTATTTCCCCTCCTTTGACGTACTGGCCTTCATCCACAACTCGGAGCATTTCATTCAACTGAAGTGGTGCACCAGAAGACAAAATACGTCAGTGTCTCTCGCAGATACGACTATTCGACGAGCATTACTGTGAACAGCTTGCAAGACTATCCTGGTATCTGCCTCTTCATGTGAGGCCATCAGAGGAGAGACGTCTATGGCTGGATTACTCGACACTACCTTCATCTCATCCTGGAATCCACCGGCAACGACGAGATCAATACCATTACGAGCGTGTGCAGTCAACTGCATAGAAAGGAAATTAGCAAGATCTGACTTGTTTTCAGGGAGTTCCAAGAAGTTTCCCCAGTTTCTGGAAAACGGAACGTCTCTATTGTCAATGATGCGTCGTATGGGTCTTGTATTTTGGTTCCGTTTCTCTCTAGTGCAAACCTTTGTCAAAAATTACG
The DNA here is from genome assembly GCA_036926305.1 of Uropetala carovei. Classification (NCBI taxonomy): domain Eukaryota; kingdom Metazoa; phylum Arthropoda; class Insecta; order Odonata; family Petaluridae; genus Uropetala; species Uropetala carovei. The sequence goes on from JAXCHB010000127.1 coordinate 2,118,355, forward strand.
TTGATCCTGCCATAATTTCATTCAACTTGATACACTCGTGCAACAAATATGTCAGCGTACTCTCCAAAGATATTTTCCTGTGTTGGCTTTCTCAGCGCAACGACCATCGCATGCCCGTCAATGATGAAATGTGAATCAGAGGAATCAGGCAAACATTCAAGAGGAGGTGGACAAAGGAGATCAGTTATCAGCAAATTCATGAGGAAGGCTTTATCACCGGACTTCAGTGCACCGTTCATTTCAGCTAAGGAAATGGGCACCTGGAGCAACTCTTGCTTTAGTATTGCTTGAAGATCGATGGATCTGCCTGCGTCGAATGCCATTATGACACGCTTAGGACATTTCTGTCTTACCTTACCAGAAGAATTTGGCGTTTTGATTTCATACAAATCTTCAAATGTCAGGGCATTGTTTTTTCGGAGACTTTGGTGGAAACTTATGTGGTTTTCCGCTTGTCGGTGAGGCCACAAATCTTTGTTGCACAAATTCCTTCACTTGCATCAACCCCAGTTTCTCAGCGTTCAAGAGCGGCGTGCTTATTGCACGTGTGGCAATATCCTTCGTGGCCACATTGTGTATCATTTGTCGTACTAAAAAGAATGACTAGATTACCAGAACATTTTAAAAAATGATTAGGAATGCTAAAACTATTTCAACAGAAAAAGAAAACAAGAAAATTAAATTATTTTAAATTACTTATTCAAGAATGTTTATGCAAATATTTATTTTTAACCAAACATTTTAATTCACATCTTCATCCGGACTTTCAACCTCCTGAAATCCTGTCCTTCAAAAATAATTTACACAAATGGTAGAACAATGCTCTTGACAAATACATTTACTACAGTTTTGACAAATTGTTTTGGTTTTGTTGTCCTTTTCCGTCTCACACGGCACACGTCCTGATAGTGCGGGAGAGAAATTGCTTTTCGGGGTCCCTTAGAATACTTTCTGGAGACCAATGATTACTCTTTCTTCAGATCGCCTTGCCAGTCGGCATAACCTAAGACCAAGGAAATATGACAAACATTCCCCTTCCATTCCCATTCACCTCCGAATTCCTTTGTTGCCGACGCTACGACAGAACTTTGCCCTCGAACACGTGGCATCATAAAATTTTATGATGGGTTATGACAGCACTGGGAAGCAGTTGGGAAAACCAAGGCAGAGACAGAAAAGAAAGTGGGTAAAAGACCCATCGCTATCAGTTACACTCCGAAGAAATTTTCTTGCTGCCATCCCACGTGGATTGCTGCAAGGGTGCAATGCACCTCGGACTCACGCCTACCCACGTGCAAGGAGATCACACAAGGGTGGCTTACCTACTTAGTTAGACCACCGGCGAGGACCAAAATTTTCCGCTTCTAGATTATTAGATGAGATGGATAGCGATACGGATCCGGAAGAAGAGGACATATCAAATGATGATTTTCAATTGTATTAATTTATTTTTACTAGAATTAATGTGTGACTAGACGTATCTACTTATATATTTGTCTGTGTATTCTATGGAGTAGTTGTAGCCTATGAACTTGAATAGAAAAATATGGCAAAGAACGTGATAATGTTCTTTTTCCTTGTGATTTTTTAATATTTTGGAATATTGATATTCTCTCAAGTGCGTTACCTGTAACAGCTACGGTAGAAGTAACGTCAGGATCGAATTCAGCGGCTCGAAAACCTTATAGATAGACATTAACAACTATATTTTAGGGCAAAGGAAACTGTATATGAATTTTGGCCAACTTTTTCCGATTTGGGACCACTGTGCGGCGTCTTCGGAAAATAATATTCTCTTCACAGTCGCTTATGACACTCTTTCGCAGAGACAAGTATACCTCGCCCTATCGAACATTTCTACGCATAACCTAGAGCTGGCGACATTCGTAGTGGAAGCCGAGATTTTCCCCGAGGTGCTCATTCAGACTGCTCATACGGATGAAATAGTGAAGAGGCACGCCGCCATTCTTGTGAGGGAAGTGGTGAAGCACTCTGTTGAGGTGAGCGATTCAGATGAATAATCTTACCTTCTTCGCATTTCATCTCCTCTTCGTCGTATTCAGTTTTATTAAGCCTCATTTGAATTTCAGCTAACTATTAACCCACTCTCTTTTATAATCCTCTTCTAGCGCGTTTAATATAGCAACCTGAAAAAGATTTCCTGGGAACATTCGCTTTATTCCATGCTTCGGGCCATTGACGGATTCCCAATTTTAGCCTTATTTATTCTTTATATTTTTACTCTTTGATTTCATAATTTTTGCTCAGATTATTAAATTTAACAAGTCTCTTATAAATTATATATCTATATGGGCGTGTTTTTTTCGGACAGATGCGCTAATGTTAAAAAAATAATTTTTATCTTTTCGCATTCAGATGGCCGAGTATGTAGCAAATTGTGGCGGCATAGCTGCTTTAATTAATATGCTGGAAAATACCGAAGGAGCGACAAGGCTACCTGCCATTATGGCTGTCGGTTATATAGCTGCTCAACTAGATAGGCTGGCTTCGGCCGTCATCAACGCAAAGGTAAGAGATAAATATTTCGTTTCACTCTTCAGTACAGCATAGAATTCTATAATTTTGTGAGGAACGTCAGTATCTGGTGCAGAAATATAAAGATTGAAATGGCAAAGAAAATCTTTGGTTAAATGTTTTATTCATCTAGAGCAGTAGTTTTTAACGTGGGATCTGCAAATGGGTGTTCGGGGTCCGCAAATATTTCTTTGATTTTTAAATACTATTTTTAAACACTGATAATAATAAATATTAATAAATAACTGTCTATGTCGAGTAACATCCATTCAGGTGTTATAATTATTTTTTTATTGCTTTATTAATTTAATTGGTTCTCTTCTATACATATGTCACTATTTTGATAGATATTGAAGTTCCGTGGAAAAGTTAGGCTTGCGAAAGGGTTCTAAAAGCATTGGTCTAGAGCAGGGGTGCACAAAGTGCGGCCCTCCGCTGATGTTTGAGCGGCTCGCGGAATATTTCGCATCATAAGTTTAAAATTGAACAATGTTTAATTTGGTAAATCATAAAGTGAAAATTATAAGGGGGTGCAAAGACTGCTAAGGTCAATCAAGCCCAGTACTTTTAAGAGACTGTGTTGACTAACTGGGACCACATTTAAAACTGACCGCGACGCTGACCCCTCGACCGTCATTAACTCGGGTTAGAGACCCATCCTCAAATCCGAGCTCAGGTGTCTTTACCCTCTCAGCAGGGGGGCACTAGCCGACCACGTCTTTTGCAATAAAATTTAAACTTTTTATGTTGTTAACTTAGTGCGATTGTGACTCCAACAACATATTCGGGTGAATGCGCTGATCAAGAGCGTCTTTTTAACGGAATTCTACGATAAATAATAACATATTTACGCTCACATCTAATCTTGACGCCAAGGAATACCAACCTCTTAAGAGTTTCGGACGGGATTGTAATGAAAGCAGACATTCGCGAGACGGTTCGGAGGGTGTAACGCTTGGTTGCTATATGGTGTTAAATGGGTGAAAAGGAAAACCGCTCATAACTAAAAATCTTTACAACCTTTTTCGATCAAACTTTTAGGAATCGCTTGACTATTCAACTTTTCAATTTGAAACTGCTCGCCGTGTGTATAGTAGTTCTGGGTTTGACTTCAGGAGCATATCTTTTCTCCATTTGAATAATATGGGCAGAGCTGAAACGAAGCGAGGCCTTTTTTCTGTAGCATTTTCAAATATTTTAAAAATGAAATATCGACGCGGTATTTTCACAGTTATGCTGAAAAAAGTATGGAAATGAATTTCCGTATCGTAGAAATTCAAATCTCATTCGAAAAAAGCCAAAAATTAGGTTTAACTAATATTTTTCGTGATTTTTTACGCATTTATTCAATTCAAAAAGATAAGGTTGGTTAAATCCATATTATACACTCCTAATCGAGTCGAAATAACGTAAAGTCGATGTTGACATTAAAAATACATATTTTATCTTTATAAGGGTTGGAAAATAAAAGCACACACTTTCTATCTAAGCCCAAATACGTAGGCATTACTGGCCCTTGTTTCAGACCAAGCAACCGCGCCGCCGCTAATCGGTGAGGTAAAGGTTTCCTACACCCTAACACACACACGCACGCACGCACGCACGCATACACGCACACACACCCCCTCCTCGCTACTCTTGAGGACAATGGTTCTTTCACATCCATTTCACCCCAGAAGCCATCGTTTTATTATTATTATTATAAGTACAATTCAATTTAGCTATTTGCTAGGTGGCAAGGTGTAACAATCTATTATACACAACATTCGCACACAAATGTAATAACATATTCTAAGTACAAATTATTAATATAATAAAAAATGTTACAATATAAACCTAATAAGAAACATAGTAATTTATATTCAATTTAAACAATCTCTTACGAAAACATTTTGCATTTTTGGGAAAGGGCTAAAAAACTTCTCCAGGTAATTCATTCCATTCTTTTATACCTCTCTTTAAAAAGGAATACTTAGTTATATCCTGCTTTTGAGTTAATAGTTGCATCTTCCATTTGTGGTCTCCCCTTCCATAATAACAACCACATTGTGTTTTTATTTTTAGATCTGCAAATGCATCCTTCCCCATAAGCACTTCAAAAATTTTACTTAATCTAGTAATTTTTCTCCTCTTCTGTAAACTATCCCAACCTAAATTACTAATCATATCCTTAACGCTATCCTTTCTCCCATATTTTCCTAATACAAATCTAGCAGCTCTCCTTTGTATTTTTTCTATTTTTGATTGTAAACTTTTATTATAAGGATCCCATAAACTAACTCTATACTCCAAAATTGGCCTTACTAAACTAAAATACGCCCTCTCTTTTGTTGCTTTGGAACAATTTTTTAAAGTTCTTTTAACAAAGTTTAAGGTTTTATGGGCTTTTTTTTTACGACCATTTCAATGTAATCATTCCACTTAAGGTTGTTTGAAAAAATTAAACCTAAATACTTACATTTTTTAACCAATGGTATATTTACCTCACCTAATTGATATAATTAAATCTAGTTTTGTTAAAATTAATGAAATTACTTTTATTACAATTTATTTTCATTTTATTATCCTTAATCCATACATAAACTCCATTTAAATCATTTTGTAAAGAAATACAATCACCAGCAGATTTTATCACCCTATAAATCACGCAATTGTCGGCAAATAAATGAACTTTACAATTTATAACTGCTGCTAAATCATTAATAAAAATTAAAAACAATAAGGGTGCAATTGTGCTGCCCTGAGGAACACCAGAATGTACAAGAATCTCATCAGACATTTGATCTCCAATTTTTATTTTTTGTTTCCTGCACCTCAGAAATACTTCTATCCAATCCACAACTCTTGGATCTAAACCCATTTGTTTTATTTTCAGTATCAATATATTATGATTTACCACATCAAATGCTTTAGCAGAGTCAATAACTATGGCATCCACCTGCTCTCTGCGTTCATAAGCAATTACTAAGTCTTTGTAGAAACCTATGATTTGGGTATCACACAAGAAGCCCTTCCTAAATCCATGTTGACTGGAGCTTATATAATTATTTATTTGACAAAAATCCTTAATATATTCCGTTACCATTTTTTCAAAAATTTTACATACAACACTATTCAAACAAATTGTCCTATAATTTTCAACTAGTTCCTTCCTTCCACTTTTATGAGTGGGTATTACAATTGATTTTTGCCAGTCATCAGGAATATCCTTATTATTAATTATTATTGCAAACAAACGTAGCAAATAAGGCACAATTTCTTTACCCAATCTTTAATATTTCCCCTCGTATACCATCTGTACCACTAGATTTATTTCTCTTAAGGTTTTTAATCCGTTTATAAATATCATTAAAACCTATACTAAAAGGATATGGTTTCATATACACTGATGCTCCAGTGTCAACTTCTAAATTATCTCTAACCAAATTTTCTGATTTAACATATACATCAGAGAAATACTTATGAAACTCATTTGCTTTATCTACATTTTCTGTTAAAGCTATACCATCTTTATCTTTTATAATTTGAATTACATCTCTACCGGACTTCCTTCTTCTCACATATTTATAAAAACCCTTAATGTCCAAAAATAAATTTTAAAAAAATTTATCCTGCGCAATCTTTTTCTCTTTGTTTATCTTTTTTAACATTTCCTTATATTTTCCTTCATACCCTTTATTTGTCCTATTCTTATTATAATATACCCGGAGTTTTCTCTTAAGGACCTTAATATCTTTGGTATAATATTCCGGATCTGAATTCCCTTTTATATATTTGATTGGTACAAACTTATTCATAGCTTTCAAAATTATTCCCTTAAAATTTTCCCATATTTCATTTACAGATGAACCTTCATTGGCCCATTTTGAATATTCCTTTCTTAAATATTCTATACATTCCTCTTTTTTTACTTGCCAAAAATGATAAATTTCTCATTTCTCTTGCATCTTGTTTAAATCATAATTCATACACAAATATAACATTACTGCAGAATGGTCACTAATTCCCTCTAAGATCACATGACCTTCATATGATTCCAAATTCTTCACTAAATAAACATCAATAATATTATTTCCTCTTGTGGGACTATCAATAATCTGATTAAAATCCCCCTCCCTTATTAATTTATTAATTAATAATTGAGACCTACCAGCACTTACACCTTTTCCAGTCCAATCAACTTGGGGTAAATTTAAATCACCCATGATTAAAATGTTCCTATTTGCTTTTTGTCCATCCACTGTCATGTTTATTAATCTCTCAAGCACTTCTAAACTTCCTCCAGGGGGTCTATATACTACAGTTATAACTAAATTTTTCTTCCTAATGGGATCGACTAATGTTACACTTAACAATTCATATTCTTTATCAATTACATTTACATAACTATGTATTTCTTTAGAAATACATATAAAGACACCTCCACCCCTTGAATTTCTGTCTCCTATACACTACCAAATTATCCAGAAAAATTTCTGAATTATACACATCATCCCGAAGCCAGTATTCTGTCCCTATTATTACATCCGGTTTACTCATTTCCAACATAGTTCTAAATTCACAACTCTTATTAACTATACCAGGACAATTTACCTGGAGAAGTTTAAGAGCCTTACCTGCTTTATTTACATTTTTATTCCCATATTTGGGCATCAATGTTTCATCCACCCCAATTAGTGGCACCTCCGGGATTCATTGGTTTCCATATCTGATTCATCTCCACCTTTTTTCTAAAGGACCTGAAGCTGTGATGAATATGCCCTCCATGGAGTTCTGTGATGATGGTATTAACATCCTTTCCCCCACCTCTTCTTCTCCTTAAGCATTCATAATTGGAAAGTTTGTTTGTCACATCTCCTTGAATCACGTCACTAGACGTCCCCTCAAACATTCCCTCGTAATTACACCTGCTCTTGAGTCCACCCTCATTGACGCCTTCTAGTTTCCCTGCATATGAGAAAATACCACATCTCTGAGCAGTTTCCCAAATTTGGCACTACCTCTTCTATTGAGATGCTGGCCATCCCTTCCCAAATCATTATCACTGATCCAACAATTAGGGTCCACATAATATAAGCCTTTCGTCTGACACACCCATTCTATTCCATCATTAATATAGTCTATTCTATCCACCATCTAAGTATACGGCTGACCACCACTCTAGCAAGATAAAATCTATTGTACACTTCAATGGCCAGAAGAAAATTCTATGAATGTTGGACGAAAACTTAATCAGTGAATTCTTCTTATCTTTTCGGAACAACCCTCGCCCTGGAATGCGCTTCTTCGAGAGAGATATTGTCTTCATTCAGCCGAAAGGGTTTTCCCTAAGTACTATGGATGAATGGTGAATTCCTCCACCAGAGGGCAATGTGCAACCTACTTAAACCCCTCCCCCACCCCATATCCAGATAATTTTTAAGAGAATTTCAGTCTTCCCTTAGCAATGAAAACGGTGATATTTGTGCTTTAGTGCAACTTAGTTTTTGACTATTACTATTTACCAAGTCGTTAGTTGAAGGTCAGTATATATTCTATTTTTTAAATTGGTTAAAAGTATGATATTATTTGCGCGTGATGATATAGCAATAATGAAGAATTATCAGTGGCTGATCCACGGGGGAGGGGGCGATCGCCCCCCTCCCCTTGGATAACCCCATTGCACTCCACTGGGTGCTTTCTTAAATTCATTCCGCGCAGATTTTCCTCAGTTATACGCCGCAGATTAGGTCTGTATAGCAATGGAAATAAAGATTCTGATAGGGATAGGGATTTTCAAAATATAGGGCCGTTGGCAGGGGCGGTTTCCTTGAGAAGTTACTGGATCCGCACCTGAGAATTATCAAAGGTTAATTCCACTTTTATTTACACACACACACACACACACAGGCTTTTCGAGAAAATAATCAAACATACTAAGGAACCTTAAAACATGAATTTCCGTTGAAATCTGGAATTCAGCAATTTTCACAAATGCAATACTTTCACATACACTACGTATGGAAAAGTAAAGAGGAAATTCTCTTTTAAAAGATTATCTTTGGCCACACTACTCTTAAGACACTTTCATAATTTTTTGATATAATTGAAAAAAGTTTTAATTTATGTAAAATTTCATCACTAAAAAACACATTTTTTAGGACTAGGTACGGTTCCGGAACCGGATCCGAACCGTTCCTTCTTTTCATCACCGAACCCGGAACGGGACGAGTTGGAAAATTTAATATCGGAACCGGAACGCTCGGAACCGAACCGGACCTTCCCAGCTCTGGTATAAACCATCAAAAGCGGTCCGCGGGTGTGGAAAGTTTGTGCACCCCTGGTCTCGAGAAAATACTTAGAAAACCGATAAATAAAAAGTATTTTAGAAATTTGTAATTACAGGTTCGAAGGATCAGATCCTCATCTTATGAAATCAAATCTTACGGATATACTAGATGCTGTTCGGAATCACCATTCCTAAATGTTAAATGGAGCGCTAAGTTAAGAAGAAAGTCAACAAAATAATCCTAGAAAATAACTGCCAAACTGTCGAATGCAATTTAAAAAAATCACGAATCAGAGATTAAAAACTTTGAGTTTGACGACATTTTATCTATAGAGCGTTCCATCTTTAAGGTTCGATATTGGTAAATGCCGCGCGGTGTTGCCACGTCTCACTACCTTAACGCCAGCAAAAGTCTGGTAATTTAAAATTTCCTTTATGTAACTTATTAAGTAAATGCTATTGTTACAATTTTTGCCGTAATACACGATTTTCCAAACCAAAACAAAAATACTGCGTAGTAAAATTTCTCTCGCTACGTACCGCAGGCGAGTTTTACACGTGGCTGCTATAGTGCCCCAAACACTCCAGCGCGCTGGAGCGGTCCCAAAACCCTCATAAAGTGAAATAAAATCTGATGTGACCAACAAATGACTTTCTCCATATTTGGGGTACAGTTATTTAAATTATTATGAATAGCATTATAAGGCAAAATTATTATTTCGTATCGTAAAATAATACAGTCGTCCTTATTGCCGTAAATTATATTTTCAATATATTTACAGAATTCACCGCTACATGGTGGTGGCGCTGTATACTGGAAATGAAGAAAAAGCAAAATATCTCCGAAATGGATGGGTCTACGAAAATTTGTTTCAAACTAAACTTGGAAGATATATTATTCTCTAGAACTTTGCTCCTCACGAAGATGACCAATTACGAAGTTTTAAGGAGATATTTGACGGAAACCGATTATTTATAAATAATTCCTAAACAATAACTGCTATGGAAAATTCTATCAAATAGAAGTTGTAGGGAATTCCATTCTCTGTAATCTTTGTATTGAAAAGTATATACAATAATGATGTTTTAACGGAGAAATATCGCAAAAACCGAATCGGGGTTCGAATAAACCTCGACTTCCGGTTATCCGTTATTGTCCAAAAACTAATCAGTTCTTTGTGCTCATGCTAAAGTGTTATATATGAAGTTTGGTAACGATATAGCACGTACGTTTTGAGTTGGAGCGCCCATAATCACATACACGCACGCACGCAAACATCATTCCGAAAATAGTCTAAACGTGTTCTAGGGACCTCAAAACGTGTATTTCCGTTGAAATCTCGAAGTCGATTTTTTTCATGAATACAATACTTTCCCATTACTACGTATGGAGAAAGTAAAAAGGATCTTAAAAGAATAGAATCCCTTTGAAGTGTCCTTGTTACTTTCTCCATACGAAGTAATGGGAAAGTATTGTATTCATGAAAAAAATCGACTTCGAGATTTGATCGGAAATACACGTTTTGCGGTTCCTAGAACACGTTAGGACTATTTTCGGAATGAAGTCTGTGTGTGTGTGTGTGTGTGTGTGTGTGTGTGTGACTGCGGACGCTCTAACTCAAAAAGTACTTGCCATATCGTTACCAAACTTCATGTATATAACACTTTGAAATGAGCAGAAAGAACTGATGAGTTTTTGGACAATAACGGTTAACCGGTAGTCGAGGTTTACTCGAAACCTGATTCGATTTTTGCGACATTTCTCCGTTAAAACATCATTATTGTATATACAATTCTATACAAAGGTTGTAGAGAATGTAATTTCCTACAACTTCTATTTGAAACAATTTTCTCTAGCAGTTATTGTTTAGGAATTATTTATAAATAACCGGTTTTTCGGTTTCCGTAAAATATCTCCTTAAAAACATCGTTATAGGTAATCTTCGTGAGAACCAAAGTTGTAGAGAATAATACTTCCTCCAAGTGTGGTTTGAAACAAATTTTCGTAGACCTATCCATTTCGGAGATATTTAACTTTTTCGTAATTTTTCGTAATTTCCACTATCCAGTGCCACCACCATGTAGAGGTGAATTCTGTAAACATTCAAAATATGCGTAACTTACGGCAATAAGGACGACTGTATTCTTTTACGATACGAAATAATAATTTAGCCTCATAATACTATCTTAAAAATAAAAATCTGATGTGGCCAACACATGACTTTCTCCATATTTAGGGTATAGATATTTAAATTCCTTTTATGAATAGCATTATAAGGCAAAATTATTATTTCGTATCGTAAAATATACAGTCGTCCTTATTGCCGTAAATTACGTAAATTTTGAATATGTTCACATATTCCACCGCTACGTGGTGGTGGCGCTGTATACAGCAAATTAAGAAAAAGCAAAATATCTCCGAAATGGATGGTTCTACGAAAATTTGTTTCAAACAAAACTTGGAAGAAATATTATTCTCTACAACTTTCGTCCTCACGATGATTACCAATAACGATATTTTTAAGGAGAATACCGAAAAATCGGTTATTTATAAATAAATCCTAAACAAAACTACAATAGAAAATTGTTTCAAATGAAAGTTGTAGGTAATTACATTCTCTATAACTTTTGTATTGAATTTAAAATACAGTAATGTAGTTTTAACGAAGAAATATCGCAAAAACCGAATCGGGTTTCGAATAAACCTCGACTTCCGGTTACCCGTTACTGTCCAGAAACTAATCAGTTCTTTGTGCTCATGTTCAAGTGTTATATATGAAGTTCGTTACGATATGGCACGTACGTTTTGGGTTAGAGCGCCCACAATAACACACACAGACATCATTCCGAAAATAGTCAAAACGTGTTTTAGGGACCTCAAAACGTGTATTTCCGTTGAAATCTCGAACTCGATTTTTTTCATGAATACAATACTTTCCCATTACTACGTATGGAGAAAGTAGAAATGAAGCGGTGTCTGTCTGCTACTCAATCACGCAAAAACTACTTTACCGATAGAGCTGAATTTTTGCATTGACATAGCTGGGACACCAACTTAACACACAGACTTTAAACAAAAATTTTTTGCCATCTTGAAAAAAAATGGCGGCCTGCTCTCTCAGAAACGGTTTGTCCAATTGTAACCAAATTTGATGAGATGGTCTGTGGACCTATTTAAATAGTAAAAAGTATAATCTGAATTTCATCCGCCATATTGAAAGAAAATGGCGGCGTGCCATTTTAGAAAGGTTTAGTCTGATCCTATTGCCGATGGTGGGTGGGCCAGTGGAGGGGGCACGAGAGTACTTGATGGACACGATGGCCAGCGATGGCCTCGCGGATCAAACGATCTGGGCCAAATGGTCATCCTGCCGTCCACGTTCACGGGCAGCTCGCTCAACATGCAGGACTTCTTCAACCCAAGTGGCCAGAAATAATAGCGGAGTTGCTGCCGGTACAGAAGGCGGTAGATAGGCACGACATTGTGGCCCGCGTTAAAAAATATGTTTACCTTTGGTAAAAAATGTACAAATAGTGAAATGATTGTATTACCATTTAATACATAATTTTATTCGCCAATGACGTCTGCCATAACCCGGGCATCGCCGGGTACTTTTAGCTAGTTCATAATAATTTAAATATCTATACCCCAAATATGGAGAAAGTCATGTGTTGGCCACATCAGATTTTTTCTGTTTACATAGCAACTGAATTCAAAGCGTCAGCCGCTACTTTAAAATTACCTTGTGATACATTCAGCGGAGGAGATTTTTCGGTTGGTGTTTTTTTTTGTTATTTCCACTTTGTTTTTAATAAAGACTATTGAAAATGTTTTAAAAATTTTCTCTATTGTAATCGCTGATAAATATTTGTGAGAACGGTGACGTCAAGAGCAATCATATTCAATGATCTGTATGGAGAAAGTCATGTCTTGGCCACATCAGATTTTTTTCCCTATGCGCTCAGATTTATTTTTTCTGTGCTAATGTTCAATTGTCTAAACCAGTCATAGGTAGTCCTTTATCTTGTGATGTAAAGTTACCTACCCTTGCGAAAATGTCAAAACAGTAGAAAAAAAAAAAATATTTTTAATGTTTTATAATTGGAAAAATCACTCATGATTAAAATGTGATACTTTCTGAAAAAATAAATAATTAAAGAAAAAAATTGAAATTTTATAAATTTACAAATGGCGTAAGTTCGCTAATATTGTAAAATATCCATTACCACCTTCACGAAACATCATATCATAACAAATAGATCAAGAAAAAGTCAAATTTAAATTTTTTGAGAGAAAGGAATAATTCCCCACCAGCTGAAAGATAAGAACAAGTTAGGAAAGTGTACAACGTATCACAAATGGGCGCGTTTCCTTCAATGGAGTATTAGAAAGAAATTATATACCTGTACGTGAGGGAAATAGCATATTAAAGTTCTTTTCTTCTTCATAAATAATCCATTTTCTTCCTATTTAATAATATTACATGCACACGTAAGTAAATTAAACGTTTGTTTGTGAGATTGTTTTTGTTAGCAAGAATGAAGAAGTAACCATGAAAGAAATTTTCTAAGTGCAACTCGATTTAAGGCATTCTTGTTCGATTTTCTAGATAACGACAACTCCTACGATAAAAATGTATAGAAAAAGAAATATTTTCCTTACTAATTCTCCAACTTTTATTTGAAAAATATTTTGATATAAGTATTTCACTCCGGGTGCTAGCCATGAGTGTAGTCATAAGTGAATAAGCACCTCTTGTCTGTGTATATCTGAGCAATTGGATGCTGATACACTTAGAAATTAGCTATCTCTGTCTTTTCAGTTTTTAAGTTGCTTTTACCTTTACTAAAATGAATGATAAGAAGACAAGCTAGATATCAAGAACTTTATTCTTCGTTAAATAATGGACTAGCTCCCCTAAAATTATTACAAATAAGTCAAACAAGGTGGTTGTCCGTTGAAGGTGCCATAGTAAGAATTTTAGAGCAGTGGAATGAATTAAAGGCTCATTTTGAAATTTCGAGAAAAAACGAGCGCTGTTACACAGCCGAATTGCTGTATTCAGTGTATTGCGATAAGATAAATTATGTTTTTCAGTTATTTTTGAAGCCAATTTTAGGAGAAGTTCAATCAGTCAATAAGAAATTTGAAGCCGCTGTGAGTGATCCCACCAAGTTACTAAATGATCTGGTACATTTAAATGATTCCATGTGCTCAAAGATCAATATTTCATAAAGTACTGATACTGTAAATCGACTAGATTCACATCATTATTTAGGATACGAATTTGAAAAGGAAATGTCAGAGTGCAAATTTTCTGATGAGATAAACCCTCAGATGCATGAAAGGTGTAATAATTTCCTAGTTTCACTTCTAAAAGAAATTCGAAAAAGGTTACCGGAGAATGTTACGTTGCAGTCAATGTCTTGTTTGAGTGCGTGTCAGTGTCTTCAACCTAAGAAGCCAGAAATATTTAATCTAGCAAAAATGTTTGTAAAAGATTCAACGATTCTGATTCGTATTGACTTTCAGTGGAAAAAACTACATACAATCATGTGGACAGAAATTTCAGATACGTGTAAAATTTGGGCAGAAATAGCTAGCTACAGAGACTCAACTGGTGAAAATCCTTTTGAGGATATTTCAAATCTAGCTTTAACTGTACTCACCTTACCCCACTCAAATGCTGATGTGGAACGTCTATTTAGTGTCATGAATATTGTAAAATCAAAACTACGAAACAGAACGAGTGTCAAAACATTAAAAGTTATTTTGTGCATTAGGTACGGTTTAAGAAGGCATGAGAAATGTTGTTACAATTACGAACTGCCCGAAAGTTTAATAAACAAAATTGGATCCACTGAAACATATGTTGATATAGTTAAAGAGGAAGCAAAAAGTGAACACATAATTGAAGAAGTCGTACCCGAATCAGGCTTGTTTGTGTTCGAAGAGTTACTTTAGAATGTTAATTGTACCTACATTTGTACTCTTTTATTTTTGTTTCTACTTTACATATTCGACCTATAAATGAAAATATCATTACTTTTTATTAATAAGAGACTTGAAAAAATTCTACATTATTTATTTTACTTATAAAATATTATCTTTATTGATATTATATTCATAAAAAAGAAGGTAAGTTTACGAGGTACATAAAATAATCATTATTTTGAAATATTTATGCACTTTTTATTTTAACTACTTTTTAGCGATATTTATTTGAGTTTAGCGACATTTTAGCTACTTTTTAGGGTAGATTTAGCGACACGTTCAAAATAACTTAGGCAACTATGGATGGAACGCTCTATAGTAAAGCATTAGAAAAAATACAGCTCCAACTAGCCATTAACCCTAATATTTTCGGTCCAATGTAAAAAATTGGAGGATGTGAAAATGAAAAATGCCCCCTTTCTCATAATATTTTCATTAGTTTTTCATTGAAAATTTTTAATTTCTTTTTGTAAATTCAAATTGCAGATAATCAAAATGGTACGTTATAAAACGGAATTTATTTAACAAAATAAAGTACAGTACTCCCGCGGTTTACGCGGTTTCACTTTACGCGCCGTTTTACTTTAGGACAATGATCGGAGTTTGCGCGAAGCTTTAAGGCCCGTCCACATCCTTCAAAACATTAGTGATCCCTTACAAGACGGTATGAAAAAGGTCAAAATTAGTGCAGATGATTATAGAGAATTAAAAAGAGGAAAGTGATTACTTTAGAAGGTATATTAGATATAATTCAAATATCGGAAAATCGGTTACGGTTTACGCGATTTCGGTTTACACGACCGTTTTCAGGACCGCATTAATCGCGTAAATCGCGGGAGTGGTGTATTAAGAAAATGGAATTCCGGTATTTTAATCTGGAAAAAATTTCCATCAATCTGTTTATATTAATTTCTGCAGGAGTTTTATTTTTAAAATAAGAATTGCTAATTTTTGTTTCGTTCCTCTAAGATATTGCACCTTTAAATTTTTGCACCCTTCCAGCCTGCCTTGAGACGGCCCTGAACCATAATATATTTTTTAAAACTTCATAATAACAAATTTGGCATTTTAAAGGCAAGGCAGTAGCTTATTCTCTGCTAGACATTGCGTGGTAAACTCTCAGGACTTGTTTCTTTGCTCCTCAAAGGGTGTGGCTCAACTTTCCGTCTGTCTTTGCGAAGAGAATGAAGATCACATAATCGCTGCAACCGTCTGGGCTCTTGGTCAAATCGGGAAGCATTCTTCCGAGCACGCAAAATCCCTGGCGCTTACAAACGTCTTTCCGAAAATGGTGGAGGTAAGTGAGATAGCAGAGGAGGAAAATGCAAGATTGCGGGCGGGAAGTGGTCAAATGATGTCGAAAATCACCGAAAGATAACCGAAAGGATGGGAATAGCTGAAATACGAATAAGCGTGACTCAAACGTATAAATAGCGCAAATCTGAAGATGACTGACGCTGGAAATTATGTGGGCTGGAATGAGCATGCAATAGAAATATCCTCGGTTGGTAAAGCTGTATCACTGCCCTATGTACGTATATCCATATGTACGTATATCCCTATGTATGTATATCTCTGTTCAGTCATATTTCAGAGTGAGACGTTATTATTGCGAGCAGAATTTTGTGTTAGTATTAATTCGTCTTATTAATATCACGTCGAAGAAACATCCATTATAATGTTTTTTGAGGCAAAGGAAGGTAAAATCGGATTTTATATATATACACACACATATATACAGGGCGGCGGGTGAGGCGGCGAGGCAACTGCCTCAGGCGCCTCTCGAAGGGGGCGCCAAAATTTGACAAAAATTAAAACCTATCAAAATAAATTCATAAGTTCAGCCCGCGCCCGAAGCGTCAATATAGTTCGAATGTTTAAACAACTTTCATATATCTATCCGTTATTGCAAATTTCTCTTTTGCATTCCAAAGTGAATCAATATTAACGAAGCGGCAACTTTGTATTTATTACAACAAAGCGCATAAGTGAACATAAATATTAACGGTATGTTTGTGAAATTTTTATATGCAAAAGGGAGCGCTGTTTGTTTGATTGGCCGGGCGTCAAAATACGATACCTCGGGTTGACAATATATATTCATGATTTTTGTTATATCGTTGATTTAGAAAGTATTGTATTCGTTAAAAAAATCGAATTCGGGATTTCAACGGAAATTAAACTGTTGAGTACGTTTTGACTACTTTCTCGATGATAACTGTGTATGTATAATAGGAATTTTGTGGTCCTTCGAATTCAAAATGCCGATGACTTTTATTAGTGATCAAGATCTTTAAAGGTTTTGGTTGAAATTATGCAACCGGAAGTGGTATTATTCTTATCATTTTCATCCGTTTCCTCTAAGTATCTCCTTTACAGTTTAATTTATTTAAATACCTATCTCTCATTATCAAAGTTTCTACAATTTTTGAATGAACCATCTCTTATAACAATAGATAAATGTTGGTTCTTTGTTTGGTGATTATTTACAAATACGAATAACACGATAAAGAATCGAGATATGATAGTAACTCTAATTTTGGCAGAAATGCTCGATACCCAAATATGGAGAAAGTCATGTGTTGGCCACTTCAGATTTTTTACTTTCTCCATATACGTAGTATACAGAAAGTATTGTTTTGAAAAAAATCGACTTCGAGATTTCAACGGAAATACATGTATTGAGGTCCCTAGAACACGTTTAGACTATTTTCGGAATGATGTCTGCGTGTATGTGTATTTGTGTATGTGATGGTGGGCGCTCTAACTCGAAAAATATCACATCATAACCAAATTTCATATATAACACTTTGGTATAATCACAAAGAACTGATTAGTTTTTCGGTTATATCGGTTAACCGAAAGTCGAGGTTTATTCAAAGCCCGTTTCGGTTTTTCCTAAATATCTTCGTTAAAACATAATTTTTGTGTATACAGTTATATATATAAAGATATCAACTTCAAATAGTCCAAGTTTATGCGCCAACATCATCATACTCGGAAGAGGATGTGGAAGATTTCTACCAAGAAGTTGGAGAACTGCACGACAAAGGAAGCTGCCATCTAAAAGTGGTCATGGGTGATTTCAATGCCAAGGTAGGAGAACAAAAGGAAGACGACAGCGCAGTTGGAAAATGGGGCTATGGAGACAGAAATGAACGAGGGGACCGACTTGTAGACTTTGCTGAATGTACAAGTCTATATATAATGAACACTTTCTTCAAAAAGAGTCCCAATAGAAAATGGACCTGGAAAGGACCCAATGGTACCAAAAACGAAATTGACTACATACTAGTCAATAAGAAGCAATTGGCTGAAGACTGTTCCGTCCTCAACCAGTTTAAAACTGGAAGCGAGCATCGCTTGGTAAGATGCAGAATAAAATTCAACTCAAAGTTAGAAAGACAGAAGCTTATAAAGAATAAGCCTAAGTCTATTATCAACACGCAGGTGCTAAAAGAACGAAAAGAAGAATTTCAGCTCCAACTGAAAAATCGATTCAGTGCACTGGAAGACCAAGAAGTTGAATCCCAATTTATAGAGATACTCAAGGAAACTGCTGAAGAAATAGGCGGAACAGTTAAAACAAAGCCAGAGAAAAAGTTGACCGAAAAAACAAGACTGCTGATGGAAAAAAGAAGGAAAATGATAATTACTAAAGATCCTAAAGAAATGATCCATTTTGCAGAACTAAACAAAACTATAAGGAAGTACATCAAGGAAGATGTGAAAAAATATAATTATGAGCTAATCGAGAAAGCCATAGAAAACAATCGAAGTTACAAGAAAATGAAGCAACATCTCTCGGTCGGTAAGAGACAGCTGGTGGCCCTGATGCTAGAAGACGGCTCCATAACCCATAGTAGGAAACTAATTCTGAAACGGGTACAAGAATTTTACACCAAGCTGTATGAGGATCCTCTAGGAAATGATGAAGTACATGATGATGGAAACATGCCCACCGAAGAGGTCCCAGATATCGTTCCGGAAGAGGTGAGACAGGCAATCAGAAGTATGAAGAATGGAAAAGCATCTGGAATGGATGGTATCACAGCGGAAGTATTCAAAGCAATGGGTAATCATACGGAAACAATTCTCGCTAAGATTTTTAATTCCTGTCTGAGAAAGAAAAAGATACCAGAAACATGGAACCACGCATGTATTATCCTTCTACACAAGAAAGGTTCCAAAGAAGACTTGAACAACTACAGACCGATCAGCCTACTCCCAACAGTCTACAAAATATTCACCAAAATACTCACTATGCGCCTTCAAAACCATCTTGATTCCGCCAAACCCAGAGAGCAAGCTGGATTTCGCAGTGGGTATAGCACGATGGACCACATCCAAGTCGTGAGAGAGGTAATCAGTCGGACTAACGAGTATGAATTACCGCTATGTATGTGCTTTATCCACTACGAGAAAGCATTCGACTCTGTCCGAACTCCGTCGGTGTTACGTGCACTAAAGAAACAAGGAGTAGAAGAAAGGTACATAATCTTGATCAAGAATATCTACGAAAATGCGACAACATCTGTCCAGCTGCATGAAGAGACGAGTGCCTTTAAGGCCGAAAAGGGAGTGAGACAAGGAAATACTATGTCCCCTAAGTTATTTACAGCAGCTCTAGAGGAAGTATTCAAAACGCTAGACTGGGAGGAAAAAGGCATAAAGGTAAATGGAGAATATCTGAGTCACCTGCGCTTTGCAGATGATATCACACTGTTCGCAGGGAGCCCATAAGAGCTCCGTAGAAGAACTGAAGAGCTTGAGCAAGCAAGCCGAGAAGCTGGACTTAAGATGAATCTTAATAAAACAAAGGTTATGTACAACTCCTTCACAAATTCTGAGAAGATACATATCAATGGAGCAGAACTCGGAGAAGTAACCAGCTATATTTACTTAGGTCAGCTCATCACTACTGATGGTTCGCTTCTTGGAGAAATCAACCGGAGAGTGAAGATGGCATGGAGTGCTTTTGGCAAGAATGCGAACATCTTTAAATCAAATATTCCAGTCTTCCTAAAAAGGAGACTGTATGACCAATGTGTTCTGCCTGTTCTGACATATGGTTGTGAAACATGGACCATGAATGCCAGAATGATACAGCGCCTGCAAACAACACAGAGGGGCATGGAGAGATGCATGTTAGGGATCACCCGGAGAGACCGCAAGAGGAACGACTGGGTAAGAAAGAAGACGGGAGTCTGTGACGTGATTAGAAGAGTGAAGGTGCTAAAATGGCAGTGGGCGGGCCACATTGCTAGAAGAAATGACCACCGTTGGACGTCCAGTGTCATCGAATGGATCCCAAGAAACATCAAGAGACCGAAAAGAAGACCGAAAGACAGGTGGGACAGAGAGCTTGTTAAGTTCTTGGGGCAAACTTGGAGGAGGGAGGCAATTGACAGGGAAAACTGGAAGTCTGGGGGAGGCCTTCATCCGTCAGTGGACTGAAAAAGGCTGATGATGATGATGATGATGATATATATATATATATATGGTAGGATATGTAGTTTTCTACAACTTTTATTTGAAACAATTTTTATAGCAGTTATTGCTTAGGAATTATTTATGAATAATTTATTTTTTTTGGTTTTCGTCAAATATCTCCTTAAAAACATCGTAATTGGTCATCTTCGTAAGGACCATAGTTGTAGAGAATAATATTTCTTCCAAGTTTTGTTTGAAACAAATTTTCGTAAAACCATCTATTTCGGAGATATTTTGCTTTTTCTAGTATACAACGCCCCCACCATGTAGCGGTGAATTCTGTGAACATATTCAAAATATACGTAATTTACGGCAATAAGGGCGACTGTATTCTTTTACAAGACGATATTATAATTTTGCCTTATAATGCTATTCATAATAATTTAAACATCTATATCCCAAATATGGAGAAAGTCGTGTTGACCACATCATATTTTTCACTTGTTTGTATTTGAGTTAATTTGATATTTTAATACATAGTACTGGTTGTTTTATAATTTTTTACTATGTATATATGCAGTATTTGTACATATTTTTGTTTTGGTTAAGTTTTTATTCAATATGAGATATCAGTAAATGTATTCTTACTCAAATGCTATGAAAATTGAAATATGTATGGTTGAGATTTTTCATAAATATAAGTTACTAGCAGAAATACCCGGCGTTGCCCGGGGAAATTTGGTTCAAAGCCGATCCGAATTCCAGATGATACATGGTATTTAAGAATTCACTCGGCCGCCGTTTTGAATAAAACGGGCAGAGAGAAACAAAAACCACGTATTAATTATTTCTGGGAGCCCTCCACAATCGTACCAAATATGATTCAAATCAATAATAGGACTTGGGAAAATGTGCCTAGTTTAATCAGCACCCGCCGTCCAATTACGGATAAGGAAGTATTCATTTCCCACCTTTCTCACTGTGTATAAGCTGTAGAGTTACCTGTTCTTTGAGAACAGGAAGTTTGTGAGAACAGTTATTTTATTAAACAGTTTAGGCATCAGAACACTTCGAAAAGAACTGTCCCGTTCTTTCTGACTCACCTCTAGATGGCAGTGCATTAGTATACAAAGTTATTTCGGTTTTTGTACAATTAATATAAAATATTTGGGATAAAAAAGTAGTCTACGACCTTCCTATTTGTGAAGAAAGTATCTGTTGAAAGCTTTAACGGTATGGAAATGTCATCATCATCATCATCATAGGTAGTCTGTCCGTTGACAGGTCCGTGATTATTCTAGGTTAAACTTGGTTCTCCATATACTCCTATTTTCCACAGTTTTCTTCATGTTTTGATAGCTCTCTTTCCCTTTCAAGTCGTCTTTTTCCATCCAGTTTTCCTTCTAGCACTTCTTTAATCATGCACTCTCTCCTCAGGTAATGCCCAATCCAGTTCGCCTTCCTCTTTCTGATAGTCTGTATAATCGTTCGCTTCTCTCCTATTCTTCGTAGTACTTCCTCATTTTTCACCCTATCTGTCCATTTTATCTTCAGCATTCTTCTCCATGTCCACATTTCGAATCTTTCCAAGTATTTTATATCATTTTTCCTTATCGTCCATGTTTCTGCTCCGTACAAAGCTATACTCCATACATACCATTTTATCAACCTCTTGCGGATTTCCTGCTTTATATTTCCCGTTAAAAGGAGTTTTTTTCTTCTGAAAGCGACTTTTGCTTTTGTTATTCTAGTCCTGATTTCATCTGTACATTTTTCTTCTCTCATTATGATGCTTCCAAGGTATTTATAATCTGAAACTTGTTCTAATGGCTTTCCTCCAATACTTATGTTCAAATTTTCTTCTTCTTTACTTGATATTCGCGTAACCTTGGATTTTTCTGTATTAATTTCCATACAGTATTTTCTACCTGTTATCACTAGTCCATTTATCATTTTCTGGAGTTCCTTTTCCTTTCTTGCTAGAAGTACTTGATCATCCGCGTATTTCACTGTTCTTATAATCCTTCCTCCGATTTTGAAATCTCCCGTGCATTCTAACGCTTCCTGCATTAGTCTCTCTCCATATATATTGAATAGAATCGGCGATAGACAGCAGCCCTGTCTTACTCCTCTACCGATATGTACTCCGCTGGTGTCCGTATTCTCCAACCTGACCTTTACAACTTGATTCACATATAGATTCCTGATCAGTCTCCTGTCTTTCCAGTCTACACCTATATCCTTTAATATCCTCATCAGCAGTACCCAATTTACTCTATCAAAGGTCTTCTGCCAGTCGACGAAACATCTTGAGTGTACTCTATTGCCCTTTCTGATATGATTCTCACTACACCGATAGCATCTCTGGTTCCTCGTCCTTTTCTGAAGCCGAATTGATCTTCCCCTAGCATTTCTTCGGCCTTTTTCTCTAGTCTTTTATTAAGAATCCTCGTGATGATCTTCGAAGTGTGTGACAGTAGGGATATCGTTCTGTAGTCCTTACACTGCATTGCCTTCGGCTTCTTCTTTAGAGGGATCATTGTAACATCTAAGAAATCCTGAGGCCACTCTCCCGAGTCGTAAATCTTGTTAATTAGTTTCGTAATCACTTGTAGTCCTTCCGATCCCGTGACTTTAAGTACCTCTACCAGTATTCCATCGCTGCCTGTAGCTTTTCCTTTCTTTAGTTCCTGTATCGCCTTTTCTACTTCGCTTTTCATAATACTTGGTCCCAAGTTGTCTTTTTCAATGTAATTCTCTTCTTCCAGTTCCATATGTACCGATCCTGCCTGCTTTTTGTATACTTCCTTAATGTATTCTTCCCATACCTGTGCTACATCCTTTGGTTCTGCGACTATTTTTCCATCTGTATTAATAATTCCTTTACCACGAATCCCATTAGACTTCTTATCTTCTAATTCCAGTGCCCTAGCGTACATCATATCGTATCGTCCTAACTTCTCCATCTGTTGTGTTTCCTCACATTTTTCTTTTATCCAATTTTCCCTAGTTTTATCTGTTACCCTTCTGATCTTATTGTTTATTTTTATTTATTTTTTTGTAATATTTTATATTATAAAACTGGCAGAAATACCCGGCGTTGCCTGGGGAAATTTGGTTCAAATCCGATCGGAATTCTAGATGATACATGTATTTAAGAATTCACTCGGCCACCGTTTTGAATGAAACGGGCAGAGTGAAACAAAAACCACGTATGAATTATTTCTGGGAGCCCTCCACAATCGTACCGAATTTGATTCAAATCAATAGTAGGAATTGGGAAAATACTCGTAGTTTAATCAGTCCCGCCGTCCAATTACGGATAAGAAAGTAGTCGTTTCCCTCCTTTCTCACTGTGTATAAGATGTAGAGTTACCTGTTCTTTGAAAACAGGAAGTTTATGAGAACAGTTATTTTATTGGAGAGAACAGTTCAGGGAGAACTGTCCCGTTCTTTCTCACTCATCTCTAGATGGCAATGCATTAGCATACAAAGTTATTTTGCTTTTTGTAATTAATATAAAACATTTAGGATTAAAAAGTAGCCTACGACCTTCCTATTTGTGAAGAAAGTATTTGTGGAAAGTTTGATTATTCTAGCTTTAGTGGTGTGAAAATGTATAGATGCACAAAGAAACAAACTTTCATAAATATATAGGAGATTGTTCTTATACTTGTATTGCAAGTGACAAATATCAAATTTGAACTTCCTACGTTAATTTACTCGAGAGTTATCATCGAAAAACCAAATCGATGCCTCCCCAAACCCCCACACAATTTTTTTTGAGATACACCACATAGCCTATATTTTAAGCTGGACCAGTTTAAAGATACGCTGCAAGTTTCACAAAAATTCGACCAGCCGTTTTTTTCGTGATGCGGTAACAAACAAACAGACAGACAGACAACTATTCTGCAAACAGGTTCAAACGTCTTCTTATGATGCTAAACACACAAAAAAAAGTAAAACCCGACAAAAAAACAAAGGTACAGACAGAGGTTACAATTTTATTTATATTGATTATGGAAATAAATAGATAGATTTTTATTATTCCCTATCATTTTCGACTAATATATAATAAATTTACTTAGTAGAAAAATTAAGGGGGGGTCCATACTATATCTCGCCTCAGGCGGCAAAATGTCTGGGCACGGCCCTGTATACATACATATATATTTGCGCTGCAGTCGGTCTGTCCGTGTGCGGGTCTAAAGCCTGAACGGTTCAACGAAATCATATTATATTTCATATTTAGGCATAATAATACACAGAATAGAAACTATAAGGAGATGAATGATATAGCGCAACACTAAAGACTAGTTTATTCTTGTTGATTTTTGCAGAATGTGTATTCAAAAAACGATTTTGTTTAAATTTCACTCTTTATAGTGCTTGGAATCATAAACAATATTGCATAATCCGCATTTCTCAAAAAATAACTATATACCGTCCAGTGACATTATAATACATCGATTTTTACACGCTCTCCCCAGTTCCGTCAACTATCTTCGTCCAGCGCTAATGTTTCAGTGGCTGTGTGGCTTCGCCAATCCATATAACACTTGATTTTTATGTATGATGTAACTATTCATCATGTTTGATTTTTATATATATGAGGTAATCAATATATATTTTACGTGCAAAGACATTTTCCGCGGTTTTTTTGTTTTTGTAGCAGTAGGAGTTCCTTACAGTCAGAAATGAGTGTCTTGAGACCAAACGCATACTACGTATGCGAGAAAGTTAGTAGAATATATTTTATACCGATTTTTTAATTTAATTTAAAAAAATCTAAATTGAAATTATGTAATGCAATATATTACAAGTTTACGTGCTAAATAATTGGTGCAGTTAAAAATTTATTATAATTCTATAATTTCCTTTCGATTTGCAATATTTTTCTGAGTAACAGTATTACAGTGATTTTTTAATCAGTATAACAACACAACAACAAAATAAATGTTAGTAAATTTGCTTCAATTTCAATAAAAATGAATTTACCTTTGAAAAAAGCATCCGGAAGATGTCATTTTGTCTTAGCATACTATATGTCACCCATTTAATGTTACTGGTAAAAATCTTTTGATAAAACACGGAACTACAGTACGTTGACCATACTGTTATTTTTGATATTTTTTGACAATTATGAAAAGTGTCGATAAACAATACTTTGAAATGAGGCGAACTTTTAATTTTGAGAAAATTCCTTATGGAAATGCGTCTTCATGAGATATTTCTGCGAAAACATCCAGTATGCGCCACAAATTGATTGTCTTTTCAATTCTAAATTCATTAATATATTCCGGGCAACAGATTATGAATTTAGTGTAATTTCAAATGATTTTCCACTTTTCAGTTGTATTGCTCTCCTACGAGTTCGGAAGACTTGCGACAGAAGGCGAAGCAGAGTCTCAAACAGGCGCTTCAGAAGTGCACTCACCTTCACGCGCTGGAGTCCTTGCTTCACGAAACACCTCTCCCCATACTCAAGTACATACTGAGGCAATTCAGTAAGGTAGAATTTATATTTCTCTTCTTTTGTTGCGCTGGAATTTTTCTTTAGTGAAATCATTGGATCTTTTAAATTTATTTCTGAATTATATTGTGGGTATATCCCTGTAAAGTTTGCAGTTCAACGCAAAAATTAAGTTATTTCTTTCAGCCAAATCTGAGGTAATATCCAATGTGTGATCTCATTGATTTATAAGTAAGCAGAAATTACTTAAATGACGGGGCATTAAGGGTTTCAAATGGTCAGAACCCATGTTCTGACGCTTAACGTGTGGAATTGTTTATGTTATTAAAGCCAGTTAGAGTTTGATACTTAATTGACGTTTATACCTCAAAGACATAAAAAACGTCTTCTACGAATGTAAGCGGTTGCGTTATTTGTTTGGAAATATTTACTGGATCAGAAACACAAAAATGTGGCTGATCAACCAAAGTATATGGTCAGTAACTATTTATAACCTTTTTACTAAAATAGTTTTTGAATTGATTATAAGAAAATGTATTAATTTTTTCATAATTGGACTATTTTTCATAGCTACATGAGTGGCAAAACAATAGAATAGATCTTTGTGAATGAACATGTTATTATAAAGTAGTTTTACAACTTTGTATGCTGATAGCAGCTTTCTGATAATGGGAGTGGGAGTAGTATTGGCATTGGATGAGAGCCATGATTGTCAAGTTTTTTTCTTAGTAGTTTTCAGTGTGTCAGCTGACCAACAGAGACGCTGCTGTAACATAAACAGAAATGGCGAATTTCACCGGTGCTGAGAAAGCACAGTGTGTCTTTTGGTTTGAGGAGACAAAGTCTGCAACACTAGTGCAGAGAATGTTTCGCACTCGTTACAACAGACAGCCTCCGAGTAGACCCTCTTTGTACGAATGGCACAGAAATTTCGTGAATACGGGTTGCTGTGTGCGTCATACAATGAAAACAAGCCGAGTTTGAGCAACGAAACAGAGGAGTATGTGAGGCGCACGTTTCCCAGAAGCCCGAGAAAATGAACAACACGTGCAAACCGTTAACTGGGTGTACCACAACCAACCGTGTGGAAAGTGTTACGGAAACGTTTGCAGCTAAAATCTTACCGATATCATGCGCTGCAAGCAATCACAGATGGCGACAAATTGAAGCGTAAAACATTGTGTGATCATGCTGACAAGGCTGGCAAGGCAGGAAGATGAAGATGGCCTGCTTGAGCATATCATTTTCAGTGATGAAGTCATGTTTCATGTTAGTGGGTACGTAAACACATTGTTCGTAGTTGGGGCACAGAAAATCCAAACGAGTTGCTCGAACACGTTCGTGACTCCCCGAAACTTAACTTGTCCTGTGCAATGAGTTCAAAGAAAATTTACGAACCTTTCTTCATCCACGAAAAGGCCATTACTGGGGTTGTTTATCTCGATATGCTCAAGAATTTCCTTTTGCCACAAATCAGCGATGATGACCCCCGTGGACGATGCATTTTCCAACAAGACAGCGCACCTCCACATTATCATCGGGCAGTGACAGACTGCCTGAAGCATCACTTCCCAGGCAGGTGGATTGGACGTGGGGGTCCCATTGATTGAACTCCATGGTCACCAGACATGACGCCAATGGACTTCTATCTTTTGGGTTACGTCAATAACAGTGTTTATCAACCACCATTCCCAGCGAATATGGATGAGCTGAAGACCAGGATCACTGCTGCCGTATCACAAGTCACCCCTGAAACACTGCAGTAGGTATGGGAGAGGCTGGAGTTTCGCTGGAGCTTATATTGAAAATTTGTAGCCCATCGAAAACTTGAGGTGATACTCTTTAATGTGATGTATTGCATTACTTCATTTTCATAAGTATACAGGATGAATATATTGTTGAAGTTGTGAAGCTACTTTATAATAACCCGTATAAAGGGGGCCTACACAAAGGACAGAGGAACACTAGTACGTATTATTAGATTTACATAAGTTGGTAATTTAAATTTCTCTAACTCTTGCCAAAAGTTGAGAAAAACAATTAATTTTTTCTTGTGAATCGGAGAAAAGAAAGCTATTTTTAGTTTTCTTGGGCATTATAGTAATAATTAAATTTAAATGAGCCCCGGAAAAAATATGAGACTCGACCTTTAATAGGTCGTATAATTTGGTGAGTTTCAAAGAGCGTTGACCATTAAATTTGTTGATTTTCCTCAGAATGTACTGCTTATTTTTTTCTGAAACGCGCGTGAGTTTTGTCAGCCTTGTACAAAATATTATAATCATATCAAAGAATAAGTTCAAAGTCTATTTTATTAACTCATATTTTTACAAGATAAAAATGTTAATTTTATTTAACTATTGTTATTTTTGACAAGGTAATTGAAATGAAAAAGTTTTTGCCAGGTGGCTTTGCATCACAGTGCTGTAACTACACATACATATATTTCAAATTTTAAAATGCTTTCAGGCACCAATATAATTCAAGCCATGCATTATTGTCGGGTTATTTTAGCGTGTAAACATTTACCCCTTATGCAAATCTACCATATTTGGGGACATTATTTATACTCTCCCACAAAAAATCAATAATGCGTGACTTTGGATAAGTGCTTAAAAATCATTCTACTATTTGACCGTCGAATCACGCCCCCTCTTAAGATTAATGGATGGGAAATCGGTACGAAGCACTTAAGATATTTCCTGGGGAGAGTCATCTCGGCCTAGCGGCGAGAGATGGCACCACTCTCAACTAGGGAGCTATAATTGCACTTGCGCACGTAAAACCGCCACTGCTCGTTTGAAGTTCATTTCGGTGGCGAAGGAGACTTGAGAAAACTGGCTGGCTGTCTTGCTCTCTCTCTCTCTCTGCTAGGCACATTCTTCTGGCACTTCTCCTCGTTCCGTCTGCTGCGGGGAAGATAATTACCCATTGAATGGTCTCTATTCTCAAAGGAAAGGGAGCCACGAAAAAAATCCTCTTTCAGTCAAAAAGAAGGAACTCGAAAAAAAAGATGCCATTCTAGTAGATTAAAATACTCTGGGGCGAAGAAAAATGGTTCTTCCCTTAGCTCTGCTTAGATTATGCTTAGTCTATTATAAAGCTCGTTAAATCTACGTTAACAGCATTCGGTAATGACGTTTGCGTATCCTCGCGAATAAGATAACAACATTAATTTCGCGATGGGCGATCAAATTATATCCATTTAACATGAGCATTCGTTTAATTCACCGAATGCGATTCATCCTGGGAAAGTTTATTTTTTTTGCCAATTTCGGTCGGAGTAATTTTTCGGTTGTCCAAAGAGTTTAAAACGTAAATACAAAGGTTCCGTATAATCCTTTTAAAGAACTATAACGACTGATGAATGAGGAGACTGTTTAACGACAGTAGCATCAGAATGTATTATAATCGCGTGGAATTTCAATTTTTCCACCGGATGAGAAGAATTTGTTGTCGTGGCTCTTGCGCATCGAAAATCGCGAAGTCATTTCCGCTTCATTTGGGAGGTTAAGCTAACTCCGAGCGTCATTTCCCCCATCGCAGGAACTCCTCAATGCGGCTACCCCGCTTACGTCACACATGGGCATAGCGTCACTTGGTAAAGCTCCCTCCCTGCGAGGGACTCTAACCGACGCCCATCTCCGAATTCTTCCTGCAGTTGCCGCCATCCCCTCCTCCCTGCTCCTTTGGGTCCACCCTCCTTCTTCCGATCGCTGCGTCATCGTGCATTCCCATGAGACAGAGTTGAGACCGATCAACGGCAATCCGTTCCGCTGAGGTCGATAGGGTTTCGGCGTAATGTATTTATATATATCCTCTCGAAATCCTGTATGAAATTGAATGAGTGATTAATATCCGGTGAAAGGACGGGGCATTTTTTATGCTTCCTTCGGAAAGGTTTAATATTGTGATAGGTTGATTATGTTGTTTTTCGTGACTAACAACACAATGATACATTTACTACTACTAAAGCATTTTTAAGCAAATCAGCGTCGCTTTCATGCGTCTGAAAAGTTATTGCGATTCAAGTAAAGACAAAATTTTTTAAATTAAGCGAGTAGCTGAAAATGTCTTAATAATTATTTGGAGAGTTACAAATAATTTTAAATTACATACTGTAATATAAAAACAAATGAATTGTCTAGGTACATTAATTACCATTAATTTATTTAAAAATATTTATTTCTACATTTAGACATTTTTGTGAATATGGCTAAGCATTGCTGATCAAGATATTAAATTCTCACCTCCATTATTTAATCATTACAAGCTGTTATTCAAGAACAACGTTCCCCAATACTGTATTGGAATAAATGTAGGTCATCACAAAATAGTAATTTACCGCAATGAAACAAGTAAATGTAACTCGGCTTTATTTAAGGGCGATATTTATTCAATCCATACACAGGGCCCAGTATGAAAAATACAAACATCCATGCCCTCGGCGGGATTCGAACGTGACCTTAGTATCCGTCGGCTGATACTCTAACCACCCGTATACCAAGGCTGTAAATAAACGCGACTGACTATATAAAATCGTATTTGTTGGGAGCTTATATAAAATTTCGTCGCCTGATGGTTTTAAATAATGAAAAAATGTTCAGTTGCTTTAGAAACCTTTAAATATTGAGATATTAAACGGTATAGTCTCGAACGAAATTTAATAATCTCCTATTCAGCCCAAGATAATCACATGCATCCACCCTGAGGAATTCGACCTCGCCTACTGCGCATGCTTTCCATCGAACAAAGCCAAAATTAGTTGCCTAAGCGTCTTTTATCTTCTGTTACTCTTGTGCATGCATCTGTTCTACCGGAAGCCCGATTTTGCAATACTGTAACTGTTAAGATTCTCAGCAGTTAACAAATGTACGTGCATGTGTGTCGGAGCTTAATTAATAACAACCTACAATTAAAAAGTGAGGTGAATCGAGAATTAAACAGGTTGATAAAAGATGAGCAATTAAAAAGACGATTAGGGGCAGTTCTCTTGCAAGCGAACGAATTAACGCCAACAAACGATTTTTTTATATCTAAATTTATAAAATTTTACCTTTATATTTCAAGTGCCTTCTATCTCAACGTTGCATAATCCTCCCTCCAAAACCTTCCACAGTAGCAGCTTATCGACGTGTTCCGCTATCTCCGGTTGGAAGATATTGAAGAGTAAATGAAAGGAGATAATCGCGACTCCTTACTCTCATTTTCACGGAATCCCTTAGGGCAGTGATGCCCAACTTTTTCTGCATGGAGGGCCGCATCGGTGTTCGCGAATTGGAAGTTCCCAATACTTCTGCGGGCCGGATTAGAGTTTAAATCTAAAGCTATCTATATATCCTTAGGTGCCATTTAAGTGAAAATCAAGTCTAAATGGGATTTTTATGGTCAAAATTTCACTTGGTAGAAGGGTGGTTAGGGATTCTGCCACCGAATACTAAGGTCGTGGGTTAAAATCCCGCCGAGGGCATGGATGTTTGTGTTTTCGTCATAATGGGTTGTATGTAAGAATGGACTAAATTGTCTAAATATCGCCCTTGAAAATAAAGTTGAATTATTATTATTAAAGGTTTTATTAACAAAATTTCCATAAAAATGTATGAATTTATGTGTTCAATTTTTCCGATTGGTTTTTCCTCATGTCTTCGCGGGCCGCACAAAAATCCTTCGCGGGCCGTTTGTTGTGCACCACTGCTTTAGGGCATTAATTTAACTTGTATGTATTAATTTAGTGAATGTGCATGGAAAAATCGCCAAATCCCGAAAAATGCTGGAAATTTTTTGAAATTTTCCCGATTGCCGATGCTGCAACCATATAGCAAATATTACCTTATCAATCGATTTCGGTTACGTTATCCACAATGAAGAGGATTTACGTGAGCCGTTGTCGATTGTAAATAGTAAAATTTGTGTCATTTCCGTTTTGCATAACTTGGTTACTTAAACGTGAAATAAGAGGTTTTCTGCCTCCGTCGTGCTGTAACCCCGTTCCTTCGCATGGCTGGAGCATCGACCAACTCGAGGAAGCAAGAGTTCGCGGCGAAGTAGTGGTCCCTTAGTGGGTCTTCATCATCCTACATTCCGCGGGTGCGAGCCCATATAATTGTTAGGGAAGCCATGCAAACGGTCCTAGGCAACACGCTGCCGCGTAACACGCAACACGCCTCACGGTAAATGGCGTCTTGCTACTCTCTTTTACGTGCATGGTCTTCCTTTAATGGTTTACGGTATTTACGGTATCACGGGAATCCCAGGATTACAAAGGCTTCCGTGATTTTTATGGATTGAGGGGAGGGAGAAACAGGCAGACGATTTGTGACGGATTCGGATTAAGATTAGAGCGATAGGATTACCCTCGATAAGAGGCTTTATTCTATAATCTGGATACGTTGATAAATAGTTTTACTTAGACGTAAACAATGATGAAATATCCATGTGATCATTTTAATTACGTCACATGGATTTGAAACCTTGTTCCGAAGGTATGGCGGAATAATCTCTTCGTAATATCTCACATTAAACAATTCTCTTAATGCACAACGATAGTCAATCTTTCTTTCTCTTGATATCACTATATGGAACGTCGTTAAAACGATTCATTTAGGGGAAATTACGAAAAGCTGATTTTTCATATAATTATTCATTTAAATATTCTTTTGATTTGTTTCAAACATAAATTTTAGAAATTTTCTGGTTTTCCCAACCTTTCTTCGGTCATCGGAGAAACAGTTTTTCAATTTGATTTCAGCCATAAGCACCTAAGCATATTTATTTATCGAATCATTTTTACCTTGTCGAACTCTTTTGTTTGACGTAAGAGTCACGAATTTGCGGGAGAAATTGAGGCAAATAGGATCAACACTCATTGAGTACGTCAATTTTACTTTACTAAATCAACATCCAGCAGATGTTCTAATTGGTTCTTTCCGGTCATCTACACGACAGCGGGACTATCGAATTATTCGTGGTGCAAGTATTTGTGGGTCTTCATAATCAATAACCACCTGCGAAAAATACGTAAGTGGCGCAGTTACCACTTTTGAAAACTAGTTTTATTTAGCAACGGAAAATCATCTTCTTGCAGAAATAACATTTTTGGCACCATCGCAAATTATGCTCCGTTACTCCACTTGTTAAATTGAAGACCAGCGGGAAAGATTTAAAAAAATACGACCAAGACTTTCACTGTAAAACGGTACTCAGTTTTAAACCGGAAATGTAGATCTGTGGATCGCATGATGGCACTCGAAAATTGCCGCCAAAATTCACTTTGTGGCATCCCTCAACTCGTTCTAACAGAAAAAAATAATGATCGTAAAATGTCGAAAAGCAGCATTCGCTTGACGTTTTCGGGGAACCTTATCTCTTAATCAACTGAGGTATACCTGCACAAGTTGCGTATATTAGACGGATTTCGTGTTTTCTTCTGCCCTCATAATCATTCTATCAGGAACCAGTGGCGTAACGATAGGGTGGTTTGGGTGACCAAATGCCACGGGCCCAAGAGGCCGGGAGGGGCATCGAATTTTTCCGAATATACTATAGTAGACGAGACGTAAGTTGGCCTCTGAGAAAGTGGAGGGTGGGAGCATTAGAAGTGTACTTTTCAGGCTTGGGCCTATCAGAGCCTTGCGACGTTACCATACTGTGCCTTAGTAGTGTCGCTTCGTTTTCTCATTCAGTAGCCTTTGGGTTGCACGCTTATGAGAATAGATAACGGGCGTGGACTGTAAGCATAATCCGACAACGTAGCTCCCCCATTACTTTGTGGGCGCAAACATCTGGGAGGCCATCTTATTTCTCGTGAAGTATAAAAGAAATAAGATTTTTTTGCCATTCCTCTTTTTATCGCGTTTGGAGTCTGTCTATGCACTTACCTAAATTTAAATCGTGATGAATACTGTCAGCGATAGAGAGCCGAAACTCGGAGCGCATATTTCTGTATTGTTCTGTATTTGTTTTTATTTATGTTTGAGTTTAGGAAAATAATCAGGGTCGGATAGACCTTTTAAGTTTTTCTCCGAAGGTATAAAAGATGGAAAGCTGAAATTTTGAGCGTGCATTTTCACATTTATGCCACTTACAAACGAGGTTCTAGTGAACAAATACCTATGTGGTGATATAACCACATAAAACACAAGCTGAGCTAAATTACGTATATAACAAATGATCAAATTCCAACTTCTCACGTCGTCAATTAGTGTCTAGGGAGAATATTAATTACGAAATAAAACAAAATATTACCGAATTTAATAATAGAAGAAAAGCCGCACTAATTTTATCCATTTTCTTCGTGGGTAACAGTCTACTTGTTTATCCTAATTTCTGAATGGCTTTCCAGTTAACCGTTATTTCTGGGGTGATTTAAAAATTCTAACATTTTCAGCATATTCCTGATAATTGATTAATAAGAGCAACTTGACGGGCTTTACAATGGGTTTCGGTTTTAACTGAACATATGTATTTATTTTTTGAGGGGGTGGGGGAGAGGGGCCATCAATAATATTTTGCCGCGGGCCCTTCCGCTCCTAGTTACGCCACTGACAGGAACAAATATTTTCTACAGAATAGTATCCCACGAATTTATATTTTGTTTTATGGCACTATATTTATGCTATAAAAATCTCCTTAAATTATTAGCGTCTGATCACTTCGTGTAGTTTAACCAAATGTGATAATAAAATAGTAGCCATAATAGACCGATTTTTGTCTAAAAATATAATTTTTTGCTTTGATTTATTTATCGTGAAATGTTATCCGATTATTTTCTGTCATCCAGGTTCAGTAATATTCTAAATTGTCACATGTGAACCAATAGGTGATTAAACAAAGGTCCTCGGTGTAAAATGTCATCAGAATCGTTTAAACCGGAGTGGCGCTGTTGCATGAACATCTACGGGCGCTATTACAGCCCGAAACGGCGAATATATAGTACAAAACGCTACGTGTCGGCGAGGATAGAGCCAAAAAATAGTCTCCGTCATAGAGTCAAGTGGAATTTTCCCAAGTGTCGTTGCCTACGAGCGCTAAAATTCGTGACCTCGCGTGCATTCTCCGAAGCTCGGCACCGTTCGCCCTCTAAAGCGAAGCATTCCACCTACCCACCCACGCCCCACCCTCTCCCTCCTACTCTCCCACGAGCACATTAATCCCCCCACACACACGTCGACACACACACACGCGCGCGCGCTTGCTCGCTTACTTACTTACTTATCCCACCCGTCACTTCATATCTCTCAGCCTTGCATAATTTTCGTATCTTCTTGGTTTTCTGCAATGCACATTTTTCTTTCCTCGCCCGTCAATGAGGTCGTTATTTATCGAAACCGGTCCCTCTACGTTACCTTTGATTAAGCGCGGCTGCGAATTTTGCTTATTTCACTATCGCCGAATTCCATACCTCAGCCAAGCGCTGAAATTAGAGCGTGGTGTGAACCTTCAGCACGATTTGCTTCCAAGACTTTCATGCGGACGATGTGTATGTACCATGTGTGAATCAGATACGCATAACAGCGAAATATTACTACAGTGAGTTTTTTCGATGGATATTTCAGCAAAATTTGAGTCCTTTTGATCTTTAACATGGTCGTTTACGCTATGTGTATGAAAGCCGTAATTTTATTTTTATAGGATTTAGCACACGGGCGAAGGAAATTTATGTTCCCTAAAATATTATATCTGATTATATATTCAGAGCTAACCTTTGGCGTGGAATTTAACGAATAAGCATAACCGACAAGTATAACTTAACGAAAACTGCGCAATTAAATCCCTCCTGCAATTCTACGCAATATCAAAAACTTCTATTTGTTCTGCCCTGTGTGCTTGCGCATTCATATATCTGTATATTGACTTATACAGACAGTCCGAACCCATACAGATACGGGAAATATTTTCACTTCTAATGCATAATATACACACACCAGTACATTGTCTTAAGCATTTGAGAGACGAAAAATAACTATACTACAAAGTCGCCAATACATGCTGTCGTCTTCTTAACAAAATTTTCAACGTATCCACGTATTCTTCGTTTGGAGGTCTTCAGCATCGAAGGCGAAACGTCGACAGCAGTAATGCCGTCCACGCAGTGCCTCCCGAAAGCATCAACCCGTATCCACGTATTCTTATTTTCTAATGATTTAAATTATTCCTTAGCGCTGCAATTTATGCATTTGCGACTCCTCTCAAGGCAGCTGACCATATCTTAAATCCATCCATCAACTAATAATCAAATGTGCATGAAATAAAGTTGAACCTAAAATAAAAAATATTGAAACTGCTCCATCTTCGAGACACCCCGTGTTGGTACAGCAGAAAAACGTTTTCTCGACAAACGTAGTAGAATAATACAAAATGTTTCGGAGAAATTTTAAAGATTTCCTAGTTATATTCTTCAGAATTAATAATATTCATTGTATGGCGCGTGTCAACTTTTGCTATGGGAATATAATACAATAATATCTAACAATTAAGTTGCTATTCATATACTTTGGTATCAAAAGAAAGGAAAACGAGTGTTTCCATAAAATTTGAAAGAGTAATTCAATCGAAATGACGTATCTACATATTCCTATATAAACGTGCTAACCTAAAGCCGTACGCTCGCTCACGCGTCAAACGACTCTTGGAGTTAATTCTTTCGCTTCAAGAAAACAGTCATGTGCTTCGGAAGACAAGGAAGTGAATGAGAGACAGCAAAACTCAGGCCAATTAGATTATGGACTTGAAATGTATTAATCTTGTTTCGAAAATGAGAAAATCGCTATGGTATCACAAGTAACGGTTAATTTTCGATAGATTTCAGAATGTTTTTCTGGCATATTAGATGCTCGTTGGGTGATGTTATGAAAATGAAATAACCGAGATTAAGTCGCAATTAAAGAAAACGATAATGACAAAAATCCAAGGTTAAAAAGTTAACTGGCACAGAAAATAAGCCAGAGTATTTTCAAATTAAGCTCTAAAATAAGGTAAATCTATATTTCAAAACCTACGCGTTATATTTCATGTTGAATATGAACGGTCGCTTTTCACGTTTCATAAAATCGTCTTGTTGATTTCGTGGTGTCCTTGTGACTGATTTTTCAGCCCATTGCTCTGTGGGACAGAATCCCAAAAAGCTGGCCAAAAATGTATTTTATCAACTTTAAAATTGAAGCATAAAATGAGTTTGTATGTAGGTATTGTGGAATGTCCCATCCATCAGTTTTAGCCAAATTTTTTAATGTGGATTGACGTTCAGCCCTTTTATATGTGGCGGAAGTTGGTCTTTTTCAGACGCCGTGTTTCTCCCACGTGCCATGGCGAATCAAGCGGCATGTTACTGGTTGTTTTATGCATTGTTTGTAACTGATAATTTACATTTTATGCATCATAGTATGTAGCTCGAAGCCTTTATATTGCCTTGGAAATGTGAAAAAAAGGAATTCTCACATGCTGTATATATAAGCGGACGTTATTTACATCACTTCCCGAGTACAAAAAATTGTAGCGACCTCTGCATATTAATTGAGTTATATCGTAAGAATGGTCGTGTTTGTTGTTTTTGAAGAAGGTTCACCTCATATTGCAGCGAGTACATCAGGTGCACGTGGACATCCATGCTCAGATTTTGAACAGAGTAGTTTAAGGAGTAAACGGAGAAAAACAGAAGAACTTCGCCATAACAATACCTCCTCTAAGCTCGCTTTCGCTGCCAAATGGGTTTACGTGAGGAGAAAGAGGAAGAAACTGCGAAATTGGTTGATGAAGCCGTCTTCACTACACCCACAAGAGCCAAAAAAATTAATAGAGCATGGAAATCGGCTAGAGAAAATGCAACAATGACACCATACACACCAAACGAAGCCCTTTCACTGCTTGTAAATGCGAATTTGAGTAAACAGCAATACCTTCTTATTCGAAATCAGGCCAAAGAAAGAGGCGCCAATATCTACCCTGCATACCATCGCATTAGAGAAGCTAAATCATTTTGCTACCCTCCGAGAGAATCAATGACATTCACCGAGACATCTGCAGAGGTGAAGCTTCAAGAGTTGATGAACCACACAGCACTTCGCATCTTGTTAATGCAGGAACCAGTCATAAAATCTTTACCAGAATGTCATCTCTCCAACCTAAATTTAATATCTAAATGGGGATTCGATGAGAGCAGAGGCCATTCGCAATACAAAAAACATTGACAGAAGCCGAATCCTCCGATAGCGATATTTTCATCACTTCCTTCGTGCCTCTCCAACTTTACCATTTGATAGGCAGTTCTGGAGAAAAGATTGTAATTTGGCAGAATCCAAGCCCAACATCCACGAGGTTTTGTAGACCAGTTACATTTCAATTTGAAAAAGAGACGGTCACTCTAACATTGAAAGTGAAATATAAAA
Source organism: Uropetala carovei (assembly GCA_036926305.1). Classification (NCBI taxonomy): domain Eukaryota; kingdom Metazoa; phylum Arthropoda; class Insecta; order Odonata; family Petaluridae; genus Uropetala; species Uropetala carovei. The sequence goes on from JAXCHB010000127.1 coordinate 2,156,445, forward strand.
ATTGAGAAGCAGATTCAACGCCTTCAACCATCCCTAATTACAAGTGAACGGGGTGTTACCTTGAGTGTTACCCACAGATTGGAAATGACAGTGGTGGACGGAAATGTTTGTCATGATATCACGGAGACCCCATCAACTCAGACGTGCTGTATGTATATGTGGAGCAACACCGAAAAACATGAATGATATCGACCGAGTAGTGAAGAGAGAAGTGGACGTCACTACCTTTAAGTATGGATCGTCCACATTACATGCGTGTATCAGATTTTTTGAATGCTTGCTTCACGTTTCGTACCGATTACAGATTAAAAAATCTGATGTGGCCAACACATGACTTTCTCCATATTTGGGGTATAGTTATTTAAATTATTATGAATAGCATAATGAGACAAAATTATTATTTCGTATCGTAAAAGAATACAGTCGTCCTTATTGCCGTAAATTATATTTTGATTATGTTTCCAGAATTCACCGCTACGTGGTTGTGGCGCTGTATACTGGATATTACGAAAAAAGCTGAATATCTCCGAAATCGATGGTTCTACGAAAATTTCTTTCAAACAAAACCTGCATGAAATATTATTCTCTACAACTTTTTTCCTCACGAAGATTACCAATAACGACATTTTTAAGGAGATATTTTACGGAACCGGAAAAATCGATTATTTATAAATAACTCCTAAACAACAACTGCTATGGAAAATTGTTTCAAATGAAAGTTGTACGATATTACATTCTCTATAACATTTGTATAGAATTGTATATGCAATAATGATGTTTTAACGGAGAAATATCGCAAAAACAGAATCGGGTTTCGAATAAACCTCGATTTCCGGTTAACCGTTATTGTCCAAAACCTAATTAGTTCTTTGTGCTCATGCTAAAGTGTTATATATGAAGTTTGGTAAGGATACGGCAAGTACTTTTAGAGTTAGAGCGCCCACAATCACACACACACACAGACATCATTCCGAAAATAGTCTAAACGTGTTCTAGGGACTTCAAGACGTGTATTTCCGTTGAAATCTCGAAGACGATTTTTTTCGTGATCACAATACTTTCTCATTACTTCGTATGGAGAAAGTAAAAATGGCAGGTACGGGACCCGAGTGACAAAGCCAAGTTACAGGAAAGAAAATCCTTTCTTCAGCTGAAAATCGGGGAAAAAATCTGATGTGGCCAACACATGACTTTCTTCATATTTGGGGTATAGATATTTAAATTATTATGAATAGCATTATGAGGCAAAATTATCATTTCCTATTGTAAAAGAATACAGTCGCCCTTATTGCCGTAAATTATATTTTGAATGTTTACAGACTTCACCGCTACATGGTGGTGGCGCTGTATACTGCAAATTTACGAATAAGCAAAATATCCCCGAAACAGACGGTTCTACGAAAATTAGTTTCAAACAAAACTTGGAAGAAATATTATTCTCTACAACTTTGGTCCTTATGAAGATTACCAATAACGATGTTTTTAAGGAGATATTTAACGGAAACCGAAAAACCGGTTATTTATAAATAACTCCTAAACAATAACTCCTATAGAAAATTGTTTCAAATGAAAGTTGTAGGAAATTACATTCTATATAACATTTGTATAGAATTGTACACAGAATAATGATGTTTTAACGGAGAAATATCGCAAAAACCGAATCTGGTTTCGAATAAACCTCCACTTCCAGTTAACCGTTATTGTCCAAAAACTAATCAGTTCTTTGTGCTCATGCTAAAGTGTTATATATGAAGTTTGATAACGATATGGCAAGTACTTTTTGATTTAGAGCGTCCACAATCACATACATACATACATCCATCCATCCTTTATGCACGCTCACAATCAACCGATTCTAACCAAATTTGGTTTATTAGTATTTGTATGTCCACTTCATTCAAAATGGCGGTCGATTTAAACATTAAACTACGCGTATTTTCCCAAGTCCTACTATTAATATGAATCAAATTTGGTACGATTGTGGAGGGCTCCCAGAAATAATTCATATGGTTTTCGTTTCTCTCTGCCCGTCTTATTCAAAACGGCGGCCGAGTGAATTGTTAAATACCATTAATCATCTGGAATTCCGATCGGATATGAACCCAATTTTATAATACATAATTTTATTCGCCAAAGACGTCTGGCATAACCCGGTCATCGCCGGGTACTTTCAGCTAGTATTTTATAATATAATAGCCCAGGTCTGTTGGTTAGTTGGTTGGTCACGTTTTCACGATGGCCGATATAGAGCGTTTTAACAAACTTCCCGAATAGGTAGAAGATTGAAATTTGGCAGGAATGCTCAATTCTCTTATTTTAAGGAAATGACAAAAAAAATCTCAAAAGAGTCCTGGGTTTGACTCGAAGGAAGACATTTCCATTTTCCGTAAGGTAACATGTATAAATCCATTTTTTGGCGTGCATGCTTTTATTGTTTTGGAAATTAAAATTAGAAGGAATTAACCTACGATCTTCGGATCTGAACCATTTTGAAGAAAAAATTACAAAGTTTCTTATTCTGTTCATCTTTTTCCGCATACAATTCGAAATCGCTTATGTTATACATTTAATTCACATATTTTGTGGAAATATTGCTATTTTAACGGGATGTTGCCTTGGCTACCAATTATATTGTTAGACCTCAAAATCCTATTGTTATATCAATCCTTATGGGTGTAAGCGTGCTTTGAATGCTTTTAATACGAGAGAGAGAGGGAGAAGGGAAGGAGGGGGTGGAAGAGAAGGGAGGATGAGGGAGGGAGGAGGAGAGAGAGAGGGGTGGAGGGAGGGAGGCAACTATTTTAAGGTTAACTAAATATATCCCGTCATATTGACGGGCAGTTACGCTAGTCTTATAAATATTTTAGTATGTGTGTGTGTATGTTCTTTATACGTTTTTACACCGTTGAAGCTATCGAATTAAAAAGTTTCATGGGCCATCCTATGGACCAAAGGAAGAACTTGGTCTAGGTTTGCAGACCGTGGAGTCTCTTATACTCCAAGGGGGTCAACAAAATACTATTTCCATAAGAATGCATGGGACATGGTGTGGAGAAACCCCAAAATGCCATGCAGACCTTCACTGATGTGGATATAAATATACCTAAATATTAAATTACGATCACGGGAAATGGCTTATTTTACTCAAGAAAGACTGAATATTTAAATTCTGTTCGTTTTTTGTCATAGTACATGCTCATTTTCTCGAAATTTTCCTTTAATCGCAAAATTTATCGGTTTAGATGACCATTTTCCAGGCGGCAACAAAGCTAAATTTCTTAATTGTTGTCCTCTTCAAAGTTTATAAAGTTGCGACGCGAAATATTTCCGCAACATCGACAAATGCGCTTTCTTTGGGGAAATTATATTTCTGTTGCGAAGTAATAAGCAGCGGACTGACCTATTTGAGATATTATGAGCCGTAAAAGGCGTCGGCATAATACACTCAAATTGCCTCTAGAAATCCCGCTTGACGGATCGCACCTGGCGTGAAGTGCGCAGGAGGGCAAAAAAACTTGGCGGGAAATTTTAGGTCAGCTCCCCAGGTGTTTGAGGAATACCTTATCTTTGTTATTGGTGTGGGCTATTCGTATTATTTCCGCCGCTCTTGCGATGATACGGTTTCGCTTCCTGCCCTACGGCGCTCTCTACAGGAATAGAGACTTCTCGAATGGTTTTCGAATAGATTTCAAAAACCTCCCGAAACCCCCACAAAATGAATCCAGCGCGCTGAAGCGGTCCAAATGCGAGAGTGAGGCAACAGCCGAGCGAGATTTACAAGGCCACCCGAAACTACCACGGCACGCAAAATGCGAAACTATATGTGTGGACGAAAACAATAGCGGTCGGAACATCACACGCGTTTTATATTATTACTTTAACGATGTATGTACATCGAATATAGCATTTTCAAGGGAATATCCAAACTCGGCCAGCGGTCAGGATGATTGGAGAATATCCTAATTCGGCCAGGCGAGTTAACGGGTAAAGGAGGACAGACTCGCTACGCCCCCAATGTTTCACAGACTCGCTACCGTCCTTTTTTCCATTCTTCTAGTCACTTGTACTTCGACTAGTGCAACAGTTCGTTCGAGTGCAGTATAATTAAAATGGAGTTAGTTCTTAGCGAACGAGGCCGTGAGCTAATCATTTATAAGAGTTACCCGTTTCGCTTAGCGAACAGACGACAAGACAAAGTTGAAAGATGTATCAGTAAGAATATCTGTTCAGCTACGATCTACATCAACGAAGAAAAGAAAAAGGTCTTAACAGAAGCAGGTGTATATAATCATGGTGTTTCAAAGAACTTATCTAGGAGCGTTGTGAGGAACTCAGTGAAGAGAAAAGCAGTGAGCGATATATCGGAGCGGCCAATCAAGTTAATTATGAACGAAATTACAACTAGAGCCAGACATGGAGATAAGTTAAGTCATATCGATTTCAGTTTAATAAGAAAATCGATTCATATATGTCCTAGTGCAGTGCTGCTCGAACTGCCAAAATCCCAGTGTGACTTTCATTATCTTATTAATTCGATTCATATAAAAACCAATAAACAAGAAGACTTCGTTTTGTGTAATGAAGATAAGTTCATAATTTTTTTGTGCGAAAAAAACTTGAAATATTTATGTAAATCTAAAGAGATTTTCGTTGACGGAACATTTAGCTGTTGTACAAAATGTTTCTGCCAGCTCTTCACATTTCATATAATGAAAAATGGATTTGCAATCGAGATATTCAATTCTAATCCACACTCCATACGAAATGGGAGACGATATCGTTGCTTGTTAAAACACCATAACCAACATTTTTCAAATTTACAATATAGTCGTACCAGATCAATTTTATATAATGAGAGGTATATTTTTCGGATTGTAAAATTGTGAGCAAAGAAGGGCAAATGTATTGATTAATATGCTGAAGAATATGGACTTTTAGTTTGTTCAGACGAACAATTAGCGTAATAAAAGTATAACTGGTTATTTCAGAATTGCGAGAAAATGCAAGGGTTTCAATATACTAAATCCGTAAGTTCTATGTAGCTAAACCTATATATGGAATTTGAAGAATTTCTGTTTGTTAATTAGAGTTAAGGACCGATTCGGAGACAATATGATTCTAAAGAAGAATTACGGCTATAGCTCGAAACTTCCTCGCGTTCGCTATATCCGGAGAGTTCAGCGTCCCGCTCAAGAATATCCATTGCATTAATTTAAGCTTCCTGGAAGTGTAACCCATCCCACTTCGTTTTCACCATCCCCGGAGACAATTGACGTTCGCTCATGCGTCACTCTCCGCGGTCTTCTTACGTCGCACCTCGCCAAGGACGTCTCTCCCTCACCCCATTCTCTTCCTTTCCTCATTCTACGTCCATTCCCTAATCCTTGGACCACCCGTCACGACCGAATGTCTGGCCCGTTGGAAGATTCTTAAATCCCCAGCCGAGAGGAATGGTACATACATACGTTAGCCCACCATCAAATCATCTTGGAATGCTTTCGCGCACATAGGACGTGTATGCCTTGGGGCTTCGCACATTGGAATTATCAAGAATACCTAACAAAAACAAGCGAATGGCGTTAGGTTTTGAAGTGAACGCCTTGCTTCGAACTGGTTGGTTGGTTTTTTGTGTTCCCATCAGTTTTTAGAGTCTGAAAAATAAATTTTAGGCGGTTATTTCAAAGGCATGACCGTGTTATTTTTATGAAAGGTTCGCATACCATTACAAATGTTTTCTGGTTAGTTATGGATTGTTTTTACTGGACTGAAGTTTCTTTCAAGCAATTCAAAATGAATTGCGGCATATTTATTCTCGATGTATTTTACAGATCCAAAAACCGCTGAAATGCATACGATAGTTCCTCTGAAGTTTTTTTAAACAGCTATTTTAAATATTAGATTTAATTTGCATCGTGGTAACTCTCACTATCCGTAGATAACGCCAAATGATGTTTTAGAGTTCATTGCGCTATTTTATAATAATAAACTGTATAAGTTTTGAGATATTGTCAGATGAGATATAATATTTGATCGTTAAACACAATAATTCAAAATAATTAATTACCAATACCGATTTCTCCTCAAAATAAAGTCAGGAAACAATCTGATCGTCTCTTAAAATTGTCTCTTTTCTTAAAATAGCGACGAATATTTGAAAAGTTTTTAAATAAAAATATGTAAAATTAACATTAAATGAAACACTCTTAGATTATCTATTCTCTCAGCCTGGATAAAAGTGCATGATTTGATTAGGAAATTCTTACGAATTTCACCATCCTAGTGTTGGAAAACATTGCCACAAGAGAAAGCGAAGAATCCGAGAACAGGAGTGGATTTTAAAAATCATTCTTAAAAGCAGGAAAAACAAAAGTGGATTTTTACTACGAGAGCAAAAATACCCAATCACGCGAATTCTCGCGCTCGAGCTATGAAAATGTCTTTTCGTAGCATTAAGCGATCACGGAACAGTTCTTTTCACTCGCTTTAATGACTAAGGGCCCTCTTATTTCGCTTCTCCAGGATATTTTCAAACACCGGCGTAGTTTATTGGCACAACAACGTCTCTTTCATCCCTCAAATCGCTTAAAGTGGGTGAAAAGAGTTGAAGATTAACCAATCCCTTTTCGGTGTTAAGACCCACGACGCAGGGGAACTTCAAATATAACTCATAACATGGCTGACAGCTTTTTATCGATCAATGAATATTTGAACAGGGAGATTTCGTGTTTAGATTATTTAGGACTAGCAGAATTTCCCGTTGAATTTCAACGAATTTAGTAAAGCTACTACAGCACAATATACAAACTCTTTAAAATACCTATATAGTAGACACTTTTTAAATTACAATTAGCTTTTCTTAACAATTAATCATATTTGCTTGTAACAATCCGTTTCCGAACGTATTGCATTCAAATATAACGATAATTGTATTTCCTATCATATCACTTTCGCCAAATCCAGCTTCATTTCCTGTGTAATTATGCCTCGCTGAAATATTTACTTTTATGTCTTGAAAAAGCAACGTACAGTTGTCCATGACTGAACACTGACTGTTAAATGTACACCAGATACGTGAGATTATTTACGTTAATAAAGATTATTACTTACAAAAAATGTAAGATTCCAGTATTCAATAGACGAAAGAAAGTTCAATTACTTTCATCAATAAACGCTTCCTGAATAATAATCAGTATCTATTTACGTTGCTATCCATAAACATCGATCGTTTCGTTGCTTAAACAAAAGTGCGAATCGAATAACGCTAAACTTCCGTCTATTTATAAGCTTCATTGAAGATAATTGAATCGGAGGTAACAATGACGGCCGCCTTGGTTACGCCCGGAAAGAGTACGAAAAATCCACAAAATTTCGAAACAAATATCGTATTTTTGAAAACTTCGACCGTGTAACATGTAAACTTCGCAGGAATAAGATAGTAAATATAGAGTTTTATTCGTCGAATAAAGTAAAAACGAAAAGAATCGGTCCATATTTACATATTTTAATGGTTGAAGGAAAAATACCTTGCAAGTCAAGAAATGGATTAATACGTGTTATTTTATGGAAAAATGTTAATCCCCTATATTGGCAGCACTGATTAATGCCGGTTGACCAAACCTTGACCATTCACTAAGTTAGGATGTAAGGAAGAATCGTACCAAATTTGGTTATTCTAGCTTTTATCGTTTAGGTGGAGTTCCATGAATAAACACAAAAACACACAAACACACGCTTCAAAATATATTATAGATTATGGCGATTTTTTTAGGAATAGCACTTCTTAAGAAATTCCGGACCAACCATTCCAATCTAAACAAATCCGAAAGGAAAATGAGATTGGAATGATATTATATAAACAGCGAATCTTCTAAAGCGGGAATTTATTCAGGCTCTTTTCTTTCCTGGTGAATTAGTTGACTTGGCCGTGAAAATAGCCAAATTCACAAAGGGCGACATCCAATGAAATCTTTTTCCCTTTTTCCAGTTTTTTACAACATTTTGATTAAGTGGCATGCAAAATTTCGAAAATGAAACCAATAAGTTTAGAAACGAAGCAATACTTTGGACCAGAAGACAGGCACCACGCCACTGGTAAAACGACTTTCAAATAGCGAAAAGAAAATATTATTTATTTCTCTGGCAAAAAGTCAATGATGTAAAAATACGTTCCAAAGCGCACGCGCAGAAACACCGAGAGCGAGAATGTTACGAAGAATTTCAAAAATATCCAAGTGAAGTAAGGAAATAAAAACAGCACGTGGCCAATAATACTTAACTAGAGGTTGGCAAACTCTTAAAAACCCTTTGAGAACTCGAAAGAACATACCGCAGACCTTTAAGTTTGGAGTCTTATAAAAAAACCAAATGCAATATTGATTTATGAAGAAAATGGCTTATTTTTAGAATATAAGGCAAAATGGCACCAAAATTGATTTACAAAGCTCGAGCACTATAATTCGTGTGACCAAAATATTAGCAGTTCATATATACTTAAATCAGTATTCTCTATTTCTCAATTGCTATGCTATTTGAAATAATTTAAGGTAAAATAATTTTCGGTCTATTATGCTGTCAAACGTTCTAAATAAAATAAGACGGTAAAAGTTTTTTTTAAATATCGAATCTAATCTTTCACTATTTGTTTAAACATTTCCCAATACGTTTTCATTATTTGCTGAGGTGGTGCTGTAACAGCGTATCAAATATGTCAGCAACAAAGTTCAAGCAGATATACATTTCAAATAGATAAATTTTGCTCCTGCTCCTCTTCAGTACAGATCCAAAATGAAGGAGAAACATTCTTATACATAAATATGTACCACGGAACGGTAGTTTCGTTGTGTTTTTTTTATTTCTTGCGAGAATTCATTTTCATGATAAAGAATTCGAAGGATCATTTTTATGGGCCGAACGTGCTGTGTGTGCTCTTTTATTATTTGAAGCGTCGTTCTAATTTTCGAAAGTACCCTTAAATCTCGGCTGTGATTTGTGTCTCGAAGGATATCGCTTTCATGGTTAGCGAACCACAGAACAAAGGAAAAGTACACAATGTGCTTTCAAATCCAACAAGTTAATATATCACGGTCGAAACTTCATTTAAACAGTCGACCGAAAATTATTGCTAACAGCTCTCGCGTCAGTCAGTAAGGCAAGTTTATTTAAACTTCATGCAGAAGTTTACACCGGCGCGCTAACACACTGTAATAGAAAAGCCGTCTTTATCTGCGAGAGTAAGTGGCTTCCCACTTCTTGCATAAGTGACAAACAGTTGTTTCAATGCTTTGATATGGTTTTTTTTAAAAGAAGTTAGCTTAAATCCTTCGTTCGGTGTCTCGAACTGCAACGCTCTCGAGGAAGTCTCGTCACGATTCCACCGTTTTTCCTCTAAATTTTAGCTTCTTCTGCGCAAGCGCCTTACTTTACAGTGCGCTTCGAGGAAATCTTCATTAATATCCATGAAGTAATAAATAATCATTCGATTTAACGGGAACGAAATAATTTTCCTCTCTTTATAAATGCATCGTATTAATAATGTACCGCTATGAGAATGGAAAATTTTAAACCGGTGAACGCTTGATATATTTTCGTAGATATTTCAGTCTTACAAAAAAATTATCGAGTTAGGAAAAATTGAAACTGAACGTGTCTCGCCGTAAATTTATCCGTTGTCACGGACTACGGCGTCGTGATATCATCTTTGCTAGACGTATATTTTTGCTCCGATTAGGTAATCCCGGAAGAATGTATCCGTCGATTGCAGAACCTCGATTGTCCGGACTAAATGGAGACGAACCTATTTCGAATTACTGTTCGCATAATCGAATAATAATGGAACCGAACGATAAATGGATCAGACATACATTTATAGCTGAATTGCATTTTTGGCAAACACTGTAGTGCATTATAGCAAACAAGTGAATGTGTGCTTGCATTCTGCAAGCATTTTCTCTCATTTAATAAAAAAGACTAAAAGCCGACAAAAAATTCTAAATGCAAAAGAGCCCTGCACCTATTTCAATGCTTTCCTTTTGGGAAATAATCTCAAATTTGAGGCTACCTGGAATCGAACCGGTGACACTTACGCAGGAGTTGTCAAATACTTTGGAGATATACTCATGACATCTACAAACCCTGAAAATATCATTTATTTATTCCTCTTTGTTTCGTCTATATGAAGGAATTCATTTTTTCCATGCTTTCTTATGGGAGATATACCGAGTCATCCGGAGTCGAACCCAGGACACTTGCGGTTAAAGTGATAACGGTTTCCTATAGATCTCCTGGGTATCTAACAACCCTCCAAGTTTGAATTCTCTACCTTATCGGAAAGTGCCATAAATTAATTTTCAAATATGCCGCAATGCTTTTCTTATAGGAAAAAATGGAAATTTAGGAATTTCTGGAGTCGAACCCATGACACCTAGGTATGAGATCTCAATTTTTCTGGGGGTTTCTCCATGCCATCTACAATTACTGAAAATTGCAGCTCTCCATCTATTGTAGTTTGGGCCAGACATTAGTATCCTCCTATATATATATATATCCTCTGTAAGAAGAGTCGATATAGAATGATAAGGATGAACGAGTCTGTAATATTATATTAAAAATAACTATCTATTTTACGTTTCACCAGATTTGATTATCGCTTCTCGCAAAAAAAATGTGGAAATGGGTTTTTTTAAATACAGCATGATGTTTGGACGCTTAAATTTGAAATTTTATCATTTTCTTTTATATACATATAGTATAGTAGGCGTTTTTGTCCATTCTTATCGCATGGCGTTCCTAATGAGTATAAAAGCAGACCGCAGAAATGTATTTTACTTTTAATGTTTGAATTTAGATTTTCAAACCATAAGGATCATCGCAGATGACGGTTTTTGCTTGTTTTCAAAGTACGACAAAATGCCTTGGGGCAAATTATTCTCCACATAAAGGGATCTAAACATTCAAAGAAATTTCTGCCATTGGTAATTTATTTCTAAGAAAAACTAATTTAAGAAATTACTGCAAGTGACGTAAATACAATTTGCAGCATATACTCCACAACAAGAATATTAAAATGTACCTTAGCGATCAACGAAAAATGTTTAAATTTTAATCACTAATCGAATAGTTGCCATCTTAGGACGACGAACATTACCGCGGACTGCAGTTTGAAAAACTAGAGAAATGAAAAATTAGATGAATGAAAACTAAAATTTTATTTTCGCCTGTCATTTTCCAGTCTCCAAGAACGATTGGCGCATTGTAATATTGACTGCGGTTCAAGCCTGCGTGTTTTCTTATCAATTGCAAGAGTTCTGGATCTCAATCGATGATAATTACAGCTTACGTGCACCTAACCTTTAAGGGCTCTGCGGTTTGCTCGAATGCGCAGTAGCGCTAGTCTCCGTTCCTTTTATGTCCCTCATTATGGTCCCTTCTCTTTGGGCCACGTGCTCCTCGTGTTTTTGTCCTGGCGACAGACAGTCCTACTCACACTAGACCAATTATGAGGCCTCCGTAGACTGGTGAATAGAGGGCCTGTCCTACGAAACTGGAAATTTTCCGAGATTTTTGTCGCAATTGTTATGTAAGACCAGAGCTTAACCGTCCTCGACTGCATTTGACAAATGTCCTAAAAAGTTAGGAAAAATATGCATATTTTCGTACTACTTTAAATGTGAAAACAAATGTCTCCACAATTTTGTTTTGATAATCACAAAATGCACGAAGTTACACTTTATACGAATATATAATTCGATGAGAGTTTGTCGGTGAGTTCGGATTGCGACGATGAAAGTCCGCACTACGAGTTATTTCGATAATTAATCCTCGATTGATCGGCCGACCAAGTCTCTTCCTAATCAAACCAAAATTCACCCTTCGTTAGTGAAGCCGAAAACCAACGGAGTCCCCGTTTCTATTACTCCACTGTTAACGCTCTCTGTCGAGATCATTGGGAATCCCACGCGAGTTCCTCTTCAGGCAACCTTTCCCGATTCTTGCCACCCGCCCCACACACCCTTTCCTCCTCGCACACCCTTTCTGCTCCACGCACCCCTTCCGCCTCCTCTCTCGACCCAATCCAAGACTCCTCCTGGGTCGATAAGAGCGATCTCCCCCCCCCCACCCCCACCCCCCCTCACCCGAAGGACATCTCCAGCACGCGATATTCCCGCACTGCCCGTGGATCGGCAATTCTCTCTTTCTTTTCTTTCTCTCCCTCTCCCCCCCCCCTCTCTCTCCCCCCCCTCCCTCTCTCTCTCTCTCTCCCCCTCCCTCTCTCTCGCTCTCTCTCTCTCTCGTTCTCTCTCTCTCGCTCTCTCTCTCTCTCTCTCTCGCTCTCTTTGAGGGCCAGGTGGCCCCAATATCTCTTAGCGAGACAAACATCGGTAATGGCGCCTCCTTTCACTTCTGCTTCCGTCGCATTGCGTTTGGTGTCGCCGAAAATCAATTTTATGCCTACGTGCAGTTATTTCGTCCTTTTTTTTGCAATTTATTCTTAATCCCGGCCTAGGATTAATTCCGTGATTAAAAACGTGACAAAATGATTTTTTTCCTTAGCTTCGTTCGAGGAAGTTAGGCTCGTGTCTGATTTATTTTACCCCTTACTCGAAATATGCGTCGTTTTCAGAGGTTAAATATACATTTCTGATGTGATTTCATGTGTAAGCTTTGCGTGTTAAGCAATTAACTAAAAATGTCGGAGTGATATATGAATCATTTTTGATCGCGATAAACAGAAACTAAATGGTAAATCAGAGGTGTACTAAAATTTGCACGAAAATTTTAAAACTAATTTTAGCGTAAAATATATTAACATAATTTTATCGAAAAATATGCAGACAACTCGTTACACCCCAATTATTTAAATATTAAAAAATACTTTTAGGTTACGTATTAAATTAAAATGAATCGTGATGTGATTAAAGGTTGAATTACTTCTTTCACGGTTTATTTCTATTTATTTGTTACTATTTAACACTTTCTAAAGAAATGTTAATGAAATAGCATTTGGCAAGGTATTCATCATTTCTTCCGAAAAAAGATAAAGGCAATTTAATACCAAGCTGACATTCAGATTTGGCTGTCAGCCCGATACGAAATTTACTTCACGTGACATTAGGAATTCTACCTGAATTCAGTGCGGTAAAGGGCAAAAATCCTCTTATATTAAAAAGAATGTTCCTATTCGGAAAAGAGGCAAATTTAGATATTTGCAAGCTTTCTTCTTCGAAAATTTAAGCTGTAAAGAGTAATTTATTCTCCAGGTTAGATGTAGTATGTACATTAAATTCGTTTTCACTAGCTCGAGTCGAATAATTTGAGAGTAAATTGCATATGGATATTCGAATTGCGTAACTCTTAGATTGGATGAAATTCATCTCTAGTTTTGTATTTTCTAACTAACTAAAGTTAATTTCGAAAATTTCTAATTACAATAAATTTCCTTAGAAGCACTTTTGGCAGTCTTGAATTTCTTCGTCATCACTTTATTGCGATGTGAAAGTGAATTATTTTAGGTGTTAATTGAATTAGTTCGACATGAAACGTATTTCATATACTTTATGATAACTGCTATTTTTTGAGAAAATTTAAATCGATGCATTTTACTTCGTACGAAGCATGGTGCGGCACGTTGAAGTAATGTCCAAAGTCTTACTTCAGATGAGTGAAACTCGAATTAAAAGAGTCGCCGTAAACCTTAACGCAACGCTTGTTTGTCGTAGATGATGATGGAATTTAACTGCTATCTTTTACACGTGACGCACTTAAACTCGAATTTTAACTACATAGGTATAAAAACAGCTTATGACAATCAACCAAGTTTAATTAATGCGTACCGGCTAATAAATTTTAAGATGGTTGAAAGTTGTACTTAGGTTAGGTAGTTATTTTAAAATATTGGATCATTCGTTTACTTTATATGGCTGGTTACTTCATATATTTTCTCGAAGTAAGTCAATAAAGTACATACTGTCATTTTTTGTACGTCGATCGAACCTATGCTAGATTTCAATTCCTTTCTCCTTTTTCAAAGAGACGCAGATTTTCAATACTGAAACTCTTGAATCTAAGGAATTCGCAATTATATTCTAGGGCATTTTTTACTTTTTGAGCGTAGAAATTGCTCACGTGATGAGTTAGAGCGACTGGATGCATCGGTGGGTCGTTAAAACCCAGTGCTAAAAAATACAACTAAAACCTACTCGCCCAAAATTCATTTCGTTGTAAGTTAGGCTAAAAACCTACTCGCCTCTGTCCTTTAACTCGGCCCCGGCGAGCGTATTTCTGGAGCCCTGTTAACGTCTATCACGCAGTGAGCAGTCCTGGGTTACTGGACTAAGCTATTCAAATCATCTCCATTCGGCTGGTTATTATTGACGAACTGCCATTCATTGACTTGCGAGTTATTGCATCAATTAATCAACGTCTTCGACAAGCTAGACTACGAGCGCAGGTTGTATTTGGCGATTACATAGTGGTAAAACTGTAATCTGTCCCTTCCTGTTTTGAATACTCCATCATGGCCCACCGCGAAGTAAGCCGTTCGTACCAGACGGAAAACCTCTTTTACCGAGAGCCCATTTAAAAGTTTTCAAGAGGAAGTTTAGAAATTAAGAAATAAAATTTGTCCTAAGTCGTCCATCAAATGTTTCTTTCACTTCTGAAGTTTTAAAAATGCTTTCGTTAGCGGTTTTTAAATTGATCCAGTTGAAGATTTGATATTCAGCTTTCATAGGCGAAAAACAGCAAGAAATGTATGAGAATGCAATTTCAAGCATTTGCCAGAAATTCGAGTGCCTTTAGTCTTATCGCTTCAATAATAATACTAATATTTTAATGTTCATATCGGCTGACGAATCTAAAGGGATTGTATTGTCTTTACTTGTATTGACGCGAAAACCCTAAACAGATATATTAGTTATTCATGTGCAGAAATATTGTGAACTGTAGTTTGTAAATTATATTTACAGTGCAGACAGTTTTCACACATTAGCATACTTTCAGGAAGGATGTTTTCCTGATCGAATTCCAGATTCGGTTGCAGAGAGTGGTCAATTTTTCGTTCTTATCTTTGGTCTCGAGAAGTCATTTCAAGAAAATTCTCTTGCGATTTGAACAACTATATGACTTTTAAAATCGAATTATCGCATTTCGTCGACGGCGTAGCGATGTGAGTTAAGCTATGTGGCAGTTAACGTTGGTATTGCGTATGCAGTTAGCGTTCATAAACCGCTAGGCTAGATAAAACAGTAATTGAGGTCGGCGAGAAAGGCTTTTCTCCTGGTTTATCGTACGTCAATTTACGCACGTCAGAAAATTTCCTCCCGTTACAAAACCTACCTTTGTCGTCTCTTTTTTTCTTCTTAGAACAACTCGCTCTTTATTATAAAAACAAGAAAAGAACAACTAAAAATGTTGAGCTATCTTGAGCGTCTTGTATTAGAGTTCGATTGTTCTAAAAATAACTGAATGAGGAATTTACGTTTTACGTTTCATCGGAATAAAATTGAGAATTCAAAGTATTACATCCACCCCGCAGCTGCTCTTTATTCAACGGCGATCAGTTTTCATGCATAAAGGATATTTAGTCGCTATTTTGGTCTCTCGGGGAAGTAAAACAGACCACACATTTACTTTTCGTTTATTTTTTCATTGGCAATAGACTAAAAAAGAACGCCTGCAAATTGGCCGTTTTAGCTAAGCCGTTGGCGTAATTCAATTGTGAAGAAGCCATAATACCAGCTTTGCGAAAGATTATCAAAATATATCTTTGTTAGTTTCGTTCATGCACATAATTTTCTCATCGTAAAACAAACATTGTAGGGTGTTCCTATCCTATATTCTTAAAAATGATTAACTTGCAATGTATTTATATGGTGTCTCCAAGAAAACGTTTTTGAATTGTCGAATCGACAATTTTAATGTTCAAACTGAATCATATATCCATAAATATTGTTCGTATTTATTTAATTCCACGTATAATTTTCACATTTATAATTCTAAACAAAAGGCATTCAAAAATTATTTTCCGGAGATTCTTCTTTGTTCTCTCAAAAACCGAGAGTCACGGAACTTAAAGCATCATTAAATGTTGCGGTTTAACAAGATAATTCATTTTCCTCGAGCACAACATGTGACACAAAATTCAAAAAGTGACTTGAAACCGCTGTGGTTCGAGAACAAAAAAATCCATCAATAAACGATTAAAGATAATTCGTAAACGAATCAGGTGAGATCGCGAGTCAGATAAAAGCAGTCATTCCCAACGGGGGCCCCGCCCCCCAGGGGGTATTATGGATTTTTTGGGGGGCGCTAGACACCATGTGGGAATTTAAGAAACAGTGTTATGTATCAAAATATCAGGGTCTGGATAGACTATGGAAGCTCAAAAGTGTTAATTGGATACTGCTAACTAAGCAGAGAAATCGATTGAATATAAATGAGAGAGGTGATTTAAGATTGAATGTATCAAACATAGAGCCTGACATATCTAGATTAGCTGTCACATCAAGCTCAGGGTTCCCATTGATGTTGTTGTATTAAACATGTTTGAAATATATCTATAACATATGATTTGTTTTTACACAATACTTTTTCTACTTATAAACATTTGGTTTACTCGCATCAGACATATTTTAGCATGATATACGGTTTTTGTTTAGTTTTTAGGTATGCGGGGTTGTATACATAAAGGGGCGGGGGGGGGGGGGGGCGGTGGCTAATATTTTTCGGCAAAAGGGGGCTGAAAAAGGTTGGGAACCACTGCTTCAAACGATCTACAGAATCTATAATATTTCGCTTCGATTATGAATGGCGAGTTTAATTCCAATATACATATAAGGTGACGTTACAATTTGTCAGCAGCGACTTCAAATATATCGAAAGGCTTCAGGTAGGGCCTGAAATTGCTACGATGTAAAGAAAATGTATCAGTAACATTTAGAAAACAGTATGCAAACGACTAAAACATATCTACCACTAGCATCTCAAAATCTACTAAATAGTCGCACATTCAAAAGGCGAAGCGTTTGAAATCCGAATGGAAATTTTCGATTTGTTATTCCGAATCGGTAGACAAATGGCTCTTTTCTCTCATTTCATCAATACTCTTATCAGTCACGGATAAAGGGGATAACGGATCTTTACGCTCGCAAAAGTCAGAAAGCTCGGAAATAAATTGTTTTTGGCGCGTGGCCGATGCCGAAGAAGGCGATGCCACTCATAAGAGAAGGGGAAGAGATTTTATGGCGAAGAGTTGATGTTAGGAGATTAGCGCTCTGGTGGAGGGGAAAGAGAGAGATACGAGAGGGGGGGATGGAGGGAGGAGGGGGGAGGGGAAGAAATCAGATTTGAAGATGACGTAAAGGGGAGATGAGGTAGGATGATGGCGGAAGGATGAGGAGAAACAAGGACACGTGGTGATTGGCGTGTGAGGAAGTAAAATGGGAACGAGGGTAGTAAAAAACAATGATAAGAGGAATAAATAGAGGAGGAGGGAGCGGCTGCGTCAGGAAGCCGGGGAGGCGGATGAGAGCGCAGGAGGTGGAAGAGAGGAAACTGGGGAGGAAGGAGGGAGTGGAGTCGAGAGATGGTGTCGGTGGGAATGCATATTTTTGGAGGCCGAGTCGGAAAAAGGTGGTAGATTATAAGATTTGATTGGCTCTGATCGCTTTTACACCTTCCCACGCAAGAACGCAGTTAATTCTGCTTCGGCAAATCGTTTTTGACTTAATTTTCGCGATAAGAATGAAGTATTTTATGGCCGACGAATTTGACGTAGATATCACATAGGCTATATCTTGTAATGCTTTATTGAAATCCTATTCTAGAGATCATATTTCTTAACGATCGATTTCTGCTTTGTATATATTTGGGACTTTAAATTCACGACTTCCGCCTGGCCAAAGGATTTCAGGGTCAAAATGTTTCTTGTTGACCATAAAGTGATCCAAAGAAAAACTTCGAGCCTATGTTTACCTTGGCTTGAATTCGAAAAATTTGTTTTGCTACGTTTTAGCGTGGTCGCGTTTGTACGCAACACTTCTATAAAAAGGATCTCTCCGGAGAGATCGACCAATGGGATGAGAGTTTACCGCCGCCGCGTTTGGCCGATTCGAACTATTTTCGCCAATTTTTTACGGTCCGTCATCGGAGACATCGTTTCTATGCTCGAGATTCGATTGCTCGTTCGATAAGCATCCATACCGTTTGATCAGAGAGGGTTCGGTGTTCCCCGACCGGCCGTCCGCTCCTCACTTCATGTTGCCGTAGTTGGAATTTCCGGTCCTCAGCAGCCTCAGGAAGGAGCCCATGACGAGGATGGTCTTGCGGTACTTTCGGAAGATCCCGGAATAGAGGGCCTCCCGCATTTCCTTCCTCTCCAGCGAGGGAGGGTGGATCCCTAAGGCAGCCCCCGCATCCACCACCGAACCCCTGGCCCCTCCCAGTCCCGCGGTGCTCCCCCTCGCCTGCCCATTCCTCCCTCTCTCCTCCTCCTCCCCCTTCCGCCCCTCCGCCCCCGCCTCCGTCCCCAACCTCCTCCTCCTCCTCCCGCCTCGAGACATCGATCGAGCAAGGCGCAGCCCCTGACCTCCCCTTCGACTCGATCGGTGCCCTTTGCCTCTCTCCCTTTCCTGCCCCGGCCTCGCCACCTCCCGCTCCTCTTTTTTATTTCCAGAGCACACTCGAGTGTTCAAAGGGCAATCCTCCCTTGTTTTTTTATCATCCTAGGGTCCGCCGCAATGCCTCTGATCACCCCCGTGTTTCACGCTCGCCCCGATCCCTCCCCGCCCCCCCCCACCCTCTCTTTAGTAGGTGCCCCCCCTTTTTACCTCTCTCCCACCCCTCACGAAAGACGTCGATTTTTCGGTGGAAAGAAGGACATCCGATGAGACGACCCCTCTTCTCCCTTTCTCCTCCCGCAACTCGAATCACCCTTCCATGGTTCGAGGCCTCCTATTCGTTCGCCCTCGAAAATTATTCAATCTGACGGAAAACGCACGCACTCGCGTGTGTTGTTACTTTATGTTACACTAGGAGCAAGACCAAAAAAAACCTCTTTTCGCGTAGCAAATATATTTTTATTTATATAAATGATAAATTTGTCAAGCACCTTTTTAAAAACACCTCCGAAAAAATTCGCGCCTTATCGACGCCATCCAGAATTTAAAACCATCGCAAGAGAAGAAATTAAATTTTTAATTCAGGTAAAAACATTCACAAAATAAAGAAGCGATATTTATGCATATTCATATGTGTGTGTGTGTATATATATATGACCCGTGCAAATGGAGCAAAAGATCTCTTTAATAGCACGAATTTACTTTTATCCAAAGGGAAAACTTTCGGCTTCACAGCCGTTTTCCAAATCAAATCACGTCCTTTTTTCTGATGTCTAATAAAAACACTTAAAAATCGGAAGTCGTACTTCACAGCGACTCCGTGCGATTTACAAACACGTCGAACAGTACATAAACTATGCGCCGAACCGATCACTTTTCGGAAGGACGAACAATACTCTGTCGCTTCTTCTCCGTCGACGAAAAAAAATCACTCGTGACTGATGGAATCACAAAAACCCGTGACATGCCCGACAAAAAAAATAGTCCGTCCCTCGCGTTCTCTTTTTAAATATCTCCTGATGTTCACCTAAGTCTGCATCAAAAAGTCATTCGGGAGGTTTCGGAATAAGTAGCGAGGGGCGGCACGCGTGTCAGGCACGAGCGTGTCAGAAGCGACGCAGGCGCGCGTCCCGTCGCTCGCTTTCCGGGGCGCGGGAAAAAGGGGGCGTGGGTTTGTTGTTTTGGGGCGGGGCTGGGGAGGCGGCTGCTATCGTCCGACTCCTACGTTCTTTCTGCGGACGGGGGCCTCATTATCTCCTTGGAGGTGTCCACCGGTGTGGGGATCTCCAGCAAAGGACTGGGACTCCGGGAGCGATTGTCCCTTCCTTCGGAGCCCTTGTGACCTCCTCCCTCCACGTGACTGAAGGTTATGACCGGGCGGATCCTTTCTCCCGGCGTCGTCGGTTCCTCCTTGACTTCCTTGCCCTTCCTGTTCCGGCAGCACTTCCCCCCCTCGCAAGCGCCCCCCTCTTCCCCTCCGCCGCCCCCGGCCTCGTTGCGCGCCCCCGACCCGTCCACCACTTTCCTTCCTCCGCAACGGCAGACGCAGTTCTCTTCGAGGTACTGAGCCTCCGCTTCCGTTCCCCCGGTCCCTTTATCGGGTGCCGTGGGAAGCCTCAGCAAAGGCGCGGCCGCCGCACCCTCCTGGTTCGGCCTCCCGACGCCTCCCCCCGCCGTGGACGACGGCATCCTTACTTAGCGGGGCTTCCCCCTACGCTCGCTTAAAAACACGCGCGGGACCGCGCTCCTTTTCGTCTCGCGTATAACGCGTCGTTCGAGTGGGAGGGAGCACACGGAGCCAATGGAAGGCTGACAGTCGATCACGAGAGCGCTCTGGAGACGGTCTAACGGGCTTCTCTCTCCACCGCTACAGCTTGCTGACCGCTCCCGCCAACGCACTCTTTGTCGCCGCCTCGGAATACGTCAGGTCGACGAACGGTGGCGGCGCCTCGCGGAGAGCGGAAAGAACGCCTCCTCGGTACCTCTTCCTATCTGGGGAGCGGAGGGAGGAGGGAGTGGAGGGGGAGGTTGCCCCACCGCGGCAGCTATTAATGCTCCCTCTCTCGCACCCTCCTCCTTATACCCTCTTCCGCAAGGAACTTCCCTCGAAGCGAGCCGCGGGGGAGAGGGAGCACAAGGGAAGCCGCTCTCGCTTATGTTTCGCAACAAACCAAACCCCCTTCGCCCTGCCGCCTCTCTCTTTCTTCCTCTCTCTTTCTCCCTCTCCCTTTCTTCCTCCCCATTTCTCTCCTCCATATCTTTCTCTCTCTCTCCACGAAACAATCTGCGGTCTGTTTAACCTTCCTCCAAGGTCGTTGTGGATGGATTTTTCGGGCTTGTCTTCCTCGAACACGTCCATTTCAATTACTCTTGATTTAATGAGTACGGTGGATATTTAAGACTTAAAATACCTCACGATCGAGAAAACGGATCCCAGGAAACCCTATCAATGAGATTAATCTTTTTCTTTTCAAACATTGGATGTCAAGAAATGACACAATAATGCTCATGGATTACTGTTTCTGGCCATTGCTTCTCACGTCCTTTTCTATAGTTCTTAAGTTTCATTTTCTTGTTTTTATTCTATGACTAGCGGCGAATTCTGTAAACATATTCAAAATATAATTTACAGCAATAAGGACGACTGTATTCTTTTACCATACGAAATAATAATTTTGCCTTATAATGCTGTTCATAATAATTTAAATATATATACTCCAAATATGGAGAAAGTCATGTGTTGGTCACATCAGATTTTTTAATTGAAAATATAGCGAGAAGTCATAGAGAAAGTGATTGCTTTAGTTATTGAAATTTACTATTAAAAATTTTTCATGCCTAAGAGGCCCCGCGCGTACTCTTTGCAGTGGGATCTAGAGGTCTGCACGGGCCGAAATCTTCGGCCCAAGCCCGGCCCGGCCCATTCATAATTGAGTCCAAGCCCGACCGTGGACATATACCCTTTATAAAGTATCTTTTTATGTTTAAAAAATTTCAAAGCATTTCAAATGTAAACGCACCTATAAAAAAAATTCCTTGATCGAATCCATCCTGGTATTTTAGGAATTTATAAAAAGTTTTAATAACACAAAATATATTTCAAACCACAGAAATGCACAAAGAATACAAATCAGGTATGTCAATTTTTATCAGTATGGAAGACCAATATCATCTGCTACCCAGAGCGAGCTGACGACCAATTGCGGATACAAAAGGGAGAGTAATGGGATAAGGTGTAGAGGTAGGGAATGAAGCTTCGGATGTAAGACTCCCAAAGATCTCCTAATGCAAACAGAACCCTTTTGATGGCGATATAAGTAGTTGTGTAAGAGATGGTGGGTCGGTAGGAATTCGTGGGTGCTCTAGTGGTGGCCTGGGAGATGTGTCGCGCTTGTAAAGGAGAGAATGGAGAACTCTCACTAAAAGAAATAGTGAAGACGAAACACTCTCTTTGCACAGTGGCGCAAACATGAGGGGGGTCCATCGGGTCCTCAACTGGCCCGAAGCGGCCCGAACGGGAAAGACGTCGGATAAATCGTCTAGGCCCAAGCCCGGCCCGAGCCCATTGCTTTTCAGCCTTACCCGGTCCAGGCCCGTGCAGACCTCTAGTGGGATCTGCGATCTTTCAAGTCGATGTAGGAGTCAGGACCACTCCCCCGTCAGGAGGCACTCCCCGGAGTGTGTCCAGACTAGGCGACACTAGGGTTACCAAACCTCGCGGATGTGCCAGGAGTCTCCCGGAATAGGCCAATATTCCATAAATTCTCCCAACTCCCGGATTCAGGCTTTTTTCTCCCGTTTTCGCTTATCACGGTAATCGGTAATCTACTACTAGCAGAATTTCCCGTTGAATTTCAACGGATTTAGTGAAGCTACTACAGCACAACATACAAACTCTTTAAAATACCTATATAGTAGACACTTTTTAAATTACAATTAGCTTTTCTTAACAATTAATCATATTTGCTTGTAACAATCCGTTTCCGAACGTATTGCATTCAAATATAACGATAATTGTATTTCCTATCATATCACTTTCGCCAAATCCAGCTTCATTTCCTGTGTAATTATGCCTCGCTGAAATATTTACTTTTATGTCTTGAAAAAGCAACGTACAGTTGTCCATGACTGAACACTGACTGTTAAATGTACACCAGATACGTGAGATTATTTACGTTAATAAAGATTATTACTTACAAAAAATGTAAGATTCCAGTATTCAATAGACGAAAGAAAGTTCAATTACTTTCATCAATAAACGCTTCCTGAATAATAATCAGTATCTATTTACGTTGCTATCCATAAACATCGATCGTTTCGTTGCTTAAACAAAAGTGCGAATCGAATAACGCTAAACTTCCGTCTATTTATAAGCTTCATTGAAGATAATTGAATCGGAGGTAACAATGACGGCCGCCTTGGTTACGCCCGGAAAGAGTACGAAAAATCCACAAAATTTCGAAACAAATATCGTATTTTTGAAAACTTCGACCGTTTAACATGTAAACTTCGCAGGAATAAGATAGTAAATATAGAGTTTTATTCGTCGAATAAAGTAAAAACGAAAAGAATCGGTCCATATTTACATATTTTAATGGTTGAAGGAAAAATACCTTGCAAGTCAAGAAATGGATTAATACGTGTTATTTTATGGAAAAATGTTAATCCCCTATATTGGCAGCACTGATTAATGCCGGTTGACCAAACCTTGACCATTCACTAAGTTAGGATGTAAGGAAGAATCGTACCAAATTTGGTTATTCTAGCTTTTATCGTTTAGGTGGAGTTCCATGAATAAACACAAAAACACACAAACACACGCTTCCAAATATATTATAGATTACCCAACATCAAAGAATTTCGCAGATCGAAAAAATGCCTAGCGCTCAATTTGTAAGTTTGATTAACCAAATTACCTCGGGAATAAATCGTGTCCCTATGTTTGGAAATTTAATATAGAAATTTATATTTTACCATCCGTGGCAATAAAGCGATTGGGTTAAGAGGCCAACACAAATTTTTTCAACATATTTTTTTCGGTCATCGCCATTCATCCAAACTTTCCCAAAATAGTGAATAATTCATTTTCAAAAGATTTTATACGTAATTTTTTCCTGAGAAGATGAAAAATTGACGTGTAAAGGCTATGAAATTTTTTTATTTAATTAGAGTAATTTTGTTAATATTCATAACGGAGTAATACTTCAGATTTCGGGTTGAACCCTTTTTGTGTTCAAATTTATTTTATTTTTGAAAATTCCAATATGATGAGTTTATGCAAACGAAAGACGTCAAATACAAATATCAATAATTATTTTATTGATTTCGATTTCATTGATATTGTATTAAAGGAGATTTTCTAGCAATAAACAATGAAATTCTTAGTTCTCAGACCGTAACTAGGGCGGGACAAGCGGGGCATCTAAACAAGGGGCGCAAATAGTAACTAAATAAATTAGAAAAAATAATTTCATGAAGGGGGAGAGGGCGCATATTTAGTAGTTTGCCTCGGGCGATGAAATATCTAGTTACGGGGCTGGTTCTCATTGTGTAAAGCAATTCACTAAAATGAAATTGTTTTAATTTTTTCAATTTCTTGGAGATTTTTTCTATTTAACAGTAAAAATTGTAAGCGTACTAACGTAATTTAGAATAATACTTTAGACAATATTTGATGTAGTGATGAAAGGTCTTAAAATTCTCATTATAACCCAGCAGTTTCCAAACTTTACAAATCCGCGCTTCAACTAAGAAAAATCTGATAGCATTATAAGGCAAAATTATTATCGTAAAAGAATACAGTCCTCCTTATTTACGTTAATTATATGTTGAATATATTTGCAGAATTCACCGCTACATGGTGGTGGCGCTGTATACTGGAAATTTATGAATAAGTTAAATATTTCCGAAGTGGATGGTTCTACGAAAATTTGTTTCAAACAAAACCTGGAAGAAATGTTATTCTTTACAACTTTGGTCCTTACGAAGATTACCAATTACGACGTTTTTAAGGAGATATTTGACGGAAACCGAAAAAAACGATTATTTATAAATAATTTTTAAACAATAACTGCTATGGAAAATTCTTTCAAATGAAAGTTGTAGGAAATTACATTCTCTATAACAATTGTATAGAATTGTATATACAATAATGATGTTTTAACGGAGAAATATCGCAAAAACCGAATCGGGTTTCGAATAAACCTCGCCTTTCGGTTAACCGGTATTGTCTAAAAACTAATCAGTTCTTTATGCTCATGCTAAAGTGTTATATATGAAGTTTGGTAACGACATGGCAAGTACTTTTAGAGTTAGAGCGCCCACAATCACATACACACACATCATTCCGAAAATAGTCTAACCTCAAAAAGTGTATTTCCGTTGAAATCTCGAAGTCGATTTGATTCGTGATCACAATACTTTTCTTATACTACTGGAGAAAGTAAAAATATCCTTGCGCCCCCTTATATGTTATGTTCAATCAATGTTCACAAACAATACCAATTGGATCTACTATTGCAATTAATATATCCACTTTAAGAAAAACATGGACGCAAATGATACGCCCTAGCCACTTGAGAGCTATAATTTGGCGACTGCATAATGTAGGTCTCACAATTGTGACAGTTAAACCGACAGTAAATACACAGAATGTGGTCTTTTTGCGCTCCTCTGACCTACCCACCACCCCCCACCCAGGGGGCGCGCCGTTTGGAAACCACCGCTATAACCTATTCCATTAGTTAACCATTGCGATCAGGAAGTAAGATAACTATTTTACGCACGTTATAAGTGAGTCTTTCCGCAAAACGGCAGCGTAAGCTCTAAGTAAAGACTTCATAAGAGATCCACAAGATAATCTCTGATAATGAGGACGTGACTCAACGATTTGTCATGACTAATCATCGTTCCTTCAGTCGTCCTGAACATGGCTTTCGTGAGTAGTCAATCAATATTTAAATTGGAGAAATTAAGAGCGTGCCATTTGGACCTAAATTGGTCGAGTGTATGCTAAGAAAGAAGTTTACGTAGGAAGGAGTCTCGAGAACTTGCATTTCTTTCAAACAAGATGTCAACCCATGGATAATAAAATCTGATGTGGCCAACACATGACTTTCTCCATATTTGGGGTATAGATATTTAAATTATTATGAATAATATTACGAGGCAAAATTACTATTTCGTATCGTAAAAGAAGACACGTCCTTGTTGCGTTAATTACGTATATTTTGAATGTTTACAGAATTCACCGCTACATGGTGTTGGCGCTGTATACTGGTATTAAGATAAAGCGAAATATATCCGAAATGGATGGTTCTACGAAAATTTGTTTCAAACAAAACTTGGGAGAAATATTATTCTCTACAAATTTTAGTCCTTACGAAGATTACCAATAACGATGTTTTTAAGGAGAAAACCGAAAAACCGGTTATTTATAAATAACTCCTAAACAATAACTCCTATAGAAAATTGTTTCAAATGAAAACTGTAGAAAATTACATTCTCTATTACTTTTGGATAGAATTGTGTATACAATAATGATGTTTTAACGAAGAAATATCCCAAAAACCGAATCAGGTTTCGAATAAACCTCGCCTTTCGGTTATCTGTTATTGTCCAAAAACTAATCAGTTCTTTATTCTCATGTTAGAGTGTTATATATGAAGTTTGGTAACGATATGGTATGTACTTTTTGAGTTAGAGCGCCCACAATCACATACTTCTACACACACACAGACATCATTCCGAAAATAGTCTAAACGTGTTCTAGGGACCTCAAAACATGTATTTCCGTTGAAATCTCGAAGTCGATTTTTTTCATGAATACAATACTTTCCCATTACTACGTATGGAGAAAGTAATAACATTGGATTTTCATACTTTCGTACAAGAAAGCTACCCAAGATTTCCATTAGATTTATGTAACATTCACTCGTCAGTTCTTTTGCTTCATATTATTATTTGTGTGTTACAAGTTGAATTATTTAAATTGAGGTTGGTATTAACATTAAAAAAGACACTAAATAAAAAATAGTAAAATAGGTAATGATGGCGTCGTTTTTCCAGTATACGTATTAACAGTAAAAATAATTTAGATGACACACATATGTATGTGTGCAAATACGTCAGGCCTCGACAAATCTGCTCGAAATATAACATTTCAAAATTCATGCGCTAGGGTAGATTTCAATGAGATGCGATTTAGAATTAGGGTTATGCAAATCTGTATACATCACATATACCACTAAACATTCTACATAAAAAATTGCTGTTATTAATTTGCTGAATTGGTAAAATGTAACAAAATAAAGTCTCCACTTTTTGAGCCGACCGGGCGCTTGGGCTTGTTCAGCCCTAATGGATACATAACTTTGGTTTATATGTATTCCATATTATGTATTTACCTTTCTTGGCCCTCTCAATCTTTTTCTCATGTTTTTGCACACCTCCTTATGTGCGTGTTCCAGCAATGGGATTTTTCCTTAGTTTTAGTAACTTAATTATCCTTAGTTTTTCTCGGAAAGCTATTACCCTTCTCTTTTCATTTCCACCAATGCTAATTTTGGATTAGTACTTATGTAGCATTGCTTTTGTATTGAAAATTGATTAAATGGAAGAGGAGAATGGTTATTCTCAATCTAACCTAAGTGAAGACGCATATATGTATATCTATCTATAAAAAAGACATCTACCTGAAATTATCTGACAATAAGCATCCACGTCGTGACGCTGACAGCGCTTTTGAAATACAGAGCATAGCCATTAGTCCGTTTTCAGGTGAATGGAATTACCAAAGGGCTGCATAACTTGTCCGTTTTAAAGAGCGAACCGTGCGCGGTGTCGTCTCTCCCTGGCATCGCTTCCATTTTGGCTTTCAATTCATTTCATCCTTCATCATCTTCTCTCATCCTCTAAACATATTTTGGACACCTTCCACCTCTACATCCCCTCCATCCCATTTCTCATCCAACCCTTGCTCCATTCCTTCCCACTCCTCTCTCTCTCCTCTCCCTCTCTCTCTCCTCTCCCTCTCTCTCCGTCTCTGCCCCCATACAGCAGCTTGGCACGTGAAGGAGTTTGGCGTCCGATATTATTCATCCAAGTTCAGGGGCGCCACCTTAAAGCCAATACCTCCCTTGTCGTGCGCGTCGCTTCTCGACAATTCGACCCCTGTGACATATTCCATTGCGGCAGTCTGTGCCCGAGGCTGAATGCCCCAAAGGAACAATTGACCGTTCCATTCACACCACTCGCCTTCTCCATCGTCATGATTCGATTTTTAAAGGCAGGTTATGCGACATGCTGCGACGGATTTTAAAGATGTCTGCCAAATTCTAGGTGGCCGAGCCACTTTGAATCTCACGGTATTTTTATATACGCAGCATGATTTGGATCGTCAAGAATTAAAAAAATGCTACTTATTAAAGGTGCGACAATATGGAAATCGATTCGAAATTACATGGCAGCTCGAACTCTCTGGTAGAAATAGTTGCATTGGCTTAATGTACTTACGAACGGACCGATGGGTTGCGAAAGTGAGAGGATATGAGACTTTACGTGCGTGTCATAATCAAGAGAGAGAGCTTCTCCAAAGTATTATATAATGTCCTAGAAATCTAGCGTTTTCCGTGTTAATCTCCATTATTGCAATCACAACAAGTTATTTCCCCATTTTTCTCCCACTGCTCTTTGTAATCGTTTGTTTTTATGGAACCCGATCGATGATTTATTTGCTCCGTCTTCGGTCATTTCTTTTCGCAAAAGGCTCTTTTCGGTGCCTTTTCCACATATTTGGTCTTTCGTTTATGATATTTATGACATTTTTTTCATCTCTTCTGAAATCGAGCAATACTAAAATGTCAAACTTCTTTATAATATCTGTGTTATTTGTGTAAAATCTGCTCTTCGACTATAAACGTGCTAAGTACGCTGATCAGAAGTTCTTCTCTTTGTTCATATTCCTAGTTATGTTGCTTCAAACGAATTCGTTTGATAGTCTTTTTATTTCCTCTGCAACGATGTTCTCTATCATTCGTTTCATTTGCTTGCCAACATTGATGTTTTTATGTACTCCCTTAGATACTTCCACGCTATCGCATTTTATTTTCTTATAGTCGCTGAACTTTAAGAATGCTTTCGTTTCATTGAGTTTGACCTATATTCTGGGCTTTGTCTGGAAGTTGCTAGCTCTTGAGTTATGATCTTTTTTCTGAATAACGTGCGACAAAATAGTTTTTATATAATCGGGAAAGCGAAATAGGTTCTGTTAAATTTTATTATAAAAGTTTTTTAATGAACTCCTCTAGAAGTGGAATCCTAGGAAATGAATTATTAAATAACTCCAAGAGTTGTTTGCTATGACTCCATGTGCCGCTCTCGCTAAACATGACTTGAAGTACCCGATTTTTAATAAACAATACACTTTCGATTCTACTATGTTTTGCCAATGTTATTACTTTTATTTCTACGGTCAGAGTTAAATACAAACGGCGTAGTCATCAAGAACAACTTAGAATACCCAGTTATAATTTTACATTTTTCTAAAAATTACAGTGCTTAAAAGACATCTTTTACCGAATTTGCCCATTTTAGAACAAGAATGTAATATAAGTATGTCACGAACTATTATAAATATGTTCGAAATCATCTTTTCGAGACTGATTTTGTTTATTTCACGAACGTTCGCCACAAATAATCCGATATTCATCCAATAATAGTTTTCTGGGTGATCTAGTATTCGAGCAAATACTTTCATTTAAGCTATAATTCAAAATTTACTAATTTTGGGCGGTACAAGCAAAAGGCAAAAAGAAACATAATGATTTCGCAAAACCAATTTAATAAAGAAATTGTGATACTCAAATCCATTTAGCAGCGGCTGAAAAGAAACTAATTTAGACTGCTAATGTCAGGAAAGATCCAATCGCATCGAAATAAAAAAACAATAAGAAGCACGGCAATTGCATCGCAGTCCTCTCTCTCTCTCTCCCTTTCTGTATTCAACCTCTTTCGATTAAATTTAGACGGGTGAGAATGTGACAGTTTGGGATCGTCAATGCAGAAAGGCGTTATAAATATATCAACAGTTAATCCAGAAGATTTATTACAGTGTATATAATGATGCCATCCTTTTGTCTCGGTTGGTATCAAGTACAAATGCTTTAGCAAAAGTCAGTAACCGATTAGCGATGACATAGTTAATCCACTCGTCCTCTCGCATATAATCCTATCATATCTTCGCGACCTATAAAAGATATTATAGCTGTCTTTTCTTAAATGATCTAGTGCAGTGTTTCTCAACTTTTGTCATTCACGGACCACTTCAAGCATTCCTTTACTTAACGCGGACCACTAGGTTGGGGTTGTTTTGTGTCTATGAATTTTCCTGGCAAATTTACAATTTTTTCCTTTATTATCAGCTCTGCTAAGAAATAAATCGGAGGTAATAACGTACGAATGGTAAGGGAAATTTTAAAAGAAAGCAAAATGTATGTGTTGTAATATTTTTTATTGAAAAAATATAAATAAAAAAAGGCTTCAAAAATATTTAATGTGATGGTTGTGCCTGTTTTCTTTTACTAAGTTCATTTATATTTGGGTCTACATTTTTTGTTAGCTTCAATCGAATGTCTGACGTTATATCCAGTCGATTCCTATACTTAGTTTTCATTGCTACTAAAGCCGAAAATACGGTTTCGCACAAATACGAAGATGAATATGGCATCAAAATTTTTAGTGCAATGTTTGATAATTCTGGATATTCCTTTTGAATTTGGATCAAGAAGTCTGTCAACAGTGTATTTTCGACTTTCAACTTAAGTGCTCCATCTGAACAAATATCAATCAAATCTTTTGTAATTTAATTGATAAATGTTTTGTTTTTAAATTGGATGCAAATGGATTGCGGATCCAATTGTACAAGTCATAATTTTCAAGATAGTAATCTTGGAATTTTTGTTTCAACGAAGACAAATGTGAATAGATATGTTCAGATATATCTAACTGAAGAGTTAAATTATTTTCTTCCAAAAAGGATTCCATTCTAGAAAATGATTCAAATTCTGTTTCTTGACGCGTTGCATCCATAAATCAAGTTTTTAAATAAAACCCTGAACTTTATCATTTGCACTAAATAAATTTACTGCTGACCCTTGAAGCTGTCGATTCATTTAATTTAATTTTGAAAATATATCAGAGAGATATGCTAATTTAATGAGCCATTTTTCATCGGTAAGCAGTCAGCATGATCAAATTTTGAATTTTTTTAAAATAACATTATTTCTTGGCGAAGATGAAACAATTTTGTGAGTATTTTACCTCGGGATAGCCAACGAACTTCTGTGTGCAAAAGAAGTTGTTTGAATTCACTTCTCATTTCATCACAAAGAGGAACAAATAACCGACTGTTCGTTGGTCTTGATTTAATGAAGCCAAGCCAAGGCTTGTCTGTGAATATTACAATGTACCCAAGTAATATTAGGAACAATTTCTCGGATTTGAGCCATCACACCACTGTGCTTTCCTATCATTGTTCTGCCACCATCGGAACAAACACCAACGCATCGTTTCCAGTCAATTTTATTTTCAGTTATGTAAGAGGCGAGAGACGTAAAAATATCTTTTGCAGTGGTTCTTAAGGGCAATGACTTGCAAAAGAAAAAAATCTTCTTGAACACTTTCTTCAGAAATGTATTTTACAAAACACAACAGGTGTGCTAAACCTGCAATATCTGTTGACTCGTCAAGTTGTAATGAAACTATCATTTGAAAGCGGAATAAGGTCCAAGTCTTTTGTTGCTTTTTCACCGATCATTGTCCTCACGATGTCTTTCGCTGCAGGACGCACTAAATTTTCACCAATTTCGCAATTCGCAGACCCACTAAATATGAAACTTTCAATAACTTTTCATTCTGACTACCACATGAGGAAATGATTTTTTTCTCTATCTGAAGTTCATTTAATTTTATTTTTAAAAAATCTTCAGGCTTATTTTTGAAATTAGGATGTTTTGTTTCTAAATGATGACGCAAATTTGCGGGTTTTAAACTTTCATTCGCCAATTCTTCGTATCATAAAGGACATAAGGGCTTTGGTTCACTTTCAGTTCCATTCCATGTAAAGCCTAATTTTATATATGATTCATCATACTTCCTCATTATCTTATTTTTCTTCATTGTCTTTCCCTTTTCAGGACTAGTACTAGGTCGTAGTACTTCATCATTACAGGTTTCTTCACTAACAATAAGATCTGCTTCACAACTGGTATTGGGTTTACGTTTCAAAAATCCTGTTTTAAGTCACTTATCCATGTTGTTCAGTATAGGGCTGATATTAAATTTCTAAAATAAATAATTCCAATCTCAAACAAAATATCAGTTATTAATTAAATATAATTAAAAATAAACTAAAAAAAACTCACCCGACATATACAATCAAATAATCACTACAAAATTTAACAGTTATTCTCGCACATTAAATTTTATGAAAATGCAAAAAAAACTTTACGAATACACAAAAACAAATCCAATACATATTAAATGCTCAGAAGCTGGAGATCGATTGTGACAGGTGAAAGCTTGTGGCCGCACCAACAGCTTACATTGTAAGAGATACCGCCTGATTTGCGACAACAAAGTAAACAGTTGATTGTCTGTATTTATACATATTTGCAATTTATTACAAGTGAAGACAAATTATTTTAATTTTATTTCTGAAAAAAATATTTTGACTTCCCACGGACCACCTACAACTAACCCGCGGACCACTGGTGGTCCGCGAACCACAGGTTGAGAAACACTGATCTAGTGTTTTTGCGCTCTTCAGATTGGAAATGGAATATGATGAGCTATGATTTGCTTGAAACTCCATATTTTTATTTTACAAGGAAAGAAGTTAATGTGGAGTTCAGTATTGTAATAAAAATACCAAAGAAAGGAAATATAAGAATTGGATTAAAATAGCATTCGATTTATGAGCGCCAAATATCATAAATTGCAAAATAATCCGAGGTTTTGGTATTTTTATTTATACAAAATCATGTACGTATATTCAGTCTCTAAAATGGAAATTTTACTTTAAAGTGAGAAAAATCTGATGTGGCCAACACATGACTTTCTCCATATTTGGGGTATAGATATTTAAATTATTATGAATAGCATTATAAGGCAAAATTATTACTTCGTATCGTAAATGAATATAGTAATCCTTATTGCCGTAAATTATATTTTGAATATGTTTACAAAATTCACCGCTACATGGTGGTGGCGCTGTACAGTGCTTACCAAAAGTTTAAGAACAAGACGTTTCAGAATGAAAACTTAATTTTTTTATTTTGCAGTATTATACATTGACATAAACACAATAGGAAAGTACAAATCAAATTTTCAATATTTTTAGAAGCCTATAAATGCATTTCTAGACCTAGAACTTGCTACATTCAGGAGAGAAATATTTTCATATAGAAATGTTAAGTTTTCTGTTTTATCGAAAGAACACAATTTTTCGGCTTGTGTCGACTAACTGGGACCACATTTAAAAATGACCGCGACGCTGACTCCTCGACCGTCATTAACTCGGGTTAGAAGCCCATACATCGAGGCTCATCCTCAAATGCGAGCTCAGGTGTCTTTACTCTCTCAGCAGGGGGTCACTAGCCGACCACGTCTTTTGAAATAAAATTTAAACTATTTTATGTTGTTAACTTATGTTAGTGCGATTGTGACTCAAGCAACATATTCGGGTGAATGCACTGATCAAGAGCGTCTTTTTAACGGAATTCTACGATAAATAATAACATATTTACGCTAACATCTAATGTTGACGCCAGGGAATACCAACCTATTAAGAGTCGAACCCACGACTTCTTTCGAGATGCCTTTTGCCATCACCTTAAAGAATGTGATTTGAATTTCTACGATATGGAAATTCATTTCCATACTATTTCGGCATAACTATGAAAATACCGCGTCGATATCTCATTTTTAAGATATTTGAAAATACTAAAGAAAAAAGGTCTCGCTTCGTTTCAGCTCTGCCCATATTATTCAAATGGGGAAAAGATATGCTCCTGAAGTCAAACCCAGGACTACTATGATACGGCGAGCAGTTTCAAATTGAAAAGTTGAATAGTCAAGCGATTCCTAAAAGTTTGATCGAAAAAGGTTGTAAAGCTTTTTAGTTATGAGCGGTTTTCCTTTTCACCCATTTAACACCATATAGCAACCAAGCGTTACACCCTCCGCACCGTCTCGCGAATGTCTGCTTTCATTACAATCCCGTCCGAAAACTCTTAAGAGGTTGGTATTCCTTGGCGTCAAGATTAGATGTGAGCGTAAATATGTTATTATTTATCGTAGAATTCCATTAAAAAGACGCTCTTGATCAGTGCATTCACCCGAATATGTTGCTTGAGTCACAATCGCACTATGTTAACAACATAAAATAGTTTAAATTTTATTGCAAAAGACGTGGTCGGCTAGTGCCCCCCTGCTGAGAGGGTAAAGACACCTGAGCTCGGATTTGAGGATGGGCCTCTAACCCGAGTTAATGACGGTCTAGGGGTCAGCGTCGCGGTCAGTTTTAAATGTGGTCCCAGTTAGTCGACACAAGCCAATTTTTCTTATAGATTACTCAAGTTTTTAATTTCTGCACACTAATACAACGGAATAACACATTAATCAATTAAAAGCCATTTATTAATGAGCAAATCAGTCTTCTTGGTGGTGTTTGTAACTCTTCGGTTCTTCCTAGCGGTGGCGGTCAGTATTGGCTTACGCAGAACAACGTTAGAATTTAAATTCACCTCGCGAAGACGGCGTGAACAGGTCATTTCCGAAAGGTTCTTGCCGGTAACACTGTGGAATTTACGCTTAATATCTTTTGTTGAAGCCTTCCTGTCCTTTTTCGCAATTTTTCTGATGAGGATGTCTTCCCGCTGGCTTAAGATCCTATGCCTACCTGACCTAGGTAGCTAAGTGACGCTGCCGGTTTCTCGATATCGGGCTGCAGTATGAGCGACACAGGTTGTACTCACATGTAGTTGCTCTGCTATTTCCCTATAAATTCTCTTGCTTCGCAGCGTTCCCACAATCTGCCATTTCACGTCGTCAGAAACTTTTTTTCTGCCCATGTTGAAGACCTTTACTTTGGACACAATCTTTTCTCACGAGACTTCAAAGCAGGCTAAGCCCTGTCCTACCAAAACCCTCAGAAAACGTCTGGAAAGTGCTGCCAGGCGCAAAGGCCATCTGAACTAATCCCAAAGCGACATCACAACCGCCTCCAGCAGGAAAATCAGAGAGCTAAAGGTTGTACATTTTAGTATTGAATATTTGAATTTTTTTTTGTTTTCGAAATTACTATATCCGCCACACATCCATAGCAGATTTTTTTCAAACCCGATAATAGTGCAGTTGAATTCTACATATGTTGCTGAGCACGAATTAATAAAAAGTATACCATAATTTAAAATACTGTGAGAGAGAAAAAATAAAGTAATAAAAAAATGTAGGTTTTTTTAGTTTTCACTATTCTTTAAAAACATTATATATCCTGAACATATTACATTAAAGACAACCTTTTTGCACCAAAATCCATATTTTTACATGCTATTTTCAATAAAGAAATAAACTGAAAGAAATACCAAAAGTTTAAGCACGACAAAGGATATCCATAAATTCAACTGTGTTCTTAAACTTTCGGTAAGCACTGTATACTGAAAATTTAAGAATAAGTAAATTATCACCGAAATGGATGGTTCTATGAAAATTTGTTTCAAACAACACCTGGAACAAATTTTATTCTCTACAACTTTGGTCCTCACGAAGATGACCAATTACGACGTTTTTATGGAGATATTTGAGGGAAACCGAAAAAACAATTTTTTAAATAAATAATTCCTAAAAAATAACTGCTATGGAAAATTATTTCCAATGAAAGTTGTAGGAAATCACTTTCTCTACAACTTTTATATAGAATTGTGTATACAATAATGAAGTATTATCGGAGATATATCGCAAAAACCGAATCGGGTTTCCAATAAACCTCGAATTCCGGTTAACCGTTATTGTCCAAAAATCAATCAGTTCTTTGTGCTCGTGCTAAAGTGTTACATATATGAAGTTTGGTAACGATATGGCAGTCCTTTTTGAGTTAGAGCGCCCACATTAACATACACACACACAGACATCATTCCGAAAATAGTCTAAACGTGTTCTAGGGACCTCAAAACATGTATATCCGTTGAAATCTGGAAGTCGATTTTTTTCGTGATCACAATACTTTCCCAATACTACGTATGGAGAAAGTAAAAATAAAAAATCTGATGTGTCCAACACGTCTTTCTCCATACTTGGGGTATAGATATTTAAATTATTATAATACAACATTATTATTTCGTATTGTAAAAGAGTACAGTCGTCCTTAATGCCGTAAATTAGGTATATTTTGAATAGCTACGTTTACAGAATTCACCGTTACATGGTAGTCGCGCTGTATACTGGAAATTACGAACATTTGTTTCAAACAAAACTCGGAAGAAATATTATTGTCTATAATTTTGGTCCTCTCGAAGATTACCAATAACGATGTTTTTACGGAGAAAACCGAAAAACTGGTACTTATAAATAACTCCTAAACAATAACTCCTATAGAAAATTGTTTCAAATGAAAACTGTAGGAAATTACATTCTCTATAACCTTTGTATAGAATTGTATATACAATAATGATGTTTTAACGAAGAAATATCGCAAAAACCGAATCGGGTTTCGAATAAACCTCGACTTCCGATTATCCGTTATTGTCCAAAAACTAATCAGTTCTTTATTCTCATGTTAGAGTGTTATATATGAAGTTTGGTAACGATATGGTATGTACTTTTTGAGTTAGAGCACCCACACTAACATACACACACACACACAGACATCATTCCGAAAATAGTCTAAACGTGTTCTAGGGACCTCAAAACATGTATTTCCGTTGAAATCTCGAAGTCGGTTTTTTTCATGAATACAATACTTTCCCATTACTACGTATGGAGAAAGTAAAAAGGACTTTCATAAGTAAAATTAGACGCCTGGTCGATCTCTACGTGCAGCGGAGAGATGCATTTAACGACGAAAGGTGTGCGACCTCGAGTGACTTAAATGGTAGGCGATAATCTACTTCGGACTCTTTCAATGGTCGCTGAAGAATCTTTCCAAGAAAAGTTAGCGAGTTGATATTTGCAATCACGTCAACACATCGCACGGACTGGCTAATAACCTGCCACGAAAGAGTGCAGATAGTTACACAGGGTTAACGCCAGCTCGGAGCCAAACCTCTTCAGTAACAAGGACACTTTTTAGAGTTCCCTGCCAAAGTAACCTTTAAGGATGTTTGACGAGGTGTTGTGTATTTTGGTCTCATAAAACATATTTATGTTCCATAAAGAAATAATTCGATCATAATGTGCTCGAGATATCATAAAAGTTTATTTTCACATAAAGCTAATCGTATTAGTGCGTGAGCGAAAAAATCATCGTGCTATAAAAAAATTATTTATATTTATTGACTCGAACAACTATCTCTTGAAATAATTGAAGCAAAGAATTCATTTACATTGAAAATATCTCAAACTATCGCCTTCACGTCTTCTCATAAAATAATGGAAGCCTTCGATCGTGGATCGCTTAATGTTTCAATCGAATCAATTTCGTGGCTCACGACGTAGAGTTTTGTTTCGCAAAATGAAATTATTTCCTGGTTGGAGATTACATATATCATTATAAAGTAAAACCATTGGTTAGAATTGGAGAGCTTTTGATGCGAGATGTATTCATTTACGAAGCTTTTTATCACCTTTGCTATAAATAGGAAACTTTTAAATGCGGAGCTGAAACCTTTAGGAAACGCACAAGGCTACAGAAAAACGTGTGTCATTCGGTCAGGCTGTTTCTCAATAAAACGACGTATTGATGTACGTCGAATAAAAAAAGATAGTATCGTAAGTGTCGTGATATCCTGTAAAGATAAAGATATAAAGAGAACATTTTCGGAGTCAGGTTAACGTAGTAGCTTCTTTTGTGAATCTAATTGTAAGATCGATGCCTGACGAGATGTGGAAGTGTAATATGAAATGGGGAGAAGAAATGAGAATGTGAGAGGAAGGGCGAATTCAAAAGTGAGGATGAACTGTGGGAAGAAATTGGAGAGAGGGAATGCAGGAATGGCGGGGGATAAAGGATGAGGGGGAGTCGGGAGGGGTGCGGGGGTGAGAGAACAACCATGGACGTGTTTGAGAAGGAGATTTAAACAAGTTAGGAAAGTGTACAACGTATCATAAATGGGCGCGTTTCGTGCAATGGAGTATTAGAAAGCAATTATATACCTGTACGTAAGGGAAATAGCGTTTTAAAGTCCTTTTCTTCATCATAAATAATCCATTTTCTTCCTATTTAATAGTATTACATGTACACGTAAGGAAATTAAACGTTTGTTTGGGAGATTGTTTATGTTAGCAACAATGAAGTAACCATGCAAGAAATTTTCTAAGTTCAACTCGATATAAGACTTTCTTGTTTGATTTTCTCGATAACGACTACTCCTACGGTAAAAATATATAGGAAAGGAAATACTCTACATTATCAGTTCTACAACTTTTATTTGAAAAATATTTTGATATGAGCAGTACTTTACGAGATATGACGAAAATTTAATTTTTTGTCACCAGTAAAGTGGTACCCCTGATTGGCGTACGTGATTCATTATTGCGATTTTCTTCTTATATTTGATTGTGTCCTTAATATCAAATTTCATAAAAATCCGTTCCGTATAAGCCGAGAACGAACATGCGGACGGACCGACGATAATAGGCGCTCACGCTGTAAGCGAAACGCGCCTAAAAAAATGTGATGTGGCCAACACATGACTTTCTCCATATTTAGGGTACAGATTTAAATTATTATGAATAGCATTATGAGGCAAAACTATCATTTCGTATCGTAAAAGAATACAGTCGTTCTTATTGCCGTAAATTACGTATATTTTGAATGTGTTTACAGAATTCACCGCTACATGGTGGTGGCGCTGTATATTGGAAATTAAGAAAAAGCAAAATATCTCGGAAATGGATGGTTCTACGAAAATTTGTTTCAAACAAAACTTGGAAGAAATATTATTCTCTACAATTTTGGTCCTCACGAAGATGACCAATAACGATGTTTTTAAGGAGATATTTGACGGAAACCGAAAAAATCGATTATTTATAAATAATTCCTAAACAATAACTGCTATGGAAAATTGTTTCAAATGAAAGTTGTAGGAAATTACATTCTCTATTACTTTTGGATAGAATTGTGTATACAATAATGATGTTTTAACGAAGAAATATCGCAAAAACCGAATCGGGTTTCGAATAAACCTCGACTTTCGATTAACCGTTATTGTCCAAAAACTAATCAGTTCTTTCTGCTCATGCTAAAGTGTTATATATGAAGTTTGGTAACGATATTGCAAGTATTTTTTGAGTTAGAGCGCCCACAATCACATACACACACAGACATCTATCCGAAAATAGTCTAAACGTGTTCTAGGGACCTCAAAACGTGTATTTCCGTTGAAATCTCGAATTCGCTTTTTTCATTATCACAATACTTTCCCATTACTTCGTACGGAGATAGTAATAATATTTAGGAAAATATGGAGCAAGGTGGAGTGTGATGGAAAGGAGGAGGAGGAAAAGGAATGGGGGAAGGTAGGAGGAGGAGCGGTAGAGGAGGGAGGCGTGAAGGGGGGTTGGGCGATGGTTAAATGGATCAAGTTGGGGTGAGAGAATATTGGAGGGATACGAGAGCTCAAAACTGCTCACGAAAAGAAGTTGATGAAGTGAAAAATCGCAGGCAACGCCTTAATCTTCTTTTCCTGTCCGAGTTGGGGAAACCGTTCTCCCATTTGTCCGTTTTGTTCCGTTCGTCTCGCCATAAATTCCGTCTTCCCTCTCGTAGACGGCCTTTGACCCCTGCCATAATTCGTAATCCTCAAATCTCGAATCGAACCCACGATTATATTTCCCGAGATTTAATAAAAATGGGTTTTGATGTATATAATTCAGTCGTTCTGTTTTAACAACATTCAAATAAACTTTACTTCAAAGGTATGAATAATCACAAACACGCTTATTTAATTATAGATATAGAACCTAGATTTTCTCAATAACGCATCAATGTTATGGAAAACGGTTAATTCGTAACGCGGATAAATCAATATAAAAATATAAAAACAAAATTTCATACAAATTTTAATATTTAAAAATCTATGACAGTTATACTATTAAAGTATAAATATAAAATCTATACAAAATTCGATAGACAAAATGTTTACTTTTGCCGAACTATTAATAAAAAATTATAGGCTTGTGTTGACTAACTGGGACCACATTTAAAACTGACCGCGACGCTGACCCCTAGACCGTCATTAACTCGGGTTAGAGGCCTATCCTCAAATCCGAGCTCAGGTGTCCTTACCCTCTCAGCAGGGGGGCACTAGCCGACCACGTCTTTTGCAATAAAATTTAAACTTTTTATGTTAATTGAATTAAAAAATAAATACTCCTTAACCGTAAAAAGTGAGAATATTTAGAGACAAAACAATAAAATAGGGCTTTAAAAAAAAACTGATAAGAAAGAAATCAATGAAAGGAAAAACAAAAGTAACACTTACAGGTTTTTCGGGGAAAAAAATCCTCGCAGGTAGCCTGGTGTCACCCGTTCATGCACACATATCCTTCCCCAAAGGAAAAAACAAACCTTTTTCCTTCGGGAGAAAAATCATTCAAACGCACTCAAACAAGGGAGGGGGGAAGAAGAAGAAGAAGGAAAAAAAAACGGGAAACCTATTACACATTCACTCCTAAAGAAACAGAACATTATTAACCTTTCCGAAAAAACGTTTTCCCATGCAGAAATGTCTTTATTGGGAAGTGGTTTGAACTATACCCTTCCGTATAAAAAACCGCCAACAGAAGAGTTAGTCGCAGACATTGAGTCGGCTATTCAATCATTACCCATAAACACAAAAAACATAATTAGAAACACTACCTTTGCACAAATTAAAGAGAATCTCTCCCACAACTTTTCAGGAAAACGGAGCCTTTTTCAGGACTATAACACCGTTAAAACACTCAATAACAAAGGTTGTTTTTATTTAAATTCAGACAAAGGCAACTCAGTAGTTATTTTGGAAAAACAACAGTATTATGATAAAGTTGAACAAATGCTAGAAGAGGGACCTTACACAAAAGCCACTAAGTTTTCTTTAAACCAAATGATTACAGATACAAAAAACACCCTTAAAACTTGTACTTCTGTGATTACCAAAAAACTTCGGTATCAATGAAACATCTCCAATCCCACTATTCCAAGGATGTATTGCCTTCCCAAAATACATAAGAAAGACATTCCTCTTAGACCTATTGTTTCTTCTATAAATTCCCCAACATATAAAATATCAAGCTGGCTTTTCGCGTGCATCGCTTCACTGTTCCTCCGACCCCGTCACATTTGCTCTCCCCATGTGACGTAGCGATAAAATGCCACTCTGCATCCAGACCATAATCTTCTTTGTGCATGACCAAGTTAGTAAAATTTTTGCGGTTCTTGTACTGACCTCCGGCTCCGTCACTAAAGTATAGGAGTTTCTGCACATGAGGTACATTTTCATTGATGTACTCCACGATTCGCTTCTGAAATGCCGCAACCTGCACTGTGGAGTGGGACATGCAATCAC
The DNA here is from genome assembly GCA_036926305.1 of Uropetala carovei. NCBI lineage: Eukaryota > Metazoa > Arthropoda > Insecta > Odonata > Petaluridae > Uropetala > Uropetala carovei. The sequence goes on from JAXCHB010000127.1 coordinate 2,197,822, forward strand.
TGATTATGCAGAGAGAAGTGGACCGGAGCTCACCATTTTCATTACGGTGGTACAAGACAACCGGATGCAGCGTTACCTGATCATTGGTCCAATGGAAACCCTGCACGGCGTCCTGCACCACAAAGCTGTAGTTTTCCGCAAAGTCGCACAGAACCATGCAATGCTCTTTGGGCAACGTATCCTTTGAGCGGATGAAGAACTGACTTAGCGTTTTGGCAATGAAGTGGTGTGATCTGGCATCCATAATCAAATCAAGGAAGGTGTCAATGAAATCTTCCAAGTTCTGAATGACTTCCATCATCCGGCATCTGTCGACACCCACTGTTTGTAGCGCACTTCACGACCACTCTGTGCCTCAGCATCATCCATACCGGACTCCATCAGTAGACGCCGAGCGCCCTCCCTACCGGGACAGTTGGCGCACTTGGAGAACATGCACATCTCGTTGTTCAAGTCCCATACTGTGGCTGCCAGGTATTCATTGTATCTTCGAGTCAAAGAAGTAGTATTTGCAGCTAATTTCACATTCTGGTGGGTTGCACAAACACAAACGTAGTAGTCAGCTTCCAGCCACCAGCGTCAGCGGGGGTGGTTCGCGTGCCGATTTTCGACCCCTGTAAAACTACAGTTGTGGCCAAAATAAATGCTTTTTCTCTTCGGATGTCGAAAATAGATGTGCTGCTTGTTCTCTCAGTACAAACCAATTCTTTCTGCGGGGATGCAAACATAGCTTTTTTGGGACGCAAACTTGGCACTTTTGGCATTTTTTCAAAGTGTACGATGTTCAGAGTCGATTTTCTTCCACGTGACATGCTTTAGAATATTTATACTGCGCGAGGTAACAGTGCTCCGGCTCTAGTTTTCGGCGATATGTGTGTTGGTTCTTTCAAAAATTTCCCGGTCCGTCTGTGAGGCCGGAAAAATAGAGAAATCGCGAATTCCTTACCCGGATTCAAGGGTGGCTAAGTGGTGTTTGTTTACGTCTCAGACCCCCAAACCTATATATGCGCTTGTAGTGGAATCCTTCCTGAATGAAATGACATCAAAGTTATCTCTGTGCGATAGACGAGAGGGCAACACGAGTAAATTTCCCAGAGGTCGACAAAGCGCACGGGGCACAGTTGCGTCGGCGCTGGTGGGGCGGGGGGGCGCCGGAGGGGGAAACCCTTGCTTATTTTGCAAAGGTAGTCCGATGTACTAACGATCCTGAAAATTTGGTTTGATTCGAAGGACCCATCACTTACCGAATCTGGACATGTAGCATGGAATGACCCATAAGCATTCCGTTCCATTTCTAACTTTCTTACAAAACCTTATAAATATACCATAATTAATAAAAAATATTACCTTTTAAGAATAAATTACGCTAAATCAATATTTGTTCAGCAAGTCGATTCCTGACGAGCCACGGCGTCGTTTATATATCAAACATAACAAAGTCTTGCCTTTAACTTTGATAGTTTCCATTAGATCATGAGAGACCTGTAGTCATCACAATTATTTTGAACTCTGGGCTAAGCTTCAGTATAAGTCACCCATGAAAATATTTGATACTTGTTTATTAGTTACCTATACTTGTTTATTGGTTACTGCTTCGTCTGTCTCGACATTTACATACCCAATCACCGGACAAGAAACTGATTGGCCTATCTCGTCATATGCAAACCCAATCTCCGTACAACGTGGAGGGTTTCCTTGGTTCCGGGCGAGGCGAAGTGCGCAGTAGCTCCCGGAGCTGACTACGCATTAAAACATAGCGAGCCGAAGGCTAATATATAGTTAGATTAGAACATTGTTTTCTTTTACCATTAACACTGAAAGATTTATAGCAACATAAATCGATACATCTACTTACATTTGATCGGTAACCAAGATGTTGTTTATTATTTACGTTTTGGCTAATAGTATTGACATAATCCACATAATTTTATTGCTGCTTTAAAGGCTTCGGTGCATCTATCCATGTGAATATTAAGTAAGACGTTAATGCGTAACTATATTAATGGTACAACTTTACAATACAATACATAAAATAGTAAATGTTAATGTAAGCATCGCTTGCGTAATTAAAGATTGGGGAAAGTTTGCCCCGAGCAATAAAAATCGTTTGCCACTTAAAAGAAAACTTTCCCGAGCGAAGCCGGGCGTTTCAGCTAGTTCTCTATAACCTTTGTATAGAATTTTATATAGAATAATGATGTTTTAACGGAGAAATATCGCAAAAACTGAATCGGATTTCGAATAAACCTCGAATTCCGATTAACCGGTATTGTCCAATTTTTTTTTTCTCATGCTCAAGTGTTATATATGAAATTTGGTATTAATATGACAAGTACAAATTTTTGTAGAACCATCCATTTCGGAGATATTTAACTTATTCGTAATTTCCAGTATATAGCGCCACCACTATGTAGCGGTGAATTCCGTAAACATATTCAAAATATAATTTACGGCATTAAGGGCGACTGTATTCTTTTACGATACGAAATAATATTTTTGCCTTATAATGCTATTCATAATAATTTAAATATCTAAACCCCAAATATAGAGAAAGTCATGTGTTGGCCACATCAGATTTTCATTGTTTTCGTACCTTTTAAAACTCTCTATTGCAGCGGTTCTCAATCCTTTTTCGGTCGCCACACACCTGACAGTCGATGCTCACGTGCGCGACACACTGCAACTACAATCCGCCGAAGTAGAAATAAAAGCAGGAGTCGTATTTAATTAAGGATAGTTTAAGCCTAGTCATTTTTGTTAAAAATGACGCAAAAGAAAGAGGGGGGAAAGGGGGGGGGGAGTGAGAGGGAGAGATAGACAACAATTCTGATTTTAAAAATTTCCGTTAATTTTTACCAGTCGTTATTAAAATTTTCGGCTACACACCTCCCGACTTTTAGCGACACACCATTATGTCGCGACACACCGTTTCAGAACCACTGCTCTATTGTGAAAGTTGCTCGTAAGCTTTACTTTATGAAGATATTGTATCAGAATGATTTTCTTTTCCTAAGACAAAAGATGACTGCTAGCTCTTTCATTTGAGATATTATCAATTCTCAGATCGCAATTGTGATAATTATTAAACTAAGCTTTCTCAACATATAGATGGATAATCTAGATGGATATATATAACCCTTCATCGATGATGTGCCTGTAGCTAGAATACCAATTTCAAAACACGCTTCCAGATCATGAGCTGTCACACCGTTTGAGCTTGCATTTAGTAATCCTACTTACCCTTAGCCAAGGATTTTTGAAGCGGAAGTTTCAACATTGCAGTTCGTGATTCAGCTACTGCGTTTGCTGACATGACGTCAAAGACAATCTTATTGTTTTTAGCCACTCATGCACAAATCACCTTGGAGCACGAAGTCCAACGTAGAGGGTAAATAGAGATACAAGGTTGCTCCTTTCTAAACATCCCCTTCCTAATAACTCATGTTATTTCAACCATAGGATTCCGCCGAAGTCATGATAACGCCAAAAATATTTGTCGAAGATTCTCTTCCGTCAGATGAGGCCTTCTAATTTTATTACCAATGGCTCGATATTGGTGTTTTATATAACGAAATGAATTTTTGTGTTTAAAAATAAAAAGCTTCACAGGTCATTTAAACAATGATATTTCACAGCCATGGAGTTAAGAACCTTATTTCCGAGCAATATCTTCCCATTTTTAACGTGAATATTCTTTTTACTTTCTCCATACGTAGTAATGGGAAACTAATGTGATCACGAAAAAAATCGACTTCGAGATTTCAACGGAAATACACGTTTTAAGGTCCCTAGAACACGTTTCACGGGTTTCGGAAAGGTAGGTCATGCGAAACGCAACTCGCCCTGTTCGTAAACGATTTGTTGCAATGCGGAGAGAAAAACAGTCAGGTTGATGCAATTTTTATTGATTTTAAAAAAGCGTTTGACAAAGTACCCCATAATAAATTAATAGGAAAACTAGGAAAGTACGGCATAAACCCTAATATCGTGAGTTGGGTAAAAGACTTCCTCTCCAACAGAAAACAAAGATAGTAGTTATTGATGGGAAATCTTCATACCCGGTAAAAGTCGCATCAGGTGTTCCACAGGGAAGTGTTATTGGCCCACTGCTATTCCTGATATATATAAACGATATCTGCTCGGTAGTTCGCTGCAAAATAAGACTTTTCGCAGATGATACCGTTTTATATAAGGAGATAACGAGTCAGGATGACCAAAAATCGCTTCAGGAAGATTTAAACGCCCTTTCAGCATGGTGTCAACATTGGAAAATCGAAGTTAATCAGAGCAAATGTTCCCTATTGAGTTTCTGGAAGAGTAAGAACAATGACTTAAACTCGGAGTACAGAATTGATAGATTGAATATCCAATCTGCAGAGTACGTTAAATATTTAGGAGTCACCATTTGTCCTGATCTATCGTGGAATATGCATATTCGAAGGATCGTAGGCGCAGCTAATAAGAAATTGGGCTTCGTAGGCAGAATAGTAAGAAGTAGCACAGAACAGGTACGAGAAACGTGTTATTTATCATTGGTCAGATCTCAGGTCGAATACGCTTCCAGCATATGGGATCCGTACGAAAAGGGACAGATACTTGAGTTAGAAAGAATCCAACGCAGAGCAGCCAGATTCGTTAAGCAAAAATATGAGCAAAAATTAAGCGTCACATCACTCTTGAAGGAGTTGAATTGGATATCGCTAGAGGATCGCAGAATTAGCGCTAGGTTAAGGCTTCTGGAGAAATTTAGGTTGGAAGTTCTCTTAGAGGAGGTCTCAGGAATATTAGAGGCACCTACGTACATGGGCAGGCACGATCACGAGAATAAAATACGAGAGATCGACTGTAGGACCGAGCGATACCAGAGCTCGTTTTTTCCAAGGACCATACGGGATCATAACAGGAGAGTGATTCCCACGAGGGACGTTATTAGGTAGGGCTTGGTGTGCTGCACCCCCTGCCACCCACCAGTCTGGTGATTGCAGGGTATCATGTAGATGTAGACTGTTTTCGGAATGATGTCTGTGTGTGCGTGTGTGTATATGTGATTGTGGGCGCTCTAACTCAAAAAGTACGCGCCATATCGTTACCAAACTTCATATATAACACTTTAACATGAGCATAAAGAACTGATTAGTTTTTGGACAATAACGGTTAACCGTAGGTCGAGGTTTATTCGAAATCCGATTCGGTTTTTACGATATATCCCCGTTAAAACATCATTATTGTACATACAATTCTATACAAATGTTATAGAGAATGTAATTTTCTTCAACTTTCATTTGAAACAATTTTCCAAAGCAGTTATTGTTTAGGAATTATTTATAAATAATCGGTTTTCTCAGTTTCCGTCAAATATCTCCTTAAAAACGTCCTTACTGGTAATCTTCGTAAGATACCAAAGTTGTAGAGAATAATATTTATTCCAGGTTTTGTTTGAAACAAATTTTCGTAGAACCATCGATTTCGGAGATATTCAACTTTTTTCGTAATATCCAGTTTATAGCGCCAAAACCAGGTAGCGGTGAATTCTGGAAACATAATCAAAATACAATTTACGGCAATAGTCCGTATAGTTGGGGGGGCATCGATTTGGTTTTTCGACCATATCTCTCGCGTAAACTAACTTAGAAAGTTCAAATTTTATATTTGTCACTTTCAATACAAGTATAAGATCAAGTTTGTAGATGAGCAAAAGCAGACTAAGGGGTGGACCCGTAAGAGAAATCGCTGATTTCAAGCTAACGGTTGATAAATCGTAGAAGTCTAATATGAAATGGGTACTTGTAATTCGATAGCTTCAACGGTGTAAGAACGTATAAAGAACATACATACACATACTCTCTAAAAAATTTATAAGATCCGGTGTATCTCAAAAAAAATTTTAATTGGGGGTTTGGGGGCATCGATTTGGTTTAACGACGATAACTCTCGAGTAAATTAACTTAGGAAGTTCAAATTTGATATTTGTCACTTGCAATACAAGTATAAGATCAATCTCCTATATATTTATGAATGTTTGTTTGTTTGTACATCTATATATTTCCACACCGTTAAAGTTAGAATAATTCAAACTTTTAGCAAATACTTTCTTCACAAATAGGAAGGTCGTAGGCTACGTTTTAGTCCCAAATGTTTTATATTAATTGTACAATAAGCAAAATAACTTTGTATGCTAATGCATTGCCATCTAGAGATGAGTCAGAAAGAACGGGACAGTTCTCCCTGAATTGTTCTCTCCAATAAAATAACTGTTCTCATAAACTTCCTGTTTTCAAAGAACAGGTAACTCTACATCTTATACACAGTGAGAAAGGTGGGAAACGACTACTTTCTTATCCGTAATTGGACGGCGGGACTGATTAAACTACGAGTATTTTCCCAATTCCTACTATTGATTTGAATCATATTTGGTACGATTGTGGAGGGCTCCCAGAAATAATTAATACGTGGTTTTTGTTTCTCTCTGCCCGTTTCATTCAAAACGGCGGCCGAGTGAATTCTTAAATACCATGTATCATCTGGAATTCCGATCGGATTTGAACCAAATTTCCCCGGGCAACGCCGGAAATTTCTGCTAGTTCATAATAATTTAAATATGTATACCCCAAATATGGAGAAAGTCATGTGTTGGCCACATCAGATTTTTTTAATAATTGGTAGTAGAGTATCTGCTGAACGGTCGGGTACTTTAACCATGAAGCATTTCTTACTTAGTTTCGCAGCAAGTTCCACCAAATACGCACTGCTGTGGCATTTGCCGACCAGCATGATTTTTCCATTTAGAAAACAAGGTCTCATCAATTTCGACAGTTGTATTTGGTCCACCTATTATATCTTGAAAGCTTGCAAACCCATAACTGATCTGCCTGTGGCGACATTTACCCACCAGATCACCGGCCAATGGGGAGGGATAGTTTCGTTCCAGAGAGGCGAAGGGCGCGATGGCGCCCGGAGACGTCTACACCCGATATAAAAATCTGATGTGGCCAACACATGACTTTCTCCATATTTGGGGTATAGATATTTAAATTATTATGAGTATCATTATAAGGCAAAATTATTATTTCGTATCGTAAAAGAAGACACGTCGTTGCCGTAAATTACGTATATTTTGAATGTTTACAGAATTCACCGCTACATGGTGTTGGCGCTGTAGGCTGGTATTAAGAAAAAGCGAAATATATCCGAAATGGATGGTTCTACGAAAATTAGTTTCAAACAAAACTTGGAAGAAATATTATTCTCTACAACTTTGGTCCTTACGAAGATTACCAATAACGATGTTGTTGAGATATTTAACGGAAACCGAAAAACCGGTTATTTATAAATAACTCCTAAACAATAACTCCTATAGAAATTGTTTCAAATGAAAACTGTAGGAAATTACATTCTCTATAACTTTTGTTTAGAATTGTATATGCAATAATGATGTTTTAACAAAGAAATATCGCAAAAACCGAATCGGGTTTCGAATAAACCTCGACTTCCGGTTATCCGTTATTGTCCAAAAACTAATCAGTTCTTTATTCTCATGTTAGAGTGTTATATATGAAGTTTGGTAACGATATGGTATGTACTTTTTGAGTTAGAGCACCCACACTAACATACACACACACACACAGACATCATTCCGAAAATAGTCTAAACGTGTTCTAGGGACCTCAAAACATGTATTTCCGTTGAAATCTCGAAGTCGATTTTTTTCATGAATACAATACTTTCCCATTACTACGTATGGAGAAAGTAAAAAGGCATTATAATCTAAAAATAAAGCGAGCCAAAGGCTCGTCAATATTCTCGTTTACGTGTAATTAAAAATTCCAACTATACATAATCTCGCAAAATAAATATTTACATAGCGATCCCATGAGCCTCTCAACAATAAATATTGCGTGGGGGCGTTTAACGAAAAAGATACAAAAACTCACTTTAAAAATAATGGGAGGGTATAATAGAACTGATTAACTAACCGAAGCAGTTCCTTGACATCGCCACACCATTGGATCGCATTTTTCTGTGATTCGTACGTAATCCTATGGCTTCCAATGTTGATTCCATTCGAATTCCAGAATGTTATGCAATTCAATTTTTGCTATCGAAAATGTCGTCGCGAGACCTCCTTTCCTATTTCCCTCCTTTCGACGCATGCCTGCACTATTTTCGTCGAAACCGTGTCCGTTCTCGGAATGCGCTCTGCGATAACTCTGGAAGGATATCAAAAGCGACGGGATTAACGAGCTTATATTCAAGTCCTAATGGATAACGATGGAAATGAAACCCGATAACTGAAACGTAATTTATGACCTGGAAATAGAGTTTCGCAAAATGTCGAGCGATAAATCTTTCCCATCTTCTCTTCGAAAACCAGTGGCGTTTAAGATAGGAGATGAAAGACTTTGAGGTAAATGTAATAGAAACCAGATATCGAGGTCGTGCCCGTACGAATTTTAACGATGATCACCTATGTTATATCCAATTTTACCCATCTCTTAAAATATCCCACCATCTATATAACGTTTCTGATTTTCTCTTACCTATTCGTAATGCGTCATAAATTAGATTCATGAAACTCGCCATTTTTGCGGATTTCAATCAGTGCATTCATATAATTATCTTCTATTCCCCAAATGCATAAATATTTAATTTGTCGACAAGCCTGGAGTTAATAATAGGTATTTTTCATGAAGTTTTAGATACATTTCAGAAATATGAGTTAGTTTAACAAATATTTAAAATCAGCTTTACTAACCATAGGTCATGGGCGTCGGCAGAAATTTTTACAGGGGGGGGCAAAACACAAAAATGCCTATTACCCAGGGGCGGACGATTTTTTCTTAACCCGGGAAAATTTTACTTAACCGGCCCCCAACTGACCACAAATCCACATCAATGAATCACTATGAATTATATTATCACTGTACTGAATATCCTCTTGAAATTAACTTAAAGCAGTGGTTCTAAACCGGTGTGCCGTGGCGCATTAGTTTGCCGAGAGGAAGGGACTAGTGTGCCGCACACTCCGAGTATATTTAATTTTTAAAAGCGTTTTAAACAAACAAACTCGAATTAATTTTATGATGCAAGGAATTTATCATGAAACTACGAGAGGAATTGATTGACCTTAGCAACGATCATACTACTTAAAATTATTATGCTACCTATAGATGTATTTTGGCTTAAAGCTAAAGGTGTGAATATGCTTCAATATCTGAATATGCCATCGACATAACGTTCCAAATTCAATAACATATTTATGCGAATTAAGTTGTTCGTCAACGGCTCATATTAAAAATATTAAAAGGACATGTATAAAGAACATAGTTGAAGAACTTTTTCAAGTTCTTTCTATTACTGAGTCAAATATAAAGCGTCTTTGTATCAAAAAGGCAAGCCTAAATTTTGTCTGACATAACATTTTTACACGTTGAATTATGTATTTAATGTACAATAAAATTAAACAATTATTTGAATATTGCTTTACCAGTCGTAACAATCTAATATAACTGCGACTTTTACTTGTCACAATACACCGAGAAATAATTGAAGTAAATCTCTCGAAATAAATCAAATTTCTAAAAGAAGTTTAATATAAAAAGTAACAGTTCATTAAATTCAAACTAACCTCTCCAATGGAAGACGATGTACTGACAATGTTGTGAGTGAAGATGTCCCACGTAGTGATGAGAAGATCTGGATCGTTAGGATATCCTTCTACCAAAATTAAAACAGTTTCTCTCACAAAAACTCCAAAAGCGAAACCAAAGAAATTAAAAACAAATAATTAAAATATTTCACGAGTTAAAATACTAACCAGTCCTATTAATTTTTACGCAAAATGCACATACTCTTACTGCAAAAGTACGACACGACTCACTCTCTCTGCGATGTTACTTCTTGCACAAACTAAGAAAATCTGAGGCTCTTGAAGTAATTTCTTTTTCGAGAAATTTTAAAAGAAAAAGGAGAGAGGGTGAAGAGACCAATGTGTAAAACATGTGTCAGAAAGGTTTCTTGGGAACGTCGCGACGTTTGCCGACGCGTCGGTAAGATTTCTTTCTAGCCACCCGTAAGGTCATAAAATCTAAAACCTTCAAAAAGAAAGAAAGACGTGTCCTCCCATTCAGAAGAAAGGCGTATGCCGGTGGTCATGGAATATCCATACAGAAATAGCCGTCAAAGACGGTACAGCGGTTCCTGTCCTCCAATTATTCTTTTCCTTTAGAAACATTCGAAAGAGTGCTTGAAAATATTTTCGCAACTCACGTGCAAATTCTGAGAGAGTGGAAAGGGGAAAATTCTGTCTTCATAATATAAATAAGAGGGAAACATAATCGCTGGAATCAGGGATGCCCTATGTCCTTTTAGGTCAAATATGCCGATGGGACCAATGTGGATAATCCCCCCCTCCCTTACTTTCTTGAAAACATCCCTTTTTTCCTTCACCTTCGGAGACAAAGGAGATGGAAAGCTTGTAAAAACTACCTCGCGGATCCGACCCGCACATGTTGCCTTTGTTTTGCTTTATACTTCCCTCCATTTTTCGCATATATGTCTCTATGAGCTGGGTGGCCGCTCCTGCTGTAAATACCGAAGTTGGGAGCGAGAATTCTCGCCATCCTTACGCAACGCGTTAAGTTTTTTCGCATGCCCAGTTTTTTTACATTTTAAAATAATATCTAATATAATATTTACGTTTTTACACATTTCCAGGGGGGGCAATTGCCCCCCCTTGCCCCCCTCTGCCGACGCCCATGCCATAGGTATAAACAAAACGGACCCTATTATAACTCGACTATATATCAAAGAATGTGAGATACTCAAATGCTTACACATTAATATGAATTCAAGGTATAACAATTCTGCCTCTGCCGGAATATGATCCTATATATCTGCTTCAACCAATATTTAACCATGGCAGTCATAAACCGTGCCAAAGCAGAATACGTATATGACAGAATGACCTTTTAGCACGTTTTATTAAAAGAAAAGAACCTGCTAGTGCGATCACTGTCTGCCCTTCTGTATGTGGACAATCAACTTGTTTATTCTAAGAGATACTTGTAAAATTCCTTTTGAATTCGACAGATCTTATCAATCCATTGAATTTTCCATCGACTGGATTTTCCGCAAATTGGGTTAAAAGCCGGAAAATTCAAGATTTTGAAACGGTATTGCAGCTAAACTACTGAAGCTAAAGGAGAGAAGTTTTCACGCGTGGGAAGATCTAGTGATAATCTGCATTCTCTTCCCCTTCCCCAAAGGGGAGAGGAAAAACAAAGCCCTGAAATTTTTTAAGAAAACGTGCTCCAGCCTTTTGCTTTAGCAAGGGTATATTATTTGATTAATGGCACGAAATTTTACATTTATCGGTTTATTTTATGGAAAGCACCGCTATAGTTAAAAGTTGTAGGCTTTTGAAATAATTCTTGCTAAATTTAATCACACAAGCTCAATTTTGTAAATCATGAAAACATGCGTAATGTCACGCAATGCGACCAGTGATGCTATTCTATCGGACGCATAAGAAACGTGCCTATTTGCGACGCCCATTTTCTATTCTCGTTTCTCATTTCTGCCCTCATCGGTGCAAAGCATGGATTTCTTCGAGTAAAGTTCGTGAAAATCGCAGCGATGCGTGCACAGAATGGAGTCCCAAAAATAAACCCTTTTGCGAGGGAGGAATAATGTGCTGTCTCCTCATCGCAGGTACTTCCCCACGACTCGCGTGCCCGACGCCTCTTTGTCACTACCGGAGGACTCAGAAAAGTCCAACAACTGGTTGCGGAGGAGGGGACACCGCTACACGACTACATCTCCATCATCAACCTCTGCTTCCCCGAAGAGATCGTCAGGTAAGCGAACGCCGACGATAGGCTACGGAATTGTTTTTAGCGAAATAGCGCTCGTGGTGGGGTGGTCTTATTTTCTTATTACAGATTTTGAGTTCCATCGGAAGGATTTTACCTTTTATAGAAATAAAGAATACTAAAAAATTTCATTCGTTTCGCTTAAACAAGCGGTATAATCGAATGGCATAACTCTTTATGTCCCAACAATCTTAAAGAGAAAACATTTAGAGTTCAGAAGTAGCGATTCGATTTATTAGGAAATCCCTTTTCGATATTTTTATTTTAAATAAGATAATAGTAAAGAATTAACAATTTATTTCTATAATGTTATCTTCAAGAAAACTATGTTGATTTCATTGATTGATCGCAAACAGATATTAAGGGCGGAGTATTTTTATTATCCCCCACTACACCCCTTAGACTGCAGGTAGAGTCCCCAAATTACAACCACTGAAAGAACTTATGGTCATTAACAATCCCTCAAAATTTGGTTGTTCAAACTTGAACGCTGTAGAAGTAGTTCACCGGGCACGCAAGTGTGACGGACGGACAAAACGATTAAATTAACGGATTTAAAAAACAACCGCTAAAAACATAAGTGAAAATTATTGAAGAGTTTTTTTTATGGTTTTAAATCGTACCTTTAATGCATTAATCTACACGTGCTTTAGCAATCTAATCCTCGAAAAGTATTTAGAACGGAAGGTAAAAGTAAGATAAGCGTCTTTATTAGAGCATGATTCAGATAGGGTTCTCCGTCTAGATCATAAGTGATGAGTTCAAGGAACGATAAATGTAATAACTTCGCTTTTAAGGCTAAGTTTCTCTTACGACAGAGATCATGGCGCTTATACAGAACGAGGATCTGATTTAGTGAAGAGCTAAAGTTATACAATGACACGCAGCTGCAAAACTCGCAAGGGTTATTTAATAATATATTTTTGCTTCGGCCGTTTTTTTATCAATTGTTAAATATTCGGACTCAAAAGATTCTCCATCTACGAAATAGATGGAACGGGGTGAGAAATTCACGGACAAAGCAAAGACTGCATTTTAAGTCACGGCCATATTTCCACAAACGAAACAAATGAATTCACAGTCGTATATATTTCCTTTCATTCATTTTTTCTGTAACCCTTTAGCTCAAATTCGCATTAAAAATGGTTCTTTTCGATTTTCCACGCCAGCTACTATTCTCCCACGTACCCCGCATCTCTGCTACAACGCTTGGAACACTTCGAACCGAAGATTCCAGCGGAAACCCTTCTTGCCGACCGAAGGCCCAGCGAAGACTGCGACGCGACGGGGGATATACCGCCTCCGCCTCACCTTACGCCTCCCAAACACGAATACGGAGAAACGCCGCCTCCCGCGCTTCCTTACGAGTTCAGCGAAGGGGACACGGAATATTACGAGGGAAATGTGAGCGAAGAGGAAGGAAGAGAGGAGAATGGCGTCTCGGAGGATGCACTTTCGGACACTTCGAGACCGTCTTTTGGAGTTTGCGATGATGTTATTAAAAACGCGTCCAACAAGAATCGTTTTACCGTTGAACGTAGGGAGACCTCGTCTGCCGCCGCCGCGGAGAATGCCATCCCGCGGCTGGAAGTTGACAAAATAAAGGCAGCCTCGGACGTGCTTACTCGTAATCCAAAATAAATTTAATTTACGGCACCTATCGCCCGAGTGATTCGCCACGCGTGTGTTGCTTCTTTCGTCTATTATTTTAATTTATTCGTAATGGCGAGTTACCGTTTCGGCGAAAATATTATCTTGTTCATATCCGAGAGAGTACGCCGTGACAGCATCGTTTGTTTATAATATTCGTTGATATAGGTTTTAGGCTAAATGATAACTGTTTTAAATTTATTTAGTAGTGTGATCCTGTGGAGATAGTATTTCAATTGGCCTATTGCCATGAAAATGGATTGAAAACACTATTTCAAAATATTTTACGATGTAATTTGCTGCTAATCTTTCTCTCTAATTATTTTTTTGTCCTAAATTGTCGAATTGTTGAATTAAAGAGGTCTCAAAGAACGAGTTTATCTCTAAACTTCTTATGATATCAAGAAGCACTATTATAGCAAGTCCATTTAGCTTGAGGTTTCCTCGCGATGATGATATAGGCTTCTTGGTAACAACTCCCAGTACTTAAGTGGTATGTTCTTAAATATTAAGGAACGATGAATTAATTATATGCGTGAAATAATGGGAAACGCCTCTACTAATTCTTCTGATATCTATTGAAAGATAGCTGAATTTTTAAGCAGAATTTGTAGTGCTGCGTTTCTCCTTAGCAGATTCACGAGTGTCACCTACGCAACTGCATCTACATATGTATAATGAAAGTCGAAAATAATCTATAAATAGAAAATAAGAGCCAAAGAAAATTCAGTTAGGCTATACTATAACAGAGGCAGGGAAAATATCTCCTTGGAACTAAAACAACAGATTAATGGTATTCACCCATGGAAACCTGAATAATTTTTAAGGGCCAATAAAAAATGTTGTGAATATATAACTACTAATAGCGTTATAAAACATTCTTACGGACAAAGGAGTGCGCGATTAATAATACATTCATTCATTTCGTGTGCCTCTGCGTAAGAACGCACATATTTCCAATTATTCAATAAAAAACTTGATATTCTGCGTTTTTTATGATACTTTCTCCATACGTAGTATAGGAAAGTATTGTGATCACGAAAAAAATTGAATTCGAGATTTCAACGGAAATACTCGTTTTGAGGTCCCTAGAACACGTTTAGACTATTTTCGGAATGATGTCTGTGTGTGTGTGTTGTGGGCGCTCTAACTCAAAAAGTACGCGCCATATCGTTACCAAATTTCATATATAACACTTTAGCAAGAGCATAAAGATCTAATTAGTTTTTGGACAATAACGGTTAACCAGAAGTCGAGGTTTATTCGAAACCCGATTCGGTTTTTGCGATATTTCTCCGTTAAAACATCATTGTTGTATATACAATTCTACACAAAGGTTATAGAGAATATAATTTCCTACAACTTTCACTAGAAACTATTTTCTATAGCAGTTATTGTTTAGGAATTATTTATAAACAATCGGTTTTTTCGGTTTCCGTAAAATATCTCCTTAAAAACGTCGTAATTGGTAATCTTCGTGAGAACCAAAGTTGTAGAGAATAAAATTTTCTCCAACTTTTGTTTGAAACAATTTTTCGTAGAACCATCCATTTCGGAGATATTGAACTTTTTCGTAATATTCAGTATACAGCGCCACAACCACGTAGCGGTGAATTCTGTAAACATATTCAGAATATACCTAATTTACGGCAATAAGGACGACTGTATTCTTTTACGATACGAAATAATAATTTTGCCCTATAATGCTATTCAAAATAATTTAAATATCTATACACCAAATATGGAGAAAGTCATATGTTGGCCACATCAGATTTTTTGTTTTTATCGAGCGCGAATTGTTCTTTTGAAATTAAAGGATACCGCTTGCCCATTACTCACGAGCATCATATCGCCACGTAATTACGTCTAACCTATTCCTGGAGGTCATCTGCACGAAATTAAGGCTTTATATGGATTGCTGCTTTGCCAAAAATATCCAGGTATGTTTTAATAATATCAGTTTTAGAATGATTTTACAAATGTCAAGCATCGTCTAAATTTTTAAAATGTCGAAATTATTGTACTAGATGAATAGTAGTTTGGTGTGTATTTTGCAGTAACTTTACACGAGCGTACAAGGATGGGAGGAGGATATACACCGGGTGGCGGCCTACTATTTACGACGAGCACCAAGGTGACCAAATGCTTAACGTACATTCCGAAGGACGTTGCGCTGACCTTTGCGACCTCCTCAAACCACTCAGGTTGAAAAAATCCGATCTCCGCCGGATTTGAACCCGTGACCGCTGCGTGGAAGGCCAACGCTCTAGCCACTCCAACACCGCAACCCCAGTACATACTGTTTTTGTGATGAGTTATGCTGCCCTAGAAAAAGTGTTTAAATCCCTGTACTTATTGTTAGAGTTCTGGGTATGATTTTCACAGTAAATAGCTTTTCGTGGATTTGAGTAACTGGTAGTGACTCACTTCATTTTAGAGTTCAATTGTCATTCACGAGAAAGCCAAGCAACTGCACAATCATTATGTCTCAAATTGTTATATTTCCGTCATTTCGTACATATTCTTTCATTTTGTTCTTCTCCTTCACACTCGACCGACTTAAGTCCAATGAGCGTCCGATTGAAGCTAAAGTTTCGCCGCTTTCGGCACGCCTAATTATTTACCGAATGGTGACCGTAGGAGGAGGGAAAGGGTCTCAATGGGCTCCTACTAGGATCTTTCTCTTTTGTTCACACGAAGGGGTAAACGGAAACGCCCCCTTTAATAGTTTCCAGATGTATGAAACAATGTATTGGAAGGGCAACGTATGAGTTTCTTGGAAATGCATTTCTAAGAATGTTTTCAAGCCCTTCTTGAGAAGGGAAGTTATTTCGGAGGGTTAGTCTCATTTGGTTTTTCTTTGAAACAACGTCAACAGTTCGAATTCGTATGTTTCGTGTACATTGAGCCCTGGATAACTCGTTTGAAAATACGCAAAGGTGATTAAGAGATTCTTCCAAAATTATTAATTTTCGTGGTTTGAACTGAACATTTTGCATTTATCACGAGTGTTTCTCTTCAGACGAAGGGAACAGCTTCGGAAGTTCTTGTTTGCCAACCTATTATTCCCGACTACTTTTCCAAAACAACCACTTTCTACAGTATCCAATTGGCAGTATTTGGTAAGTAAAACTAATTATTTTATGCTAAGTAATATTGTTTAATTTTCATTGTTATTATAAAGTCCTTTTGTCACATTATAAATCTGTGTGGAGTTCAAGCTGCTGAGTGTTGCACTGAAGTAATTACATTTATTGGTATTTGTCGGTTATCCTGGACCACTTTATTTTGTCGGTTATCTCGGACCACTTATTGAAAATAATTCATAGACATATTTCTGTTGCTAACCCATGACTGATTGGCCGGTCTCGACATTTACAAACCCAATCTCCGGACAACGTGAAGGGTTTCTTTGGTTACGGGCGAGGCGAATGGCGTGGTAGCGCCCAGAGACGACTACCCATTATAACAAAGCGAGCCGAAGGTTCGCCAATATATCCTCTCAATTTGCGGTGTAACAGCCAAGAGGATATAACATTGAAAGGATATATTGACGAGCATTCGGCTCGCTTTGTTTTAATGGGTAGTCGTCTCCGGGCGCTACCGCGCCCTTCGCCTCGCCCAGAACCAAAGAAACCCTCTACGTTGTCTGGAGATTGGGTTTGTAAATGTAGAGACCGGCCACTCAGTCATGGGTTAGCAACAGTCAAGAGGATATAACATTGAAAGGATATATTGACGAGCATTCGGCTCGCTTTGTTTTAATGGGTAGTCGTCTCCGGGCGCTACCGCGCCCTTCGCCTCGCCCAGAAACAAGGAAACCCTCTACGTTGTCTGGAGATTGGGTTTGTAAATGTAGAGACCGGCCACTCAGTCATGGGTTAGCAACAGTCAAGAGGATATAACATTGAAAGGATATATTGACGAGCATTCGGCTCGCTTTGTTTCAATGGGTAGTCGTCTCCGGGCGCTGCCGCGCCCTTCGCCTCGCCCAGAACCAAAGGAACTCTCCACGTTGTCCGGAGATTGGGTTTGTAAATGTAGAGACCGGCCAGTCAGTCATGGGTTAGCAACAGTACCTTTCTTCAATAATTTAATATTGTTTAAATGATTTTAATTTGGGCTCCCCGTTAATTGTTAATTGTTACTCTGCTTACAGAAACTCGATATTGACATATAAAATATATTAAACTAGCAGAATTTCCTGTTTAATTTCAACGGATTTAGTGAAGCTACTACAGCACAACATACAAGCTCTTTAAATTACCTATATAGTAGATACTTTTTAAATTACAATTAGATTTTCTTAACAATTAATCATATTTGCTTGTAACAATCCGTTTCCGAACGTATTGCATTCAAATATAACGATAATTGTATTTTCTATCATATATATCACTTTCACCAAATCCAGCTTATTTTCTTGTGTAATTATGGTTATGAAATGTTTACATTTATGTCTTGTAAGCAAGAAACCCGTGAAAAAGCAACGTACAGTTGTCCATGATTCAACACTGACTGTTAAATGTACACCAGATACGTGAGCCTATTTACGTTAATAAACATAATGTAGAATATAATTATTTCACTTACAAAAAATCTGATCTGGCCAACACATGACTTTCTCCATATTTGGGGTATAGATATTTAAATTATTATGTAGAGCTATATGAGGCGCTCCATGAAATTCAGCCGTTATCCGTACCAAATATCAGAACTAAAGCTAAAATACGTCAATAGCTATAAATACCTAGGAGTAACTCTCAGTAGCAATTTATCTAGTAGAGAGCATATCAAAACCGTTATAGCATCGGCAAACAGAATTCAAGGGTTTTCCTGTAGAGTTCTGCGGGGATGCCCCTCGAATGTGAAGGAAATCCCATACTTTTCCCTAATACGACCCGTCGCGGAATACTGCTGCGCCGTCTGGGACCCTTTCGAGGAGGGCCTAACTAGAGAGCTCGAAATGGTTCGGCGTAAAGCGGTTGGATTTGTAAAAGGAGAATATCGGTATGATGGGAGTGTATCAGAGATATTGAGGGATCTGAAATGGCAGACGTTGAAGAGTAGAAGAATGGAATACAAAAGGAAATTATTTGAAAAATTTGAAAGCTCCGAATTCGTTGAAGACGTACGCGGCATAGTCGTCCCCATCGGTGTTGGTGAACGTCGTGTTAGATCAGAGTGCAGGAGAAAATATGTCGAAACAATCGCTAGAACAGAGAAATACTACAGATCCTTTTTCCCAGACGCGATAAGACAGTCCAACAGAGGAATTAATTAGAGTTCACTTGGTGTTGTGACACCCCCTGCCAAACGCTTCTAGCGGCTTGCAGGGTATTGCTGTAAATGTAAATATATTTTTTCGTATCGTAAAAGAATAGCGTCGTCCTTATTTTTTAAGGAGAAAACCGAAAAACCGGTTGTTTATAAATAACTCCTAAACAATAACTACAATAGAAAATTGTTTCAAATGAATGTTGTAGGAAATTACATTCTCTATAACTTTTATATAGAATTGTGTATACAATAATGATATTTTAACGAAGAAATATCGCAAAAACCGAATCGGGTTTCGAATAAACCTCAGCTTCCGGTTACCCGTTATTGTCCAAAAACTAACCAGTTCCTTGAGCTCGTGTTGAAGTGTTATATATGAAGTTTGGTAACGATATGGCAAGTACTTTTTGAGTTAGAACGCCTACAATCACATACACACGCGCGCGCGCGCACACACACACACACACACAGACATCATGCCGAAAATAGTCTATACGTGTTCTAGGGAACTCAAAACGTGTATTTCCGTTGAAATCTCGAAGTCGATTTTTTTCGTTATCACAATACTTTCCCATTACTTAGTATGGAGAAAGTAAAAATGTAAGTTTCCAATATTCAATAGTCGAAAGAAGGTTCAATTACTTTCATCAATGGTTATAAACCCTTCCTGAATAATAATCAGTGTCTATTTTCGTTGCTATCTATAAACATCGATCGTTTCGATGCTTAAACAAAAGTGCGAAACGAATAACGCTCAACTTTCGTATATTTGTAAGCTTCATTGAAGCAAATTGAATCGGAGGTAACAATGACGGCCGCCTTGGCAACGCCCGGAAAGAGTACGAAAAATCCACAAAATTCGAGACAAATATCGTATTTCTGAAAATTTCGACCGTGTAACATGTAAACTTCGCAGGAATAAGATAGTAAATATAGAGTCTTATTCGTCGAATAACGCAAAAACGAAAAAAATCGGTCCATATTTATCTACGTATTTTAATGTTTGAAGGAAGAATACCTTGCAAGTCAAGAAATCGATTCATACGTGTTATCTTATGGAAAAATGTTAATCTCCTATATTGGCAGCACTGATTAATCCTGGTTGACCAAACCTTGACCATTCACTAAGTTAGGATGTAAGGAAGAATGATACCAAATTTGGTTATTCTAGCTTTTATCGTTTAGGAGGAGTTCCATGAACAAACACACAAACATACGTTTCAAAATATATTATAGATTACGAGGAATTGAAAGTGGTCCGGGATAACTGACAACTACCCATTTTTAGGAGCGTTTCGCTTACAGCGTGAGCGCCTATTATCGTCGGTCGGTCAGTCCGTCCGTCCGTCCGCATGTACGTTCTCGGCTTCTAACGGATTTTCGTGAAATTAAGGACTTACAACCAAATATAAGGTACTTTCCTGTTAAAGCCCGAAAAATAAACTGTCCCATAAAAACATTATCACGTTGCTAGGGTCACGATTATGTGTGCGTGTGTATGTGATTGTGGGCGCTCGAACTCAAAAACTAATTGCCATATCCTTACCAAACTTCATATATAACACTTTAGCATGAGCACAAAGAACTGATTAGTTTTTGGACAGTAACGGTTAACCGGAAGTCGAGGTTTATCCGAAACCCGATTCGGTTTTTGCGATATTTCTCCGTTAAAACATCATCATTGTATATGCAGTTCTATACAACGGTTATAGAGAATGTAATTTCCTACTAATTTTATTTGAAACAATTTTCCATAGCAGTTATTGTTTAGGAATTATTTATAAATGATCGGTTTTTCGGTTTACGTCAAATATTCCGTAAAAAATCGTGATTGGTAATCTTCGTGAGGACCAAAGTTGTAGAGAATAATATTTCTCCCAAGTTTTGTTTGAAACAAATTTTTTTGAAACATCTATTTCGGAGATATTTTGCTTTTTCTTAATACTAAAGCTCTAGATAGAGAAAGTAGCGCCATCCAATCCGCTTCCGCCATTTTGGTCTATCCAGATACCCGATCCCCGGGTTTTCAATTGAAAAGGCTCGAAGTGTCTAAGGAAAGAATTACCTCCACATCAAATAATTGCCAATGGTTCTTTGCAAAAATGTCCATTAGTAGTTCATTGTGATTAAGCCTATAGTTTGAAAATATTAATTATAACGTGAGGATTTCGTATTTTTTTGGCAAACGATCATCAATGTTTATTATACCTCAGATACGCAAAGCATTGCGATTATATATGGCTCCTTAGAGTTTTAACAGGAATAGAAATTGACGATTTAAGTCCTTTAAGAATGAAATTATATGAAGAGAGAAAATCAATATTACTCTTGAGTATAGCCTATTTTAAAGAATTGTATATAGGTACATATATTCCATTGTACAATATCACATATAATCTTGTACCTAGCTGATCAGCTAAAATTAACTTTCTCTTTGTACTTAACTAATATTATTAACTAAAACTGAACTAAGAAAATAGTGAAAATTCTTATTTTTGATCGTATTTATTGAAGTAAATATCTTTTAATGAATGTAAACCTAAAACATTATTTTTAAATTAAAACTGTAACTTAACATGAATTGCGTTGATATTAAAATGCAGAATTTGGTATATTATACTTAAGTTCATCCATTACTCTATAAAAAAATTAGTGAAATATTTACTAATCTTTTTTTAATTGCATATTAAAATTATTTAAAACTGCTAGATTTAAAATCAGTGTACTCGCTTGTATCGTGTTACACTTTTAACTTCAGCATTGATCGTATTTATAGAAGTACAATAATTTTTAATAAATTTAAAATGAAATATTATTTATTTTTAATAAAAACTATAAAATAACACGAATTGCGTTGATTTTAAACAGTATAATTAGGCATGTTAAGCACATGTTCATTATCCCATATGAAAGTCATTGAAATCATTGCAAGCTTTTTTTAAAAGCAATAAAAATTTCTAATGTTAAAAACAATTTTAAATATATTTAATATTGCTTGCTGCTATAAATACGATCGAAATTGAAGTTAAAGGTGTCACACGATTCAAGTGAGGACACTGATTTTTAAATCTACTAGTTAATTTCTTTAGCCCAATAAATAATAAAATAAAATTTTGAATTCATTTGTTTAATTTTAAAATTAAATTATGCGCGAGGAGGTTAAAAACCGAGCATAGGCGTGCATCGGCCGTTGGATTCCAGTTCAGTCGAGAAATTCTCTGCAGCCAAATCTTCCGTCTCCACTTATTTCGTTCTCCTTGGGGTATTGGCAGCTTTCACGTTGCAACCATAAGCGCAACACCCAGGCATGACTAAAATTTTCGTTGTAAATACGGATGCTGGTGATAAACAGTGATAAAACTCACGCTAGCGCATATGCTGATCAGATTCCTCATAGACCAAAATGGCGGACAATAGGACCTTTCACGACCTCAGCCAATCACAGACACATGCAGCGGTGAATTCTGTAAACTTATTCAAAATATACGTAATTTACGGCAATAAGTACTGTATTCTTTTACGATATAAAATGATAATTTTGCCTCATAATGCTATTCATAATAATTTAAATATCTATATCCCAAATATGGAGGAAATCATGTGTTGGCCACATCAGAGTTTTTAGAATATGTTGATTACTTATTATGATTTTCTTATTGGCTTGTGTTGACTAATTGGGACCACATTGAAAACTGACCGCGACGCTGACCCCTCCACCGTCATTAACTCGGGTTAGAGGCCCATAACTCGAAGCCCACTTACTTCCTTTGGTGCAAATCGCATACTTTTCCCTAATACGACCCATCGTGGAATACTGTTGCGCCGTCTGGGACCCTTTCGAGGAGGGCCTAACTAGAGAGCTCGAAATGGTTCAGCGTAGAGCGGCTAGATTTGTAAAAGGAGAATATCGGTATGATGCGAGTGTATCAGAGTTATTGAGAGATCTGAAATGGCAGACGTTGAAGAGTAAAAGAATTCAATACAAAAGGAAACTATTTGAAAAATTTGAAAGCTCCGAATTCGTTGAAGACGTACGCGGCATAGTCGTCCCCATCGGTGTTAGTGAACGCAATGTTAGATCACAGTGCAGGAGAAAATATGTCGAAATTACCGCTAGAACAGAGAAATACTACCGATCCTTTTTCCCAGACGCGATAAGACAATCCAACAGAGGAATTAGTTAGACTTCACTTGGTGTTGTGACACCCCCTGCCAAACGCTTCTAGCGGCTTGCAGGGTATTGATGTAAATGTAAGGTTGGTGAAAATGGAGGGGGAAGGACAATGCAACGGAGAAGTCCTTCAAGATTAGCAAACAAAACAATGCTAAAGGATCTTCTAAAGTGGTCCCGGATAAAGGGAGGGGAAGGAGAATGCAACAGTGAATCATTTACATAGAAGGTAGCTAACCAAACTAAGACACACAACCAGCACCTGAAAATAAAGGAAGAGAATTACTTAAAAAACCAATTCAATGATGAACAATAATATAAAATAAATAAGTGCAAATAAAGTTGATCAATATCCCATTTGCCCAGCTCCTGAAAAGAAAGAAAGATGATTACTAAAAATATCTATTCAGAACATTAAAAACTATAGTGAAAACTAAGCGCATATAAAATAAATTAATGCAATTAAAGTAGATACATATACATTTAAAAAACTTAGCAGGAATGCCGTGCATTCAAGCCTCCTCCAGACTAATGTTATCTATTCTATTTATGCCTTTGCTGGCTAAAGGCATTCAGATAAATATTGAAAAATGCAGTTCAACTGAGGAAGCACACCTGGAAAGACAGAAAGATAATTACAAAATATACCAAACCACAAGAACAAAAACTATAATACAAACTAATAACAAATATATATACGTACATTCAGGGTCAGTTACAGGGCTAGGCGACCTAGGCAAGCACCTAGGGCTATGAGCAGAACACCTAATGGCACACATGGTCAGACGTAAGCTGTTGGCCTTGTAAATGACATTCGCCTTAGGTTCTTGCATTCTCTATGTCTGCCACTGTATACATTAAAAAACCAATTTCACATAAATTTCTATATACATACATTACATAACTTGAGGGACTTGCAGTACATTCAGTATACAACAATTCTACTGAGGAAGCAACCTGAAAGAGAGAAGGATAATTAGAAATAAAAACAAATCACTTGACCAAAAACCACTTAGAATACCAATTTCACATAAATATACATACATTACATAACTTGAGGGGCTTGCAGTACATTCAGTATACATACAAATCTACTGAGGAAGCAACCTGAAAAGAGAGAAGGATAATTATAAATAAAAACAAATCATTTGACCAAAAACCACTTTGAATACCAATTTCACATAAATATACATACATTACATAACTTGAGGGACTTGCAGTACATTCAGTATACATACAATTCTACTGAGGAAGCAACCTGAAAAGAGAGAAGGATAATTAGAAATAAAAACAATCCTCCTCGGCAAAGTGCAGCCCACAGACAACATCCGTTGCGCTGAAAACTTGATCTTTGCGGGGTATAATCCTCCTCCATTTCTGAAGCTGAGCTTCATCCTGAAAGCAAACGATTTCAATATGACAATATCAATTCAATTAATATCCTTTCTACATTAAATAAATTTATATTTACTGACTAATGTGTACTTACCCTTGCCTTGAAAACACTTGTGTTCTTCACTCCCAAAATCTAGTTCACTCGTACTGTTTTGCTATAACCTGTCGAACAGCCAGGCACAAAGCAACACTTTGAATTTCGCATCATTTTGTAATAAAATATTCCACCGCAGATGGAGAAAATTTCACACAAACGAAATGGATACAACGATTACCCGTAAGACTATGTGTAAACCAGCACCTGGCAACTTAGGGATTTTTAGAGGTTTAAGTTACGCATTGCTGCATTGCTAGATGTCACTGGAAGCGCTTCAAAATGAAAGTGGAGGAGGGGATGGGTCTCGTGGTTAAAGCCGTTAACAGTCGATGTCTGATCGTGGCAATCATGGCGGAACATGGTGCGATGTTGAGAGGTAGGAAGAATGTGTGCGCTGGTGTGCGCTGTTAATGGCTGTGATGGGTGCGATAGACGCCGTGATGGGCCAACAAACTTTTTTAATTTCCCGAGGACTGAAAAAGTGTAAGTTAATTTATAGTAATGAATATTTTACCTGTGAATGCTGAAGTGTTTCTGCAAGTTGTGTAGTTTATGAGTACATAGCTACATCGGTTGTTTTCCGAGCGAATATCTTCATTTATAAGTGAAATTTAGAATTTTATTTATTCACACCGCTTTGAGGAATTACGTTTAACTAAATGAAGGGATTTGTAAGGCGAACATATATGTATCATTGGTCTCTGCATTGATTGAATATGTATTGGTGGTTTGTTCGAAATATACATAAGTTTCGTCAATTAAATCGAGTGGAAAAGTTACTGCATAAATTATTACGTTCTGTAAATTATAAATTTCATGGTTTCAGCTTCATTGTGAATTATTGTATGCTCTTGGAGATTCGTTCCTTACCCTTTAGGACGTAGGAATGAAATCATTCGTTTCGTATTTATTTTTAAATAACTATGTCGATTCTTCTAGTTCAACCAGGATCCGTTGGAGAACTTCTTTGGATGCATACGAGCCCAGTGTGGATCCAACAGTAATCCAACGATGAAGCAATTCATCAGTGCTTTTAAGACTTGCATTATCAATAATCTATCAATTAGAAGTAGCTTAGAAGGGACTAATTGCATAGATGATGATGGAAGTCTTTTAAGCAGCTTGCGTTATTTCCTGGAAGGAGGTGAGAGAGAACCTTGCAATGAGGACAGTCAAGGAGCTGTTGGTGGTAGTAGTGTCACACCTGATGATGCTCAGGTGGAGAGCATGTCTGGTGGGACATCTGTTACTAGCATAGCTTCTGTGAGTGGATACATTGCAAATAAAATCCTTCTCAAACGTACATGTGATGGGTGCAGAGCTGGTCTCTCCACTACCAATTACCATAATCTTGAGTACTCTGGAATTTATTATAGGGAAACAACAGAAGGAGAGTATACTCTAACCTATCCTAGTAAGGAATTACTAGATACCATCAGGTATGGATAGGTTAGAGGAAATAATAAATTCCAGAGCTCATGAGAATGGTATTGGAAAAACCATCTCATGCTATTGAGGAGGAAGTCTCTCTTGCATGGATGGAAGACTGCTGTGCAGAGCATTCTAAGGAGACAGAAACAGATCCTCTCTCTCCTTATAAACATAGGTATAAGGGCATGGTGTTCACATCAAAATAAATTCATTGCAATAAGGCAGAATGCCAAATAATCTTGTAGGTTTCAAATATTGTAGATATGTTTTATTTTAGGGTATAGGTGTCACATTTCTTTGTAAATATGTTTTATTTTAGGGTATAGGTTTTAAATTTCTTTGTAAATGTATTATTGTAGGGTATGGGTTTTAAATTTTGTAAACATGTACATTTTCATTATTCAATCTTTTCATTTTTATATGCTTTTTGTTGGGTAAACTAACTTAATTCAGATATTGTGCAACCTTTTATATTGCTGTATGTACACATTTTCACTTCTTGTGATTTAAAATTATCTAATATCAATGCCCTTATTAGCTTTGGGAACAAGTATTACGTCATGCCTCTTAGAGTTCATATTTCCATGGTTCTGATGTGTTGTATGTACTGCTTTGTGCATATATGTTCATTTTTTATACTCTTTGGTTATCTTGGTATGATATTATGAACTTGTGTATATGTCATGTGAAGGATGTCACTGTTTATATGCTTGTATGTACTAACACATTTGAGATGTTGCAGTATGTACATACTTTTACACTTCTTGTGATTTCAAATTATCTGTCTAATATCAATGCTCTCATTAGCTTTGAGAGAAGGTATGATTCTGTATGCATTTTGTGGCATGAACTGACAATTCAGATAATGTGCGACCTTTTATGTTTTAGTATGTACATACATGCATACGTACCTGCATACATCTTTCTTGTTAATTCATTGTTCATTATGTTCATATACATAAATTTTATGTCTGTTCAATTTCATATTTTCATGGTTTACAGTATTGACTATGCTACTTAGTATATGTTAAAAATTTTTATACTTAGTCTCACTTTTTCTGTTTGTGTAATATCAGTTGATTCATTTCCACATTTTTATTTACTTTTCCATGTGTTATCTCTGTTGAATTGGTAATGTTGGAATTGAGATTTGGCAACTGTTTGTTTTCATCTGGTACTATTTTGTAATGTAACTGTGCCTTCTTTCTAAGTGAATATCGGCAAATAATTTGTGATGTTTGCAAAAACCTTTTCGCAATCTCTGCTGAAATGCTACGGTTATAATTGTTGTTACTTAAAAATACGGCATTTACTTGTTATGTATACATCCAACGAAGCTTAAATAAATATCAATAACACAATAATTTTGTTTTTTTTTACAATTTAATATTTAAAATTTTGCGATCATTTATATTAAGCATTTTACGAGGAATAAAAAAACGACATTTTAAACGCGCGCGCTTGGTGTGACGGTGGTGCCGTCTATGAATGCAGCAGGTCGTAACCTGAACCTTTTTCCCACAAGAATAAGTTGCACAGGGCTGGTGTAAACTACCCAATATGCAGCAAACCTAAGAACACCAGGGCCGCCAAGCTGGAACTAATGCGCTGCGACTAAATTGGTAACAAAATACCGCCCCTTTAGAGCTGGAGTGGTATCTCCTCTATGTAGGCTCCATGGGACAATTGTAATACCATGGAAGAATAATAGGAAGCGCAGCTCCCATAAGGCCAATGGTAATACAATTTTCAGTGCTGCGCTCTGGTGGCCAATTTGTTTCGTTGGCAGCAATTCAAATGTGTGCTTTCCTGCTTCATACAAACCAATGACTTGAATCCTCATTAACGCAATTCTCCATTCATGATTGTCAAATTTATGGTCGAGTATGACGCTAATTGAATTTTCCCAATTTTTAAGGGTTAAAAAAATCTTGAAAAGTCGATTCGAGTTAATTAAAAGATATTTTATTCACTAACATGATTAAAAGCAATATAAATACAACATATGCAATTCAGTATACCTCAATTGTAATCTCTGAAAACAGTATAAATTATGGATCAAAGTATGAAATACACCATTTTATTAACTACAACAAAGAAAAATTAAAGCAACAAAATAGGATGATTGAAATTACAAAAAACTGGACTGTACATTACTACATATAAAAACATGCACGAAATATAGAAAAACACGTAAAAACCAAAGACCATAGATATGAACAACATCTATGTGCTTTTACGTAATAATATACGTAGAGCTTACGTATAGCAACTTTTACTCAAATTAAAATATAGATACAAGATACAAAAAACATATTTACAAGATAAACCGTTTTGGGCATGGTTGTTTGTGGACAATTTGCCATAAAATTCTCCTTTTCTGCCCTGGAGCTCTCTGTTTTTATTTTATCACTAAATCTATGCTGCCTTGATCTAAACAAGGCCAATTTTTTGCGGTACGACACCAGCCGCTTAGCAGTCCTTGGTGTAGGTCTGCTCCGATTACACCTTGGTGTTGAACTCAAGTTTGCTGTAACAAACATTTCATTGATAAGGAATCTTTCTGAAAATATTCACAAGCCTATAAATGCAAAACCTTTGTTGCATAAACTTACTCATTCCATTCCTCTTGGCTGGGGTGGTAGGAGTACTTGGAGCATTCAAGAATTCATCTGAACTCTGCTGAATGACTGTAATAACAGTAGTAGTAGGACATTATCAATCACCAAGGATACACACTTTTTAACACTTTACAGAATACATTATTCTCACTAATTTGGGTGTATCCCAAAAAAAGAAATGCCTAAATTGGTATATGTAGTTTACAAAGCAACCTCTAAGAATTTGAGCTATTTCTAATAAAACACAAAACTTACTCATTCCTTCTTCCGTTCTCCTGTCAGATGATTTTTCTCTTTCCGCCTCTTTAACACTAGCTGTATCAATCACCTCCTCCACATATTCGTTATCAGCTAATAGATAATGAAAAGTACATTAATACTAGTGCAAGGCATTAATACACGTAAGTTATAGGAATGCGTAATTGAATAATCAGAAATAATTTTCATATACGTACCGTGTTGAGAGCATGCTGCGGCCTCAGTCACGCTGGGGATTGCGTCTTGCTTCAGTAGCGTGCGAGGATGCCTACATTTAAAATCATCATCTTTAAATTGATCACTACATAAGCGAAGGTTTTTTATTTCGGAGCCAAACCGATCTTCTCGGAGTGAAAATTTTAACCATTCATGGGCTCTAAAAATAAATTTCATGTAAACACATGGCGCCAAACTATCAGTAACATCCTATTGAATAAAATAAAGCATCATAAAATACCTCTTTTGATCCTTAGGAAAGTAAAAAAAGGATATTGGCATATCTGTCCTACATCCAAAGAAGTTCCCGCACCATGAAGCCGCACAATAAACACTGCGTTTGCGTTTACTGTTAACGCAGTATTTCTCCATGTCCGTCATGGCGGCCATACCCAAAAAACTCGCTCTAAGCGTCTAAGCAAAACGACTCTACCTTTCTTCCATGATACCAGGTGGATACAAGTAGATACCAGGGAGAAACTGACAATGCCAAATTGACGTACAGATGTCGTAGCGATTGCGGTGTCGTGAGACATCTACTGTGGTACGAAAGAACGTAGAAGCTTCGCTTCCTATTATTCTTCCATGGTATTACGTTGACGGCAGAGCGATCTAGCGGTCAATACGAACTGAAGCGCGCCTAATTTAAACTCAAGCGGCAGACCAAGTTTTGGCGGTACATTTGAATTAATAAGCTAGATGACGTATTTAACATAAGTTTAGGACTTAAATTAAAACAAAACAACTGGGTGCAAGATTTTTTATTTAATCACGTAAAGAATAACAATACAAGATTTATAAAAACACAACATTCTTTTCCGGATAGAAATACATTCATAAATAACAATAATATTTGTTCCGGCGACTCGTTGGTAAAGGCAAGTGGACAGTATAAATTAATAAATGCTAAAATTTTCTAAAACTTACCAAGACGGTTTGGTGTTGAGTGAGCTTTGGGAGAATGTAAAACATCCTCAGAATCCCTCGGCTCATCTACAAGAATTAGAATACGATAGGATTAAGTTAACGAAATTCGAAAAACCGGTATATAATAAAATCGAAGTTTCACTGTATACCATGTATAATACTCAAATTTGTTTTCATTCCTTCAAATACACAAGGAACGGCATTCGCTTTTAGGAGAGGCCGAGGGAATCTGCTGCGGAAATCATCATCTGTAAAATGATCACTGCAGACCCTATACTTCTTCATACAGTTGATATCCGCAGACATTAAATCCTCCCTCACATGGGCGTCGGCAGGGGGGGGCAAGGGGGGGCAATTGCCCCCCCTGGAAATGTGTAAAAACGTAAATATTATATTAGATATTATTTTAAAATGTAAAAAAACTGGGCATGCGAAAAAACTTAACGCGTTGCGTAAGGATGGCGAGAATTCTCGCTCCCAACTTCGGTATTTACAGCAGGAGCGGCCACCCAGCTCATAGAGACATATATGCGAAAAATGGAGGGAAGTATAAAGCAAAACAAAGGCAACATGTGCGGGTCGGATCCGCGAGGTAGTTTTTACAAGCTTTCCATCTCCTTTGTCTCCGAAGGTGAAGGAAAAAAGGGATGTTTTCAAGAAAGTAAGGGAGGGGGGGATTATCCACATTTTTGTGAGAGAAACTGTTTTAATTTTGGTAGAAGGATATCCTAACGATCCAGATCTTCTCATCACTACGTGGGACATCTTCACTCACAACATTGTCAGTACATCGTCTTCCATTGGAGAGGTTAGTTTGAATTTAATGAACTGTTACTCTTTATATTAAACTTCTTTTAGAAATTTGATTTATTTCGAGAGATTTACTTCAATTATTTCTCGGTGTATTGTGACAAGTAAAAGTCGCAGTTATATTAGATTGTTACGACTGGTAAAGCAATATTCAAATAATTGTTTAATTTTATTGTACATTAAATACATAATTCAACGTGTAAAAATGTTATGTCAGACAAAATTTAGGCTTGCCTTTTTGATACAAAGACGCTTTATATTTGACTCAGTAATAGAAAGAACTTGAAAAAGTTCTTCAACTATGTTCTTTATACATGTCCTTTTAATATTTTTAATATGAGCCGTTGACGAACAACTTAATTCGCATAAATATGTTATTGAATTTGGAACGTTATGTCGATGGCATATTCAGATATTGAAGCATATTCACACCTTTAGCTTTAAGCCAAAATACATCTATAGGTAGCATAATAATTTTAAGTAGTATGATCGTTGCTAAGGTCAATCAATTCCTCTCGTAGTTTCATGATAAATTCCTTGCATCATAAAATTAATTCGAGTTTGTTTGTTTAAAACGCTTTTAAAAATTAAATATACTCGGAGTGTGCGGCACACTAGTCCCTTCCTCTCGGCAAACTAATGCGCCACGGCACACCGGTTTAGAACCACTGCTTTAAGTTAATTTCAAGAGGATATTCAGTACAGTGATAATATAATTCATAGTGATTCATTGATGTGGATTTGTGGTCAGTTGGGGGCCGGTTAAGTAAAATTTTCCCGGGTTAAGAAAAAATCGTCCGCCCCTGGGTAATAGGCATTTTTGTGTTTTGCCCCCCCTGCAAAAATTTCTGCCGACGCCCATGCTCCCTCAGGCAAAATTTTGCCCTAAATTGTAAAGCAGAAATGGGCATCAAGACTAATAACAAAAAAACGTAATTCTCAACTTAACACAAGTATTCCGTTTTATGCGGTATCTCTTCTTTAAGCTCACCTGGAAATATCCTTCCGAAATCCGAAATCTTCTTGTCTACCATGCAGCCGTTAAAATTGTTGCACCAATATGCTGCACAATAAGCATTCCGTTCCATTTCAACAATTAGAAAAACACGACGCTGAAAAACCCCAATTCATTATTATTATTAATTATTACTATTAATAATTAATTATTTCTTCCATGGTTTGAATAATGAGTGTGGAATGGGTATTTTTTAGACACATTGACCGATAGGATTGCTGCAGGCGCAACCATCAGAGACATCTATAGGTATTCGGGAAAAGATCGAAGCTGCACTTCCTATTATTTCTTCCATGGTTGGCTCCACTCGTAACAGAAAAATCGATTCGAAAACATTTTATTCCTACCCATAATTCTTATATTCCCAAAGTTCGGTCTTGGCAAAATGGCGAAGTTGGTGCAGTCTATCAGCACAAAGGGCCCGGTTATGGTTAAGGGTATATATGTAACAACTTTCTTAAAATACTTAATTTACCTCTCTAGTACAATTTAAAATACTATAATTTGCGTATATGTAGTTCACAATAATTTTGGAGGAAAATACGTTGTATTTATTATGATATTTTCTAATCCCGAAACTTTTAACCATTTATTCGTGTGTGCAGATGTAATGCTTATAGCATTTGCTGTTATCCTTGTTTAGTATATAATTACTGGTATTTTTCATTTAAGTGATTAAGCAAGGGTAATCACCACATGATATTCGTTACTGTTCCGTCTTTAGGAAAGGTTGTCGTTTTATCATTCATTGCCGAATTTTTACCTTTTAGCGCAATGTTATTTGTATTTGTACGAGATAATTGTAAGTGGAGCTGCTGCACATTAGAGAAATATTTGTAGAAAACTGAAAGATGTTCAATTCATATTTTCAGCGTTGATGGATGATGCCCGACCTAAATTTCAGACCTTTTTGAAGTATGCGAAAGTTGAACTAGCTCCACCAACTCCTGGAGAGATCCCGCAAATACGATCTGGAATCCAAAAACTCCTCTCCGGATTTCGAACTGGCCGATGGAAGCAAGTTACTGTTAGGGTAAGCAGTCAACCTTCTACTTGGTCCAAATCAAATTAAATTCTGCCCCTGGAATTATTTGTAAATTCATTGTATCTCATCTAAATCATGGTTTTTCAAACCATATTCTCCGCAGCCCAATTATAATAGAACAAACGTCATCCGGCCCACTAAAATTCCACCTTATAAAAATATGTTAAGTAGGAAATTCTAAGGATACATTTAAAGTAGAAACGGAACGATTTAATAATCTTTAAATAAGATTAGTAGATTTCGATTAACTTTCCAGTAATTTAGTCTAAAGTTTGCGTCAAAATGACTAGGATCGACACTTTATTGAGATCCGTATTGGACGTTTTGCAGCCCATACTTTGAAAAACCCAGATCTAAATTATACTAGCCTGTAATATATTTCTAGAGAAATTTTAGTTATAAAGTTAAAGTATGTTGAATATTTACCCAAAAATATTTATTAGTTTGATATTCATAAACCATTGTTGTAAATCTTAGATGTTGAAATTAAATTCGTTGAATATTCAAGTGTGAGAAGGGCTTTAAAAATTCGTCCCCAAAACCAGTTTTAAATTTCTTCTTTATTATGGGAATTTCAATTTATTCGAATGTGAATGACCGTTATAATTACATTATATATATTTCGTTATTATAAATTAGTGGATTTAACTGTCAACATTCACCCAAATAGTGCTTATTTTAATATTTGCTGCTTTTATTTTGTGACTAATTGTCATAAGTTAGGAAAATTAATTCTAGTTTTGAATCTTTTCAGGAAGCATGGCTGAATACTTTGGTGACTGCTGAAGTTTGCTTTTGGTTTTTTGTGGGAGAGTGTATAGGGAAGAGGAGCATTGTTGCTTATAAAGTATGATTTAGTGAGTTGTGGTTTTATACCTATAAAAATTGTAGTATTTCACAGCCCTTTTGACCAAACAATATTGTTTTTTTCATCGCTGTTAAATAGCATGTACATAATATCAATAATTAGATTAAAGAACTGAAATTATTGCATTGCTCGTTTTTGTGAATGATATTCTGTATATGGTGGCAACTAGGTTTTACAGTAAGCTCAGTAGACACAGTTTGGAGAGTCACTGTCAGAGAGACTTGTATGAAGAGGTTTGGTGGGAAAATTTTCAGGTAAATAATCCTCTTTGGTCATAAAGTAAAAACAATGTCTATCTAAGACCCCAAGCAGCTCTACAAACAGTAAGTGTCCTCTGAGCTTCCTGTGACGTCTAGTTGCCATGCTCAACACATCAGTCTATATAAATATTTTGAAAATGTGTTTGTGCATTTATAGTGCAACAACTACAAAATGTGGAAGCAAGAAGAAGGTGCCATTTTAACCACCATAAAAAGTTATGCAAAATGGGAGTGTTTTTAAAGTGATTTGAACTACGTTTTTTCTATAAAAAATGTTTTTCTCTTTTAATTTTTCCCATTTAAATAACACGGGAGTGAGCGTACTGTTGGATTAACAATTTACTTGACAACCGTTATAAACAATATGTGATATTAACTAAAAGAAATAATATATACATAATATAAACTAAAGTAGCGAAGAAAGAGAAACAAAGTGTGGCATATAGTTCTCCAAAGCAAACTTTTTTTAAAAAACTATGTAACTTAAATAATTAGTCTTATGTTAGATTTTCCACAAATTGTGATTTTCAAACCTTTGAAGATATCGTCACAAAACTTCGCATAGGTAAATAATTTCATCCTGCGAGTAACATAGGCTGTATGGTGATAAAAAATTTGGGAATGGGGGGGGGTGCTTAGCAATTATTTTCTCATAAGTTTACACGTAATTTTTGATTTTTCAGAGTGCAAGATTTTCTTTCATTCATCTAAATAGGTAATTGCGAACAGGTTTTCTTCATTTTTGCATTATTCGACAGTTAAAACTGTGTACTATCATATTCTTATGATGTGTACATGTTACACGGTCGAAGTTTTAGATTCACTAAATCCGTTGAAATTCAATGGGCAGTTCTGCTAGTTATAAATGATAGGTAGTTGCTTCTTATATAGGAGGAGGGCAATACCTAAGGTACTTCTTGGAAGGCTACAGATCTGAAATTTGGGGTGTTGGGTTGGGTTGGTTGAAAATTCTAACATTTTCATTTTTTGGGAAGCTTGACCGATTCCATTGTTTTATTCCTATCCCATCATAAGAAAAGTGTGGAATTCAGTTCAGGACATGTTGCATTTTTAAGTTAGGTAAAATAGAGATAAAAGCTTGAGAGATGAACACTTCTATAGATAAAAAAATGTTTATTTTATAAAAGACAAAATTGAAATCCATGCCAAATTGGCATAAAAATTTAATATTGAAAAAAGGAACTTTTTCAGTTTTTTGCTATGAAAAACATTAACTACAGCATTGTGGATTCCCTCTATATTTAATAACTTTAACTGTCATAGTGTTCTAGTAATTTGAACATGAATTTTGAAAGCAATGAATCCAATACTTTTAGATGGTAATTAATAATTTATATTATAATTTCATTGATTTAATGCTTTTAATTGGAATTAGTAGACTATTGTAATAAATTTCATTTCAACCTATGGTAGAAGCTATGATGTAACAATCCTA
The DNA here is from genome assembly GCA_036926305.1 of Uropetala carovei. Classification (NCBI taxonomy): domain Eukaryota; kingdom Metazoa; phylum Arthropoda; class Insecta; order Odonata; family Petaluridae; genus Uropetala; species Uropetala carovei. The sequence continues at coordinate 2,233,192 of JAXCHB010000127.1, forward strand.
AGGCACAAAATACCCTAGTTATAAAAAAAATGTTCCATTTATTTCTTGGCTAAATCAGGTAATGAATTGGAATTGAACGCAGTGTTTCCATTTGCTAGGTATTCCACTGCTATTTCTTTATTCATTACAGCTAAACCCCATTATTGCACTTCACTATAGTGCTTATAATTAATATGTATGCTTCTTATAATGCTTGCGCCCTTACCCTTAGCTATAATGCTCTGGGCTGACATCTAATCATGCTGGCTTTGAAGCATACATTCTCTGAGCAGTGTACAGTGTTTGGCATATACAGGCCCACTGAGCACACCAAAATGCACATCTGACGGACATCTGCATCTATGATTCAACTCGGTTGTTTTTAATTGAATTTACCTCTAAAATTAGATCATCATGAGCTCCTAACCTTTAACCAAAGCTAATATTGCCAGTGTTGAGAAAAAATATCACAAGGAGTATATATAAAAGCTTGTAGAAGAATTTGACAGAGGGCTCCAATGTGGAAGAATTTACAGCCAGCCGATTGGTTTAAGCATCGGGCTCAGCTGCATAATGCAGCCGTGAGTGGAGAGGTGAGTCCAGACATGGAAGGAACTGCTGCCTTTAAGCAACAATTATAAAAAGAAAAGGTACACATCACATCAAGTTTTCAATGTGGATGAACCTTGCCTCTTTTGGAAGTGCGGAGTAGGTCCTACATTTCTGTGCAAGAAAGCGGCTCGACCTTGTTTTTACATTATTTCATAATATAAGTTAATATATAGTCTTAACTGTATTGTTTTTTAAATATATTTACTGTTTTCGTGTGACATTTTTGGAACCTGGCAAAGCATTAATGCATTTCATATTATCTACATAAATGTGGTTAATGTTAAAGAAAATCTGGAAAACACACCTACTAGATCTAATGTACATGACTATGGTACCAGAAATATAAGTAAACTTGATGTTTCTCGCTTTCGATTGACAAAGTCATATAATTCCTTTTGTAATCTGGGTATTAGGTTTTTTAACAAATGCCTCCATCTGCTGCAATGGTAAATATTAATAGGTTCAAATCCCAATGTCATCCTGTATCATAACTAAGGCATTCTATTGCAATGAGTTTATGGTCAGTGATTTGGTATATGTACTGATGTAAATTATATAATTTATTATCCGCATAGTACAGCTTTTTTATTTTTTTGTTATTGATTTGTGGTTTGGCTCATCTACAGTGGCAAATTAGCTCGTCATCCTCCGGCAGTAGCTATGATTCTCTTAAGGTGGCCTATTAACTCTAAATTCAAACCGTACTTTTTTCACCCATCCAAGTGCCGAATGTGCATATTCTAATTTTAGTATTTAATGTAATTTACCTGCCTACTTAATTTAGAGGTATTCAGGACTTCCTAATTTTTTAGTGTAATTTAGGAAATGAAGACAAAGTGAACCAAAATTTTTCCACTCTTCAATATCGTCGAGACATAACACGCATAACACCTGGGTCAACTGAGCGAAAATTGAATAACAATATTACACCAGCTTGCGCTTCAGATCCTCGTTTGATATTGAATTTCGTTTTTCGTGTATTTATCTAGATATCGTGTTTTGTATATTTACATCATAGTTGAGAGTTAATAATGCGTATTAAAGGTCATTTTGAACTCGTTCAGTAATGCTAATTTTATTTTACGTCAATGAAGTTTTAAATAGAATATCACCTGTTGTATCATTGTCAGGTGATATACTATCTAGAGTCTGTCGTTAGGAATTGGCTGAAATTATTCGTTATAATTATTTTGTTTTTCATTCTCTTTTTAACTTCAGAAATACAACTTGAAACACGTTCAATCTGACGCTGACGTTTAACCAGAGTGACAATTGTTGAACGAAAATATTTGTACAAGTGTCTTTGTTTACGTTTTTGTGATTGTGATCAACTTCGTCATTTTTTCCTGACTTGGCATGTTTTAGCATGAAATTTAAATGGGGCGTCACTTGAATGAAAGTCTTTTAAACATTTTTCTTTATGTCAAGAGGGTAAGAAATGAAGATATGCATTTTTAGCGCATGCTCCGATAGAGATGTTCAACGGTACTGCAATACCAGGTAAGCAAACATAGAATGAGCTCATCAATGTATTTTACGCTATTATTGGCAAATAATGGTAATTTAATTCACCATATCGACACGTCAATTTGTTTTAAATACCCGTCTTTATTGACCGTTGCAGGCCATAGGATTTCCTATGAAACCATACAAGGAGAGGACTATCAAATTTTAGATGCGGGAGCAGATGGGAAATTAGATTGTTATGGTTACAAATACAATTTCTTCAAAAAATTTGTATTTTACCTCTTTGCTGTGTTACTATTAGGTATTCCTTTCCTCCTTATCCATTGGTACAAAGAATGGAAAGTATATGCTAAATGTAAAAGGTGTGCCTTATCCGAAGCGGAAATTCTGTTGTTAAAGGTAAATTATTCATATGTATATGTTTGTGTGCCATTCGGATAGTTACTGCTGAAAAAGTTTACCAAATTTTATGAAAATTGAAATTTGAACTTTATTGCAATTGTTGAAAAAGTTTTGAAATGGCTTAGTAAGTTTGTGAAAAACATTAGCATTTTTAAGAATTCATTTTTATTGATAATAGCATTACTTCATTGTTGTATAATGCAATTTTTGTTTCAATAAAAATATATATTTACTTTAAGACATTTTATAAAATATATAATTTTTTATTTAAAACCTGTACTTTTGCAATGAAACAAAGATTTGTATACAAATATGGAAAACATTACTCTCAAGGTTTTTTTAAATATTAGTTTTGTTCATTATAAAATTGCTCTTAATAATACTTGATGGTCTTATATTTGCAAGCAACTTAATATGTAAAATACTTATCTGCTACTACACTCAAAAATATTTTCTACAATTGTTGATGACAAATGTTTGGCTTAGGATTCTCGCAGTCAATATGGAGTGGGAAAGGTTTTCCATGAAAAGGCATCACTCCAAAATCCTATTCGACATTTCACTTATCGCCTTGTGAGATATGCCTGGGATCCAGATGTTGAGTTTTTCCGAAAACTCAACGGTTTGCAAAGTGAAGATGGTCAACCAAAGAAACTTAGTGAAATACTTGAGGATTCTCGTGGACATACCCAACAAGAACAAGAAGCTCTGTAAGCTTATAAATTTTGAAAATTCATATTCTTTAATTATGGTATCAGCTGTAATTCAACAGATGATATTTAGTACCTTGTGATGAATGCTTATAGCAGTTACCTAGACCTTGTATTGCAAAATAGGGGACAGTTTGGGATGTCACAATTTGCCCCATATCAAATTAATCTCTTAAGAAAAATAAAACAAATTTATATATTCAATGCTTTGGAATCCATATATTTTAGCAGTGAATTTTGAGTTTGTCAGTGGAATAGTTTAAATAAAAAATCCAAAAATTCTGTAGTCCATGAAGATGTAAGAAAACTCGTTTGCTACTCCCAAATTTTACACCATGGCCTCCAAATACCAGCATGGTTATGATGTACAGGTGACTCCCGAGATTCAACAGAGATGCGTTCCTGAAAACGTGGTCGAATTGTCGAATGTCGAACGCCATTTTTCCATAGACTTACATGTTATAATCGGGGGATACGTTCCCACCGTAGAGTAACAATATATATATATTACTCTATGGTTCCCGCATCTCGGCTCAGGCGAGTCGGACCGAACTGTCTGCAGCACATCCCTGCATACATCTATCTATACATACAATTATATATCGCAACGAAATTAATATAAAAGTTATTAAAAAGCACAAAATAACTTGCAGCCTCACCAGTTAATTTAAGGTTATTCAAACCTGCCCTTCTGTTAAATCTGTCAAACCAGCCATCAATTTATGTGAATTTATGACGTTCTAGAATTTTCTCCTGTTTCACATAAGTGCTAATAGTTGAACGACACTTTTATTTTATTCACTTGCATATCACTATTACATTTCCTTATAGATATCATGTCAAGTGATAAATTTATAAGTAAATCAATAAAATAAATAGATTTAAATAAAAGATTAACAGAAAAAAGAGTGAAATCAGCACAAATTCAAACAATTAGAGCAGAAATAACTATGTCTACACTGAAACTAAATCTAGCGTGATTGGTCGGGACGAAAATTACTTCGCGTAAACTAGTTAACAATTCGATCGGCTTTGTCGAAATCTCGAATTTGTCATATCTTGGGAGTCATCTGTACTGCAATTGATGAAAATATCTTCTGCTTATTCTTGTAAATGTTTATAGATTCAGCTCACATGCTTGAAGTCTGTATACATACCCAAAACTATAATGTTCTTAATGCCATGAATGATTTAAAAAAATGAATTATCAAAACATTCATTCTTTGTCATAAAATATAATACTACACATAACCGAATCAAAATATTTTTACCCATTTGTACATAATTTTGTAAAAAAATCAAAACCTATTGTCTAGAATACTCAGGTGTATATGAGACAATTATTTTATTCAGGAAGGGATTTTTTAATTCCTTAACCCTTAAGTAGGCGCGTAGCGTTTTGTAACTTCAGTGGGTGGGTGGGGTCTTTAAAGACCCCAAAGGAAAATGTTTATATCCATGCCGTGTTGTTTATTTTCATAACAGTTATTTTAGACGAGAAGTCTAATACAGTAAAACTCGTTTATAACGATCACGCCTAAAACGAAATCTTGGCTATAACGAAGAAATGTCTCGGTCCCTTGAACTTCTCCATAAGGGCATTGGCTAAATTTATCGGATGTAACGAACACGCATTTTACGAATTCTCGGCTGTAACGAACAAATGTTTGGTCCCGTGGCAAAAAATGCCCCATATATAACGAATTTTGGCGAGCAGGGCGATAAGTAATGAATAGTTTCCGCCCGTTTACTGCGCACTTGTTGGTAGAGGTCCCCTTCCTCCATCTACCCCTTCCATACGAATTTCCACGCTCCCTTTGTTTTGCAATTGATATTAAAAATGTGAAATGTTTATGTAAATTAATGACCATAATAATAATATTAATTGACCATTTAAAAAATCGTATGTAATAGCAGTCGAACATTTTACATGCCGCGAAGTTGATAAGCATCTGCTTGCATATGTAAGTACGGCATTGAAGTCGACTCACTGCAAATACAGTAAAAGCTGTGTTATCCGGCTATCTTGGGGATTGTGGAAAGTCGATTAGGAATCCATCAGATTTTGCATATTGTTAATGGCATTTAATTATTTCTAATGTTTACGTTAGTTGCTTTTTTTGGGTGTTGCTGGCGCGCATTAATGCAGAATCATCTGTGTAAATTCATAGCGAGTTAACAAATTAATTTATTCTCCACTAAGGTCTTCTATGAACTTTGTTTAAATATTATATAATTGTTATATGCGTTTAGTATGTTATTTAATGGGTGAATTTTTTCCTGTAATATGTAGCTCTTTTTCCTCCCAAAGAATCGTTACCTTGCATATGATTACACTAAACTCGAGTGCATTATTAGTTTTTTGCAATAAAATTCGAATAATCTTTGCAAATAAATGTACAATAACTTATAAACATTTACTTGGATACATGAATTTGTTTCTCTCTTACTCATATATAATCTCCACCTTCTCAACTTTTTTAGAATAAAAATACAGTTATAGTACTTGATGTGTTACTGAACTAGAGCGTCTAAACCACTTTGGATGCATAAACAACACGTACATTTATTTAACCTCTTGAAATTTAACAACACAATCACTGCATACAGTTTTCATGTGATTTAAGCACATCATATTGGTACAGAAATTGCAACGCTGATTCTTTTTTTGGTCCACATTTCTTGGGCAAATTGTGCACCTAGCTCAAACTTTGGGGTCAAAATGAATGCGTTTTTCCAATGGTTGCGATCCTGTTAATTTAGCGGCTTTTTCGCAGAGTGATCTTGTTGCATATGTAGTTAGATGCTGCCCTTTTGCGAAAAGACGAAACTCACAGGTACTCATTTGGAGTCGTGTCGGCGTGAGATGTAGAAGACACTAAGTAGCTTGAAACACACAGGCAGGTGGTGGAAACAAAATTTCTCGCATAATAAAACGGCCAGTCGTAAGGATTAGTGTGAGAAATTGACAATAGCATTGACGAGGAAAACGAAGAAACCAGTGAAAAGATAGGAGCTCAGAACAAGTGCACACTCCCGTGTGGGGTCCTTCCCCTCTTCCGCGGTCTTCCGGGAAAGAATCTCTGCAGGCCAAGGGTTTTCCCCCTGCTGATAAAGAATTGCTTGTTTTCCTAAACCAGAATGCAGAAGGGTGTTTTCAGAGGTCTCACGTCAAGTGAAGAGATAAAATTTAAAATATGGAATAACAGCAATGCTGCCAGTGTTCCACTACTCTTGTTTTTCTTGGAAGGCATTATATTCCCTGATAAAGGCTTTCACATGGCCCTGGTGAAAAGGAAACGCTTCATTTTATAAAAAGAAATACAGACAGGTACGTTTCTCTGAGAGATTAAGAGAAAAATATATAAGTTCGAAATAGTCGCGCAAGTAGGTGCGTGGGGTCTTAAAAGACCCCAATGTTAAAAAATGAATTTTTACGATAAGGCTATACAACATATTGCCAATATTTTTATACGAATAAAAGGACATAATTATTCTAGGAAGGTACTGAAAAAATCAACCTCATATATGTAATTGCAAGAGAAATACAGCGTTTTTAAAAGGCATGGGGTCTTTAAAGACCCCATGCGCCTACTTAAGGGTTAAGTGAAAACAATACTGTGGATGGTAATTTTAGAAATAATTTTTAGATCTCTATGCCCACAATGTTGTTTACTCTATTCATTTGGGAAGAAATGTTCTGACCCTAATTCTAACATTCGAGATATCAACATTGATGTTACAAAAGATAATCTTGGTAAATTATTGTCCACACTATTTTCCTCATAATTTGCCTCATTTTGTAAACTATAATTTACCTGTGAAATTCTTTTTTTTTATTGCATTAGGTGCATTATTATTCCTTCTATTTTCGTCATTTCTTTGTGAATTTAACCTTTGACATATGATTTCATAGACATAATGTATTAAATTTGAAATGCATTTTTATTTAATTTTTTGGTTGAACTGTTTTTTATCAAGAAAAATATACCTTTCTGTTAAAAGTGAACTTCTATGAATAAGAAGACATTTAGCGAAAGCTTAGTTTGAAGTTTACATTTTTACCAAATAGGAGATGTTTCATATTGCTCAGTGCCATTTTGTTAAAGTTGAAATGTGCTCATTGGTGGAAATAAAGTATAAGTTATTATGTGGGACTTGCTAAAAGGGTCAACATTCCAATCGACTGGTAAAATACGTCTATATGTATTTGGCATGATATTATGGACAGTTTTAATATTTCTGTTAGGCTTAAGAGGTCTAAAGATTTGAATTATACTCAACTCTTTTATTTTTAATTGTTGAACCATCCCTGTTCAGCAGGGCCGCTGAGAGCCAGCGGGGCCCTGGGGCAAATACCATCTCTGGGCCCCTTTCTTTAAGTTCAAAAAGGAAACCGGGCCACACGACAGGCCCAGGACAGCCGACTCCCCCTCCCCCCTTCTCTACGATATTGGCTCGCAGTATTATAGGCTGAAATTGTCAAATTCCATCCAATTAAATTTTTTATCAAAATTACGTATAAAATATATGTTGATACTGTATGTATCACATCATAATTAGACTTGGTATGATTCGGTTAATGTTGATAAATGGTGAATTTGTAAAAATCAAATATTCGACGAAATATAATTGCCGTCGATAAGTGTAGGTTTTTCATCACTGAATTTTTGGCAAAATTGCATTTCATGGTTTTTAAATTTGGTTTTCCAAATTAACACATAAAATGAATTTTAGTACCAAAAAAGCAACACGTAAAAAAGATCAGTACTTGTCATAACAGACGACCACATTTGAATCGGAATTTCCTACACTTTGCATTGTGAGTTCCCCATGACATTTTTAAGTAACTGCGTATCTTGCGCTGCAACAGAGTCCAAAAGTACGAATTAGATGAGAATAGGTCTTACAATTAGTATGAATGAATACCAATCGCCAGATGTCCCTATAGTACTTTAACTAATAAATTCTCATAAAATTTACATTTCTAGGGGCCATACCGATAATCCATCCTCTGAAGGAGAGTTTCCCATCATAATCGTTCCGTGTTTGCGTTCTAGGCATTTTTCTAAATTCCTCCAAATTTTTTACCAACATCGCAACTTATTCCTTCATAATATTTACGTATAAATTTGGTTGTATATTATAATAGCGTAACATTAAGTTTGTTATTGAATGGTCGCGATTTCGTAATTGTACGATTCAACGAAGTAAGTCATGTATTTATGCGCTTTCAGCAAAGTTTAATTCGATGGAAATTATCGTCGTGTCAGCCTTATATGCGATATTAAGTGTACTTAAATATTCCAAGTTCAACATTATAAAATATGGTCAATAAATAAAGAAAGAAAGGCTACCATATCTTTAAAAAATCGGGAGTAAACAATATTGTTCTTTAGAACTGACTGTACGACGACACTCTGAGTGCTTGTGGGTCTGGACGCCCAAAGACGGAATTTCCCGAAGGGGAGAAAAATGAGAGTAGTGGGGAGGAGTTTCAGGTTGCTAAGAGTGATAGAAAATCAGTGGGTTGGGTTGGGAAATGGAGAAAATGCCACCCATTGGTATTGGTTGCTGGCATGCCTTACACCCACGTATTGCGATAGGAAAACCTTACGACCGATCCTCAGAGGCCCGGGCTCCGGGGATTTTGCCCTGGTATCCCCACCCTCTCGGTGGCCCTGCTGCTCAGTGTATATCTGTCATTATTGTATGTATGGAAAGTTTGGATGAAAGAATTGTACTCCCTTTTCAAAAGCACATGGTGCACCATTTTTTGCATTTAATGCCAATTTAAAGCAAAAACATCTTAGAATCAACTTGCAATGAATTTTCTTTAATGATGACTGATTTGAGGTTAGTATACCCATGTACATATTTACCTAAACATTTCATGCCATAGGAATTACCTGAGTTGATAAAGAAACGATGGTTAATAGATGGTATGTTCACTGGAGACTGCAAATGATCCAAAGGACTGTTTTTCATCCTCGAAGATCTTTTTTACAGGAGTAATTTTTATTATTTTACCCTCTCTTTTGCTACAGCTTAAGTCTATATGGAGAAAATGTGATCGACGTGGAGGTCAAGTCATATGGGCGCTTATTTATGGAAGAGGTTTTTCATCCATTCTACTTATTTCAAATTGGCAGTGTCATTCTATGGGCCCTAGATGAATATTATTATTATGCTGGCTGTGTTGTGATAATATCTACACTCTCCTTAACTGTATCTCTCTTTGAGACTAAGAGGGTACGTTCTGTCACCTTCTATGAAGATTTGAAAATTAGCTTTAAACTATTTTATTATAAAAATTCATTGAACTAAAGAAATTATCTAGAAATTATTCTTAGCATCCCTGTGAATCTAAATAAAAATATACATAACAACATATTATTTATGTTATACATTTTTTTGTTTAAGTTGAATAGAGATTTTTTAAAATGTGTTGCAATGTTAAGAACATCTTAATATCATCTGTTATAAAATTTTGTTAAGAAAAAATTTATGTAGCCTTTAGTTTTTACTCACTTTATTGGCCTTCAGATTTGGCATTAATCTTCTATTTTATTATTCAAATGTTACTTTTGAAAAATATTGCTACCAAGCTCTATTTTAATTTCATCAGTTCTTCTTGTGCAAATTAATATCAAGTGAAGATTGTTATTTGTTTTAGGATTATTTTTAATGAATTATTTCATATTCATAGACTACAACTTTTTTTTGTAATTTGAAATATTTGAATGGGATTATTTACTACCAGGAATATCATTAATACCTTCAATCAAGCTTCATTATAAAGCATTCTTTTTCTGCTTCCAGCAAAGTGTAATGCTCAAGGAGATGGTATCTGCCTCCCATCAGGCAACAGTAACTGTCTGTAGAAAGGATGGACGTAAGTTACTCTTAATTCTATAAAGCCACAATTTTTCTTACACGAATCTCTCTTCTATTTTTAGTCTGCTGATTCCTGATAACTACAAACATTTGATCTTAAGCACGCTCTGAAATTTCAAGTGAGAGAAGGAGATAGAAAAAGGATTTTTCCATCTCTCCCATGCAATTTATATTCAGGCATTTACACCTCTGTATAGAAAACTTCATTACCAACATTATACCTCACTTTCTACTATATTAAGTGGTTTTATTTTGACCAGATTTTAAATATTTATATTTAGAGGAGTTTCTGTGAGAATTGTTAATTGTATGTTTTGAAGTGAGAAATCAGAAGAGTTATTGCCAAAACATCAGCAAAACATATGAAAATATCAATGAATAAATTCTGATGGGTGTGAATTTATATACAATGAAATTTATTTTTAATTAAAAATATTTTTTGAATTTTATCAATCCTTTAGTATACATTTTTTGAAATGTAGTCTCAGTTCTATGTCCTGCTGTTCTTCAGTTCTTTTAATGATCATGTAGTTATGTAGTTGTCACATTTTATATAAATTAGACTATGTCCATTTTCTAAACAGTGCTCAAAATGTATAATTAATTTTAAGTTTATTATTTCTGACTGAATTACTCATTAAGAAGTTATTCTTGAAATTATTTGGAATTATTATGTTTGCTTAATTTAAAGTTATCTATATATCTTTCAGAACTTAGTGATATACCAATTAATAACCTTGTGCCAGGGGACCTGTTAGTTATACCGGAGCATGGATGCCTCATGCCATGTGATGCTTTGCTTCTTACTGGAAATTGTATAGTCAACGAAAGTATGCTCACAGGTAAGTAACTTTATGTTCATGGCAGTTATACTGATTTAGTAATAGCATTCTGCGTGTTATCAGCTTTTTCTTTCCTTTTGACCATGATACTTTTGTGTGCCTTTTAATTATGGTTCCAAGAACAAATTTCCTTAAAGTGGTTTACATAATCATTGTAAAAGTATATTTCTGATTAGAAAAAAGCATAAAATAACAGTGTTCGTATTCACTGAATTATACTATCGCCAAATTTTTATGATTTAACTCTAATATGAGAATTTGCCTATGGCTTAATAACAAATGAACAATTGCTTAATTACTTCATTCTAATCGATAAAAATGTTTCTCTTATTTATATTTATAAGGTGAAAGTGTTCCTGTAACCAAAACGCCACCTAACCATTCAGAAGAGATATATGATCCTGAAGCCCATAAGAGACATACTTTATTCTGTGGTACTCAAGTTATACAGACAAGATACTATGGAAGTGATAAGGTACATTTTTATTCTCCTCATATATTTTTGTGATTGTTATTGGAATTAGATTTGCGGAAGAACTGTTTAATCTCTATGATAAAAGCTTCTTATGATGTCTGAGAGACCAATTTTATAGACTGATGTAATTGCCTTATGTTTATTACCATAAAAAATTATTCTTCTGTTAATTGGAATATCTCTAGATTTGGAATAGCACTTAAGAGTGAATTTGTATATATGTCCAATTATCAAGATTATATACATTTTCAAATTTTTATTCTTATTGTATCAATATAGAAACTGCTCACGTGAGTCGTTTGTTACAAATGACTCACGCAAGCCAGACCGGGCCGTTATGTTAAGAGTGAATTTGTATATATGTCCAATTATCAAGATTATATACGTCTGCAGCACATCCCTGCATACATCTATCTATATATACAACTATATATCGCAGCAAAATTAATATAAAAGTTAATAAAAAGCACAAAATAACTTGCAGCCTCACCAGTTAATTTAAGGTTATGCAAAGCTGCCATTATCTTAAATCTGTCAAACCAGCCATGACTTGCACTAAATGGAGGCTCATCAACAGAAATTTCATCCATCCTTTCCTTCAAATCATCATAGAGATCCTTAGCCTTTGCTCTAATCATGGTCTCTCTAATAGGAATGTGTTTCTGACACTGATCATCTACCCAAAGTTTTAAAAGTTATTCCATTTTAGGAATCACAACACCATGCCTAGGACTGTTGAACGACACATTCCCAACGATCGTGCGATTTCAGTATGGCTTTCAACTTTCTCAACACACTTTAAAATTTCTAATTTCAATTCATAACTACAAGTCTTATGCACTCTTTTATTTGATTCCCTTGCATTATCACTATTACATTTCCTTTTAGATATGTCAAGTGATAAATTTATAAATAAATCAATTAAATAAATAAATTTAAATAAAAGATTAACAGAAAAATCTGATGTGGTCAACACATGACTTTCTCCATATTTGGAGTATAGATATTTAAATAATTATGAATAGCATTATGAGGCAAAATTATCATTTCGTATCGTAAAAGAATACAGTCGTCCTTATTGCCATGAGTTATATTTTGAATATGTTTACAGAATTCACCGCTACATGGTGGTGGCGCTGTATACTGGAAATTATGAAAAAGATGAATATCTCGGAAATGGATGGTTTTACAAAAATTTGTTTCAAACAAAACTTGGAAGAAATATTATTCTCTGCAACATTGGTCCTCATGACGATTACCAATAACGACGTTTTTAAGGATATATTTGACAGAAACCGAAAAAACCGATTATTTATAAATAATTCCTAAACAGTAACTGCTAAGGAAAATTGTTTGAAATAAAAGATGTATGAAATTATATTTTCTACATTTTTTGTAATGGTCAATGTATACAATAATGATGTATTATTGGAAAAATATCGCAAAAGCCGAATCGGGTTTCGAATAAACCTTGACCTCCAGTTAACCGATATTGTCCAAAAACTAATCAGTTCTTTGTGCTCATTATAAAGTATTATATATGAAGTTTGGTAATGATATGTCAAGTACTTTTTGAGTTAGAGCGTCCACAATCACATACACACAGACATCATTCCAAAAATAGTCCAAACGTGTTCTAGGGACCTCAAAACGTGTATTCCCGTTGAAATCTCGAAGTTGATTTTTTTCATGATCACAATACTTGCCCATTAATACTTATGGAGAAAGTAAAAATCTGATAAATTTTATAAAGTGCGGCCCATGATTGAAAAAATAAAACATGTTTGCAGCATTTTGTGCCATATGAGTTTTTGGTCTACGACAAGTCCAAGATCAAATATTACGGCTGTCATAGTTGTGAACAGTTTATAAGGGGAAAACCTATTAGATTTGGATATAAGGCAGGGCATGGTGCTTGAACACAGGTAATAGTGGGAAGGACTGACATTCCCAAATGGGAACGGGCGTTTTTGTGGAACCTTCAAGAATTATATCGTTATTTTTATTTTTACTTTCTCCATACGTAGTAATGGGAAAGTATTGTGATCACGAAAAAAATCGACTTCGAGATTTCAACGGAAATACACGTTATGAGGTCCCTAGAACACGTTTAGAGTATATTTGGAATGATGTCTGTGTGTGTGTGTGTGTGTATGTGTGTGTGTGTGTGTGTGTGTGTGTGTGTGTGTGTGTGTGTGTGTACGTATGTGTGTGTATGTGATTGTGGGCGCTCTAACTCAAAAAGTGCTTGCTATATCCTTACTAAACTTCATATATAACACTTTATCATGAGAACAAAGAACTGATTAGTTTTTGGACAATAACGGTTAACCGGAAGTAGAGGTTAATTCGAAACCCGATTCGGTTTTTGCAATATTTCTCAGTTAAAACATCATTATTTTATATGCCAATCTATACAAGGTTATAGAGAAAGTAATTTCCTACAACTTTCATTTGAAACAATTTTCCATAGCAGGTATTGTATAGGAATTATTTATAAATAATTGGTTTTTTGGTTTTTGTCAAATATCTCCTTAAAAACATCGTTATTGGTAATCTTCGTGAGGACCAAAGTTGTAGAGAATAATATTTCTTCCAAATTTTGTTTGAAACAAATTTTTTTGAAACATCAATTTCGGAGATATTTTGCTTTTTCTTAATTTCCAGTATACAGTGCCACCACCATGTAGCGATGAATTCTGTAAACATATTCGAAATATATTTAATTTATGGCAATAAGGACGACAGTATTCTTTTACGATACGAAATAATAATTTTGCCTTATAATGCTATTCATAATAATTTAAATAACTATACCCCATATATGGTGAAAGTCATGTGTTGGCCACATCAGATTTTTTATGCTATATTTTCATTTACTTTTATTTGACTATTTATTGATGTACTATCATCTCTAATGTATATAGTGTTATAAATAGCAAAATTTGCCATTTAAATATTTTGAATACTGAAAAATAAATTTAATATAAAGTAATCCAAGTTTTGATCAATAATAATGATATAGATCACAAGGGGAAGGCACTACTGACCCCCAACCAATTTGGCTGACACTTCGTAGAGATAATGTCCATGACATCCGATTAACAAAAATATATACATATCAAGGCCAATACCCAGCCGTTTTTATTTTATTAATAAAAATAAATTAATATTTCCCGAGTCAATGCTTAAGTACCTACATGGCAGCGAACATTGTAAGAAGCGGCACTGGCATAGCAGTTAGCACGCTTGGCTGTAAATCTCAAGATCTGTTTTTCGAGTCCTCGTTCCGAAACTTTTTTCATTTTTTCCCACATTTTCACTTGCATCATTTAAAGTATTTATTACCTAATTTCCTAATAGTGCTTTAAGTTTAAATATCCATTTATTTCTAAATAATATTCCTAATCACAATGGTAGTATATATAACTATAAGCTAACTCGATTTTCTCATATCCGTGCATTTCGTCGACTTCATTGGGCCCCACCAGATCGTAATCTTCATGGAAGTTCATCTCGCCAAGCATATCCACAACATGTGTATAAATTTCTTGGGCCATTACAACACTATGGCCACATTCACTTTCGGGAACTTCTTTATCCGACATCAATCAATTTTTTCAGAGGAGCTTCATGCAGTAATGCATGGCAGTGTTCAACATATCTTTCGCTGTTTCGTCGTCCAAAGGAGGAGACGTAAAAGATGTAACATTTTTGCTCATTACAGGATTTCCCGCTGAAGATGTTGAAGCAGTATATTCCATTTTTGAAACAGCAAAAACTGCAGTGTGTTAAAAATACACTTCGAAACACACCAGTTAAAATGCTCGCAATGCTCTGATGAAAGAAGCAAATCTGATCTTGTAGCACTTGAAATCACTCCTCTCCGATCCTTTTCCAAATGCTTTAAAAGTATTTTTCGACAATGTCATGATTGTGAAACAATACGTGCAAGACAATAAGTTTCTTTTCATTGTTTATTCATGGGGAGGAGAAACTAATAAATCGATTTACAATGAAAAATTTATAGATGAGGAAAACCAACCGCTATGTACGCTACAAATAATTCTTCAAAATTGCACATCACTATATTAAAAATATTAACTATTAAAAAATAAAAATATATAGCGGTATTAAGAAGTAAGCATTTAAAATGAGGAAAGTGAAAATGTGGGAAAAAATGAAAAAAAGTTTCGGAACGAGGACTCAAACAACAGATCTTGAGATTTACAGCCAAGCGTGCTAACCGCTATGCCAGCGTGGCTTCTTACAATGTTTGTTGCCGTATATGGTACTTAAGCATTGACTCGGGAAATATTAACTTATTTTTATTAATAAAATAAAAACGGCTGGGTATTGGCCCTGATATGTATATATTTTTGTTAATCGGACGTCATGGACATTATCTCTACGAAGTTTCAGCCAAATCGGTTGGGGCCTTCCCCTTGTCAGTAGCCCCGAGATGCCCTACATCATAAATTGCCACAATGTATAGTGTTGTTTTTACTATGAAAATTGATCAATGTTACAGGAATGTAAAAATAATATATTGCTTGTTATCATAAAGTGACCTTTTTTTTAAACATTCTTTAACTAAAATGTTAGTGTTGAAATAAATTATAACCAACGATAATACACTAATATGCATATATGATGAATGTGAAAAACCTCCATACAAAGAACCTCCCTACAACAAAGTGCCAAAAATTGGGTCCCTTCAATTTTGTTATAAAGAGGGCTTACTGTATTATTCTTCTTCAAATCACTTTCTCTCATGAGCCATAATGATAAGTCAATTTATTTAAAGCAAAACACTGGTAAAGACAACATTTATTGTTTTTCTGTTGCAGTCAAATGTCATTGATGTTTATGAGACCTTTTTTTGACATTTCATAATTGCTCTTAAGTTTATTTTTAATTTCTGATTAATAGCAACATTCATCAGCCTCTTAAGATTTCCAATTTTTCAAGAAAAAGTTACATTAAATTCTTTTATAGTCTGAAGGTATCCTGGTGCTCTGGTTATAATGTCAAAATAAGAACAGGTTATGCCTACAGAATGTTCTGACCGGAATTAGAAACAGTGTCTCTTCATAGGTTTCAAAATGAAAAACAACTTTTCCAAATACATGTGAGGTTATTAAGTTCCATCTCATATTACATGAAGTTAAATTAACATTACTAAAGTACTAAGAAAACAATATTAAACCATTAAAAGGCATAAAATTACTAAGGGCTAAAGAAAAAAGTAAATAAAAATATTTTCAACTGTGGTTACTGGACTTGGGTTATTAATTGAGAAATTGTAAAATTTTAATTAGAAGAGGTGCTATTGACTGAGAAATTGGATGAGCTGGAGATGGGGCATTAAAGGAATATTTGTGGCAGATGTTAGCATGGCCTCTACCTTTCTCAACTTGCTTTAAAATTTATAATTCCAATTGATAACTATGTCTTATGTGCTCTTTTGTTTGACCCACTTGCATCATCACTATCAGACTTTCTTTTGGAAAACAGTTTTTACCCAAGTGCAAGTAATATGTTTTTTTTCTTAGAAAAAGTAATTAGGCAAAACTGAATTTCCTGTATCTCAGTGATGCCTGCTGCACTGGTTGGCCCAAGGATGAATGATAGTTCCTATGTCACTGTCATTGAATTCATAAATTATCATGAATTTCTCCTTCCCACGAAGTTACTTTTTCAAGCAAGTCTTTCCATAAAATTTCTTTCAGTTTCTTTTAACCCTTAAGTGGGCACGCTGGCGAACGTAGTGCACCAAATATTTTTAAATGCTGTTAATTTGTAAAGAATGCTTCATATGCATTGTTCTCTTATCTATCCTATCTTTATTGCCTGACTAATCGAACAAGTTGTTAGCAACCTTTTAGCTATTGTTCTTGAGGAGTTAAACAGATGCAAAGCTATGTGCATCGCTTCCGCTGTGTTAAACACGCATCGCGATTTGCCTGTAAAAGTTTAAATATTTCTACAACGTAATTTTTTTAGCATTATTTCTTCTATTTTTACATCTTTGTGCTTAAAATGACGCTTATGTAAATATATTATGATAAAAAAATTTTAATGCTATAATGTCATATGGTACTAAATATATCTTGAAAATTTAGTTCGTATATAATGTAGAAAATCCTAACAATAACTTCAACAATGAGAATTATCATAATATGCATTAAAAGGCTGAATAAACAAAATTTAGAATGAATCTATCGTTATTATTATTACTGTTTACATTCGTGTTTTCCACACAATGCAGCGGCACACTCAGTGCGCCACATGACCAGTTGTGTAACATTTTTTGACGCACCCAGTTAAGGGTTAAAAACATATATTTAAAAAAAAACTCAGAAAAGTTCTTTGAAAAACTCGTCTTGGAGAGAACATGCAGAATGCTAACAAAGCGACTCCAAACTCCAAACTGAATGCAAAGGGTACACTTCAAAGATTTCATTAGTCCCTCTGTTTGTAAACAAGAAATATGCTGTGACAGCAAAAGCAATCTAATAAGTCGAGTCTCGAGAGATTATTTCTTGGTTTCCTAGCAGGGACCGATGTGAGGTTGATATCGAATGAGGTGATGGACACAACCCAAGCATTAGAAGTGGTCTCACATAAAATTCATTAGTAGATGCCTTTATAAGTACATCCTAAAAACATTCCTTTTTATGTCATGGAAAATTTGATTGATTCTTCAAAAGGAATCATAGAAACTTATGTAATTATGTGTAGTTCCCAATTTGACTGATTGGCTCAGTTGAATAGGCGAGCTTCGACTAGTGGAAAGTCGAGTTAGGGTTATAATCAGTGATGAGCTGAAAAAAATTAAGAACTGGCTTTAAAAAAATGGAGGAAAATTGGATAAGGGTGGCAGGAGGCCTACATGCCAGGGACACTAGATTGCTCTAGTAGTACCATTCAGCTAACTTAACAAGTGTTCGGTTTGTAATATATTCCATTTCATACACCGTTGGTAATTGACTTTCAGATAGGACAAAATGTACTGGAAAGGACAAAATCAGTAAATTTTCATATTTTCTAAAAATTTAACAACCAGCTGGCAAATTCAGAGAAAAATTAACAACCGGCTTGCGTGAGTGGGCTTCAGCTCATCACTGGTTATAATGTATAATTCTATTGTATAATTCTCTAGTTAGTTGATTGTCAAGTGGTCAAATCTCAAATGTAACATTTAATTGAGGATTTTCAGTGTTTAATGCAGTAATTTATTCTTAAACATAAATTTGACATTACATTGGGTCCGGTGATGAAAAAACTTAACATAGTTTGGTTATTTTGTTGGATTCATTAGTGTTTTGATTAATATAAATAATGTGTTGACACTTGCGTTAAAGTATTTTTCCCAAATATTTGATAAAACCTTAGTGTGTCTTATATACTGTCAATTATTTACTTTGGAAAATGTTAAAATTTTTGTGAATGGGTTGTTTTCAAAACCACTGATATTTAACATTAGTTAATTAAATATTTATTTCATTTACTGGAAAAATAATTGTTTTAATGGTCCTACTTTTAAATATGATAATTTTGATTTGTTTGCATTTTGCTATATCAGTATCTGAAATTTATTTACAGTCTTTTTATATTAATATTTTTTCTTCCTTAAATTCATAGGTCTTGGCTGTAGTCACTCGCACGGGATATACTACTGCCAAAGGAGAGTTAGTGAAGTCCATTCTATTTCCACAGCCTTTAGCATTTAAGCTATATGAGGACTCAGTCAAATTCATCCTTGTTTTGTTCTGTATAGCTGCTCTTGGAATGACCTATTGTGTTTACTTGTACTTGAGAAGAGGGGTATTTATTTTTGCTTGCTTATAAATCCTATTAATTATTTAATTTATAAAATATGTTAGTCCATTAAAATTCTACTATAATTTTAAAATATTACCTATCAGAAAATATAATTCATTTATGTATAAGTGTATTGCAGGTGACCCCTTGCTAATCATCATTATTTGATTCCTGGAAAATGCAGTGATTAGCAAAACCTGTTTTCCCGTGGGTGTAACCCTATAAATTAGGATTATGTTCCTACAGACCTGAACTTGGCATATAAAAAAAACATATTACATCCTAACAAACAGTTAAAATATTCTTAAGTAACACCTGTTATGATAAAATATTAATTTAGCGTTTCTCGCTTTGGACTTAGACACTGATTGGACTAGGGAGCCCCTGATTGCACAGAGGAGGGTTTTAATGTAGTAATAACAATTGAGCAAAATGATTATCACAGGCATTGATTAGCAAGGGGTGGCTATATATTTATTTTTGTGTGTATAGTAATAAAATAAAGATACAAAATTTTAACAACTTAAGCAAAAATATATCTATTGAAATTTGACTATTGGGAAAACTATCAAATTTCTGGAGGTATGCATGCTGTTGAATGAGACTTAAACATTTAATCCCAAACTGATAAATCAGAGCTCTCTAAAAGCCATAAAATGATTGTGAAAACCAAAACAACCATTTTGGAGAATTTGTATTCATTAATTTGATCTCAACTATAAGATGAGCCAGATTGTTCTTTAAATTTAATGCCAAGTCTTATAAATAGCTAGTGTTAGTATAAGTAAAATTTACAAACTAATTTTTAAGTTGGAAACAGGAAATTTTATGAAAATTCAACAGTTCTTAACTAATACTCAAAATTTAATTTCAGTAGTTTCCAATGAATAACGTTTTGCACATAAAATAATAACTGTGTCTATCTTATCACAAAATATTTCTTTTGTGTGTTGATGACAGTTTTGTATAGCTGTATTAATTTAAATAATGACTTTTTTAAAGCAAAAATAATGAACCATATACCGTATCTGCCTGAATACAAGCCGATGTTTTTTGTCAAAATTTCTGATGGAAAAATCACCCCTCGGCTTAAATGCGAGTCCGAGAAAAATTTGGGTTATGGTTAAATCTCGAACTCTCTCATTGCCTTCGCGTTCAAATGATAGTACTATATTTTTCGTAAAGTAAATATTTGACCTACGATGAATATATATAAAAATATCTTGGCGAGATCGCTTGCGTAAATTGACGGTTACGTAAAATGCGTTGACGGCTTTGAATGTTCAACTGTTTGAATTTTGGTAAAACTTTACATGGAATGTGCATAATTATAAAAATGCAATTTCTTAAGGCAAAGTAAATGCTAATTTCACTGGAAATAGACTTGGATGAAAGAATATCTTGGCGAGATCGCTTGCGTAAATAGACGATAACGCAAAATGCGTTGACGGATTTGAACGCTCAACTGTTTGAATTTCAGTAAAACTTTACATGGAACGTGTATAATTATAAAAATGCAGTTTCTTAAGGCAATGTAAATGCTAATTTCATTGGAAATAGACTTGGATGAAAGAATATCTTGGCAAGATCACTTGCGTAAATAGACGATAACGCAAAAAGCGTTGATGGATTTGAACGCTCAACTGTTTGAATTTCGGTAGAACTTTACATGGAACATGTATAATTATAAAAATGCAGTTTCTTAAGGCAATATATATGCCAATTTCATTGGAAATAGACTTGGATGAAAAAATATCTTGGCGAGATCGCCTGTGTAAATTGACGATTATGCAAAATCCGTTGATGGCTTTGAACACTCAACTGTTTGAATTTCGGTAAAACTTTACATGGACCGTGTATAATTATAAAAATGCAATTTCTTAAGGCAATGTAAATGCTAATTTCATTGGAAATAGACTTGAATGAAAAAATATCTTGACAAGATCGCTGTTACTATATTGGACCTTTTGTGAAAATGAAGATGAATAAAATTATTGCCACTGAATGTGGAACATTATTCAACAACGCAAAATTATTAATTGGAGTAATATTTCAAAATGTCAACAACTAAACCATTTCCCACATATTTCTTCGATCTCGAATAATGTATTCTAAGATGTGCATGAATGCCCGGCACACTTCAGCATAAAATCTACAAAATTTCGTTTTTGCCAAAAAAATTGGAAATTTTTGGGGGGTCGGCTTAAATCCGGGGTCAGCTTCTATTCGGGCAGATACGGTATTACGTTTTGGTTTTCATGCTAATTTCCCCAGAATTATTTTAGTCTATGAATAGCCTATGCATTTGATTTAGATTGTATGTAATTTAGGATGAAAAATGTCTCTTTCATTGTTTTGTATGTTCTGAGTTGTCTTTTGAAATGTATTTTAGGCAGACACTGAGACTATTATCCTTCGAACACTGGATATAATTACAATTGTAGTTCCTCCTGCTTTACCAGCTGCTATGACAGTGGGTACTGTTTACTCTCAAAATCGGCTGAGGAAGATTGGAATATTCTGCATTTCTCCACCCAGAATAAATGTGTGTGGCAAGATTAAGTTAGTTTGCTTTGACAAGGTAAGCTTTTGCATTTAAATTTTATTCATCATTATTCTTGCAAAAATATTTAATCAATAACAAAATGAAGGCATAAGTTTGTTTAGCATTATTTATGAATTGATTCTTCATACACAGTTTCTACAGCTATTATTGATATTTTTTATACCGTATTTGACCGAATATAGCCCCCCTGTTTTTGGCCAAAAATGAAGTGCAAAAGTTGAGGGGGGAGGCTATTTTCGGGCACTAAAAATTTGGTGGGTACAAACAAGTGTGCAAAGCTTCAATAACGATGAATTTCATTCGAGTCAGTAAGTGTTTCTATCCGTTGCGAATATTTATTTGCAAGGCTGATTGACGTCACCATATAGGAAGGATTTTTCAATTACCTGATCGCTCTCATTATCGTCAAATTGCATGTTTTACCGTATTTGCTCGTGTAAGCCGCGCCCCCCCCCCCCCCCCCCCCCCCCCGTGTATCCTGCGCACCCCGGTTTTTGAGTCAGCTCTAGGGAAAAAAAATTATTTGAGCCGAAAAAGGATTTTTAAAATCACCAATTCCTATTTCTCAAAAATGCTACGCTCAAGTTAAGCATCTTCACACTCCTACGTGACGAATTTATTGGGTGATCTCTTTATATCGGTACTAGCAGAAATCTCCTCGGTAGTCCTCTTTTGTTAAACAACTCTTTTTGTCGTCATATTGGTCATGTTCGGCAGAAATCGCTCAGGGAGCGATCACCGATCATTCTGCTGTACGTAATTTTCCAGCCATATGGTCACTGATCCCTACCGTAGCGGTCGTCATTTTTTTGGCGAACTAAAATTATGATCAGTGATCACGGTGGCTATGACTTTCATAGACGTATCACAGAATAAAGGAACCATCCCCTACCTGAACATGGTAGGCGTCGTCTTCCGTGAGAACAAACCCCCCACCAACCCAAACAGGTCGCGCATGCGTCGTGGCCTCCGTGACGATTGTAGCAGAAAGCCGTCGAGTTTGGGGAGTACCCGTTAATAAACTTAAAACTCATTTAAAATTTTTATACAATGAATGAAAATGACTAAATACACCGAAATTTAGAAATTGAATAATAGATGCGGCATGGGTGCTAGCTTAATCTATATTTGTTTACCGACACGACATTTTGGGAAAAAAGGTGCGCAGCTTACACGAGCAAATACGGTAATACCAATAAAATTAACCTTACCCGAGAATGGACTAATTGCCTGGCTAAGCTCGAATTGTTAATTACACAAACGAAAGATAGATTAGCATTGCGCATCGAAATATGAGCAAAGTGCGAATTTATATTGCTGCATAAATTGGTATGTTATTTCGACTTGCTAATATTGCTGCATTAATTAGTATGTTATTTCGACTTTTTAAAGTTTATTTTTACTCCCTAAAAATGTATTTTTGTTCATTTCCTTGTCAAATATCTCTTTCGTTAGTATACCCTCTGAATTCTGAGGTACAAATCTGAAAACCTTAAAATTCCAATTAGCATGGCGTTTTATCACTCGCTAATTGGTACTTTTTTATTAAATGAGTGCAAGTTTGATATTTCTTCAAATTATACAGCATGTTTCATGACATTAAAGTCCTAAAAATGATCATGTCCTTTCAGGGTATTAAAATATTTTCTAGATTTGTGTGAGAAAAATGGGTAGGGGGGCTATATTCGGAGGGGGGCTATATTCGGTCAAATACGGTATTTCCCATATGATTTTATTATCAGATTTAGAGTATGACTTATGATCACCTATAAAGCTCCCAGAAAGAATTATGAAAATATATTTTTTCATTACTTCATCAACTGATGATGCCTAGTTTCACTATACATCAAATAATAAGTATTACAGAAAAAGACATAATTCTTTACTTTTCATTTAGGCAATAACTCGTGAATTAAATTGAGAATATATGAATTTCAAATTAATAATAGACTTAGTTCATTTATATTTTGTTGTTGATCTATCTTATACCACTGAGCTAAGCTTCCCAGTTGCCCAGTAGTCATCTAGCTATTCATACACAATTTCATAAGTATTTTTTTAAACTATTAGGAAGCATATGGAATGAATTGAGGATAAGTACCAATTAATTGATTGATTCTATGAATCTACAATATTAGCTGAAGTAGCCAGCATTGTCTGGGTAAATATGCTTCATGTAAGACAAACTCTTACATGATATGTGAAGCACCAATTAGAAATTTTATGTGGAGATAGTACAACATTTGTCATAAAAAAGTCAGCAAGAGCACATAAATACAACATATGGTTTTGAAGATAGAAATTCAAGAAAGAGCCAGACATGCCCTTATGTAGTTTTCTACATCAAACATGTTTTTGGTGAGTGCAGTTAAAAAGTTGATTTTCCTCTCCCTGGATTTTATGTGGTCTGTGATGTAACAATTAAAGAATTTATTCAGAGATGAAAATTTGAGAATGTTTCAATACTGGGAAAAAGGTCCCCTCCTGTGTGGTTTTATGGAACATTATCTCAATTATTTTCTCCAATTTATGAGTTTAATGTGGCCCGATTAAGCATCAGCTTCTTTAAATGCTACCTGCTAATGCAGCCGTACACAAAAGGTTCCCCACCCATGCCATAAATGAAAGAAAAATTGCATCTTGACTCAAACCCTGATACTTTAAATAAAAAGTAGTGCCTTGTTGCCCTTCAGCTTGAAGGGAATAACATAACAGCAATTGTTGTCATATTCACAGGAATTTTGACCCCTGCATGTTACTTCTGGGGACTGTCATAATCCCAACTTTGGGCAAGATTTGTCAAATAGTGTGGGAAGAGTTAGCGGATGGACAGACATAGGATTTTGCTTTCATGTAGATGTATAGATAATCTCAAATAAGTATTTTTGTCATTAGCCTTGTAAAGAGAATAATAATTTTTTCAATGTAATTATGAACTTGATAATCTATTTCATAGTAATCATCTCATATTTTTAATGTTCTTCTGTGAATATTATAAAATTTGTTTTGTTGTTTGCTCTAACTTGAACGTGGTCAGACTGGTACGTTAACAGAAGAAGGACTGGATCTTTGGGGTGTTGTTGAAGCAAAATCTAGCACTTTCTGCTATCCTCCGCTTGCCCAAGGAAAAAATGTTCCAGGATCTGACCTTGATCCATTTTCACCCCTTGCTGTTGCCCTTGCTGCATGCCATTCTCTCACTTTGGTTGAAGGAGTGCTCACTGGGGATCCACTTGACCTGAGGATGTTTGAAGCTACTGGTTGGGTAAGGTGGCCAATTCTCAACCAGTGGTTCTTGACCTACTCTGACTGATTCAAATTCTACTGGTGCCAGCTTTCATCCTTAAACAGTTTACTTGTGATAATGATAAAATGAAATAGGGATTAAATAGGTAAATGAAATTTTAAACCTTACAATCAAGATTGCTATTATAGCATTTACTAAGCTATTACAAGGTAAGATGCATTTGGGTAATTTGAGTGAACTGAACTACAGTAGCCCAACACAAACTGTGAGAGTTATGTTCCTGACTTAACCCACATTTGTCTAAACCAGTGGTTCTCAATGTCCCGGGTTACATCCCTCCCCTTGCAATCTATACGAGTACAGAGTACATCCTTTCCCAGTTCCTCCCTAATTCCTCCCCTTAAATTTGTAATTCCTCCCCAAGTGGCTCCCCGTTGAGAATCACTGGTCTAAACCATGGTTGACAAGGGCTTATGGTAAATTGGAAATTAGGGAGAATGGCTCCTGAGAGACATACTTTAAGTTCTATAATGTACATTTCAATGTTAAAAATAGGTGTGCTATACTTAAAAAGTATAGTATTGTATTAAAATTCAAGAGAGAATACTTTAATATAATACAAAAAAGTACTCTACATTAATAATGTAGCAGTTAAGCTGCCCTTGCTGAGGCTGCCCACTTCAAATTCCTCTAACCTCCAACTCCAGACTAATTTGTAGTCTTATCAGGAGCTATAATCCTCTTTCCTATATCTCTCCTGGTAAAAACTATTAAGCATGTAGCCTCTTCAGTAACATAAATTTTAATATTATGGCCATATACAATACCACATATACAGGTGAGCCCCGCTCAATGTGGCTCTGGCCAATGCGGATTCGTTATCATGCAGGTTTTATTTCGAATTAAAAATTTTTAAAAAAATATAGATATCTTATGCACAGTGCAACGGCAGTCTAATCTCTTATGATTTTTTAAATTTCACACTAATCAAATTTCCTAGTATCCTAAATATTGTGATATTTCAACAGTGTTGCATAATATTGCATCATCTGATGGCCAGTTTCACTCTTTTCCCTGTAAATTTCACGGGTCTAACACGAAAAATATATCTTCTAAGGTGGAAAGAACTTGAAAAACGGAAATAGAAATATGATTCATGCTTCATCTTTCTTTGGCATCATTCGATCATAAAGAATGTTTTTGATGATTTATATTTTTTAAATATATAATTTTCAACAATTACTTTATTACAATGTTATTTACCGTATTAACATGTCATTATAAATAATAATAAAACAATAACGCTACACATCAAAAAATTATATAATTTTGATCTACATATGAAAAAATCTGAGGTGGCCAGCACATGACTTTCTCCATATTTGGGGTATAGATATTTAAATTATTATGAATAGCATTATGAGGCAAAATTATTATTTCGTATCGTAAAAGAATACTGTCGTCCTTATTGCCATAAATTACGAATATTTTGAATATGTTTACAGAATTCACTGCTACGTGGTGCTGGCGCTGTATACTGGCATGAAGAAAGAGCGAAATATCTCCGAAATGGATGGTTCTGCGAAAATTTGTTTCAAACAAAACTTGGAAGAAATATTATTCTCTACAACTTTGGTCCTTACGAAGATTACCAATAACGATGTTTTTAAGGAGATATTTGATGGAAACCGAAAAACCTGTTATTTATAAATAACGCCTAAACAATAACTACAATAGAAAATTGTTTCAAATGAAAGTTGTAGGAAATTACATTCTGTATAACTTTTGTATAGGATTGTATATACAATAATGATGTTTTAATGGAGAAATATCGCAAAAACCGAATCCGGTTTCGGATAAACCTCGACTTCCGGTTAACCGTTATCGTCCAAAAACTAATCAGTTCTTTGTGCTCATGCTAAAGTTTTATATATGAAGTTTGGTAACGATATGACAAGTACTTTTTGAGTTAGAGCGCCCACAATCACACACACAGACATCATTCCAAAAATAGTCTAAACGTGTTCTAGGGACCTCAAAACCTGTATTTCCATTGAAATCTTGAAGTCGTTTTTTTTCATGATCACAATACTTTCCCATTACTTCGTATGGAGAAAGTAAAAATCTGATGTGGCCAACACATGAATTTCTCCATATTTGGGATATAGATATTTAAATTATTATGAATAGCATTATTTTTTTGAGTTAGAGCGGCCACAGTCACATACATCCACTTACAGAGGCATCATTCCGAAAAGTCTAAATGTAGGGATCAAAATATCTAATAAACTATCAGTTCTCCAAAGCATTCCTATCACATACACACAGACAACATCGAGAAAATAGTCTAAACGTGTTCTAGGGACTTCAAAACGTGTATTTTCATTAAAACCTCGAAGTTGATTTTTTTCGTGATCATAATACTTTCCCATACTTTGTATGGAGAAAGTAAAAAGCTAAGCAGTCGACCCTGGACTCTTTTTACTTTCTCCATATGTAGAAATGGAAAAGTATTGTGTTCATGAACAAAATCGACTTCGAGATTTCGACGAAAATACATGTTTTGAGGTCCCTAGAACACGTTTAGACTATTTTTGGAATGATGTCTGTATGGGTGTATGTGACTGTGGGCGCTCTGACTCAAAAAGTACTTGCCATATCGATACCAAATTTCATATATAACACTTTATGGTGAGCACAAAGAACTGATTAGTTTTTGGACAATACCGGTTAACCGGAAGTCGAGGTTTATTCGAAACCCGATTCGGTTTTTGTGATATTTCTCTGATAATACATTATTATTGTATACATTGACCATTACAAAAAATATAGAAAATATACTTTCCTACATTTTTTATTTCAAAACAATTTTCCATAGCAGTTATTGTTTAGGAATTATTTATAAATAATCGATTTTTCGGGGTCTGTCAAATATCTCCTTAACAACATCGTTATTGGTAATCTTCGTGAGGGCCAAAGTTGTAGAGAAGAATATTTCTTCCAAATTTTGTTTGAAACAAATTTTCGTAGAACCATCCATTTCGGAAAAATTTCCTTTTTACTTTCTCCATACGTAGTAATGGGAAAGTATTGTGTTCATGAAAAGAATCGACTTCGAGATTTCAACGGAAATACACGTTTTGAGGTCCCTAGAACACATTTAGACTATTTTCAGAATGATGTCTGTGTGTCTGTATCATTGGTAGCGCTCTAACTCAAAACGTACTTGCCATATCGTTACCAAATTTCATATTTAACACTTTATCATGAGCACAAAGAACTGATTAGTTTTTGGACAATAACGGTTAACTGGAAGTCGAGGTTTATTCGAAATCCAATTCGGTTTTTGCGATATTTCTCCGATAATACGTCATAATTGTATATACAGTTCTATACAAATGTTATAGAGAATGTAATTTCCTACAACTTTCATTTGAAAGAATTTTCCAAAGCAGTTATTGTTTAGGAATTATTTATAAAAAATAATCGGTTTTCATCAAATATCTCCTTAATAACGTTGTAATTGGTCATCTTCGTAAGGACCAAAGTTGTAGAGAATAATATATCTTCCAAGTTTTGTTTGAAACTAATTTTTGGAGATAATTTGCTTTTTGTAGTATACAGCGCCACCACCATTTAGCAGTGAATTCTGTAAACATATTCAAAATATACCTAATTTATGGCATTAAGGACGACTGTGTTCTTTTACGATTGGAAATAATAATGTGTAACTTGTAATTATATAGCCAGCATAATTAGTTCCATCTGTTTCATTAGTTTAGTGACTACAGTTCTTCCTTAATGGGAAGAGGGTCCAAAGCAATGAGACATGTGTTTTCAAAAATGTTGAGAAACACTGCCCTAGATAATCCACTCAAAATGGCCTGACCATCTTTATTTAGGTCAATATTTAGACATTCGTGTCCATTCTTACACTCAACCCTGACGAACACAAACATCCATGTCCTAGGCAGGATTAGAACCCATGACCTTAGTATTCATCAGCAGATACTCTAACCATCCATCTACCAAGGCTGGCATCCAATTTTAGACTGTAACCCAGAGGTTAAGAACCACTGCTTTGCATAACAAGTACAGTTTGGTTACAAGTTGCACTTAGAGTGTGGTAGTATTTTTAATTCTGATTGTATTTTATTATTTATAATTATTATTGTGTCCCAGGGCTATAGCTAGTGGCTGTAAAAATGTTAAAATAGCTTTGCAGGTAAAAATAATAGCTGAGATAAAAGTTATGCGTTTTAAATGAATCAATTACCGTATATTCCGGCGTATAAGTCAACCTTTGAAGTCTAAAAAATGTTTCCTAAAACATAGGGTCGACTTATACGCCGAACATAAAAATGTGAACCTTAAATTAAAAATGAATAACATCAATATTTAAGAACACCGTTGATCTTTCAGTGGAGGTGATCGCTATTTTGAATCAGCTGTTCCAGTATTTACATTTTATGGCATTTACCTTATTTACTCGTGTACCCCGTGCACATTTTTCCCGAAATGCCGGGGGAAAAAGGGGGTGTGCGTCTTACACGTGGATTTCTGAACAGGTTATATAAATTGTATCGATAGTAATTTCTCGGCAATATGCTGGCGTCTATGTTTATATTCGTAAAAGATGTCAAATTCTACAAAGTATACGCCTATTTATGTGACCAAGCAAATGTGTAAGTTATGCCTGCACTGCAGGCAAAAACTCGCAAAAGTAGGCAGAAAGAATATACCGACTAACTAATAACTATAGTTTAATGACTACTGAGGGTTTGCCGGCTTGAGAATAGATAGGTTCAAGTTTGGTATTTTTCCCTCATCCACTTCAAGGAATTCGGAGTGGTGAAATTTTGTTGCGAATGAAAGATTTCATCGTTCGAAAGGAAGACGGAAATCCACATCTCAAGTGTTTGGACTCATTTTTTCCTAACCTTCCAATATTTACTCACGAGATGATAAGCGAAAAGACTCCCCATCCGCGTAGGGAATTTCCCGTTCATAGATGAATAAATATTTCGTGAAGCTCTGCATCGGTGCGTAACATTACGTCAAAAACAGTTAAGGGGTTAACAAAAGACGACTATTGGTGAGGAGATTTCTGCTAGTATCGTCATAAAGAGATCATCCAATAAATTGCGTCACGTAGAAGGGAGAAATTCCTTAACTTGAAAGGAACTTGTTTCAGGGAGTGGGAATCGGTTACTTAAAAAAACTTATCGTGGCTCAAATTAAGTTTTTTCCTCTGAATCGGCCCAAAAATAGGAGTGCGCGGGGTACGTGAGTGCATGGGTTATATGAGTAAATACGGTATTTTAGAAGATTTATAATAATTAATTTTAATACTGTATTTACGTAATCCGTGTCCTCGTGTACCACGCGCACCCCTATTTTTGGACAAGTTCGAGGAGAAAAAAATATTTGTACTTTAATATGTTGATGTCTACGGTGGCGGAAAATTAGAAAAAATCAAAAACATATGGGGATTCTCTGTAGGTGTGTTCTCTCCATGGTTTCCTCTAAGCTGCGCGACTGCGCAGCCGTGCAGCAGTTTTTGAAATGCCGCGCTCTAAATTTTTCAAGCACACACGATTGTGTGTATTTTAGAATACAGTGAAACCTCTCTTATAACGGCCATCCCTATTCAGCGACCACCCCTCCAAACGGTCACTTTTTACCGGTCCCAATTTTATTTTCCATAAGGATACATGCTAGGTGACCCCCTGTTCAACGGCCACTCCTCTTACCGTTCAGCGGCCATCCTTCTAATGTTAATTTTACCTCTCTTAAGCAGCTATTTTGTAGTCTTTTCGTACATATGTACGTACATCTATTCCTCCCAACCCATACACTATTCTGTCTCTCTCACTCAGAGAAATCGAAATAAGTGAATGTCCCGCTGTAGGCCGGCAGGCAAATCTGTGCAACTCCTTCATTCAAGGTCATAATTTTCCTTAAACATGCATTCCATGATCACCTGTGTGTTCTGAACTTTCTAAAAAACCCTGTAGGTGGCAAACACGTCATTTTTATGTGCTTCTTCATTCTGGTAACAGCATTCTTTGGTTGTGGGTGAGAGAGTTTTTGAGTCAGTGAAGGGTTAACTTGAATAACAAGAGTAAAGTTGTTCTGTCATTAGAGGATAGGAGAAATGTGCTACTAGAAACTGAAAAAGGAATTTCAGCGTGTAAGCAGTGGACCAATTATTCAAAGAAAAGTTCTAGATTTTGCTAAAGAGCTTAAAATTGAAGGGTTTGTTGCTAGTAATGGATGGTTGAACCGATTTCGAACAAGGAATAACATTGTTTTTTGCGCATTAAACGGTGAAACGGTGAAAGTCGTTAATTATGCACTATATCTGTAATTTTGCTAATAAATAGTGCAATATAGTCGATTCTAATGACTTATGTATTTATTTCTGTACTCCGAACTGCCACTCCCAACCTTTGCCGACCTCTATTCAGCGGTCACCCCTCCAAACAGTCATTTTTTTCCGGTCCCGTGAGTGACCGCTTTAGAGAGGTTTCACTGTATATCGGAACAGGGCCTCATCAACCCCGGTGCACATCCGTGCACTAACGTCATGTAGGCACGCGTAGAGATATTCATTCTGCCCATTGATGAAAAAAATTAGATGGAACTATGGTTCTCTCCCGGGTTAAAGGAGCATCAGCGGCTCATGATGAATGTGGTGAATAGAGATACCAGATGCCAACTTATTCCGGCAAGAAGTGTAGGTAGAAACTGATAGTAAATTTTTAATGACTTTTGTTGAGTAACAATAATAAACTTAAAATTCAATTAAAAGGTACAGCTTTAATATTATAATAATATTACGTCATCTCAATGTTGAAGATGCACCAACGGCAGTATAAACAGCGCATTTAAACCCTAAACGTTTCTTGGTCGTGCAGATACGCGTAAACTTCGTAGAATTCTTCCTCTTTTGCGAGTAGAAACGTAGACGCGTGCTGCAGTAAATTTACTATAAAAACTCGTAATTTTTAAAACTTAGTCAGAAATCTTTATGTATGACCAACATTTTGGGAAAAAAGGTGCGCGGGGTACACATTTGCGATATTTTATTGAATTTTGCCATTGTAGAGATCAATCGCAATCACTAGGTATAGTTCGTTTCGATAGTATCATTAGCAGCTGAAATCAATCGAATTATAGGAAACTTAATTTAGTGGGTCAAGTGCTCCAAAAATAAGTTTCTTAAACCTGTTTCACACGGTGCATTTTTCCTTGCTGGCTAGCACGCGAGATTCCCTGCGTGCTACTCTGTGGGCTACACTGATGGGCACTGTGCTTGGCTCGCTGATGGTTACCATTTCACACAGTGCGTGAAACCAACGCAAGGAATCCTTCCATTTGGAGATAGGTCAGTGTTGTGCCGTGCAGAGGACTCTGAGAGCGCGCCACACGGGTGAAAATGCAAGTTTTTACGACAGGGCAGTGGACTCTGTGTTGAACACGTGATGTAGCGCTCGGTGGTGATTGGCCGACACCGCCAGCCAGCAGGAAAACACGCAGGAAAAATAGCACAGGACTTAACCTCAAAAACCAGCAAGGTAGCAAGCACGGCAGGCATCAGCTAGCAGGATATCCAGCAAGCTAGCACGCACAGCAGCCATCAGGGCTCCATGCAAGCAGTCCATCAAGGAAAAACGCACCATGTGAAACGGGCTTTAATGGTTGAAATTAAAACATCTGTCACATGGAATGCTCAAGAAGAATAGCACGGACTCTAAACAATATATATATTTTTATTATTGTTTATTTCTGATTTGTTAAAACTTGGATTGTACATGACTTTGGTTTTGCCTGAAAACGGTTTCATGAGAAGTATTTTTAAGTGAAAAAGTGGGGTTCGACTTATACGGCAGACATATGCCTAATCATGTATTTCCATCCAAAAAAGCAGGGGTCGACTTATATGCCGGAATATATGGTAATTGTATATTTTACATATTTGTGGATATCCTCTCATGTATATATGTTTTAATGATTTATTTTCTAAACTTGTGGAACAGGAAATGGAAGAAGCAGCTCGTGATACAGCCAGGTTTGACCTTCTAATACCTACTGTTGTACGTCCCAGAAAGGATGTTATAAAACCAGGACCTGTTGATCCAGCGCTTGGAGAATCAGTAAGTATATTAAATGATGATTAATTAAAACTTTAAAGTTAGACATTCAAAAATAAAACAGGAAAGTAATAAAAAAATTCTTTTTTCTTTAGTTTCCATATGAAGTTGGAATTTTGAGGCACTTCCCTTTCAGTTCAGGAGCTCAACGTATGTCAGTCATAACGAGAACTCTTGGTGAAAGGAATATGCACCTTTTTTGTAAGGGTGCTCCAGAAAGAGTTCATGCCATTTGTCTTCCACAATCAGGTATTTGTATACATAGCTTTATTTCTAATCTTGTCGAAGAAATTGAAATGAAAAGATTTCCTTATTTTGTCAATGGCTGTGTTTTTACTTACCTCAGTATGAAAGTTTTCTTCAGGTCTATGAGAGTGTCACTCATCAAATTTCAAAGAATTATCTCAGTTTGTAATATTTTGTAGCTAATTGTGTTTTCAAGGGGGTAGAGAATTTTAATATTAATTTGATATTAAACAATCCATAGTCTCATTCTCTCACCACTGGGATTCTGCTTATTCTGGAGCTTATTTTGGGGAAAACTATTAACATAACTAGGTTCCAGTAACATGTTCATTAATATTTAAAAACTTATTTTCTTTTGGCAGAGATTGGCAATTTATTGTCTGTGGGCTGCATGAAGCCCTCAAAGTAGGAATGTGCAAACATAATATTTTCAAGACTTTGAGTCAAACATTATTGAAAAGTTCAAGTTTCGAGTCAAGTTCAGGTTTATTAATAAATTAAGATATATTTAACCATTTGTATTGGGTTTTATATATTTAAAAATGCCTTTTCTGTATATATTTATTATTGTATTTTTTATTGTTATAATTCGGAGTTTAAGAAATAAAAACACGAACATTTAATAACAAAACTATGAACTAACTAAATACCTAAACAAAAACAGTAATATCAATCTCACTATTCAATTTCACATTTTTTTACAGCAACCATTACTTGATGGAAACCAGACAAAGCATTATGTACCTCATTTATGATTGTCATGAAAATTTTTTAGTTGACAATTAAAAAACCATATTTTCCCATTCCTTATCTAATATGATCTGTAAGATACCAGTTAAAGAATTCATTTGGATAGAGGACATAATTTGCTGCAAAGAAAGTCCTCAAGAGCACATAATTACAATTTAAAGTTTCCAAGATAAATTCAAGTTAGTCTCGACAGTATTTTGCTCGCACATTTGGTAAGCCAAAATAAAATTGCACCTGTGCCCAAACCAAAGTATTTTGGAGAAAAGTGACGCCTTTTTGACCTTCATCTCAAAAAGATGAACAAAATATTACCGAAGTTAGGTCCATCTGGTAAACGTCATGAGCATGTGCATGAACACTATGTATAAAAAATATATAATAGATAGTGACTTCGATAGTTCAAATGTCAATAAATAGAAATGAAGTTTTTCTGGTGTCATGATGGTGCATTTAAAAAAAATAAAACACATCGTTTTGAAAGTTCAAAATTATTTGAACTTTTACTTCAGATTTAACCAAGACGAGTTTTAAACTGAAACTCAACTTTGCTTGAATTTTCGATCATTTTGCACATTCCTTCCTCAAGGACATTTTAATGGCCTGCAAAGCTATGATGAAAACTCACTCTGTAAAATTTAATGCAGATAATTTCATATTTGTTGATTGAAACTGTGGTTGTAAAACCTTGAAGGTTGAAATTATGTTAAAAACACATGCCATTAAAGAATCTGTAAGTAACTCCCCCTGTAAGCTCTGATGGGGCCTGTTGAAGTATTTTCAACTAATAATATGGCCTAAGCATACACACCTTCCTATTCAGGCTGATTTAGAGAAGGTTGTCAATCCCTGTTATCTAACATTATCAATATAAATCTTTAAAATAACAAAAACATTAGAAGATTGGTGTATTAAAAATTTTAGTTTTTTTAAATAGATTAAATGATTATAGCAATTTTTAAATGTGAAGTTAATTCAGTCTTGACAATGTCTTTGTAGTTCCTGCAAACTTCAATGAAGTTCTGATGGATTATACATCAAGAGGTTTTAGAGTGATCTCATTAGCCTACAAACCGTTTGCACCCAAGTTCTCATGGCATCATGCTCAGAAAGCAAAGAGGGATCAGGTAATTTAAAATTAATTTTAATATCCGATGTATATGGATGTGATGCAGTGTTTCTCAACTGGTGAGCCCTTAGAGGGTTTGAGGTGGGCTGCGAAAGATTTTTTTAAATTGAAGATCAGTTAACAATATTTGAAAACTCACGAAAGTATAGCAAAAATGTAGTATTTTGTAAAAGGAAAACCTAATTAATTATTAATGAAAATTATATTAATTTTCTTTGTTTTTTAAATAACTGGCTACAGTATAGAATTTTCTCCTGTCTATATAGATACGTATGTATTAATATAAAGGTGAGCCTTGGAAAATTTATTGGTTTAGGTGGGCCACGAATAATTTCCTGTTGCTTAGATGGGCCGTGTTATAAAAAAAGGTTGAGAAACATGATTGTAATGATTCTGATTTGTTTTTTGATTGTGAAAGTAGTTGTTTGTTGTTCTTATTAGTTAAGAGAAATGTTTTTTATTTTTGAAATTTCAATTCAGGTGGAAAAGGATCTCATCTTTCTGGGCTTACTTATAATGCAAAATTCTTTGAAGCCAGAATCTACTCCAGTGATTAGTGAACTTAAGACAGCTGGAATACGTTCTGTCATGGTTACTGGTAATTACTTTCATTTCATCAACAAATGGTAAATAATAAATCTCATTTTTGTGACAAAGATCATTTTCTGGGTCGTGCTATTACTAAAGAAAGCTGTGTTCCACCTATTTTCCTGCAAGTTAAACAAAATATATTTAAAAATGGGATTTATGACTTTCCTGGTCAGTTAGTAGTGTATATTTTTCTTTTAAAAAGAAAATTAATTTTTTCAGCTGCATAATTTTTTGATTTCTGTAAGAAATTGTACCAAGACACCCATATAAATTCTGTTGACATAAGAAGTTATTTGAAAATTTTCTCTATGAATTGAATTTCTTGTTGTTTATTGCAACTTGAATCTTTAGACAAATATTTTCTGATACTTTTATACCTAGAGAGTAAAATTGAGTATAAGGTTATTCAATTTTAGTTCAGAATTGTTTTACAATTAATACTAAAATATCTTTCACTTGTGTGTAACCATTATTGATATGGTGGTTTAATTAAAAAACATTCAGGAGTCAAATGTTCTTGTCAAAGCAATGACATAAAGGTTAGATTAAGTGTCGCATGGTTTTTAGCATAAAAATACCCCTTTCACATAGATTAATTTGTCTGGAAAATTAATTCAAACAAGAAACTGTTCCTTTTTATTAATAAAACTTTATATATATATATTTTATGTAATCAAATCAGGTGATAATGTTCTGACTGCTGTCAGTGTATCTCGAGATTGTGGGATTATAGGACAAGGGGATACTGTTCTTCTCCTCAAAGGCATTCCTCCAGATGATTTTAACCCTGCAAGACTAAAGTTTGAATCCATATTGCCTCCTAACACAGCAGAGGAGGTAATTCATCTTTATTTTAATTTAAAAAATATAAGATGATATTTTCCCTTTTAATCATTCTAAAAACATTAGTTTTAATTTAATTTATTTTTCTTCCATCAGCTCAATAAATTTTATTTTCAAAGCAGCATTTAAATCAAACAGCATATGTTAATTATTGTTTGAGATTTATCTTGGCATATTGTTGAAAATTCTTGATAAATCAGGTATTTAATCATTGCAAGAACTATTTTTTTCATCATCTCCTAATATTCTGTTAATATAACCTTTTTCACTCTATTAATTTCATTCAGCATTAACATGTATGATTTTTATGCAGAGTTAGTCAAATTTTATATGTAAAATTTAGAAATTGGCGCATTGTACCCTTTCTATTGTCATACCTTATGAGAACTGAAGGGACATGCATTTTATTTTGATTGATTTAAATTTTGAAATATATTTTAATTTAACTATTAAAGCTTCCTGTCCAAGTGTTGATTGTCTCTCAATTCATCTTGCATGTAGTTTACTGTGTTATTTTGACAAGTAATATGGAGTGGAGCAATTGAAAATGTAATAGGAATGCTTTTTCAAGGGATATTTTTAATGAACTTGTAATTTTTAATCATTTTATTTCCTTCAGTTATCAGTAACCTTGAAAATGTTTTGAGTAGGAAATAGGGCAAAATCCAAACCAAATGTTTTTCAAAGAAAGAGTGAATGGTACTTTCCTGTTAACGGGAATACCTCCAGGACCCTTCACAGGACCTGGTACTTGCGTATTATCCCCATGCCATACTTACATACAACATTAACAGAAACAAACCCAATCACCGGACAAGAAACTGATTGGCCTGTCTCGACATTTACAAACCCAATCTCCGGACAACGTGGAGAGTTTCTTTGGTTCCGGGCGAAGCGAAGGGCGCAGTAGCGCCCAGAGACAACTACCCATTACAACAAAGCGAGCCGAAGGCTCGTCAAACTATCCTTTCAATGTTATATCCTCTTGACTGTTGTGCCGCAAATTGAGAGGATATATCGACGAGCCTTTGGTTCGCTTTGTTTTAATGGGTAGTCGTCTCCGGACGCTACCGCGTCCTTCGTCTTGCCCGGAACCAAAGAAACCCTCCACGTTGTCCGGAGATTGGGTTTGTAAATGTCGAGACCGGCCAATCAGTTTCTGTTAATGTTGTTTTTAAAATAAAATATCGTAAATCCAACAATACGTCAAAATATCCTTTCAATGTTATATCCTCTCAAACAATCATAACAGTACATGATCATTTTTCAAGGCATTCCCATTAACAGGAAAGTACCGAGTGAACTAACATTTCAGTAAAGTTTTTATTTATCCTTAATTTGCAGTATTTCTATGAGGTTTTTTACATTTTCTTTGTAGTTTCAAAATATAAGTATTTTTCTTAAAATGCAATAAAAATACGAATCACATTAGCAAATTTTTTAAGATAAATGATGAAGTAAGAAACCAATAGTGTATTTTATGTGATTGATAAATTATAAAATAAAAAGATTTTTTTGATAAATCACTTTAGCAATAAATTTGCCAGCCTCTGTAGAGGGGTGGTTAGTGTGTTTGGCTCCCAGTGCCAGGGTTGTGGATTCGAATCCTGTTCAGGGCATGGTTGTGTGCGATTGTTTTTTATCATTATTATGCTTGTTGCAAAAGGCCATCAACAGTTGTTAGTTAAAATAAATACATAAATTGAATCCTGTTATTTGTATTTTCCATTTTGACAGACCCATCAGAGTAATGACCCTTCTTCTATGCTGCTGAACTTGTCAACTCGTGACAAGCAAATGCATCTAGCAGTTGAAGGATCCACATGGTCTTTCATCCACACTTACTTCCCCAGTCTGCTGCCCGAGGTTGTATTGAGGGCAACTGTATTAGCACGAATGGCTC
Source organism: Uropetala carovei (assembly GCA_036926305.1). Classification (NCBI taxonomy): domain Eukaryota; kingdom Metazoa; phylum Arthropoda; class Insecta; order Odonata; family Petaluridae; genus Uropetala; species Uropetala carovei. The sequence continues at coordinate 2,271,831 of JAXCHB010000127.1, forward strand.
CTGAGCAGAAGGCTCAGCTGGTTGTAGCCTTGCAAGGACTTGATTATATAGTTGCTATGTGTGGAGATGGAGCAAATGATTGTGGGGTTTGTTGCAATATTAATGCTATATTTGCATGTAAATATTTTAATAGGTAACACATCTGGTTTATTCATTTTATTCATAGGCATAAAATGAAGAAAGAAGTTCAAAGATAAATGAAAAATAATATTGATTTTTTAAAAGCATTTTTGCTTGAATTCCTTGTTGTTGGTACTGTCAATATACTACCAAGTAGGCCTGTTTAAAAATTTATTAGATGAAGGAAGAGAAAAATCCCACTCACTAAAATAAATTAATTGAAAGGATTTTTAAAACTTGAGCTTTTTTTCAACATCAAAATGACAGTACAAAACTTCTCTAAATATGTTGAAGTACAGTGTGTTCGGCTTAATGTGATCACATCAAGTTATATGTAAATTATTACATTAAACAGCTGATAACATTAATTGGCAAACTTTCTTATGCTAGATCTGGTTTTGGAATTAATTTGATTACAATATCCAGTGATAATAATAAGGATTGATCATAAAGTAAGAATACAAGGTCTATATTTTGCAAGTGACATCTTATTTACAAATGATTATATTGCACATTTAAACTTACATTAATAAAATATTTTTCCATGTAGTTTCCTTGGCAGTTGAGACATTTGTCATAATGTGAACTTGACTTACTTATTCAGGCAGAGCTCATCTTTCGCGGCTTTATCTTTCGCGTGTTTCGATCTTTCGTGGTTCTGCATTTGCGACCAGTTTTGTCTTTTGTGGTCTTATGTTTCGCTCTTTCGTGGAAAAAATCACGGAAAAGGCTGCGCGAAATTTTCTATATATGGAATGAATTGTGTTTTCCTCACCTTTTCTCTCATAGTGTGGCCTGAAAAATGTTATTACGTTATTCTGATATGTAAAAATATTTACGTAATTAAAAAAAATAGATGTGTGTGTGTGTACGCGCATCTTCGATCTAGTTACTCTCTGCTTTTGCACTATTATTTTGTCGCAATAATTTTGAAACACCCTGTGTGTGTGTGTGTGTGTATATACACACACACACACAGGGTGTTTCAAAATTATTGCGACAAAATAATAGCGCAAATGCAGAGAGTAACTAGATCGAAGATGCGCGTATCTGTTTCGCGCTAAGCCCATCCGTTTACGAGAAAATTAGGTGTCTGTATTTTGACGTAACGTCCTGGCGCGAACTTTGAATTGAGAATGCGATCACGGTAAAAACAGAGGGATGGGTGGGCCATGGGACTTGAGAAAGTAACGGCGGAGGTGAACCGCCTTTAGCAGGAGACATTTGGTAGGATGAGAGACAAGTAAATGAAACATAAACGCGGGTTATTTGAAATGTTTATTGCTAAATTTATTTAGCAATTGCGGTCGACTTATAGCAAGTGTTCAAAATGGCGACCGCTAACTTCAACACAAAGTTCGCAATGGTGCTGTAGAGAACGGCAGACACGCTGGAAGATTTTGGCGGAGTTGCCGACATGCATCCATGATCCTCGGGAAGAGATCTTCCTCCCTCTTGACCGGCGTACTGTAGACAATTGTTTTTAGATAGCCCCATAAACAAGTCAAAACGATCATTTCTAGAAGGGGGTGTGGGTGAAAGTTAGCATTCTCTTTCAAGACCTCACTTCTGCTAAGCCGCTGCCTGAGGCATTTCGCCTCCCCTCCCAGTCTCCTCCCCTCCGTCGGTTGACGCTCTGCCGCTCAACCGAGTGCCCCCATGATAGCAGGAGTGTGGCGCTATGCCCCGAAGTGGTTTCTCAGTAGAATTGGGTGCGCAGCTGACTTGTAAAGCGGCAGGAAACTCAAACGGTCGGCAGCGGCACGCGCCGCCCACGTACTCAATTCAAAGTACGTGCCAGGACGTTACGTCAAAATACAGACACCCACTTTTCTCGTAAACGGATGGGCTTAGCGCAAAACTGATACGCGCATCTTCGATCTAGTTACTCTCTGCTTTTGCACTATTATTTTGTCGCAATAATTTTGAAACACCCTGTGTATGTATGTATGTATATATATATATATATATATAAATACTTAAGGAAAAGGAAAAGTAATAATAAGGGTAGCAACAAGGTGTTGGAGGAAGCCCAGTGGACACTTACCTAGAATGAAGAGCCGCTGGGGGTGCTGAGGACACACGAAAAACACAAAAGAACAAAAACTACACAAAAATGGAGCTTTCGGGCTGATGCCCTTCTTCAGCGACGGAGAAACATATACGTATGTGTATATATATATATATGTGTGTGTATACAGGGTGTCCCAGAATTCGTGCCCACGAATCTCAGTACGTGATTCCTAGCTAAATTCTAAGAGCAAAATATTCTTTGTAAAAATTTCGAAAACCTCATTATTACCGAGAAAAATGTAATTAAAGTTAACGCGATTTGTCTACGCTGTACTGTGATGAGTCGGCTGTACGATGGAAGTCCACTGCTACCGCGCGATTGCTCTCGCACAGTCTTGGCTAAGTGCTAAAGAATTCGTTTTCGGTGTTGCCGCCGTTCGGGAAAACGTTCTGCATACATTCTTGCGGCAACGTTTGCCACACCATCACATTCACCGAAAATCACATATCTGCATACTCATTGCAGTCGTACTCCATCTCGCTCACTAGAAAGTCGTAGGACTGGCAATTAAGTCATTGCGTTCTGTCCTTGGAGAGCACAGTGTACCTACTAGTGTGACTGTTGAATGGGCTAACGATAAAATTGATCAAGTGCAAACATAATCACATCTAATACTTCTCCATTTATTCCATGATTAGTGAGCATTTCTTTCTTGTTTTATTATTTATCAATAAAGGCAATACATATTTATGCCATTATTTAGAAAAATTCACGTTAAAAATTATTGTGTGAACCTAAAATGAATAAAAATAATGCAAAGACCATGAAGTAACAAGATGAAAAAGATAAATAGGTTAAACGGAAGAAACATAATGAATTAAAATCCATTCTAAAGTCACATTAAAAAAAGAATAAAGAGGAGAATCTAAATCGGCAGGGAAAAAAATCGGTACTTCCGGGAATCGAACCTGCGACCATCATCACTGAAAACGAATTCTTTAGCACTTAGCCAAGACTGTGCGAGAGCAGTCGCGCGGTAGCAGTGGACTTCCATCATACAGCCGACTCATCACAGTACAGCGTTGACAAATCGCATAAACTTTAATTACATTTTTCTCAGTAATAATGAGGCTTTCGAAATTTTTACAGAATATTTTGGTCTTAGAATTTGGCAAGGAATCGCGTACTGAGACTCGTGGGTGCGAATTCTGGGACACCCTGTATATATGTATGTGTATATATATATATATGTATGTGTGTATATATATATATGTATGTATATATATGTATGTGTATATATATATATGTATGTATGTATATATGTGTGTGTGTGTGTGTGTGTATGTAGACACACACACACAGTCGAATCTCCCTATAACGGAATTGAAGGGACCAGTAGGTTTTCGCCGTTATAGAGAGATTCCGTTATAGAGGAAGTCAAGATCAAGAAATAATACAGCATATTAAAAATGAAGAGAGTAACTTTATTTAAATTTTACTTCAAATATGTACATATGTACTTACAAATTTCTATTACTAATCAATGAAAAAGTCTGTCATTTTTGTTTGTATTGTTCTTCTTGTCTTCCAATATTCTTCTCCCACTTTGTTTTCGATATTTGAAAGTTGTCGCCGTAGTTCTGTGTCAACATCCAGGCCTTTGAAAAAAGTGGAAACCAGACGAATTGCGTCGAACGCTTGTTTTGCACTAGGCAGTTCAAGCTCTGGTTCTGCTTCTTCTTCCTCTTCTTCGTCTTCCTCATCGCGAGAGAGGATTCTGTCTATGATTTCCTGCTCACTAAATTCAGCTGCTGTCGCTAGATCATTGTCCGCACTGGTGTATGTGTCGAGGTTTGTCAGTTGGAGACTCTCTGGCACTTGGAACTGATTGATCCACTCACTGAGGGGAACTTAATCGTGGTTATCATCATTCCCAGTTTGATCTCTCATGACACAGGCTTCCCGCTTAGTGAGGCCAGCATGCCTGAAAGAGTGTTGTATCGTTGCTTGGCTGATGTTCTCCCACGCCTTCTGAAGTAGTTAGCGTCCAACAAATTCAACTTCATTCGTTGGCCCTCTATATCATCGATCAAGCTTAACAACATCTTCTTCCTGTAGTGTCCTTTTAGGCTTTTTATGACGCTCTGATCCATTGGTTGTAGGACACTCATAGTATTGGCTGGGAAGAACTCGATCTCGATGTTTTTTAAAGTCTATGTTGGGATGAGCTGTGCAATTGTCGACCAGTAATAAAATTTTTCTGTTTTTTCTTTGTAACTCTTGGTCCCACTTCCTTATTTCCTCTTTGAAGATCCGTGCCGTCATCCACACAGATTTATACATGTGTGTGTGTGTGCGTGTGCATGCGCGCCCGCGTGTGTGCGTGTGTATATATATATAAAAGGCACATGTACGTGTCTTATATATACTTTTAAATATTTTTAGGATGCAATCCTCCCACACTTTTGTGTCCCTTCGCACATGCAAAGTTGCAGAATATAAGCTGGCATCACTGTTCAGGAACCTTCGTCTTTATTACGACAGGGAAGTCCCGAGGGGAAAGACTCAACTCTTGACCCTTCCGATTCAGGATCATTGGGTTATTTGCTCAGGTTTGACATAGTTCAAACACTTAAGCTTTACATTTTCTGCATCATTTATTATTGGTGGAGTTTCGCAGAGGTTTTCAGGAATGTAACCCCAAGAAAGACGTGGTCTGCTGTATTTGGGAAATTAGCCCCTGCAAGTTAGGCAACCTCCGCTCATTTTTTCCCTCGATTCTACTACAGAACTTAAATAAGACTTTATTTTCTAATGCTTTTATCATCTTCTTTTAACTTGTTTAAGTCTCACTTTCATTGAAGTTAATTTTCCCATCTCTTTCTCTATTTTTCTGCGGTCACCAATACAGAGGACAAATGATCCATTTTTGCTGAGATGGGAACCAAACCCTGTATTTCCCATTGCCTTAATTACTTTCCTTTTGCGATTTCATCTTTTGCGGTGTTTTCAGGAATGTAACTCCCGCGAAAGACGAGGTCTGGCTGTATTGGTACCATAGAAATCTTGGGCTTAGTGCACTTAGCCAAAAGTGAACTTCACATTGAACCTCAGCATCCAATCTGCTGCCACCAAGATGTTTTTTAAGAGATCCAAACAAGTGGTAATCACTTGGGGCAAAATTCAGATTATAGGGGAAGTATCCGAGAAGTGCTCTGCCAGCCACTTTGAATGTCATTGTGAACATCGACTCTCCCAGGACTAAAGTGTTTATATCATTTTTCAACATTCATTACTCTGTCACATTGCACATAGCTTTTGCACAAATGCTGGCAGGTTTGACATGGTTGCCACTCACACGTTTCAGTGTTGCCAGATCACTAAACAAATTAAATGAGTACTACACAAAAAAATTAGAGCCCTTGTATTCTTACTTGCCAGTGGGCGTTTTTGGATTTTTGGTGGACGTTAAAGAACTCATCAATTGCTATTCTAATTTTTACACTGAAAAATAAAATTCTATAAAAAAGCACACACATGGTAAAAGTGGGTGGTGACACAAAAAATGTTGAAGACCACTGCTCTAGAGCTTAAACGGTAGAGCAAAAATGAATGAAATTTCGTGCTTAGGCATTTTATCATAGAGAATAGAAGTTATGAAGAAATAGTTGACATTGCTCAATAATTAAGGGCAGTTTGTTCTAAGCAATTTTAATAACAATTTGATTTTCTCAAAAACGGATCCAATGGTTTTGATCAAATTTCTTACAGTTACTTGAGTTTACGTCAGAAATAATACTAAATATTTCATTTTTCTCAAAGAATGAATATAAGACTAGTTTATTCTAGGCAACTTTAACAACAATTTGATTTTCTCAAAAACCGGCAGAAACGATTGTAGTCAAATTTCGTTCAGTTACTTGAGTTTACATCTGCAATAATACTACTTAGTTCATATTTATCGATAAATGAATATAAGGCTAGTTTATTCTTGGACAACTTTAACAACAATTGGATTTTCTAAAAAATGGCTCATACGATTTTCATCAAATTTCATATAGTTATTTAAGTTGATGTTTATAATGATTCTACATAGTTTATATTTTTCAAAAGATAGTTAAACGACATTAGTATATGAGAAAATTTGTACAATGTATATTGTACCGATTTTTTTTAAGAGACTGGAATTTCCTCTTTTATTGTATAAAAACAGGACAAATTCTGATGTAGACAGTTTTAGCTATTGGAAAGCACTAAAAGGAACTATGTTGTTGCAAAAGGAAATTGTAAAGAATGAAATATCATATAAATTTACAAATACCTGGTAGATAAGATCGTAATATTTCCAAATGAGTTATAGGAAGAAGGTAAACAAGCAGGGAAAAGAGATCAGACTGGCCAGACCTTAGAAGTTAATAATTTTTCTATATTATTTTAAGGGTTAATATGCTATGTAACATCCCAGGAGTATTTTAATTGTTGATACAATAATTTATATATTAGAATGTATTTGGACTATTGTTACTTATTGTTCTTTTGTAATAATTATTCATATTAATTCTTTTGATAATAAGAATTGTTTTGTGATCCAGGAACCATACGTCCTTAGTTTTGGCACCCGTTTTGGTTTCCAGGAAAGGTAATTCTTGCAGAAAATGAGGGCCCCTAAGCAAAATATTTTTGGGACCCCCCTCAGTTTTTCTAAAAGAGTCATTAACACTTTACCTGCCATGGTAATACTGGTGCACACGTACTTTTGTTCCAGGATAGCCATGAGAAGCACGTCCTATTAAGTATTACAACATTATGACATGTTCGTCGCCGATTTGGTTGAAACTTGATATGTAGCACACTCCTAGTGATGAAAAATGCCAAAGCAAGAAGACACACCTCTCAAGCATTCGTGAGATTTTTGCAATTATATTTGGCAAACATACTAGGGTTCAAATTTATCTCCTAATATGAGTCATGAAAGGCAGATTAGGTGTTGGCCCAGTTGGTTAAGGGTCAGCTTCCCGAACTTTTGGGCGTGAGTTCGATCCTAACACTCGCAGTTTTTTTCAATTTTTATTTGTTGGTTTTGTACTATCATCTTGTAATTTTTGGGATATATTATTTGCTGAAAGTTTACTGGATTTATAATTACATTTTTGCTAATTATGTAAAGCTAAAAAATTTGTTCGCAATAAAGTTGAAAATATTGAATTTGAATTACCAGCAAAAATTAAATGGTAATAAGGGCCATTTATCACACATATTCAACTCTTTTCTTGTACAGGGAGCTAATGCTTCATTGCAAATTATTATTGTACACATTTATTTATCGATGAGTGAGCTTGGAAATGTAATTGTATCATGTTCAAAATCAGACAAATGAGCAGCAAAGCTGTACAAATTATTCTTGCAGAACACTCTTCTACCTTACTTCAAAAATGAACAGTTTCTTCAGCTTATTGATTCTTGGGAAGGTCAGACTAACCCTGCAGTGTACGACGAAATCTTTGTTGACGATAAGGATGAATCAATGTGCACTGTTAAATTTATTCCGCCAAAATGTACTCCACTCTGCCAACCTTGTGATGTTTATTTTTATAGGCAGGTTAAAAACTCCATTAAGCATATGCAGAATTGCTCATTTTTAATAGAACAAAAGCGTGAAATATCATCATGTGCAGTCAAATTACATTCGTTGCTTCATCACCAATTAAAGGCACCAGTATTTTGCGATATGATTAGGTACAAGTGGTATGCTTTGAAACTGAAGCGATAGGAGGATTTTTATAAATGTGAATGATGTGTGTTTTTCAGCAAAATCTGTTAAAAATAACTGTGCCTGTCAATCAATTGGTGTAATAACGTGTGCATGGTATAAGCTAGATCTCTGCTTTTCATAATTCTATGATAACTACCACCTGAAACATTGTATGTCATCTAATAAAATCGATAAATAAATTTGTACAATAATAACTTGCAATGAAGCATTAGCTCCCTGTAAAAGAAAAGAGTTGAGTATGTGTGATAAACGGCCCTTATTCCCATTTAATTTTTGCTGGTAATTCAAATTCAATTCTTTTTCAACTTTGTTGAGAAAAAATTGTTTTGCTTTACATAATTAGCGAAAATGTAATTATAAATCCAGTCAACTTTCAGCAAATAATATATCCCAAAAATTACAAGATGATAGAACAAAATCAACAAATAAAAATTGAAAAAAAACTGCGAGTGTTAGGATCGAACTCACACCCAAAAGTTCGGGAAGCCGACCCTTAACCAACTGGGTCACTGCCTAAGCTTCCTTTTACAACTCATATTAGGAGATAAATTTGACCCCTAGTATGTTCGCTAAATTTAATTGCAAAAATCTCGCAAATGCTTGAGAGGTGCATCTTCTTGCTTTGGCATTTTTCATCACTAGGAGTGTGCTACATGCTCACCAAGTTTCAACCAAATCTGCGACAAACATGTCGTAAGGTCCCCTTGTTAGTAAATTTCAATTGTTATTTTTTAAAAGTTGTTTTAAAACCAATTGTGTTTTATACTACCTGTCGCCTGATTTTTGTTAGGTTAATTATATATTATATTGTAATAAGTTAAAGAAAAATTTTTTGTACTAATTGGAGGCCCCTAAGTTCTGGGGATCTCTTACGCGTTGCTTTGCCTGCTTATACCAAGTTCTGCGGCAAGCTTACTGTAAACACATGCACATATACACACACTCAATATACTTCACCCTTGCAGTTTCACTTATTCATTGTCCCAGCAGGGAGTGACTTGTTTTGCTATTTCGCAGCATCTTTTTTCTCTTTTTTGCAATCAAAAATCACCCAGGAAGACTTTTTATGACTATCAATAATACTGATTGGTTTTAATTTTTCCAGGCATTGAAGGCTGCCCATATTGGAATATCGCTTTCTGAAGCCGAAGCTTCCGTAGCAGCCCCATTTACGTCAAAGGTTCCCAATGTTACTTGTGTGCCAGCTCTAGTTCGTGAAGGTCGATGTGCTCTTGTTACAAGTTTTGCTGTTTTTAAATATATGGCTCTGTACAGCATGGTTCAGTTTATTTCTGTACTTCTGCTATATAGTGTAAGTTGGAAAATACGTTTATTTTTTTAAATGTAATTTCGTGTTCCACTGCTTTAATAAAAGCAATTGCAAGTTTTCATGTTAAACTTTAAACATAGATATTCTATTTTGATACTAATGAATTCACAGTATAGTTCACTAGCCCTCTCAGTCATAAATTTTATTGGAAGAATGTTTTTTTGCAATTGTTACTTAATTTGAATATTTCAGTAATTTCTTTACCAAATCTTTTGGTCATAGGCCATGATATCTTTTCTATCCTCTTCTATGGCAAAAATATGCTCCAGGAGTTATAAAATTAATGTAACTGAATAACATAAAAATGAACAGGGTGACTAAAATGGCCAGTTATAAATATATTTATTTTACCTTGTGTTACTAGAAATCTTTTCTTTATGAAGTATTATCTGTCTAAAAAGTAAAATTTCATAAAAAATTTTTTAATGATTTTAGGAAAATTTATGGTCATTGTTAATTTCAGATTTAAATATTTGTATGATATGTATTTCATGAACTGGTGATGAAATTAAAATTTGATTTTCAATAGTTGTATAGTATATATTTTTTAAAGCCTCTTATTAAACATTTGTTTTCATTACACATTCACAAGTAATTGTACTTTTTTGGCCTCAAAAATTGTGTTACATATGTTGTCTTTCCTCAGTTTTAATTTTTTAAATGAATTTAATTCTATTGAAGTTAATTTATCAAATCTCATTGTGTATTTCAGCATAAAACTAATCTGGGAAATACTCAGTTTCTCTATATTGACCTTGTGGTAACTACAAGTCTTGCTGTCTCTATGGGACGCACAAGTCCTGTTGACGGTCCACTTGTTAAAGATCGACCATCTTCTACTTTAGCTTCTCCAGCAACAGTCATTCCTGTGCTACTTCAGACTGTCCTGGCTGCTGCTATTCAATATTCTGCAATAGCATTCCTATCAGTGCAGAAATGGTAAGTAAATTAGATAATTTCATAAACATCACTTCAGTATGCATAATTAAGAATTAAATAACAGCATTAATTGAGGGGGTATAAATAATATAAGAAAATCAAACAATTTTAAAATATCTTTTTGTACATGTATATGGTCTAAAACTAAAAAGAATGTTCATCATTTTATTTATAAAATAATTCATAAATCCTGACCATTTCTTTGGCTGTACTTATTTTCGGCATTATTACCCAGAACAATTGTTTTCTTAAATCAGATACAGACAATTTCATAGTAACCTTTGGAACGTTTTTGATTTTCTTTCAACTCTAGAAGCAATGTACAGTAGAACATTTTATATTTGGTATTCTTGGGAATAAGAAGTTGTTGCTTTTCAGAATTTCCAAGATTCAGAGATGTACATGGACCAAATAGGTTAACATCAGAAAGTTTAGAATCATAACTTGCAACATAATTATTTGAAGGCAAAAATTGAAAAATACTGAATAAGGAAATATAAAATATTTAATAAAAAGCAAAAGCAATTTATTATTTACTTAATTCCTTTTCTGAATCGATAAGCTCTGAGCTGAATGATCCTTTTCATTGGTAGAGATGAGTGGCACATCCAGAGGGGTGGCAAGGGGATAGGCAAGCTCCTATAGTTGGGTTTGGCGGGCGTAATATTTAAACAAATACCTTAATATTTCTTATTTTATTCCTTCATATCTTCCAATAAGGTAAATGACTGAATCCAAAACAAAAGTCGTCTTGTACAAAATTGAAGTGACAGGCCTAATCCAAGAGAGGGGCAACTGACCCCCCATCAGGTGCTCATGAACCAGGCATTTGCCCCTCCCGTTCCCACAATAAGACATAATCTTTACAAAAGCATAGAGTATGCAATCATCAGATGGAAATATGGTGCATTGAAGATGTCTAAATTATAATCAGTACCTTTATTCATTAGTATCTATCATTACAGGAAGGTTCTTATAGATAAATCAATAAAGAAGTGCTCAGATAATAATGTGTTGAAATATTTGCCCTCCCAAATTAAATTTCTGGCTGATTTCTGAGATGATAGTTAGATTGTGAGTGGGTCATCTTGTGTAATGGAATTAGAATAAGGAGAAATGGTTTTTATCAGTATTTTTAAACTAGATTTTTGGAATCACAGTAGCACTTCATGGCTCCAAAGGATGTCCTCAAAGAGATACATCAAAGAAAACCCCCTACCCTCTCACATGGTGAGATTGCTACGGTTATAATTGATGGAATAGATCTGGGATCTCTAACCTTTCAACATCCAAGATCTACTATTCATTTGTAAATTTACTGAGGATCGATCCAGCAGAGCGAGCCTTGATACGAGAAATACTGGTGAGCAGGGGGGAGGTGGTGGGAGAATCCCCGCAAATTCCTCCCAGACTTTAAGAGACATCGAAACCAGCATCATAACATGAAATTAACACGTCAATCCAATTTAATCGCAAACAACTTTTTATTCGAGTTAAACAAACTAGAATAAAGTTTTGAGTTTTTGTTCTGTACAAGAGAATATTTTAGTTAAAATAAAATTGATTAAAATTTTATCCACCAGATTAATTCATTGTATTACTAAGTTTTAAGCTATTAGAAGTTGAAGAAAAAGGCTATCAAATGGAAGAAATCAACCAAAACATAACACAAATTAGTTAATGAAGTTACACATAAAGTTGCCATTAGCCTCAAACTTTTGCCTTTTGTAATAATGAGTGATTGGAACACCACATATCAAGCTACATTTAAGCATACTCAGGGTCGATAAACATCAATACGCTTGTGTCTTGCTGTGGCAACTGATATAGAGAGATATCTGTATTATTTGATTTATCCAGTCCAATTGCTCTTAATTTTTGAACGATTATAAAATCACCTGCATAGCTCGATAAAAAATGTTCCAACTGTAAGTTCAAAATCTATATTGGCTCAACATTTCTCGCTTGATCCTAGGATTCTTTCCATTGGGTCTGGTTGATACTAGCATAGCTAGCCTGGTCCTAACCTAAGAAAATATTCCCGTTCTGAAACAGGAGAATTTGTCTGCTGCAGTAGTTCAATGGTAGAATATCTGTCCAGCAAGGGGAAGACCCGGGTTCGATTTCCGGTCATAGCAGATTTTTTTCTCCTGTTTCCATATTTCCCAACTTTCAAGCTTATACCTGTCACATAAGGATCATAGGATAGGAAAATAATAAAAACGTTGTTCTGTAAGGAATGCAAGATGGCCGACAGCGAAATGTAGTTCTCATTCTGCCCGATAGGAAGGTGCCACATGTATGTCAACACCTCACTTACCTTTCTTTCGGCAAAAACAACGGGAATATATATAATAAACACTTATGTTTGTTTATGTAATGGTTTCTACAATAAACAATTAGTTTATTTTTTTGTCAATAAGGATCTCCAATACAATGATCCATTCAATCGTCAAGAGAACAGTTTACAATGTTGAAATAAATTGGTGATTTGTTTTTGTTCAGATAGTATTCAAAGAAATTATTCTGCTGATTGATTAATTAGTTAGTTTTTAATTTAAATCTTTTAAAGAGTTTTATTTACATAATGACGGAAAACATTATTGAGGGTTCGAGTAAGCTTTCTTTCTTCGTAAGTACAGAGTACAATTTTAAAACAATCATAACGTTAAGTGCACAAAAGTTAATTATTCTCCCTATGTTATATATGTATACATATAATTATTTCCCTGTCTTTGCACACCGACAGTTATATGTAGCATTGACGAGAACAAGGTGGGAGAAGAATATCAGAATTTTACATCCGAAAATAAAAACCAAAGGCATTTACTAAATGACAACAGAATATTCACTAGAAATGTAATATATGATGAAATATTTCATATGTAATAGTGTGCTATTAATTATTTTAAATGCAAATATTAATAATAAATCTATCTATAATTCTTCCATTGATATTTCAACGGGAATTACACTAGTGATAAATAATCTATCAAGGTGAAACTGTAGCAGATACACATAATATAAAATTGAGTCAGCTGTTTCAATATTTACAATTTATGTAGCAGACATTTATTTTTTAAATAATAAATAACTATAAATTCATATGATCTGTTGTAACGACTCCCAGTTGTCTGTCACAATCATCCAAAGTCCCTTTTATCCTTAAAATTGAAATCATGAGAAATTTTTATGCTAGGAGTTTTCAAGAAGGAAAAAATTGTGTGCATATAGCATTCTGGTGTAAATTGCAATCGAAATACATTCATATCACAGCTTATCCAAATTTGAAAATTAAAACAGTCATCTTATTTTCATGGTTTTTTAAACTTAAGAAGAAAAAATAAGGTACAGGTAAATAGCAGTGATTATTCACTGGTTCTAATGGATTAAATCAGTTGCCTTGATGATGTAAGTGCTTTTGGCTGAGTGATATTCTCACTTATAGATAAGTTGTGAGATTTATTGCGTAAAATAGAGGTATGTTAAAACTTTAAATTATCGCCAGTTAACGATTTTAAAGCACTTGGACTTGCCCATAAGTATTACGTTCAATAAGCTCCAAATTACATCTTGTTAGAGAGAAACATCATCAATATTGAAAGCAATTGAGTTGAGATGGCAGCAACTTCATACAGTAAGTTGGCCAAACTGATGTCGCGTGGAAAACTGCAGCACCATTGCTGCCAAACCTTTTGAATGAGACAAAAAGGGGTCTACAAAATAGTTTTGATTTATAGTGGATGTTGGTTCTCTCTTTCCTATCTCATTCTAAAACTGTTTAATAGAAGGAATAACATGAAAATGTAACAAGAAATCTGGAAACAGGAAACGCGACACACAAGAATAAGTTCATACACATCATTCTACAGGTTTTAAATTACTTACATTGTTAATTCTACATACTAAACAGTGCTCGAAATGAGTCAGAACACACCGGAACGCCACTCCGGCTTGTCACACGTGCCGATGATACCATTCCATTTCGTCAGACATTTAGAAATACCATCCCTTATAACAGCATTCCGTTTCATAAAAATTTCTGTTCCACTGCCAATACAAGCGTTCTGTTTCGTAACATTTTCCATTTCGAGCACTGATACTAGAATCATTAACTAAATAAAATTATTTAGTTAATGATTATGCTTAAAATTATGCTAATTCTATGTTTCGTTTTCATTGTGTGTTTTGCGGAAAGTCGATCTGGCAATTTTTAAAAAATTACAGCAATCAGCTGATGAGCTAGTGAAATACAAAATATTTGGAGAGTATGGAATTATAACTGTATAGAAGTAATTAGGTGTTCTATACATATAATTAATATATGTAAAACCTGGATTATCAATAATTATTGTGGTTTTCCCCTTAATTCACCCAAAAAGCGAGATTCTGGTGTAAGGTAGGTTCATTTTAATTTCCAATTATAAGTGCACAAAAGTGTTACCTGTGTATAATGCGAACCCCTACTTTATGACCTAAAAATTTTGTCTTCAAACTGCGCATTATACTAAAGTATATATGGTAATTTATCTCCATTATCCTTATGGTGTATGCTTCAACAAATGTTAATAATATTTTGTTTTTACTGTTGATCAACTATTTATGATGAAATACTTTCAACTTTTTAAGGTTTGAACCAGTTGATCCTGATCCTGGCCAAGAAGTGGTAATGTGCTGGGAAAATACTGTAATTTTTTGTGTGAGCTCATTTCAGTATTTAGTTCTTGCAACAGCATATTCCAAAGGAAAACCTCATAGAAAATCTCTGTACACAAACAGTAAGCATGCATATTTTTAGATATAGTCATTTTGTGTATTACACACGAATTTCATTTTGAGAATATTGTTTTTAGAGAAGTTTTTATAGAGTAATCTTATCTTCTTTTTTAGTTTGGCTTCTTTCTGCAATTCTGGTGCTTTCATTTTCCACATTATTGCTGACCATCTTTCCACTTGATCCAGTTGCATCTTTCTTTGAACTGATTCCTTTTTCTGGAGATTTGAAGAAAATGTATTTCAGATTTTATCTCATAGGTTTCCCATTGCTTCATCTACTAGTTGCTATATTTGTTGAGGTAAGGTTTCAATATATTTTGTTATTGCTTTTTAACCAGAGGGTTATGGTCGAATCTGTAATTTATTTTGTTTTTATTTTCTTCAGAAACATGTTGCTGACAGCTTATGGATGAAGAAAGTAATTCAGTTTATATCTAGAAAGAAAAAGCCAAAAAATAGATATAAAAATATGAATCAGAAAGATTTGGATTGGTTGAACAATGTTCAAAACTACTATATGGATATAGATGTTTAATTATTGGCCACGTAATGACTATGACGAATCCTGGTGTATCCATTCCATTTTTTAATGTAAACAGTATTTTTATATGTTACCTATAAAATGTACCTCTATTGAGGGCTATTATACATTTTGTTTAAATTAATGTACATAAGACTGAATAGTTTTTTTCGGGCTAATTTGTATAGACATAAAATTCCATTTCTGTACCCAAATTAATGATAATAATGCTAATTTCGTTGTATTCTCTTATTTTTCCTATGAAAAATATGAATTTTTACAATATACAGAACTTAGTGATTTATTTTTACTTAAGGAGAAAAATATCTTTCGTCCACCGAGCTCACTGTACCAGACAATCGTGTGTTTGGATTAGTATCTTGACCGAAAGAACATTAATTTTTAATTGATGCTACCACCCAATCGCGAATATAATATTAAAATATTATTTATCGGCAATTTCCACGACTTATTAATATGGAAGTAACAAATATATAATATTACTTCTATTCAAAATATAAAATGAATTTAAATTCAACCATTGTGCAACGAACATTAAATATTGTCGAAGTTCGCATACCGAGTTTCCTCCCATCGCTCGCATCCATCGTCGATTTACTATGCGTGACGTCATACGGCTACGGGGTTTGCAAAGTTTAGTAGAGGGAAGCCGCACCCTGCCCAGATAGTGGCCTGTAAACACTTAAGTGAAATAGTTTTTTCAAGACGAATTGCGTGAAATATTTGTTTTATGCATCCCTGACCAGCGGAGAAATATCCTGATCGTTTTTTAATGTGAGTATTGAAACTGCTTTAGTTATATATGTGATAGTATGATTAACGTAAAATTTCGAGAGGTAGAAAATGTGACTAATCACATTACTGTGGTATAATTTGGGTTTATTTTTCAGTGATAGGAGTCTTTAATTTGCGAGTAACTCATTAGATATTGTTTTCTAATTGATTCAATAAATATTTAAAAAATAAAATTGAGTAGTCTACTGTTTCCAATGGCAAGTGAAAAAAGTCTCGGTTAGCCACCATTATGGCTGATTCCTTGAGAAACAGTCGAACGTAGTCGGCAACATAACTATTTCATAATTAAGGAATTGTGTGTTGAATCGACTGCTTACCGTCGTTTTTTCATGCACAACCACTGACAAGTAAGCCTATTATTCAGGAGTGATTTCTTAGGAGTGTTTTTGTGCTTCATAAGTGTGTTAACTAAAAGAAGGCGGTTACCTGTTACAGGTGCACGGGATTTGGTAAGGGGGACTTATTACTTTACAATTTATGGATGTAGTTTTGTCTATAAATGTGTATAGGAATTCGAAATTCCTAATTTGAGATGAAACTACCTATCGCGACGCCCTAATAACAATTTTCCACGAATGACTTCATTCACTCTTGAAAATGAAGTTATTGAGCGATGGTGTAAACCATAATTTTATCATCAATCTACTATTACATGAAGCATTTCCTAATATGGATTGCAATAATGTGTATTTTTTAGTACTAAAGGTATATATTTTGGATGCTTTTGTCCTCATTTCATCCCCCATGGACTTGTGAAGGTTGTTAAAAACTAATTGGTTATGCTGTTTAATTTATATATAATTCATTTCTATGATCGCTATTCGCGGACATAGTGTAAGAGTTAATTGCATATTCAGTGAGGTGGAGCGTACAAGGTACGTGTTAACGAGATAATCGTTTTGAGATGAAATATGGTTAGCAGGAATTTTAATATTTGAGTCATAGATTTAACTCCTTTTACAGGTATTTTGACATGCGATTAACTGCTTATTTGCTTAACTAAATCTCAGATTGGTTTATTCATAAACCAGTAGGTACTTAATTCAGTATTTATCCTCGTACAAAAATGTGTGTGTATATATATATATATATATATATGTGTACACACATATACACATACATACACACACAAATATACACACCAACATCGCACAGATTTTTATATTGTTAATTTGAAGTGTGCATTCTATAACTATCATTCGTTTCTGTGAACGTTGGAATTATTTCAAAAACAGCCTTCAATCTGTCAAACGTTCAGTTTGATTGTTTAAAACAGGACAATTTTTGCAAAGCATCAGTGGATTGCTGTATTTTACATTAAAGCGACAGATATTGGATCTGTTAGAACAATAATAGATATTGTTTTATTTATCTTTTAATGACTAAATAATGTTTTGATCTCAAGGATGTTTTAACTTTGAATTTACTGGTAAGTCGATTATTTAATGTTTTCTGAAAGTTTATTTTTATTTAAAATTGCTAATTTATCAGCAGAATTTCTGCAAGAGAATAGTTTCCTTAATTTTCACTCCATCTCTCAGAAATATTTAGTATTATTAGCGTTATTCCGTTCTTCCGGACAGTTTGTGCTGTTATCGTGACTTGTTAATCGTCTCAACAATTTTTATAATTTTGTAGTTAACTTGGTGGCTGGTTTACCCGCAGGAAATGACGTCAGCGCCGCTGGTGAAACGACGAATTGGGGAAGAACTTCCTGTTGGGTTTTAATGTATAACACTTATTTAGATTTTGTTTTAGTATTTTTTACCGAGGATTCTTGAAGTACGAAAGAACTCTGGCATAGCATTTGTTTTTTCATCAGCCTAAATTTAGCAACAGTAGGCCGAAGATGTTCACTTAAAGTGAGTTTGTGCGCAATCTCGAATAGACTTTTATTCAATATTTTAGTCTTTCATTCAAAAGTATTTTTTGGTAAAGTACTACCAAATTACTCCAGACGACTACTTACCCTTTATTTGGGCATGATATTATTATTTTCTATAGTGAGTTACGTTACTGACGATAGTTAAATTATCCAAATAGTTGTTGCTCTATTCATCCTTTTGTTTTTCACATCTCTACTGGCTTTGGGAAACATGCTCGTCAACTTCACTAGAGAATTATCGAGCTCGCCTTATGGCGAAAACAAATTCAAGAATAAGTAAAGTATCGACAGATTAAAAGAAGTATTCATCTCATATATCTTCAATGACCAAAACAAGGTTATGAAAAGTCAGATGCGTATTTCGGCTACAATATAGCCGTGTACAGTCGATCTTAAACTTTTTATAATATATTTTATGATAATTTAAATCCTTATAGACTTGATTCAGGACACTGAAATAAACTTTACTGATGACTTTTATCTCTAACGATACCGGAAATTACTAACGCATTAAGTTGGAAACAGCAGACATAACTTGAAATGTGGACTCCATTTTCCTCGATATTTTTACCTCTCAAATTTTGGTTCATATTGTATCCTAGCCTTTGTTTAACATTCTTAAACATTCAAATAGGTTCTAATCCTGTCACAGACCTCTTAATAATGTTATCCCTTATTGTGTAATTTTGTCTTCATGGTGCTAATAATTTAACAAGAAATTCATCAAAACGTTTATTTTGAAATTGAAAGATTGTATGTTTCCAATCACCTGCTGTAATTGTTACTCAGGTTTGCTTCTCTATGAGGTTGTTAGTAGATAATTTATTATTTTCCTACAGTGGTTTTAATACATAGAAAATCAAATACAGGAAAACCATGCAGACCAAAGAATATGGTGTGTGCACTTCTTAACTCTTAGTTACTGTCAGTTTCAACTTCATTAGCTTCAAATTAAAATATTTTTTCTATTAAAAAACTGCACAAAATATTGACAAAATTTCAGGCTCCTGAAGAAGTCATCAAATTTATCCATCAAACAGAGAAACTCTTTTTTGAAGGTAAGATATTGATGTTAAATGAAGATAAGACTACAGTGTGCTGTCAATTTTTAATTGCTATTTTCATTATTCCTTTGGGTTGCATTTGAGGCAAGGGAAGTTAGCTGGTGAATTTGATGTCTTCCTAGCTGAAATTCTGCTAACTTGCTCCTTAAAATTAGAAAATTTGTAAGATTTATCCAAATGTTTTTATTAAAATTTTTGGTAAATGAAAATTTAAAATGAATTGTGTTTTCCTATTTATGAGAATTTAGATTTTTGAAGCTAGCTCAGCTTGCCGCTAAATTCCTGTGGATTTTAAATTAGATAACATCACATATTACTCATGCAAGTGTATTTATATGCATGGTGGGTGGGCTTGATCAGTTTTCCATGATAGTTTCTTCTTTTAGTATTCGTTTTAGCATTTATCATCTCACTATTAAAAATATTTGCTATCAATGTAATATTTTTCATTATTCCTTATTGATACTGTTATCTAATTATAATATTTCATTATTCATGATAAATGAATAGGCATATAATTTGGAAGTAGGCTAATGAATCCTTAAGGTTTCACCTTCATAAACATTTTTATTTATATCTTTTTATTTTCTTCTCGTATAACAAAACCAAAATTCAGCTTTAATTTTTGTCATCCATTGAACCATTAAATGACATAGTTTACATTGTTTAAACCTGTAATTTACTTTTAGTTTGTTTGTAAATACCCATACTCTATCATTATAACAATAATCTTTCTGTTAAGATTGGCATTGTGTATCCAGTGATAACTGTTTGTGTTCACATTTCAAAAATTTTTGAAGAGCTCATTCATTGGTTCCTGTATTTTTCTGTCATTCACATTATATCCACAGTACATTAGAATATGCATCCACAGTAATTGGCAGATGTCTTTCACTGTTAGCTTTATTTTTTAATGATATGATCAGAACTGATATATCAGCATACCTTATTGTATGTTTGAAATGAGAGCAGCATGTCCCATTTGAGCTTTGTTTATTGTATCCATTTATGTGAGATTTTGGAAAGAAAAATCCTGAATTCAAATTTTGATTTTCAGTGTTATATATTGGAGAAACAATTACTCCTTGGAATGTTTTAATATAAAGTTGTTAGGCATAATAATTTTTAAATTGGAAAAGCAAAAAGTGATAAACTTTATGTGGAGATTACATTAGTACTTACTGTACAGATAGCAGAAAGATAGAAAAATCACTTGAGATTTAGTAAAACTGCTTTCTGCAAAATTTGTATTATCATTTTTGCTTTTATAATGTTAGCACTTTTTCCACCAAAATATTCCCTCAAAATATGGGATGCAGATATTACATGGATTTTGTCATTGCTGATTCAGAAAATCAATGTTTGCTGCATATTTTGTGCAAAAATACCTTTCAAAAATCTTGTAGTATACAAGACATTCTATATCAATTATACCAACCATCGTATATATTATTTCTGTAGTGTGTATAAATGTTTACATTTTGTGCCTGAACCACTGAACCGATTCCCAAAAATTTGACATCCCTGGAGACGTGAGAGCTCCCCCCACCTGCAACAGCTCCTAATTTTTTAATTAATCCCATACCAAAAATTTAATGGATGCCCTTCGGTTATGTTCATTTACCGTTATGAATATGCCTTTATTTGAATAAGTATGTATATTATCGGGTTTCCCTCCGGAAGCATAGTGGGGTCTTCACGACAGACCAATGCAATACCGTTTCCATGCAGTCGAATGTCTATCTGTCCACTTACCTGAGGAGCAAATTCTTTATTTCGCACCCGAAGAAGAACTTGATACTCTTCAAAGGATACGTGAAAAAGATACGAAATTGACAGTTTATTTCAGATTATGCCGAGAGGATGAATCAGTGAGGCAGTTACACAGAGGTTCCAGAACATTACACGTGGGATAGAAATAAATGGAAACGAAGACAAAGACCGTCAAACTGCATTGGCTGGTTGTTCACCTTCAGCCCAGTAGATGGAGACGGATATTTTCTGCGCATTCTTCTACTGCATGTGAGAAACACCCAGGGCTTTGAAGAGCTCAGAACTGTCAACTGATTCATTTGTCCTACATTTACTGCTGCAACTGAAAAACTCAGTTACTAGAAAATGATCAAGAATGGGTTCATTGTCTAGAGGAAGCTTCAGTTTTCCAGATGTCAAGACAACTTCATGAACTCTGTGTTTATTTGTGTTTTGCACACTGGGAAATATTCATCTTCAGAGGCGACTTTCAACAGGTATTGCCCATTGTGAGAAATGGAAACCACACAAATACAGTCGAGGCAAGAGGAATGAACTCCCTGTTATGGCTACTTATCAAGAGAAGAAAACTGACTAGCAATATGGGAGCTAATGAAGATCATGAATTCAGTGACTGGCTTCTCAAACTCGGTAATGGAACCCTCACCTTATATGAAAACATATCATCTGATTCCATCAAAGTACTGATGCAGTGTTGCTGCGACGATACTGATATCGTACAATGCACATTCCAGACTGGGCTACATTAACAAAAATGATGTATACCAGTTCTGTGATACAGCGATACTTTGTCCTAAAAATGAAGACTGCATTATGTTAAATGATCGTATTGTCTACAGACTGGTGCAGGGTGACTCCAAGACCTTTTTCAGCATCGATTCCGTTGAACACAAAGACGGACCAGATGAACAAATCTACCCCATGGAGTTCCTAAACAGCTTAAATCCATCTGGTCTACTGCTGCAAAGTTGACACTCAAACCGGGCACTCTGATAATGCTCATATGAAATGTTAATCCAACGCATGGGCCAGTAAACGACACAAGAATGACTCAAAGAATTACTTGAACATTGCATAAAGGTATAAGTCATCAGAAACAAAAAGATGGTTCTCATCCGAAGAATTAAGCTGTCACCATCTGATGCAACAGTTTCATTCAAACTGAGGAGGCAGTTCCCTGTAAAAGTGGCCTTTTCCGTCATCAACAAGGCACAGTGCCAGACGCTAAGAAAAGTTGGTATTCAATTACCCACATTCGTATTCTCACATGGACAGATTTATGTTGCCTTTTCAAGAGCAAGATCATTCTCGGCTATTATACTGAACATAATCCAAGGACCATGACAAGGACTTTTCAGCAACAAATATATAACATCAAATGTAGTTTATAGAAAGTTCTAGATTAAAGCATATATATAGATGTTTCGTAACCATGTATCTCTGTAGTATAAGAATAAAGAAAAACCGATGAAAAAACTTAGCTCCATGCAAACGATTTGCACTGGCATCAGCTAGTTAATATTGAAACCATAGGAAATTTTCAACAAGCCAATTACATTGGGAAAGTGAGGGAAATCTCCATACTTGAATTTTATCTTCTATAATGCAGGTGAAAGTAATATTATGATTTAGTGCCTATAGAAATTACACAATTTCATTATCATCAACAAGTGTTATTAACATTTTCATGTTCAACCATTTATGTGTGTGAAATACTGGACACTCAGGAACATTTGCTATTAGAGTACGCGTCGAGCATATGGGATCCGTACGAGAAAGGATCAATCTCAGAGCTAGAAAGAGTGCAGCGAAAAGCCGCTAGATTCGTCAAAAATTGTTACGAAAGAAACAAAAGTGTTACAGGCTTGATACAGGACTTAGGCTGGGAATCACTAACTGAGCGCCGATCACGCTCTAGGTTAAAACTTCTTGAAAGATTTAGAACGCGTATATTCTCCAGCGATGTCGAAGAAATAATAAGAGCGCCAACTTATATTGGTAGAATGGACCATCCTCGTAAAATAAGAGAGATAGCCTGTAAGACTGAGAGGTATAAAGGCTCGTTTTTCCCTAGAACGATAGCTGAGCAGAACAGAAGTTACGAAAAGAAATCAGCCGACGTAGAGTGATACTATACATTATTATGCGCTTTACCGTGGTGCTATTGCACCCCCTGCCACACACCATTGCGGTGGCTTGCAGGGTGAACTGTAGGTATAGATATTTAATTTTTTTGCATGCTGACTTTCAAGGTGTCCAAATCAGCTAAATATTCTCTGTAGATAGAGAATTTTATAGAAGCATAGAATTAATATCTTAATGACTGTTTAACATGAAATAATTGTTAATTGCTCTTTGGTGCTCTCTGATAGTCTTTAATGGCATTTTGCAGTGCATTTACAGAAATGTTTTGAGACGAGTAATATGTTTGGTGGAAGGTCCCAACAATAGTTTTGTTAATTTTGAGCATTTTATCATTGTTGATTTATTATCATAAACTTTGTATACCAGTTTTCAATTTTCTCAGTTTAGCATCATATTAATTTTACAGTGGTATTGTACTGGTGTATTTAGTACTTTTTTAATCACTTACATATTCAGTTTGTCTGTCCTTCCATCTGCCTTTTTGGCAATATCTTTGGAATCTTGAAACTTGGGCAAACCAAATTTTCAGGATTGGTCTATATCAGGGATGGCAAATACATGGCTCGCATGCCAGAAGTGGCATGCTTGCATTTTTCTTGGCACACATGAGTTTGTATTTTCTATATCAAATATGATGTTCCTTGGAGAAGGAGTAACCTAGTGGCATGTGAAAAAAATTTGGATGATTCTCATTACTTTATTAGCACGCACACACAAATCATATGCCATTCCTGGTCTATATGATGGCAAAAATTTGGCTGGTCTACGTTTAGCTGCTGGGGAACAATTTCTAAAAAGTACAGGCTGCTTCAAATGTAGACAACCAATACAACCTAGCATCTGCGATTCTTTACTCCTATGGAAAGATAGCAGTTGGAGATAAATAGTGCCTTATTTAATTTGCTTTTTAATTCTTCCCTTGCTTGTTTTTACTTTCTCCACACGTAGTATAGGGAAAGTATTGTGATCACGAAAAAAATCGACTTCGAGATTTCAACGGAAATACACGTTCTGAGGTCCCTAGAACACGTTTAGACTATTTTCGGAATGATGTCTGTGTGTGTGTGTGTATCGATGGATGGATGTATGTATGTATGTGATTGTGGGCGTTCTAACTCAAAAAGTACTTGTCATATTAATACCAAATTTCATATATAACACTTTAGCATGAGCACAAAGAATTGATTAGTTTTTGGACAATACCGGTTAACCTAGGGTGACCATACGTCCCGTTTTTAATGGGATCGTCCCGTTATTTATTTAGGTGTCCGGTTGTTCCGATAAAGTTAAAACGGGACGCCAATTGTCCCATTTTTTCCGGAAGTGCCAATTCATGTACAAAGTTACACACAAAATGAAGCAAAAAATGAGTTCAGAATGTGGTGGCTTTTTCATTAATTTTATGTTGGCAGTGCAACAGAATATACTCATTTTCGTAGGTTGGTAACGCACAACAGCAGCTAGTTTCAGTTTGCTTTGTTGTTGCGAACACGTGGTTTTGGAAGAACGTGACCGGTTATACATGTACTGTTGGATTCAGAAAAGTAAATAAAACCCTGGAAAATGCCGAAAAGAGAATGTTTTTACTGAAAGGTTAAAAACTGAATTCCCTTTTTTAAAGGATGATACACAAATGGGAAAAGTGTTGTGTACCTTTTGCAAATTGGTGTTTTCTGTAGAACACGGAGGTCGTTCATTGTCAGATATACTACAGCATAGCAAAAAAATCTGTGGTGGCCAACACATGATTTTCTCCATATTTGAGATATAGATATTTAAATTCTTTTTATGAATAGCATTATAAGGCAAAATTATTATTTCGTATCGTAAAAATATACAGTCGTCCTTATTGCCGTAAATTACGTATATTTTGAATATGTTTACATAATCCACCGCTACATGGTGATGGCGCTGTATACTGCAAATTAAGAAAAAGCAAAATATCTCCGAAATGGATGGTTCTACGAAAATTTGTTTCAAACAAAACTTGGAAGAAATATTATTCTCTACAACTTTGGTCCTCATGAAGATTACCAATAACAATGTTTTTAAGGAGAAAACCGGAAAACCGGTTATTTGTAAATAAATCCTAAACAATAACTACAATAGAAGATTGTTTCAAATGAAAGTTGTAGGAAATTACATTCTCTATAACTTTTGTATAGAATTGTAAATACAATAATGATGTTTGAACGAAGAAATATCGCAAAAACCAAATCTGGTTTAGAATAAACCTCGACTTCCGGTTACCCGTTATTGTCCAAAAACTAATCGGTTCTTTGTGCTCATGTTAAAGTGTTATATATGAAGTTTGGTAACGATATGGCACGTACTTTTTGAGTTAGAGCGCCCACAATAACATAGACACACACGCACACACAGACATTCCGAAAATAGTCTAAACGTGTTCTAGGGACCTCAAAACGTGTATTTCCGTTGAAATCTTGAAGTTGATTTTTTTCGTGAATACAATACTTTCCCATTACTACGTATGGAGAAAGTAAAAAGCATTTGATTGTGGTAAGCAGTAAAAGTTGCAGCCAAAAGATACCTAATCTCATATTTTACCAAGCAAACAATGACAGAAGAGTGGAGGAATTAAAGAATTTTTGTGACACTTTCGATATTGAGTACAACTAGATGAAAACTAGATGGCTATCACTACAACCAGCAATCACCAGAATTATTGAAATATTGTCTGGATTAAAATCTTACTTTATTTCACAAGAAAAATGTCGGACCATTCCGAAAAAGTTTTTTAATGATCCTGTTTCCATATTTGACTTCATTTCATGGAGAGTCAATTAAAGGTTTGCTCGAAGCTATTAAAAAATAGAGAGTGAAATATTTCAGAAAGTGAAGTAGCTGAGGAACTGGATATTTTAGCAAACAAAATTAAAAACCGGAGAAATGAAATTTCCACACCTCAAAACTTAGATCGGTTTTATCAGATTTAGAAGATTTCTGCAGTGAAAAACAATTCACAGAAGCTGCAAATTCCTTTTACGTATTCCTTTTCGTAGGACCATCCATTTCGGAGATATTGAACTTTTTCGTAATATTCAGTACACAGCGGTTAATTCTGTAAACATATTCAAAATATACGTAATTTACGGCAATAAGGACGACTGTATTCTTTTACGATACGAAATAATAATTTTGGCTCATAATGCTATTCATAATAATTTAAGTATATATGGAGAAGGTCGTGTTGGCCACCACAGATTTTATTAAATTTCATTATTACAAGTATGGGTAAGTATAAGAGAAACATAACAGCTTTTTAGTTAAATATTGTGAAATACACAGAAAAGTTGCTATGCGGATGTTACACAGATTTTAATATTTTCCAGAAAACGCATTTAAAATAGGTACAAGTATTACATGCATACAAGTATTACATGAGAAAATGTGGTATGACTCCAGTCTCTGAAGAATTTCTTAGTTTTCATAGAAATGTCATTGGGTTGAGAAGAAAATTTATTGTACATTAAATACATAGTTTAAAAATTAAATTTCTTCGGAATGTGTGGCATGCTAGTTCTCAACCGGTGTGCCAAGGCACACCGGTTGAGAACCACTGATTTAACTTATTATTATTATAATTATGCGTTAAATTGTCAGTGTCATTGTGATATGATAAAACAATGAATTGAAACTGACGTCAGAGACAGCTAGGAAAATCGCGGGGCCCGGTGCAAAGTGTGTGCATGGGGCCTCTTACGTATCAAAAATTTTTACTATTAAATTATAATAACTAAAGCAACTCTCTCATATGACACATCGATATTTTTTCATAAATTCGTCTACTTTATAAGTACAATAAATATTTCTTAGTGTGTGTGGGGCCTCTTTAACCCATTAACGCCGGCTGTCCTTGTTTGAGGACGGCTAGTTGAACTACTATTGTGCCGAAATATATTACATTGTCTTTCCGTTTATACTTTTATAAGAATGAGAGAAGTCTCGGAGACTATTTACATGCATATTACTTCGCTGGAAATGTTTAGTCTGTGGTTGACCGCCAACCAAAAAGCACGAAAAAAATGTTGTGTAGCTACAAAGAAATGTCCATAATTAAAATTAATCAAAGTATTTTATAAATTATGTAAAGTGCATTTGGTTATAAGTACTTTAATTTACCTTAAGTAAAAATCGTTTTATATTTATTTGTATAATTTCTGTTATTTTTCAAGTTATTATATATATAACTAGTATAAATGCTCGTCAATATGACGGGATATCTTTAGTTAACCTTAAAATAGTTGGCTCCCACCCCCCCTCTCCCCTTCCCTTCTCCCCTTCCCTTCTCCCCCTCCCTCCCCTCCCTCACTTCTTCCCCTCACCCCCTCCCTCTCTCCACCTCCCCCCTCATCCCCTTTCTCCACCCCTCCCCCCCTTCCCTCCCTCTCTCTCCCTCCCTGTCTCGTATTAAAAGCATTCAAAGCACGCTTAAGCCCGTTTCCCACAACGCGTGGCTCGGCGAGCTTTTCGAAAAACTCGCCGAGCCAAGCGTCGTGGAAACGGCGGCTTGGGATGGCTTGGCTCGGCCTTCCCGTAATTTGTCAGTAAGTGGATGCAAGTCAAAGTGACAAGCCGGACGAGCGCGCATAGGCTTGCCTGTTTTCGTACGTGTTCCAACATATTCCAACGTGGCTCGGACATTCAGTTTCGTTTTGGTTGTCGAGAGTGAAGGTTGATTTTCGAAATTTCGAAATGGAGTGGTTCAATGATTTGGTTCTTGAGTTTTTGGAACTTTACCAAAGTGAACCTTCCATATGGAATCCAAGACCAGAAGGTTCTCGCTTTAAATCTTCAATCATGTTTGTAGCGTTATATCTGCAAGTAAAGAAAAATTATAATGTGCCATAATACAGATATATCTATGCTGGAAAGCATTACCAAAGTGGAAATAAATGCGTTAAAAATATTAAGGGTATTCCCATCGACCGAAAGTAAGCCTGTATCTCAAATCATGTGTAAATGTACGTGCGTAGTGTGCATACTTGTGTAAACTGTAGTTTGAGAGTTATTTGACATTTATACAAGCGGATAATTTGCTTCAAAACCAATTCCATACATTTTATTAAATAATTATGAGCGAAAATGTACACTGAGATCGGAATACCCCTATTATAAATACGAAATAATCAAATTAAAACTCACCTAGTCCGACTTTTATTGAGGCATAGCATCCACCAACGTCTTTTGCATTTGCTTGCTTTTTTTTCAAAAATTCACCGCTTAATATCACAAAAGCTGCAGCACAAGCAGCAATCCGTTCTCGTTGACTGTTTATTTTCAACTGACAAGCAGCTCGTCGAGTATGTTCGAGCAAATCGGGACTTGCCACATCACGCGTTGTGGGAACAGTCAATAATCGCCTACTCGCGATATTCCGAACTTTGATGAGCATTCGCGTGCTCGCCAAGCCAGGCGTCGTGGGAAACGGGCTTTACATCCATAAGGATTGATATAACAATAGGATTCTGAGGTCTAACAATATAATTGGTAGTCAAGGCAACATTCTGTTAAAATGGCAATATTTCCACAAAATATGTGAATTAAACGTATAACATGAGCGATTTCCAATTGTATGCGGAAAAAGATGAACAGAATAAGAAACTTTGTAATTTTTTCTTCAAAATGGTTCAGATCCGAAGATCGTAGGTTAATTCCTTCTAATTTTAATTTCCAAAACAATAAAAGCCTGCACATTAAAAAATTGATTTTTACATGTTACCTTAAGGAAAATGGAAATTTCTTCCTTGGAGTCGAACCCAGGACTTTTTTGGAGATTTATTTTCATCATTACCTTAAAATATGTTAATCAATAATCCTTGCCGAATTTAAATCTTCTACCTATTCGGGAAGTTTGTTAAAACGCTCTATATCGGCCGTCGTGAAAGCGTGACCAACCAATCAAACAACAGACCTTGGCTGTTATATTATAAAATTGGTTTTGAATTGTAGGTACAATATTTTAATAAACTATATACAATTTACCATGGATGGAAGGGTTTCTTGAGAATAAAACTGATGGACTGGAGAGGCCGTTCTTGCTATAATGAATGAAGAATCAAGTGACTATGAAAATGCTGAAGAGTTTCATGTCAATATTATTCCACCAAATTCAGACGAACTGATGGACTGTGAGGAATTTGATGATGTCATTTTATGTGGACCTAGTTCATTTCCTCACGATATTCCTGGTTCCATTGAACGAACTGAAAGTTTTATCTCCAAGAGGTATATTTAAAAAGCTTCTTAGTGATGAAATCGTACAATATGTTTGTAACCAAACTATTTTATATGCACAACAGAAAAACCATCATGCCTTCAACATTAGTGTGAATGAAATGCGAACATTTTTTGCCATTTTATTGCTGACAGCTTATAATTGTTTACCACAAGAGCGAATGTATTGGTCTCACGACGAGGACCTGGGAGTTTCACTTATTTACGATAGCATCTCACGAGATCGATATTTTGAAATCAAACTGTTTTTGCACATGGCTAATAATAGCGAAATAGGGAAATCTCAAGACCGAATGTTCAAAATTAGGCCACTTACGAATATGCTTATAAAAAGTTTTTGTCAGTGGGGTTTCTTCCAAAGAGACTTATCAGTAGATGAATCCCTGGTAAAGTATTTCAGACACAATCCAGCAAAACAATTTATAAAAGGAAAACCTGTAAGGTTTGGGTACCAAAACTGGATGTTGAGCAGTTCTTCTGGGTATTGTTACGTCTTTGATGTTTACTATGGAAAAAATCATAATCAACTTTACCTGTAGGTGCTAGAGTCGTGATAGATTTGTTGAACCACGTACCAAATCCCTCAAATCATGCGGTTTTCCTCAATAATTATTTCACCATTTATGTGTTACTGGTATACCTCAAAAAGAAAATAATCAGAGCAATGGGAACCATAAGAGACAATGGAGTTCATAATTGTCCTATTATGCCTTCAAAGGATAAAAAAAGAACAGAGGAAGTTACGATTACCGTTTTGATGAAAATAATGACATGTTGTGTGTAAAGTGGAAGGACAACAATGTCTGCTCTATCCTAACAAACTATGATTTCGTTGAACCACTGCAAAAATTAACCTTCCTCAACCAGCATCATTCACTATAAATAATGATGGCATAGGTTAGCAATCTCGAGTTGAGCAATGGAAATCATTTTTATGAAAAACTTGAAAAAAGTTAAAATATTGTGTGTCACATGAAGGCTAGATGGTCCTGAAAAAAATGTAAAAAAACATGTATAGAAATGGGTTGTTACGAAAAATACCATGTATCTGCCTAACGTCCTTATTTGAGGATGGCAATTTTTCTAAAGAAATACAGTAAATTTCGTTGAATTCTTTTAATATATTGTTTTATTTAGCACTTACCCCACCAGTGAATGAATTTTTGCCTGGCCATTTTCTAGCCGGCGCTAATGGGTTAAGTGCGGGACCTCAATCACACCATATATTTTATTTGTGTAGATTAACCCTTAAACCGTGACTTGAAAAAAATTATGCAAACTGTGACATTGGTTCTGCAGACCG
Source organism: Uropetala carovei (assembly GCA_036926305.1). Lineage (NCBI taxonomy): Eukaryota > Metazoa > Arthropoda > Insecta > Odonata > Petaluridae > Uropetala > Uropetala carovei. The sequence continues at coordinate 2,302,547 of JAXCHB010000127.1, forward strand.
GTAACTTTGAATAAGTTTTTTTCTTCATTTTTTTTCAATTTCTGAATGGGAACGCACAGCCTATAGATTTTTAATACTCTGCGAACTCGTTTTTTACATTATACATGCTATAACTTGTAAATATACTGTAGTTTATTTTTATAATATGCACTGTAACAACCGTTACAAATCATTGAGAACTGCCATCTTTAATAGGATTCTACTTAGAAAAAGGGGGATTTCATCTTTTCCTACTTACTTTCAGGATTGTGGGAGTGAATATAAAATACGTAGCATGAAATACAGATCAAAAAGTGCTTCTCAGGAGCATAAAGCATACTCCAACCTACAGAAACTTTTCACCGTTAAACATTCTCAGAAGACTCCGCATCCCTCTTCTAGGGCTACTTACTCTATTTCGCATGTGTGCACATACTTAGCCTTTTCACTCTGCATTTTCAGCGCCAGCCCTTGGGATGCTATTGTTTCTATACAGCCGTTTTCCGTGCGGTCCCCTGCCACGGTTTACAACCACTCAACTACTTCGGTCCCGCACACAAGGACGCATCACCTCCACCCACGGTTCGTTGTTTACCGTTTGTCTATGCCCTATCCCAATAAAAATTTCTCTTCGTTCAAAATTTGAGAAAAAGTATTTCTAAATGAGGAAGACCTCTTCGGACGTTGGATGAGTTGAACAGAAAAACATTGAATTTTGTGAGAGAAGGAAAGAAAAAAGGGAATTGGAGCAGGTTTATCACATTATCTTTATAGAAAATCTAACAAAATATAATATCTACAATAAGAAATTTTTTCTTTTTATTTCTCAACTTCAGTAATTTTCTTTTGTGCCTTTCAAACATCGAACACATACTTTTTTCCCACATCCCAAGCATACAGGTCAATCACAATGGACACACTTATATGTTTTTCTTTTCAGCTGGTAGGGGCAACTATAACATGTTCTTCTTTTCTCCATTGTATCGTCTAATCTAGGCTTCCTTCAGTTTCCTTTGCTTCTTCCTCATCTTCCGATCCTATTACGAGTTCCATGCATTTTTTCAGTGGTTTGTTTATTCTTGGATTTGAGAGACGTCTTCTTATGTGCGGTTCTGCAAGCTGCATCCCGAGCTCCTCTAAAAAATCGGCCCTTTTAATCGTGGGAGTAGCTCTGTAGTGGATGTATAAAGCGAATGCATTGATTCCACTAATATCTACTAATCTATAGAAGACACAGAGTGGCCACCTCCTTGTTCTCCTGATTCTGCTATAATTGGAACACTTGAGGTCCAATGTGTCAACACCCTCTTTCGTGCTGTTGTAATAGGAATCATTTCCAGTAATCCACTTTCATTGCTTTGAATTGCTTGGTGCATAGAAGAGACAAGTAATACTGCTTTGTTCTTCTTTGGAACATAGGAAAGTAAGGTCTTTTCTTTAGCAAATGCGTAAATGCTGGACTTACTCTTTCTTTCTTTGGGAGAAATTGGGGAGGAATCTCTCTTTTGTTTTTCTTCAATGTACCCACATATGTAAGTCCTCTTTTCTGTAGTTCATCAACGAATTCTATTGAAGAAAACCAGTTGTCGGCTGATATATTTCTGTTCGTGTTGTAAATTGGCCGGCAAAGTCGTAGAACAGATTGTGATGGTTTCTGAAATTTTTTCTCTGATTTAGAAAGGCCTACGCCGTCACTGTCTCTGCCACTGTAAATATGCCTGTGAGCATCCCCGCGAGACACATCACTTTTATCCCGTATTTAGCTGGCTTCTTTGGCATAAAAATTTTAAAACGGCGTTTACCGCGGAATGGTATCAGCATTTCATCCACGCAAACTTCAGGACCTATGGAGGAACACTTTTATGAATTTTCCAGCAAATGCATAAAAATCCAACTAATGGCAGCAGTTGGATCAATTTTCTTTCTGTCATCTCGCGTACTTGGATCGTCGAAGCGGAGACATTGAGTTAGCACTTCAAACCTCTTGCCTGACATTATGGAGCGGAAAATCGGGCGCCCGGTACGACCAGAGGAAAAAACCCTCTTTACATTTTCTCGGTTAGATTTCAACATCGAGGTAAGTAAAAGCAGCCCGATGAGAGCCTTCATTTCAATAATGTCCATGTTTGAATATTCTGGCTGGTTCTTTCTTTTAAGCTGGCTTCTAGCACTTTCAGTTTTTCGGTTTATGAATTTCAAAATTTTACTGAACACCTCCTCGTCAAAATCAAGGAAAAGACTTCTGATATGGAAGGGTTATTACTAAGGGTCTTTGCGGGTGCCTTTAGTCCAGGTAATTCCTTGATTATGTTACGTCCGGGCATTCTGGTGGCCCTACTTGGCTCTTTCTTACTCCAAGCGTAATTATTTTTTCCAAAGAACTGACTGCATCCATTGTTGCCAGCACCACCCTTATCACTATATCTTCTTCCTCAGAATTGAATTCAATGGAGGAACTCGTCGAATGTTCACTATAATTTTCATCATCGTCTTTGTTACCCTCGGAATCGGCAATTTCACTCTCCATATCTGACTTGTCACTGAATTCCTTGAGACATTTTCGTATTTTTTCAGCGAAATCAGCATTCGAATACATGCCGATCTCTTTTGATAAAAGCCGAGACGGTCCAGGTCTGCTATCCATGGTTTAAAAAACAAATGCGACTGTTGTATGAAGGATACAATGCAAAGAAAAATAAAATATAAAAAGTATATATAAAAATAGAAACTATAAAAAAATAATACATTAGTGGTAGTCCATCTCGCCGTAGTCACTTAACTCCTTAATTAGTATTAGAAAGATAGAATCTTGAGTGGCATTACTTATTCTGGATGTAAGGAAATTCGACTAGAAAGAGAGTGAGAAAAAATCCAGTTCAACTGGGAATCTTTCTGAGACAGACCCGCGTTCAATTCCTGGTTGTGCTGGATTTTTTTCTTGCTCTCTGTTGTATTGTAGTATTAGAAATATAAATTTAAAATATAATAAATAGAATAACATATTGCGGCATACCTTTTCAAAATTTGACCGTTAGGACAAAACCTCACTTTCGCTGATGTGAATTTCTAAGAAGGTAACTCGAAAACTGATTGAAAAAAATACTTCTTCAGCTCGGAAAAATAAGTCGCTCTGTACGAACACTCTCCAAGGAAAAACAGGAAGGTACTGAAGGTTTCAAATTTGTACGCATTAGGGAAGGGTGGAAAAAGTAACGGGACATAGGGTGTAACGGTCTGTGAGACAGACGTCACAGTTTGAGGGTTAAAATTAATATCAAATATAGGGTCATCCATTTAAAACGCAACCCACTAGTTTATCTAAATATTTAATTGCATTACAAAGTCCTGTAAATCGCTACAACAACAATGTAATAACACTGAACAGTCTGTAATTATCTACAAAAAATGCTCCAAGTGTCCTCCTTGCTGTTCAAGACAAGCAGTTGCTCGTTTTAATATGTTTCGTGCAACACAGATCAGAGTTGCTTGGTCGATTGAATGAATACAAGCTTCAATGTTTCTCTTTAATTCATCAATTTTATGTGGGTTGGGTTGGTAAACACCTTTCAAGAAACCCCACAAGAAAAAAATCTGCAGGTGATAAATCAGGGGCTACAAGTCCCTCGAAACAATGTGATCATCAAAGAATTGGTGGAGTTGCGCCATTGATGCACGGGAAGTGGTTGCTGTGACTCAGTCCTGCTGCAACCAGCAGCATCTTTCTCCCTCTTCAAGGAATTGCTGAATGATATCCTGCTACACCTTTTATTTTGCACTGGTCTGTTTGGGAACTTTCTTCTGAAGACCTCCTGGCACTGTCTAAATGATTTCACTGATAAATAACTCTCTAAAATAAACACTTGTTCTTCTCGGGCAAAACCCATTTTTTGCGGCATGAGAGTCTGTGCTAAACAGATCACCTTGTACGACTGACAGTAAGACTGATCCAGTTGACAGTGGTTGGAGATGACTCAAGGCCATCAAAGCACGTCATTTAGTGCGCTGTTGCCATATTTACTTCAACGCGCACAGTTATGTGATGGGTTGCATGATAAATGGATGACCCTGTATAATCAAATTTGATTTAACTTAACGTGCGGCCAATTAACCTTTCTTCTCTTTATCTGCGCAAGTAATTCATTTTTTTAAATACTGCGATAAATATGTACCCTCGTATAACAGGCACCCTGCTTTTCAGCTCCAAAATATCGGGAAAAAAGTGCCCGTTGTACACAAGTATTTACGGTAGTTGAATTTGTTTTATATCAAAATGAATTCTGTACTTTAATAAAGTAGACAACATTTTTTGGGACTTCCTCAACTCTAAGCAATGTGATTTAATATTTCATTTGTTTGAAAAATAATTAATTTCTCAGGAAAATCCATTGAGACTGAAGTTACCCTCATAGGGAGCCTACAAAACATTGATTAGTGTCTGGAAAAACTGCTGTGAGCCACCTAAGAAGTTGTAATTTTAGTCAGTAGGGCATGAGTTTAGGTTTTATTCCTTGTCTAGACCAGCGCTTTCCTGATTCTCACTGTATGTAGCCAAAATATAAAAGCCTTATCTTTCTCACAATTACTATCAGAGATGCCATGCTAATTCCAGAGAGTTGTAAGATATTTGGCATATCGCTTCATTAGACAATTTTATAGTAAAGTCGGTGGTGCACAAAGAGGGGGGGGGCACTGGGTCCAGAAAGCCCCTTGGAAAATTGATTTTTCTAAACTGTGGAAACATACATTGTTATTTTACATTTGGGTTCATGGGTGCCGTCATAAAGGAATAGGAGACGGTTTGACCCCTTTGTTTTTAACTTAAATATAATGAATAATGCAATATGCGACATTGATATAACTTGCATAAAACTTTTGTGCTTGTCAAATATTTTGGACCCCCCCCCCCCCCCCCCCCTTGAGAGAATCCTGTATGTGATACTGATTGTGAGTAAAGTGCGAACTGAAATGCATGTCTAATAAATGCTATACTATAACCAGTCATAACCATAGGGAAGAAATAAAGGAGTTCTTTAGAATTGTCAGAAAGTGGTATCTCTGTTTACTGTGATTTTCCATAACTCAAGTTTGGCTTCCTGTGCAGTTTTTAATTCACAAAGAGCAATTTTTATTTTTTATTTGTTTTACTTTTTTTGCTCATATCAAAACCAAAATTCAGTTTTTAATTTTTTTAAAAGATTTTAGATATCCATTGAACTATTAACACTTTGTGATCCAAAGCTATTAGAGTATGTCTTTGGTGGTAAATGCCTTCTGTGCAGACAACATGCATGCATGTCTTTCACATTTCCATGTAATTTTACGGTGGCAGCTGCCATGGAATGTCTTCTGCAATATATTACCAATCTGTTACGACTAGTTAAAAGATGGTGATGATGGCACATTCATGGATACAAGGGCATTTATTTTTGTATTATTCTATGAGTTACTTTAACTGTGCCAAACTGCTGTTATACTGTGATTTATATACAGATGATGATGATTTAGTACAGGTTATATCTGATAATCCAAAAAAATAATAAGTTAATAAATAATAAAAAGAAATGTTGCATTGGTCAATAAATCACGGAAATGTCTGTATGAAACAGTAAAATTGCCCAGCAGTGAGAACCATATCCCAAGGACATGCTAAGTGTTAAATGACAGTTACAGCATTTAAACAATTAAATGTTTTGATCATATTTTGTAAAAATTATCAATTTATGAAGTGTCAATTACATGAATTCTTCTCAATGACATTAATTCTTATTACAACATTTTTCCATTAATTTGTATTTGAGCCATTTTCTGTTTTTTAAATTCCTAATTATTACAGTCAAATTTGATATTTTAGGTTACTTTCCAATTCATCGTTACACAGTTATGAAAACTATACAGGCACTCCCCAAGTTATGCAAGGGATGCGTTCCTGCACCTGTTATGTAACTCGAAATTTGCATAAGTTGAAAATTACTACGGATAGTATACAGTACAGCAGGGGTTGGCAACCTTTTCTATATGGTGGGCCACATTCGTTGTCAATGTTTCGGAGGGCCACATTGGGAATCACAAGAGCTTTGGCTGGCCAAATGGGCATTTAAATCATGAGTCACCTAGAGATTTTGTGGTATCATATTAGTCAAAATCATCTAATTAGTTTACTAGAGTTAAAACCACCAGAAAAGATTTTTAGACCGTAATTTCACAGAGAAAATATGGAATTGACAAATCATACCACTCACTTTTTCATCATCACTTCGCAGGCTGCATTAAACGATCTCGGGGGCTGCATGAGGCCCGGGGGCCATAGGTTGCTCATCCCTGCAGTACAGTATAGGGTGCTTAGGATCAATAACTCAATTTGACATCAATTTTTGCGACTGCTTAAGGTATTGCGTGTTTGTGGTCAACACCACCGTACTGAGAGCACATGAGATGTATGAAAACGACTGGCCATTTTCATATTTCTTCATGATATCAATTTTTTTAAAAGTAATGGTACTTTGCTTCTCAGCAGCCCCAGCACTTTTACTCACACTGTGATGCTCATCAGCCATGATTGCAAAGGCAACAAGTTAATTTGCGCAAAAGCGAAGCACGTTATGAGATCAAGCAAACATGGTAGAACACACTGAGAACACCACATTACAACTCACACCTTGCTCCTCCGTGCGTGTAAGTAGTTTCCAATCGCTTATGCAAACCACTAATGTAAACTTTCCACGGAACGAAAATTTATTTTAGTGATTTATGGGGCCACTTACGTAAGTGCGGATTTATGTAAGTCGGGCTTAAATAACTCAGGGAGGGTCTGTACTATACTACAATAAATCTAAGGTTTTTTTAGTTGTATATGAAAGTATGAATAGTTGCAATTAGCTTTTCTCTGAGTTGATTGACTTTGCTTAACTGTAAATGATAAGAACCTGCAAATAATCATAGCTGTGTCTGCTGCTAGGTTTTTCTCACAAAAATAAATCGATATTATTGTCTATGACTAGGAAAAAAGTTTTAATCAATATTATTATTTATTATTAATAATTTTTCACACAATTTGGGAAGTAGTTAACCAAATGAGCTATGGTTATATGTGATCATTGTGTTTCAAAACTTAACAACATAAGCTTAGCTTTATAAGAATTAAAGGATAATGCTGCCTGGTTTAGATGTAGGACATAATCATCAGTCGCTGAAATAAAACCAAATTATATTTTAGCAACTGAGGATGACATTCTGGGTCAAAACTAGTAGCTTTACATTAACAATAAAATCCTGTATTTCTTATTGATTCAAGTTTTTGTTATTCTCATAAAAGTTAACGTTAATGCCTATGGGTGAAGTATCTTCATTGAGGAGAGGTTCATCTAAAATGGGTTCCCAAGCTTTTTGAAGCCATGGAACTCTTATATTCAAATATTTTTTCTCATGGAACTCTTAAGAGGTGGTAAGCCTAATTGAAATGAAATAAACTTTAAAATCAATATAATTTTTATTTACATAGCTTATGTATCTTACAGTACGCGCTTTACAAGCGAGGCTCATGTTTCCTGTTGCAAATAAGAGAAGGAAGAATGTATCGGGTCTCTATCACGGAACCCCATTTAGCTTCTGTGGAACCCTTTGGTTCTGCAGAACACAGTTTGGGAAACCCTGATCTAAGAGATCTCTTTGTTAAATTTCTTTCTCACAATCTGAAATTTCCTAGCTAAATTTGAATATTTTATATTATCCATAAATATGAAAATTTTTTGGAGAGTGTCATCACCGGGGGTGAAACTTGATGCTACCAGTACAATCCCGAGACCAAACGTCAATCCATGGAGTGGAGAACGAAAAATTCCCCCAGGCCGAAGAAGCCACGAATGTCCAAGTCCAAGATCAAAACAACGTTGTTTTTTTGACATTCGAGGCATTGTGCACAGTGAATTTGTGCCTGAAGGGACAACTGTCAATCAAACATTTTATTTGGAGGTGTAACAAGGCTGACTGACTCTGTCAGGCGCAAACGAAAAGAGTTGTGGAGATATCACTCATGGATTCTTCACCACGACAACGCACTGGCTCATTCTTCGCTTCGAGTATCTGAATTTTTAGTGAGGAAACAAATCCCTACGATGGACCACCCGCCTTATTCTCCTGATCTGGCACCAGCCGACTTCTGGATGTTTCCAAAATTGAAGTGTTCTGAAAGGAAAGCATTATTCAGATGTTGAGGATATTAAATCGTCTGTGAAACAAATTTTGAAAGGCATTCCAGTTAAAGACTTCCAAAATTGTTTCCAGCAATGGCAGAGGCGCTGGGCGCGGTGTAAGGAGTTGAGGGGGGACTACTTTGAAAATTTCTAGATTGTAAATATCTGTAGTATTAAAAACAGATTTTTAGAATTTTAGTCTTGAAACTTATTTGCCCGACTTTGTACATGGTGATTTTTTAATTGAAGAACCACAAAAAATAACAATATCTCAAAGTATAAATCAGATAGAAACTTATAAACTTTGCGATTAAAGTTTAATGATACTCAAAAATGTTTATATAAAAAATCTCGAATAGGATTACGAAAATGACTGTCACCATTTCCATAGCATGTTTTCCCATGCATTTCCTAAAAGATATTCTCAGTGACACCCCTGGTCCTTTCCATTAGTTCTTCAAGGACATGGGGATTTGTAATGCATAATTTTGTAATGTTTAGTTTTTTAATGTACCACCAAAGGAAACACTCGAGGGATACCAGATCTGGAGAACGATGTGGCCATAATGGCTTGGGAACAGTTAGGACCCAAAGAGTTAGGCTCCATCTTGTTGAAACCAACGTTTGTGAATTCCATCCTCTGCTTGGTACGCTTCTTTATTTTCATGATAAAACTGCCATTGTCACATGTTACATTTAAGGCAAAAGGGAGAGATGGTTAGAAGTGGGAGGGAGAAATATGAAAGGTAAAGAGGGGAGGAGGATCTCCACTCTCTTGATGAACTATAAGAATCAAGTATGTCATTGCGAATATCTTTGAAGAAATGCCTCCATCAATGTCGGTAAACATTCTGCGGGGAGCATATTTTTGTGTGATCACATTATACGAGATTTTGTTAAATAAACCTTTTTTAATATCATCAGACTTTAATCACAACTATTTACAAATTTCTTTCAAACTTACATCTCGAGATGTTGTTCATGGTTCTTGAAAAAAGACACCCTGTAGTTAGCATAGGTCATTTAGTTTTGGTCTGCAATATGTGTAAAAGTTATCTGAAAATAGTCTTAAGTAGATGTACTTGAAGCATTAAATATATAATCTTCCAGATGACTTGTTATTTTTAAAGAACCTGCTTAAAATGTTTACTTTTGGATGGCTGAGACAATGTTTTGATTCTGTTAGTTTTTGTAATTATAAATTTGTTACAAATGTTATAAACAATATTAATTATACATTAAGATATAGTTTTAGGTACTAGTTATTCATAATTGACTATAATAAACAATCCTTTATTATGAAAATTATGTTGAAACTGCTGTCCTACTTTGTGACTCTACTTCATAGTAGGAAATCAGACTCACAAAGCTTCAGAAGCAGCTTGGCTAATAAAGTCAAGTCTCTATTAGATTGTGAATAGTATAGTGATGTATCAGAAACAGATGGCCAGGGTAGGTTGTCCAAAATAGAATGTGGTGGAGAGGTTTTGCTGGAATAGAAAAGGAAGAACATTAAATAGCAAAACAAATTTGTCAATTATTTGTTTACAAAAGAATGATTTATACTGAGAGCTATATGAAAAGTTAATGTATTCGTTGAAATGCAGGTATAAAGATATGGAGTGTGTGACTTAAGAAGTAAGATGGTTTTCAGACCATTCATATAACATAGATACAAATTCTTTTATTTCAAATTATTCCATTTAATTATTGGAAGTTCGTTAAAATTGTGTTAAGTTTGCATGTTGAAACAGAATGATTTTTAAAGAAATTTGGAGCCTCAAATGTTTTAAAGGTATTTCATTTTGAGAAATACTCTGTGCTTATATTCATAATGTAGTACTTAAATTTTCTTTGGATAGTTATTTGGATATGGTCTATGAATCATTTCTTGGTCAAATGTTGAGTGAAGCTATTGTTTTGCAGACAATAATTCAGTATTATTGATTTGATGGTGATTATAATTATTAAGTCTGTGTTTATATAGAATGGGTCAGCAACCTTTGCTGTATGGTGGGCCACATTCGTTGTTGTGAATGCCTCGGAGGACTGCATTGGAAATCACGAGAACTTTGGCGGGCCGGATGGGGGTTTAAATCAGAAGTTACCTAGAGATTTTGTGGTCCCATATTAGTGAAAAACAAATATAATAATTTACTAGCGTTAAAACTCACCAGAAAAGGTTTTTAGACCATAATTTCACTGAAAAATATGGAATTGAATGTGTTAATTCAGTAGTTCTCAACCTTTTGCCTCTTACGTCCCACCTACCACCCTTTCAAGAAAAACTGGTCTCGCCATGATATAAAGAAAAACCTTACTTTTTCTAATAAATGTATTTCTACGTTTATAAGCATATAAGTAGTACATTAATAATTGGTAGACACAAAGGAGAAGATCGATATAAAAAAGATTTACTTTGTAATTTCACACAAATTTATTTATTTTTTTAAATTAATTTTTGTGAAATAACCAGGTAAATATTTTTTATTTCGACAATGTGAAGAAATTTCATCAAGTTACACCTGAGATTATTAATTATATAAAGGAGAAGTTGCCAGAAAGTCTAACCGATTGGGGTGCCAAAATGTCTTCAGCCGGCTCTGGTCCCACCTAGACGGCTTTCAAGTCCCACCAGTAGGATGCGTCCCACCAGTTGAGAAACACTGTGTTAAATTATACTGATCAGCAGTTAAATGGTGGAAGTTAACTTATATGTGTAAGTTAACTTCCACCATTTAACTCTTATTATTTAACATCTTCTCAATGTTTGGGATAAGTGTGGGGTGTTTTCTGCTGTGCCTCCGTGAGGACATCTAGTGTCGGAAGATTTACTAACTGAGTTAGCTCTTTCTTCACCATAAATACCCCAATTCGAGATTGGAGATTTAGTCTGGCTTGATAGCTTAGTGGTTAGAGCACCTGCCCGGCATGTGGGAGACCCGGGTTCGATCCCCGGTCAAGTTCAGAATTTCTCTCCTTCTCAATCTTTCCATTTTTATAATCAGCAGTGCTTTTTTGTGACGGTATGCACCGGTATGGCATACCGGCACCTTTTTTCAGAGCGATGTTGACCCACGTCTAATTTTGGTATTTTCATTTTTTTTTAATTCTTTAAAACTTACAGTAATAAACGGCTTCTATAAATGTTAAACATTTTGACTTTTATTTTCAACTTTGTTATTCAAAGTTCATCACACATTCAGTAGAGAAAGGGGAGAGGGTGCAGGAAAAGTCAGAGGGGGGGACGGAGTACCAGCACAGTATTTTACAAAGAAAGCCCTGCTGATCACTTATCATCATGGATTTGCAGGCCACATAAATCACACTCGGGGAACACATGAGGCCTGCGGGCCATATGTTGCCGACCCCTGTTATAGAATACTAGATTATAAAATGCAGTTTCCTGTATGTGATAAATGAAGAAACCTCATTTGCATATAATTTGTCTCTCTTATTTGTTTGATCCTTCCGTTCTATTCAGGGTGATATGTTACTTGTTGCTTAATGTTATGTAATTAGGTGTTTGACTGATTTGATCTTATTCTATATGTGAAAACATGGCTTCTTTGAATGTTAGACTAGGAAAAGAAAGGCTTTCAGCAAGTGCAATCAAAAATAAATCTTTGATCATTTAACGGTTGCATGATTTAGGTATTTCTCCTTTGATATTTCTCACACCCTGCTATAAGCTGCTCTCATTATTTCATGCATAGTCATAATTTCATAGTCTTCTATTTTACATTATGCACTATTGCACATCACTATATTCTTCTGAGATTCTAGGTAAAAGACGATAAAAATTTCAAAGAGGATTGAATGAAATTGATTTTTTGTCCAGTGAAATAAAGAAAATAACAACCTAGCAGCCTTTTAAATTGTGATTATTAATGTTAACAAATACCGTGCCCATAGCAGAATTTGAAATTGTTGCATCTGTACCAATACTAATTTTTTCAGAATTCTAAATGTTTGTATCAAGTCATATATTAAGGCAATTTCTTAGATGTTTTGGTAACAACCAAGTAAAAATAATACTCCACATTGAATATTGTTTCTCATAAATATAAATTTTTACATTTGTAAATGCTTCAACGTCTGTGTCAAAATTTGTCAGCTGAGCAGTTATTTTCATCAATTTCATATATTATAAATTATAGTTAATGTTTTAATCAAGCGTATTAGTCGTTATTTAAGGGGTAAAAACAGTTTTATTCTTGGGAAATTATAGTGAGGCATCGACAAAATTAAACGTTTTGAAAAGCGAGCCATTATACATGGATCTCGTCCACCAGAGGCGCTAGTGATGGGCTGCCGGCCATGACGTCACTAGCTCACGCCTTTTAACATTGAGTTTCCTCTCTTTTCTCTTTACTCTTTGGGTAGAGAGAAGGGGGCGGGGAGAGAGGGAGCAAGGGTGTGGCGTGTCTGGCATAGGCGGCAGAATCCAGAGTAGCCGGGAGGAGACATCCGAAGGATAGAGAGAGCTTGGCGAGTAAACGCCCATAGTCGATAGTAGCGGGATAATATAGTCATGCTCTAATGGTGGAATTGACTTCTTGAGGAACCGAAAGTGAACTGGACAGTGTTTTCGTGTGCGAATTGTCAGTGTTGTTGCTGCGACGAGGTTGGTGATGAAAGGATCTGTTGGTGTGTCGTGAAGTAAGTCTCGAAAGAAGTTGCACTTGCATTTGTGTCGTTTTCATTTGTCGAGTGGACGCGATGATAAATATGCTTGTATTTGTCGAAATGGCGACTCCGCCATAGTTCTTTTAGGTTCCCATAGTGCTCTCGGCATAGTCGAGAGGATATGTTTTTGCGGCTTCATTTCTGGCGGTTCTGCAATCTTTTCTTTTTCGGCCGTGAAATATACCACGTTCGAGGGCCTTTCATGCTTAATCGTGGCCGCTTTGGGGCTTCGGCCTCATACCTTCGATTTTAGATTAAACGCGATTCTAATTTGTGTGTGGGATTCCGGCAAAAATAAACATTCTCAGCTAATGTTAGGAAATATTTATGCCGCGCTTACGCCGATGAGGCGGATAAGGGGAATATGGAAGTTGGATTTTTAAAATGGCTCCGTCTATGGTTTTAATGTTCGGTTGTACGTAGAGTGCGAGCCTCCGCATTGATTTCATCGACCTGCGGAGGCGGAATCGGGAGTTTTGATTAGCATGGACGCAACCTTGCCGACTCTTCCCGTTTTACATATTTTTTTCACGCAGCGCCAAAAGAGTACAGCCGATGTTTCCTACGCTCGAATTTTGGAGGGTTTCACCCGCGGTTCTTATCGTATCGAATCCTGCGTGTGTACTTGGCTCCGCTGCCGACTTTCCATTTCGTAGCGGTACGGATATTTTTAATTTCGCGATTTTCTTTCGCCGGAGCGCGTTCATCGTCGTGGGATTCGCCTTCGCCGCCATGAAGTGTATTTTCCCGGTCTTCGCGGATTCGTTTTAACGCGAAAGGGATTTTATTCATCCGTCGCATTCGGCTCTTCTCTCGTTTTCCTCGAAGGTTATCTTAGGGAATGGGCGTAGAAATAAAGGCGCAAGAAGTAATAGCCTTCGGTCGCAGTTGTTAGTTTCGCGATTGGGTAAATCGATACGCGTTGAGATCTCTCCGGTGGATAGTGTTAGCATTTCCCCTTCTTCGTACCGCTCCCGGATTCCCGTACGTCACCGAAAGGGAGAGAGAGAACCAAACTGCTGTGCCATTCTCTCCGATCGCCGTCCGTCTCTTTAAAAAAAAATTCTACGAAATTATTCTGCAAACCCTTTTTGTCGCATCCTTTAGAGGCGGACGTGGAGCCCCTCTGCGGAAATCGTCGCGATCTCTCTCTCACTCACTCACTCACACACACACAGGCGCGCGCGCTCTGTCTTTGAGGCCCTTGCCATGTAGCGGCGGCGGTCTCCCATAACTGCGCAAGGTGATCGAAGCCCGCTCTGCGAGGAGAGCATGGTGAAGGGGGCGGAGTGTTTTTGGCGGTGGGGGGGGCGGGAGAGGGGCGTGGAGAGAGAGGAAGGATAGCAACCCGAGGGCGAAGAGGTACGAGGAGAACGGGGACCCGTATCCGTGGACATCGCTGGCGGAGAGGGTACCGTCTCTCCCCCCTCCCCCACCCTCCTCTTGTCTGCTCCAACCCTTCGATCTGCGTATCCTCGAGCCACCGATTCGAGTTTCCTCCACGCAAGGGAAAAAAAAGAATTGGTTCGACGATCTTTCCATTCCCTCGAACGAGGTTCGGTTTGCGAATACTGGAATGCGATTGCTATGTTGTAAGGGGTTGCTCCTTCGAGACCCTTTTTTTATTTCGAGTATGGCAGGGGAGGAGAAGTGTGGCGGGGGAGGTCGTTACGTACGCGATAGTTGCATTCATACGGCTTTGTTTTGCGAGAAGCTTGGCTATAGCAACAGGCATTTCGTCGCCCACCCCCCCTCCCCTCTTAAGATCTCCTCGCCGCTGCTTCCGTTTCCTTTCCATGCGACTACTCCCCTCCCCCTTCCACCGTTATCCCCCCTCTCCATTCCTTCGTTTTCTCTCCTGTCTCTCGGATCTGCACCTCTTTCTCCCCCTTCAGCATTTCTTCCGGCAGCGCTTCTTTCCTTTCTCTCGCCTTTCCGCTCTCTCCCTCCCTCCCCCCCCCCACTTCATCCCTCCCTCCCCCCCCCCACTTCATCCCTCCCTCCCCCCCACTTCCTCCCTCCCTCCCTCAATCTCCGTGTCTGTTCCTCTTATATCCCGTACAAATAACTGGCGCCCGCAGCAAACTATAGGCGCACCATGGAAATTTTGAATCTTGCGCCACTTCTTTTTTTTCTCCCTCCGATTCCTAAGAATCGTCTATTACGACCGAATGATTGGCGCTTTGCTTGCTTCGCTTTACGGAGAACAGAAACAACTTTCTGTACGTAAAGGCGAATTTACACGATTCACTTTGGATGTACATCTTGAATAAATCATCCAAAGTGAAAGCAAAATGAAGCGTGCGAACAAAAATAATAATGTTCACTTTCGATGAATTCCTGTTTACACGGTTCACTTTTCTTTCACTTCATCCAAGATGTACATCCAAAGTGAATCGCGTGAATTCGCCTTAAGCTAGATATATCTTCCTTTTCGATACGCGTCTGACCGGTGGGTGACGCAGAAGTGAAAATGGCTGGCATTATCGGCGTTTTCCCGACCGCCACCCGACCCTTAACATCGATTACCGGCTTTTCTCAGACGGCCTCGCCGTGCGGCGGTTTCTATTTCCTTTTCCACTTTTGTGTGGGAAAATGGTTCCTGAAATGTTATTTCTGTTGCCGTTTTCAATTTTCGAGGTTTGCTTGCCATAGCCGGGAAAAAAGAATGTCGGCATGATCGATGTCGGTGGACTCCATCTCGCTAGATAGCATGCGCTTTTCTTTTTAACACTTTTTTCGCTTCCGACAACTTGTGAAAAAATATCCAGGTGATCGATTTAAAATAGCACCGGTGCCATAGAGATGCGAATACGTTTGGCGGTTAACCCTTTCGATAGTTTAGAATATACGACCGATTAATATGAAGCGGTTATTGCTGCTAATGTTGTAGAAGTTTTCTCTGTTGAAACTTAATAGTTCTTATTAAGTCCTGCTGAAATTTGTTCTCCGCTAATCGGGAGAAACTAAACGAAAATTTTCACTTTGCATTTTATACGGATGTTTATCATGCCTTTGCTTTAGTTTAAAGTTGTATCCGTCTTAGCATGAATTATGAGCATTATGTTCATTCTGTATTAAGTGGGCATGACCCAGGAAAACGGCCTTGTGTTTGCTACGCCGTTTCCTTTTGTAGTAATGGGTCTTTCCGCTTTTTAAGATTTTCCCGAAAAAGGCGATCTATTCCTTTGCGGCGGAATTTTTATTTTTACAAGAGTTTGTATGGAACAAAGCGGTCTGTTCTTGTAACACGCCCGCCTCGATAGTGAAGTCTTCGGCGTTTGGTGATGTTCCATTGCAGCGAAACCGTGTTTTCCCATTTTATTCACAAACTAGCTGAAAGTACCCGGCGATGCCCGGGTTATGCCAGACGTCTTTGGCGAATAAAATTATGTATAATATGGTAATACGATCATTTCACCTTTTGCCCATTTTTACCCAAGGATGAAGTCATTATAAATTAGAAGAATGTTTTAATATTTATTTCGAAGCTTGCTTGTAAACAATATTTTTTGTTTTCCCTTCATTAGCAGTGTGTATGTGATGGTGGGCGCTCTAACTCGAAAAATATTTATCACATCATAACCAAATTTCATATATAACACTTTGGTATCATCACAAAGAACTGATTAGTTTTTGGGTTATATCGGTTATCTGGAAGTCGAGGTTTATTCAAAGCCCGATTCGGTTTTTCCAAAATATCATCGTTAAAACATAATTTTTGTATATACAGTTATATATAATAATTGTAGGATATGTAATTTTCTACAACTTTTATTTGAAACAATTTTTTATAGCAGTTATTGTTTAGGAATTATTTATAAATAATTGATTTTTCTTGGTTTTCGTCAAATGTCTACTTAAAAACGTCGTAATTGGTCATCTTCGTCAGGACCATAGTTGTAGAGAATAATATTTCATTTTCGTAAAACCATCCATTTCGCAGATATTTTGCTTTTTCTAGTATACAGCGCCACCACCATGTAGCGGTGAATTCTGTAAACATTCAAAATATACCTAATTTACGGCAATAAGGACGACTGTATTCTTTTACGATAGGAAATAATAATTCTGCCTTACAATGCTATTCATATTAATTGAAATAACTATACCTCAAATATGGAGAAAGTCGTGTTGGCCACATCAGATTTTTATATAATAGCTCTATGAAAGTTTTTCTCTTGTTACTTTCTCCATACGTAGTAATGGGAAAGTATTATGATCACGAAAAAAATCGACTTCGGGATTTCAACGGAACTACACGTTTTGAGGTCCCTAGAACACGTTTAGACTATTTTCGGAACGTCTGTGTATGTGATTGTGGGCGCTCTAACTCAAAAAGTACTTGCCATATCGTTCCCAAACTTCATATATAACACTTTATCATGAGCACAAAGAACCGATTAGTTTTTGGACAATGCCGGTTAACGGGAAGTCGAGGTTTATTCGAAATCCGATTCGGTTTTTGCGATATTTCTCCGTTAAAACATCATAATTGTATATACAATTCTATACAAAGGTTACAGAGAATGTAATTTCCTACAACTTTCATTTGAAACAATTTTCCATAGCAGTTATTGTTTAGGAATTATTAATAAATAATCGGTTTTTCGGTTTTTGTCAAATATCTCTTTAAAAATTCGTGAGGACCAAAGTTGTAGAGAATAATATTTCTTCCAAATTTTGTTTGAAACAAATTTTCTTAGAACCATCCATTTCGGTGACATTCAACTTTTTCTTAATTTGCAGTATACAGCGCCATCACCATGTAGCGGTGGATTATGTAAACATATTCAAAATTTACGTAATGTACGGCAATAAGGACGACTGTATTCTTTTACGATACGAAATAATAATTCTGTCTCATAATGCTATTCATAATAATTTAAATATCTATACCCCAAATATGGAGCAAGTCGTGTGTTGGTTACATCAGATTTTGTTCAAGTATTTCTTTGAGGAAGTTGAATCTATCACAGTTTTTATGCCTATTTTAAGTTTTTTCCATTCGAAAGGCGGTATAAACTTTGGAAGAAGGCATCATTCATTTAACAAGTAATGGCAATTTTTTTACGGTTATCTGGTCACCCAAGATACGATTCGAAGTAAATTTGTAACGGAAAAGCGTTTATCCGTACAATGTTATCTTAAAAGGCCTGGCCGCCATTTTGGTGGTGAAACAGTTGAACTTGCGGACTGCACATTATCACCTTATGCTAAAATTATGTATTTAATAAGTGACTCCATATCGATTTTTATTGCGATTTTTTTTCGTTATCTTAGATATGGATCGTGATGCCAAACGGAAATGTAAAACCTTCTCCGTCCGATTTTGTGTTCGATGTTCTTCTCTAGTCTTCTGTAGTGAAAGTAGAATCGAGACGCTTGATCGCAGTCGATACATTATTCGCTTTTTGCTAAAAGTGACTTATAGCATGCCTACTGAATTATTTTTTAAAATTTTTGTGGTGTTTTATTGGAAGGATGACAAAAAATATCGCACTTGCAAGAACTCGGCGGTATAGCCGGTTTGCTTTCCACCGTAGTTATAAGCAAAAATAATCGCCTCATTGGTATTATTGTTATAATTAAGTGTGTTGGAGACATATTTAAAAAATTAAGAACTCCTTAACCGTACCAAGTAGAATATTTAGAGACAATACAAACGGTAAAAATTAAACGGTAATAAAAGAAAAACAGAAACAATTGTTATTATTGATTATTTTGCATGAAAAGATACAACCAACTCCATGGAAATAAAGCGGTCGAGGAAACCCCAGGTTGCTACATTTATCTACAAAATAGTCGTCGTCGATGGTAACCCGCCGTTGGTCGACTATCATGCTTTCTGTTGCTATTGTAGTTAATTATATCGGTTCCTAAGGGAGTGTTTATTTAATTAATCCTATATTTTAAGAGGATGTTCTAATGTGGAGGGCTCTTCCTCTCGCCTCGCTATTACTTCCATTGCCTCCATTACTCTCACTCTTCTACTGTCCCTCGTTCTTCTCCACCCCCTCCCTCCCCCTTCCCTTCCTTCGGTTTCCCTCCCCGCCATTCCTCTTATTTCATATGCTGCCACCCCACAGCTGCTGCTTCTCTCCGCTCGATGAGCCGAAACAGGAAGTTGTCCTCCATCTGCGCCGCCTATTGCCATTCGAATGTTTCTGAACTCACTATTTCCCCTCATTTGGTCGATCCCATCGACTCCTTTGCACGTCTTTCGCGGTGGTTTTCCAAATTCGCGCAAGTGTGGTATCTCCACTTTCCAAGGTTGCGGTCGACTTGCATTCGCGTTCTTATGACAGGCCTCGGAATTTATTTCCTGGGCAGAAGAAACTATTCCTCGTTTCTTATTAATGCAGGAAAGTTTTTCGGTGTAGGTATACCCAGTGTGCTTTGCGGCGTCAGGCGTCATATCACGCGAGTAACGTTTTCAAACGAGTCGGTTACTTTTTTTTATTTATTTTTAAGCATTACGTGAACGAAAATAACGGCCGGGGATTATTTTCGTGATAATACGGAACAGGTGCAGTGACACGTTTTTTTAAAATTCCCCTCTCGCTCTCGAGCCCTCGTTTTTTCATCGCATTTGTTATAAAATCTTTTATATGCGTTCGTCCTATATTTATTTGTATATATGTGTGTGTGTGCGTGTGTGTGTATCATCAGCCTTTTTCAGTCCACTGACGGATGAAGGCCTCCCCCAGACTCTTCCAGTTTTCCCTATCAACTGCCTCCCTCCTCCAAGTTTGCCCCAAGAACTTAACAATCTCTCTGTCCCACCTGTCTTTCGGTCTTCTTTTTGGTCTCTTGATGTTTCTTGGGATCCATTCGATGACACTGGACGTCCAACGCTGGTCATTTCTTGTAGCAGTGTGGCCTGCCCACTGCCATTTTAGCACCTTCACTCTTCTAATCACGTCACAGACTCCAGTCTTGTTTCTTACCCAGTCGTTCCTCTTGCGGTCTCTTCGGGTGATCCCTAACATGCATCTCTCCGTGCCCCTCTGTGTTGTTTGCAGGCGCTGTATCATTCTGGCATTCATGGTCTATGTTTCACAACCATATGTCAGAACAGGCAGAACACATTGGTCATACAGTCACCTTTTTAGGAAGACTGGAATATTTGATTTAAAGATGTTCGCATTCTTGCCAAAAGCACTCCATGCCATCTTCACTCTCCGGTTGATTTCTCCAAGAAGCGAATCATCAGTAGTGATGAGTTGACCTAAGTAAACATAGCAGGTTACTTCTCCGAGTTCTGCTCCATTGATATGTATCTTCTCAGAATTTGTGAAGGAGTTGTACATAACCTTTGTTTTATTAAGATTCATCTTAAGTCCAGCTTCTCGGCTTGCTTGCTCAAGCTCTTCAGTTCTTCTACGGAGCTCTTATGGGCTCCCTGCGAACAGTATGATATCATCTGCAAAGCGCAGGTGACTCAGATATTCTCCATTTACCTTTATGCCTTTTTCCTCCCAGTCTAGCGTTTTGAATACTTCCTCTAGAGCTGCTGTAAATAACTTAGGGGACATAGTATCTCCTTGTCTCACTCCCTTTTCGGCCTTAAAGGCACTCGTCTCTTCATGCAGCTGGACAGATATTGTCGCATTTTCGTAGATATTCTTGATCAAGATTATGTACGTTTCTTCTACTCCTTGTTTCTTTAGTGCACGTAACACCGACGATGTTCGGACAGAGTCGAATGCTTTCTCGTAGTCGATAAAACACATACATAGAGGTAATTCATACTCGTTAGTCCGACTGATTACCTCTCTCACGACTTGGATGTGGTGCATCGTACTATACCCACTGCGAAATCCAGCTTGCTGTCTGGGTTGGGCAGAATCAAGATGGTTTTGAAGGCGCATAGTGAGTATTTTGGTGAATATTTTGTAGACTGTTGGGAGTAGACTGATCGGTCTGTAGTTATTCAAGTCTTCTTTGGAACCTTTCTTGTGCAGAAGGATAATACATGCGTGGTTCCATGTTTCTGGTATCTTCTTCTTCCTCAGACAGGAATTAAAAATCTTAGCGAGAATTGTTTCCGTATGATTACCCAATGCTTTGAATACTTCCGCTGCGATACCATCCATTCCAGATGCTTTTCCATTCTTCATACTTCTGATTGCCTGTCTCACCTCTTCCGGAAGGATATCTGGGACCTCTTCGGTGGGCATGTTTCCATCATCATTTACTTCGTCATTTCCTAGAGGATCCTCATACAGCTTGGTGTAAAATCCTTGTACCCGTTTCAGGATTAGTTTCCTACTATGGGTTATGGAGCCGTCTTCTAGCATCAGGGCCACCAGCTTTCTCTTTCCGATCGAGAGATGTTGCTTCATTTTCTTGTAACTTCTATTGTTTTCTATGGCTTTCTCGATTAGCTCATAATTATATTTTTTCACATTTTCCTTGATGCATTTCCTTATAGTTTTGTTTAGTTCTGCAAAATGGATCATTTCTTTAGTATCTTTAGTAATTATCATTTTTCTTCTTTTTTCCATCGGCATCTTGTTTTTTCGGTCAACTTTTTCTCTGGCTTTGTTTTAACTGTTCCGCCTATTTCTTCAGCAGTTTCCTTGAGTATCTCTATAAATTGGGATTCAACTTCTTGGTCTTCCAGTGCACTGAATCGATTTTTCAGTTGGAGCTGAAATTCTTCTTTTCGTTCTTTTAGCACCTGCGTGTTGATAATAGACAGGCTTATTCTTTATAAGCTTCTGTCTTTCTAACTTTGAGTTGAATTTTATTCTGCATCTTACCAAGCGATGGTCGCTTCCAGTTTTAAACTGGTTGAGGACGGAACAGTCTTCAGCCAATTGCTTCTTATTGACTAGTATGTAGTCAATTTCGTTTTTGGTACCATTGGGTCCTTTCTAGGTCCATTTTCTATTGGAACTCTTTTTGAAGAAAGTGTTCATTATATATAGAGTAGTACATTCAGCAATGTCTACAAGTCGGTCCCCTCGTTCATTTCTGTCTCCATAGCCCCATTTTCCAACTGTGCTGTCGTCTTCCTTTTGTTCTCCTACCTTGGCATTGAAATCACCCATGACCAATTTTAGATGGCAGCTTCCTTTGTCGTGCAGTTCTCCAACTTCTTGGTAGAAATCTTCCACTTCCTCTTCCGAGTATGATGACGTTGGCGCATAAACTTGGACTATTTGAATTTGATATCTTTTATTTATTTGAAGCACTAGTCTAGCTGCCCGCTCGGATGAACTTTCCATTTCCACGATATTATTCTTCAATTTTTTGTGGATGATGAATCCAACTCCTCCTGTTCTTCCTGTGTCAATTCCCCTGTAATAAAAAATATGTCCACTCTTCAACTCCAATAGGCCTTCACCTTTTCTTCTCACGTCACTAAGCCCTAAAATGTCCCACTTGATCTTCTCCAGTTGTTCTTGGAGCTCATGAAGTTTATCTTCACTGGACAAAGTCCGGCAGTTAAAGGTAGTTAGGTTGAGGTTAAAGGAATTGGGTAAGGATAAGAAAGAGTGGCAGTGGGCGTTTAACCTCCGGGGATTCTTAGCACCCTCTGCCTTCATGCCTTGTTCGTGACCACTGCCACGGTCAGAGGCAATCCAGCCTCCGGAGAACGAGGGCCGTTTTTTATGGGTGTACATGTCATGGGGGGATTGTGGGCCTTAAAACACCACGCTGGCCCAGAGCGGGTTGGTGAGTACCTCTTTCACTTTGGCCGGAGATATTGCAGAAAGACTTCACAGCATGGTTGAGCCTACCAGTGTCCGAGGACACCACTGTTCTTCGCCCTTTAGCCTCCGTTTACACCCTTCCGCCGACTTTGAGACAGTGAACTGAGGCAATTGGAAGGGATATATATATATATATATATTGGGGTAGACTATTTTTTGTTCCCTCATATGTCTTGAACGAATTATCGGATCGTAAAGAATGTTACGTTGTTTGAAAGCTTATGGTTTGCAGATGGTTTATAGCCCATAAACAATTTTGTATTTCATCTAGATGTTAAGCTGTGAATGTTCAAACTTTCCAAAAGTCTCTTTGGTTGCGGTGGCTCTGCCGGTGAATCTGGGGGCGTTTTAGTAGCAAGAAATTGAACTACTACATATTCACAGCATTCTGTGCCCCAACGTTACAAATGATATCGGGTAATACGGATTTCAACGTGAGTTGTCATTTTCACCGATATATGGTGAGAGAAGTTATAACGCTTACTTGTACGAAAATATAGCTTATTTCTATTATGTCATTTTATACCTCAATAATGTTCACTATTAGTTTTAAAATTTTGAACTTTTTCATAATTAACAACTCGTAATCAGTATATGGTTCCTTTGGGAATGTATTTTTATTCGTCACGCTGCGGTAGATGGCTTCTGGGTAGAAAAGTATCTCAAAACTTGCGAAATGGGGTGCCGTGGCGTAGTGGCGAGGGCGTTGGCCTGCTACGCTGAGCATACCCGTTGAAAACCTGCGAAAGTTGGATTTTGTCAGTAGAACATGCGGTCCCCCATTTGCGTGGTTTGAGAAGAGCACGCGAATCGCCGCTTCATCCTTCGGAAGAGACATAAAGCCGTTGGTCCTCCTTGCTGCTTTTCGAAAAGAGTAGGCTAATGCCGGTACCGTGTTTCTCATCATATTTGCTTTGTGATTTAAGCTGACGTGCCTACAAGCGCTAGAGTCATTTGAAATCACAAAGTTCCACAAATCACAATCTTTTACATCAGTCATTGTAAAAAAGCGAATGAGGTAAATTATTATGTTCGTTATTTTTCATTGAATGTTATTCATCTTAGCACTTAAAAGATGAAAACAAGTTAGAATAAAAAAATTCAAAAATGAAATCTTTTTGCTTTATAAAATAGGCGGCCTTAAAGGATAAAACAAGAAATTTTTCAGATTATTTGTTCGTTATAAAAGATTTTGGTGTCATGTACTTGCCATTACTATAACTTTATATATCATTTACGTAATAATCTCATTCCATAAGCAGGAGTAAATGGATTTAGAATATAAAGTTAATGTTAAAACACATTTTTTTAATGAAGCTCAATTTTGAAAACCTCCTATCAAAGAGAAATGATTACGTAAATGATATGTAAAGCAACAGTAATGAAAAGCATGTGACACCAAAATCTTTTATAACGAACAAATAGTCTGAAAATATTCGTCATCCTATTAAGGCTATTTTATAAAGCAAAAAGATTTTATTTTTGAATATTTTTTTTTTAATTCTAACTTATTGCAGCATTTCGATATTTTCGCGATTTACGCCTTTTTGCGGAATTTTTTTATTTCGATCGCGTACAAATTCTCGTGTAATTTTTCTTATCCATTGTTTCTATCGCCCATTAGAAGCCGACGGTAATTTTTAGGGCGACGTCGTTGAAGCACAGTTCCCCTCTGAATCTGTTCCCTACTCGTCCCTTTCTTCCCCCCCCCCCCCGCCCCTTCGACCCGCATCCAAACCACTTACTTAATCCCTATCTCCGCGCACATATTCTCTCGCCCCTAATAATTTATCCTAGACTCTTCATTTTCCCGAAACGAGCGGTGTCTACGTGCGATTATCCGTGTCTCATTGTTTCTCGGGGCGCACATGCCTGGAGTCGTTTATTCCTCGCCTGTCGCTACTCACGCACACCAGTCATTTTTTACGCGCCCGTCTTATCACGCGTGCTGCCTCCGTGTCGTCGATCCACTTCCTATTACCTTCCATTCTCTCTCTCCCTCCCGCCCACTATTTTTACCTGTTCCTTTGTAATTCTCAACGTGGAATTAATTCATTCCTGCTTTTCTTTTTCCTTGTAAAATCTGGTTATCGGTATCGAAATGGCGCATGCAGCGTTCATTTCATAACCGGCGAAGATGCTTGCTTGCTTGGGTCGCTGCTGTCAATCAATAAAAATCCTGCTATTACGATTTTGACATTCCGTTTTTATAGCCATTTTTAGGTATTGTTACACAGTCCTCTGATTAACACGGCGACCCTTAGCAGGTTTTATAAAGATTTTTAAGTAATTCCTCAGAGCGATGGATGTTTATATTTTTCTTCATGCAAATAATTAACAAGTTTTGTGTTTTTATTATGAAATTGCAAGCTATTTCTGAAGATCAATCGTAAAGTCAAAAGGATTAGTTGTTAACTAAATTAATAGAGGTACGATTTCAGGTAATATTTATGTTCGTGTTTCACCCCAATTAGTATTTCTTCATAGTCCCCAAAATTTACTCTTCCCGTGGTGTACGTTGAAATCGACTTCGAATCGAACGGTTGCCAACTGCTGTCCTCCTTCGAAAAATCTCCTAACAAGTGCGTTCCTTTTTTTAACGGATACGTAATTCATTCTTTTTTAGCGGGACTTCTTCCTCGCACGATAATGCGTCCTGCGTTTTGTTTTTACCGTCTTCGATCACGAGCGAACCTCCCCGGACGGTGGACCCGATGGCGTGACCCAACTTATAAAAAAATGTTCTTCTGGGTCCCTCGTCGAGTGAGGCCCCCTATACACCTCTCGGCGGCCCCCTTCCCGAGGTCCTGACATTTTCCTCACTTCATGTAGTAGTCGGGCATTAAAAATGGCTGACCCGAGGGGGATGGCCAGCGGGAGATTGAGATCGGTGGTCAAGTCTCACGCGATGCCCAAGACGGATCTAGAGGAGGGTGCGCGGCCAATCTCTTAGGCTGCCTATAGCATGAAGTGAAGGGGAGAGAGAGATAAAAGGATTGATTGAGTTCGGGCTTTGTGTGTGGAGCTCGTTTCTTTACCGAATTTTCGGTGCGGAAAGTGTCCTCATTTGCCTTCCTCTATCGCTGCCGCGCATTCCTGATAAGTCATCCGATAAAGGTTGTGTTTGTGGACGGAAGACCAAAAATGCGAGAACAACCATTGGTGTGAAACGCCCGTGAAAGAGATTCTGTTATTATAAAAATAATTTTCATTTTTTTTTACATCTCCGTAATTGTGGAGTGTTGCTAAAGTGATCGGTCTTTGATTTTTAGCGCGGTTTTTTAATGCGTTCATAGTTTCACTTTGGCGTCTGTCTGTGCACTTGCTAAAATTGAAATTGTGACGAAACCGTAATCGATAGAGAGCTGAAAATTGTAATGTAGAAGTTTGTACGGCTGCCATTTGGTTTTCTTTAGATTTGAGTTTGGAAAAAATATACAGTGTCGGACAAGGGCCCGTTATAAAAATTAATATCCCTGTCGGTATACAATATGGAAAGCTGAAATTTTGAGCGTACATTTCTACATTGATGCCACTTATCTTCAAAGCGAAATAAAACAAAATATTCGTCGTTTTCTTTGCCTTTTAAGGCATATTTTTTAACTTTTATATTAACTTACCGTGATATATATTGGTAGGTAAGTTATAAGACACCACAAATAATGTCTAATAACTCGAGAACGGATGCATGTATTTTAGCCACACACAAAGACTTATGTGTAATCACCGTGCAAAATAATGATCCTAGTTCGATTCCGGGGGCGTTTAATTTCCCCAATTGGATAGCATGGGCGGGACCTTCTCGAATTTTTATCTCCTGAACTATAAGTCGTAATTATATGCTCTCGCGTACTTTTTTGTTGCATTTGTTGTCCTCTATCCTACTAAATTTATTAATTTATACCTTACAGATCATATAAGGGCAAGGGAGAGTAAAATATGGATTTCTTATTGTTGGATTAATGGAAATGGCGTCTCATGACTGTGGCGCCGCAAATGGAAGCGACCAGATACCGAACTACGTCCTACTATCAACCCTTAAAAAATGACTCGAAGAATTTATACGAATGTTTGGAGACTACGAAAAGATCGTAAAATTTTTAATTGACAGTAAAATCGTTGAATCAAACCGTTGGGTTGGGGTGTTGGGAGTGTTGGTTCTACACTTCCTAAAAGTTGTTTTTATATATACTTGTTTACAGACTAAAAACGCTTGCCGAGGAGGAAATTTTAAGGCAATTACCGAGGAGGAAATTTTAAAAGATTGTTCCCGTGCACTTAGATTTTTTATTTCGGTGCGTTTTTCGCAGAAATGCCTAAAAATCGTCTCTACGCGATCGACGTGGATTTGATAGGCTGGAGAAACAGATTGACGTG
Source organism: Uropetala carovei (assembly GCA_036926305.1). Taxonomy (NCBI): domain Eukaryota; kingdom Metazoa; phylum Arthropoda; class Insecta; order Odonata; family Petaluridae; genus Uropetala; species Uropetala carovei. The sequence goes on from JAXCHB010000127.1 coordinate 2,329,506, forward strand.
TGTTCTGAGTCATGGGAGTATGTGCTGGAAAAGACGTTACTTGTTGGTCACGCAGGAGAAATGATGCGGAGGGGAGTGCGCGATAAGAGGCCGCCGCTGCACTGCACGCCGGGACTCCTCTCCTACGCCTCTCTTGCCACCCTTTTACCAAGATGAAAGAGAGAGGTTGCATTTATTGTGAAATGGTCGTCTTCGGTATAACCACTTTCCGAAATCGGATGTTTCGGGTTCGATTCCAGAAGGGGGCGTGGGCATACTATACGCTCGTCGCTATTAACGACAATTTTCCTTTGACGCGAATATTATCAGATAAGAAGAAGTTAGCGCTCTCATTCGCAGTCTGTATATTTGAGGATAAGGTCGAAACAAATTCGGTTTCCTAACCTCCAATCGAAGTTATTGAAAATATTTAGTTAAAGATTATCCAAGGTTTTAATAACTTCAAATTACGTAGATTTAATCGGTAAACCGGTTTTCCGGTTGTGCATAGAACTGACGTTTATAGTTTTCATAAGATATCATTAGTATAATTGTTGACTCTGGTGTGTTTCCAACGTTCAACTCGGAAAATGATTCAATAAGAATGGGAAGGAATCAGATCCTCCCAACTTTGAAATGCATTTTTAGCCGTTCATATGTCCATTTTCTGTAAGTAAAACTCATTCGTCTTAAAATCATGGCTTGAAGTGAACAGCGTCTGACGTTAACTGGTCGTGCTGGCTCAATAACTTTAGTTTCGATTGAAACTCTCGAATTCCTGCATGGAAGTAATTGTCGTCGTTCAAGCCACCCTTTCGTATCGGTTTAAATTGACATAAATTGCCGAGGCAATGCGTCTGTTTTGTGCGAGCATTCTCATAACCATTTCAAACCAAAAGGTTCGCCCGGAGGGTCACACCGCTGATTGGGTGAAATTAGGATATGGGGCAGGATCTTCGACGTGGTCGTCCGCGCTGCGCTGCATTTGCGTTCCCGAGTCGAAAACGTCTGCTGAGTGGCGTATTTTGTGCACGTTTTTGTGCATTCGAGGACCTTACAAGGGAAATCTTAAATTCGTAGCAGACGTCTTAAGTTATTTGTACGAAAACTTCACCGATCCATTTCCGGAATTTATGATTTTTTTGTTTGGTAGTGTTCGTAACCGATGCGCATCCTGTAACGCGAATAAGTTTTCTTTTCCATTGCCGTACGTTAGTCTTTTTCTTTCAACTGACTTGATCTTCCCACGTGGTTGAAGCGGTCGACAATTCACGATCGACCTTCATTTTTACTTTCTCCATACGAAGTAATGGGAAAGTATTGTGATCACGAAAAAAATCGACTTCGAGATTTCAACGGAAATACACGTTTTGAGGTCCCTAGAACACGTTTAGACCATTTTCGGAATGTCTTCGTGTGTATGTGATTGTGGACGCTCTAACTCAAAAAGTACTTGCCATGTCGTTACCAAATTTTATATATAACACTTTAGCATGAGTACAAAGAATTGATTAGTTTTTCGACAATAACGGGTAACCGGAAGTCGAGGTTTATTCGAAACCCGATTCGGTTTTTGCGATATTTCTTCGTTAAAATATCATTATTGTATTTACAATTCTATACAAAGGTTATAGAGAATGTAATTTCCTAGAACATTCATTTGAAACAATTTTCAATTGTAGTCATTGTTTAGGAGTTATTTATAAATAACAGGTTTTTCGGTTTTCTCCTTAAAAACATCGTTATTGGTAATCTTCGTGAGGACCAAAGTTGTAGAGAATAATATTTCTTCCAACTTTTGTTAGAAACAAATTTTCGTAGAACCATCCACTTCGGAGTTATTCAACTTTTTTCGTAATTTTCAGTATACAGCGCCATACCATGTAGCGGTGAATTCTGTAAACATATTCAAAATATACGTAATTTACGGAAATAAGGACGATACGAAATAATAATTTTGCCTCATAATTTTATTCATAATCAATTAAATATCTATACCCCAAATATGGAGAAAGTCATGTGTTGGCCACATCAGATTTTTACTAATGCTACGCGATTTTCCTATCGATTTTTAACACGTTTGGAAGTGGTCCGTAAAAAAATCAAGCGGTCGCCGTCGAATATTGAGAATGATTAACCGTTAGTCCTTTGGTCGTCGTTAATTCAATTTTTGCCAAATAATGGCCAGCCGATGGTTTGTTCGCTCTTCTCGCGGCGCTCGACGACTTCGTGGAAATCCGCTATAACTCTGGCATCGGCTCCTTTCCAAGAACCTATACGGAGGAGGAGGGCGTTCTGGTGCGAGGAGGGACCGCTTAACATTTTTTCCGCTTAGTTATTTTGGTAATGCTACCACCCTCGGGACCCTACCCACTAACCCGCTCTTTCCAGCCGTTTTATTCGCGCCCTCTCCGATTTGAAGCGCCTCGGATATTGCAGGCCCTAGTTTTCTTCCGACGTTCGACTCGCTTCCGAGGGACCGTTTCCAAGGAGAGAGCCGTTCGATTGAAGCGGTGTCGTAACTGATCTTAAGCCCCCCCCGCGATTATTTTCGGTGCCCTATGTGCGCGCCTCCTAATTTTAATTCCATCGCCGTCCACGTGGAAAAATGTTCGTTCTTTCGTCTGTTAGAAATTCGTGGAACTCGGTGTCTATAGTCGGTTTCCTCGAATGTATTTTGGGAACTCCGCGTGAAAGACCGTGCATGTCTCCGGAAAGTACTCCTCCGGTTGCCTGCTTCGTCATTTTCTTTTCGCCGATGCCGCTTCATTCGCTATGCGTTTTTAACTTCGATCTGCACGTACGTCACGACGATGCGCGCGTTTCCCAATCATCTGCATTCCGTCCTGTTTTCCTCTCGAGCGGCGGCCTCGCAAACAATCGTTTTTCATCTTTCGGATGAGGATCGCGGGGGCAACTTGGTGTCTCAACCGCAGGAATTCTCCCAACGGGGACGGTTCATCTTTTACATGCGCCGAGCCTTCGATCCCTCGGTCAATGACGAGTGTCTTCACGCGCTGTTATTTTTCGCGGTTCCTCGATACACTTCTTAGTGTTTTTATGCGTCGGACGCTGTACCCGCGACTCGAGCATGTCGCAGTCTCGTGCTCCGCGTATCGGCGACGCATTAGATACACCTTATCTTTATGCAGGACGCAACGGCATGTTGGGTGAGGCGGAATCTGTTTTGCTTCGCCCTTCCTATGGCGTTCATGTTAAACCACGTACGTCATGCGGTTCTATCGAAAGTTTTCGGGTCTTTTTTAAAAATCCACCCAGGGCGAAACGGATGTCTTCCATTTTGTGTTCCGTCATCGTCGTCTTCAGTACCCTGTCCGCAGACATATCCGTGGTTATACGTAGGTTAAGCCTTGATCTACGTATTCTCCTTTTTTCCGCAACATTCGTTTCTTTGTAACTCGCCATTTCAAATCGTTGATCAGTTGAAACGTATTCTTTCCTGTTCTGCCACAAAAGTTTTCCTTCTTTCGTGTCCTTAACCGTGGAATCTATTCGGGAAATTTCCGATCCAGTTTGTTTTTGTGTTTCTTATCACTTGTATTATATTCCCCTTAACTTTATACCTGCTGTATTCTTGTTCTTCTTCCTGTTTTTTTATAATATGACTATTACTATCGAAGGCCCTTAGTCACTCGAGGAAACGTGTGTGGCAAGTAAGGAGAGGCGCTGCGATCGACGTGGCCTTTGCAATTTAGCGAGGCTTGTGTGCCTAGTATGGCGTGCGTGTAATCGTGTTTTGTCGGGTGCGGAGAAAGGGACACGGGAAAATAGGGCGCTCTGCCATTCTCGCCCCCGTCCGCGCTCCCGTCAAGGTAATGGACTTCGCACGTCTTGTCCATTGATCAATACTGTGCTCCGGCTACACGCATTCTGCGCGAGAGAATGGGAGAAGGGTTGGGATTTTCGGGTGCGTCGTCGCATAGGACGGGATTTCTTGCCCTATTTTTTTGATGACTTGCCCGTCACTACGCCGACATGACCGTGTTCGCGTGTCGGAATGGTGGTGAGATTATTGGGAAGGACGCGCCGTCGCGCTCAGCTTTTCAGTGGCGACGGGAATGTGGAGAGTTTTCGGTGGATGCTGCTCCTTTGGCCTTCACTCCCACCCCCTCCCCCCCACCCCCTTTCCCTTAATGCGGAAACTTTGCCACGGATGACTGTAATGGGCTGCAGCGGTTTAATCCGACTGAAAGTGTCGTTGTTTTCGCCGTGTAAATAGCTCCATGCCCCTTCTGATCTCTCCCTTTTAATGATTCCTTGTGTAGTACAGTAAACCCACCATTTCATGTTCATGGAAAATACGCTGGTACATTCGAGAGCATATGGGAAAATGGAGTTCGGTTTATAGTCAATGGAGAAAATAGGATAAGATTTCTGTCTCAAACTACAAATACTCTTAAAATCAAAATGTTTATACGGTACAAAAGAATGATGTTCTATAAAGCAGTCCAAATAATACGGAAAAATGCGTACCTCGAGGATCTTGTCCCGTATTTCTGCTCGTTTTCATTTTTCCCTGGAACTGCGTTGGAGTGAAAACTATCATGTCTAAAACCAATTCGTAAACCTTTACGTTATCTTGCCCTTCATATTTTCTTTTTTAAACGGAATAGATCATTTGGAGCTCTCCGGTGAGTTAAATAATTTCTCTTATTGCATAAATAGCTGCGTAGGGTTACTTGTTTTTGCGTAGTACGAGAAATGTCGTGTTCGTATAGACGGAATTCGCTTGGAATTTGTGGTCGGTCTAAGCCTTTCTAAATAATTTTGGAATTTGCTATATGGTTTGAATTAATTAGGTAATAAAATTGTATCATTCGATAATTTATACCGCAGAAAAAGGTTAAATTCTGGATAAATAGTGGTCCGATATAACTGCATATCTTATGTGCCGGATACTTTATATGCTGTAAAGAATTTTTTTTAAATTTAAAGTTCTACAAATTGAATTCAACATTTAATTTAAATTAACAGTAAAAATGTAATCGGGTTATGTTTGTCCGTTAGTGGCAAAATTACCCGTAAAGAAAACAAGCTTCTTGTGAAAAGTTTCCAACCTCAATTGCTCATTTGCTGTAATGTTTGCTTTTACGGCGAAAGATTTGTGTCGATAATTTTCCACACGGCTGAAACAGTAAATCCCGGAAATTTATATGAAATTTATCTCTCGGATGATTCTTCTTTTGCACGGTAAAAAACGTCCCGTCGAGAGACATTTTCCCTTCAATAAACCCTCGCAATATTTGTCTTGCTATCTATCGCGTGCCCAGCCTAGCGTTTGGTTAGTCGTCCTTCGCAGTCGCTGAAATGTGACGACGTTTTTGAGATACGATATTACCCCTCGACACATCCGATACCTTCTTACCCTCTAATGGGTTCATTTATTTGCGGCCATATATTAGGCGGCGCGTGATAATTGCTACGGACCCGATGGAAACATTCGTCCATTCGCATACACTCGCAAAGACCGTCGATTTTTGCAACAAATCATCGTATTGTTTCAGTGAATCGTGTTGCGAGAAATGCGCACGAAGTCCTTACTCCTACGGGCAGTTCGGCTCGGCGTTAAGGAGTTCTCTCGCGGCACGATTTATTGTGATTTGCGCAAGAGCCCGCGAACGATTCGAGGTTTGCTAAACGACGATAATTTCCTCCTCAACCGGTTGTTTTCAAGAGATATCAGTTGCGTGCCGAGAGGAGCTTCGGCCGTCTCCGATGATTTAGCTCTGGGTGCACTTCATAGCGAGATGCGTCTTCGATTAGGATTAGGGAAGGGAGAGAGAGGGTGCGTTGCTCTTCGTACGCCTCTCGAGTACTTCTCGTTTGCATTCGTCTCCGAGAGGGAAAATGCGCATGCGCCCTTAAGGCATTTAGACAGAGTCTGCCCGTGTGTGTGTGTTTACTTGGGCGATCGATTGGCTGCTCCGTTCACGTCTCTTGCTCGACTGCGTTATGAATGTAGAAAAGACGGCGTTGCCGTCACTCCTCCTTTCCTTGGAAACATAGACATGATTTAAGGGGTAAATTGTCCGCTACACCAATGGTCTCGCATTTGGGACTAGGTATCAATGGTTGTCAACGGGCTTTTGTAAAAAAATGTTAAAATCTAGAAGCGGTTGTGGTAAAGTTAGCTCTCTATTCGAATTCCAAAAGGGTTAAGATCTATAATAGATCTCAACTTGGGCGTAATTGATGTTGGCCCATGGTTGTCTTCAACTGGAAGGATAGGAACACGCTTTACGAACTAAAAGTTGCTTTTATCTTCGTTTTCGCAAACCCTTCGTTGTTCGAGACGTGCGTCAATTATTTTTCCTATAACGATTCATTCGTTCTTAAAGACTTGTTCTTTTGGGACTGCCTTTAAGTAGAAGTGACACGCTTTCCGTTTTTAATTGAAAGTAATTAGAATTAAGAAGCTGATAGTGGAAGGGGAGGTGTTGAGTCGCAGAACAGTCCGTACTTCTGTGATATGTCCTCGTTACGCCTCTTTTCACATGGTTATAAACTGTCCCACTCCTTCACTTAATTGATCGCATTCTAATTGGCGCATTCGCGTGTTGCTTCATCGATTCGAGTCTTTCGTGCCGTAGTTGCGGGCTTTGTGTTGTTAACGTCTTCTGATGCAGGGGCTTGAGGCGAGCCTAGCAACACCATTCGAACCGCGACGCACCATTGGTTTCGAGTGTCTTAATACGAAAGGCGAAGGTTAAATTAGCTGCGAGTTTCACGGCCGTTAAATTCTGGTAATCGAGTTTTGCGTATCGTTTGAATAGTGTAAGAGTTTTTATTCCGTATGTGTGGTTAGCTATTGCTCTCGAAAAACCAAGCGATTTTTTTCTCACGTTTTTATTTTGTTTGCCTAAATTAAAAACTACCCTACATCAAACTGGGAGGTTTGCACAGAATTCAGGTTTCGGTCGATCGGATATGTTCTAATTATTTTCCATTGGTCGTCAAATTCGTCCTCTTGTTCTTTCACTAATGCAATGGAAGGTAATGCTCAAGTACCTTTCAATGGATCACTCCTCAGATTGGTCGGTTGAAGGATTTTATCTAATGGTTCTTATGTAAGACACGTCGGTATAAGAGAGGTGGCACACTTCTCCTTTTACTCATCCGGTATTATCATTTTCAAGTTTCCAGTGCAGCCAGCCCTGGACTCGAACCGCATCGTTTAAGCTCGGCATATCCTCTCTACTGCGATTGCTAGTTTGCCCTTAACGTCACCAGAGTCGGTGTACCGAGCTGCGAGCATTGTAAAAGGGAGAGGAATGGTCGTTTGGGAGCGAGGAAGTAGACCCTCACTCCATTGCACGGCGTTAAATCATCGTTTTCGTGACGTTGTCAATGGACCTCCCCTCCCCCACCTTTCGTCTCACCCTCCTGCTGCTCCCCCGTCTGCGCTCGGTTTCGTTTCGTGATGTCTATTCTTATCCCGCGTGGCGGAGACTTTCTTCTGCAGCCTAGAGAGAAGGGGAGAGAGGTATAAATGTGTTAGTGCACGCTCACACGAGACTTCTGTTTTAAGCGGAGAGGAGAGAGAGAGAGAGGAGGTAGTGAGGGTTCGAGTAGGGGTTTATGGGTAGATGGCGCAGAGGAGCGGGCGGGCGGGTGGGGAGGAGTTCGTTCGGGTGTGGATGTGACGTCATAGACCGCCGCCATCATACCTGCGAGCGAAGGCGGTAGAGGCGCGGGGGAGAGAAGAGAGAGAGAGGCATATTATTGCCTCTCGCGTTCTTTACTCCTTTTTTTTTGCCCCATTCCACTTTCGATCTGACCCACCCTCGGTCGCTTTCCTTCTCATCCTTTAAACCCCGAGTCCCAATCTTTGAGATTAAAAATATGGGGAGAGATATTATTTGGTTCGAGTTATATGGAGGGGATTGGTAGAAATGGGGAGGGAGTGGATGATGGTTGTGCCTGAAACAGGTGGGCAGACGCACGACGTCGCCTTTTGGGGAATCTTTCCTCTTCCTCCCGCCTCTCCTTTCCCCTTTTACCATAGGGATAATTCGCGTGCATCGTAGGTGAGTTTTTTCTAGCCTCCGTGTCGTTCGACTCGTTGGTGGGCAGTTCTTGTTTCCATTTTGAGTAAAGAGGAAAAAGGGCCGCTCCTTTTCGTCTCTTTTTTCCCTTCGCGTGCCTATGAGTCGATTTTCGTTATTTTTAATCCTTCTTTCGGTCGACCCTGTTCGTTTCTATGCAGTTGATGTTCCCATCAATTTGAGTTCTTCGTCTTTCGGGGGAAACGTCGGTTTAAGATGGCGTACGGGCTACTAGTAGCCCCGTGTGACCTTTTTGAGAATCGATTTCCGATGCATTCGATGAGTTACTAGATGCCGCCTGTCTTCTCCCGCTCCCCTAAACTTTTAAGGAAGGCGTAACAATCCTGCAGTTTCCATATTCTTTTAGATAATTCTTCCGAACAGTTTTCGTGTTCAGAGGCGGCAAGGGTTGTGCTCTCCCGTCTTTATAGGATTGGCTCCAGCCTACGTGATCGGCTTCGCGGCTCTCCGCATCCTTGCACGTTTCGTAATTGGTTTGATATTGACGATCGAGAAATTTTGAAGTGAACCGCAGGGATGGCAAATATGTGGCACGCTGGCGATTTTACTTGGCACGCGCAATCTTGTATTTTCTGTATTGAACATGAAGTTTCTTTGAGGAGTAAACTAGTGGCACGCGAAAAAAATTGATGGTTCACAGTGCTTTCTTGGCACGCGACTCAAAAATCATTTGCCATCCCTGCCATAGGCTCTTATTTTTCGAGGAGAAATATTTTGTTATCCCATTGAATGCCATCGTAATCCGAACTTTGCAGGGGTTATCATGTGTTACCTCCGTTCGTTGAACGTGATCAGTTCGTGTTGAGTTAAATCTTCGTTAAATGACCGCGTTTGTTTGAACTTATTCCCTTTCACCCATAGTTTTTTCTTAAGATCGTCAATTTACCCCATTTTTCCGTTTACCCAGTTGACAGCATCGTTTCCGCGTGGTGATTACATCGACTCGCCTTGACAGAACGCGAAATTCATCCAAGATTGCCTGTGCGTCGCGATTTTTAGGCGCGTTTCGCTTACAGCGTGAGCGCCTATTATCGTCCGTCTATCCGTCCGTCCGTCCACATGTTCGTTCTCGGCTTCTACCGAACGGATTTTCATGAAATTTGATATTAAGGACTTTCAATCAAATATAATAAGAAAATCGCAAAAATGAATCACGTACGCCAATCAGGGGTACCACTTTACTAGGGACAAAAAATTAAATTTTCGTCATATCTCGTAAAATATTGATCATATCAAAATATTTTTCAAATAAAACTTGTAGAACTAGTAAAGTGGAGTCTTTCCTTTTCTATACATTTTTATCGTAGGAGTAGCCGTTATCGAGAAAATCAAACAAGAATGTCTTATATCGAGTTGAACTTAGAAAATTTATTGCATGGTTACATCATTGTTGCTAACATAAACAATCTCCCAAACAAACGTTTAATTTCCCTTCGTGTGCATGTAATATTATTAAATAGGAAGAAAATTGATTATTTATGATGAAGAAAAGAACTTGAAAACGCTATTTCCCTTAAGTACAGGTATACTATAATTTCTTTCTAATACTCCATTGCACGAAACGCGCCCATTTGTGATACGATGTACACTTTCCTAACTTGTTTCCTATCCGAGTCGATATTGATTCTTGGTGATAACAGACGGTCTTCGGTGCCTTCGCAAGCGAAAGTCACAAACGCACAAACTGACCACATTGCGTGGCGCGTTAAAGGTTCGGATAATTAACGAGAAAACGGGAATCCACCATTCATTTCCGCTGTGGGATTCGTTTGTGGACTGTTAACGATGCTAATTTTCCCATATTCTCTCGTTACGCTTTTTTACTTTCTCATACGAAGTATCGAGAAAGTATTGTTATCGCGAAAAAATTCGACCTCGAGATTTTTACGGAAATATACGTTTTAGGTGTCGCTGAATCCGAAAAAGTGGTTTTCGCAATGCCGTGTTACTGGCTCTGGAGCCTAGACGGTAGAGCAAAAATGAATGAAATCTCGTACTTAGGCATTTTATCATACTGAGCAGAGTATAAATAGAAATGGTTGACATTGCTCAATAATTAAGAGTAGTTTATTCTACGAATTTTTAACAACAATCCGATTTTCTCAAAAACGGCTCTAACGATTTTGATCAAATTTCCTACAGTTACTTGAGTATACATCTAAAATAATACTACGTATTTCATTTTTCTCAATGAATGAATATAAGGCTAGTTTATTCTTGGGCAACTTGAACAAAAATTGGATTTTCTAAAAACAGGTTCATACGATTTTGATTTTCTAAAGATAACTAAACGACGCATTAGTACCCATATATGAGAAAGTTTGTACAATGTATGTTGTACCGAGTTTTTAGGGTTGAAGCGAGCTTAGTTTGAATGGAAAAATCTGTCCCGTGAAAATTTTGGTTCATTAATTTAGATTGCTTGAAAACTTTGGAAAGTATGTTATTTTGTTTTTATTCTAATTGTCTAATGTGAAGCTTGGGTTGATTGTAAAGTATTGAAATTTTAATGCATGAAGGGGCTTATCTTCTGGAGAGGAATACTTTTTATCTCAAACCATCGTTTCGTTTGGCACTCGGCATTTGGAAAATAGCGGAATTCACGGTAGATACTAATATGTAATGAAAACGCTACGAATTTTTTGCGCTGCCGAAGTCCTCTTCCATTTTCCTTGGTGGAAATTTTTTGGGTGGGGAAGTATCATATTGTACATTATAGTCAATTTGGGAACGTTGCGCTTTTTGAAGTTATTGGGTTTAGAAGGGATGTCCAAACTGCCACTTGCGAGCCTCATGCGGCTCTTTTTCCTCAAAAGTACTGCACTTCTACAGGAAAAAATCGGTACAACATACATTGTACGAACTTTCTCATATATAGGTACTAATGCGTCGTTTAGTTATCTTTAGAAAATGAAAATCGTATGGGCCTCTTTTTAGAAAATTAATTTTTGTTAAAGTTGCCCAAGAATAAATTAGCCTTGTATTAATTCATTGAGAAAAATAAAATATTATTGTAGATGTATACTTAGGTAACTGTACGAAATTTGATCAAAGTCGTTTGAGCCGTTTTTGAGAAAATGGAATTGTTGTTAACGTTGCCTAGAATAAAATAGCCTTATATTCATTTTTGAGAAATATAAACTATACAGTATTATTGAAGACGTAAACTCAAGTAACTGTACGAAATTTGATCAAAATCGTTAGATCCGTTTTTGAGAAAATCGGATTGTTGTTAAAAATGCGTAAATATAAGCCTGGTTGACACGGTGCGAGTGTACTCGGCCGAGTCCAGCACGAGCGAGTGGACTCGTATATCAGTCCTGTTGACACTACTCGGTTGTGTTAGAACGAGTAAACATGGCGGAAATCGTTCGTGTCGGGGTGTACCTAGTTGCAGAATTACTTTTACAAGAGCTGCAAAAGTTGAAGAAGAAAAGGAAAAGAAAACCTCGTTCATTATGGATCCGTGAATGGATAAAGAAAAGGGATACGTTGGGAGTTTCTGCATCTTTTATGAGATCTTCAGATGAGAATTGTACTCTTCATCTGGTGACATACCGGATTTGACGTACTTCTTCATTTTTGAAACTTCTTGAGCGTAAGTGCTCCTAATATTTTTAATTTAATTTTTTAGTCCCGACTCTCCAAAACCGGGAATATTCATGGACTCAGTAATCCTCTTCGTGGCAGTGTCCCTGGCAGTTCTGTTCTTATAATCAGAATGTCTAAAATTCCACAGGCATTCCATTTCTTCGTATAATTCTACGAATTTCATTGTATCGCTTTCACTCCATTTCTTATTTCCCGCCATTTTGATAGTCTGCGAGTGCTACTCGTACGGATAAAATTTGGAAGACAACCGAGTTACTCGCACGGATCCACTCGACTAGCACTGTACTCGTAGGTTTCTGTTTACACCTTGCGAGTAGCTGCGCGCGCAACCATTTCACTGGACTCGGTGTCAACCAGGCTATACTATTAATTACTGAGCAATGTCAACCATTTCTATGTATACTCTGCTCAGTATGATTAAATGCCTAATTACGAGATTTCATTCATTTTCGCTCTACCGTCTAGGCTCCAGAGCCAGTAACAGACAGACAGACGGCATTGCGAAAACCACTTTTTCGGATTCAGCGACACCTAAAACGTATATTTCCGTAAAAATCTCGAGGTCGAATTACTTCGCGATAACAATACTTCGTATGTGAAAGTAGAAAACATTCGTTTTAGGGACGCTGTCAAACTGTCCAGTTCCGAAAGTGCGGCTTGAGCCTAGTGGACAACATTCTTTCTGCATTCATTCAAATTCGGAATTTTTACTACACATTGTAGATTGTTCGACCCCGAATTTCGGTGGGTTAGCCATATACATATACACAAGAAATCGTATAGCTTTTTTATGTGCCAGGACTAATGTCAGTAAATTTTAATGTATTCGTGCATTATTTTGGTGATGTAAGATCAGATCGGGAATAAAATTTTGCATTAAAAATTGTGAAGGTTTTTATGTGGACACAAATGGTGAACCAAATTTAAACGCAGCCGACTAGAGCCATATATCAACTTCGTTTGTGTTCGTTCGCAAATGTTTTGTAGAGAAAATAAATGTTAGTTCCGCAAACCTGTTCATTCTTTCCTGTGAAGCGCGTCGTTTTCAGTGTTGATATAATTTCCATTCTCTAAAGAATTGGGATTTAACTACATATGTATAGGCAAATTGCCCTAGCGAAAGAAAAAATCTCGCAAACATGGCGATTCGTCAATATTCCGTCTTAAACAGCTTCATTAGTCGCGAATGTTTTTAGATCGATTTCTGGGATTCGATTGCCTCGCCATTGCAGACGATCATCTCTCCATTAAGGACTTTTTATGAGATGAGTCAACGGTATCGTTCAGTTTGTTGGCTTTTAAAATTGATTTTGCTTTCTGATGTCTCGTGAAGCGGCTTGTGGCCTTGGGAAAAAATAGTTTTTATCTTATTTCCCTGCTGATAAAGACGGGAGAACGATATATGGCGTCGTTTCGTATGGCTATCTCTTCACTTTCTCCTAGCGACTGTAAATGACTCGTGTGACCTTGTCCCAATCAATCATGCTTGACTTGTAGCCACGAATGACTGTTGCGCACCTCAAACTGTCGCGTCGCTTTTTTAAATGCTTATAATTTCATAATGTTGCGTTAATGATGGCTGTAATTTTAATTTGTGAAGAATTAAGATAAATTTATTAATTGTAAAGAAGATTTGATTAATAAATATTTTAAGATGCCAATGTTGGTATAATTTTCCATCGCCATTTATTGAAATTGTATCTGCGTGGTTTTTGTTTCATCGAATCCACGTGAAATCTTTCTATTACTGATTAAAATTCTGGGACCTCGTTCTAATGCGGTCTATTACTCGAGACTGCGCTATAACGGGTTATTATCCTATCAATTAAATTAATGGCAGTTTGATCATGATTAAATATTAAAAGTTTGAAAACTATACAATTTTTTAAGATATAAGACGCGTTCAAACGATTAACTACGTAAATTTAATATAGTTTCAATTTTTACTTTATCCATACGTAATATGGGAGAAAGTATTGTTTTCGTGGAAAACATCGAAATCGAGATTTTTATCGGAAATACACATTTTAAGATTTCCCGAGTACATTTTCACTATTTGCTCTTGTGTGTGTAAAAGGAATTTAGTGGGCCCTCCAACTCAAAAACTAACAATCAGACGAGCACAGAACAGCAAATTTAAGATTTGTATTAGTAATTCAAGGCCTGTGAAGATTTTGGTTGAAACTGATCAACTGGAAGTGGGTGTTTTTGTCATCTTTCCAAATATCTCCTTTAGGATTTAATTTATGTAAATATTTGTTATTATCAAATTTGTAGAAAATGCTATTTTCTACAAGTTTTGTTTGAAATATTTGTTTTCATAAAACGGATTTTTCTGACGATGAGGTATTTCGATTATTTTTATGGATTTTTGTAGGTCGCTAAGTGTGACTTTAGTTTCCGTTGCCATGATAAAATCTTGTAATTGTTGATAGCGATGCCTACGCTGCTAACATAAGAACTATTTTAATTACCATCAAAATTGTCCCAGCGCCTTTTAGCGTCATATTTTATAAACAAAATTTCTTATAAATGTTGTCAGCGACTCCAAGCCCGCCAATGGTAATTTTAATCGCGCATCGATATTTTGTTATCCAGAGCAATAGATAGAAATTTTGTTTTGTTGTTTTTTCAATGTGAAAAGTGTTGTTGCAAAGTATTTTCACTGAAAATTGTTCCAAGCGTTAAAAAACTATTCGCAGTTATAAATGCCTATAATTATTCTTGAGGACCTGGCAAGCTTCTGAGCAAGAATCAACTTGCTGCAGTCTCACCATTCGTGAATAACTTTGGGGCTCTCAATATGAGGGGCCCGTCGCATAGAGGGTCAGAATCGGAAAAAGGCGCAAAAAACTATATTTTGCGAAGTTTATTGTTTCACTTCCTATTAGCCCTGCTTTTATTCTCCATAGTACAAACTTTCATGAGAAGCCATTGGAAGCTGTTGGACATTGCATATTGATCTCACACACGCCATCAAATTTGAAGTTTTTAAAATCCGTTTGTTTCTGTCCATAATGGTCCCGCAACTACCATACATTCCCTGCTTTCTTGTTGATGGTATCTGAAAGAATCTGGATACAAGTGCCACAGTTTTTAGTGCTCAAATATGTCCTCTTTCAAATCGATTTGCCCATTGAATCCCACAGTGAAGAATTTGGTGTGCAGACGCTCAAATCTGCGGTTTAACATTTATCACACAGAGTGAAACTTATACTTTACGTTCGTTGAGAAACAAACTGGATTTCCACTGATTTCCGCCATGAAATTTGCTTCAATCGCAAGCATGAATCATGTTGAAGGAGGGCCAAAACAATGTAGCTGCTAATATTTGCTAGCCTGAGAACTGCAAGAATGAAACGGAGTCACTCGCCGGGGGCCACCATGTCTAGCTTCCACTATACCGTCCTCCTCCCCACGCGTGTGCCTGCGACTCTGCATGCGTATCGGTTCCAGGAATTACAGGAGCAGTCAGCAAGCAACGTTCCCAAGTAAAGCTGGTGTTTTATCTTTCCCGGTTGCTTGGTTTTGAGTGATTAAGGGATTTACTTTTAGCTCCGCGATTGAAGAACTTGTTATTGAGAACGGAGAGTTAAGGTAAGGGCAGATATGGCTTTTACGTGGATTTGACTTTTGTTTTCTTACTGAAAGGTTGGAGATGTGCTCTCATATTCCTTACCGGACGCTAAATGAGACCCCCACGCCCTGTATTTTTTCCAGTGTGTCAGATGAGAGGATGTCCATCCCAAAGCGACGAGAATTGATAGACGTGCTTCGACAAAAGAGCACGATTGCTGAGCAGGTGCAGCATGTTTCCAATTATTTATTTGTGAAGCTGTCAATTCTTGACGAAGCTGACCAGAGACAAAAGATAAAGAATGTAGTTCGCACATTTTGCTACAAAGCATGTGCAAAATTGAAAGCCTGCCATAGGAATAGGGAGTTTTTCTTGGACGCAAACGTAGAGTGGCTGCGTGGAGAGCTACCTCTACCCTTTGCCCTCACTCCCACTGCAACAGCTGGTCACGTAGGCAGGCCCAAGAAGCCGTTTTCAGAGTGCTCTGACAGGGCCAAGCGTCTGAAGGTGGAAAATCTGCGTCAATCTAGGACGGCTGAAGAACTGGTGTATGCCGCTAATATTCAGCAGAAAGTGATTGACTGAAGAACATAATTTTCTGTGGAAATTCCTTAAAATAAAAATTTCCGATAAATGTCTCCTACGGCTTATAGACGTTTCCATTCAATCTCAAACAATCGTCCACGCGCATAAAGAGCTTTTAGAGGTGGTCTTATCTTGTAGACTCAAAAATCAACTAATGGTCCCATGGTGATTTAAAAACACCCAAAAACATTCCTTTAACACTAATTATCACTAATTGGTTCAAATATAATACAGGTACTCTAGAAAGAATTATTTCAGTATTGCTCTTACAGGTTTCGCGCACTTTTCTTGATTTTAATGTCGCGCTATAGTAATTCATATGGATAAAAGTGGCCCTAAAAATCATAACACCTTCTTGTTGCCACTGTAAACGCATAACACCGAATAAATTCATTTCAGAATTTTTTCCGCTTTTTTGGATTCTGTCCCACTGTGCGTCGGTGCGTTTCACCGAAGTTGAAAACGTCCTTGGGACCCAGATGTCGAGAGCAATCATGCTCATCACTTTTATGGAGAAAGTGCTGGACACAGATTTTTTTAAATTTCCTGCTGGATGACAATATGTGTAATTTAGCGGAATATTTTTTTTCGTATAGCATTTTATAATGTCACAAAAAATAGTGCGATTGTTTTTTTGAAAGGATGCATTTAAATGGAAATGTTGAGGTTCCAAATTGATCGGCGTGTTTCAGGGTTCCGCGAAGTATCCGGTATACTTAAGTATCAACAAATGGCCGGGAAGAATGCTAACTCATGCGACAGAGATAAATGTCGCTGTTTTGGAAATACCAACGATCTAAGATGTTGGATTTTTGTAAAACTATTTATTCCTGTTATTTTGTTGAATCCTTATTTCTGTAAAACTAGTGAAAATGTGGATATTTTTTCTTGTTACTCCGTTTGTATTGAAAAGATGTAGCAGAGAGTGTGAAAATTCAGGCCAATTGAATGAGGACGAGTTAGTTTATCAATCCGATAGTTTTAAGTAGTTTAATTTGTCCGATATTCACTTTTATTTGCTGTTGATTGTTCACCTTCTAATCTCATGACTTAACTATTCTTAAAATATGTTTTCGATCAGGTAATTGAGGAAATTTTGATGTCGTTTATTGGAAGTATTGATGCGGAAACGCTTGATTACTTGCTTAGGATTGTGAAAGCAGCGGGTCCCTTCTCCTCATTGCACCCCGCTGCTGCTGGTTTTTTATTTATTAAAAATTTAAAGATTCGACGAACGTTTTTTCCCGAAACGTCGAAAGAAGAACCCACTTCGTTGTAATGCCAATTTGAAATGACTTGTGCCATATTTGTCGCGAAATGTCTTCTTTTGAGGTTTATTCATATTAATTACTTCCTGGTCTTGGGTGTGGATTGTTCCTCAAAGAACGGAGTTATAGTTAATTTTGTAGTCTTAAGAATATTATCTCGAGGACTTTTCTGTAACAAAGTTTCTTACGGATTTCTCTTTTTTGGTCATTTCAGCTCCTCCATAACCACGTGTGTGCTGAGCAAGTATGAATGAATTAGATAGCCTAAGACAAGAAGCGGAAACGTTAAAAAATGCCATCAGAGTAAGTATCGGTGGGCCGCCTATTGCATGCACGTGTTTTTGTCTTTTTTTCTTTCATGCATGAAATTGTTAATCTAGATTGTCTCCGGAGAGGTTTGCCTCATAGGAATGTTCCATTACCGATGGGAGTAGTCCGATAATCTGCGTTAACTCGTCTGCAGCCTGTAAGTTACTCTGGATTGCACTCCGAATTTAATAATGTCGGAAAAAATAGACAATGACTGGTGAGTCAATGTATCGAGGATATATCTCCATTGGCTAGCGTATCGCGTACTCTTTTGTTCTACTGCTATTAATAAGTAATTTGTTTTTGCTGCTGATTATTTTAAATTAAGCGAATAGATTATTAACGAAATTTTGCTTGAGCCCTCCATATATGAAACGGGAGTTTTTTTTTCCCTTCCAGACGTCGTTTTATCTAAATCGAGTGTAAATCTGAGTTGTAGTAGTTGTATTTTCCTCGTAGAACTTCATAAATATGAGAGTTGGGTTGGGTCATGATCAGTGACGGATTATGGTATCTGAAGGCCCCAGGAGCAAAGAAACCGGGAGGCCCCCAACTGACCGGAAGGAGAGGGGGGTACTCAATCTACAAAAAATTTTACATCTTACGAATGGAAAAAATTTATGCAGCAGGTTAATTAAATTGAATTACAGAAATGCATAAATAGAAATTTTAATATTTATTATATAAACTCGCACATGTTGAAAAATAAAAAATAAATTATAACTTTGAGATGTGTTTTCGAATGACGCAAGGGGTGTTACATTGTAGCAAACCTAAGTAAAAACATGGGATGTGTACGTAAGTAGTAGATTATACTGATTGTGAAATATTTTATTAAATAAAATATTGAAAAAAATCGAGTTCTGTTTTGAGGCTCCCATGAGTGTCGAGACCCCAGGCGCCTCATACGCCTGTGCGGCAATCGCCACTGGTTGTGATTCAAGGAATAAATCCTGCGAGTTTTCAAGATCATAGTTGAATGAACTGAGGGAGTCCTTTTATCTTCCGATGCTCTCATTGATTTTCGTCCTGTTGATTGTAAAATGTATTCGTGACCTTTCTTTGCGTTAACGCCATCTCAATCGATTGTCGTGTCGAAAAAAAGTTTCGACTATTTATCCCTTTCAGAAAAACGCGTCAAAATTGATGCTGCCGTGTTGTTATCTTCGAGGGGTTTATTGTTCAAGTTTTGTTGCCTACGCTTTCTTAGAATTTGATAATGTTAACCCTTTGGGGGCACCGTGTATGCATGAGAACAGCAATTGCGATTAGTTGTAAGGAAATATTACAGTAACATTCAACGTAGTTAATCTCGAATTAACTCTCATTCGAAAACAGCTCTGAAGCGTAATTTAAACTTAGTAAATAAAATAGTGTTTTCATTCTTGATTCGGTATTTCTGTTATATCATCGCTCGAGTTTCTCGGTTCATGAAACATTGCATCAATTTCATAACGTTTTATTTTGTTTATTTTTCTTGCTAAAGAGCGAGATTATTTTGAAACAGCCACTTCTTTTTGTGTGCCTTTTATCTGCAGGGTCCTCATAAAACGACTGATTGTTTTGAGTAATTCCGTTATTTTAAGGGATAATTCTCTTATGCTGACTATTGAATAAGGAATTATTAGGGATTTATTTTGGCTACCATTTTTGTCATTGTTTATCCTTAAGGCCTTTTTATGGCTTTGAAATTATTATTCTGATGCAAAGAGGTTTAATGTTACGAATATTCCTTCACGAAACAGTACAACATATTAACTAGGTGTGAAAATTGGAAGAAACTGGGTGTTCCTGGCCGAAAGGAAACAGTAAGAACTGCAGATACCGTAGAATGTGTTAGAGAGGCGATTGGGAGAAGTCCACGAAAATCGATTTCTCGTGTTTCCAAGCAGTTACGGTTAAGTTTAGGAGCAGCACGAAAAATTGTTAAGCCTTGAAATGACAAGATAGAGATTCGTCGAAATCTGATTGATCGCGATAAAGTTCGTCGGTTCTGTCGTCCATTTCTTGAATTTATTCCTCGCAATCGCCACAACATTTGGTTCACAGATGAAGCACATTACCTGAAAGATTTGGCGAGCAAACGAAACGCGAATTTGAGGAACAGAAAATGAAGAGGCGAAATGCAGTTAAAGATGCATTGCCGCTATTGGTGTCGGTGCAATAATCATGGACGCGACTTTGAACTCTTGAACATTAGAAATGGTTCTGACGGATAATTTTATTCCTTTATTTGCGAGGTTTTTAATTTAATAAAATGTTTTTTCCGGCACGATTGAGCTTGTCCACAAACTTAGGATTCTGTTCTGGAGATTTTGTACACTTCCACGACCAAGTAATTTCCAACCGCTAGTCCGGTCGTTTTGGATTCTGGTGGTCTTGGCTGCCGTATTTTCCTGTCCTCGAACCCTTGATATTACTTATTTAAAGAGAGAACATTACAGTAGGCCATAATTTTATACTTCACGTCGCAGTAATTTCTACATCTCGTAAATGATATCTAATTACATTTCGTGACATTCACACTCATTTTATTAGCGTTTACCCATTCGATTATTTTATCCAAATCATTTTGAAGGATTCTTCGATCATTAGTATCCTTAATTTTCCGGTAAATTATGCAATCATCTGCGAAAAGTTTAATCTCTGATTTTTCCTTAAAGGCAGAGTCTACCAAAGTCGTCCACGAACCACTGACGATATGAAATTTTAAATATCCACCGTCTCGAGGAAACTTGTTAGAGGCACGTTGAGTAGGTTAGTGCAACGTTTCCTTTCTCGTCTGCATAAAGTTACTGAAGTCGACGGAGCGCGTACTGAATATCTTTTCAATCTAAGATTATTATACTAAATACCGCCAAACATTCCTATGAATAACAGTGGAATTAGTTTCTTAATTTTTGTATCTCGATGAAAGTTGTTATTAAAATAACATAGTCCTTTTGTTAGGAATCTATAATTGCTGTTTTTCATTTAGCGATCTAATATTTTCCTAGTTATTTAATAGGCGCCATTTTAAAAATTAGAATGTGATGAGTGGCTTAACTCGATAGGTTTTCTTCAAATTAAATCTTTAAAAAAAGGTCATTAATATTAATTAATAGTTATTCTTCATTCGTGAATTAGTTATAGGTCATGTGCAAAAGGAATAAATTTTAATCTTGATGTTTTATAATTAAAAAAGGTCGGAGACTACGGCGAGATCAATTAATTAAAACATAAATACTCTTTGTACGGTTAAGGAGTGTTTATGTTTTGATGTTTTATCATTAATCCGGCTTTATTAGGTCGATATTTTAGGCATCAATGTCCATTCTTCCATATAAACCTGACTAACACAAACAACCATGTCCTAGTCGGGATTCGAACTCGCGACCTTAGTAGCCGTCGGCAGATACTCTAACCATCCGTCTACCATTAACTTTATGGAACTAATAATACTGTTAGTAAAATTTAAAATGCTATCCTTTCAGCGTTGGTCATTCGGTGAATAGCTTTAATGAGAGATTAGGTCGTTTATATATAGAACATGAGGTTTTGACGTTTGAATTTGGCCTTGAATTGGCGTAACTTCCATGGACAGCCATTAGGGCGATGATTACCTTGCTTTCAAAAGTAAACTAGCCACATTATACTACACTATCTTGAATTTCCCTTGTCTCGTTTGTTGCGTTCTCGGTTTTTCTAGGTTAGAAAGTTTTTTAATCCTAGAAACGCTGAATAAAAATCGTAACCCAGTGCTTTCGCAATTCACATCTTACGAAGAATTAGAAAAAATCCCTCATTATACATGTTGTTTCGCAGTTTGTTTTCATTCTTTTATTTATTTGACGTTAAATGTGGACTAACTTGGTCAGAAAATGTCGACTTCGGCCTCAATTTTTCGTCTGTAGAAACTTTTGGAATAACTGTGCCAGAATAAACAATAGTTTTCTTCCGCGCATTAGTCATTATTAGACAAAGATCTTTTTGACATGGGTGGATAGAATAGAACTGCCATCTAATTCTCAGCGATCAGGGGAACATCCCGCAGTTGTGCTTCGTGATCATTTCGCTTGCTCGTTATCTTATTTGCCGGGCAATAACGGGCCACTTTGCCGTGAACGCTATTTTTCACTCTTTTTAGCTCTCATTTATTCTTTTGCTGGAGTAGTAGTTTCTTAAATGAATACGAATTCAACCTTTAAAATTACCTTGTGAGTTTTTATGAAGAAGGGGTTTTTATTTCTTACCTTGAAAATTAAAGCTGCCAGCTTCAGAACTCGGCTGTTGATTTTTTTATGTGGATGGAATCACTTTTCTCTCTCCTTCGGCTAATCTACAATTTATTTTATGGAGCCAAAACTATCGATAAGTAAATTGAATTACGTCTGTGGTGATGGCCTCATTTTAGGCTACTCCATTTTGTATCTAGTTTTTCTTTATATAAATATGAAGTTGGTAAAAGCTATTTGGAAGCGTCGCTTGGACATATTGTCATGTTTAATTTTTTGTAGAAGCCGAAATGGCGGTGATTGAATCCCAGCTGCGGCAGCTGGTGTTCGCCGAGCGGTGTTCTTCGGTTTGCTTACAAGTCAATTTCCTGAGATTGGATTCAGGTCACAAGAAAGAGGAACAGGGTCAGCTTGAGCTAAGGTGTGCGTGGCGACCTTGGGCACGTCAATTCTAAGATAGCCTCCACAATTGAAAGAGGTTGAATTAGGGTTGAATGGCTCTACCTGAGGCTTCCTCCTACTCACATCGACCAGTTTTTCATTATCCTTTTTTTATTAATTTCATTGAAGCGGTTATTTATGTTGGCATTTGAATAGTGAAAAAAGTAACCTATCCATCTCAACTTCCGTCAACTTCTTTGGCTCTCGGCAGTTGATTAGTTAAAATCTATTATTATTGGTAATTAAAACTCGATTTTATATTTTATCGTGATAATTTGTACACCTTTCTATACCTTAACATTGACTTAATGATCCAAGTATGCTTTTGTTAAATGACAAGAAAAGGTACCCACCCCAAACTAAGTCCTTAGAATAATATTAATAGATTTGGAGACTACATCCGCCGTTCAAACATCGTTTGCTGTCCCTTGCTTCCGTTTACGATGCAATTCCTAGGCTCGGACGTAATTATCATTACGCGCAAAGCAACCGACCTAAATACTGCGATTTTAGCTATCGGCGACCAAAGTTCGTACATGGAATACATATTGCGTGGCACAAGCGTTGGGGAAAATTATCTAATCGGAATGTCACTCGTAAATTGATCGAGAGAGGAGAGTGGTCGACTGCATGTTTGAAATAATTTCTACTTATACCGGTGCTGCTCCATTTCTTAATGTTCGTTCTCGTAGTGGCATTCCTTATCCGGCGGAATTCGTAGCGTTCACTTTTGTGTAGTTTACTAGGTCCATTGCTGCAGCTTCTCTCAAGCGTGCTTCCCGTTAATTGTTAATTTTGTGGGGGATAATGTTTTATAGCGGTGCATATAAGGGGAAAGTTTTATTATTGAATCCTTTTGTAGCTTTTCTCATAATGTTGAAGGAAACATTTTATTGGAAATTTGATCTATATTTAATAGCGATCTCATACGTATTTTTGGTATCATTGTCATAAACTCAGCGTGAACCTACTACTTCCATCTTACTATATACAACTGCTTCAAAATAGTCTTTGAATCCGTTAAAAAACGTGGAATATGCGAGAGAGCGTGCGTAAGTGTGCCGCGAGCGATAGTTGCTAAGGAACTCGGCACCTTCTGCCGCGCCTGCGCCATTCTAATGCATAGGGGGTGATGAGGCCATGGGCGCGGCCTGGAATTCATTTCGGGGTACATGTCGACCATTGACCTGGGAGTTTGCTGGGACCTTCTTCGGGAGAGAGGGAGGGCGGGGAAGAAATCTCTCTTGGGAAATTTTCTAATCGACGGCAACCGAAAATGATTCCGTTTTTCTGTCGTAAAATTGCGCGTTTTATTTCCGAGATATGTAGCTCTGACTCATCGAGGTGATACAGGTTTTCGCTGATATGATAGCGCCTTGATAATCGACCGCCGTCTTCATCGTGGCTGGAAGTCTTTTCTAGATCAATTTATGGGTGAACGGGGAAATAAATTGTCTGTGCCTTTTCTCGAATTTTGTAACCCTCTCGATTATCTTTTTGTATTGAAAATGAAAAATTGACTCGAAAGGTGATGAGTACATTTTGAAAGTTTAGATATTTCCTCAGTTTATTTATTATCGTCATAAACCATTTCTAGTCGAGGTAAAATGAGACTTTACACTGGAATGTTTCCACGCTAGCGAGCCTTTTTATTGCCGTCGTAGGAAAATAATTAATTTAGAAATTTTGTAAGAGATCGGTCCAAGCTCGTGTATTGCAAGGGTTTTCAAAACTTTTCATCCATATCCTTTATGAAGATTTTTTGCGAATGCTAATAACCTTCTTATGTTTAAGTTCTTCCCGTCGTGGGTTCTTCGTGAGCCCCAGGTCGAGCAATATTGATCTATCGGGTAGTTCTCGCAAGATTTAATTCTTAGCAGCCAATTTGTGTTAGGAATGGGAAAGGCGGGGGCGGAGCGGGTCCGCGCGCACGAGGCATGGGGCTCCGCTCGCAAGTGCATCATTCGCGCATTACCCCTTTGAATAAACGGATGAGCTGTTCTGCACTTTCTCTTTGTGTCCATTTTTCTCTCGACCTCCTTGACTCCGCCGTATCACTGCAGGTTGCCAAACTGCGATCGTTTGGTACTTAGAAGTGAGCCGGGAAGCGTGTAATGTCCGACAAACGTTTTTTAGCGCCTTGATCGTTATATTTTCGTACGCGAGAGAAAGGGAGATTCACGCTTACGAACGTCGAAAGAGAACAAAGCGCCGCATTAGCTTTTTCAACCTCGTTTCCACTTTCGCGTCTGTTTTTCACCCCGGCGTTCTCATCGAGCCCATTAGTACGTGTAGGATTCGGCGTATCTTTTAGGCTCCGGGGAAGGAGGCGGCGGCTACGCTTCGTAGCGACGGGATCGAGGGCGGCGATAGGTCGCCCTAACGAATCGTATATTCCTGGAGATGGCCGAGGATGAAGCAGACGAGCGATTCGGACGGGCGGGCCCCTGGCAAGGGTTCCTACCGCTCCGCTACCTTTCAGCGGAGTCGGGGATAGGCCGAGGGTAGGGCGGGAGTAGTCTGCTGGGCGGAGCCCTCGCGATCAATACGGCGGTGCCGACCGTGGTCTAGAGGGCGAGGGAAGGGGGAGCGGCGATGGGGGGGCACGGTTGAGGGGCGGGGCAGCGCAGGGAGGAGGGGGAGAGCGGAGGTGGGCCGAGAGATGGATCAATGCACTCGGCGCCTCCATCCGGCTTGCCCGTCCTCCGCTCCCAACTATAGTCCTTCCTTACTCGTCTTCCCTCCTCGCCTTCCTTCTAGTTAAAAGTTTTTAATCCTTGTGCAGCATCATATCCGCCGCCCGGTGTCTATCCGCCTAATTTCCTCCTCGCTTCTAGTGTTATTTCCATTCCAGCCGAATTCTCGTATACCTCATTACGCCGACCTTTCTTTCCTTTTGATGATGTCCCTTCCCTGTCGCATTTTAAGAGAGAATATGGATTGTTTCTTGCTTAGCCCTGCCCACCTGTCTAATCTCACACTCCCTTCTTTTGCATACGTTGATGCTTTTTTTGCAACCTGTAGGTTCCTTGGGTGCTAGATTAATTAAAGCTCACTAAACAACAATGTATTTCAGTGAAATTTTGAAATTAATATATTGTTTTCAACACATTCAATCTTTGCAAAATTAATGAAAGATGTTTACCTTGGCTTAGTTCAGTTTTGAAGGTTATTATGGATAAAAAATTGTCGAAAGATTGGGAAGGCTAGATTAACTTAAAGTTAACTGAAAGTCAATAAAAAATGTACTAAATATTCAGCAAATCATAACACCGGAAATATATCTATCTATACATATCTATAAAGTAAGGTGTTTGTATGTATGTTATACTAATGCTCAGAAACTACAACATGCAGAAAAAAGAGGAAGATGTCATATTAACCGTTATCATGTGTACGGTGGTGTAGTAAGGTTTTTAAACCGATTCGATGTACTATTTAATTATAATAAAATATTTTCGTTTATATGGGATTTCCATTTAAAATTTTTTCGTAAATTTCTCGAATTTTTTAACTCCTTACATATATATCGCAGACATATGCTCTCGCAGACTTTTTTGTGGTAAATTATCTCCTCTTTTGGAATAATTTTTTAAAAGAGGGGCTTACAGATCAAATAAGACGAATTGAAGGGAAAATCTTATTTTTCATTGTTGCTCAGCATTTGGATATACTTAGCAACCGATGTAAACAAATTACGTTTGAACTATAAACATATCTTAAACGTAGAAATAGTTGATGAAATACTCATTTAATATTTTCTGATTTGATTGTATGTTTTTCGTTCATTATCTATGGTATTCTATACACAGGTTAATTCTGCGAATAAACATTAGTGAACTGTTTCTTTTTCTGTAATCGTGTCATTCGCATTATAGGTATGTTTGGATATAAGTTAAATTGTTTTTATATGCCTTTTGTCTTATTTTATTTCATATTTTGTTTAAGTGAAAATTACTGAAGATATATAATTCAATTACCATGTTAAAGTTTTTGTGTTTTGTTTTAACAGTTTATCAATAAAAACTGAATTGAGTATTTCATGCTAACATGCAAGTTTTTTCCTATGCTCATCCATTTTGCGTTTCAATAATAATTAGATACTTTTTCGTAATATATAATATCGTTTTGAATTAAAAGAGTTTTATCAATTGGAAATAAGGTTCACTCTTGAGTAATTGTTATTTTAATACGAGAACTAAATTAGATTAACAATTTGAACACGTAACGCAGTGAATTTCAAAAGATTTTATTTGAATAATACTTTTGTTGAACTTTATTATGTCTTCTGAACTAAAATTAAGAATTCGTGTCTGCGGTTCCATGGGTAAAATGTAAACACTACCGATACACTCACGTAATTAATTACTTTAGAAAAGTAAAACATTTTACTACATTATTTAAAATCGATTCGTTCGAATATCTCAATCTATTATTCAATTAATTACGATGGAAAAAACAATTAAGATCAATAATTTTATATCTATTTAGAGTAATAATAGGTATTCTTATTTAGTTTCTCCTGTTATTATGTTGACATACAAACTCATATTCCGCGTAATCAATATTTACGCATCACTACGACACGCTATTTTGTGATTGTTGGTTGTTTATTTAGCAACTGAATAGAAAGCGTCAGTCGCCATCATCTGATACATTGAGCATTAGGAGATTATTCGTTGGTTGGTTTCGGTTAGTTTGTTGTTTTCATTCTCTTTCGTTTCATGTCCATTTTTTGTGTTCTTTGTTTGTTTTCTTTGTTTTCGTTCTTAGTTGTTCATTTTATATTCTTTGGTTGTGCTCTTGATTTTTCTTCCTTGATTACTTATTTGTCGGTTTACACCTTTTATGCCGGCTGTTGGTTAGAGTTTAATTCATTTCTTTTTTCTTGGTGGTTTTTACATTGAACTTATATTCTTTGGTTGTACTCTTAATTTATGTTCCACGATTATTTATTTGTCGGTTTACATCCTTTTCTACCGGCTATTGGTTAGTGTTTAATTCATTTCTTTTTTCTTGGTGGTTTTTGTAGTTTTCGTATTGGTTCGTTTCGTGTTCTTTCCACTTTATTTGATGCAATATGTTCGGAAATGGATTGTTACAAGCAAATATGATTAACTGTTAAGAAAAGGTAATTGTAAGTTAAAAAGTATCTACTATATAGGTATTTTAAAGAGTTTGTATGTTGTGCTGTAGTAGCCTCACTAAATCCGTTGAAATTCAACGGGAAATTCTGCTAGTAACTTATACTTGTTCCAAACTCAACTTTCTCTCACAAATCTAATCTGAATATGAGATTTGACTTTTGCTTTCCTTTATAGTGATGTATGCAATGCTTTTTTTCTGAAAAAAGGTGGGGGAACTCTGTTGAGGATGGGTACCCTTTTTCTTAGCATTTTGGCATTACCATAGCAATAGTACTACAATTTTTATCTTTATAAAAAAAAACGGTGCCCCACCTCAGAAAAAGAAATCGCTGATTTCAAGCTAACGGTTGATTACATCGAAGAAGTCTAATAAGAAATATTTTAGGAAAACAATTTCGGTAAATATTTTAGGAAAAAGTCTGTCTGTCTGTCTGTTTGTTTGTTTGTTTGTCACCGCATCACGCAAAAACGGCTGGTCGAATTTTTATGAAACTTGAAGCATAACTTTAGACTGGTCCAGCTTAAAATATTAGCTACTAGCTGAAACGCCTGGCTCTGCTCGGGAAAGAGTTTTCTTTTAAGTAGCAAACGATTTTTATTGCTCGGGGAAAACGTTCCCCATTCCTTAATTATGCAAGCGATGCTTACATTAACATTTACTATTTTATGTATTGTATTGTACGCATTAACATCTTACTTAATATTCACATGGATAGATGCACCGAAGCCTTTAAAGCAGCAATAAAATTATGTGGATTATGTCAGTACTATTAGCCAAAATGTAAACAATAAACAACATCTTGGTTACCGAACAAATGTAAGTAGATGTGTCGTCGATTTATGTTGAGATAAATCTTTCAATGTTAATGGTAAAATGTTCTAATATTCCTTAAAAATCATTTGACTCGCTTTAAAAGTATTCATAGACTATATTTAGGCATGAATCGATTTGTACCCTTTATCTTGGAGTTAGCTATTCTTCCACTAATGCACGCCACGGCGTGGATATCCCTAACTTTGAAGAGGACAACAATTAAGAAATTTAGCTTTGTTGCCGCCTGGAAAATGGTCATCTAAATCGATAAATTTTATGCTTAAAGGAAAATTTTGAGCGATTTAGCATGTAATATGTCAAAACATGAACAGAATTAAAATATTCAGTCTTTCGTGCATAAAATACGCCATTTCCCATGATCGTAACTTAATATTTAGGTATACTTATATCCACATCAGTGAAGGGCTGCATGGCATTTTGGGGTTTCTCCACAGCATTTCCCATGCATTCTTATGGAAATAGTATTTTGTTTACCCCATGGGGTATAAGACACTCCACGGTCTGCAAACCTAGACCAAGTTCTCCCTTTGGTTCATGGGATGGCCCATGAAACTATTTAATTCGATAGCTTCAACGGTGTAAAAACGTATAAATATTTATAAGATGTGGTTTATCTCAAAACAAATTTTGTGTGGGTTTGGGGGGCATCGATTTGGTTTTTCGATGATAGCTCTCCCAATAAATTAACTTAGGAAGTTCAAATTTGATATTTGTCACCTGCAATACAAGTATAAGATCAATCTCCTATATATTGATGAAAGTTTGTTTGTTTGTGCATCTATACATTTCCACACTGTTAAGCTAGAATAATCAAACTTTCAACAAATACTTTCTTCACAAATAGGAAGATCTTAGGCTACTTTTTAATCCAAAATGTTTCATATTAATTGTACAAAGAGCAAAATAACTTTCCTAATGCATTGCCATCTAGAGATGAGTCATAAAGAACGGGACATTTCTTTATGTTCTGATACCTAAACTGTTCAATAAAATAACTGTTCTCATAAACTTCCTGTTCTCAAAGAACAGGTAACTCTACATCTTATACACTGCGAGAAAGGTGGGAAACGACTACTTTATCTGTTTGGATGGCGGGGACTGATTAAACTATGCATATTTTCCCAAGACCTACTATTGATTTGAATCAAATTTGGTACAATTGTGGAGGGCTCCCAGAAATAATTCATACGTGGTTTTTGTTTCTCTCTGCCCGTTTTATTCAAAACGGCAACCGAGTGAATTCTTAAATACCATGTATCATCTAGAATTTCGATCGGATTTGAACCAAATTTCCCTGGGCAATGCCGGGAATTTCTGCTAGTTTGTAATAAAAAGCAACTGTTTTTATTACATGTTTTAGTAGATTTTCTAGTTTGTTGTGTCAACTTCACTTTAGTCAGAATTTCTGATTAAGCATATTTTTTTTATGTTAACGTGCTTCTAGTAGTTTGTTTGCAACAGTAATGCTTTCAATGCTAACTGCATCCACAGGCTTTGTGTTGTAATGTTGATATTTATTATAGAATGCTTTTGTGTTATATTAGAATATTTTAGCAACCTCCATTAATTTTACAAAATTTTTATGATAATTAATGAAGCAGTTGCAAAGTTTTGGTTACCTTTACAAATTTTCTGAATAAATTGAATTCTATTAAAGGAAAATGGTGACCTGTGCGATCATTGATATTTTTAAAACATTCCAAGCTTTATGAATGTGGTACATCCTGGAAAGATGATGAAGTTTCAGCTTTGAAAATGCTTTTTAAAAATACTAATGCACCTTACTTTGGTTGTGTCGTAGTTTTTGCAGCTATGAACGACCTGGACTAAGCACATTTAGTTTGATGCGCTGTGAATTCTAAAATTTATTTTATGTTACAGGATGCCAGGAAAGCAGCATGTGACACCAGCCTCGTGCAGGCAACAAATAACATGGAACCCATCGGGCGGATACAAATGCGAACCAGGAGGACCCTTAGAGGACATCTGGCCAAGATATATGCAATGCACTGGGGTTCTGATTCGAGGTGACAAACTACCCACCTTCACAGCATGTTACATTTTTAGTTTTAAGACTAGTATTTAGGTGTACTGAGTTTGACAGTGATATTAATGCTTTTGCAAATAAGAACAAATTATTCATAGTTTGCTTTATATTTATCATTGTTATTTCACAATCAGTATAAAATTTCTATGTATTGTTTTGTGTATTTGCAGTTGCTGTTATTTTTGACCAATATTATTTAACATTTTTTATGGTAATTCAGATAGCTCCAGTAGTAGTAGTATCAAAGTGACCAACTTGATTCGCGTAAGGGGAGCTTTATAATTCTTTTTTGAGCTATAGTTTCAGTTTAAGCATTGGAGCAATTGAGAATTATGGCTATGTAAAATGATGTTTTCCCACTATTTTGTGGTTCAATTCATTTTGAAGACCACTGATTTTGGTAGATGAGGAATTTTAACTGGTAATTAAAATCATTAATGGTAGTGTAGAAATGAATTTTCTTTAATATTTCATTGCTATTGCTTCAGGCAAGATACAATACCATCATCTTATAGGCTACCCATTAGAATAAATTTGTTGGTATGACTGATTATTCTGAGGTAATAAAAATTTTTAGCATTCAGTGCCTGTTTTATCATGATAGAAATGAATAATGGGTGAATAAAATCTGTATATAAGTTTTCATAAGCTCTTCTGAATAAAAATGTTCTCTTCGTTTTTAGCTTATTTAGGCGAGTAGAAGTTGAAATATTCTTGAAATCAGGAGTATATCATCAAAGCAATTAAAATGCTGAATTTTTCTCATGTAGCCATAATAAAGTTATTAATTTAATTTTTTGCATTACTGCAGTGATTTAATGAATATACTGAGTGAATGCATCAAGATTTTTTTTATTTTTTACATTCATAGGCTGCAAGACATTAATGATTAATTTAGCAAATTCATAAAACTGCCTTGCATTTCCCTTTTGCTTGGTATGAAATTAATTAGTAGCAACATTGGCATATCCTTGTTTCACAACATAAAAGAAATTACAGACATAGTGTTCTCAAAGAGTTAAGGCCACCGCACACCGGGCGCTATACTATGAAGATATAATATAAAGATATATCGCTAACTTTTGTGCAACATGTAATTCAATGTAGGCCCGCAGACTGAAGGAAAAATATAGCGCGCTATAAGCTATAAAGCCCCGCTATATAGCACGCGTTGTGGTCTTGGCTATTTTAACAAAATATAGCAGAACTGGTGCATGCGCAGAATGCACGGGCGACCACGTGTACAGTGCTCCTAGCATCATATAGTTGAAGTCTTTACTTGAGCAAGTATCGGGCTGCTTGCTTTTTTCTTATACAATGTTTGACATGGAAGACACGCAAGATCTCTTCAAACTGCGTTTTTGTTAAATGAAAATACTGTCGGAACTTTTCGTCATCGTTTTGTAGATCCTGAAATAAATTATGGAAATCGCCATTTGCTGTCTACTAATATTAATTTCATGAATCCACTTCCTATTCTTTGGCTTTAACCCTTAAACTGAAGTATCTACTTTTTGTCTATTATTAGAAGTATGTGTATGTCAGACACGCATATTCAATTTTTATTGTTTTATTATTAAATTAAGTGTAATTATACATTAAGCTTATTCATTTATTACATATAATTAATATTCGCCATATACCAATGTAATATCCACATATTAATATTTAAAAATCTTTGCATTGAAAGTATACGTAATGTAAAAAATAGTTTGCGCTTACAAATCTCCACAACATATGTCACAAATCTTTTTGAAACATTGTAAGTAGATTGGCCTTTGACATTTTATGCATTTATACCTGGTATTTTGATTTTGTGTATACGGACATTAGCTACACTTCCTCTTTCTTTCAGGTCTGTCGCTCTCAGATTTCTGTTTTGGTTTCGGTGTGCCATCCTTATTTGCTTCTTGTAAAACGGTTTCAATGAGTTTTTTCAAGTCTGAACGCAGATTTGGAACAGCAAGTCTGTTTCCTAGGTGTGGCTTCAAAAGTACTAGAGTTAATTCTTTCAAAAAATTCACTCTTTATATTTTTCTGAATTTTTGAAACATAAGTAGAATATGTAACTATTCACCACAGATATGTTTACAAACATATAAAATACTGCTAATGGCCAACGTCGACTTCTTCTGTTAGAAGGATAAGTAGCGCATTTATGATCCATTACATCGACGCCTCCTTTTGTTCGGATGTAAAATCCCACTATTTCCGGTTTATTTGTGTTGATACCATCAGCACTGCTTTATTCTTTTTTGGAACGTAACTGAGCAACGTGATATCATTACTAAATCCATACAATGTAGAACCAACTTCTCTTTTCCTCGATGGTAAAAACCCTTTTGGGATTTTTGTTTTTTTCTCTTCAGTGTTCCTACGTACGCTAGCTTTTTTTCTCGTAATATTTGCACCAATTCTTTGATGTACTACCGCCTTCCGAGGTGCTAGGGCCTGCATCCATCCTTACTTCTGTAATAAATCTAAATCATAATTATATAATTCTAAAAATTTGTAAAAAAAGCCAGCTCAATCAGTGCAGCCACACTAACAAAATGAAAAATTGTATTTGGTTGTCAGACCCATACTTCGGTTTAAGGGTTAAAGCCAATGTTAACAACAGCAATGCCTCGGCGTTTATTCTCTTGGCCATGTTGTAGAACTAAGCGAGTTTCCCGGGAAAAAATAAAACATATTATAGTATTTGGTGTGCGCATATTTATATCTTATCGCTAGCTATAACATCGCACAAAAATATAGCGCTATATAGTATAGTGCCCAGTGTGCGGTGGCCTTTAGAGGTGTAATAGTTAGGTAAATATCAATTTCTTTAAAATTGTCATCAAAATGATCACTTTAATTAACTATTTAATTTTTCAGGGAATATGTATGCAGATTTTAAAAATATAGCATGTTTTGTGAGTTTTGTTAATTTTTTGGCCGCATCCAATTTTTTCTTTCTGTAATGGGCAGAAAGACATTTGAATGTGGCCATGGTCTTTACACCCCTATTTTTTATGTGTGTGTGTCTGGGCATTCCTTGCCCTACCCCATACCTTGCCCCTTCGCTTCTCGCGCTCTGCTGCAGGAACCTAGTGTCGGCTTCCCAGGATGGCAAACTCATCGTCTGGGACAGCTATACAACCAACAAGGTGCATGCCATCCCTCTACGGTCAAGTTGGGTTATGACATGTGCCTATGCCCCATCGGGTAGCTACGTAGCATGTGGAGGCCTCGACAACATCTGCTCCATATATAGGTTAGTGTATTAAGATTTTGTCATGACTTTCATAATTTAACTATTTTTACTTTCTCCACATACGTAGTATAGAGAAAGTATTGTTTTCATGAAAAAATTGACTTCAAGATTTCAACAGAAATACACGTTTTGAGGTCCCCTGAACACGTTTTGACAGCTTTCTCAATGATGTCTGTGTGTAAGTCCGTATGTGTGTGACAGAAATTTTGTGGGTGCTCTAACTCAAAAACTATTCATCAGATCAGCATGAAATTCTATATTTGTGATTTTATATATATAGAGTAGAATATATAGAATAGAATGAGATGCCAAATAGGTTACATCCTAGTAAAACAAAGATTCAGGAACAGCATAAAAAATGCTAAGACATTACCAGGAGCAGACATTGATTCAGATCACATCCTTCTAATAGTCGATGTAACTACAAAGCTGAAACAAATAAGGAAAACGAGAAGAGAGAGACAGACTTGGGACCTAGAAAAACTGAAAGAAAAGAAAGATGACTTCAGCACGCAGTTGGAAGATCACCTCAAACAGTTGAGCATTCTAAGCCGTCAACACATTTTGCGTAATCATCAATTTACGCAAGCGATCTCGCCAAGATATTTTTATATATATTCATCTTGGTCAAATATTTACTTTACGAAAAATATAGTACTATCATTTGAACGCAAAGGCAATGAGAGACTTCGAGATTTAACCATAACCCGAATTTTCCTCGGGCTCGCATTTAAGCCGAGGGATGATTTTTTTCATGATAGATTTTGACAAAAAACATCGGCTTGTATTCGGGCAGATACGGTAATACAGAAAAATCCAAGGTTATGCAAATATCAAGTAAAGAAGAAGAAAATTTGAACATAAGTATTGGAGGAAAGCCATTGGAGCAAGTTTCAGATTATAAATACCTTGGAAGCATCACAACGAGAGAAGCAAAATGTACCGATGAAATCAGGACTAGAATAACAAAAGCAAAAGCCGCTTTCAGAAGAAAGAAACTCCTACTAACGGGAAATATAAAGCAGGAAATCCGCAAGAGGTTGATAAAATGGTATGTATGGAGTATAGCTTTGTACGGAGCAGAAACATGGACGATAAGGAAAAATGATATAAAATACTTGGAAAGCTTCGAAATGTGGACATGGAGAAGAATGCTGAAGATAAAATGGACAGATAGGGTGAAAAATGAGGTACTATGAAGAATAGGAGAGAAGCGAACGATATACAGACTATCAGAAAGAGGAAGGCGAACTGGATTGGGCATTACCTGAGGAGAGAGTGCATGATTAAAGAAGTGCTAGAAGGAAAACTGGATGGAAAAAGAGAAAGGTAGGAAAAGGTTTCAGCTGGTAGACGACTTGGAAGGAAAAGAGAGCTATCAAGACATGAAGAAAACTGCGGAAAATAGGAGTATATGGAGAACCAAGTTTAACCTAAAATAATCACGGACCTGTCAACGGACAGACTACCTATGATGATGATATATTCTTAAGATTTGAAAAGATTTTGATAATAATCAGTCAGATGGAAGTAGCGGTTTACTCCTGTAAAATTTTAGTTTTTCTTAAATATTTCGCTTAAAACTGAATATTTGTTAACATACATAAAATTTGTAGATGTTATTTTTTTCTACAACTCTTGTTTGAAATAAATTTTCATATGAGGAATATTTCAAGAGATATTCAATTTTCTTCGAAATTGACGGTCAGTGGGCAGCTCGCACGCGTGGTAGTGATGGCAAAGCTGAATTTACAAAACAATTGAATCGCTAGGGCTGAAGCATGTAAGTTGAACTGTTCCTATCGCCGTATTTATTTGATTTTAGTTGGCAACTTACATATGGAGAAAGTCATGTATTGGACACATCAATTTACTAATTTAGTAGACTTTAATTCAAAAGTACATATTCTTATTATTACATCTTATATACAAATATTTGATTAAATGTTTTGCAATCTTCCCTCTTTTATGTTTGCTAGCATTTAGGCCATGGGTTGGTCACAATCTGTCTCCTACACTTGGGAATCATTTATCCTTATTACAAAGCTATGGTGAAAGTATGATCCATGAAGCTATGGCTATTAATAGAGATGATTTCATATTTGCTGTTAAAAAAATGACAAATCTTTCCTGATGAAGTTCTTTGCTAAAAGATAATAGTAAAATATATTTGACTTTTCACTTAAACAGTGCATGGAATACCTGAGTAACCACTATGAAAATACTTGCAACTCCTAATGCAACCTGTTTTTTAAACACTTTACTCTTGGTATAGGTTATTAATGGTTTGGTATTTTACAAGTAGTATGCATTATTGGACCTAGAGTTGTTAGAGTAATTAATTTTGCAATCCCAATTGTACAAAATTTTGTTTTGTAAAAACGTGTTGTTGGCCTAAATAAATTGGATTTGTTTCATGCATATGTTGCTGGATCTTCATCTAGATATTCAAAGCTACATGGAAACCTTTATTTAACAGTTCTGTCTGAGAATAACTTTTTGCACACTAAATCAGCTCAAACACTAATTGGTGCTACTTGCTATTATGATAAGTAACTGCTGTATTCATTGCAGCAAAATTATTTTTTAAATTGCATCCTGCACTTAAGAAATTACTAAAAATGTTTGCCTTAACTTACATGATAAGTAATAAAAATACTGAGCATCTCTCTTGCCATTTAATTAATCCTGTTTGTGATTGAGACAAATTTTGAAAGAAGTGAAATATCTTTGCATCAACTAAAATCCCGCATTTGCATCTCTGAAAATGGGTAGTACCAGTGCTCTTCATCATCTTCTTCTTTCTTCCACTTCCTGGAAACCTGTTATGAGGACAGTATCATTGCATCTTCAAAGTTGATGGTTGCATATGGTTCAACATGGATCCCATCCTCCTCACTAACCTTGTCTGTGGTTTGTTTAAAGCATTCAGTAGACATCAGATTAAATCATGCCTTGCTAAAACTGTTTGCAATTGTTTCATGACTAACCTCATTCCATGCAGTAGATAGCATGTGCAGTGCTTGTAGTACATGCAATTTTCATTTCTCCTTCTCATCAACATTTGATATGGCCTTTTGAAGTAAAGATGTCCTTTATCTCTCCTTTATGCAATTCATAATGTAACATGCTGGTAAAGTACTTGTACAATCTTGGCATCAGGTGGATGAGATGAAAAAAGAACCTTTTTTGTCCCTTGCATTCTGCATCAAATGCCCACAGAAATTACATAATACAGTAGAATCCTGATTTTTTACCCATATTTAAGGCGGTTTTTTTGCAGCCCCGACCAAAGCTCCATATAAATAATGTATTGTATGACCCGATTTAGTGTTTCTCGATTTAGTGAATTGCCCACAATTGCGGGGTATCGCCTCGATTTCAGGTACGTTTACACTATGACTCTAGAATATTTCATTTGTTGGAGATGTAATATATTAATTCAATCTAACCATCAATGGCACAACACATACTGGCGTTGTTGTTACATTAAATAAACTCAAAAGAATTAATATTTAGTCGTGCTCTTTTGTCAATCCACCTTAAATATCCTAATCTGTTACGTACTTCACGAAAGTTGCGATGACGTCATCACGTGAACACGGATTAGCTATTTGGGCCACCCGTGTTTACCACAGCCATATTTACCTTGTTAACCTGAAAGGAAGACAATCCCCCAAAAAAGGGGAAGCCTTATTCACAACAATGTTATTATTACATCGAGGCGGCGATGTTATTAAAACTTAGGATGTATGTTCTTACTCGTCAGTCACTGTAGCATTTCCCTACACCGCGCAAGACATGCAGTCAAATTTGCGAGCCCACTTCGCGTAAAGGGTCGAAATGTAACAAATGAGACTAAAAACTGCTTCACTGAGGGATAATTATTCGAAACTCATAAATACAATAAAACTCTGTTATAACGTGCCTCACTATACCGCGGATTCGGATATACCGCGGGTCTAGTCATGTCCCCCAAAATGATTCCATTTATTTTCTTCGTAAACATCCTTGTTTCAGATTTTACCATGATTTATTTTCTTCATAAACAACTTGGTTCAAATTTACCTGGATTTATTTTCTTCGTAAACAACTTGGTTCAAATTTTACCGGGATTTATTTTCCCCATAAACAACTTGGCTCAAATTTTACCGCAATTTATTTTCTTCGTAAACAACTTGGTTCAAATTTTATCGCAATTTATTTTCTTCGTAAACAACTTGGTTCAAATTTTACCGCGATGCTAAACTCCCATCACTGTCTATAAGAATGATAAAAAATTATAGCTGAAGTCCAGAACCGCGGAAGAGCAGAAAAATTATTGGAAGTTGACAGCGAGAATGAAGAGATGTGTGAGGTTGTGACCCCTTAAATAAGCGAAGTATTGAATAACATCAGTGAAGTGATGAATTGGATGGAGAGAGAGTGATTGTGATCATCTTCATCTTTTACATTTGCAAAATATTAAGACGTATGTGACAAAGACACTCCATCAGCTGTCACACCAAAAGAAAATATCAGACTATTTTAAAAACACCGATTAAAGTAAGGTATGCATTTAAATCAAAATACGGTATCAGTTTTTATAGTATTTTGCAATTAAATTTGTTATAACGCATATGCTTTCACATTTTAAAAAATTATTTCCCGAAATACCACGGGTTGCCGATAACTCGGGTGTACATTCTGTCTCCCGAAACCTGCGTTATAACGGGGTTTTACTGTATTATCTTATATAACCCATGCGAGCCCAATTATATCATGTATTCATTATAGCATGCGAACTTAAAAAACTGAAAGGATCTGCACGCTTGGTTGATTCCTCCTATATAGGAGCGCTTCAATTAAGTGTGTTTATTTGCTTAAAAGTTTTAAGAAAGTTTGTCTCGGAAAAATTAAAGATTGGAAATTCATTGCTAGGAGGTGCAGTAAGGGTCACAGCCATGAAGTGACCACTAATTTCGCAAAAAAACCATAAGCTAGGAGAATCACCTTCGCCGAATGACTTACAGTTGGTATTATTCTCAACCATCTTTGTTCTGTGAAATTTTACAAATGAAAAATTGAACATAATTAATCTGTACACTTAATATTTGTGTTTTAACTAATAAAACGTATTTGACATTAATGAACTGCCATTTAGTCTTTCAATTTTAGATAACCCCCATTTAATATATTACTCGATTTAAGGTACAAAAAACTTGTCCCCGACGCAAACGTTAAATGGGGGTTCCACTGTATGCACATATGCATTAGAATTGTGAGTATATCTGCATGGGAGAGTTAGCTACATTTTTAAAATATCTTTGTTTTTCATTTTTGACAATCACAGAAGTCTACTTCTCTGTCCCAATCAAATAAGCTCCGAGTAAGATTTTGAATGTTTCTTTGCTTTTCTTGCCACCATTACAGGTTTCCCCTCTTACGCTTATGCTCTCCTCCAGCAGAAGTTTTAGAAAGAAACCTATTTTTCTGCATTGAAGATTTTTTGGGATCATAACTTATCAGAAGACATGTCAGTGTTTCTTCTATCCAATGCTGCTCTGCATTTTCATTGACATTGGCACTCTCTCATAGACATTTTTGTAGGCAATACTATTTCCCCTGAATCTATCGTGCCACCCATTAGAGGGCTTGAAATTTACTTATGCCTAGTTTCAAAGATATTTTGTCTCCATCCTTAACCCTCTCACAACCAGCTGCCCAAAACCACCCGTAATTTTTCTGCCTCAAACTGACCAACCGCCCGAAAAATATGCTTTAAAATTTACCTCCGAAAACTTCGACTTTCACTTTTCCTCATGGAAATGATGTAGTATACCATAGAAACATGAGACGTAGCATGTGTTTGGTGTACTTTTTCGAAGTGTGTACGAATTTGCTTTCCGAACTTTGTCAGTTTTTTATTTTTTTCGGTATAAAAACAACTCCAAATGCCGATGGTAACTCTTCTAATTCCAACTATGATGTAAATTATAGTTCAGGTAGTGAATTTTTTGGATTTGATGCAGAAAACAAAGTTTTCCCAAGAATGAATTCCTCTGCAGAACCTCACAGGGGTTTACAATACAAGTCAGATATTGATATTAGCAACATTTCGGATGACGAAGTTAGTTAGTTAGTTGACGCTGAAAATGTTTTTTGGATGAAGAAATGGAAGAAAATATCCAGTGATTCCGTGAGTCCGTAAAAACAACATTTCTCAATAAATATCTTTAAATTGTGAATGTATAACTTTTATTTAATACTTCCTAAAATTGGAGGCCATCTTGGATTATTTCGGACTTTTGGGGCCAGCAGATGCGTGGCATCTTTGATCGTGAGAGGGTTAAAATAGTTCCACTGATTGGATTATTATGGGGGCACATTCATTGAAATCACTACATGAAATTTTTTTCTAGTTTATCATATAAAGAATTCTTAATTTCATTCATTTCTTAGACTGCACTCCATATTTTGATTTGGCTTCTAGAATTCTCTTTATTTGTAAGAATTGGACTTAATGATGAAGTGTGAAAGGGAAGACTTTTTGCTGTTAAATCGCTGGAACATTTGGAAAATTTTCAATTTCTTTTATAATTTTTGCTTTGTCATTGATCATATATTTCTTCCTTTTTTAATCATTGCTAAATACCTGATTTTCATGATGCATTAAATATATTGTATTTAAACTGTTGCCTATTCTTGTTTATCCAAATATCAAACATATCCACAAACTTATGTAAGGAAGTTGGCAGAAAGAACTTGATTGCACAGAGACATAGTAAAGACTAAAGAATATATTGTTGATGCTAGAGAAAAAGTGGCCAGGGGTGAACAATTTATTTTTTCATTAAATGCTTTTTCAAAGAATTATGTTTTGAAGATTTGCTTGTACAAATAATTGCTTTTAAACGTTATGTCCTACATAACTCAAGTGCCACAGAAAGTTGTCTTATTGTTTTATCAGAGAACATAAATTTTTGGGGCAGGACATTTTTTGGTAATTCAATGATTGGTTTGCACTTAATGAAGTGTTTAGTTGTTCATCATTAATTTGGTTTCAGTGTTAAAATGCATCTACCTAAATAATATCCCAGAACAAGTGGTCCTAGGGGCAGAAAGTAGTGCTACCAATTTATTTTAAAACTTTGCAAGAATAGTAACTAAATTGTAAAATAAATCAATTGCTGTAATTACTACTGCTAAGTTGAATTAAATCAAGGATGGAATTCATTAACTCAGTGGTTGGCAATTAGATTTGACCAATACCCCATGTCAAAAGCTCGGTGCATTGCCATTACCCCGCCTACAGGAACTACTTGTTATATTAACCTTTATCCGCCGGATTTAAATACCCTCTGGCGGGGTCCCGCTGCCGGATTTAATTTTGGACATTTAAATATTTTGTGTACGTCTTTTGCAAAAATCGCATATCTCGTGAACTATTGGTGATAAAATGTTCAAATAAAAAGCATTTTGTGGTCAAACTATCAGAGAATTACATCGTTCTGCCTATTTATAGAAATAAAAAGGGTTATATAATCCTAATAGACTAAATTACGATGCCGAAATAACTTATTGTTGATATAAATCAAAATAAAGTGCAAAAATACTGCATTTAGTCACTTTTTGGCAATGTGGTTCCTGCTCAGTCTGCAGCTGACACAACCCCAGCATTTACACTTCCCTATAGAGTCGAGCTAGTGCGGTATTCCTCGAAGCAGGGCTCAACACATAGTCCCACGTCACGTCTTGCACCTATATTTCGTCCTTGAGTTTTTGCTCTTTGAGGAACACACATGGCAACAGATAAGGGTCCCCGAAATGGGCCAATGCTTATTGTCCTTGGCCTCTAAGCACTTTATTTGCATTCCACTAGCACTAGGTCGCCCCCTTGAGAGAGTCTGGGAAGGAATAGCTCTAGCGCCCTCTTCAACCATTTGCCGCACAAGGGAAAGTCGGAATTGCCGAAGTGAAAATGCGCCACCGCACGAGGGAAGGAGAATCCAACTATTTAGGATAGTTAGATCGACTAAATGAAAAAATAATTTCTTTGTCCATTTCCAAGTGCGGCGACCGATGGTGTAGCTGTTAGCCATCCTATCTCAACTAGTTATATAAAAATAAAGGAATCACTAAAAAATAAACAGACGAACAGCTACAGATATTTTGAACGCACAAGTCTACATCCGGTCTACTTCGTAGTCTGCAGATGAATGAACGTAAACGTAGTAAAACATAGGTATATGCATATATGTGGAAAAGGAAGAAGAAAATAAGAAAGGGAAGGAAGTTTTGGGGTAGGGCTTAGTCCTGGGGTTCAGTTTATTGCATCTCTTTGGGTTGCAACGTAGTAAAACAGAAATGCGGAAAAGGAAGACTAACAAAGGGAAGGGACGTTTGGGGTTCAGCTAATTGCATCTCTTTGTGTTGTGAGAGAGTCTCACCTCAGCAGAGACTTACACTTTGAGTGAGGCACTCTCGATTGTTTGTTTACTCTCCCCTTCCCCAATACGCAAGACCTTCGGCCTTGGGAGAGCAGATGGAAAAGAAGGATGCCTCATCTTTCTTCTGCAAAAATTTTGATTCTATGACAAAAACGACATCTGTGAGCGGCCTCAGAGCTAAGCGGGACACCGGTGTCCCTTTCGGCAGGCTTACCCAGAAATTTGCCGGGACACCGGTGTCCCTTTCGGCAGGCTTACCCAGAAATTTGCCGGGACACCGGTGTCCCTTTCGGCATTTAAAGGTTAATGAAAAAAAATGAAAAACCAGGTTGTTTTATTTATATACAAGACAAACTGGGTAAAACTACAGAATTTAATTATAATCCTAGCTAGTCTAATGGCTAAAGTGACACTTGTTACTATTGATCATTTCTTCAAGCTGCAGCTTGTGTTGAGTCAGTGCACATCTGATGTTGCTTTCTGGGTTGACTCTGTTTTGCGCTTTCATCTTTATCACCACTAGTGCCGAAAAGCCCACCTCACACAGGTAGGTAGTCTCAAAAGGTAGCAACAACTTGGTTGCCTCCTCATGTGCCAATGGTTGAGCTCTCACTGGCTGACTCATCCAGGACTCCAGGTCCAAAGCTTCGTATTCCGCTTGAGCGGCTCGGTCTGCTTGCAATTCCAGCAGCTGCTCTGCCAGCCCAGATGGCTTTTGCAGGGAACATCTGAATGGGTTGAGAACCCATCCAACACCTTCCTTCAAGATAGCTGCCTCCGGGAAGTATTCTTCAAATTGCTGCTTCAATTTTTCCAAGTGCTGAACTACCACCTCTTTGATTGACTCGAAAGAAAGTTTGGTGTCTTCGAGGTACTTCGTGAGACAGCTGAAAGATGCAACCTTCCCTTCCGTAGCTCTCATTCGCCAAAGCTCGAGTTTTGCTTGTAATGCACAAATTTTCTGGCTGGTTGAAATGATGTTGTGTCTCGGACCTTGAACATTCATGTTGACATCGTTCAAATGCCTGAAAATGTCCACCAAATACGCCAACAGAGATGGCCACTTGGTGTCTTGAAAGTGGGTGGCCAGGCAATGTTTCTTGTCCATCAGCAAAATCTCAACTTCAGTCCTCAGCATCCAAAGTCTCTCCAGGGCATTGTCGTGTGACAGCCACCGTGTCTCGCAGTATAAGAGCAAGGTGCAGTACTCCGACTCTGCTTCTTCGCACAATTGGTGGAACAGTCGGGTGGTCAGCAGCTGGGCCTTGATGAAGTTGATGATCTTGATCACGTGTTTCATCACTTGTTCCAGATCAGGCTCCGATGCGTTTACGGCCAACACCAGTCAGTGAATTATGCATGCGTAGACAAGATTCTGGGGTTTTCTCTCCTAACCAGGGTGACAAATCTGTTGTGAATCCCCACCATGGCTGGGGCTCTGTCAGTGGAAACCACAACGCAGTCAGTCCAGTGCAAATCGACACCTGGCGATGCAAAAAAACTTGTAGACCTTGTTGAAAATATCGACTCCATGGGTTGTAGTTTCCAGCGGGCTGCAGAACAACATCTCTTCTTCGATCCTGCATTCACCTCGATATCTGACATACCATAAGCTGAGGATCACTCCCGATGTCCGTAGTTTCGTCCAATTGTATTGCAAACTGCCCAATCTTCTTTATGGCACTTATCAAACTGGTCCTTGATGTTCTGTGCCAACTCCTCCAACCTCCTCGAAACCGTCCTTGCTGACAATGGCACTGTCCTCAGTTTCGCTGCTTGCTCCTTACCACGCATAATCTCGGTCATTCTTATCGTAGACGGCTTAATTAGTTCCTCACCAATGTTGTGCAGCTTTTTTGCACGAGCTATCAGCCATGCGATTTCCAAACTTCCTTTTGCAGCATCCCTCTGATCAAATGTCACTTTTACCATGAGATCCAGCCTCTGTTTTTTCACTATGCTTCCTTTGTGGGCGAAGAATTCCTTTGGCATGTCCGAAAGTTCAGGGTGTTTGTTACGCAGATGCTTGTGCAGCTGAGATGATTTGAGGGACACCGGACATAGCACAGCCAGACAGGTGATGCATTGCAGCTTTATGACTCCTTTGTTGGTTGTTGCAATGAACCCGTACTCCAAGAATTCGTCTTTGTAGACACGCTTTCTTGAAGTCATTCTGCAGGGTATGTGTGTGTGTGTGTATAAATCAGTATTACAATCAATTAAATCTATTTTCATAGTGTATATGTATATCATATTATTATAAAATTATTAGCAGAACACTGGAATTGAAATTGTATTACTGCAATTTTCGAAACATACATTGGCGTGAGTTGAGGTTCAGGGATCAGAGCACAACACGTTATGCCTGTCTTGCTCATCCAATTACCAAAGAGAAACTAGGAGTTGTGACTTCCTAAATAAACAAAACAACTACAATGGCTCACTGTAATATTCGGACAGCACCAATCATTGTACTTTCGATTGAAATAAACACAATGTTGATTACCGGAATTATGATTTGTTCACATAAATGTAATTTTTATTCATCTAGTTACATTTTGGATTGAATTTTGAGGGACAAAGTATGAATTTTGCTACTAAATAAGTGCCAAAAGAAGTAACATAGTGAATATTCGGTTACAAAAATATTTGGACAGCAATAAAAGAAGGGATTTTCGGCATTCTTAGTTCAGAAACAATCACAAAGTTAGTCAAGATCAACATTTAGTTAGAAAGTCTTTTCCTCAAATAACTTTGAGAATGTGTCGTGGCATGGATTACACAATCTTTCCGTTAAGTCTACTCCAATTTCTTCCAACTCCTCACTTTAATATTCGGATAGCAGAAGGTTAATACTTTGTATGTCGCTGAAAAAACACATTGCTGAGTGTTGAAAATAAGATCTTT
Source organism: Uropetala carovei (assembly GCA_036926305.1). Classification (NCBI taxonomy): domain Eukaryota; kingdom Metazoa; phylum Arthropoda; class Insecta; order Odonata; family Petaluridae; genus Uropetala; species Uropetala carovei. The sequence continues at coordinate 2,374,199 of JAXCHB010000127.1, forward strand.
TCACAGCAAAATAATTGTCAGACGTCAGGTTACATTTCAACATGAATGCTACAAGAAAATAAATGAAACGTGCCACCAAAAAGATGTCCCAAGAAGTAAAATAGTAAATGTACATCCAGCATCAGGAGCCCCATCAGTGCACCAAAAATTGCTTCTCTCACATTTTCTAGGCATAAAGCTGCGGTCACACTATTGTATCGGGATATTGCTCGTTACCCCTAATTGCCGACCACTGTATTAACTGATCACAAAATTATTTCACCAAATGGTGTGGTAAAACACTTAATCAAGAAATAATAATTTAAAGAAAATAATACAGTATAGCTTTATCCAATAAGTGCTATGATGTATACTCAGTAAAATAGTTATATTTATGGTTAAATAATATGACAAATCACACCTTGTAAGTCTACCTGCTTCTTTCACCAAAAAAGTGTATTTTATTAGGTACTAGCTGAAAGTACCCAGCGATGCCCGGGTTATGCCAGACGTCTTTGGCGAATAAAATTATGTATTATATGGTAATACAATCATTTCTCTCTTTGCGCACCTCAAAATGTGTATTTCTGTTGTAATCTTGATTTCAAATTTTTTCATGAAAACAATACTTTCTCTATACTACGTATATTGGAGAAAGTAAAAACTAATTCTGAGATATCTCTGATACCTATGAATTGGGCCGGGAGGGGCCATGGAGGTCCGGAGAGAACGTGAGCATACGTGAGAGTAATAGGATTTTGAGTTTAACAATGTAATCGGTTGGCAAGGCAACTTCACGTAAAAAATGCTAAATTTTGTCAAAATATTATATTAAAACGTTAAATTCGAAAGATATAGATTCGAAAGCGATAAAAGACGATAAGAATAAGAAACTGCATTTATTTTTCTTTAATACAGTCCAAGTCCGAAAATCGTAGGTCAAATATGTGAATTTTACTAAGCAAAATAAAATAAGGTTGCAGGTCGAAATATCGATTTTTCCATGTTATCTTATGAGGAATGGAAATCATTCTCGGGAATCGAACCCGGGTCGATTTTGGAATTTTTTTTTTCATAAATGGCTTCTACTTTAAGAACCGAACATTCCTACCAAATGTCAATCTTCTAGCTACTTGGAAAGTTTGTTAAAGATAGCATTACAGAGTTTCACACCGACTGCGACGAAGTCATTTTTATATATTAGATAATAACAAAATGTTTCTATATTTAGTTACTCAGGCAAATATATTCTTGCGTAGTTTTTTGTTGTAGTGTGATCCCATTATTTGATGATGATTAGGTTTTGAAATGCATTGTTGTTAATTTTCTTTTAAAATACAGGCGACTCCCGAGATTCGACCATTCAAGATTCGACCAACTCGAGAATTCGACTGGTCAAATCGACCCAGCCGATCGATCGGTCGAATTAGAAGCTAGTTTACGCAAAGTAATTTTTGGCCTGCCCGACCACGAGAGGTTTCGTTTCAGTCTAGACATCGTTATTTCTGCTCTAATTGTTTGAATTTATGCTGATTCGACATTTGAAGGTTCGAGATTCGACCACGTTTTCAGGAACGCATCCCTGTCGAATCTTGGGTGTCACTTGTATTTAGCAGAATTTTTTAATGAGTCAACCAAAGATGTAAGTGATAAAGACCCACAAGACTCACCTTTCATATGAATCAGGCTAGTGACACAAGTGGATTGAACATGTATAAATGGCATATACTTATGATTTTATAAATGGAGTCTACAGAAAGTGCAATTTTGCTTAGATAGTCAAAAATTGTTCTCATCCAATAACATATATAAAAAGCTGCCTGCCTGATGGAACAGCATTGTATAAACACAATGTGAACATGTTTAGATACCTAGAGCATGAATTAAGCAGCACATCAGTACTTGAAATCTGATTGTATTTGACCGCTACTCGTGGTGTTATTTTCATTTTCATCTGGAAATTATTATTAATTTGTATGGATCTTTTTTTCAGTCTTAAAACACGAGAAGGAAATGTCAGAGTTAGTCGAGAACTTCCAGGGCATACTGGATATCTCAGTTGCTGTCGTTTCCTAGATGATAATCAAATAGTCACAAGTTCAGGGGATATGTCATGGTAATTATAATCATTTAAATTTTTTCTCTTATGACAAATATTATTCTCACTCCTATGCTTTATTACTAACATTTTTATATATTTGCTAGACTTCATCATGTCTTTGCTTAAATACTCCATTATTAATTATAATTATTGTATTTGACAGTGCATTGTGGGATATTGAAACAGGACAACAGTGCACATCATTCATTGGCCACACAGGAGATGTAATGTCTCTTTCCCTTTCTCCAGACATGCGGACATTTGTGTCTGGAGCCTGTGATGCCTCAGCCAAGGTAAAGGAGTGTTGAAATGGACAATTTCTTGTGCCCTTTTTATTTTTCATTATATTTTCTTTATGAGCTAGTCTTTTTGAAGGATTGGGAAGTTATGTTGTTGAAACATTTGTAACCCTATGCAAATAAAGGCTGTACCAAACGATTTTTTTTATCCATAGGTCATGTTCTATCGTAAAATGTTTGTCTTACTGTTTTTCTAATCACACTTGAGTCTTTCTCTCTTTCATACATTAACCTAAATTATCTTCATAGACAAATTTGTAAGTCATGTTCCCAATAATTACTCAACATGCATATGGCATTCATCAATACTTGATACATTCTACCCGTGGAATCAGATGATAAGCAATTGTAGTGGTGCCATTGGCCTTATTTCTCAGATATTCCTGTATCTTAAGACTACTTTTTAAAGCAGGTAAGATAATATGCTTTCTTGTAGCAGAGCTTAATGGCCAACACTTTTCCCTTCTAGTTTTTATTGAGTACTAGCAGAAATTTCCGGCGTTGCCCGGGGAAATTTGGTTCAAATCCGTTTGGATTTCTAGATGATACATGGTGTTTAAGAATTCACTCGGTCCCCGTTTTGAATAAAACGTGCAGAGAAAAACAAAAACCATGTATGAATTATTTCTGGAAGCCCTCCACAATTGTACCAAATTTGATTCATATCAATAGTAGGACTTGGGAAAATACGTGTAGGTTAATCAGTCCCCACCGTCCAGTTGCGGATATGGAAGTACAGTGAAATCTCATTAGAACGTACTTCACAATTACGTATGTTTCAAATTAATGTACTTTTATTGAATCCCCGTCAGTGTTCCCATATAAATACAGTAAAACTCATTTAATACGTATTTGAGGGGACCAACTCATTGCTTTGTTATAAGCGTGACTACGTTATATACGAGAAACATGGTTTTTGGCCTATACATCCCATATAACACATATACACACAGTAAAAGCTGTGCTATCTGGCTATTTAGAACTGGCCACCCTTAGATACCGGAAATTACACAAATACAATTCATTTTGTATTTCTTTTTCTTTATGAATTTTTGTGTGAATAGTATGTGTGTAATACCACAACTTCCACTTTAAAATTTCTTAAAATATAAGATGTATATATTACGTATTTACTCTGTATACTTCTGTGGCTGCCGAGTAAGCATGGCGTTTTTGGTTACGTAAGACATTTGCATTGTCTAGATGTTTTGGTGTACTTCTACAATTTCCAGTTTTATCGCTTTTTATTATTTAAAAAATTACCCATCCATTGAATATGGCATCAAAATAAATACCTAAAAGCAAGGAACAGGAGAGAAAAGGTTGGTTTAACGCTAACACAAAAGCTGGAGCTGATCAAACGAATTGAAAAAGGAAAAAATAGAGCAGCCATAGCAAAAGAATTCAACATCGGATATTCCACGCTCTATGATATCAAGGCTCATAAGGCTAAATTAATGAAATTTGTGTCATCTTCTGAGACGAGTAAATCAATTAATAAACATCATACGCTTCATAAGCCAAAAATGGATGAACTGGATAAAATATTATATGACTAGTTTTCTCAGAAATGTTCAGAAGAATTAAATAATTTCGTCCTTTTCTAATAGAATATATAAAGATAAATAAGAAAGATATAATACAATAAATTCAATTTTGGGAACAGATTCACTGTCGTACTCGCCAAACTTCCCGGACGCCCTAAACTTTTCAATAGTCTTTTTGTTTTGCATGTAAGCGTAGCAACATATTAAATAAGAATGGGTAAATAGTGTATATATCTAACTACATGTGGAAGAATTAAAACGGAAAATGCAAACCCCATGCATAGTTATGTTTGGGGAGTACAATAGTGAACCTAAGCCCAATTTTGTTTGGTTATTGCTAAATTTTCGATGTCAAAATCGAAAATCGCTCCCCTAACCAGATATTTCTCCTAATCGGCTTTCTACAATCCCCAAGATAGCCGGATAACACAGCTTTTACTGTATTTGCAGTGAGTCAACTTCATTGCCGTACTTACATAAGAGATGCTTATCAACTTCGCGGCATGTAAAATGTTCGACTGCTATTACATACGATTTTTTAAATGGTCAATTAATATTATTATTATGGTCATTAATTTACATAAACATTTCAATTTTTAATATCAATTTCAAAACAAAGGGAGCGTGGAAATTCGTATGGAAGGGGTAGATGGAGGAAGGGGACCTCTACCAACAAGTGTGCGGTAAACGGGCAGAAACTATTCATTACTTATCGCTCTGCTCGCCAAAATTCGTTATATATGGGGCATTTTTTGCCACGGGACCAAACATTTGTTCGTTACAGCCGAGAATTCATAAAATGCGTGTTCGTTACATCCGAGAAATTTAACCAATGCCCTTATGGAGAAGTTCAAGGGACTGAGACATTTCTTCATTATAGCCGAGATTTTGTTTTAGGCGTGATCGTTATGAACGAGTTTTACTGTACTGTATAAATATTTCAAAATAATGTACTTCAACTTCACATACTTTCAATACTACGTATGATAATCAGAGGTCCCGAAAAATGATTTTTGTGGTTTTAACGTAGTCTTTCATCCGCAAATAGCTCAATCATAACCACTTCTTTCTCATTCAATTCGTTTACACAATTTTGAAGGCATATTTTGTTTTTAGTATATAAACATTGCGAAATTTCGCCAAAATCCCAAAAGGAGTGACTTTCCGAACTGAAAAATTTAGAACCCGTGATCAATCATACCTCTCGTATTTTCACAATAGCATTGAGATAAAATCTTAAATTCTAGGAATTATCTCTCTTGTTAGACTCTCATTCTGGCCGGTTTCGGTTTGCGCTGGACCTGCGAGTATGACTATCTCCCACCGAGATGCTTATGGGTATTTCAATATACCGTACTTTCAGTATCATATATAATAATTTACAATGTCTGTGTGTGTGTCTGTCAGCAAAGGCCTACTGCGATTGAAGCTTAATATCTCGCAAATTAATGAACCGAATTTGATGTGATTTTCAGGATAGCATTATGATATAATAAAATTATGTTTCAACATATCGAACTTGAGATCAAAGACCTGGGTCCGATTCCAGGAGATAATTTCCATTTCCCATAAGGTAACACGTAAAAATGGACATTCAACGTGCAGGCTTTCATTCTTTTTTAGATTAAAATTAGAAAGAATTGACCTACAATCTTCGGATATAAACCATTTTGAAGAAAACATTATAAAGTTTCTTATACTGTTCATCTTTTTCCGCGTACAGTTCAAAATTTCTCAATGTAAACATTTAATTCACAAAGTTTGAGGAAATCTTGCCATTTTAACGGGATGTTGCCTTGCCTACAAATTCCATTGTTAGACCTCTATACCATATTGTTAAATCAATCCTTATGGGTATAAATGTGCTTTGAATGCTTTTAATACAAGAGAGAGGGGAAGGGGGAGAGAGAAGTAGAGGGGGGGAAATAAGGTGGGGGAGGGAGGGTAAGATGGGAGAAAGGAGGAGAGAAGGGGAGGGAAAGAGAGGCAACTATTTTAGTTTAACTAAAGATAGCCCGTCAACAACAGAGTATTCACTAGAAATGTTGTATATGGCAAAATATTTCATATGTAAAAGTGTGATATTAATTATTTTAAATGAAAATAATAATAATCCATCTATCTATCTATAATTCTTCCGTTGATATTTCAACGGGCATTACACTAGTAAAGTATAAAAATTCATGCTCCCTAGAGATCGCTATAACGAGATTTTACTGTAGTCGTTTCTCACCTTTCTCACTGTGTATAAGATGTTGAGTTACCTGTTCTTTGAGAACAGGAAGGTTATGAGAACAGTTATTTTATTGAACAGTTTAGGTATCAGAACATAAAGAAATGTCCCGTTCTTTATGACTCATCTCTAGATGGCAATGCATTAGGAAAGTTATTTTGCTCTTTGTACAATTAATATGAAACATTTTGGATTAAAAAGTAGCCTAAGATCTTCCTATTTGTGAAGAAAGTATTTGTTGAAAGTTTGATTATTCTAGCTTAACGGTGTGGAAATGTATAGATGCACAAACAAACAAACTTTCATCAATATATAGGAGATTGATCTTATACTTGTATTGCAGGTGACAAATATCAAATTTGAACTTCCTAAGTTAATTTATTGGGAGAGCTATCATCGAAAAACCAAATCGATGCCCCCAAACCCACACAAAATTTGTTTTGAGATACACCACATCTTATAAATATTTATACGTTTTTACACCGTTGAAGCTATCGAATTAAATAGTTTCATGGGCCATCCCATGAACCAAAGGGAGAACTTGGTCTAGGTTTGCAGACCGTGGAGTGTCTTATACCCCATGGGGTAAACAAAATACTATTTCCATAAGAATGCATGGGAAATGCTGTGGAGAAACCCCAAAATGCCATGCAGCCCTTCACTGATGTGGATATAAGTATACCTAAATATTAAGTTACGATCATGGGAAATGGCGTATTTTATGCACGAAAGACTGAATATTTTAATTCTGTTCATGTTTTGACATATTACATGCTAAATCGCTCAAAATTTTCCTTTAAGCATAAAATTTATCGATTTAGATGACCATTTTCCAGGCGGCAACAAAGCTAAATTTCTTAATTGTTGTCCTCTTCAAAGTTAGGGATATCCACGCCGTGGCGTGCATTAGTGGAAGAATAGCTAACTCCAAGATAAAGGGTACAAATCGATTCATGCCTAAATATAGTCTATGAATACTTTTAAAGCGAGTCAAATGATTTTTAAGGAATATTAGAACATTTTACCATTAACATTGAAAGATTTATCTCAACATAAATCGACGACACATCTACTTACATTTGTTCGGTAACCAAGATGTTGTTTATTGTTTACATTTTGGCTAATAGTACTGACATAATCCACATAATTTTATTGCTGCTTTAAAGGCTTCGGTGCATCTATCCATGTGAATATTAAGTAAGATGTTAATGCGTACAATACAATACATAAAATAGTAAATGTTAATGTAAGCATCGCTTGCATAATTAAGGAATGGGAACGTTTTCCCCGAGCAATAAAAATCGTTTGCTACTTAAAAGAAAACTCTTTCCCGAGCAGAGCCGGGCGTTTCAGCTAGTAGCTAATATTTTAAGCTGGACCAGTCTAAAGTTATGCTTCAAGTTTCATAAAAATTTGACCAGCCATTTTTGTATGATGCCATAACAAACAAACAGCCAGACAGACAGACAACAATTCTGCAAACTGGTTCATACGTCTTCTTGTGATGCAAAACACTCAAAAAAGTAATACCCCGACAAAAAAACATGTACAGACAGAGGTTATAATTTTATTTATATAGATAACAATTCAATATAAAGTCATTTAATTGTTCCATTTTAATCATCTTTAAGCTGAACTTTGTGCAATTTATAGCCTAATCAAGGGGTGTGCTATGCACATTTGGATGACCCATTTGAGTATTTCCCATCTTTTAACTGCTGTTATTTTCTTCAGCAAGTCCAGAATGAATGCCCATTTACTAGTTTTTTTATATTGACAGAAAAAGTAACTTTGAGAGGGTTAAAGTGACTCATTTCCCTAATATTCTTGTTGTCACTACTGTGAAATTGCAGAACAATAGTGCTTCTATTTTCTCTCCAGGTTTATTGATTGATGCTTTCTCAGAATTACTTTAGTTGTCACAAAAATGAGTGTGTATTTTTTTCTACATTTCCCAACATTCCATCTTGTTATCGCAGAAAACTTCAACTAACAAGTTTCATTCATGATAGCTGTTTTCTTATTGTTTAGAATCCACAAATACACACCATTTTCCCCAGTTTTGTGAGATAGCATTTTCATTTGTTGGTCTTTCGATGTACCTATTATAAATGGCTGCTTCTTGCATAGTACAGTTGAACTTCCTTAATCTGGCAACCTTGGGACCTGACTGTAGCTGTGTTAGGGAATTTGCCAGATTACGGGAGGTATCTAATCTTAAAATTAAGCCTAGCCCATCTTTTCATGGTATTACACGTTGTAACATAGTAAATATTAAATTAAATGCAAAGAATGTTATTTGAAAATAAGTTACAGTATTAAGGTAATAAACAAAAAAGTTATGATATGCTAAATTGGTACATATCGTGTGCTTTCAAAATTTTGGAAGCTTGCATAAAATGGGTATTGTTGAAGATGACTAAGAAAATCAGCGTTTGGCGATTATATTGGTGTTCGAATAACGATTTTGGCAGTTTCAGCGTATTCTCAGTTTCTTCAGTTTATTTACACACTGATTCCATAAACAATTGAAAAATACCACTGTTAAAGCTACTCATCAAAATAAAGGTAGCGAAAAATAAGTGTGAAGTGCACAAGAAATGTTTAAGTACGGCGATTACACAGATACGTGCTTTCTACTGTAAAAGGTGGTTGCACAATAGGCAACAACTCACGGGAGGTGAAGTGATATGTAACCTGTTCGAGGAAGATTTTTTCTGGTATCTGTGGGGTTTAATATACAGTAGAGCCTCATTAACCCGACAACCTCGGGACCTGGCATTTGCTGGGTTTTTGAAGATTTATAAAAAATCTTTAAGTAATGTACATTTTTGGTAATTGATTATATAATTTTACAATCTTACTCTGTATTGTTTGTACACTTTGATTATTATTTTTGGTACGCATGAAGCATACTGAGGTCCGGTTTGAACCGCAATGAGTTTGACACCGTTGTAGGGTGGCCAGAAGGTCTCTCTTATAGAGAACATATTTTTTTGTTCGAATCTTTTTCACTTTTAATGAGGAAATGTTCTTTTTTCTATTTTTAACTACAAATGAAAATGTTACTTTTTATGATTTAATCACAATGTTTAAAGAGGTTTAAAATTTCAAAACAATAGAAAACTACTAAGGGTAAAACCAAATACATAAGCGATTTTCGTTCCTCCTGGGGTGAAAAATCACTTAAAAGAAAAATACGTTCTCTTACTTACAATAATGTTTTAATTTTTTGTCTTAACTACATGGCCACCTTATGTAGGAGGCATTGGGATTTTTTAAGTTTGAGGTAGAGAATGTAATACATTCTGGTAATACTGGTGGCCACCTGCACTTATTCTCAGTAAGATTAAGTATTGTAAGTAACATCGAATATGTTTGTTCCTTTAACATACTTAGTGTATTGAAAATGAAAATTCAATTACATTTTCATATAATATTAGTCGTAATTTTAATTTTCACGTAATTGACATTTTTTATTAGAGGAAAAATGTAAGCAGCTAAGAAATAAAAAAAAACGATAAAGAATATATCCGCTGTTTTCAATCTACTTGGATTGACAGATATGGTTTTGTAAAACAAAGTGATAAAACGTGCTTTGTTTTATGTTCGGAAACAGTTGTGTGTAGAACCTCTTCAGTGAAACTGCATGTTGAAACCAAAGTGTAATATTACATTTTATGAGTCCTGCATGCCTATTATCATTTTACAGATTTTTTCTTTTTCTGGCTAGCTGGCTAAAACCTATTTGTCAGCCCTGGTCTACGATTTCGTTGAAAGATTGATCTGGAGGGAGAAACTCCGGAGAGAAAGGCAGGGGTAGAAAGGAAAATAAAAAGGACAGATAAACAGCGAAAGATAAGTTGGAAGTGTAAAAGAGAGAAGCAGATTGAGAGGGTGAAAAGGAGGGAAATCACAGTTGTCAATTTAGCGAATTTTTACTTCCTTTAGCAACTTTTCTTTAGTGTTTAGCGACATACCACTAACTTTGCGATTAGCTGCTAATATAGCGACATTTAAATATTACTTTATGTAGGCATAAATACATGCAATATGCAACATACAGGGTGTCCCAAAATGACCGTATAAGAACGTAATCATGGGAATCCTCGCGAAATTTTAAAACGAAAATGTTCTATGTCCAAATGTCGGCAGACCCCTTGTTTCCTCAGAAAACGTGATTTAATTGAACGTGATGTGGCAACACTGCATGTGGGAAATTGTGGGTTTCATATGAATAAGAGCATATTGTTCCAAAATAAGTGTTAGCACGACCTGTTGTAGATAAACGACCGAGTATTAAGTAGTATTACAGGCAGTCCCCGCTTTTTGTCGGTCCACTTTTCGTCGCAGTTTTCAGGAAGGTAACCTTACGAATAAGCGTGGACTGCCAGTACTTCATTAGGTTGGCGACGCTTGCAAGCAGCAACGTCATGCAGCTCCTTTTCCCCTTAAGGGAGGTTACCTTCCTGAAAACTGCGACGAAAAGCGGACCGACAAAAAGCGGGGACTGCCTGTAATACTAATTAATACTCGGTCGTTTATCTACAACAGGTCGTGCTAACACTTATTTTGGAACAATGTACTCTTATTAGTATGAAACCCACAATTTCCCACATGCAGTGTTGCCACATCGCGTTCAATTAAATCGCATTCTCTGAGGAAACAAGGGGTCTGCCGACATTTGGACATAGAACATTTTAGTTTTAAAATTTCGCGAGGATTCCCGTGATTACGTTCTTATACGGTCATTTTGGGACACTCTGTATACCAAACATTCATTTTTTTCTTTATTAAAATCTATACAAGTTTTAATAAACCTTAAAATATTTCTCCAGTTACTAATTTTGAAAGTCCTTATTATAATTTACATAGAATAATACATCATAAAACACAGTAAAATTACAGCAAAAATGATTTCCATTAAAAATTAAAGGTATTCTTCTCGATGTATAAACTATACATCGATTTTTATTATGATTATTGAACGTCATAAGTGAAGCTTACCTTGTTGTTTTGAATTTTAGAAGAGAGAGTTAGCATTTTCTGTTCGTTTATGTTTGCGTCTTTGAAAATCGAAGTACGTATGTACATACTTATCCTATGACCACCTTGTAATTCCGATTTCTTAGATTTTGGATTTATTTGGTGTTTTTTTTAAACTTCTATTTTCACCTTGTTCGTCTGTCTGCCCATGTGCAAGATTCTAAGTATAATAAAAGTCAGTATGAATTGGTTTGTCCTTTGACTGGTTGTTTGTTTGGTCCATGTGTCACACTATAAAGAAATTCAGACAAATTGTTAAATGGTGTACACAGAGGATCAAAAATTTGGCAGGATGTTTAAATGGGATATATGAAAGTACGGCGTAATATATCTCGAAAAATATCACGAGATCGACCATTAGGATTATTTTAATTTCTTGTAAGATAATATGTAATATTTAAAATTCCACTCAGCAGCCGTTGTTCCTATTGTAAATGAATATTGGGAAATTTGACATGCATTCTACGGACCAAGAATATTTTAAAGATTTCTTATTTTTATAGTCAACTTATCCTTCGATTCGGATTCGCTCGAATTTGGGCGAAATTCCTCGTTTTTAACTAACCATGTCAATTGTTGTATCAATTCACATGTGTAATGCAAAACTGTCAATGCAATGCCTGTATGAGCTCAAAAGAGATGTAGAGGGAGGAAGGCAAGAGGATTGTAGAGGAAGGAGGTAAATATTGGTATTCAACCGGAAATACGAAAGGATTCATTTTTCATAACCTTTACGATTAGATGCAGTGAATACTAATTTAGTTGACCAAAATTAGTTCTAATCATTTAAAGATTTTCTGTGGATTTGTTCGTATTATGTGATCATACCAGTGGGTATGCACATCATCAAAGTTTTCCGAGGGGCACGCTGATGAAAAAGGTTGAATATCACCAAGATGTAGATGGGAAGAGGAAAGTGAGGGGAAGAATGATCGGGTGTAGGGAGATAGGCTATTTGTGTCAAAGTATTTAGCAGGTCGGAGTGGATTTTAACCAGTGCTCAAAATGGAAAAACATTACGAAATGGAAGGCTTGTATTGGCAGTGGAATGGAAATATTTACGAAACTGAACGCTTGTTATAAGGGACGGTATTTCTAAATGTCTGACGAAACGGAACGTTATCATAGGCGAGTGTGACGAGCCTGAGCGGTCTTCCGATGCGTTCCGGCTCATTCCGAGTACTGATTTTAACCTGCTTCAAGGGAAATTAATCAGTCATCTCCTATAATATATTTTGAAGGGTGTGCTTGTTGGTTTGTGTGTTTGTTCATGGAACTCCTCCTAAAGGATAAAAGCTAGAATAACCAAATTTGATACAATTCTTCCTTATATCCTAACTTAGTGAATGGTCAAGGTTTGGTCAACTGGCATTAATCAGTGCTGCCAATATAGGGGATTAACATTTTTCCATAAGATAACACGTATTAATCCATTTCTTGACTTGCAAGGTATTCTTCCTTCAAGCATAGGGTGACCATATTTCCACGAGACTAAAACGGGACATTTCCTGTAATTCTCAAGAAAAAAACGGGACAAAATTTTCGTGTGACTTTTTAAAATGGAAGTTTGGTTTATTTCGGTCAATACATCATTTACAAGAATTTGAAGATTTATGTACTTAGACAGGAAAAACAAACTCATTAACAAGAAAATTTAGATAATGATGTGTGGAGTAAAAAGAATTAAATGAACTTGTTGAACACATAATCAATTATATTAGATAGTAGTATTGCCAACAATATCGCTTGACCTGCAGACTCTGGGTCTAGGCCCTATGGATCTCTATCCGATGTCAGGGTGTAGTTTCTTCGGGTCAGTGAGTTTTTCTGGACTTCTTCTAAAGAAGTTAAATACAATATGAAATATTGGGGGAAAATTTCATTCTCTCATTTCCGACGCATTGATTTCTATCTTTACCTTATTATGCAATAAGGAGATCGGATTTTATAAATTAAAAAAACAGCTGACGTAAATTTTAATTCAATGAAATTTACTTTATTAATTCTAAAATATTTGTGGATGAACAAATTATTTTACTTTTTAACTATTTAATTCAGTTTATTTACTTTCGTATAGTTTTGTTTGCAATTAATTTGCAGTTGATGTAGGAGTTGATTCTGAAGCTGGTATGAGTGTTGATGGTTCTTTCTCTTGCGGAGACATGTACTTTGCAGACGAAGATATTTCTTGCAGTAATTTGGGATTGTTTAAAAGCAAATTGTAAAAGTCGTTGCACGAAAGTTCCGGAAAATGAGTTTTCGTCACAATCACTGCTTTGATGTTTTCAACGAGGAAGTGTTCCATTTCACCTGTCCACAAAGAATTTGTGATAGAAAACACTTTCTATAGTTCCACTGGTGCCAGGTATGGCTAAAGCAAATTCCAAAATCATTTAAATATTTTTTAACGATATTCCTTCACCTTTCACGAACTTGAAAATTCCGAACCATCATTCCAGAGTTTCAGTTAAGTTCCTGTTCCATTTGGCAATTTTGTTTTTACTGATGTTCATAACATGATGGTATTCATGGAAAAACTCATCTTCGTCTATTATTTCAGTGATGTTTTTGTTGACATGTATTTGAGTGTATCCTGAATTTGTTGCCAAACAGTAGGACTCTTAAGCTGCACCCAATAAAACAATTTTAATGGTCGATAATTCCATTTTTCTAAATACATTAGAAGTGTGTCGTAAAAGGAATTTGCAGCTTCTGTGAATTGTTTTTCACTGCAGAAATCTTCTAAATCTGATAAAAGTTTCATTTCTCCTGTTTTTAAATTTGTTTGCTAAAATATCCCGTTCTTCAGCAACTTCACTTCCTAAAATATTTCACTCTCTATTTTTTTAATAGCTTTGAGCAAACCTTTCATTGACACTCCATGAAATGAAGTCAAATAATGGAAACGGGATCATTAAAAAACTTTTTCAGAATGGTCGGACATTTTTCTTGTGAAATAAAGTAAGATTTTAATCCAGGGAATATTTCAATAATTCTGGTGATTGCTGGTTGTAGTGATAGCCATCTAGTTTTCACAGTTCCTAGAATCTGCTTGTACTCAATATCGACAGTGTCACAAAAATTCTTTAATTCCTCCACTCTTCTGTCATTGTTTGCTTGGTAAAATATGAGATTAGGTACCTTTTGGCTACAACTCTTACTGCTTACTGCAATCAAATGCTTTTTTTGCTATGCTGTAGTATATCTGACAATGAACGACCTCCGTGTTCTATAGAAAACACCAATTTGCAAAAGGTACACAACACTTTTCCCATTTGTGTATCATCCTTTAAAAAAGGGAATTCAGTTTTTAACCTTTCAGTAAAAACATTCTCTTTTCGGCATTTTCCGGGGTTTTATTTACTTTTCTGAATCCAACAGTACATGTATAACCGGTCACGTTCTTCCAAAACCACGTGTTCGCAACAACAAAGCAAACTGAAACTAGCTGCTGTTGTGCGTTACCAACCTACGAAAATGAGTATATTCTGTTGCACTGCCAACATAAAATTAATGAAAAAGCCACCATATTCTGAACTCATTTTTTGCTTCATTTTGTGTGTAACTTTGTACATGAATTGGCACTTCCGGAAAAAACGGGACAATTGGCGTCCCGTTTTAACTTTATCGGGACAATGGGATACCTAAATAAATAATGGGACGATCCCATTAAAAACAGGACGTATGGTCACCCTATTCAAGCATCAAAATACGTAAATATGGACTGATTTTTTCGTCTTTGCTTTATTCGACAAATATATATACTATCTTATTCCTGCAGAGTTTACATGTTACACAGTCGAAGTTTTCAGAAATACGCTATTTGTTTCGAAATTTTGTGGATTTTTCGTACTCTTTCCGGGCGTTGCCAAGGCAGCCGTCATTGTTATTTCCGATTCAGTTAGCTTCAGTGAAGCTTACAATTAGACGAAAGTTCGAAAACGGATTGTTACAAGCAAATATGATTAATTGTTAAGAAAAGCTAATTGTAAGTTAAAAAGTATCTACTTTATATTTGAAACGGTACTCTAGTTAATACTTAACATGATGCTATAATTCTAAAATTTTGTTCTTATACCCCACAAAAATCAAGAAAAAGTCAGGTGCATGTTATACACGAGAGCACATTATATACGAGGGTACGTTATACATGAGTATATATAGTACTTGGAGGAAAAACTAGACATTGTGAAGCGCTCTGAAGGTGGGCAATCAGTAGGCTCCCATCTCCTGTTCTCTAGGCTTAGCGACCTCGATGGTGAACACCATACTGAGAGACAAAGAATGAATCATGGAGCACGTGAAATGTTCTGCTCCTATGAAAGCAACTGTGATTATGAAGCAACGGTCTGGTGTGTTGTATGAAATGGAAAAACTATTAAGTTTGTGGATAAGACAAAGACTACTAAAATAACTGATTCCTTCTTATTTATGTACAAGGAATTTTGAGCTCGACATTAAAATTTAAAAGACTGTCTCTAAGGTGCCAAAAATGTCTGAAAAAACTACACTTAAGGGGTTAATGTTAAATTATTTTCCGTTATTTGTTTTCTTTTCAATGTTTTCATATAAAAGTTTTACAGTTATTTCTTGGCATATAATAGGTTAGGATATGATAGTAAATATTTCCATAACTTTCAGTACCTGTATGCTAGCCTGTACTGTACATGAGAACTTAGTCTATAAGAGGCAATTCTGACTTAAGGAATTTTCAACTTAAGAAGGAATTTCAGGAACATAACCTGTCTGTAAGATGAGGAATGGCAATACTTATATATGTATATAGGTCCACATGAAAATGACTGTGCACTTAAATTGAATTAGTTTATACAGCATAAATATAGAATACAGATTTGAGAATTTCATACTTTGTATGGCTTCAGTTGCTCCTATTCTCTTTCCAGCTTTGGGATATACGGGAGGGCATGTGCAAGCAGACATTCCCTGGTCATGAATCGGACATTAATGCGGTCACTGTAAGTTCTTTCTTTCATCATTTTTCCTCTTTTATAGCTGGTAGTGGTATTGATATAAATCTCATTGTTAGTATTTTGTCGTGAATTATGGATGTTAATAATAGTTTTTAAAAAACTATGCTTGATTGGTTCTTTGATGAGTGTCTTCTATGTTTTTATTCTAAAAAAAGAAGCTGTTGAGACTGGAGCTGGTGATAATGAAATTAGTAACACAGCTACAGTATTTTCAGAAATACTGATTCCTCTTTATTATGTGAACATTAAAATCGTTTGAGTAAAAATGTTTAATATATTATTGTTTTATTTAATACCAGAATTGATTAGAAACATTTCTTCCAATTTTGTAATTTAAGCTTTCTTTTTGGTCCAAGTATAACTTCAATAGTCATAAAATATAAATCCTCTACTGTTATTGCATAATATTTTTGCAGAATAAATGAAGTCCCCATTAATGTGCACTAAAGTAACAAAAAATCAGTTTTAATTTGTTTTCTAACAGCAATTCTTAAGAGTCAATGATTTTTAAATTATCACTGAAGCATACACATTGTTGCTAGAATGCACAATGACTTGGCCATTTTAAGGCAGCTTTGCTAGACTATTATGTATTCCCAACTGTAGATCAAGTTTCTCATTAGTCTTTTAAAAAAATTTAATGGAAAATTTCTATCATACTTTTTACGTTGACTTGATGTTGGCATTTTCGAGAGATCTCTCCAATTGCAAAAACAATTCTTATATGTGCAAAACAATTTTAATCTTAAACCTTGTTAAAATAATAAATTTTACTTATCCAGGTAATCAGTCTTTGATATTTTAATATCGGAGGCCTGAATGGTGTTCCATTGGTAATTCTTCATCATTTGTGATATTTCAGTTCTTCCCGAATGGCTATGCGTTTGCCACTGGCTCAGATGATGCCACATGCCGTCTGTTTGACATCAGAGCAGATCAGGAACTAGCCATGTATTCACACGATAACATAATCTGTGGGATCACTTCAGTTGCATTCTCCAAGTCCGGTCGCCTCTTACTCGCAGGTTATGATGACTTCAATTGCAATGTATGGGATTCAATGAAGACCGAGCGAGCAGGTAAGTTCTCATAACATACCTTATTTTTATTCTTTCTTCATAACCCATTATCAGCTTTGTCAAAATTATATTCTTATAAGGTTATATAGAATAGTTTCTTTACTTGGACAACGAATCAGTTTAAAAATTCATGCTTGTTAATTAGTAAAATGTATAATAATTTTAACCCCTGGTATTTCAAAAGGAGAAAGTTTTGCTTATATCCTATTAGACTAATATGAAGTAGAAATCGTTTAGGCTGGAATTTTTACCTGTCCATAGTAAAATCACTCAGATTTGCTAAACTTAGACTTTTGTCCTTCCGTATATACCATATTTACTCGTGTAATACCTGCACTTTTCCCTAAAACTGGACTCAGAAAAAGGGGCTGCAGACATTATATGAGATATGCCCCTTTACCTTTCGATGGTAGGCAACCTGTTAAATGCCTGTCATGATTCGTGGCAAAGAATGAATTCAATGTGTTTCCCGTAAGGTGCCATACACCGCAGATTTTGTCGTTAATTTTACATGATTCATGCTTAAATTTGAACACAATGGCAATGGGCAGGCTGAAACGCTCTCCAAGGTGTACCGACGGGTGCTCGCAGCATGGCGCAGCGTAAGTGAAGAAACTGTGATCAAAGGCTTTAAAGTGACTGGAATTTTGAATTAATTGGATGGAACTGAGGACCATTACTTATGGGGTGATTATGTTGCAGATGAAGACCAGATCAGTGATTAGGTACAGGCAGTCCTCGACATCCGTACAATTCACTCTTTCGTACATTATAAATTCTCGCCCCTAAACCGCCTTTCATACTCCGAATTTGGACTTTCGTACGTCAGCTGACGATCAAACATTTCGAGCTATTGCATAATGGCGCTGTCTGTCAGCCAAACCAACACTTTTAATAAATAAAAGTATGCTACTTAATAATATACGTATTATATGTAATATAAGATTTGTGTGTAATGTTTTTTAATATTGTACTGAAATTTGACAAGATTAATACCACTGTAAAATCAGTTAATAATCAATAAATTATTATTATTATTCAGTCTCGGCAACATTACCAACTTTGTATGTATAGCAGTGTTTTTTTGTTTGTGCATTTTACACGTATTATTTTATAAACATGAGTGATAAACGGAAAACTGAAGTGCTAATACAAATGAAAATAAATGTAGGGCTCATAAAGTGAACACGATTGAGACAAAGATGGAATAATTAGGTGTGCTGAAAGCAGCGAATCTTTAGCTTCAATCGGACGCTCATTGGACTTAAGCCGGTCGAGTGTGTGTTCAACTGTGAAGGAGAAGAACAAATATAATAATACAATACATACTATGGCGTTCTAAATAAACGCCACATTTTTTTAAAAAGCAAGAAACCAATCTACACACGCTTCGATGACGTTGGCGATATCCCGTTAGCAGACCTCGAAACAATTTGAGACAATGATTGTGCAGTTGCTTGGCTTTCTTGCAAATGACAAGTGAACTCTGCGAGACTTTCTTGTGAATTTGGGTCTCGATTCACAGGTTTAAAGCCTTCTCTGTGATTCCTATGTACAAAAGACACTTTTGTACTCGCTGAAGTAACACTTGCAACACTAGCTCTAATCGCTTCTTCACTTACTTTATCGATTTTATTGTGGACTCGGTCACACCAAGTAATTTACCAACTGATGAAAGCAGTTCATTATGCGCAAGCCTATCTGAAACTTCAGTTTTCTTCTCCAAACTCATCACTTTTTTTGCCATTTTTACCGACTTTTCTTTCATTTCAATCATCACTCTCTTTGGATCCAAGGCAATATCACAAAAAAAATATGAAATGCTTTAATGAAATAAAATGTGATGTGGCCAACAAATGACTTTCTCCATATTTGGATATCAGATGCTTCACAGTTCCATGTGTTGCAGACATTGTTGCAGTAGCATTTTTTTGTCCTTTCCTAAGTAAACTGCCATGTCGTAAGTATAGCCAGTAGAGTCACAAAGTTTGTAAATTTTTACTCCAAAGCGTTTGTTTTTTTGGAATATAATGCTTGAAAATAACTTTCCCCTTAAATAAAACAATTACTTCATCGACTGCCAAATTTTCAGTGGATTTGTAAAATTTTGCATAGGAGTCATTGAGTTTCTCAAATAGCTATCTCAATTTCCAAAATCTGTCGTAGTTATCGTCATTTTTGTCAGGCTGATCACCATTATCACTGAAATGAAGAAATCTGAGTACAGGCAGTCCTCAACATCCATACATTCGACATTCATACAATTCGCTCTTTCATACATAGTAAATTCCCGCCCCTAAACCGCCTTTTGTATGCCGAATTCAGACTTTTGTTCGTCAGCTGATGATCAAACATTTCGAGCTATCGCATAATGGCGCTGTCTGTCAGCCAAACCAACACTTTTAATAAATTAAAGTATGTTACTTAATAATATACGTATTATATGTAATGTAAGATTTGTGTGTAATGTTTTTTAATATTGTACTGAAATTTGACAAGATTAATACCACTGTAAAGTCGGTTAATAATCAATAAATTATTATTATTCAGTCTCGGCAACGTTACCATCTTTGTTTGTACGTACAGCAGTGTTTCTTTGTTTGTGCATTTTACACATATTATTTTATAAACATGAGTGATAAACGGAAAACTGAAAGTGCTAATACAAGTGGAAAGAAACGTAGGCCTCATAAAGTGAATTGGGACAAAGATGGAAATAATTAGGCTTAAGCTGGTCGAGTGTGTGTTCAATTGTGAAGGAGAAGGACAAATATAATAATACAATACGTACTGTGGCATTCTGAATAAACGCCACATTTTATTAAAGAGCAAGGAACCGATCTACACACGCTTCGATGACGTTGGCAATATCCCGTTAGCAGACCGCGAAACAATTTGAGACATAATGATTGTGCAGTAGTTTGGCTTTCTCGTGAATGACAATTGAACTCAGCGGCACTTTCTTGATCGCTTCTTCACTTTTCTTAATCGATCTTATTGTGGACTCATTCACACAAAGTAATTTACCAACTGATGAAGCAAATTCATTATATGCAAGTCTATCTAAAACTTCAATTTTCTTCTCCAAACTCATCACTTTTTTTGCCCTTTTATCAACTTTTCTTTCACTTCAATCATCACTCTTTGGGTCCAAGTTTGGGCAATATTAAAAAAAAACAATGAAAATAGCAAATGCTTTAATGAAAAAAGAGGGATTTCATATGTGCACTTCAGGTGGTCCTTGACTTTCTTGCGTTCGATATTCATACAACTCACATATTAATAATAATAATAATATTTATTTACAGCCGGTAATCACATTGTAGTCACAAATCACAGAATAAGTTTCATTAACCACAAAGTAATTTATTATCCAACTCATAGCCTGTAAAACGGTATTGGGGTTCAGCAACAGCTGGTCTTCCACCTCTTCCAGAAAAGACACTGCCATAAACAAAGATAATTTCACCAAAAATACAAAAAAATAAAGACATAAACAAGAAAAAGGGAACTTAATACCAAGATATACCTAATAACTATAGTCAGTGACTAGATTATGATAAGGATGAAAGCACGGTGTTACAAACAGTACAAATAAATGTAACTCTTACAGTAATAAAAATTTCTTGAGAAAAAGAATGAAAAACAAATAACGATAAATTATAGAAAGATAATAATCCATTACACTGTGTGCGTGATAACCTTAGGATAATACAAGGGAACAAGAACCCAAGATAGCATAGACTGACATCCCTAAATCTATGTTCGACATCCGTACATTTGACTTCCGAACACGTTTTCAGGAACGTATAATGCACGGATGTCAAGGACTGCCTGTATGTGGAAGAATCTGTCACGTCTTATTATGTTCTGGAAAAATGATGTATCAAATTGCTCAAGCGTAGACCAGTAATCTTTCAATGTGTCACATAAGTCATGTCCCATTTGTATGATGAGTGCCAAAAAAGAAAATATTTCGTCTCTAGTCACGTTAGGTTGGGGAGTAGGTATTTTGTCATCGACTAATGAAGTCAAGTACTGGTTGTAATACCTGTTAGTCTCCTCCATAAGCAAATGAATAATTTCAGCAAAGAACAGCAGAAATATTGCCCCTGGTAAAGCATCTCTCTCTATATGAAGGGCCTCTTCATTCCTGAAGCCACTACGCTCCCCTGAGTAAGGCAAAGCCCTGTTGTCTGTTTGGCAGCAGCGGCAACAACTGGTCCATCTACTGACGGGAGCACGAGCAGAGGGTCCTCCCTCTTCGGTGTCGCTCTCACCTGATTCCGACGAAGCTATTTCTGCCTCCGAATCACTTTCCAAAAAGTCTTCTATTTCTCTTTCTGAGAGCTTCTTAGCCATTTTATATAAGGGTAAAACAATCTTCAATGACACAACGCAAAACTAAAAAGATCGGTTTTGATATAGTATAGGATGCTTTCGAAATCGCTTTCACTTCCAAACTGAACTCGGAACCCACTCTCTGGGGTTTCATTATCATCTTTGTTGCTGAAAAAGAGAAATATGCTGACCACAGATGAAGTTTCAAGATGCCCGAGATCCTCGAGACTGTTTACTTTGAAGATGACACAGTAAGAGATGGGAGGGAAGAAGGGGCAACGTGAGGCTAATTTCGAATGTGTTGACAGATGTATACCATATTGAAAGTGAGTTCCATGCTGTAACTATCAAAGGGAAGCCCTTTAGAGTGCCCCACATAAATATCTTCCTTATAATTGCATTGGAAGAGAAACTAAGCTGCTCGGAAACAGTGTGTCTTAGTGGTTCCTTTAGGGCAGGGATGCACAAAAAGCGCTCCCAGAGCACGTGCGCTCCAAGTGTGCCCGCAGGCACACGGCAGAGCATATATTGTGGTGATAGCGGGGGAGTGGAAGCTTCCCCTCTCCCTGCACCGTCCTCACTCTCTCCTACTATTATTGTCCTTTTCTAGTCTTATGAAGCTTGACCTTGACGCAGCGAGTAGCCTATTAGAGCATTTTCCCCCTCCACCACCACTTTAAGCTTTCGAGAAGCGCGAATATGAAGTACACCTTTGCCAAGTTGCCAGCGATCCGCTCTTGATAGTAGCATGGGAAGGAAGCGTAAACGTGGTAGATCTGGCAACACTGTCGAACTCGGAGCGATGTGAACAGCATAGTAGTATTGTGCCAAATATTGACAGATTAGTTCTTAACTAGTGCCAGAAAGTGTAAATTAATAAATAAATTAAACTAGTGAATGTCTGAATTATAAAAGAGAATTAATGAGAAATTATTGTTATTATTAACGCATTACACACCTGAATAAAAAGGTATTTTTGTTACAACACCATGGTCACTCATGAATCATCTCCCATCTTAACAATATCCGTGATAATATTAGAACTGGCCGAGCGCACGAAGATGCTCTCTTCTGAAGTCGCATGGTGGGGGTAACGCATTCTCTCTTGCACACTGTCTGTCTCACTCGGGCAGAGTGCGCCGGCTCCTTGGTCGCACCTGCGGGTGCTCTGCGTGCTCTCGAGCTGTGCATCCGTGCTTTAGGAACTGCATGGACGATAAAGGTTAACTTTCCTTTTATGTGTGCCGCACTATTTTCAGTAATAGTAGCATATCCATCGTGATTCCGAACATTTGGCAAAAATAAAGCATGTACACTATGCAGTGACTGAAAACAGAACCTTTTGGCTATATTAATGCACTGGCCTTCAAAATACACTTCCCGACTTCTTTCCTTATAATACAATATTATTGAATGTCAATTTTTCATGGTTGATTGCATTAGAATAGGCGTTAAAAGTGGTTCTAATGTATACCGTCTCAAAAATGTGATTTTTGCTGCTTACGCATCATCAGACTTCTTCAGATAGATTAGTTTACCAATGTTGCCGTTAAATAACAAAATTGGAATTTTTAAAGTGCGAGCATTACATGAATACCTTTTTTTCCCAGATATTTACTTCCAAAAACGGGGGTGCGGGTGTTACTCGAGTAAATACGGTATATTTATAATAATTTATAAAAATATTTATAGTTATTTTCACTCTTCAGAGTAATCTTTCTCTTCTTTATTTATGCTAAATGTTTTTTCTCTCCTCTAGGAATCCTTGCTGGTCATGACAACCGTGTGAGCTGCTTGGGCGTAACGGAAGATGGTATGGCTGTGGCCACTGGCTCTTGGGACAGCTTCCTCAGAATCTGGAATTAAAACAGAAGACTGTGAGGGAAGAGGAGGTGAAGGATATAAGATATAACTGATGAAGGTGTCAAAGAAAAGGAAAATCACAAGGTTTGGAAGAGAAGATTTTTAGAAACAGAACTGGTGGTGACAAAAGTAGCAAGAGAGGATTAATCGAATGAAAGAGAGAGAGAGATATATATATTTATATATATATATATATATATATATATATATATATATATATAAAGTTGATGATGCTAGGATCGAGAGAGCTGACTCACTGGGTTTTTTTTCTTTTCTATTTTTTTTACAGTCTTCTGTTTTCCATGCGGAAGGAAGCGTAAAAAAATATCACTTCTGCCACCAAAGGTTAATTGCAGTTGAGGGATCATGTCAAGAGGTAGGCTGGCATGTTGTTGTTAACCCCAAATTGGCCACCCCAAAGGAGGTTGGCGCAGTAGACTGCTCCCTTCCTGCCCACTTCCACTCTTGCCTGTGCCGAAGAGGGGAGGGGCTGTGGCTGGGATGGACCTTGCATTTGGGAGAAGGGAAAAAAAACAGCTTTCTAGAGAGATGCTTCAGTCACTCAGGCTCGTTCATTTATAGCCACCCCGTTTTGTGTATGCGAGCGTGTGTGTCTGCAGTCATGTGTTTGTGAGAAGTGCGCGTGTGCGTGCGTACGAGTGAATGGATGGATGTGTGTGTGTGAGTGCGCGCAATGGCTGGAATTTCCATTCCTATGAGAGGAGAAGTATCACTAATTGCATTTTTTCAAAGTATCATGTCTACTAATTCTATGAAGGGTTCAGGATAAAGGCTGAGGGTGCATAGATTGATAAAGTGGAGTTTTTCATGAAGAAACATTTTTCCTCGATCTTTTGTACTTTGCAATTATTTTTTTTAAACATACTCCTTTACATTCTTTTTTAATATTACTTTTTCACTGTCCATATTGTCATGAAATCTATTGTGATAAAAAATTTAATTTTTTCTTGAAATAAATGGTAGTGCCATCCATCACAGCCACACAAGCTGCTTTTTTGCTGACCTACTGTGTCAATTTTTATAAAAGCCATTGATTTTGTTCCCCTCTTCTCTCCGATTTTATTCTGGAAATGCCAATTATGTAGTTTTTAGTGTTAATTTTTCCTGCTGCTGTATATTTTTTTCATTGTAATTAAGCTAAAAAAATGTTTATAATTCCCTTCACTTTTACAATTTTCTCTAGTTGCTACAGATTTAATCAAAAAGTGAAACTTAGCATTGTTGAGTATCTGGCCAGGGAGGGTGCCTAATTTGAAAAATAAATATCACTGTGCACACCATTGTTTGCTTCATAATTGGCAGGTGCGAGGGAAGGTGTGAAAATAGGTGGACGATGGGATATTAGAGGTGAAGATCTTGTTGGAAAGCAGAGCGTAAGCAAGAGTTTCAGTGAAAATTGGTGCCACTCTCTCTCTCTCTCTCTCTCTCTTGGAATACTGTGACATTGGCCCAGCACAACTGCTATACATGTTTTCCCCTCAAAACTCTGAAGGCAGCAGTATCGTTTCACTACCAATTATTGAATGTGGAAGGGCGTCAGCCTGGAAAAAGACTTCTTGTAATAGTTATTTATATCATATGGCTATGTGTTCATAAGGGCAGAGGAAGGAAACACAATGTGCTGCCTTAATATAGTGTAAGTATACATGTTATGCAGCACTCTTACAAACACATACTTCCATTAAAAAGAAACTTAGAAGGGTAGAATAAAGTGAATGGCGGTGCTTTTGATGATGAAAATATGATTCCACTCATGCATTTCTTGGTAACAGCCTCAAAAACTCCCCGATCATCCACTACCACAGGCAGTTTTTTTATAAATATATATATACTATACTTGTTGAAAGGAAAAAAGTATATCCTTCAGTCCTCATTGAGTGTGTGACTTTTTATCCTAATCGGGACCACACAAAGGTAATTGGAATGTACATTTGCATATGGCATAAGCGTGTGAGAGCATAGAGATTTAGATGGGTGTGATACACCAAGGCCCATTACATCTGCCAATTCTCCTGGAATGTTATTTCATGCTCATTAGAGCCAGTTTTAAAAGCGTGGCATGGAGCAGTCCCAGAAATGTATTTTTTATAGGTTTATTTTTTGCTTGGGTGGAGTAAACTCACAGTGGATTTGAAGTTAACAAAAATGCCATTTTTTAATTTTTTTAGGTGTCTATAGCTTACCTGTAGCGTAGTGTTATCAAAGAGGGGATGAACAATCATTAAATAATCTTTATAACGATCCATCTTAGCTGAGTTGCATGTTGCCAATTTATATTTAATGAGGAAAAAAAGATTTTCAT